>BSWB01000003.1:120500319-121750319 GCA_033239125.1 Fagopyrum homotropicum
TAGTTTATTATTTGGCCCGAGATTGAGCAATACTCAGTTAATACGGATAGAATCATAATGCTTGTTGTCGTTGTTACCTTGGTGAAAATTATTATGTCATCAACAAAATCTAAAAAAAGGGATAGTGAATCCATTTTTTGATATTGGAAAGCCGAATATCTTCTGGTTGTCATTGCTAGTTTTTTGTAAGTTTCTAACCAGTATCTCAATCCCTAGGTTGAAAAGAAAAGGAGATAATGGATCTCCTTGATGTATGCCTCCTTTTGGGAGGCTAATATTCATTGGGGAGTCGTTTATTAGTATGGAGTATGAACCCTCGAGATACATTCTTCAATCTAAACTCTAAATTTATCTCCAAAACCTAATTTAGTCAATACTAGGAACGGCCATTCTACTTTCTATAGGAGACATAGTTCCCCTACAAAGTCATTGGTTGGGATAAGACATATATTGTCAAAAACCCACATTTTTTCATGTTGCTTCAGTAGACTCGATGCTTGATTTTATTTCAGCCAACATAGTAATTTGAATATGTTCATTCTTACCTATTAAGTTGATGTTTGTCCAAAAGATCTTTTTTCATGCCTCTACGATTCCAAAGGGTTATCCTCATTTATAACCAATTTCTATGGTAGGTGGTAGTATACTAGTATTCCCATTTTTTCTACTCTTTTGAAAGTGGTTGTTTTTATGCCTTTATATTTAACTGTCTTTTTTCCAAGATCTTGTCTTATTATGGTGGGTGGTAGTATTTCATTTTTACCACTTATTTGAGTTTGTTTACATATTGTTTTGTATTCTTTAGCATTCTTTTTCACATTTTCACATTTTTTAGGTACGAGCAGTGTTAAAACGAGATTATCAGGCTTTCCAATTTTCTGGTGTGAAAAACCCGAGTAATCATGAGGTCAAACAACCTTCTATTTATTCTCTTGTTTACTTTCATGGCTTTTGGTTTATCACATTTGATCTTGTATATCCATAAGACTTCATAATTGTTTTCATTATCATTCTCATATACATTCTTGTTGTGTAAGTTGATTTTTAATGTATAGATTTTTCCTATAATTTTAATACAACGTTGTTTATTGATTTAGATTGAACCATTTTTCTCATTTTGTTTATGTTCTTTTGTGTTCTCCATACTCGAGGTTTTGTCATAACGAAGTTTTGTGTATAACATGAAAGTTGTTAAAGTTAGGATCTATAAGTGATCTTCTATTCTTAGCTTCATGTCTGGAGACTTTGTGGAGTTGTTGAAAGATTTCGTTTTGCACGCACTTGGCCTGAAACCATAAGATATCAAAAACAATGTTAGTAGGAATAAGTAATGCTAAATGGAGCCAATTAAGAGGAGCTTCAAGAAGTTTAAACAACTCAATATGTATTTGGTAAAAGAAGGAATGAGCCAATACAAACAAGTAGAGGTCATTTGTAGTTCGTTGGTATATATGGCGTATATGATTTAGTCTTTCATAATCTATGTATAAAAACATACATGTGCTTGTTAGGATTCAATCCTACCATCTTCTTACATGAACTTTGATCATGATTGGTTTGTACGAGATATATTGTTCAAACATGTTTGTCTTAAAAAAAAAGTTAGAGATAATGTTTGGTTCGTTGAAACCATAAACCACTCATTCAAAGAGCAATAGACCACTCATTCAAAGAGCAATAGACGGTCTCACCTAAGAAGCTGTCGATAGGCAGGTTAAGACAAGCCAGACCACCGACAAGCAAGATACAGAGAGTAACACCATTGACGATCCACTTTGATGGTTGTACTTCCATGGGAAGAAAGGGTTCTCATAGGTCAAAAAGGCCATAGCCGAGGGTTGTGAGATCTAGGTTAGGGTTACCTGGGGCGGAGAGAGAGGAGTGGTTGACGCGTGAAGAGATCTAGGTTAGGGTTACTTGGGGCGGAGAGAGAGAAGAGTGGTTGGCGCATGAAGAGCGGTCTTCTGTCAAGATAGGGGTTTTGAGGGTTTCATTACTTAATTCATAAAACCAAACAGACCCTGATTCCGCTTGGCGAAGAGTTAATTTAAAGATAAAGACTAAAAAAAATTCCAACACTGCAACGAGAATTATAAAGTATAAACTACTTGAAATTAGTCTATGATAATTTTTCAACGGTGATTTTGGAGTGAAGAAAAGTCACAATTTTTGTTGAAAAAGAACTTGGATTATAAAATGCATAATTAACGGAAATGGATACAAGCAACTGAAAAATAAATTGTGCTCGCCACAACGTATGCGAGTTGCACAAATCTATCATTATCTCCTGTAAGCTCATATTGTTTAGCTCAGAAATACAATCAAGGAAATTAAAACATGCGTAGGTGGGTAACACAACTTCAAAGGAAAAGTAAAGATAGTATTATTTGCGATAAATCTTCCAATATCAAACCGAGAAATACTAGCATAGACACCAAGGCAATTCGCTTTATGATATTGCCTTAGAAACCATGAATCTTGATGTGTTCCTTCTTCACAACTCCAGCCTGTTTCCAGATAAAAGCAATGAAACCCATTAAGCATATGTTGGTTGATGTCTCTCATGGAGAAAAATTAACCTAATCTTAGTAAGATTGTAAGAAGCTTCAAAGACCACAATCTCAGACCAGATCTGAGGTACTACAACATATGAGCATTCACTCATTAACTACCCAGTCAAGAACTTGGATCCAATAACAGTAAAAAGAGGTACCCAATGCTAGGAAGCAGCAATGCATTAATTACCTGAACAAGGAAGCTTGACACATTCTTTCTCTGATCACCTTGCAGCTGAATAACCTAACAGATGATCAAAAGACACGGTCACAATTCCCAAAGGGATCGGAAAAAAATGGAAGGATAAAAGGAAGCAGGTTGGGGCTGGGGCAAACCTGGCCTAGCTCAGGGTCCTGAACAACAGTACCATTGCAGCAAAATTCCTTCTTGAGATCTTTGAGAATTTTATTGTAGCTAAACTCTTTTTTAAGTCCTTGAACAGTTGTCAGGCTTTTTCTACCATTCCGCTGCTGTATACGGATGTGAACGTACTCCTTCGATGATCCAGCACCAGCGTCCTCAGCATTTGCCTCGGCAAATGGATCTAGTGCAAAACAGACATCAACAATCCATGTCCAAGAGAAAATGAACTTTACAAAGATAAAAATTACAAATATCTAAACCCTCTCGAAAAAACAAGTCGGCCTGCACCAAGTAACATAACAAGAATCTTTATTTGCACAACTTTGTTCAGAGAAGCATTCACTACTCAAATTAACCAAGGCTGTGTTAGGTGAGTATAGGTGGTTTACATAAACTACACTTGCAACTCCCATAAATCCATAATCTACCACTAGTTGGTTGAAGAAAATTAATAAATTTCAACTCCTTCAACTACTTAATTCCATTCACCTAGACTCAATTGAACGGACCCCAAGTATTAAGAGGCAATTTAATCCCATGAATGTTTTTCTTCCACTATTTTGGCTCAAAAGAAACATTCCAATTCATATTCATAGATCGTTTGGTTTGACAACAGTTACCGATTATAGGCTACAATATATACAGAACAAGTCAACAATGGATACCATTTAAAGGAACATTTATGTTATAAGCAACAATATATAGCTAATAATAGTTGGAACTTTGAACAAAGGCTTACCAAAAGTAGTAGGAATTTGGACGTCAAGTTCAGACATGAAACTTAGCTGATGGAAAGTAGAGAACTAGTAACCAATAAAAAATTGTTATTTGTATAAGATGCTTCAGGCTGCGTTGTAAGCTGCAATTGTGATCAGAAGATATATCAAAAGGCTGAAAGAGGTAGTTCTAACTAATATTGGGAATCGTATGTAATTTATAAAAAAAAATTGCATCTTTCTCTGATAACAAAATAATTCACCATGGATACAATATAAAAAAAGGTAAATCTACAACCAAATATGTTTTTTTCTATTTTGTTGAATAAATAGAGATCCTTGAACACGCAGGAAGTTGTGGGTGGGGGATTCAATCCATGCCAGGATCACATAGCATCTACTAAAAGTCAAAAGTCAAGATCGAAAGGTGTATAACAAATTATTATGTAGGACAAAACCATCCGGTCATCAATTTACTGAACAACCGGAAGCGGCCATGGAGCCCCTAAATAAAACTATTTGATTTGTGCCCAACGCAAACGAGTGCGCCACGATTTAAACCTCTCTCGTGGAATACCACGCCACCCCTATCTCAAGGGGTAAGCGCTCGGCCTTGGGCAAATCCGAACCCGATCCTATACAAAAGAGAAGCGAAAAATACAAAGTCGAGATTCCAAATGAATTTATTCAGAAACCTTGTTTTCGGTTGAAAAGCACGAAAAAAAGCTAGATCGGACAATCTCCGAAAGAAAGAAAAGATATTTGATGTGGAATTTGCTACGAATCGAAAAGCATAAGGGCAGATTCTGAAGAAATTATATGAAATAGATAGAGATTACCTGAACCTGGAGTTGGGTGCGAAGAAGGAAAAAGAACCCTAAAATCGGATAAGCTTGAAATCGGAGGAAGATGGAGAGATAGATACTTAAATAGCTGTGTTGATTGTTTAATTGGGCTTTTTGGTGGGCCGTTAGGCATGTCCAAGCCCACAAACCACTGTTGATCCACTAGGCAGGCCCATCAAAAACTTGACTTGCTTTATAATTTACAATAAGTGAAGGTTATCTTAAAATTGACAAACTTGACTTACATAATCTATATTGTATATTAAAAAACAATATAAATGACACTTGACGCAGAATCGAACAGTTTCATTTATCCTTCACGTGTCCAAATTCATGAAGTCGCGATTTAATGAAGTCCCATGTGAAGCTTTATCACCGATTCACCATACTTTTTTTTGGCTCATTAGATTTGCTTAGCTTAATAAGATTTATTAATAGATTTTTTTGTCATTAACAATCTATAGTTTATTTTAAAACTTTTACATGTCATGTATCTTTTTTCACAATAAGGGTATTGATAATGATAAGGCTTAAAAAATATGAGGAAAAAAAAAAGTGTTTAAGTCGATCAGTGATTGACTCACTCTATTACATTAAGAATAGGAATCAAGGCTTGGTTTCAAGCGAAACACAGGACAAAAGTAACAACAACAATGGTGTATCAAAGAGATATTTTCTAGTCTCTAAAATCACCACAATCAATGTATGAATTTAACCTCAATTCATAGGTTAAACAATCAATTATCATATCAATCATGTTATGAGGAAAAATTACAATGTAGTTCTCGCATCTTGCATGAAATTAAGACAAATATCCACACAATTCTCGCATCTTGCAAGCAACAAACTTTTTAAGAGCAAATATCACATAATAGTCATATAGACTAATGCGCGGTTGAGGTCGTAGTTGACTAGATCTAGATTGGAGTCCTTCAAAACCTTCAAGTGGGCACATTCCTTGAACAAGGAACACAAATCAGATAATGAATAATGGTGGTCGAAAATGGAGGAAAAGTGGAAGAGAAAAGATTGAATGGCAATGGACGTTGATAATGATAGATGGATCTAGAAGAACCAAAGGAATCACTTAAATAGAATCACTTAAATAGAATCTTGATCTAGGAGATCAAAACCCAAATAAGATAGTTACCTAAACCTTTCCTTCTATAACCTAACACAAGCCTGTAAATTGAGACAATCACAAGGAGGGACTAGAGTCAACAAGTAGCACCAATCTTCAAGAGATTAACACACACAAGAACTATCTAGCAAGGATAACACAATAATTCAATCAAGCTCTCTTTTGATTGAATTTCGGAACACACATAAGTTGTCAAAGCTTTGCTTTGGTTGAAAATTGTATTTTGTGAAAACGAAGATAAGTGAAGCCTTTTATAGGGTCTAGAAAAACCTTCATATAAAATAGTAAAAAAAATCATTGATCTAGTGTCATTAAACTAAATACAATGTTGAATAAGACCTTTAAATGTCAAAAGTCCTAAAGGTAGTAAATGTCTTGCATTTTATATCAAAGGATGATATAAAATGCCTTAGAAGCTCAACGAGATTTAATCTTCCAATTCCGGATCAGGTGCCTCTTCCTTGCTCTTGCATTGCAACTTCTCACGTGTGCATGGCGCCTTTTCCACATTCAAGTTGGCCGGAATTGTCATCAAAATAACTATTGGAGTCTTAGTCACAAATCACAAATGACCTCTTATGAGCTAAAGGCACCAACAAGTTAGACACTTCTTCTTTGATTGCTCTTGCCCTTGACCTAGTGATTGACCCTTGCATCGTAGGACTTGTAGGGTTTTTGGTGATGGTCTCTCATCATACTCCCCCTTCTTGAGAAGGATTTGTCCTGGAATCATCACCAAGCTCAACATTTGACACATAAGGGCTTAGATCTCCTGTGTTGAATTTAAGGCTCACTCCATAGTCATGAAGTAGTTCTTAAACATAAGTCTTGTGCTTCCCTTTCTTCTTGATGATCTCAACCTGCATTCCTACAATAAAATTCACTCGCTCTTTCATAGACAACAGTGTAAGATCAACAAAGGTTAAGGAAAACCTATTAACAACATAGTCAAGATAGTTCAAAGATAGATATGGGTGGAAAGTCCTAGAGTAGGCAAACCCTATAGGTGATAACACTACAATATCAAAGATAAGATTTTCCCCCTTCTTAATTCTAGCTAAATCCATAAAGAATCCCGTGTTATTAGGTTCCCAATGGGTTGTTAGATCCTCTACTATCAAACATATGCCTCCTAAGATGCTCAAAAGATCATCCAAACATCTCTTAGGTTTTCGAACTACATCCTTTAATAATTGTGGCCAATAATAGTATGTGTGCAACTTATCATAAAGTGTGACCTCTCCAAACGAACCATTATAGCATCCATACAAGCCTTATCCTTAATTAGAATCTCATGGTAACAACTAAGAATGCACACATGATCAAGCTTAATGAGGAACTCTCCAAACAAGTAAAACTCATTCCTAAAGTCCTCTTACACACAATAAAAATGAAAATCAACATGTGCAATATATATGTCCTTAATATGATCAATGTCTAGCACATTATAGTCTAAGATGGTGGCTAACACAAACTTCCTTGAAAGAGCAACAATCACTACACTATCACTAGGACATAGGTAATGTAGTCAATCTATAAACATCCTAAACAAGGTGATGAGAACATTATCACATCTAGAGAAGTTTAGACATGATTCTTTCATGTTAACACACAACAAGGTAAAGTGCTTATTGGATGACATGAATTATATACCATTACAATCATGCATATTGTGAATGTTATACCTCAGTTTCTCATACATTCGGAAACATTTGTGTGCCTTTAAGCTTTGTTTCATATATATTTCGGATATAAAGGTCTACACGAGTTTTGATTGAATTGTAGGTGAAAACGATGGATTTGGAAGCAATAATGGAGCAAGGAGTAGCTAAGGTCGATGAGGAAGCATAAGAGACCATTGAGGAATCATTAGGAGCAAGGAAAGTGCGTGGAAGAGTCACACAAGGAAGTGGAAAACAAGCCAAAAGACGAGCACTCTTAGTGAAGGAAAATTGGGTGATTTATCCCTAGATAGACCGATTTTCCTGTAGAAATATCGGATGATTTAGTGTGTAAATCGGCCGATTTTTGCTTTAACCGTCTAAAAAAAAAGTGTTCGAAAGCCCAAAGCATTAGGCCAGAAGAGGGATATGTCTTGCAGCCCATTAGCGAATTTGGGTTATGTGGGAACCCTAGAAGACGGAAAAGAGAGGCCGCAACAAATTGGAGATTGACGGCGGACGGTAGAAAGGATTGGAGATATTATTGGAGAGAGAAAAAAGTTGTGGAAGGAAGATAGAGTTCAAGATTCAAGAAAGCTGTGAGATCTTTGATTATTGTTCGTTATTGTGGTTTATGAACACATTCTATTGAGTGTTTTGAGAGATTTTGTTGAAGTTTTGAAGGATTGATTACAAATTTTTGAAGATTTGTCAAGTTTTATGCAAAGTTTGGTTCTTTATTGGTTTTCTTTATTTAATCTCGATTTTGATTCAAAAATGAAAATGATTGGTTAAAAACCTTGTGATTTTGGGAAGAATAGTTGATGATTGGCATAGATGATGATAGACCGAACTTATTTAACCATTTGGACCCTGAGAATTGAGATTTAACCTTTGGGATTGCGAAAAATTGTGGAGTCCTTCAAGAAAATCGGCCGATTTTCTATTAGAACAGTCCGATTTTTCTAGGCTGACGTACATTAATGCTTTATCCTTTAACCAAAGTTAAATCTTGCCTAAATCCTAACCTTGCTTAACCTTTTTAACCCTTATCCAAGTGTGAGAAGAGATTTCATCATTGATTCTTCGATCACTTGGTAACCAAAGTTTACAAGATTCGGGTAATAGAGAGACTCAACATCCTCTATTAAGGTTTGAGTGTGCCCTTCACCTTTACCTTCGAGAGTCACATCCTTGGGTTTTAGTGAGTGGTTTGAGTATTAATCCTTACCTTGAGTACTTTTCTTGATGAGACTCAACATCCTTCGAGTTGAGAGCTTCTAAGTTGGGATAAGTGAGTAGTGGAACTTCACTGTACATTATTCATTTCTTCGAAACAAATAACCTTGGCAACACCAACTTTGTCCTTTGATCTTTAGAGTGTCTTGAATCGAAAGCCGCAGTCGGGTACTTGAATCCTTGGAATGATTTGTCTTTTAACATCTTTACAAAAGCTTTTACTTCTTGCCAGACAATATCTGAACCGATTTTATTCTCACCAAATCCCTGAGTTTGACTCTGGAATTTCTTGCTTTACTACAACTGATCCGTACACTGCAGGTTCGCTTTTACTTAAGTTCTAGATATAAATTTAAGACTTTGAAGCACACACTTTTGAGCGAACAAGTTCTTAGCGCCGTTGCCGTGGATTTGGTCTAGACCAAATTCGGTTTTCGGTTGTCTGACTTGGGAGCTTTTGCTCTTGTTATTTGATCTATCTAATTTAGTGATTTTGTAGATTTCTCTTTAGGTATATGCGAAGGTCTCGATCTGAGAAAGACCTCGTTCCTTTTGACCCTGAACCTGAGAAGACTCTCAAGAAACGGTTAAGAGAAGCAAAAATGGCTGAACACAATGAAAAGAACCTCCAAGCTGAGTTGGATGAGACTCGAGCTCTCTTTAATCTAAGTGAAAGGAAACTTATTGAGGAGAGAGTTGTAGCTCGTGCTGATAGAGAGCGATTGCAAGCTGAAGTGAATGAAATCCTAGCAATGACCCAACACGTAAACTTGGAAAAAGCCGTCAAAGCTAAGAAGGACGAATCATCCGACGATGATATGCCTGAGCTGGAAGAGATAGTGCATAATCCACAACCTAATCCTCATGTTCCAGCTAGAGATGCGAGAGTTGCTCCTATAGTGGTTGAACCGCGAACTCTTGGGCAACGTATGGATCCGAATCAGCAGCCGTGCCGATTGGGCGTGAATCTTGGAGATCCGGATGAGCATGACTATGGGTTTCCCCATCAAGTCATCACTATGATCCGCCAAAGTCAGTTTGGTGGAATAGAAACGGAATCTCCGCATCAACATCTTCAGAACTATGAGATTCTTATGGAGACCTTGAAGCCTCCAAGAGCAATGAACAATAGCTATAAGTTGAGACCTTTCTTTTTCTCTTTGAAAGACAAGACCTTAGCTTGATATCAATCTCTTTCAACTGGAAGAGTTAACACATGGGAGGAGATGACTTCAGAATTCCTTACCAAGTTCTTTCTGTTCGCCCCTAAAGGTGTGTGCAAATAAGCTTTAAATTTATAAAACTAGAATCAAGCAAGCGAACCCGCAGTGTACGGATCGGCGTAGATTAGCAAGTATTCCAGAGTATCGAACACAGGGATTTGGGTGGGAACAAATTCAATTGCAGATTATCAAGCGAGTAAATATGAGAGTTTTGCAAATATCGGGAAAACAACAATCCTAAAGATCCAAGTATCCAGCTGTGGCAATCGATTCAAGATATACTAATGATATAAAGACAGAGTTGAGATATGCAAATGTATACTAATGTAAGGTAATCGTACGGTGAAGTTCCAAAAACCTTATATGACTCACCTACAAGACACTCTCTATACAGGTTGTTGAGGCTTCAATATAGAAAGGATCTAAAGGCGAGAATTAATGTCAAATACCCAAACTTGCAATCCAAGGATCAAGACTAACTTAACCGATTACGGTTGTAACACTCACAATCGAGGTAGAGGTTGTTGAGGCTTCACTACCACCTAGAAAAGGCAAGCCTAAACTAAGTTAAAGCAAATCTTTAACTTTGGATTAAAGTAAAAGCAGGTTCGTAAACTTAAGGGAAATTACGGGTAGATCTTGAGACTCCACGGCCGTGGAACTCAAGATCAAACCGTGATTTAGGGTTCGTCGACGATTCTCTCAAACTCTCAGGGTCTAATCTGTTTACGATCGATCTATCATCATCTAAGCCACAACTATCAACCCTTCACCTTAGAATTGTTAAGGGTTTTTAGCCAATAACAGTCATATTGATATCAAATTCAAAGATTAAAAGATTGAAAGATGAAAACTTCCGAAAACCTTCAATAAACTTCAAATCAATCTCAAAGTCACAATCAATAACGAATATTGCCAATAGATTCAGAATAAACCAAACAAACACAATCTTAAGAAAGAAGGAAGAACGGGATGTCAATCCGTCTTCTAAATCAAACCTAAACAAGAAGAGAAATCTTCTTGCAACAATCATCCAAAAGCTTCGATCTTCCGCCAATCCGGAAATCTCAACAGCAATCTCCACCTAAAGTGCGAGATTAGGGCAAAATCCCAACACGAACTTCGATCTCCAACGAGATGTGAATTGCCTCTAAGCGAGGGTTGAACGAGGTCGCAAAAGTGCGTCTAAACGGGGCTAAGCGTGGATGACGGAATCTTGCTTCGTCCGTCTTTTTATAGGGCAAGATAAAATATCGGCCCGGCCCAATCTTCAAAAGATCGTGGCTTCGAAATGTGGCGAAAAAGATCGCCAAGATCACGGTCGTGGAACCTTCCACGACCGTAATTTAGAGCGTGGAAAGTGTCACGGTTTGAACCATGGTTTCCACGACCGTAATAGTTACTGGAATGCATCACGCCTCTCTTTGCAGGGTTCCACGGCCGTGGAACTAAACGTGGTTTGTAGTACGGCCGTATTTTAGAGCGTAGTTTAGGGCAATTTGCTCAAGTTGAACTCCAATTTGCTCCTAAAAATGCCCTTAATCCATGGACATACTCAATCAACTCTTCTTTGCTCGATTTTGTTCGGAAATGACTCTCAATCACCTATAATCAACATAAAGCTAGTGTAGACATCCATATCGACAATATAGGCAAACTAGCTCACAAATGCAACAATGCTAAATCAAAGACTATTAATATGAATCAAATACTCTTAGAAAACGTGCCTAAAATATCACAATATTTCATGCTAACACTTTCCACCATCCAAGACGGCGGAGTGGAGAGGTAAAATTAATGTCTTTGCTATGAAACCTAATGAAAGTTTGTTTAAGTCTTGGGAAAGGTTCCAGGACCTTATATTGGATTGCCCTCACCATGGCATTCCAAAGCTCGAGTTATTGGAGATCTACTACAAGGGATTGGATGAGGAGACTTAATTCAAATTTCAATCTCTTTTGGCTGGAACTTTAATGGAAATGAGAGATGATGATGCTTGGGACTTCATTGAAAAGCAAACTCTAGTGATTGAGAAGTACTCTCATAGGAAGATTGAAGGTGGAGGCCGAAATTCCGGAGATCCGGGTTTGAATTTGAATCAAGCAAGTCAAGCTCAAATCTTCTCTCTCAACAATGAGATTAAGGAGTTGAAAGAGCTTTTGAAGCCCAACATTCAATCACAAAAGGAGCAAGATGTTGGCTATCTAGGAAGAGAGAACAATCAAGGGAATAGGAACAACAACCGAAATAACAATTGGAACAATAACAACAACAACAACAACCGGAACTTCAACAACAATTGGAGATCTAATCAACATAATCCCGGTAATCCCTATTCTCATGCTGAAAATGCACTAACACCTCATTCTTCTTCTTCTACCCCTTTGAAAAGTCAAGGACAAGCCTCATCGAGTTTGAGCCAGCCGGAGAAGGACAAGCTTGAAGCGATGATGGAGGTGATGATGGGGAAGATGCAAGGGTTAGAGAATTCCATCACTTCGATTTCTAAAGCACAAAAATCTTTGGAGAATCAAGTCTTTAGAAAAGCCAGAGAAGCTCCTAGAGATCAAGGGAAACTTCCCGGAAGGAGGGAGGACAATCTGAAGGGGCGTGTGATGGCAATTACTACAAGGAGTGGTGTGACAACCACCGATCCTAAACCTCGCACGGATGACAACGAGAAGCAGCCCAAGTTCGTTGAGATCCCAGCCGAAAAGGAGAAAGAAAAGGAGAAGGACAATGTCTGTGTTCCTCCTCCAACTTACAAGCCCCCATTACCTTTCCCTCAATCTAGAGCAAGAGCGCGTCTAGACAAGCATTTCGGTAAGTTTGATGATCTCATGAGCAAGATGCATATTAACATACCTTTTATGGATGCAATTTTAGGTATTCCAGCTTATGGGAAGTTCCTAAAAGAGATCGTCTCCAACAAGAGGAAGCTAGAGGATTTCGGTGAAGTTAAGATGAGTTCGGAGTCATCTGAACTTATCAAGACTATGACGGAGAAGATGCCCCCTAAACTGCGAGATCCAGAATCATTTTGCATACCCATTGGAGTAGGAGAAGTCACATATGATGCACTTTGTGACCTTGGAGCAAATGTGAGCATCATTCCACTTGCTTTGTGCAAGAAAGTTGGTTTAGGAGAGCCTTAACCGGTGAAGATGACACTCTATATGGTGGATCATTCCATCACTAGACCCGTCGAAAGACATTCCCGTAAAACTTGGTAAGTTTTACATTCCTATAGATTTTGTTATGCTTGACATTCCTGTAGATTATCCGGTTCCCATTCTACTTGGGAGACCATTTCTTGCAACCTCCGGATGCTTAGTAGATTGCAAGAATGGGAAGCTATCATTCAACATAGGAGAGGAGCAAGTGGAGTTTGTACTCTCCTCTTTAATCAAAGAGCCAGCTGTAGGAGAAGATGTTTTTAACATCTTTGATGAAGAAGAGTCTAGAGAAGTTGTGAGTTTGATCTTGATCAAAGATCCACTTCAAAAGGTTCTAAGCATGAGCCTCGTTGAGGAGGGGGTGGAACATGATTATGATGATGAGATTTGAGCATTAGGAGATGTAGAGGAAGAGCCAAAAGCAAGATTTGAAGAGCTGAGGGAAGCCCCGGAAGAAGCTGAAAAAGTCGACATACACAAAATAAATCGAGTGATTTTTGAAGAAACAAGTCGATATTCCTTCTCTAAGAAAAAAATCGACCTAAAAATCGACTGATTTTCTCTAGGGGAAGTCGATTTTTTGGCCCTTTCTCCGACTTATACAAATTCAATTGCAAGTGTTTTTGGTTGCAGTACCACACTTCCTCAACCTTCAGAGGCCTCTCCAATGACACTCCTTGGTCAAGATTCATCAATCAAAGCACCACCATCATTGGAGTTAAAGTCACTCCCTACACATCTAAGGTACGCATTCCTTGGACCTAACTCAACATATCATGTTATAGTTAGTGCAAACTTGAATGATGATGAACTTGAGAAACTTATGAATGTTCTAAAACAACATAGGAAAGCTCTAGGCTATACCATTTATGACTTAGTAGGAATTAAGCCTTCTGTTTGTATAAATAAGATCTTAATGGAAGAGGATTATAAGCCTTCACGACAACCTCAACGACGGTTAAATTCGATCATGAAAGATGTCGTGAAGAAGAAAATCCTAAAGTTGCTTGATGCAGGTATCATATTTCCTATTTTTGATAGCAAATGGGTAAGTCCAGATCAAGTAGTCCCAAAGAAAGGAGGGATGACCGTTGTTGTTAACAAGAACAACGAACCAACGAGGAAGGATCACTCCCCCTCCCTTTCATAGACCAAATACTTGAAAGGTTAGCACAACACTCTTACTTTTGTTATCTAGACGGATATAGTGGTTTCTTTCAGATTCTCATTCATCTGGACGATCAAGAGAAGACTACCTTCATGTGCCCTTGGGGTACGTTCGCCTACAGAAGGATGTCATTCGGTTTATGCAACGCTTCAGCCACCTTCCAAAGGTGCATGATGGTCATATTTTCAGAGTACATAGAGAACATCATGGAAGTATTCATGGACGGCTTTTCAGTATATGGTTCTTCCTTTGATGATTGTCTTTCTAACCTTTCCTTAGTTCTTAAGAGATGTGAAGAAACTAACTTAGTTTTGAATTGGGAAAAGTGTCACTTTATAGTCATTGAAGGAATTTTGTTAGGACATTTGATTTCGAACCGTGGAATAGAGGTAGATAGGGCTAAGATTGAAACTATAGAGAAGCTACCTCCTCCAGCTTCGGTGAAAGGAGTTAGAAGCTTTTTGAGGGCACGCCGGTTTCTATAGGAGGTTTATAAAGTATTTTTCTAAGATTTCAAAACCTTTGACTAATCTTTTGATGAAAGACATAACTTTCGAGTTTTCGAAAGAATGTTTGGATGCCTTTTACAGGATCAAGGAAGCCTTGATTTCAGCCCCTATCATCCAACCACCTGATTGGACCCTTGCATTTGAGATCATGTGTGACGCAAGTGACGTAGCTGTAGAAGCTGTACTTGGACAGAAGAAGGATGGACGTACTCACACCATCTACTATGCTAGCAAGACGCTAGACGAAGCTCAACTGAACTACATTACCACGGAAAAGGAACTTCTTGTTGTTGTCTATGCATTTGAGAAATTTCGTTCTTATCTTGTAGGTGCAAAGGTGATAGTCTATACAAATCATTCATCCATTCGCTACCTATTCACTAAGAAGGATGCTAAGCCAAGGCTTCTAAGATGGATCCTACTCCTACAAGAGTTTGATTTGGAGATCTGAGACAAGAAAGGATCGGAGAACTCGGTGGCTGATCATCTTAGCCATCTCCCAAATCTGAGATAAGAAAGGATTGTCGACTTATTTCTAGATGAGAAGCTGCACAAGATTGAAGAGTGTCTTCATCAGATTTCAAAAGGTAATGACCCATGGTTTGCTGATATTGTCAATTACCTTGTTTGCCAATTAATCCCACCCGGACTGTCATATGCTCAAAGTAAGAAGTTCTTTAGAGACATCCGACACTTCTACTGGAATGAACATCTACTCTTCAAGAGAGGTCCTGATAGCATGTTCAGGAGATGCGTGCCGGAGGACGAAGTAGAAAACACCATCCGTCATTGTCACTCCTTACCTTGTGGCGGGCATGCCAGCTCTCACAAGACATGTGCTAAGGTGCTCCAATCTGGCTTCTTTTGGCCCTCTTTATTTGAGGATGTACAGAACTATATTGTTGCATGCGATGCTTGTCAAAGAACAGGTAACATTTTAAGGAGGAATGAGATGCCCCTCAACAACATCCAATAAGTGAAGATATTCGATGTATGGGGAATAGACTTCATGGGACCATTCTCATCATCTTGTGGTAACCAATATATACTTCTAGTTGTAGACTATGTCTCAAGATGGGTCGAAGTTGTCGCTTCTCCAACTAATGATGCGATGGTAGTGGTGAAGTTCTTCAATAGAACGATCTTCCCACGGTTCGGGACCCCCCGAACCATCATTAGTGATGGAGGAACATACTTCATAGCTCGTCGATTTGAGGCTCTACTAGCTAAGTATGGGGTAACTCATAAGATCGCCACTCCGTACCATCCGCAAATGAGTGGACAAGTCGAGATTTCCAACAAAGAGACCAAAGAGATTCTAGAGAAGATTGTCTCTAAAACGAGGAAAGATTGGGCGATGAAGCTAGATGATGCATTATGGGCGTACATAACCGCTTTTAAGACTCCCATAGGAACAACGCCATACAACCTTGTGTATGGGAAGTCTTGTCACCTTCCCGTAGAGTTAGAGCACAAAGCATATTGTGCCGTCAAATGGCTCAACTTCAACATGAAAGAGGCAGAAGAAAAGCGTTTGTTGGACATCAACGAACTAGAGGAGATCCGTCTGAATGCGTACAAGAACGCAAGGATCTACAAGAAAAGAACGAAGAAGTGGCATGATAAGCATATCATTCCAAAGGACTTAAAGGAAGGAGATCTCGTTCTTCTATTCAACTTGAGGCTTCGACTATTTCCAGGTAAGCTTAAATCTCGTTGGACAGAACCTTTTGTTATTAAGCATGTTTTCCCTCATGATGCAGTTGAAGTATGGGGTGAAAAGTGTGGAAGTTTCAAAGTAAACGGCCAACGATGGAAGAAGTACACACCGGAATCTCCGGTTGAGAAGATTGCTCCCATTCTCCTCCATTGATGGTCAAAGGAGTAACGTCTAGCTAAAGACTTTAAATGAAGCGCTTCTTGGGAGGCAACCCTCGGTAGTTCTAGTTCTTTCTTTCTTTTTCTTTAGTATAGCTTAGGTTAGATATCATTGTTTGCTTTGTTTTTGTTTTTCCTTGATGCGCTCTCGGTTTGTTTGTGTCATATATCGCAGGAACTAGGTACAATTTTCAAGAATGGAAGGAGAAATTGATGCAATTGTACTTAGGGACGTTTGTAAGAAGCAAAGGGTGATATATCGACTTTACCATAAGTAAATCGATCGATTTAGTGGTGTGAAGGCTTTAGAGCAAGTTGATTTTCCTTCTCTGAGAGAAAAATCGAGTGAAAAATCGACTTACAAATGGAAAAAAAATCGTCCGATTTCCCTTGAAGATGAGCAAAAAGAGAAGAAAATCAAGCCGACCAAAAAATCGACCCAGAAAATCGGCCGATTTTCTTTGAAAAACATCGACCCTATATAAAGCCTTCCCAACCTTCTCTTCCTCACTCCACAACATCCCACACTTAGAATTTTTTAGCCCTCTTCACTCTCAAAGGACAAAAATCGCCCTCACCCTCATCTCCTCATTTTGTAATTGTTTTGAACGATTCTTGAGCCTAAATTGAAGCCCTTGCAACGACAAAGAAGGATCTAGCAACAACAAGTGCGGCAAACTACTCATTCATCCGGAATTCAGGTTTTTCCATCCAAAGCCTAAGTATTTCATTCGATCTTGATTTATATATTTAGGTTGTTGGATTGTTGTGTTTGTTAAGGGGTTTTTCTTAGAAACATCCCTAGGAAGCTATTTGAGGTGTTGTTTTGTATAGAACTTTACATATTTGTGAGATTGCTTGAAATCGAAGGAAAAATCGACCTAGCCCAGAAAAATCGACCGATTTTTGTGAAGAACAACCCGATTTTTTCTTGTTGAGAATGAAAACTTTGAGAAGAACCACAAGGAACCTAACCAAGAAGAAAGGATCTTCTTCTAGGGCCCCTCCACCACCACAACCACCTCCTCAAGCACGACCAACCCTTCCCCCCCACCTACTTCCAAGCATAAGAAGAGGTATGAACGCCTCTTGACTCGACCTATTATCGCCCCTCGCTATGTTGTGTTGGATGATTTAGATGCCTTGTGTGTGAGGGAAGATATCGACAGGATGTTAGAGAGAACAGGCCTGAGTCAGTTTGTGCTTATTAGAGAGGATGCTTATGCTGAGATCACCCTAGAGTTCATTAGCACGTTTGAGCATGATCCACGACCTAGGAAGGTGACTTTATAGACTTATGGATGTGGACCATGAGATGTCCATCCCTACGTTTGGCCGCATGTTTGGTTTTCCCTCCTCTTCCGCAGGTACATTCCCAAGGGGAGTGAGTGCTAGTGCTTTCTGGGAGAGCATCTCCATAGGAGAGGCCGGAAATGACAAATGGAGACCGGGGAAGTCCAAAGAAAAGAGCATATATAACTTGTCCTTCAAGATAGCTCACCGCATCCTCAGTGAGTCTTTGTTCACAAGAACGGAGATACCACAAAAGGCCAAGGCGGATGAGCTCTTTATCCTTTATTGCATGACTACAGGTACCATCCCAGACACATCCACTATGCTTGTTGACTATCTTGGGAAGATATCCAACAAGCAAGCATGAGACATATGCGTTGGAGGCCTAGTCACTCAGGTGGCCAAGGCATTGGAGTTGAATTTCTCCGACAGTAGTTTAGCTGATAGTGCACGACCCCTTGAATCGCAGAGATTGGTTGCCCGACAGGTCCTAATTCCTAGAGGTAAAGGCACTCTACATGTAGCCATGCCATGGGCGAAAAAGCAGGCGGAGATAGAGTGGAAATCCGAGTAAACTATTAGGGGCATAAGCTTTTGGAAAGAATTTTTTGAGCACTACTTTGATGAGGCAGACCCTCCAGTCGTGTACTATGAGGAGGATGAGGATGATGATGGTGGTGATGATGATGATGATGATGACGACGACGATGATGATTATTATGATGACGATGATGACGATGATGAAGATGATGACGACGGTGGCGACGGCGGCGACGGCGGCGGCGACGACGACGACGACAACGACGACGACGACGACGACGATGATGATGATGATGATCACTAGGCAACCCCTCTAGTCGTGTACTATGAGGAGGATGAGGATGATGATGATGATGATGATGATGATGATGGTGATGATGATGTTGATGATGATGACGACGACGACGACGATGACGAAGATGACGATGATGACGACAATGACGATGATGATGGCGATGACGATGACGATGACGATGACGACAATGATGATGATGCATACCCTCCATCTATGCTAGAGTTTGAGAGTGACACGTACAGCGGCCATGCTACAGATGCTATGGACACAGATACACACGGCGCTGGACCTAGCGAGACCGGTGGAGGTGAGGAGGAGACCGAGGATGAGATACTGGCGGAGCAGGTGAGACCTCTACGCTATTCTATCTCTCACGCACCTAGTCGTGAGAAAGGACATGGACGCAATAGCTCTGGACTCTAGAGGCAGATTGGAGCATTGGTTGTTGGCATTCAGAGTTTACATACTGACTACCAGGGCCTTCACATTGATTATCAGGCCCTTCACACCGATTACCACGCTGAACACCCAATTCACTAAGTACCGTCAAGCGACAGATGCGCGGCACTCCTCTTATGATGGACAGGTGAGAGACCTATACTACCATACATTTGGTGTCTTCTATGACCATGGAGCTCCGAGGTACCCCTACCCGTCACCACCGCCACCAGCTGAGGATTGAGATTCCACTCCATTTTACATTGCAAGTATTTTCTCCATCTTGTGCTTGAATTCTCACATTGGGGACAATGTGAAGGTTAAGTATGGGGTGGGGGTACTTACAATCTCTTTCCTATTGTTGCACGCTTATGTACTCTACATTGCATCTTATGAGCTTGGTTTGTAATAACTCTTGCATATTGTTTCCACTATGAAATTTGAATCTACATTGCATGTTTTCTTCAAAAGTTTTGAAAATTTAAAAATGTGTGTGCTTCTTATGATAGAAATGACCTCTATGATGATGATTGTGATGTGAAAAGGCAAATAATGACTTATCTATGTTGAGATTTTAATGGTGACATGTATGAATTTGATTATCTTGCTTGAATACATGTATGATTTATATGATGTTGATGGCTTGATAGGAGAATGAAATAATGATCGAAGCTATATTATAAGTTCTTATGCATCATGATGGAATGATTAAGGCAATGCGCTTATTTCCTTTCACATCTTGTTCACGCTAGCTCCTCAATGAAAATTGTGACCTTCTTTTGACCATCCGAGAATTAGGATAAGTGGTTATGTAAGGCATGTTTGTGTGGGAGGGCCGTCGTAAAAGTGTTAAGTGAAAGTTTAGCAAAATAGGTTTGGGTGTGACCCACCTATTTCATTTCTAGTTGATTACCAGTTAATTAACCCTGTTTAAAACAATAAGCGGAAAAGCGGAAAACGTAAATTTTTAAAACTTTATCTTACAACCATATTCACAACATATATACATACTATCCTACGTCATAAACTCTGTTTAACAAAACACAACTGTTTTAAAACCATGCAAAATATCCTAGGCGGTAGCATCACATAACAGCCCACCTGATATGATCTCAAATCCAGGTGTTGGGTCCAACGTCCTTGCCTTGATCAGGCCGAGTCTGAGTAGCTGAAAAATATGTGGATATAACAACAATGAGCCACACGCTCAGTAAGGGTATACAAATTGCACTCTCCCAATATATATAAGTATCTAATATCCCGTCCCCAAAGGACACTCTATACCCTTCCTCACATTTCAAAGTCGATCAATGCATACATCTCCACATTCACATATAATTCCACAACAATTCACATCACATTTCACATAAACATTCAAGCATGTTATCACACATCACATATAAACATATCATCTCATATAAACATCTCATATCATCTCAACACATATAAATAATCATAACATAACATATAACATGCTAGACTCGATCGCATCGATGCATAGGTGATAATTAACTAACTAGCTCCAACTGATCGTACGATATATTTTCTCATTGCTTTCGTATTTCTTTTCTTTATTTTTTTTTTCTTTCGGTTGGCCAACCCGATAGCGTCCTAGGCCCCCTGTAGATCAGGTAGCGACCTCGGCCATCTTGTCCTAAGACCCCCTGTAGATCAGGTTGCGATCTTGGACTATTTTTCTTATCTTGAGGCCCCCTGTAGATCAGGTAGCGACCTCTGAGGCCCCCTGTAGATCAGGTAGCGACCTCGTCCCCCGGAAACCCGTGCGGGACCCAGTTGGGCTAATTAATCAATTACCATCCTATATTATCACTTTTATATCATAACTCAAATTCATGCTTTCATCATATTCTTTTCATCACATTCTTTCCATTATCATCTCATGTACCTCATGCATGCTTTCATAAAGAATATCAATTCATCATCATCGTCGTCTCACTCATATACATATAAGCATGCATACAACCATAACAAACATATATATACACACAAGCATGCATAAAATCATGGCATATTAAATACATAACATATATTAAGCAAGTGTAATTCATATACACTTACCTGGCAGGTAAGAACAATAAAACCTTGCAAACCAACTATTGAGTCCGTCACTCGGACTATCCTCCTTTCTCGTATTTGGATACGCTCACAAAGAACTAAGCTATAATTAACCAAAATCTTCAACAACACATGCGGAGAATATCATATTCCTCGTATTAAACTTCTCGGTTCAAACACCAGTTAAATTCATTCCTTTGAATTTAATTAATTTATATTCTCCTCTATAATCCCAATTTAATTAATTAACCTTCAATTAATTAATTAAATTTTGCTAGAATAACGTTTTGCCCGCAGGCAATTTCTGAACCCACCTGTCATCAAATCTTATCAAACAAACAGCCCATAATCACCAGAATAATGTAACGAGTATAATGGAATTTCCAATTATCCATTTTGCCCGCAGGCAAGTTCTCTCTGATTGTCCGTCTGTCTGAGGATGAAATGCCGTACTGAAATGCAATCTTGTACCTAGGGTATTTTGCAGACTTCCCCAGAAATGCGAGGTAAACCTCGGATCTCTATCGGATACAATCGATACAGGGACTCCGTGCAGTCGAACAATCTCTCTCACATACAACTCTGCCAGCTCATCTAAGGAGTTATCTTGTCTCATCGGTAAGAAGTGAGCAGATTTCGTCAATCTGTCTACAATCACCCATACCGTGTCATTCTTTCTGAAAGTCCTAGGAAGTCCAACAACAAAATCCATTGTAATCCGCTCCCACTTCCACTCAGGAACTGATAAAGATTGTAACTTTCCTGCCGGTGCTTGGTGTTCAACCTTCACTTGCTGACACACTAGACATCGAGCCACAAAATCAGCTACCTCTCGTCTCATCCTGGGCCACCAATAGATCTTCCTTAGGTCATTAAACATCTTCGTACTCCTAGGATGCATGGAATACCTCGAGGAATGTGCCTCTTCAAGTAGTTTCTTCTTTAACTCCTCAGTGTTTGGCACGCATATCCGTGCACCTCTGTATAACACTCCCTGATCAGACAACTGGAAGTGTGTAGTGGTAGCATCTCCCACTTTAGCTTTCAACTTCTTCAGTGTATCATCCTCATCTTGTCTAATTGAAATCTCATCAAGAATCAACGGTCTTACATGAATGTTCGCTATCAACTCAGATCCTCTTACATCCATCTCTACTCTCATAAATCTGAGAGCTAATAGATGCTCAACTTTGTAGTTGACCTTACCGCCTTGGTCACTGCTCTTTCTGTTGAGAGTGTCAGCTACCACATTGAGTAACTCCACTGCATTTTTATTAAGCCCCTTTCTCCAAACTTCTCGAAATTGGAATAATAAATCTGGAATATTGTATGGATAATTATTCCGCAATTGTCTCGAAAAACGCATATTCCTAAGCCGTCTTTCTTAGCCGCTAAGAAACGAAATAGCGACTCTTTTGACCGTTTTGCCTTTCCATGTTTTTTCATATCTAGGACATGTCCGATGTCCAGATCATTTTCCTCAACTGCATTTTTATTAATTGAAGCTCCCAAATGCTCCAAATAACACCGGGTTGTAATATCATCTAGGAGCAAGTTACCTCGAGAGGTATCTCGTGTTAAAACAGATTTAATTCCTTAAAATTCTCGATTAGGTCATCTTCGATTTTTTACTGTTACAAATATCTCCCACTTTAAGAAATTTCGTCCCGATATTTAAGAAAGGACATAGAACCAAACTCGTAGATATATCAAAAGGATGCACAACTAGATCACAAAATTTCGGGGTTTTTACTCAAAGAGATAGGGGTATTTCGCTCTCATATCTCGCTCGGTCTCCCATGTAGCCTCTCGAGCTGAATGATTTCCCCATCTGACCTTCACCATCGGAATCTCCTTGTTTCTCAATTTTCAAACTTGCGTGCCTAAAACCTCAACTGGTTCTTCTGGGTAGGACAAGTTCTCAAATACTTCTATCTCAGGTTCGGGAATGATATGACTAGGATCTGACCTATACCTCCGTAGCACCGATACGTGGAAGACGTCATGCAATCTTGATAACTCAGGTGGTAACGCCAATCTATACGCAAGTGGTCCTATCTTCTCTAAGATCTCATATGGACCAATGTATCTCGGTGCTAACTTCCCATGCCTACCAAATCTCATAACTCCCCTCCAAGGAGATACCTTCAAAAACACTCTTCGCCTATCTCATATGTCATCTCTCGTCTATGGCGATCAAAGTAGCTCTTTTGACGATCTTGTGCTGCCTTCAAGCACTGCTTTACTACTTGTACTTTCTCTATTGTCTGTTGTACAAGTCCAGGACCCTCTATCTGTCGCATGCCCTCAAAATCCCAACATACAGGTGTGTGACACTTCCTTCCATACAAGGCCTCGTAAGGGGCCATACCAATACTTGAATGAAAACTGTTATTATACGCAAATTCGAGCAATGGCAGGTTAGAATCCCAGTTACCTTTAAGCTCCAAAACACAAGATCTCAACATCTCCTCCAAGGTCTGAATCGTTCTCTCTGATTGTCCGTCTGTCTGAGGATGAAATGCCGTACTGAAATGCAATCTTGTACCTAGGGTATTTTGCAGACTTCCCCAGAAATGCGAGGTAAACCTCGGATCTCTATCGGATACAATCGATACAGGGACTCCGTGCAGTCGAACAATCTCTCTCACATACAACTCTGCCAGCTCATCTAAGGAGTTATCTTGTCTCATCGGTAAGAAGTGAGCAGATTTCGTCAATCTGTCTACAATCACCCATACCGTGTCATTCTTTCTGAAAGTCCTAGGAAGTCCAACAACAAAATCCATTGTAATCCGCTCCCACTTCCACTCAGGAACTGATAAAGATTGTAACTTTCCTGCCGGTGCTTGGTGTTCAACCTTCACTTGCTGACACACTAGACATCGAGCCACAAAATCAGCTACCTCTCGTCTCATCCTGGGCCACCAATAGATCTTCCTTAGGTCATTAAACATCTTCGTACTCCTAGGATGCATGGAATACCTCGAGGAATGTGCCTCTTCAAGTAGTTTCTTCTTTAACTCCTCAGTGTTTGGCACGCATATCCGTGCACCTCTGTATAACACTCCCTGATCAGACAACTGGAAGTGTGTAGTGGTAGCATCTCCCACTTTAGCTTTCAACTTCTTCAGTGTATCATCCTCATCTTGTCTAATTGAAATCTCATCAAGAATCAACGGTCTTACATGAATGTTCGCTATCAACTCAGATCCTCTTACATCCATCTCTACTCTCATAAATCTGAGAGCTAATAGATACTCTATAGTGCAATCATAATCCTTGAGTAACTCCATCCATCTTCTCTGCCTCAGATTCAGATCCCTCTGAGTGGGAATATACTTCAGGCTTTTATGGTCGGTAAACACCGGAAATGTATCACCATAAAGATAGTGCCTCCAGGTCTTAAGAGCATGAACTATAGCAGCAAGCTCTAGGTCGTGTGTAGGGTAGTTCTGCTCATGAGGTCTCAACTGTCTAGATGTATATGCTATTACCTTCCCTTCCTGCATTAGAACTCCTCCTAAGCCACTCCTAGATGCGTCGGTGTAAACCACAAACTTACCCTTATCTGAGGGTACAACCAGAATAGGGAATGTAGTCAATCTTTTCTTAAGTTCTTCAAAGCTCTCTTGACAACTGTTATCCCATATAAACTGCTGATTCTTCTTTAGCAAGTTAGTCAATGGGCGCGCGATAATCGAGAAGTTCTTTACAAACCTCCTGTAATAACCCGCAAGTCCTAAGAAGCTGCAAATCTCCGTAATGCTCTTCGGAATTTCCCATTCTGTAATAGCCTTGATCTTGGATGGATCAGGTTGTATACCATCTCGTGATATCACATGCCCTAGGAAGGAAATCTGATCCGTCCAAAACTCGCACTTGCTGAACTTCGCATACAACTGTCTCTCCCTCAAAATCCCTAAGATACGTCTCAAATGTTCTCTATGAGTATCTGCATCTCGGAAATATGTCAAGATATCATCAATGAAGACCACGACAAACTGATCTAGATAAGGTTGAAATATTGAGTTCATCAACGCCATGAATGCTGCAGATGCATTCGTCAACCCAAAAGGCATAATTGTAAACTCATAGTGTCCATACCGAGTACGAAAAGCTGTCTTCGATATTGAATTCTCTGCTATCCTCAACTGCCAGTATCCCGATCGAAGGTCAATCTTTGAAAATACTGTAGCACCCCTTAATTGATCAAGCAAATCCTCTATCCTCGGTAAGGGATACTTGTTCTTGATTGTGATTTTGTTCAACTGACGGTAGTTTATGCACAATCGTAAACTACCGTCCTTCTTCTTCACAAAAAGCACTGGTGCACCCCAAGGAGAAATACTCGGGCGTACAAAACCCTTCTCGAGTAACTCCTCTAGTTGTTTCTTTAACTCCTTCAGCTCTAGCGGAGCCATCCTGTAAGGAGCAATTGATATAGGTGTTGCACCTCGTAATGCTTCAATCTCGAAGTCTACCTCTCTACTCGGTGGTAAACTAGGTAAATCATCAGGAAAACATCAAGAAATTCTCTAACAACATCCACCTCAGATACTCCGGAACTAACAATAGTAGAATCTGACACACTAGCCAGATAAGCTTGACACCCTTCTCAAAGTAATCTAAAAGTTTTCACTGTAGATATGAAGCAAGCATGAATCATATTACTCTCACATGTCAGAATCACCTCTCTCATCCCATCTACCTTCATGGTGACTTTCTTTGTATAACAATCAATCAATGCTCTATGAGAGGATAACAATCCATACCTAATATCACATCAAACTCTCTCAAGAAATCAATTCATGTCAGCACAGGTGGTATACTATGGCCATTAGGGACCATGTCCCACCAGATCCAATCTTTAGGAATCAATAGAAAAGGCAGATCCCGACTCCAATTGCTCCCTCAAGCAAGGATATAGCATATTGTACACGTCTCTCATTAGCGTAGATAACTCCATCTAGAATGGATACAGTGTTCCTCAATCACGCATCCATTACTAATGGATCAGTAGTTCCCTCAAACGACTTTGCCCCTTGGCGGAAAGTATTCTCAAAATTATTGTCCATCTTTACTAGAATAATACCCGCTTGAGACACTGTTGTGTATATGGTGGTATAACTTCTCTCAAATATATCAGTAAATCATATATACCAACCATATCCGATGGTGGTAGTGATATTGGCTAAACTGGCACCTTAGGGTGCTTCTGATCATTTCTACCCTGAGCATGTACACACTAAGTCGACCCTTTGGCTGTGCTCCGCCATCTAAAAGAGAAAGAAACTTTCAAAAGCTTTTCAGAAAACTTCCCACAACCCCAAGCCAAGGAATCATATCCCTACACTGATACCAACCAAATGTGACCCACCTATTTCATTTCTAGTTGATTACCGGTTAATTAACCCTGTTTAAAACAATAAGCGGAAAAGCGGAAAACGTAAAATTTTAAAACTTTATCTTACAACCATATTCACAACATATATACATATTATCCTACGTCATAAACTCTGTTTAACAAAACACAACTGTTTTAAAACCATGCAAAACATCCTAGGCGGTAGCATCACATAACAGCCCACCTGATATGATCTCAAATCCAGGTGTTGGGTCCAACGTCCTTGCCTTGATCAGGCCGAGTCTGAGTAGCTGAAAAATATGTGGATATAACAACAATGAGTCACACGCTCAGTAAGGGTATACAAATCGCACTCTCCCAATATATATAAGTATCTAATATCCCGTCCCCAAAGGACACTCTATACCCTTCCTCACATTCCAAAGTCGATCAATTCATACATCTCCACATTCACATATAATTCCACAACAATTCACATCACATTTCACATAAACATTCAAGCATGTTATCACACATCACATATAAACATATCATCTCATATAAACATCTCATATCATCTCAACACATATAAATAATCATAACATAACATATAACATGCTAGACTCGATCGCATCGATGCATAGGTGATAATTAACTAACTAGCTCCAACTGATCGTACGATATATTTTCTCATTGCTTTCGTATTTCTTTTCTTTCTTTCTTTTTTTTTTCTTTCGGTTGGCCAACCCGATAGCGTCCTAGGCCCCCTGTAGATCAGGTAGCGACCTCGGCCATCTTGTCCTAAGACCCCCTGTAGATCAGGTTGCGATCTTGGACTATTTTTCTTATCTTGATGCCCCCTGTAGATCAGGTAGCGACCTCTGGCTATTTTTCTTATCTTGAGGCCCCCTATAGATCAGGTAGCGACCTTTGAGGCCCCCTGTAGATCAGGTAGCGACCTCGTCCCCCGGAAACCCGTGCGGGACACAGTTGGGCTAATTAATCAATTACCATCCTATATTATCACTTTCATATCATAACTCAAATTCATGCTTTCATCATATTCTTTTCATCACATTCTTTCCATTATCATCTCATGTACCTCATGCATGCTTTCATAAAGAATATCAATTCATCATCATCGTCGTCTCACTCATATACATATAAGCATGCATACAACCATAACAAACATATATATACACACAAGCATGCATAAAATCATGGCATATTAAATACATAACATATATTAAGCAAGTGTAATTCATATACACTTACCTGGCAGGTAAGAACAATAAAACCTTGCAAACCAACTATTGAGTCCGTCACTCGGACTATCCTCCTTTCTCGTATTTGGATACGCTCACAAAGAACTAAGCTATAATTAACCAAAATCTTCAACAACACATGCGGAGAATATCATATTCCTCGTATTAAACTTCTCGGTTCAAACACCAGTTAAATTCATTCCTTTGAATTTAATTAATTTATATTCTCCTCTATAATCCCAATTTAATTAATTAACCTTCAATTAATTAATTAAATTTTGCTAGAATAACGTTTTGCCCGCAGGCAATTTCTGAACCCACCTGTCATCAAATCTTATCAAACAAACAGCCCATAATCACCAGAATAATGTAACGAGTATAATGGAATTTCCAATTATCCATTTTGACAAGCCTAAGGTCAATTTAGGCTAAATCGTAATACGGAAAACGAATAAATTCATAACTTATTCGTTACTAACCCGATTGACGATCCGAAAGAAGATTCGGAATCACAACGACGCAGGCTACGCTCGGACACCATCAAATTCACCGGAATCTGAGTGACGGAACCTCCCTAGTATCATATATGCTCGACCAGGCCTTCTCTTACGCGGAAATGTAGAAACTCGGTACCAAAATGAAGAGAATGAAGAGAGGAATCCAAAAACTCAAACGGATTTGAAATCGGATTAGAAACATAGAGTAGATCTGAGTTTGAAGATTGAGAGAAATCAGAGCTTTTACGAGAAAACGTGAAAGGAAATGAATTAATAAACGTTATTTCCGCTATTTATAGCGAAGACGATAATTATCCTTTAACGGAGTCGATAATTATCCTTTCACCGATCCGAAAGCGGTTTAAGCCCCTTTCTCCAAACTTCTCGAAATTGGAATAATAAATCTGGAATATTGTATGGATAATTATTCCGCAATTGTCTCGAAAAACGCATATTCCTAAGCCGTCTTTCTTAGCCGCTAAGAAACGAAATAGCGACTCTTTTGGCCGTTTTGCCTTTCCATGTTTTTTCATATCTAGGACATGTCCGATGTCCTGATCATTTTTCTCAACTGCATTTTTATTAATTGAAGCTCCCCAAATGCTCCAAATAACACCGGGTTGTAATATCATCTAGGAGCAAGTTACCTCGAGAGGTATCTCGTGTTAAAACGGATTTAATTCCTTAAAATTCTCGATTAGGTCATCTTCGATTTTTTACTGTTACATTGGGGACGTTGAACATGAGGATGAGTAACTCGGCACCATTCACATAGTCGGGTATTTGTGTCTTGCCAAAGTCCGAATGAACGACAAGTCCTAACGGGATATTGTATGTGCATCAAGGGTTTGAGGCATCTCGAAAGTTTGAGAATAGCTGATTTCCTAGGCTTCGGTTTTTGTGCACCGCTGTCCATACTCTCAAAAAGTAAAGCAAAAGAAAAGAAATTTTACATGCAAAGCATGTGTTGGTGAAGTTGTGTTCTTAATGCTCTTATTGTGTTGTTCCTCTTCCTCGGATTAGCAGCACATTACCTTAAACAATTCCCCACCCTTAACACGTTTCTTTGGCCTCTCTATGATTGGAAGACCTTGAGACCTTTGTGCACGTGTTTAAGACTTCATGGCTTAGATTTGTTTGACTTTAATTATCTCTACATCTTTATCATGTCTCTTATATATGTCTTTGAGTAAGAAATGATGATTTGTCCATGATACAGTTATTATTGATGCATACTTTGTTTTCCTATGCCTTGAACATTACTTTGAGGGTGATCCAAAAGAAGAAGCACATTTCAAAAGGTTTTTGAGTTTTTCGCATCATATAATCCATCACATCATATGTTCTAGATTTGAACCTTGCTTGAGGACAATCAAGAGGCAAGTATGGGGTATTTTGATGACATGAATTATATACCATTATAATCATGCATATTGTGAATGTTTTACCTCAGTTTCTCATACATACGGAGAGACTTATGTGCCTTTAAGCTTTGTTTCATATATATTTCGGAAATAGAGGTCTACTCGAGTTTTGATTGAATTGTAGGTGAAAATGATGGATTTGGAAGCAATAAATGGAGCAAGGAGTAGCTAAGGTCGGTGAGGATGCATAAGAGACCATTGAGGTATCATTAGGAGCAAGGAAAGTGCGTGGAAGAGTCACACAAGGAAGTGGAAAACAAGCCAAAAGACGAGCACTCTCAGTGAAGGAAAATCAGGTGATTTATCACTAGATAGACCGATTTTCCTGTAGAAAAATCGGACGAGTTGGTGTGTAAATCGGCCGATTTTTCTTTAACCGTCTAAAAAAAACGTTCGAAAGCCCAAAGCATTGGGCTAGAAGAGGAATATGTCTTGCAGTCCATTAAAAAATTTGGGTTAAGTGGGAACACTAGGAGACGGAAAAGAGAGGTCGCAACAGATTGGAGATTGACGGCAGACGGTAGAAAGGATTGGAGATATTCTTGGAGAGAGAAAAAGTTGCGGAAGGAAGATAGAGTTCAAGATTCAAGAAAGTTGTGAAATCTTTGATTATTGTTCGTTATTGTGGTTTATGAACACATTCTATTGAGTGGTTTAAGAGATTTTGTAGAAGTTTTGAAAGATTGATTACAGATTTTTGAAGATTTGTCAAGTTTTATGCAAAGTTTGGTTCTTTATTGGTTTTCTTTATTTAATCTCGATTTTGATTAAAAATGAAAATGATTGGCTAAAAACCTTGTGATTCTGGGGATAATAGTTGATGATTGAGGCATAGATGATTATAGACTGAACTTATTTAACCATTTGGACCCTGAGAGTTGAGATTTAACCTTTACGATTGCGAAAAATCGTGGTGTTCTTCAAGAAAATCGGCCGATTTTCTCTTAGAACAATCCAATTTTTCTGGGCTGACGTACCTTAGTGCTTTATCCTTTAGCCAAAGTTAAACCTTGCCTAAATCCTAACCTTGCTTAACCTTTTTAACCCTTATCCAAGTGTGAGAAGAGATTTCATCATTAATTCTTCACTTGGTAACCAAAGTTTACAAGATTTGGGTAATAGAGAGACTCAACATCCTCTATTAAGGTTTGAGTGTGCCCTTCACCTCTACCTTCGAGAGTCACATCCTTGGGTTTTAGTGAGTGGTTTGAGTGTTAATCCTTACCTTGAGTACTCTTCTTGATGAGACTCAACATCCTTTGAGCTGAGAGCTTCTAAGTTGGGCTAAGTGAGTAGTGGAACTTCACCGTACATTATTCCTTTCTTCGAAACACATAACCTTGGCAACACTAACTCTGTCCTTTGATTTTTAGAGTGTCTTGAATCGAAAGCCGCAGTCGGAGACTTGAATCCTTGGAATCATTTGTCTTTTAACATCTTTACAAAAGCTTTTACTTCTTGCCAGACGATATTTGAACCGATTTTATTCTCACCAAATCCCTGAGTTCGACTCTGGAATTTCTTGCTTTACTACAGCTGATCCGTACACTGCGGGTTCGCTTTTACTTAAGTTCTGGATATAAATTTAAGACTTTGACGCACACACTTTTGAGCGAACACTTATCTCCCATCATCAAAACTACCGGGGTAGGCGTCTTGATCATCAACCTGTAACATGGTGAAATGTGGTTGTTGTGTCCATTAAATCTTCACTCACCATGGTTGTCAAAATGTTCACATACCTAAGAATGGTATTGAAGGCTAGATACTCAGAGTGTATCTCTTCCTTAGAGGCTAAAAACACATTCCGGGGCTGTTTTGACCAACAACAGTTGTGCTCCCTTCTTGTTGTAATGTGCTTCCCCCCTTTTCTTGCCCTCAGTTTTCTCTACATTCATCTCATTCTTCTTCTCATAAAGTTCGGCAATCTGCAATGGTGTCATAGGCTTAAGAGTTAGTGTTTGACCATTGAATTCAAATGTATGTCTATTAATATAACCATCATGCTTTACTCTCCTATCAAATTGTCATGGACGTCCTAAACGAATATGACAAACTTGCATGGAAATTACATCACAAGTAATGGTATCCTTATAGTTACTAAGGCGATAGTAGTTCTAACTTGTTTATTCACTTTCAATTCACCATAATCATTCATCCAATGCAATTTGTAAGGCCTAGGGTAATAAAATATGATAATCTACAACTTATTAATCAATTCAATGCTAGCTATGTTGCAATAAATACATCCATCTATAATCATATTACACACCTGATATGAGACCACCCTCAACACCTCCTGAAGGACCTATCACTAGAGCGAGATCAAAGGCATTGAATGAGGAGTTGTCATCTTCAAATGCCATCCAAGAAGAGGTTGCTAGCTTATTGGCAACATGTACACCTAAAGAGACTTCATTCATAACCAAGTCTTCTTTAGTGACATTGTTGTCTACTGTGGAAGGACCTTTCAAGAGTATGGATGACCAAGGAAGCAAGAAAAGTGGCTAGAATGAGATTAAAGAGAACCAATGAAGAAATCTCGGCCCTGAGACCTTAATCTCGCCCAAGATTTCACTCGAGATTTTGTGTTTGTCAAGATCAATAAGATCATCGAGATCTTATTAAATAGAATTATCTTTTAGTTATTTTTTAATACCTTTAAAGCTCTCAAAACTTTCTGAAGGTATTTTTTGGTTTTGATCTTATATGTTAGGATTATTTTAGTATTTATCTTTTAGAAGAATATCTCCTATAAACAGCCTTAGAGGACGAGATTCATAGGAAAATTGAATTTGATTATTTCTACCACAATTATGTGTGAACTCGCTACTTCGCTTACAAAGTTTGTGTTTTATTCATTTCATTCAATCAAAAAGAGAGTTTTTTATTGAATCATTGTGAGTCTTTGCTAGGTTTTTCTTGTGTGTGTTAATCTTATTAAAGATTGGTGCTACTAGTGAATTTTGGTCCCTCCTTGTGCTTGTCTTATTTAGAAGGCTTGTGTAAGATTAAAGAACGGAGGGTTAAGCTAAGCTCTTTGTTAAGGGGTTTTGATCCAATTGGTCAAGATTCTTTGCAAGAATACATTGTTTCGTAACTTCCTATATTTCCATCAATTTCATTCCATATTATCAATTTCTTATCTACCAGTTATCATTCCATCAAACTCACGTTCTTTTGTTCGAGTTTTCATAAATCTCGGCCCCGTAATTTGAATCTCGTCCGAGATTCTAGACCAAGATTTGTTCTCTGAGACTATTCATGGACTTTCAATCTAGATCGGGAACTGCGGCATCAACCCCGCATCAACACCTTTCCTTTAATTAGACATCTAGTATGAAATAGGTTCTCTCTTTGATTATCCTCACATGGGGCAAACTTAGCATGCAAAGTTCTCCTAGCTATCAATGAATGTCGATGCTTATATTCAATGCCCTCATCACTATCACTACCAATTTCATGTATTCCATCAAGGTTGTTGTGATTATCATGCTCAAGCTCATCCTCACTCTCATAATGTCCTAGTTGATTAAAATCAGAATTTTCTTGTTAGGACAATCCCTCATATAATGACATTTGCCTTGACATTTAAAGCATACAATGTCCCTAGCTCAAGAAGATGAATTAGACTTAGAGGTACTCCCTTTAGGACCATTTGAAAGCTCATTCAAAGGTCTAAATGATGAGTGAGGTATATAACTTCTCCTTTGTGTTCCATATTCCACGACTGCAGACTTCTTCTCTTCCTTGGTGGGTGCTTGCTCTCAGGCATAGGAGCCTTAGACCCCGGCTCGATGGCGTCTTCCAAGAGTTGGTTGCACCAAAAGTTGCCTTGGATCCTTGGTTTATTGTCCTAGTTTTCCTCTCCACCTTGATTGCTAGGTGTAGCGGCTCCACCATGGTACTATAGGGATATAAATCAACTTCATTAGCCAAAGAAGAGTTCAAAATGCGTAGGTACCTTTCCATAGTAGACTCCTCATCTTCAATCACATTGACCTTTACGATAGCCATTTGCATAGAAGTATAAACCTCTTTGGCATTCATGGATCCTTGCCTAAGGTTTTCAAGCCTTTGCCACAACTCTCTAACATAGTGTAGAGGCACAAATTTGGTTCTCATCAAAGCTTTTATTTGCTCTTAAGTAGTGATGGTTGGATCTAGTGTTCTTCTTCTTTCCTTGACTAGATGATCCCACCACCCTAGAGCATACCCTTGAAACTCCAAGGAGGCAAGTTGGACCTTTATCTGCTCCTCAAAATGGTGGCATGACCAAATCTTCTCCAACTTGGTCTCCCATTCCATGTAAGAATCTGGATCACACTTGCCTTCGAAACTAATATTTTGACCTTCACTTTCTTGTTCTTGATTAGGCCTAAATGGCTCGTGCTCTCAGTCTCTTCTAGGTTGTTGGTGATGCCTAGGGTACCCCCTCCACATTTCTTCTTCCTCATCATCCTTTGTTGTTCTTGAAAGTCATCAACATAACCTTGCATATTAGGTGTCCTAAGAAGATGGTTAGAATGTTTCATACCTTGCTCTTGGAAGTGCCTTTGGGGTGCTTCATGGACTGGTTCTCTAGGTTGGTTTGTAGATGTTCCTCCTAGCTCAAAAGTGGACCTCAAGGGAGGTATGACTAGAGGTGGAGTCCTAGACTCTAGAGTACCAATTTTTTGGTTAAGCTTGCTAGCGAGAAACCGGGACAGCTTTAAGCCACTATTGAGCCAAGGATAATATCAAGTTTTCAATTAAGGTCTTCTGCCTAATCGAAAGGTCAAAGTTCCTCAGAAAAACACTTATTCACGACATTGTAATTACATCTAGTCAACTTCTTCATTAAATGGGGAGGGGGGTTGGACGTACCACACACATGTCCAAGTCGTAGTCTTTATATAAGTTGACCCAACAAGAAAAAACCGTCTCAAAAGCAACACCATCACCTGAAACACCAAAAAGTCTCAAGATCGGATCCTGCAGGCCACGGGTTTGGGATCTCGATGCCATGAAGGCAAAATGCAACGTATCAGCACAAGTGAGAATGTCAAGCCCTCCATCACTAATCGACAAAGTGGAAAGACGCCACTGAAGACGGTCAAATCCATCCCCTCCAATGGTAACAATCTGCTCGACCGAACAAAGCAAGGAGTGTTCAAAGACACTCATAGCCTCGTAAAAATGAGAGAGAGGGAGAAGCACGCATCGCAAAGTAAAGACAGGACACCCAGAACAAGCATGAAGAAGCAATAACTCGCATTGGGGGTCCCCCAATCTCATAATGGCCTTCATCAAGAAGTTGGTTTTCACAACCCTCTTCAAAGCCACCTGAGAACAAAAGGCCGGGTCAAGACTAACAACACCACCCAGAAGTTTGACACCATCAAGTGGCCTAGAGATATACTCAGTGAAAACACCAAAGTCACTACTACGTGGGTCAACCATAGGCCAGAAGGTATGAACATTCACTGAGATATAAAATAGATTTGTCTCATGCATAGCACTAGTTTGACCACTAGTATGTGCTATGCACGGACGTGATTTAGTTAAATTTTAATTTACAAATAGATAAAAAAAAATGTATAATTTCTATAAAATAACTATCTTTAATATTTTTTAACATTACTATAAGGCGATTTTGGTAAGTATATTTTTTAATAATGGGTACAAAATATGCACTTATTCTAATAACTAGTTAGTGTATAAGAAAATTTTAATTAGTCTATATAAATTAGACTCATATCCTAATAATTTTAGGAAAAAGGAAAAATAAAGAAAAACACAATATTTCATTTTGTTACCCAATATCTTAATACGCAAGTGTAATACCCAATATGTAAATATTCAGCGTAATACCTAATATGTTAACCAATTTTACTTGTCAAAGAAATATCAGCTTATATTATCATTTTCTTAACAAATTTCTAAATGAAAAATCATTGTAATTAAGCTAATTTTAAAACAAATAAGATATTATCGATTTGTTCTTCTCCTTTGCCTCATATCTCTTCTACTTCGTCGAATTCGTACTCGGAGATACTCTCTTCTTTTTCGACCTCCTTTGGTTCGTCGTTTTCGCTGTCGGTATATCAATTTGGAGAGAGAAGAGAGGACATGATACTCATTTCTTTTCTCTTCTCGATTTTATACAAATAGATTTGAGTTGTGTGCACACATGAAAGTATTGTAGTTGAATTTGTGGTTCATGATGATTTTTTGTATGTATTTCAGTTTTGAACATGTTGCCTCATTTGCGTGAAATGAAAACTCTATTGAGACTGAAAAGTTGGGGAACAAATATAATTTTAGTTGGAAGGAGAAGGAGAAGAAAATAAAATAAGGTTATTTTGAACATGATTTTTGTAAAATGCTACTTCATCTACATCACCTTCCTCTTTGGAGCTTACAATTTGCCTGATATTTGTTCGCTCCAAACGGTGTGTGCAAGCTTTAAATTTATAACCCTAGATGTATGTCTAAAACAAGGATGCGAACCCGCAGTGCACGGGTCAATCATAGTAAAAGCAAGAATTCCGGGGTGTCGATCTCAGGGACTTAGGTGAAACAAAGCAAGTATAAGTTGTCAATATTGCAACTAACCACAAAAGCAATTAAAACAATCAAAGATGATAATATAGTCAATTAAAGGAATATGCAATTCTAGGGATTAAAGCATCTAGTTGTGGTTCCAACTCAAGATCGCAAGATAAGCGGACAAAGCTGAGATTTTGCAAAGGGAAAGTGTTTCTAAAGTGGAATAGATCACCGGGTAAGTCTCACTACTCACTAATCCCAAACTTAAAGAACCTATTACCGGGTAAGTCTCAAGGTACTAAGGAAAAGAACTATAATCTCAAACCAACACTCCATCTAAGGGAATAGAATCAACATTTACCGGGTAAGTCTCAGGCTAACTCACAAAGATGGAATGAAAGCACACTCAAACCCCAATAAAGGATAAACCTTTATTACCTATACTTATGATCTTTGGTAAACAAGCAAAGGAATTACCGGGTAAGTCTCATCCTAGGCTTACATTGAACCAGGAAAGGTGTAATAAGAATAGGATTTGGCAAATTCTAACACTTAACTCTCAGTTACGGATCAGAAAAGTCACCTCGGTCAGACGAATTCCACCCCGGCCGAGATGTTCATCGACTGAACGAGATACTCTAGGGTTAAGGATAAAGACTCGAGCTTTCAGGGTCCTACTGGAATTTAAGATTATTCTATCATTGTTTTTCCCACAACCTTCATCCAATCACCCTAGAATCGCACAAGGAAATTAGTCACTCATCATCATGAAAGCAATAATCAAATATAAGGGAAGAAAGTGAATAATTGAACAAAAAAACCTTAATAAAAAGGCTTCAATAACTGAATCAATTATCAAACAAACAAGCGTTCCTTGGATCACAAATCCAACAAGACAAGTCAACAAGAAGGGAATCTAAGAAAACCTTACAAAACCCTTCACAAAAGCTATAAAAGCTATCAACTTCCTTCCTTCGATCTTCCTTCAACCTTCCAAAATTCCTAACTGTTGGATGCTCTAAGCATGTATAAGCATCATTGAACTTGTGGAAAATCCAACCCTTTGTATAGAAAAACTATCTTTCAAAGATAAAATATCTTGAAAAGATATTTTCCTAATAAAATATATTTATCTCTCATAAATAAATCCCTAAAATATATGATCTTCCTTCCAGAAATCCAGCCTAAAAATATAAGATATCTCCTTCCAAAAATAAAAGATCTCAGCCAAGAATAAAATATATCTCGCCGCGTCCAAGGTGTTTGCCTCGGTCGAGACGCTCCTCTAGATCACCTCGGTCGAGATGGTACTGTAGCTGATCGAGGTGGCTCTAAACTGAATGTGAAATCTCTCAAATCTGGTCCAAAGTAAATCTTTAATCCATTTCCATGCTTCCTGGATTCTTCCTTAAGCTCCTGAACGTAGCTCCAATGACTCCTTAGCTCCTTTAGCTCAATTTTGATGCAAAACGTGCCATTTTACCTACGATTACAACGAAACTTGGTGTAGACCTCGATTCCCGCAAAGGTAGATGAAACGACGATATAATCACATAATATACATCCAAACATGCAGATTATTGAAGATAAAACGTCTAAACACACAAAATATAGACTATAATTATGCTATCAATATTTAAGCTACCAAATGCTACACCTCCCAAACACTGAACTCTTGCAATTTTTCCATCGACTTCAGCTCTATCATCTCCTTTAGCTCTCAAACACTCCAAAAGAAGGGCTCCCATATAAACCCATAAGCAATATCAATTGGAGAGATTCCTACAATGAAACTGTTTTACAATAGGTGATTTGATGATGTTGTTTGACGATAGCGGTACGTGTTCAAACACCATAAACACACCCCACCTCTCCCAACCCGCCCAACAAACTATTACTTCTACACGAGGTCTTTAATTAGAAATTGATGCGATGATTTTATCAAGAAATAATATCTTAATTGGTGATTCAACCACATTAGATATAAACAAAAATCATTTATTTTCACATGACAATTATTAATATCAACCACACGCACATTGCAATTCGCGTTAACATCACCTTTTTTTAGTCAGATTTATAAAGAAAGAGTTTGAAACTAACAAGCACTAACAATGTATGTCAAGTTGGTATTTAGTCAGATTTATAAAGAAAGAGTTTGAAACTAACAAGCACTAACAATGTACGCCAAGTTGGTATTAGTAAATGTGACGCCGTGTATAACAATTTCATAAACAAATGATCATTTTAAAAGTATTTAACAAATGAAAAAAACAAATGAAAAATGGTGGAAAGTGGGCATACAAAATTGATCAGAAAATGAAATGTAAAAATAGACTTCCATACCAAATGAACATAAAACAAAAACCAGAATGTCATTATCATGATATGATGCTCACAAAATGAGGGCAATTTTTGGTACCCTAAACTTGTAGGAGAAGAGGATAAAAGGAAATGTGTTTTTAAAGAATTAAAGCATATATTACATGACATCACAACTACCACTATTAATTCAAACATAGTAATAATTACTAAAATAAGTTCAAATTTCAATTTTTATCCATCTTCTACTTAGAGGAAGATGAAGCATTCTAATGAAACAAGCGGGTTCTCAAGGGATTCACTTGGAACCGTTGGATTCGTCTCCCACTTGTCCCTACCACATCCTTCAACTTCCAGACCACCACCGGCCCCACTTCCCTGTTGGACCTTCCTAGTTTTACCGGGAGATATCCCGGTCTGCCGACCCGATGGGCTCCGACCCATATTCGATCTGCTTCCACCAGCCTCATTCCGGGTCGCCGGCGACCTGGACCTCCGACCGGAATTCTCTCCGGGGTCCCGCCTCCTCTGCTCATTACAGACACCACTGAGTCGGTCTCTGACTAGAGTCTGAGGCGAGCTGGATCGACGGGGAGACGAGTGGGATCTTTTGACAGGCGACTTCCCGGTCAATCTCTCCCTCTTGAAACCCGGATCGGCGGAGAATGATCCGGATCCGACCCTTTGGATTCTTCCCGGCGACGGCGATCTGGGAAGCCGTTGGTGGTGTAGGTCGTCGAAGATGTCATCTGGGCACTGATGGAATCCGGCGGTCTGGGTCTTTGGAGAGTGAAGAAGCTTGGGGAAGCCATTGTCGGAGGTAGTGAGGTTGGGTTTAGGTAATGGTGTGTAAAAGAAGGGATTAGACGAGATGGGTTTAGCAGGAGTCTCGGAAAGAACTTGTTTGACTGCTTCTTCTTCGGCAGTCGGCGGAGATTTGGAGACGTCGTGACAATGGGTGATGGGCGGGTCTCCGGCAACGGAGTATTGTCCGGTGCTGACACAACATCCCATCTTTGATTTAAGAAAATGGCAAAGCAAGAGGAGTTGAGATGAGTGGAATGGTATTTTGTACGGGTGAAAGAGAAGGGGATGGAGTGGAAAGAGATGGGTAGGTCAAGGTTGAGGGAGTGATGAAGAATGCATTTATTTGAGACAAGTGTCGTCGAATAGTGTGTTGGAGATGAATTTTATCCCCAGGCTGTCTCTTTTGAGTTAATTTTGGTTGGGATTGAGCGTTTGCTTCGGTTGTGCCTTCAACTTATCCAACTACCACTCAAAGCTCAATATGATAATAGGCGGTTATTATTACTCTCCCAAAACATTATTCATATAAAGGGTATGTACAAGAAAGCACTAAGATTCATATAGGGCTGCACATATTCATACCGGAAACCGGATCGGACCGGAAATTACGGTCCGATCCGTAGCTGTAAAAACACGGTCCAGTCCAAGATATTATGGTCTGGTCCTGGACCGTAATGTTCAAGTCTGGTCCGGACACTTGAAATATTTTTCAACTGGAAGAGCATCTGGTCCGGTCCAAACCTGGACCGGATTTAATCCATACAAAATATATGTTTAAAATTTTAAAAAAAATAAAACGGTCCGAACCAGACCATATTGGACAGATCGTGATGGACTGGACCGGTCCGGTCGGTTCCATTGACCGTTATACACAAGTAGTGAAATGGTCAAATCCGGTCCGTGAGTTTAAGGTCCGGTCCGGACCGTTTGGACAGCCTTACAACCATGGGTAGTGGGGAAAGGTAAAAAAATGGGGGATCCCAGGTGATTGATCTAACAAAAAAGCATCCAACGTTGAATTGGACTAGACAATGAAGATGCATGCCCCATGCCAACTATTAATGGGCCTTTTTCCATATGCTTGTAGGCCATAAAAGTACACAATCACCATTCATCACTCAAGTTATAGCCATGAGTTCAAACTAATGTTAATACTTCGCCAACCTTCAAAGTTGTAAACTTCTCTACCTCTTTTCTGTAGCTTTACCCAGATTAAAAGGGGTTTACTACCAATTGAGGAACCCTACTAGTACTTCATCGTTCAATAAAGATTGGGATCAAGCATACCATGCTTCTATCTCCTACAATTTCTTTATTCAATGACAAAAAAATAAAAAACAAGATACAAGGCCCTGTTGCAGCTTATAGGACATAAATAAGAGATGGACCATTACTTCAGATAGAAAGAAAATGTGCTTCAATGGACGAGAATTAAAATCATTTATCAGGATGAATTATTAAACCTTGTGACAGGTTGGATCATGTCCATGCCAAAAAAGTGTGATTGGAATACATTCAGGGACCGAATTAAATTTACATGTACAGACTTAGATCATGTAACAAATATGATGCGGTTGTGATCGAGAGACAAGGCAGTAAGATGAGACCTGCGTTTTCTAATCAGGAGGCATCTACACTCAAGGAGGTACTAGTTGATGATTTTGCCCTATCCGAGTCAATCATGGACTTGATATAGTACTCTCCTGCCTTGTAAGAAGATCGTACCATGGGCCCCGAAGCCACATAGCGGAATCCCTGCCACAAGAATATACAAAAGCAATTACACGCAGCTTACTATCACAAGGCTGTTAACCATGGTCATTGGTCACCTAAACAATGCACATTGTCGGCATCTCTCTCCTCCACCAAACAGTTAGAAGTTGAGTTCGTAACATGTGAGTACCTAGTTGGCTAGTTCTACCTCATTAGGCCAAACAGCAACCTCGAAATCTAACTCGAGATAATTTTAGCAAAAGTGATTCCTAAAATATGTTTCATAAATGCTCTTGATTGATGACCCTAAATATTTGACTATTAAGGATGTAAATTGTCAGGCAAAAACAAAATCTGAAGTCAGAGAGAGTTTATGTGTAAAGGAATTACCATTTCCATCCCAAGAACTCTGTATTTGTCAAAAGCCTCTGGTGTAATATACTCAGATACAGGCATATGACGCTTGGAAGGTCTCATGTACTGGCCAAAGGTCATGACATCCACGCCAGCAGCTCTAACCTTTTCCATGGTTTTCACCACTTGCTCAGGTGTCTCTCCACAACCTAACATTATTGATGTCTTGGTTAAAGTTCCTGCAGGAGCAACTTTTTTGGCCAGCTTCAAGACATCAAGAGACTGCTTGAAATTAGCACGATGATCCCTAACTGCACTCTGAAGTTCTTCCACTGTCTCAATATTGTGTGCAAAGACATCCAATCCAGACACAGAAACCCTTTCCACACAGCCAGGATCCCCTCGGAAATCAGGCACTGCATAGTAACAAAAATATGTCATAAGGAGATAAGAAGTTAGGACAACTGAAACCTAAACGACACCTGCTAATTGGTTTATTTGGCGTGTAGTGGTTATACATTATAACGAGTTTAAGGTCCTTGACAGGATAAAAAAAGGAGCTTCTACGCTCCTCATTTTGAGGAATGATAACCTTATCGATAATGACTCTAATGAACTAAATCTCTGCCAAGACCAATACTACTTCCGTAATGCATTCGTACTCCAGAATTACGTACACTCTTTAGAGAAGAAAACGATACTAGCACAGTCATACAAATGATATCCAAGGGACTTCTCACCAGATTGCCAGAACCCTAAGCAGAGGTAGCGAAGTCCTTAATTTTTTTTTTCCTTATGTAAAATGTGGGCAGTACCTAGAAGAAACAAAGACAAGTAAAACGATTCATACCAAGGGCTTCTATCAGCATGCTTGGCTTCAGAGTCTTCAACTTTTGAACTGTTTCAGCAAAATGTCCACTTCCCTGATCAGGTAAATCATCCCTATCAACACTTGTGATTACCACATAGTCAAGGCCCCATGATGCAATAGCCTCTGCAACATTAGTTGGTTCATTTGGGTCTGGTGGAGGTGGAGTTCTGGATGTCTTGACATTGCAAAATCTGAAACAATGCACAGATAACATCTTCAATAAAGTCAGTTAGCCTGTCCTATGACGAACTAATCTTATAGAATTCCAGCTGATAAAAAAAGTGGTGTAAATTTTACCTATATTGTGAATGTGTAAAAAGTTAAAGACAACCCTCTCCTTATTAATATGAGACCCACGGATGGAAATGGGTGCACAACCACCCGATCTAACCGGTCAACCGACCCGGATTCGTGGGTGAAAACCCGAAGAATTCCGGGTGGTGCCCGGTTGACGGGTGAAATTGATGGGTAGTGGGTGGGTAGTGGGTGGGTATGGGTATAGGTACAACCACCCACCAAGCAAACCATCCACCGCCCGCCCCACCCGCCCCGCATCACCTGTATAAAATATTAATAAAAAATAAAAATAAAATACCTTAAATTCTACCCATATAAAAATTATTAAAGATATAAAAACATAAAAACCCTAAATTATCAAGAGACAAGAGTGCACCAGCATCACCATTCACCTTACCCCTTCCCCAATTTGAATTTTTAACATCGATCTTTAATTCTCTATCTGCTAGACTCGCTAAAACCTTCGGTCCTTCGCCAAATCGTCATACCTGACTACCTCAGTTTACCGCCGCTGAGCCACACACTCCCTTCCCGTTCGGTCACTCTCTTTTGCGCATCGCTTGCTTGATTCTCTCAATAGATAGTTTAATATTCACTAGTGTCTTCTCTCCATCATCTCCTTATATCTATATACAATTTTGGAGCCACACACATCCCTCAACACAACACTCACTTCAGGCGTTTAGTCAGTTATACAATACATACATACATCTTCTTAGTTCTTACCATGTGTTTGGATTACTATTTTAGTTTGATAATTTTGGATGAAGACACATTTGCAAGATAATTCATTAGTTACTCATGGGTGCCATTACATTTTGCGGAAACTTGTGCGTATTGTCTCTCTATATGATACCATTCCAAAATTTTCAGACGTTTCAGAATATGAGAGTACACATACTGATGGTCAATAGTAGCTATCATTTTACCATGTTGTTTGCAGAAGATTGCAGGATCGCTACATCGAGGTCTTAAGGAGTTTGATTGTAGTATATGTTGATTTACGTTTGTTGTATGCAAAAATATTGCGTTTATTTGCATAGTTTTATACTAATTGGAATTCATTTTCCACGTTGGTTTGTAATGTTGGATAATGTTCTGTAATTTAGTAGATTTATAAATGTGTTACTTTAAGATATAAATTACTTTATACAGGTAAATGTTTAAAACTGAAAGATATACTACACAATACACACCCGGTTATTTCACCCGAACCACCCGAACACCCGGTGGTTGATGGGTGGGTGGGTGGGTGAAGGGTGAAGTGTTAGGCGGGTGGTGGGCGGGGTGGGTGAGAGTTTAAGTAACGAGGGTGGTTGGTGGAAGTGGAACTTCCACCCATAAACCGACCCATTTCCATTCCTAACCCTTTCAGCAAACTGGATTCCTCCAGAACCTATGAACTACGAAATCCAAAAGTGCCCCAGATTAACAGTTACAAGATGAATGAGTGTACTACAGCAGAAATCACGTTTTCAACAAGCAGCTGATACTCAATTCCTACATTAAGAATACAGTATGATTTTAAAGATCCAGCTTGATGTCTCATTCAGTATCACAGAATCAGCTTTTACACGAGCTTCCTATGGACATTCTAGTGCTCGACGACTCAAAAAGAGAATGTTATAGAAACTTGAGTTTAAATTTTAGCAATTCTCATGCTCATTACGGCTTCTCCACAATTAGCAGCATCTTCGTATTAGCCGATCAGATAGCAACACACACAATTCTACAAAGTTAAGATAAATAACACGAAAGCTCCAATAAACAAATGTGAGATTTACCGGCATCCACGGGTGCAAGTATCACCGAGGATCATAATCGTGGCAGTGGCAGTTCCAGTCTCGCCACCAGACCAACATTCTCCCAAATTAGGACACTTAGCCTCCTCACAAACAGTGTGAAGCTTCAAATCTCTCAGTTTCTTCTTGATCCTGGCATACTTGTCACCCCCAGGGATCGATTCCTTCATCCATTTGGGCTTGGGGAGGGGTTTCTTCTTCGTCCCAACTTCAACAGAGTATTCTTCGCCATCTTGGAAGCGGATGAAATCGGATAGGGTTGGGGATTCAGTCGCAATCCGACGTCGGAAGGCCTCTAGGGTTTCAGATTGGGTCGTCGGGGGTAGTGGTTGGGTGGAGGAGGTGGCGGTGGAAGACGGAGTGGAGGATTGGTTGCGGGAAGCGATGAGAGAGAAAAGGTTGGAGCATCGGTGGTTGTTGGGATGGAGGTTGCGGATGAGAGAAGTCAGCCGTGGATTCATCTTCTCTCTCTATCCCTCTACCTGAAACCGGTTTCCCGCAACTGAAAGTTCTCAGTTTTCTGGTTTTTCAGTTGGGCTTGTAGAATAACCAGGAGTTATTGGGCCCAAGACCAAATGTTCACTCAGGCCCAAATGAATTCTTCAGCAGCGTTTGCTGTCTTTTATGACGAGTGATGGTAATGGAAGCCGGCAACGACGCCGGCGGAGGCGGAGTCCGCCTGCGCGAAGGCTGGCGCGCAGGCGGACTCCGCCTCCGTCGGCATTTTTTGTTTTTTTTTTTTGTTTTTTTTTGTTGTTTTTTTTTTTGTTGCTTTTATGTTTTATTTTGTTTCTTAATTGTTTTTTTTGTTGTTTTATCTTGGTAAAAAAAATTAAAATATCAAGTACCACTAAAATATGATGACAACAATATATCAAAACCGCTAAAATATGATGACATCCAATATATCAAAACGACTAAAACATGATGTCAACAAGTTCAATAATAACGTCTAAAACACGATTTCAAGTAAGATTTCTGAAAACGGCTAAAGATATACTGCACTATTGTGTTCAACTCCCCATGCTCGACGAAGATCCTCATAACGAGCTATCCTTTCAATGAACGGCGCATCCCATCCATCAACACTTGGATCATGGTTATTTTTCCAAGCGTCGCTCAACAACGGTAACAAAGCATCATCTTTTAATCATACCTACAAATATGAAATTACAGAAAACGGTTAGTAAATATTAGGTCTAAATAGACGTCCATTGAATGAAAGTAAAACGTCGACCTACCGGCACAAAGTATGTATTGTTATATATATACGCTAACGAACAAATGACCGTAGGAGCCTCTTGGTCGGGAGCGGTGGCAATCATAGGCAGGAATGTCGCCGGAATGTTCCCTAGGACAACCAATGCAATCTTATAGTAGGTGGCGGCTGCACATGCGATCATCGGTATTTCCATCCAATTTGGTTCTGGACACGGAGACTTACTCGTCCAATAAACGTTTTGAATGACTTCGTCAACATGATTGAGGATTCTACACTGCAATGATTAACAAGTAAGATTATGTAAAATCATGGATTATAATTAAAACTTTAATATAACCGGAAGACTTAGTTACCTTGGAATAAAATTCCCTTCTCGCATTTAACTCCATAACCATATCTCACCGTATTATCAAGTAATCCTCATCCGAGAATCCCAATACCGCGGAAATTGCTCTATATCTACAATGGCCGTCTCCTGGTACATCCCTTACTCTCAATACATAAGGCTCCATGAACTTTGGAAAATCTTCTTCCCTCAAACAAAATCCGGCCTTCGCGGGTTGTTTTCCTTTACGACGGGCTCTACTCGTAGGAGTCAACTCCGGTGTAGAATCTACATCTTTAGCTTTCTTCCCTTTCGGACGCCCAGGACCACGTGTAGCAGAATGCTCAAAAGAACTAGGCTCTCTTCTAGTTGATCTCGGGATTGGAGGTCGTCCCTTGCATTGGCCTTCTGTGCCGGCTCCTGCATTGTCGTGCCCCCGGGGTTTTCCATGTCATCCAGAAAAGATGCAATCTTATCTTGTTCATCCGGACTTAACATATTTGAGTCCATTCTTTCTCTAAACCTGTTCAGCGCCGCTTGACTCGGGTTCAAACGATCATCATCATCATCACCAATATCACCATCCAAAAAATCAACTGGATTCCAATGAACTTGCTTCCAATAAGGGTGTATCTGTGACAAATAGATAGGTCTACGAGCCCGGATCGCTAGTCTAAAGTCATGCACACACGGCACTCCATAAACCTCTCTCCAATAACTATCCCGACATCCTTCATCATCTCTTGTATGTCGAGCCTTGGTGTAATTATTCCACAAGAGCGTGAAACACTCATTTCTTACGTAGTCACGGAGCAAGTCAAATATCGGTATACGCACCTGCAAAAAAAGGTTTATTACATATCAAATAAATATTTAACATTATTTTCATCAATTAAACTATTGGTATACTAACCTCTCGTGGAATCCTCTCCCGTGACATCTCTAGAGAAGCTTGTAGATTTTGGACTTGGTCCGTGACCATCAAATGTATGCTATCACAAACCAGCTGAAATCCTCCAACGCTAGAGTCTAGTGTTTGCTTCAACAACTTGTGCGCGGACTCACACCTAAGAAGAAAAGTTTATTACAATAAACGAAGAAATGTTTAATAATGTAGTGAATGTTTAAATAACTTACGCATTTATCGTTCGTGTGCCGAAATGATGATGTAGGTCAGTCCATGCTTGAACGATTGCCTCCTTGTACGGGTCAAGCCAAGTCGTCTCTAGATAGGTCATTAACCTCGGAGATGATTGCCAATAGTCTCTCATTTCCAGCAAACGGCGTTGGTAGCTTCCAGGGGATCTTGACTCGAACAAGGCATGACAATAGGATATGAAGAGTGCTTCCGCTTCCTTATTGCGCAAAACAAGTGCCGCTCTGTTAACTATATTGCACTTTATGTGAAACGTGCACAATATATGCTTCACCTCGGGAAATACTACACCCAAGGCGCTTATAAGACCAAGCTCACGATCAGTGGTAATCACCTCCGGCGTCTTTCCGTACAACAAATAATGGACCCTCCTCAAAGCCCACTCGTAATGATCTCTATTCTCCTGTGCCATGAACACAAAAGCAATTGCGAATGTCTTCTTGGTGCTAGTGATGCCTACGATCTCCAACAATGGCATATTGTACCTAAAAGTAATACGAAACAACGACTGAGTTACAATTTCTAAGGAAAATAAGAATGAGTGTATGAAATAAAGTAAAAATGTGGCTTGAATTGAAGCTTACTTGTTGGTCTTATATGTCGAGTCCATCACAATAACATAGGGAAACATGTTGAGCAAATGCTTCGAGTCGGGATGTGAGATAAAGAAATCAATCACTTCATCGGAATCTTGACTTCTCCGAGTGTTTATATAGTATCCACGTTCCGTCAACGTGTGAAGTGCTTGTTGTAATGGAGATCTTCCTTCGGCTTGTTCCATTCTAATCTTCAAACCGGTGTTGTAAACTTGACGGATGGAGGTGACATTGTCGGGATCCTCTAATTGTACGGATTTTAATATATGTCTCGGTTTTAAGCCAGAATTCAATTCACGCTCCACCTTTCGGCTCTGCTTCGGAGTCATACGTCCAACATATGCATGACCTCTTAACACTGAAGGAATGATATGGTTGTGGATTCCACATACAACCCTCACCGTCCACTTTTCCTCTTCAATTTGGGTTCCTACAAGCTCAAACAAACACATACACTTCTTCGAGTTTTTTTTCCGGCTAGAACTTGGAACATGATCGGGATCTACGTCTTTTTCTTTTCTTGGTCCTCCGTGTCTATCAAAACCCAATTGTAGGATACGAAAACCCCTTCTATCCAACCATGATTTTTTAATGACCAACACCATATTCATAGCGTTGGCCACATACTGAGCCCATCCCAATAAGTTCTCTCTATCCGTAAAATATCCATGAAGCTCAAATTTTGAAGAATAATTGGTACCGAGAACACGAGAGTAATCCATAAGATCCTAAATAAAAAATAACATAGAGTATTATTTTAAAAATACACATCATTTTATTCTTGCATTGCTAATTCTATGATTTCGATTCTCTATTCTACCATTGCTAATTCTATATAAGCATGTCCACGGGTCGGACCCGCCGGGTCGACGGGTCCGACCCGCCGGGTCAAGGGTCCGGGAAGGGCGACCCGGACCCGGACCCGTGTAAACGGCCGACCCGCCGGGTCACGGGTCAGACCCGGCGGGTCGTCCCTTTCGTATTAAAAGGCTTTTTTTTTAAAAAAAAAAAAGGGTTGACCCGGCGGGTTGACCCGCCGGGTCGACCCTTTTAGGCATTTTTTTAAAAAAACTGAGGTTTGGCGGGTCGACCCGCCGGGTCACGGGTGACCCGTGACCCGTGACCCGTGGACATGCTTAATTCTATAATTCCGATTCTCTATTCTTGAATTGCTAATTCTATAATTCCGATTCTCTATTCTAAAATTGCTAATTCTATGATTTCGATTCTCTATTCTAACATTGCTATTTCTATAATTTCGATTCTCTATTCTAACATTGCAAATTCTATAATTTTGATTCTCTATTCTAACATTGCAAATTCTATAATTCCGACAAAATAAAACGACATAACAGTAAAGTATAAAAATGAGTTTGTACACTTACTTCAAGTTTTGCGAGAATTTCTTCCGGATCACTATATTTTTCAATATCGAATGGCATCATCGAGCTTTCACCATCGGATTCTACATCAACTTCATCGGAATACGACGACATTTTAACGACTTTTTTCTTTACGTTTTCTAACTTGTGGATGAAGGTGAATGAGTCTCATATGTTATTATATAGGCTCCAAAAATCCTCAACGGCTATATTCCCCAACGGCTAGTCCGTCCAACGGTCACATCCATTTTTAAAGTATAGCGCGCAAGGGGACGCGCATGCGCAGCGCGCGGGCGGACTCCGCCTCTATGAAGGCGCGAGTCCGCCCGAATAGTAGCCCTGTTTATGACAGGCTATTATCTGCTGCTTGATAAAAATTTTCCCGGTGAGAACGCGGCTGATAAACGTGCCGGAGAAAATCTTTATTCGTCACCACAATTATGCAGTTTAGTTGTGTAGTTTTGTTTTTCACCTCCGGATTGCAACTACACGGCTTGAACGTTGCAGAAGGCACATCTACGCTTATGGGGCGCCTAGTTGGATTGTTAATAAAAAAAATCCGCGGAAAAACGGCTTGAACGTTGCAGAAGAAGGGCTCGAACATCAACAGTTGCAGAAGAAGGGTTCGAATGCCAACCGTTCCTCCTCTGAAGTTTTTATTTTTGAACAAAGGAGAAGGAGGGCTCGAACTCGCATGTGGGTTTCGAAGAAGGTGTACCTACTCCTGAGGGTTTCGAATAGAGGAAACGAAGAAGAGTTACTCCTGTTATTTCAAACAAAGGCTACGAAGAAGACCTGTGGGTTTCGAACAGAGCGATGAAGACAAGCCTCACTAGAGACGAAGATAAACCTCTTTGGATTGGTTTTCGAACAAAGAAGAAGATGAAGAGGTACTTGTGGGTTTCGAACAGAGGTGGCGTAGACGACTCTCCTCTTTGGATTGGCTTTCGAAGGAGACGAAGACGCTCTGTAAATCTAGTTTTTGAACAAAGAAGGAGACGAAGACGGTGTGCAGATCTGGCTTTCGAAGAAGACGAAGACACTACGTCAATGGGGAACGTAGTTGGGGAAATTTTTTTTTTTTCATTCAGGTATGCGTATGGAGTGCGTATTTCACCGTCTTGTGATGGCTTGAGATGGCTTGACGTTGGCTCCAACTTTGCGATCCATATGCGTAGCCTAAAACTCTAGAATAAAATCTTAACTATATATCCAAAGTACGTAGTATTGATATTAACTAAAGATTTTCGCTGGCACATGTAAAAATTCCAGATCACAACGCGTAAGAATATTAAACTGTGAAATGTTATGTGGATCATATATAAAAAAAAACAATACGTATTATTAGATACATATATTTCCTTCAAAACAATGATACTTTACAAAAAAAAAAGTTATGAAATACAAACATTCATTAGCATTTTGGGATTATTCAAGTCATAGGCTTTGATTGGAATCATATGAGTATTTTTTTTAGATTCTTTGGGATGAGGATTCTTGAGATTGTTGAAGATGGAGATTCTTAAACAACTAATAAATACTAAGGGAATGAGACCGAGAAGGTAGCCAAAGATTTAATGGCTTTGCTCCAATGTAATAACACCATAAATGCAACAATCACGAGCGTCAACTCAGTTACACCCTCAAATAAACTAAAAAAAACCAAGCTTGGTTTCTTGTTCTTGACGGGCCATCTAAGTTTTTCTTGGTTAATTTGTTGTAGTTTATCTCGCGGGTAATTACACCATCACTTGGTTTCTTTCAATATGCAATCACACATGATGGAAACATAGTAAAAAAGAGAGTTTGGATGGTAGTAATACCATCTTTGTATTTTTTTCTAGTTACCTACTGAACCGAACCGGTTTCGAGTTGTTTTGTTTAGATTATGGGAAGGGGATGAGCTCGGGTTGCAGATCCTTCTGGACAAGCTCAGCCTGTTCTTTAACATGAAACTGATAGAAACCGGTAGTTGTTGCTGCAAATGGAGGACGACCCACATACTTGATGTCGTCTATGTTTCCTCTTTCTATACTTTTCATGGTTGTAGAAAGACGAGGCGCAATGTAGGTGTATTCACCCATGTTCATTGGCTCCTCTTGGCACCATACAATCTCAGCATTTGAAGAGACGTAGAGAGATATAAATATACATATCAAGTAAATGAATCACATCCTCTATCACAGGAACTGGATAGTGGATTCCCATTCACAAAATCAATGGAGAACTTGATAAATATGCATATCAAGTGAGCATCACTAATATGATAGCTAGCTACCAAGGTGTGATAACTTAGCTAATACTAATAAAGTAATGATGCCTATAAACATGGTTTTAGTAGCGATAAGATCTTGTGCTAGTACGACCGAAGTACTTAGTGTCGTCTCCTGCCAAATCATTGGTCTTGGCTGTTGCCTGTCGCACCAATTTGATACCTATGTTTCCCACTGGATCCTCCAACTCAACCAGTTGATGACCAAAGTATCGAGATATATCATTATTAAGAATTCACCCAGAGTAGATTTCCTGACACTACAATAATGAAATTTATGGAACAACTAAAGAGCTTACCTCCTTGGCAACAGTAACACCGTCATTGACAAATTTATGAGAGCCATATTTGCTTTCAAGAACAGCATTTCTGCCCTTTGGGCCAAGAGTGACCCCAATCAAGTCGGCAAGCTTGTTCATTCCGCTCTAAATAATTAAAAAAAAAACAAACAAAGTGAAATTGGACAAACATAAGCAACAAATCAAAGGATTTGTAGATAAGTGTATCTAACTTGGAGTTTCTTGATAGCAGATCCGTCCTTGTTGAAGTAGAGCTCTTTGGCCATGTCATTGATTCTGGAACTGGATGGGCGGGTAATTTGATTTCTACGGAGGGTGAGAGGAGAAGAACGAGCAAAGAAGAACCAATGTCGTCGTCAGGTACCAGGAAGGATGAAGTTGATGCAAGAAAGAGAGAATTGAAGAAGGGTATGTGTGAAATTCAAAAGAATATAACCCTATGAATTCACAACAAGAAGCTTGAAGTTTGGGTGAACAAGCTTCTTTTTACGGTATTCTTTAGTCAAAAGAATCTCATAAAAGAATGCAATATTGAAGTTCCATCTCATACCAAACGCTTCTATTTTTTACCATCTCCAAGAATCTCGTCAAAAAGAATCTAAATGAATCCCTTAGAATATAATACCAAACAATCCCTAAGGGTGTGCCACCATATTTTCAACTCGTCACACATGGCAACAAATACATGACTCAATAAGATAGTAAAGCAAAATAATCATCCCGTAAAAGAATTATATAGGAAGTGTGAGGTTAATTGTGGACAAATTATAACTTTATTACGCAAGCAAGAGGTATTAGCTTTCTTATTAGACATCTAACTTCGTCAAAGCAATGATACTTGGCAAAATGTTATGAAAATACAAACATTCATCAACATTTTTTGAAATTATTCAAGCCATAAAGTGTGTAACCATATTTTTAGCTCGTTGCACATGTGAACAATACCTGCCTCAAAATAAGATAGTAAAGCAAAGCAATCATCCTGTAAAAGAATTATGTAGTAAAGGTCGGATTCGTTGTATGCGAATGTATTGCAACTTTGTTTCGCAAGAAAAGAGTTATTAATTCTCTCATTAGATGTCTAGCTCAGTTAAAGCAGTGATACTTGGCATAAAGTTATGAAAATACAAACATTCATCAACATTTTGTGGGATTATGTGAGCCATAGAGTGTCTAAACATATTTTCAACTCGTCACACACGTGAACAAATACCTTACTAAATAAGATAGTAAATCAAAGCAATCACCCCATAAAAGAATTATATAGAAAAAGTTAGGTTGATTGTGGATATATTGTAACTTCATTATGCAAGCAAGAGCTGAAAATTCTCTTATATCCGTCTTGGGACCTAGAAACATGGAGGACGCACATCCACTGAGCCACAAACAGAAGCCACGAGGTTCCATCCTAAAACCAAATAGTAATAGTGCATGTCTAGACTTGTCTTGTTAAAGAATAGGTCATCGTCTTGTTTGAGTATTTTCTCATGCTTAGGTTAAACCATCTCCTTAGATCGATGAGTTTATGTGTAGATGGTTGATGTTATTGTTTAGATCCTTATGATTGTTTGACTTGATGTCTTTTCAAATGATATGTAGGTATAAGGGTGAGCAAAAATATCCGACCCGTCTAAGCCGTTCCACTAATCCGAAGATTTGATCAGGAGAAACAACGAATTTGAAAATATTTGGTAGTTGGTGATCCGAGTCAGATCTGATCCGGGAATATTTTTTGAATTATCGGATCGGATACGAATTGAGGTTTTGAGGAAAAAGACGGATTGGATATATCCGACTAGCCTTGTATTGAAAACTCGACTCGATCGGATATTTGGATTGGATATCCGATCCAGATAAAAGTGCCAAATATCCAAAAACTCTCATATCATACTTTTAGAAAACTATTTGATCGGATATCTGAGCCTCCAAATTGGATTGGATATCCGGAAGTCCCACCCCTTTGTAGGAGGCTTTAGTTGTGTGTTTCATCCCTTGAGAGCATGTTTGGCGATATGTTGCATATGATATCCTCGTTGATGTTATGTATTTACTTGCTTGATTTCATTTGAGTTTAGAGTTTACTTGATTGATATAGTGACAATGCCTATCATGCTCAAGTAGTATATTATGATGATACATGTCATGCATGAAGTATTTCACACTCCCTCTCAGGATGGTTGAGTATGTTGTTATGCTTTGTGTAGATTTATATGACGCCTTAAGAGTCTCACGTGGTTCCTTGATAAAGTAAAAATATAGTTGGACATCAAGGAGGCATACCCGGATAGCCATGCTTACGATTGATTGTCTTTCAATACCTTGATTTGCTTAGCCATGTGTTTCCATATAGAATGAGTTTTATCTTGTGATGCTTTGTGTTGCTTATATGACTCTTTCATTGTAGACTTGACAATACTTATGACTCAAGTAATATTTTTATCATGAAACATGCTTTGCATCAATTGATTACCCCCTTCAATGATTGGAGCATGCACTTTGCTTAGCTATTGAGCATCGGTTTGGAAAGAATACCCCGTAACCTAGTATTTCCTTTATTTTTTATCCCTTGCTTTACTTTTATCGTTTTGATACTTGTTACATCATTACTCCCTTGTTTTTACTTGATCCATGATTACTCTTTACTACTAGTTCATTTCTCTACACTACTATGCATGAACACTAGTGAACAATGCTCAATTCTATGTGGAAGTCGACGTTGACGTTATGATTCATGTACTACATTGACGATGTCTGTGCACTTGCGGTATACCCTACATGCTATTCATCATCTCTTAATTTAGGAGGCCAATCACAAAAATTAAGAGAGCATCATTGCGGTTTCGTAATTCTTGTATGTAGTGTAATTAAAAGCTTACCAAACACAAAGCTTGAACTTCGTTTTTTTTTGTCATTTATAAAGTCTGGTAAACCTGCACCAAAAACCCCTTATTTGATACTGTTCATTAATTATACGGATATAGATCTAGGGTTTTTTCTTCTCCGGAGGAGGGAGGGAGGGAGGAAGGGTTGAAGACATCAAATCATCCTGAGTTTTCTTGTAATAAGAAGGGTTTGAAGACAAAGAAAAAGGTTGAAGATGTAACATAAAATATTTACATCTTCATATTAGAACACTCAAGTAAGGTGGTTCATATTACGTTATATTACATTTCCTATATTGTCATCTTTGTATATCCAACAAGGAAACTACATATTTCTTCTTCCTTTTTCAGCCTATTCAGCACGTGCTATATATGTATACACCTTGAGAAGGAATAAGACACATAATTTTAGTATCATATTTTATCTTATATGGTATCAGAGCAAACCCGATCCTAGTTCTACCACCTACCGCCGACAATCTCTTACGTCATGGCACCTACGACTCCTCTTACTCTAACGATCCTTACTACCTACATCCTTTGGATCACCCGAGTCTCTCAATTTACCCGAAAATCTATAAGAGTGATAACTATTCTAATTGGCAACGCAATATGCTTAATGCCCTTCGTGTAAAACGCAAACAAGGCTTTGTTGACGGACCCATTTCTAAACCTACAACCACAACTCCTGAACACGCTCATTGAGATGTAGTAAACTCTATGTTGATTGGTTGGATTACTACTTCAATTGATCTAACACTTTGACCATCAATTGCTCACTATGACACTGTCAAAGCTCTTTGGGACGATATTAGGCAACACTTCTTAGTAGGCAACAACCCTCGGATTCTCAACCTCAGACTTGAAATCACAAACTGCAAACAACAAGGTCAACCAATTATAGATTATTATGGTCATCTAAGACGTTATGGGATGAACTTGCAGTTAATCTACCTTCGAATGAAAAAATTTTGTACTCCTTGCTCCCAAATCCTCAAAGTTGAACGTGAGAATGAAAGGGTGCATCAACTTTTGCTTGGTCTGGACGAGTCTTATGCTCATCTTCGTTCATACATCGTTGCAAAAGAGCCCCTGTCCGGAGTTAATTGAGTTTACACACTAGCTGTTAAAGAGGAGTGTTCCACTCTTAATGCAAAAACCATAGATCCATCCGTCAACATGGCTTACGCCGCTCGGGCGCACTCTCGTCATCCCTCCACCAACCGGATAAGTCGCATATAGTATGCACTCGTTGTAACCGCCCCCGCCATAATAAGTCCTGTTGCTTTAAAATTATAGGGTTTCCGAATTGGTGGAACAACGGCAAAGGCGCCGCCAATCCCCGACGGGCATGCCACCACCACATCCCATTCAATCTAGAGACAATAATCATTCGGCTGCCCATGTTGCTCATGCCAATGCCGCTTCTACATCACACCAGACCATACTCACTCAACTGGATCATCTTGCTCTCAGACCGACGGTAACCGATGATCAATGAACGGTTTTATTTGATAAATTTAAAGCGTTCCATCTAAACTCGATTGATACTACATCAGGTATTATTTCAACCTCATGGATTCTCGATTCTAGGAATTCCTTTCACATGACTAGTGACAAATCTAAACTTAAAAATCCTCGATCTATATCTCCTTATATTATTAAGTTACCAAATGGAATTTTGTTTACTACTTTGTACTCTAGAAGTATATATTTTACATCTACCTTCACATTATCTAACGTTCTATTTGTACTAGGAATACAATGTCACCTCATCTCTTTATATTTCTTAACTAATGACTCTAAGTACACTATTATTTTTACTAACCGTATGTGTATTATTCAGGACCGTTTTTTGCGGATTCTGATTAGAGCTAGGTGAACCTTGATAACATGAATTATGACCTTTTGTATGGACATGGTTTTAGATGTTTTTTCCCTTATTTTGCATGCTTAGACATATGATCCATGCCATTTGAGCGCATATTTCCCTACTTTGTTAGAAATGATGTCTACACATTGTTTTGTTGCAATTATAGGGATTATGATTGATTTTGAATCAAAAGAGAGCATGGGAAAGCAAGACATCGGAAAAATGGCACATTGGAGCATAAAAGGAGAGCAAAGGATCATCAAGAAGAAGATACAATAAGATAAGGAGCAAAGGAAGCTAGGAACACGCCCTAGAGCGAACTCTGATACTTGGAGCGAACTTTGACCCTAGAGCGGGTTTTGATACCGGAGCGGATTCTGATACCAGAGTGGACTCTGAACCGTCACAATCTCGGCCGAGATTTTTGGGCAACCGAATTTTCACTCGAAGGAGTAATGTCGACCAAAATCTCGACCGAGATTATGTTTGGGCCCGACCGATATTTCGTTGCTGACGGCCCATGGTTCGTGAAGATTAACCCTACTTTTTATGATTAAAAAGGGTGGCTACAGCAGGGTTTAAGAGGATCCGAGGACGTTTTTGGAGAGGTCCCCATAGGGTTAGACGGTGAGGTACGCAGAAGGGAAGGTGGTCGACGGCTGGAGAGGAATTGACAACTCCTACCACGCTCAGATTCACACCCCATTGACGTCTACAACACTTGGGGAGAGGATTTGTAAGGTTTTCTTGGAGGAAGGATACTTAGTTGTTAGTTTTCATCTTTTGAACACAAGATTGATAGTTTTGCTGGATTGTTTTCACCTTTGATAATTAAAGACCTTTTGCTAAGTATTTCTTTCACTTTCCTTGGTTGTTCGATTGAATATATATTGATTGATTTGTACATCATTATGGTTGGCTAACACCCTTGCGATTCTAGGATGATTAGTTGAAGGTTGTGGTGTAGATGATGAAAGACTAGACCATTACCTTTAATTGGACCCTGAAAGTTGAGTTTAACCTTCGCAGTTACGAATCTCGGTTCGTTCTTCAAGAATCCCAACCGAGATTTGAGCAAGAAAAACCCGAGATTCTACCTGGTCGACTGATCTTGAAGCTTAGGCTATAGTTTTCCAAATCATATCCTTGTTGTACCTTTCCTCGTTTATATCCAAGCCTAGAAAGAGACTTACCCGGTGATTCCTTTGCTTGTTTACCTATGATAATGAGTGTTAGGTAACAAAGGTTTATCCTTTGTTAGGTTTGAGTGTGCCTTCACCTTACCTTTGTGAGTTAACCCGAGACTTACCCGGTAAAGGTTAGTTTTATTCCCTTAGGTTGAGTTGTTGGCCTGAGATTATAGTTCCTTTTCTTAGATCCTTGATACTTACCCGGTAATAGGACCTTTGGGTTGGGATTAGCGGATAGTGATACCTCCCCCGTAATCTATTCCACCTTAGAAACATCTTTCCTTAGCAACCCTATCTTGTCCATAGATCTTTAGAAGTCTTGAATTGAAACCACAACCGGATACTTTGATCTCTAGAATCTGCCTTTTTCCTGATTATTATACATTTGTTGGTTGTTGCTGATATTTGAACTATTCTATCATCCATTCGTCACCTACTAATTTTACCTTAGTCTTTGTGTTCGACCTTGGAGTATTTGCCGTTCTACGATTGATCCGTACACTGCGGGTTCGCATATCGTTCAGACTTTTATTTTAGGTTATAAATTTAAAGCTGATTTCGTTCATTGTTCACAAACGTCTTAGAGCAAACAAACCTCATAATGATACCTACTTATTGAAGTGGATCTCTTCGATTCTATATCATACTGTCGCCCATACTTCTGTGGTTTGCTCTACAATTTCGGCATCCACTTGGCACGACCAATTAGGGCATCCTTCGTATCAATCTTTTATTAAACTTCGGAACAATACAATTTCTGAATTCTAAAGTAAAATAATTTACCTTGTGACATATGTCACAACACTAAACAATCACGCTTTGTGTTTCCTATCAGTCAATCTCGTACGTTATCTTCTTTCGATTTAATTCATTGTGATGTATGAGGTCCTTATTGGATTCCTTCTTCTTGTGGTACAAAATATTTTTTGACTTTACTTGATGAATTTTCTTGAATAACTTGGATTTTTTAATAAAAAATAAATCTCAAGTTTCCGACATTATTCAAAACTTTTGTCAAATGACGATTACACAATTTAAAACTCCTATTAAGAAGTTCCGCATCGATAATGGTTTTGAATTTCTATCATTAAAATCTTTGTTTAACAAAATTGGTATTTTATTTAAAACATAGTGTGTTTATATACTTCAACCAAATGACCAAGTTGAACGCAAACATCGACACATTTTAAATGTTACCCGCACCCTTCTTTTTCAATATCATTTATCTATTCGCTTTTGGGGTGAAAGCGTTCTTATTTCTTGATATTTAATCAATCGAACACCATCTTCTATCCATACAGGTAATATGTCATTCGAAATTTTGTTTAACAAAATACCTCAATATGAAAATTTATGTATTTTTGGTTGCCTTTGTTACGCCTCTACACAACCCCGTAATTCAGAAAAATTTGCAAATCATTCTAGAAAATCTATTTTTAGCGTATCCCTGCGATAAAAAAAGGATGGCGATTATACGATTTAGAAGCATCTACATTTTTTTATTTCAAGGTACGTGATCTTTTATGAACAATATTTTTTGTTTGAAAATTTAAATTCTTTACATAACTCTTCCCCTTCTCAAAATAATTTATTACCCCACTTACCCATGATCTTATATCTTTCAACTCACTTAACAATTTCAGTATGATAATTTACGTATTTTTGATCTTATATCTTTCATTTAGATTCTTTTTTGCGGGATTCTTGGGGATGGAAAAATTAGCGTTGTTTGGTATGAGTTGGAGCTCGTGATTGTATTCTTTTACGAGAATCTTTTGGCTACAGAATCTCGTAAATAAATCTTCCCCACCCAAGCTTCTTGGAGATTCTTGGGATAGATTGTTTTCATTTCCACACATACTCTCTCTTCTCTTCTTTCGTTCTTTTCCAGATTCCTCTCATCGCCGTGGGTTCTTGTCTATCGACATATCTCACAAATTTCCACCCACACCTCTCGAATCAGACCATAATCACTCAATTCCATTACTTCTTGTACAATATGGGTCGTAACGACGTCACTCTAGTCGGAAGAAGGAATAAACAAACCCCAGTCCGTCCTGCGTTGAAAAGGTTAGGGTTTCTATCCTTCGTTTTTTTTTCCGGAATGTTTACACATGAAACTTTGATGTTCGAATGTTTAATATTCTATTGCTTGAAATATGACTCAAAATTTCAGTCTAAACTATCCTAAAACTTGATTGCATAGGTTGAGGAGTTTTCAAAGTTGTTGTTTCTTCCTTTTTTTGTTGATTATGAACCATAATGTGTATTTGAGTTAATAAATTCGTGGAATACAATGGGGTTCTATAGTGGTCAAAGAAGTAGCTGTTTTTTTGTTGATTTTGAACCCTACAACTTGATTGAATAGATTGAAGAGTTTTCAAAGTTGTTGTTTCAAAGTGTATTTCTTCCTTTTTTTGTTGATTATGCACTCAACTAAATAGATTGAGGAGTTTTCAATGCTCTTCAATGTCAAGTTGTAGTTGGTGTAATATCCCCAATTATATGAGCAAATCAGTTGTTCTAGAATGTATGTTGTAAAATATTTATTTCTCCATGTAGACCTCAATTATATGAGGAAATTGCTTTGGTAATATTATTATTTCTACAAATAAGTTACCCCTGTGGATAGCAGTGAATTGACACCTGTTCTATGACTGTTCTTTGGTGTAGAAACGGACATTCATGGTATGACAATACACATTATTTGAATGATCACTTGATTATACTCATTTATTTGAAGTATTATAGCCCCCTTGGATATATAGGAGTGAATTGGCACCAATTTTATGTTTTATTAGTCATAAATGAGAGTATGAGGACACTTATGTGTTTTATTTCAAGTAATGACATATTTTTATTACAGATTTTTATGTTGTTTCCTAACAGGTGTAGTGTTGAAATTGAGAAGCCACAACGTTTGGTTGAGGTTCTCGGAACTAACATTACGTGCAGTCCCGCTGGTAACATGCCTCATTCACCTTAAACACTTGTAAATTTTTTATGATGTAAAAACTACTTCTAACAGGTATTTGTTTTGTGTTTTAGTTTACTAAATCATCACAACATGTGGAGGAAACAAATGCTTGCTTGGAGGATGTTGATGATCCTCAACATCTATTTGAAGAACGTTGTTACACACAAAGGCTTGTAGCGATCAAAAAACACAACAAGTCGCAATTTGATATTGTAAAAACTCGTAATGAAGTACTACGAGCACAATGTGAAACCTTGAATGAGAAGGTTTGAAGAACGTGGAAAATGAAATAAACAATTACTGCGAGAAGTACGAGATCACAAATTTACTTGCAAAGCGCAATAAGCACTACTTGGATTCAAGGTCTTTAGTAAAGAAGATGTGAATGGTGATCTTTGCATTCACTTTTATTTCTATTGTTGTTGTAGTTGCGTTTGTTTGTAAAAGTTAAGGTTTTCTCATGTTCTGGTTTCCAAACAATGACCACTGAATTGTTGTGTTATTTGATCACTAGTGTAGAGTATGGCATCTTGTTGAACCTATTGTATTTTTTTTTCCAATAGTCTATAATCTTTTCATCTTGCTTGTTTTCCTAGTTTCGTATTGTTCAGCCTTGGCTAACCAAGGTCCTCTAACTAAGATTGTTAATAAATATGTCACCACATATTTGCAAAGTGGGTTATGTACTCATCATTCACTACTCAAATTTTTTGTTGCTTGATTTGTATTCAGATGACATGTTCAAGGTTTTTGGGTTTTATCAACTTTTTTGCTTGTCGAAACTGAACAGGTTCAAGCTCGATGCAGAAGTTGTTGTCATGGTTGTATGTATAGTCCCAGTTTCCGTAACAGAAGATTTTTAATAAAACAAGTCCACAATAAAAGTACAATTTTTTTGCTCCAAAGTTTGAAGATTAAACCATATCTTAGGGGAATGTTATATTGATGAAATAATTTCAAGTTATTGTTAAAAGATGCCAAGAAGACTCCAATCAAGAGATGCACATGATGCTCTTTGTAGGGACTTGAGGTAGCATCTAGAAAAAAATCATCTTGTCCTAGTTGTCTGATAATTCCACCTTTGATATGAATTATTTTATTTAAATGATGGAAAACTTAACATATAAATACGGTTTTATAAACTAACAAATATCGATTATATTTCTTGATGACCTGTCTTTGTTTGTTTGTTAAAATGTGTGTAGGCATTGGATAACATTACAAGGGAAGATCTCGACTAAGAGATTTATTACAAACGAAGGATGTCTACAACCAAAGGAGAAGATCTTCAACAACCAACAAACCAACCAACCAAGAAGAACTCGGATGAAGATTTAAAGAGAAGATCTCGACTGACGATGAACGAGAAGATCTTGTGAGAAGATTTCGGTCGAAGACTTCAAACGGATAAGAAGATCTCAAACGGCTATAAAAGTTTGTTGAAGAGAAGATTCACTTGAAGATATCCAACAACTTTCAAGTGAAGAACGTTAAAGAGAAGATCTCGGCAACTTGAAGATCTTATTTGCAATGGCTACTTCTCAAACAACGTGAGAAGATCTCTCTTAAACAAACATCGGATTCTATGGAGGAAAGAAGTTGGCGTTACAAAGGCTGCAAGACAACGGCTAGAAGAAGATCTCCATAGAAGACTATAAATGAAGACATCGATTGAAGATGAAGGATAGAGCTTACAAGTGAAAGTAACCAAGCCTTATAAGCGTTCATACAAGAACAACTTCATCAATCCAAAATTTTATCTTCCTCTTTAAGTTTACTTAGGATTATTCGTTAGAGTGAGATAAACACAAGAGCAACATTGATATATCATTATAATGTTATACTCGAGTGTGTTACTCTGCAAAGTAATAGGCAATTATTGCTAGAATAGGAGTTGACTAGATCGTAGCATTGAGGCTACATTGAGAGAAGAAGGAAAGTTCTTCAAGGTTGTATCTAGGACTCAAAACAAGTAGATAATATATTGTTAGAATTCTAGGGTCGGAATTCCTAGGCGGAGAGTAGACTGTTAGGGCCGAACTTCGTAAATATATCGTCGTGTCGATCTTTTACATTTCGCATTTTATATCACGTTATATTGTGACTAGCAATTTTCTGCAAGTTTCAAAGTCAACTCATTGAGATCCACTTCAAAGCCTTGAGAAACAGTTTTGTCACTAAGCGCAAAGATCGACTTCAAGGCCTTGAATTAGTTTCAAACCCTTGATATACGATATTGCAAAAAGTTCCCATACTCTATTCAACCCCCCTTCTAGAATATTTATATCCTTATTTATCCCCTACTCGGTTCTTCATTATCCTATAAAGCATGAGGAAGAGTACTTCAAGTAATATGTTAAGAAAAATCATAACTCAATATTTAACTGTTGTAATGACTCAAAATTTCCAAACCAATTGTTATAGATTTGGTAGAAACACATATAAAAATTCATCACGATCAAATATCAATTGAACACGGTGGCAATTGAACATTAGTAAACTGAACATTCAACAAGTAAAAAAATTCAGCAAACTAGATTTTCATAGTTGATATTGTAAAAAATCATAACTCGGTATTTAACCGTTGGAATGACTTAAAATTTACACACCAATTGCTACACATTTGGTAGAAACACATATAAAAAATTCATCACGATCATATCATTTGAACACAAAACGTACTAGATGAACATTCAGAAACTGAAAATTCAACAAGTAAAAAAAAATCAGAAAACTAGATTTTCATAGTTGATATTGTAAAATTCATAACTCGTTATTTAACTGTTGGAATGAATCAAAATTTACACACAAAATGCTACACGTTTGGTAGAAACCCTAGTCAAAAATTCATCATTATCATATGTCATATGGACACTAAACGTAGAATCTGAATTCATATAAACCGAAGCTGAAAATGTAAAACCCTTATGATTTTGACGTTTTCAATTCATGTTTTTTTATAGCTACGCATTTTAGCAAAACGACCACACAAAAAGTCGGTATACATGCTGAATGTAGAGCATCATATTGCAACCCACAACATAGCGGCAATATCATCTCGTTTCTTTCTAGTATCCCCACCATTATTTGGATAGTTTCCGTCACTTTCATATCCATCAGAATCTCTGTCATCATCTTCATCTGAGTCATCTTCATCTGAGTCATCTTCATCCGAATCATCTTAACCATGCACCTTAATGAACATGATATCCTCTGTACCCCGTGTTGTACTACGAGACTTTCTCACAAAGTTATGCAATGAAAAACACGCCAAAATAATGTCAACTTGTGTCTCCACACTATAACTTGGCATAAATTTTAGTATCTTCCAACATGCCGTGAAAACGCCAAAGGACCTTTAATGTCTTTTGTTGAAAGCCTCATTTTCATTACTCGGTGGTACATTCTCAAACTATGATAGATGGTACCGTGTTTTTGGATAAGGAACCATGTGCATCTCCTTATGTGGGAAACCCTTGTCCACTAAATAATAATGACATATTAAGAACATATTAAAATTATATTGACATAATTTAACTTTAGAAAACAAGACGGTGGATTGACTTGATGATATTGTACTTAGAGGAGGGTGTGAAAACCCATAGTCGGACAACTGACTGCTTGTTCAAAGACCTTTGCATCATGAGCAGATCCCTCCCAACCGGCAAAGACAAATGTAAAACACATGTCAAAGTAACAAACCGCCATTACATTAAAAGTGCACATCCCTTTCCGACCTTTGTATGGAATTTGGTCAGCCTTTGGTATGCATCCGTTGATATGTCACTAGTACAAAGTGGGGTTGTAGACCCCGGTTTTTTTGTACATGCGACCACGGTTTTTAAAGCGTGGTTAACGGGAGCGAGGTAAATCTATTCGAACCTCGCTAATTGTCACCGAGGTAAAAAACATTTGGACCACGGTTCTTTAAAGAACCGTGGTATTTTTTTTAAAAAAATTACAGATTTCGGACCACGGTTATTTTAAATAACCGTGGTCCCAGTTCTATATTTTTTTTAAAAAAATACCACGGTTCTTTAAAGAACCGTGGTCTTTATTCTTTATTTTTTCGAATTATATCATTGCTAACAGTACACTCTACTACAAATTTATTCTCAGTTTGAGGTTCGCTTTATAATGAACTCAGTTGCATTTGGAGCCTTTGTCTCTTCAAATCCCGGTGGAAGGTTTTCTGTGTCGCCTTCAAGTTACCAAAACCGAGACCAAGACTTCTTATTTCTCTTGCTCTATTATGTCCATCTGCTTTCCCATTCTTGTGTTTCTGAATCACGGGCCATATAATCATAGTACAGTCACTTACAAGTGTATGAAAGTTTAAAACTACTTGAAAAGGGCAAGTTACATTGTAGGATACCTTCTCTCCGGATTCCGCAGCCTCTTTTGTGGTATTAGTCTCAATAATGGCCATTAGGTGTACTCAGAAATAATGTCTCTCTGCATGCTCATTTTGGCGACCTGTGTGGTAGGCACAACAATTATGAAACTTCCATCTCCTTGCCCAAAAAGAGAAGATAATAACACCCATAGATATGTAGAACTAACCTTGAAGACAATATAGTGGGCAGTGAACCAAAAGGAGAAGGAAAGTCCCACAACTTCCATCAATTTCGGGAACTGCATTCCAAAAGTGTATACAAATCAAAAATTCATTAACTCCAACAGCCAATGCCATTTTACCATGTCAAGGTAAATAATAGATCACACACAAAAACTCACCAAACAGGTATAGAATCAATGGCACCAACAATGGTTGAAAGTAACCATGTGGAAACCACCGCTGCACCACCATATAGTACAAGAGAATATGAATCCTTCAAATCCAACTGGAGAAGTATATGTCAAAACATTAGTAAGCTATTGCACAGGAGCTGAGCGAGACACCAAGGGAAGATTAAAACATGTGGAACATGCAATTCACAACCTTTTTGAGGCTCGTAAATTGACTAGTAAAAATAAACAGCAATAAAAGATCCTAATTTTTTCTGCTCAGTTAACCGCTCAGGTTCAACACAACAATGTCGATACAACATCAAAGCATTGAATGCTTTTACTCTCTGAAATTAATCCTCATAGCAAAAAAATTGAATACATTTAAAGATTACACTCGAGATCTACAAGTAAAAAATTCAAACACTTTCAGCAGAATAAAATTAATTAAAACCCAAAGGAGGAAAGCATAGAGGAAGACAAAAAAATATCACTCATACTTATATTTTGATGAGCTGAGGGTTGTTGTCACTCATAGCTAAAATTCGCCATTGTTTCCTTTTTAACAGCAAATGCAGAAAAATTACAGGCACCAATATCAGTCTTTTAAAAATTACAGTCACTCATATAAATATAGATGTAAAGGCACATTACCACCTTCATCTCCAGGTAGTATTGTTATCAATCTTCCCGTTTTCTTTTCCCATATGACCCATCTACCATCATCAATTCCACTAACAATATATTCACCTATAAGTCCCCACCAATCATTCAGATTAAAAACAAACACAAATGAAGTTATATATAAAAGAGATAACATCAAATACAACCTCTAGATGAGAAGTATATCTGCGGAGAATTCTCTAGTGGCATACCTTTTGCCCCAAGAAACAATCTTGATTAATGTCTTTGCCCATATTGCAGGGGCCAGTGGCCAATAAATCTCTCCTTCATATCAACAGTTGCTTCAGACTGCAACACAACATAAAACTTGATTCAGATATTAAAGCAACAATATCAGGCAATGAAAAATAACTATAAGCAAGTATGTGATCATGAACGCTCGAAGAAAGCAGTGTAAACCACCAAATGAGGACCCCTTCTTTTAGAAAGTGCCTTTGGTCATTTGTGGGCAAGTTGAATGCCGGGGAGAACATAGAGAAGCATACAGCAGCAAAGAAGGTTATTGACAGCGTGATCCACGTGTTCTTGCCAAAAACCTGCTAAACAATGACAATTTTGCTATTGACACTTAACAAATTTATGTGCATTTAGGATTTATGTAAGTAAATATGTTAGCTTATATGCCTTTATGGATCTTCTCTCCTCTAGTTCAATCAGGAAGTCAACAGTCCCAAACTCGGTCTTGGGTGCACTAGATTTTCCTTGTATATCATCAGTAACTTATCTGTCAAAGTAAAAAATGACAGCATGACTACAAGCATAAAACTGTTAATTAGACAAAATAATTGCCCCAAAATATGAAGTTGAGTACTTGATTGAGTTAGTTGGGTTAAGAAATTTGGCATATCGGGTTTGTTATCTCCGATTTGACCAAAGGTTAAGGCTATGATGACAGCAACCAAGAGATTTGTGATTGAATAATCAAGATAAGTGTGTTGAGGACAGCGAGTCAAGTACCCAAGAAGAAGAGAGCAAGCAACATACATCCTATTGTTCCTCCCTTGCTCTCAACCACATACATCTTTAACCTAAAGAGTAGATATACCTGTGGTTATTTTTATGAAAGGAAAACCAACAAAAGTGTAACATCCGGAATTTTTATTCCGGATTGTTAGCGAGTTACCGACCTTCCCGCAGGCGCGCCTCAGTCTTCCCGCATGCACGAGAGGCTGAGTAACGGGATTATCCCAAAATCCCGTTCCGACCTCTCGTTTGTCACTCTTGCTTTTGGACCCCTCGGTTCCTAGCGTAAATGAGAAGAAGGGTCAGCTGACCTTTGGATTCCCTCTTTTGTGGCAGCCTTGGCACTTCTCTCTCTCCCCCTTCCTCATTTCACGTTACTCTTTTCCCTCTCCCTTCACTTGAGCTCTTTTCTCTCTCTTTTCCCTTGGATCTCTAGGAGTGTGGCCAACAGTGGAGAGCTGTGGGATTCAGTTTGGTAAGTATTTCCCCTCCCTCTCTTTTTCTTCCTTGTTGAACATCTTCTTCTTCTTCTCCTCTTCTTCTCCATTGCCATGGATGAAACTTTTGAGGAGGCTTTTACTTAGATCCTTTGCATGTGTGTGTTCTTGGCTCGATTAGGTCATGAGGGAGACCCTATATACCATGGATGATGTTTGTAGAAGACCCAACAAGAGAAGGAGGCTATTGAAGCTCAAGATCCACAATCGAAGACGAAGAAGACGTTGTTTCTGGAGTTCAGCCGCGGGGGCGGACTCTGTGAGCCGTAGGGGCGGATTCAGTAAACTGCAGGGGCGGCGGCAGGATTGCCAGCAGCCACGGGGCGGATGAACAGTGCCACGGGCGCCGTGACCTTCAGCACACAGTCGCACCAACTTGTTTCCGCGGCTGTGTTTCTTCAACAGTAGGCTCTTCTCCTCCTTTCTCCTTGGTTCCTTCCTTTGTTTAGAGGTTGATATATGTTAGTAGCATGCCTAGGGTGGACCTAGGGTAGTTGTGAATGCCACCTAGTAGTTGAGAACCTAGGAGCCCTTATGGCTCGATGTAGTTGTTGGCTTTGAGTTGTTTGAGCATGTTGGATCTTTCTAGGCTAGATTGGCTCTCCTAGACTTTTGTTCATGACCATGTGATGTATAGGCTGTGCTGGGAGTGTTGTGAGGATTGTGAGTTCTAGGATGCGTTCCTAGGTTGAGAGCTAGGTGATCTTGCGTAGATCCCTAGAGTGAAGTCTTAGACTTCGTTGAGCTTGAGCTTGTGTTGATGATCGTATATTATTTGTGAGCAGGTTGTGGACTTCCTCTTTAAGGAAGCGAGAGTGTGTGAGTTGAGTGAGATGACGAGGTGAGTCTCCGGACTTACTTAGCTCGTATTCCTTGTATTACCATTGATGTGTGTTGGGTGGTGTGTGTTTATTATTGTTTATAACAACTAAACCGGAAATAGGATTACCGACCTTTATATTATTTGGCCCAAGTGTATGATAACAGGCGGTGACATCACTGCCTAGCTCTTGCGAGAGCTAGGACGTTCTCGACGACTGGCCCGTGCTGGTTAGACGGTCGGAGGCATCCGAACCGTTCCATTTCGGGAAGAAGGGACCGAGGCGAGTTTCGGGAGATTCTCGTGTCACAAAAGAAGTTGAATTAGAACAAGATAAGACTTAATAATATTAAAGATAATAAACCGGATTTGTGTGCTTTTGAGTATGTTGTGTGACTATGTTGAATTATTTGTGTTTGTGCCTTTCCCTTTAATTCTAATGATTCGAATGTGAGCTAACGGTTTTATACCGAATGTTGTAGTTTGCCTTGCAGGTTAGGCATGCTCCAAGAGATCCGGAAGGATGGGCAGCCTGGGTTCGTACATTTTAGAAAGGATTTTGAGTTGGAGTTGTCTTGTGTTTTGTCTTTCGGTTATTATGTTTCGTGTGCCGCTTGTTTGGCGTTTGGTTTGAGTTGTACCTCGGCTAAAGTTTGTTGTTGTATTCTTTCGGGTTTCTTATCATTTGTATTAAAATTGATTTACGATTTTGCCTTTATTTGTGTCATGTTGGAAAGGTCCGGTGAAATTATTGTCAAGCTAAGGGTCGGGACCCATTGTGAGGTCTCGCCCGTAGCATTCCGATATACCGCAGATTCGGGGTGTTACAAAGTGGTATCAGAGCCCTAGGTTGACAACAATGGTACTCGCAATCTTCTAAAGGCCGAATAAGAAATAAACGGAACCTCACGGGTTCTAAGTTTTCGTTTTCAAAATCACATGCATGAGTCGGGGTAGAATGTACGGACCACCACTCCTTCCGCGGATCTCGGCAGCTTAGTTTATTGGACTTGGTATATATATGTATATATATAGTTATGGACATGAGATTGTAGTTGTATGATGAACATGACTTGTGTATAGTTGTATATGTGGATGATGATGTGTATTAGACTTTATATTGATATGATGGCATGTTGGATGTTTATGTTAGTAGAGATATGGACTTAGGATTTATATAGTTATGTATATGTAGACTTATACATATAGTAGTATGTAGAGCTATAGGACCTTTGAGCTAAGATGATGATACGATATCATCACCTTTAAGACGATGATGTAGCTTATGATGACGTTCATAAGTAGAAGAAGACGCTCAAGTATCGAGTTGGGCATTTTGTGCTAATGAACACAACGACAATCTCGAATTCCTTTTAAGGATGTCGGAGAGAAGGATTGGAGACCACGCCAAGGAAGGCCAACCAAGCAAAAGAAGAAAAGGTGACAACTTAAGAGAGTAACATGAAGATGTGGAAGTGGTTACCAAAGAAGGCGCGAGTGGAAAGATAGCAAGACCAATGGAGATAACGTATATAAGTTTTCAAGAAGATGCATGGACCACTAAAGATACGAGTAAAGGAAGAGATGAGAGCATTCTAACAAGGTTAAATGCGGTGTCTCATTACGATAAGTGAAGCTTTCCTTAGACGCTCCTGAGCTTTGGAGTCAAGATGTGCAGAATGATCGAACCCGGTCTGAAAGATGAAGGATACCGAAAGTTAAGCTTACGAGGCACCGTTAAGTGAAGAGTCAAAATTACGAGAGTAATGAGAAGAGTTGTATGGCAAGGAATCACGTGGAGTTGACCGATTTCCGTTATGCCGATAAGACTAAGAAACGCCAAGGAGATAGAAGTGTGAATAGACGTGACCCCGAGACGAGAAATGACATGACAAGGAGCTTTAGTGGTGAAAAGACTTAATACAACGACCAAGAGACACGCTTGCGAGATATTACGAGGTGCGGTTAAGCTTTTGAAGACGAGTTATGCGAAAAATGAGGTCTAGAAGAGTGTGATTGCTTTATGAAAAAGGAAGAAATCACGAAGTGGAAGGAGCTAACGGAGTTGGGGAAGAGTACCCCAAGGAGGGTAGCTTTCATGAGAACTGTGACATGAAGAACTAGAGGATTTGTAAGTCGTTGACCTTAGAGAAGGTCAACCACAAGCTTATCAGCGATGACGGAGAATGCACAAACGGCGGATCACCTTTTGAGAAGTTGTAGATGGGAGTTATGATCTCAAGTGGAGGCTATAAAGGAGCGGTAACAAAAGCTTGGAGTTTCCCCTTTGGTTAGATGTCAATGGTAAGAAGTACATCAGTAGAATCGTGATTGTTTTGAGCAACATAACGTCAAGTGGTTTAAGCAAGTAACGGTAATAGACCTCCCGCAGAGGGATGAAATGACCCTTTTTGGCGACCTTATAGGTCTCGAGTTTTGGCATATGGAGGAATGGCGCGGATTAGAACCTTAAGGGTTCAAGCACATAAAGACCTAGTGGGATTCAGATGAAAGTGAAGTTCCCGAGTTGCTTTGAGCAAAGGAAGAAATGAGAAGGAGATGTATGGTATTTTGTCCTTATGGAACAAATGATAAGTTGTCGTGAACAAGAAATGAGTCGAAGTGGTTAGGCTCACCCGAAGGAGCCGTGGGGGCCACGGTGTGAAATGAGGGACCGAAGATATGGTAGCGTTGTAAGCATTAAGCTTAAGGTGGTAGTAACCGGGGGATCATGAGTCAGAAGTTTGTGGTAGGAATGGAGAATTATTCCGGTCTTTCCCTCAGGGCATCCCGGTACGAGTTTTGAGTAAATGTACAAGCCGGAAAAGTTGCACTTCGACTTCCAAGAGATGTGTATGGTGAACGACGGGTAAGGGTATCCTCCTTGTAGTGGATGGCCCGTTAAGACTAGGTGCATGTGAGTGCGATGTTGACTAGATCAACTTGGAATGGAGACATCATCAATGAAGAGAAGAAAGGACCTTCATAAGGCGGCGTTTAGGGCCGATATGGTTGCTACAAGTGTAGGAAGCCATTTGAGATCACAAGTGTGATGAATGAGTTGGAGTTTACACAGATAAGTATCCATCGGTTTCCGGAATCAAGTTACAATAAAGTCGCACATTGGTATTGTTTCAGACGGTTCCAAGGTGGACCCTAACCTAAGGAGTGTGACGACAGTTGTGATGCATTAGTGCGCTAATGATTCTTATGATGGGACTTGACGATGCCTTGTTGTACTCTCAGAATTGAGAGGAACAAGCGTAACATGGGACGACAAGGTTACATGTTATTCAGGACAAGAAGATAACTAGAGTTATCTAGGCGGGTTGGGACGTCCGAGGTGACCTCCTAAGAGACGTAGCGGGTCGAGAGGATCCACAGATCAGTTGAGAATGAGATGATTGTTCGCCACTTAGCGTGCGTGCAAATAAGCTTTAAATTTATAAAACTAGAATCAAGCAAGCGAACCCGATGTGTACGGATCGGCGTAGATTAGCAAGTATTCCAGAGTATCGAACACAGGGATTTGGGGGGAACAAATTCAGTTGTAAAGTTGTCAAGCAAGTAAAAGGGTAAAGCTTTGCAAATATATTGGGAAAACAGCAACCCTAAAGATCCAGGTGTCTAATTGTGGCAATCGATTCAAGATTTACTAAAGAATTAAGGACAGAGTTAAGAGTTGCAAAGGTATGCTAAGGTAAAGCAATGTACGGTGAAGTTCCAAGGCTTTATTGACTTATCTAGAAATACTCTCTATAAAGGTTGTTGAGGCTTCATTATAGAAAGAATCTAAAGACAAGAATTAATCTCAAATACCCAAACTTGTAACCCAAGGATCAAGACTAACTAAACCGATTAAGGTTATGACACTCGAAATCGAAGTAGAGGTTGTTGAGGCTTCACTACTACCTAGAAAAGGCAAGCCAAGACTAAGTTAAAGGTAATCTTTAACCTTGGATCAAAGTAAAAGCAATATTCGTAAACTAGGGAAAATTACGGGTGGATCTTGAGTTCCACGGCCGTGGAACCTCAAGAACAGGCCGTGATTCTGGCTCGTCGGCGAAATCTCTCTAACTCTCAGGGTCCAATTTGTTTACGATCAATTTATCATCATCTAAGCCACAACTATCAACCCTTCACCTTAGAATTGCTAAAGGGTTTTAGCCAATAATCATCATTATGATATCAATAATCAAATATGAAAGGGAGAAAAGGTAAAACCTTGAAATCTCAATAATAAACTCAAAATAAATGTCAATCAAACACAATAATCGCAATCCGCGTTCAATGGATGTAGAATCAAAGGAACAGAAAAACCTCACAAAATTTTTAGGGACAATGAAGAACGGGATGTCAATCCGCCTTCAAATGTAAACCCTAAGATCTTCCAACTCCAAAAATAGGAAAGTGCGTCCTTTCCCAAATCTTCCTTGTACGCAATAAAATCTTCAAGCCTCCCTCTCTTTGGGAATCCAAATCCTGGGGCTGTCACCGTCCGACTTTCAATGTTGAAGGCTATCGAATATATGTAGGGATCAATCTAGGGTTTAAAGATAAAACCCTAAATATTTGGGCTGAAAAGAAGTCGAGCCGCTGGTATCAGAAGATATTCTAGGCCGCGTCATAAGGTATTAGAAAATACTTTGGCGCGTCAGATGGTATCAGAGAATACTTTGAGCCGCGTCCGAAGGTATCAGAAAATACTTTGGGCCGTCAGAAGGTATCAGAAAATACTTTGGCGCGTTAGACGGTATCAGAAGATACTTTGGCGCGTCCTAAATTCCTTTTATGCTCCTTTTTGTCCCGCTTCAAGGCTTAATCCAATGTGCCATTTTTGCTCCATAATTCGCCAAATTACCTACAAATGCAATAAAACTTTGTGTAGACCTCTATTCTTATAAAGTAGGTAAATATAACCATAAATGTCATGAATGTATGTCTATGCATGCAAAATTAAGGGAAAATCTATATAAATACATGCCTAAAAATAGGTCATAATTCTTGTCATCAATGATAGTTTTGGTAATACCATCAAGGTATGTGGAGGAGTTATGATGCGTATAAATTGGTGGGCCATAACCGCCAAGTTGCGGGATGGTTGAGACAATTTCTTCCCTTCTAAAGAAGTGAATGGGTCGTGGGACCTGAGACATATCCTTGAAGTGTTGACAAAAGTAGAAGAGGTGAGTGACCTCCGTTTGTTTTCCTTGACACAAACATCGAGTTATGGAGTGATATTATGAATACATTCAAGCGGGACTTGGAGCGTGTATGAATTAACAAGAGAGGTTCCGTGGTATGTAGACAATTGCGGGTATGTAGGAAGAATGACCGACTAAGGGTCGAAGATTAGCCACTTTGGGATGCGTGTTTATGGTGGTGTCGGTTTAGCTACAGAGTAACATGCTAGGCATGTATGAACGATAAGAGTATGATACTCACTTAGCAAGAGTTGAGTACCCCGTAGAGGCGACATTTAGAGATGGTTAAGGATGCTAGTTGAAGATGGTCTTTGAAGGGCTTTGAGAAGGATCCGGGATAGAAGGTTACGAGGAGAGACCCCATAGTTACCTTATGGGCTAATGGTTTGTTCAGACCATGACGTTGGTCCGGTTGAGCACCATAAGACGAGAAAGAAGACTTCATCAACCGTGAGTTATGCAGTGGGATTAATAGAATACTTTTAGGGAGATTGTACTAGTTTGGGACTATGTAACGAAGGTGACGTGTTTGGGTCATTGGGATCCAACCGATGGAGATGATATATTAACACACCTTTTGGGAAACAAGGCCGATAAGTCGGCTAGTTGGGAAGTCCTTAATGTGATAGCAAGATGTTTGGTATACCGAGTATCATTATCTCGGAGTAAGATGAGCATTTTGTTTCAGGAATTTGTGGGCGGCAGGATCGTGCCGCATAAGAGACCCTATGTCTTGCATGATAGTTTCACGTTGGATAATGGATCGAGTATGAAGGACTTTGGTGACCATTCGATGCCATGTAGAGGGTATGTGTGCGGGTTAAGGGGGTAAAGGTAGACCTGATACCCTCCCTTGGGTTGAGCTATCGTTACGATAGTTGAGAGGCACCGTTGTGAAGGCATTGTTCGAAGCAAGTTGTGGACGGAATTGTGGTACCTGATGATGTTAGAATTGGTGAGTACATGTAAGTTTAGCTGAATAGATACGTGATGACCTCGCTCGAGTAGCGGTGGTCCAAAGGCGGATGCTAGACAGGCTAAGTCACGAGAAAGTATGCACCGAAAAGAGGTACGGACCCCCTTGGATTCGGATACGGAATGAGTCAATATAAGAGTGTCACGGATGCGAGGCATCATACGTGTTGGCTACTAGAAGGGAGTTGGGTTCCAGTATATTAGACCTTTTTGGGGGATATTGACGCGTGTTGGGAAGTGGTTTACCAGTTGGCGTGGCCACCTAGAGTGGAGGATGTTCACCAGATTTCAGGTGTGATGGTCGATGGAAGACGTGTATGGATCGAGATATGATCTTAGTTGTGATGATCTAGGGATAGACGAGGAGCCGTTGAGGTTACCGAGAGGATATGAGATAGTATCCTTGTTGGAGATCGTACGATGACCTAGTTACATCGAGTTGGCCGACGGCTTAGATATTAGGTGCATGGGTGTTTTTATGTGTTTGGTGCCCGGAGCAGGAATGCGTGTATGATTGATTAGATTTTGGCTTTTAATGCGCTACGCGGTTCATACGAGTATGTATGCAGGCCTTGCGAGGTCTTGACGTGGCTACACGAGTGGGTGATAGTTATCGATTAGGGAGTTACACGTTACGGTTTTGAGTGGTTACCGAGTTTTTACCGAGAGTTTTACATTTTGCAAGTTTCGGGAAGAAACTTGTTTTAGGGGGATTATTTGTAACATCCGAAATTTTTATTCCGGATTGTTAGCGAGTTACCGACCTTCCCGCAGGCGCGCCTCATTCTTCCCGCAGGCACGAGGCGCTGAGTAACGGGATTATCCCAAAATCCCGTTCCGACCTCTCGTTTGTCACTCTTGCTTTTGGACCCTTCGGTTCCTAGCGTAAATGAGAGGAAGGGTCAGCTAACCTTTGGGTTCCCTCTTTTGTGGCAGCCTTGGCACTTCTCTCTCTCTCCCTTCCTCATTTCACGTTACTCTTTTCCCTCTCCCTTCACTTGAGCTCTTTTCTCTCTCTTTCCCCTTGGATCTCTAGGAGTGTGGCCAGCAGTGGAGAGCTGTGGGATTCAGTTTGGTAAGTATTTCCCCTCCCTCTCTTTTTCTTCCTTGCTGAACATCTTCTTCTTCTCCTCTTCTTCTCCATTGCCATGTATGAAGCTTTTTAGGAGGCTTCTCCTTAGATCCTTTGCATGTGTGTGTTCTTGGCTCGATTAGGTCGTGAGGGAGACCCTATATACCATGGATGATGTTTGGAGAAGACCCAACAAGAGAAGGAGGCCATTGAAGCTCAAGATCCACAATCGAAGACGAAGAAGACGTTGTTTCTGGAGTTTAGCTGCGGGGGCGGATTCTGTGAGCCGCAGGGGCGGACTCTGTGAGTCGCAGGGGCGGATTCAGTAAACCGCGGGGGCGGTCAGCAACGCCGCGGGGGCGGCGGCAGGATTGCCAGCAGCCGCGGGGGCGGATGAACAGTGCCGCGGGCGCCGTGACCTTCAGCACGCAGTCGCGCCAGCTTGTTTCCTTGTGCTGGGAGTGTTGTGAGGATTGTGAGTTCTAGGATGCGTTCCTAGGTTGAGAGCTAGGTGATCTTGCGTAGATCCCTAGAGTGAAGTCTTAGACTTCGTTGAGCTTGAGCTTGTGTTGATGATCGTATATTCTTTGTGAGCAGGTTGTGGACTTCCTCTTTAAGGAAGCGAGAGTGTGTGAGTTGAGTGAGATGACGAGGTGAGTCTCCGGACTTACTTAGCTCGTATTCCTTGTATTACCATTGATGTGTGTTGGGTGGTGTGTGTTTATTATTGTTTATAACAACTAAACCGGAAATAGGATTACCGACCTTTATATTATTTGGCCCAAGTGTATGATAACAGGCGGTGACATCACTGCCTAGCTCTTGCGAGAGCTAGGAGGTTCTCGGCGATTGGCCTGTGCTGGTTAGACGGTCGGAGGCATCCGAACCGTTCCATTGCCAGAAGAAGGGACCAAGGCGAGTTTCGGGAGATTCTCGTGTCACAATAGAAGTTGAATTAGAACAGGATATGACTTAATAATAATAAAGATAATAAACCGGATTTGTGTGCTTTTGAGTATGTTGTGTGACTATGTTAAATTATTTGTGTTTGTGCCTTTCCCTTTAATTCTAATGCTTCGAATGTGAGCTAACGGTTTTATACCGAATGTTGTAGTTTGCCTTGCAGGTTAGGCATGCTCTGAGAGATCCGGAAGGGTGGGCAGCTGGTGTCCGTACATTTTAGAAAGGGTTTTGAGTTGGAGTTGTCTTGTGTTTTGTCTTTCGGTTATTATGTTTCGTGTGCCGTTTGTTTGGCGTTTGGTTTGAGTTGTACCTCGGCTGAAGTTTGTTGTTGCATTCTTTCGGGTTTCTTATCATTTGCATTAAAATTGATTTACGATTTTGCCTTTATTTGTGCCATGTTGGAAAGGTCCGGTGAAATTGTTGTTAAGCTAAGGGTTGGGACCCATTGTGAGGTCTCGCCCGTAGCATTCCGATATATCGGATTCGGGGTGTTACAAAAAGGACCTAGAAGACTCCTGAAAAAAAATTATAATTCTAGGAATCACATTAGGATTCAGCCTAATCATCTGATTAAATAGATTTAAAATCCATATCAAATCATGCACACAAACCATTGAGGATACCAAATTCCTCTTCCATGAAATGTCAGAATATCAAGAGAAGGAGCAAGTGAGCAAATGAAGGAAGATAACTAACCTAAGTACCGAACAATCAATTGAGGATATAGTAAAAAAAACATGAAAGTGAATCGATGAATTACAAGGGTTGAGATTCAATCCTTACAAATAGTAATTTGAGTAAGACTTACTTGAATTCAGAGGGGCGCTATATCGGGTTAACGAACGCTTGAAGGTTCAATCTTTTTGTGATGGTGGCGAGTCCCTCCTACAATCACGCACTTTCATTTCTCAAGAGATCAAAGAGAGAATCCGGGCAGTGGCTTTGTTGTCTCTAGAGATTTAGGGTTTAGATTTGAGGGAAAAGGGAACAGAGTGTTGGTGACGGGAGTTGGTTTCTAGGGTTGATGGAATTTGGGCAGTCGAGGAGTAAGACAGGAGGAGGTGACATGACTCACACATGATCTGCTTTTTTTATATATATTTTTACCACGGTTATTGCATACGACCGTGGTCCGAAAAATTAGATTTCACCTCGGTTATAACCGATAACCGTGGTAGTTCAGGAAAATATATATCCGCACCACGGTTATTGCATATAACCGTGGTCCAATTCCAGTAAATAATATTTTTTTTAAATGTTTCTCCACGGTTTTTATATTAACCGGGGTCCGAAAGTTTTGTTGACCTCGGTTTTACAGAACCGCTCCTACCCAAGCGAGGTCTACATGGGATCTTTTTGTACTAGTGTGTGTACCATCTATACACCTAATTGCACCCTTAAAATATTGAGAATATCGCGGGTCATTCTTGATGTCATTTGACACATCTAAAGATGAAGAGTATGTAGGTTATATTATATCTCTTGCCATACCAACAAACCCTCTATGATGACCGACAATGACATCTACTACCTCATGTACAATGCTCGATATAGTGGAGGTAGAACATTGAAACCTCTCAGAATCAATTCTATAGTTAAGGCCTTGAGTCATAGTGTACACAAATTTGCCAGGCTTCTTCATGAGACGATTAGTTTTTGAACCACACAACACATACTTGTTGACCAAAAGGTTGCATAGATCGTGGAATACTTGCTTCTCCATTTGGAACACATTGATACATCTTGTCTCCGTACTAGAGCTAAGTATTTTACCCATCCACCGGAGAACCATTGAACGGTGTATCATACACGCAAACCTTAAGAACATGTGTAAAATAATGTATTTCTATCAGATTATTCTCGATTTTTAAATCACTAAATTGTCGATTATGTTACAAACATTGTTGTTTTCCATGCGACGACATTTTCCCACAACAAAAGCGATATAATTGAAGAAACAACTATATAGCCATACATAGAGTACATAAACACTAAAAATTTAATTAATGGATGTAATGGAGTCATAAAGTGTTTAAACACCAACACAAACAAACAAGGTTGAATTCAAACAAAGTCACACAAAACAACTAATAAGAAACATAGTTCACAAACAAACAAACAAGGTTCCCTACAATTATAGAGGAGGCAAGGTACCCTTATGAACCTCTTTCTTGTACTCCCACTCAAGTCAGTGAACTATTTCTTCATTTCTAGGAATCAACATAAACATCGTACAAGCAACTTCAAATAAGGAGACAATGAACCTCCGAACCAGTGAATCCGTTTGAACAAGCCATACTTCACCATTTGAGAAAAAACACCCATTGACTAACCTACTCCAACGCGTAGTTTGTTTGATGTTTCTTCTGCATTGGACCTCTCTGTCTCAACATCACATACAACAATCATCCTCTTGTTAGCCTCACTTGATAAATCTAAATGCTTCATGTATTCAGATGTTCTACCGGTCTTCTTCTTAACATTGCACTTGCTAGCTCCTTGTGAACCTATACCGTGCGATTTTTTGCCCTTTCCATGGGACTTGAGGGGACACTTAGCTGGCTGATTTTCTTTATTGGGATAATGCATATTATCTGTTTCTTGATCATTGGTAAGATCAGTTGCAACGTTCAAATCATCCCAACCAATAGGGTCATCATCTTCAAAGTTGGGTACAACAAGAGGGTTGAACGGTGGGGGGTCCATTGACGGAGCAACACTATGTGAACCAATCGCCACCGTGTCCTCGAACAACATCATCATCATAGATTGAAACTCTCGATGAAGACCATTTTTCCAAAAAAATACGGTACTCGTTGTTCTCCTACACATAGGACATTTGTAAATATTTTTGTTTTAATGACAACAAGTAGTGGTAAACGACAATATAAATAAAATTTACATACTTCCAGTTTCTTTTCCCACCAATCATTAGTTGCATTAATACAATTACGTTCGTAGTCTTATCCCAAACCCGTATCACCATGCTTAAGTTTTATCCATAATCTCCACAAAACTTTCAAAGAATTGTATTTGTTCTTCTAAGTATTTTTTAGAAATTTTGTAGAGGTTTTCAACTCAAACTGTTTAGTCAAAACTATCCAGCTAAAACCATTCTTTTGTCCATTTTATCGTTAAAATTCACATAAAATTTCTAAGAAGGTCTTGAATAATATATCAGTCCACGCATAGTAACTCTTGTCCTTGGTTTGTTGCGTCAATTTCTCATTTGTGTCGGTCATTTCCTAAGTTACAATACCACCCAATGTGTAACAACATAAAAAGAAAACCCAACCCAGTATTATGACAGAAAAAGTTAAAATTGAACAAAATAATTCAAGAACCAAATAATTTAGCATCATTAAAACCATGAATCGATCAACGACCAAATTCATCAAGAATTTGAAAGACTATGATTTTTGAACATTAAAAATCATAAGGTGACATGCTTGCTCAATAATTCAGCAAGCATTTCAGGAACCAAATAATTCAAGAACGTATAAAGTTGAACAGCTAACACAACACACATAGCACAATGATTTTCAAACTTTTTTCTATTCAATAATAGGCAAAATAAAAAGAACACCACACATAACACTATGATCTTCTAATCTATCTTGTTTTTGAATCCGAAGGACATGCTTAGATTGCTGAGATGGCTGCATATATCAAGATTTTAGACCAAAATCATATGGTGACATGCTTGTTGAATTATTTGGAAATTTTGAATCCGAATGTCTCTGAATTATTTGTATAGTACTTTATGACCCTAATTCAACTAGCAACGGAGTAAATACAGGAGAACAAAGTGCATTTAGAAATTTTGGTTAAAAGAAAACAAAAATTGAACAACTAACATGCTTGAACAACTAACATAACAAAAATTGAACAACAACCACATAACTCAACAATGTGTACAAACAGAAGTACCAAATGAGAACAAACTATCATGGAAGCAACAAGCAGAAGCACCAATAGATTACAAGCACCAATTGAACAAGCAGAAGTAACAACCATCAATTAAGCAATAGTTGAAGAAGAAGCAAAAGTTACAATATTGTACGAAGAAACGAGAAGCAAACTAGCAAAAGCACCAAACAGAAACGAGATGCAGGATCAAGCATCAATTGAAGGGCATAAATCGACTACAACACTTGAAGAAGTAATACAAATAAGAAGAATTTACGAGAAGCATAATCGATTGTTCCCTCGTAGTCTCGTCACTAACAATAAATGAAGCACCCGGTTTCCGTCGTTGAAGGCTTAAAGCAACGAGAAACGACAACGAATAACTCGGTTTCCGTCGTTAATTGGAATGTCACGTGTGAAACACATGTTAATTTAGGGGTATTTTTGTAATCTTTCCGTGAACAATCTATCTCAATAATTCTAATACCAAACACTTAAAATTTACGCAAAAAATAATCTCTAACAATCTCCATCCCAACAATCCCAAATAATCTGCATCTAGGAGAATCTAAAAAAAGAACACCCATACAACGCCAAACAGGCTCTTCTAATCCACAAGATCCACCGTCTATTCTAAACAGACCCCCACTTCCATTCCATTTAATATCTCACAAGATATTATATCTTACCTTCCCTCTTCAACTAATCTTATATCTTCTCATTCTTCTCCTATTCGTCGGACCCACATCCCCTCCTCAAATCCTACATCCCCTCCTGCCCTTAAACTTAATCTTATCCTACCGGATACTTCTCCTCTGCCTACAAATATGGCGCCTTCTATCGGCACTCATATTGACAGTCCCATATCTTTACGTTGTAGCTCTCGTTCTAATCACCCGCCTTCTCATCTTGATGATTACATATGTAACAACATACGCTCTATATCATCATCTAGGAGTATACCCGCTCCGATCGCATCCGTTCCAAAGTTAATGTATCCTATTTCTAATTTTCTCTCTTACGCTCATCTATCATCTGTTATTAAAGGTTACATTACAGTTATAACCCACATTCCCGAGCCCTCGTCTTACAAAATAACCTCTCTCGATTCCAAATGGCACTCCACAATAATACATGGAAGCTCGTTGATCTTCCACCGGGAAAAAACCCAATCGGATGCAAACTGTCTACCGCCTAAAGTACAAAGCCGATGACTCCCTCGAATGATATAAAGCTTGTTTAGTCGTTCTTGGTAACCGTCAGCAACCATATATAGATTTCCCGGAAACATATGCTCCCATTGCTAAAATGACTACTATCAAAGTCTTCCTTGTTGTAGCCTCGATCAACAAATGAGAACTTCATCAACTCTGAAGAACCGGTAGGTGAAATAAATAAGTTAAAAGATATTCTAGAAGGGGGGTTGAGTAGAGTATGGGAACTTTTCACAAACCCAATCTTAAGGCCTTGAAACTCCTTCTAAGAGCCTTGATGTCGATATTTGCTCTTTGTGAAACTTTGATTTCAAGGGCTTTGAAACAACTTTTCAAGGGCCTTGACTTCGTGCTCCTGCAAAACAAAGTTAGTCACAATAGCGAGATATAGTGTGAAATGTAAAAGATTGACACGAGGATATGTTTACGAAGTTCGGCTCTAAATAGCCTACTCTCCGTCCCAGGGTATAGCCTTAGGATCTAACTATCTATTATCAGCTTCAAAGAGTCCTAGATACAAACTAGAAGAAATCCTCTTCTTCTCTCACCGTAGCAAACGTTACGATCTAGCTCCAACTCTCACCTAGCTATAATAGCCTAGTTACTTCGCAGAGTAACACACACTCTAGTATAACACTATTTAGATCTTCCAATGGAGCTCTTGTGTTTTATCTCTCTCTAAGGGGATAAAGCTTTTTAGAAGGAGAGAAAGAAAAAACAATGAATGGAATGAAGATATTTGAGTTGCTTGAAGACGTAAAGATATTTCCGTATATGCTTGTGTATCTTCTCATTCAATCATTATCTTTATTTATACTCTTCTATGGAAAGGTCTTCTAGCCATTTGAAAAGATGACCGCTTGAAGATGAATCTTCTTCTCCATAAAGACCGCTTCCTGTTTTGAGATGAAGTAGACATTACGGATCTTCAACTCCTTAGAACACGTCGATTCCTCACCTCCTTGATCTTCTCGTTTTCTGTTGAACCGAACGAGAAGAATTCTTGATGTTTTTCGTTTTCAGAAAATCTTCTGAAAAGATTCTCTAATCTTCGGTTGAAATCTTCGGTTGAAAAAGATCTTCCCTGAAATCTTTCTGTTGAGCAAATCGTTCCTGGAAAATCTTCCTTTCATTTTGAATCCTTGTTTCGTGCAACTATATAACTTCAAGGCCTTTGAGATCGTCCCTTTGTATCACAGTATCTTCCTTGTGTCCTTGAATAATATTTCAAGGCCCTTGACGTTCATATCAAGGCCCTTGAAATCTTCGATAAGTCATGCACTGAATTCAAACCAACCAAGCATCTAGAGAATATAATCAATACATTGTTAGTGTATCAAACTAATACATTTGTGTTAAATCTTCCATCATCAACACCTGTAAAACATTTATAAACAAGGTGGAGTTTTCAATCCCCCCCCCTTAATGGAAGACAACACAAACGTTTTATCGTACCCCCATTTGTTAGTTTAGCAATGCATATGAAAATCAAAACTAAAATACATAATGCAGAATATCGAATGTCGGATCATGCATTTCTCCCCCTTTGTCTTTCAACAAGGGAGGAAAACAGTCAAAGTACGAGAGTTAAAAACAATTACAGACCCTCCAAGAGTATTTTCACAAAAACCACATAAAGAATTTTTCAAAGCCAGCCATGACAATCAAACTCTTCAATAGTCAGAATGTCTGGATCTTCTGACGAAGGTTGGAAAATGGGTTATCTTTAATAAACTTATGACACTGAGTCATAACTTTTTCAGCATCTTTTGTGGTCGCTTGTCCATCATTTTCTGAGAGGGGCTTGATGTTGGATTTTCGGTGTCCGGTTTTAGACCAAAGGGCCGTAGTCTCACTTAAGTGAGTAGATGGTTGTCCCAATTGCGAATCAAATTAATATGATTTATCTTGAAGTGAAATAAATTATTAAACAAGGGTTTGTAATCTCCACAAAGGAGTAGACAAAACCCAACCAAGAGTTTGTAATCTCCAAAAAGGAGTAGACTAAACTCTATTAAAAATTAAGTTCAATTGCAAGTCTTATAAACCGATTGTTATATGTTAAATCATTGACTTGGATTATGTAATGAGTCATTCATAAATGAATTTTCCTTCTAAGTGTATTCTCCCCTACACCGGGAAAATCCAAATACCTTAGTGGGATAAAACGTTACACGTTACAAAGACTAAGTAAGAGACTTACTTGTCTTACTTTGTAGAAAGGGTATTCCTAGGTTTTGTCAATACAAAACCAAACTAAGATGGATGCCTATCCTTTGTCAATACAAAGGAACTATACTGGTCTTTCGAGTTTTGCAAACAAGCTTATAAGAAGGTCTATCCAATGTCAATACAATGGAACTAAAAGCTTTATTGTTGCAAAAATAAATGTTAAAACAAGTGCAAATGGCTCTCCCTTTTATAGGCATAGGGGGCCACGGTTTTAGGGAGTTAAAAGAGGTTAAAATCGACTATGGAAGTTACTTGGAAGATGGGCCTTGAAGCCCTAGAAAGCCCGAGGCCCGAGGCCCACATAGGAAGCCCAAAACCACTCCCCGGAGCAAGCTTATTTTTCTTGGTCCAAACACTTCCAATGAGCTTCATTCACTTTAATATAGCTAGGGTAAGCTCCAAGATCCTCAAACACTCAATATCTTAACTCAAGCTAGTGTAGCTCCTTAAGAAGCTCACTAGCTGCTTCATTGACATTCACTAAGCATTTGAGCTTGGATTGCTCCCAATTTTTAACCACATATTCTTTATCCAATATAAGGCCTAAGAACCAAAGGTGTGCCGATAAAATGTGGCTAAAAAACCCCAAACGTCGGCCTTCTAAAAGCTAACACAAGTTGACCTTGTCGTGAATCACCTTGCTTTGATTCAACTCCCCTTATAATACTAGTTGTTCTTAGTGCCGGTCACTTGTCTTGCCTCCCGCAACCCGGACCATAGTGACACACATGTGAACAACTCATTGCACCTTGTCTCAAGACAAGCTCAACGGTTACAATGAAGACTTAGCCCAAATCTCCAACACTTGATACTACTGGCAGCTGTAAGAGAAAGAGCATTAACATGAAACATTTGATTAATTTTCTGGTTAAGAAAACCCAGTAAATCTTGTGTTTTATCCATCTTGTCGGTCACTGAAGCTCGGAAAATACAAGATTTGTTCTTAGTGAGTTCACTGCCCTCTCTACAGCTTCCAAACGCTGCTCTGTGGTGAAATTCCATTCTGGCTGCTCCTTTAAGACCCATATTGTACTAAAATCCACCTGAGTCTTCTGAATTCCTATGGTCTCAAAGAAAGCTTCATCTAATCCTCTATTAACGGTGTGTAACTCTTCACTAGAATAATCAATATAAAAATGCCTAAAAATTGTGGGAAGTAGATTCCCATATGGTAGGTGACTAGTACTTGGAGAATTTATGACATTTACCATATGAGACAAGATTTCAGGCAGGTTTACTCTCAGCCCATTCACCACATGATAGACTAAAGCCAATAAAGTGTTGGTTACCACATGTTTGTTAGCAAACCTTAGTACTACACATTTGTCTAAAATAGCATAAATAATTATGGGCTTCAAGGGTTAAGCAAGTAATAGTGGGTTGTGGTAAAGCATTGGGAAGAAGAACTGTTCTCTGACTAATCGGATTGTTCTAGCAGGGTTAGAATGATCCGATACGTCATATCGAGGAAAACTAAAAATATCTGCAATAATCTCAGTGGTAATGGTGATTTTCTTACCTTTGATAACTGAGTCCAGAATCCATTCTCCTCTTTCTCTTCTTGCAGTTAAGTTTGTGTAGAACAGCCTGGTCAATCATGGGTAAGAGGCTTCACCTGGGTTGAGCATAATCCAGATAAAACTTGCCTAAAGCACTTCGAGCCCTAGTAAAGAGAAGCAGGTAAAAAGTTCACTATGGACTGGCTCACACATGCATTTGTAGCGGTCGTCAAACTCTGTTAGCCATTTCTTGGCGGTCGTTGGACTTGCAAACCAACTTGACGGAAGCCCAATTTTGGCAAAGATCTTTGCGTCGCTTAATTAATCTGATGAACTCGAGCTTGAATCAGATCCTGAGCTCGAATCTGGGTTGGAGTCAGATGATATTTGAACTATTCTTTGTCTTTTGGGGACAGATGGTGTTGCTTCATCCATTGAAGGTCTCTTAGATGCCATGAGAAAATTTTGAGAAGAAGATGAAGAGGGTTTGTAAAATCGAAAGAGTAAAGCACTGTTCTTCAAAGGGAAAAGGAAGCGGAAGAAATAAAGAGGGAAGAGAAGAGGTTTTTAAGGGAAGAATTCATATCAACGTAAGATCAATAAGATATTTAAGATCTTAGGAAAATCATTGATGATAAAAATTCTTTCCATAAATTTTTTTAACCACTTTTCAAAATCCTTTGAATCTGATAACAAAACCTTTTGAAAACCCTTTTAAAGAATAAAAATAAGATAATTGCATATCTAAAGGATATGAATTTCTAATTGATCCGTTTTATTAATATACCCTTTGAAACATGTTTCAAGGCCCTTGAATTTCATTTCAAGGCCCTTGAAAACATCAATTCGGCTGCATGCGTAGGAACAATTAAACTTGTTTACTCCCCCTACGTTAATGCTTCCTTGTTCAACATACCAAACTCCAATCTAATAAAACTAAATTGTTCCTCAAGAAGAGGCTTGATAAAGATATCTGCAAGCTGCAAGTTAGTTGATATAAAAGAGATCGAAACATCACCTTTCTCAATATGATCACGTATAAAGTGATGCCTTACCTCAATATGTTTAGTCCTTGAATGCTGCACAAGATTTTTGGTTATTGAAATAGCACTAGTATTATCACATTTTATAAGAATACCTTTCAAGTCAAAGTCAAGGTCACAAAGTTGTTGAGAAATCCAAAGAATTTGTGCACAACAGGCTCCTGCAGCTATATATTCAGCTTCAGCTGTAGATAGGGAAATAAAACTTTGCTTCTTGGAGTGTCAACTAATTAGGGATGACCCTAAGAATTGACAACATCCAGAAGTACTTTTTCTGTCGACCTTATAACCTACAAAGTCTGCATCTGAATAGCCAACAAGATGAAACGAGCTTTGACGTGGGTACCATAACCCTAGATCCTTAGTGTCATTTAGATACCGAAATATTCTTTTCACGGCTATCAAGTGTGACTCTTCAGGATCAACTTGAAATCTTGCACACATGCACACGCTAAACATAATGTCAAGATGACTAGCAGTTATATACAATAATGAACCGATCATACCTCGATACTCCTTTTGTACTATACTTTTGCCAATCTTGTCATGATCTAGCAAAAGTGTTGAACTCATAGGAGTCTTTGCAACCTTAGATTGATCCATTTTGTACTTCTTAAGCAAGTCTTTAGTATACTTGCTTTGATTGAGAAAAATTCCTTTTTTGCTTGTGTAACTTGAAGTCCAAGAAAGAAATTTAGCTCTCCCATTAAGCTCATTTCAAATTCCCTGCACATAATATCTGGAAATTCCTTGCAAAGGGAATCATTTGTAGCACCGAATAATATATCATCAACATAGATTTGAACTACTAGAATGTCGTTGCCTCTAGTTTTGATAAATAATATTTTATCAAGGAGCTTGCTTAATACCATAAAGAGCTTTGTCTAGTTTAAAAACATGATTTGGATATTCATCATTTTCAAAAGCAGGAGGTTGAGCAACGTAGACTTCTTCTTCTAAGAAGCCGTTTAGAAACGCACATTTTACCTCCATTTGAAAAAGTTTTATGTTCATAAAATATGCAAATGCAAGTAGCATACGTATGGATTCTAACCTGGCAACTGGAGAAAAAGTCTCCTCATAATCAATACCTTCTTCTTGGTTATAGCCTTGTGCTACAAGTCGTGCTTTATTTCGTATGACTTTGCCACTTTCATCCAATTTGTTTCGAAAGACCCATTTCGTGTCAATGATTGATTGATGTTTTGGTCTTGAAGTAAGAGTCCATACCTTGTTTCTCTCAAATTCGTTCAATTCATTTTTGCATGACAATGATCCAATCAGGTTCTTAAAGAGCTTGAACGTAGTTCTTTGGCTTGACAAGCGATATAAAAGTGGAGAAGGTACATAGATTGTTCACTTTAGATCTAGTTTGAACTCCAGCATTTGGATCTGAGATCACATTTTCTTGTGGATGATATGAGGAGTGTTGAACTTTTCTTCTTTTGACAGATGGAGCAGATCCAAAAGGTTGAGCCTCATATGTTTGACTAGATTTAGGTACCGTTGGTATATTACCCGTTGATCCAATCTCAATGCCTTGAAGTTGGGTTTCAAGCCCTTGAAGCGGAGTTCTGTTATCATAGTTTTCTGTTTCAAGGTCTTGAAGGTGTGTTTCAAGGTCTTGAGGGTTTTCTTCGGTATCTTGAATCTTTTCCTGCATATTCTTTTCTCGATCTTTAGGATCTTCCTCTTCATCCGAATTATGATCTTCTCGTTGATTCAGATTTAGATCTGCAAAACTCTCACTCAAAGTACCATCATTGCTTTCATCAAAAATAATATGAATGCTTTCCTCAACAATTTTGGTACGTTTGTTATATACTCGATAAGCTTTGCTATTTGAAGCATATCCAATGAATATTGCTTCATCACTACGTGCATCAAATTTCCCAAGATTATCTTTGCCATTGTTATGAACAAAATAAGCACATCCAAAGGGTTTGAAATATGAAATATTTGGTTTCCTTCCTTTAAAGAGCTCATAAGGAGTCTTTTTCAAGATAGGCGAATTAAACATCTATTCAAAATATAATTTGCAATGTTCACTACTTCAGCCCAAAAACTTTTTGGCAATTGTTTTCTAAAAGCATCGTCCTAGACATATCCTCAAGAGTGCGGTTCTTACGTTCCACAACTCTGTTTTGTTGAGGAGTTCTAGGAGCTGAAAAGTTATGTGAAATACCATATTTTGCACAAAACAAATCAAACTTTAGTTGATCAAATTCTCTATCATGATCATTTCTTATAGAAATAATTGGTAGGTTTTTCAAAGTTTGTAACTCCTTACACAATTTTGAAAACTCAAATAATGCTTCAGATTTTTCTCGTAGAAAAGAAATCCATGTGAAACGAGAGAAATCATCCACTATAACAAGGATGTACTGCTTGCCTGTGGGAGATTTGACACGCATAGGTCCACAAAGATCCATGTGTAAGATTTCAATGGGTCGAGAAGAACTTACAACTTTCATAGGTTTTGAATGAGCCTCTTGTTTATTTACCTTGTGTACAAGCCTTACATAGATCATTAACCTTGAAATTTAGGTTTGGCAATCCACGTACCAAATATTTTGTAAGTAGCTTCTGCAGGTGTGCATGCTTACGTGACCAAGTCTTCTATGCCAAAACCTTGGATCATCAGTTAAGGCCTTTAGATATTTTAGCTTAGTTCTTGAAACTTGGTTAGTACTCATGGAATAAACATTATTACATCTAGGAGAAGTAAGCACCACTTCACCCGTCTTTTTGCCTTGAACCTCACATTTATCTGAATCAAACATAATTTTATTGCCTTTATCACATATTGGAGAAATACTAAGCAGATTATACTTCAAATTGTCAACCAAATAGACATCATCAATAAATTTAGATGAATTATAACAAATTTTACCAATGCCAGTAATATCACACTTTCCTTTATCACAAAGAGTAATGGTTATAGATGATTGCTTCTTTAAATCTGAGAATAAAGAGCTTTTTCCACTCATGTGTCTTGAGCAGCCACTATCTAATATACATTTGTGCTCCTTTACCTTGGTGATATCCTGCAAAACAACAAACATCAACCTTTCCGGGTCGACCAAATGACATATTTTGGTCCATATTCAGGTTCGATCATGTTTGGTGGTCTAGTACCTTTAGGAACCCAGATTTGTTTGACTTGTTTCCTTAAACATAAAAGATAAGTGTTTCTAATGATATAAGGATCATTTCTTCTATAAGGACATGTAGATTTAGCATGACCCTTTTTACAACAGTAGAAGCAAGTAGGCATATGAATACTTCCTTTGACCTTGACAAAAGTGGTGGTAGGTTTTCTAGAAAAGCTCCTATGATAACCCATACCATTTTTGTTAAGGGAGGATTATTGTTCACCTATCATTCTCTCAAGATTAGCTTTTGAACGAGTAAACTTGACAAGTGCAGCCTTCTGGTCTTGACACATCAAAGTTAGATCAACTTTCTCTTTCTCTAGATCGATATTGTTTAGATGAAGAGAGGAGAGGTTGTCCTTGAGAATCAGGTTCTCTGATTCCAAGGCCTTGATATTGTCATCAAGGTCTACTTTTTCTGTGTTAAGAATTTCAATCTCCAGAGAAATTTCACTTAGTTGTTTTTCTTGTTCAAGTAGCTTTTCTTTTTAAAGAATTTATCCTTATTCTATGTTCCTTATCACATATGATAATATCTTTAAAAAATTGTTTCAGGTCAGATTTAGGTTGAGACATGATTGTACTTACCACATTGTCAATATACAGATTTGAATCTTCTTCATGATCGGCCATTAGACACAAGTTTGCTTGTTCTTTCTCGTCTTCTAATTCATTTGATGATTCTGAATCACTCCAAGAAGCAACCATAGCTTTCTTCTTTCGATTATTTTTCTTGAAGTTGGTCGTCTTCTTTTGTGGACAATCCTTCACAAGATAATCTGTTTCACCACATTCAAAACAAGTCAGTACTCTCGTTTTCTTATTAGAGTTAGAAAACTTACCTCGGGGTTTTGATCCTCCTGGATATTCTCTATTAGTAGATTGTTTCTTTAACTTGAGAATTCTTGCGAGACCCTTAGAGATCATGGAAATAGCATCTTCTTCATCAGCGTCATCACTATCCTCTTCGTCAGAAGGTAATTCATCTCTTCTTGATTTTAATGCCAAATTCTTGGAATTGGATGGGAGCTCTCCATCTTCTTCACCAAGAACCATTTCATGTGTGATGAGTTTTCCAAGGAGGTCATCAAGAGGAAGAGTTGTGAGATTTTGAGCTTCTTCAGTCATCTTTGGTCCCACTTAGCTTTAGGTAGGCTACTTAGAACCTTCCTAACTTTCTCTTCATTTGTGAAGATCTTTCCTAGTGAGTCCAAGTTGTTCACGATCTTAGTGAATGTGGTGAACATTTCTTTGACTGTTTCATTTGGATTCATCTTGAATAGCTCGTATTGTCTGAGGAAGATGCTAATCTTTGTTTCCTTGACTTGACTTGTTCCTTCGTATGTGACCACAAGCTTGTCCCATATTTCTTTTGCACTCTTGCATCATGAGATGCAGTTGAATTCATTTGTATCTAATCCGCAGTATAGTAGGTTCATTGCTTTGTAATTCTTTGACACACTGTCCAGGTCAGCTTGTGTGAAGTCAGCTTCCTTCTTTGGGACTTGGAAACCTTCAACCGTTGTCATTGGAACTTTAGGTCCATTTTGAATGATACTCCAAAGCTCCATGTCCTGGCCAATAATGAACATATGCATGAGTGCTCTCTAATGAGCAAAGTTGTTGCCACAGAAGAGTGGTGGTCGAGATGAGGATCTTCCTTGAGCAAATCCACCATCATTTACAGGATTCATGATTAGTCTCACTGATGGTTAAATCAATATACGTGAGTCTAGCTCTGATACCAATTGAAGAACCCGTAGGTGAAATAAATAAGTTAAAAGATACTCTAGAAGGGGGTTTAATAGAGTATGGGAACTTTTCGCAAACCCAATCTCAAGGCCTTGAAACTCCTTTCAAGGGCCTTGATGTCGATATGTTCTCTTTGTGAAACTTTGATTTCAAGGGCTTTGAAACAACTTTCAAGGGCCTTGACTTCGTGCTCCTGCAAAACAAAGTTAATCACAATAGCGAGATATAGTGTGGAATGTAAAAGATTGACACGAGGATATGTTTACGAAGTTCGGCTCTAAATAGCCTACTCTCCGTCCCAGGGTATAGCCTTAGGATCTAACTATCTATTATCAGCTTCAAAGAGTCCTAGATACAAACTAGAAGAAATTCCCTTCTTCTCTCAGTGTAGCCAACGCTACGATCTAGCTCCAACTCTCACCTAGCTATAATAGCCTAATTACTTCGCAGAGTAACACACACTCTAGTATAACAGTATTTAGATCTTCCAATGAAGCTCTTGTGTTTTATCTCTCTCTAAGGGGATAAAGCTTTTTAGAAGGAGAGAAAGAAAAAACAATGAATGAAATGAAGATATTTGAGTTGCTTAGACGTAAAGATATTTCCGTATATGCTTGTGTATCTTCTCATTCAATCATTATCTTCATTTATACTCTTCTATAGAAAGGTCTTCTAGCCATTTGGAAAGATGACCGTTTGAAGATGAATCTTCTTCTCCATGAAGATCGCTTCCTGTTTTGAGATGAGGTAGACGTTACGGATATTGAACTCCTAAAAACACGTCGATTCCTCAGCTCCTTGATCTTCTCATTTTCTGTTGAACTGAACGAGAAGAAATCTTGATGCTTTTAGTTTTTAGAAAATCTTCTGAAAAGATTCTCTAATCTTCGGTTGAAAAAGATCTTCCTTGAAATCTTTCTGTCGAGCAAATCGTTCCTGGAAAATCTTCCTTACATTTTGAATCCTTGTTTCGTGCAACTATATAACTTCAAGGCCTTTGAGATCGTCCCTTTGTATCACAGTATCTTCTTTGTGTCCTTGAATAATATTTCAAGGCCCTTGACGTTCATATCAATGCCCTTGAAATCTTCGATAAGTCCTGCACTAAATTCAAACCAACCAAGCATCTAGAGAATATAATCAATATATTGTTAGTGTATCAAACTACTACATTTGTGTTAAATCTTCCATCATCAACACCTGTAAAACATTATAAACACGGTGGAGTTTTCAAACTCGACATAACGCCTTCCTTCACGGCGATCTACAAGAAGAGGTTTACATGAAACCTCCGCCTGTATTCGTCAGTTTAGATCCTTTCAAAGTATGTCGCCTCATGAAGTCCCTTTACGGTCTCCAACAGGCTCCGAGAAACTGGTTTGCCAAATTCACTATAACTCTTGTTCAAGTCGGTTTTAAGTAGTCTTACGTCGACTATTCCCTCTTCTCATTTCAACGTGCATCTATCGTTTTACACGTCCTAAGGATCAAGATCACTGGTACACAACCGGACTCGTTCTCTCTAAAAGGAAATATACGCTCGACATTCTGCACAAAACAGGAAATCTTGCAACCAGGCCCGTCACTTTTCCGATCGAGCTAAATCATGGTTTAGCATTGATCAAGAGTCCGATGTTTGACGATTTAGAACACTATCGTAGATCGGTTGGGAGACTCATATATCTCACAATTACCAGACCAGATATATGTTATTCCATCCATATTCTAGCACAATTTTTGCATAAGCCCTTAATTGCACACTGAAATGCCGCTCTTCGTGTCATTCGATACCTAAAATCAACCCTTGATAAAGTTATATTCTTACCATAAAATAGTTCCTTACATCTCAATGCATATTGTGATTTGGACTACGCCATTGTCCTCTAGCCCGTCGTTCTTTGATTGGTTTCTTTATTATCTTGGGCGAGTCACCAATCTCTTGAAAAACCAAGAAACAAACAACGATTTCTCGCTCCTCGGGAGAAGCAAAATATCGTGCAATGACATCCACTACATGTGAACTCCTACGGCTCAAAGCACTTCTCTGGTCTTTAGGCCTCAGACACAAGCAACGTATCAACCTATGGTGCGATAATCAAGCCGACCTTCACATCGTGACCAATCCCATTTTCCACAATCGTACCAACCACATTGAGGTGGATTGCCACATCATCTGAGATCAAGTCTAGAATGGTACAATAAAAACTGCTCACATCAGATCCGTCAATCAGTTGGCGGATATCTTCACAAAAGCATTAGGTCATTAACCCTTCCATCATCTGTTTTCAAAGTTGGACATTCAGAACATACATGCTCCAACTTGAGAAAAAATATTACGTTATATACATTTCCTATATTGTCATCTTGTATATACATATCCCTAGTGAATTCTTTGTATATCTAACAAGAAAACTGCATATTTCTTCTTCCTTTTAACCTATTCGGTACGTGCTATATATGTATACACTTTAAGAAGGTATAAGACACAAAATTTCAGTATCGTAATTTTATCTTACAGTTCACGAGTGTTGGCAATGCTTCAATACCATACATATGTACGTGTATGTACATGGTAATATTGCAAATTACAAATTAAGTTGCGGTAGATCAATAAGATTAAAAAATCGAGATTAGTGTGGTGTTAAGCAAATTATGTACAAGATCTATATTCATGATTCTGTGTCTTGGTCTCCATGATCACTAAACGCATCGTTTAATATCATCGCCAACCTGATTCCTCCTTGTGCTATGCGTTTCATCACAAAGGGTAGTCTAGAATTGAAATACTTATCTGCAAACCAGACAGATCGACTCAAACTAATTAATTACTCAAGATATATATTCAGCTGCTTGCAAGATGAAAGACAGTGCCTACCTGATAATGTAACACCAGAAGTAACACCTTTATAAGCCTGTTTGCAAGCTACCTTTACGCTTTCTGTAGCATACGTATTTACACATTCGTATAAATCATTGCAGTCCATCCATGACGGGAGATCTTTCACCCATTTACCCTACATATATGTCAAAATATCAAAGTTAGTTAGAGATGGACCGGTAGAGCTGAGCGGAGTCGTGTGCATACGAGCACACCTGCACATTAGGTCTAAACCCAACACATAAATTCGATGAGGTTTCATCCTAATTACAAGGCAATAGGAGTAGCCCAACGACCTTATGGGAACTTATTATCTCCAACACGCTCCCGCAAGTGCAATTAGGGTATAGACTGAGTTTATACTTGCCACATGTTAGGATCGTGAGCCGAATTGAGGCTCATCGCTCTTATAATATGGCAAAGTTCGATACATATAGACAGTTAGAGCGGGGGTCGTATGCATACGAACGTGCATGCGCATTAGACGCAATCTCAACCCATAAACCCGAAAACTCGATCAGGTTCCATCCTAAAATCAATTGGCAATAGGAGGAGTAGTTGACCGATCTTGTGGGAACTTATTATCTCCAACACAAAACATAATGATAATCGAGTTTATGATTAGTTTTATTTGAATTAGGTCTTACATCAGTGAAGTTGTCTTGAATGTCATCAAGAAAGAGCTCCAAGTCATTGTCGTATGATTCCTTCAAGGCTGTTAGAATGATGTCCCTGTCCCAGACCTGCCATTCTTAATTAAGCTTCATTGATTGCAGCTGGTAATTAAAGAAGCGACTGCATGGATTATATTATATTACTCACGTGATGAAGATTAGACTTGCGCTTAAACCAACGTAATCTAATGGTGTTTCCTCCTTCATCCCCTTCGAATCCAACGTGCAACGGCTGATGGATATCTCCCACAAAATGTGATAAGAATAACAACGCCTCCGTGAAATTATCTACAACAAAGTATATACTTGTTAGAATGAATTGAAGCAAATTCAAAACTCGGCTTGTTGATCGAATTGCTCACATTGATGATCATGACATTCAGAATCGCGTAGCTGATAATGCTGAAGTTGAGAAGTGAAATTTAAAATGGCTCCTGCCACGCACATATCCTCATTTCCGTATTGATCTTGGCAATCCCCTACACAAGTTAACCAACAAAACCTCATCCCTCTTTTCTTCTACGTACATGGTACGTCTATCTATCTATCTTAGGGCATATTCGGTATCGGTATCACATATTTAATATTCTTGATAAATGGGTATATAATATCCGTAATTCTCTTTTTTTTTATTTATCAGTTCTTATATACTTACAAAATAAGCGGTATCACATCTCCCTCCTACGTTCTTCTCTACTATGGATTTATTTTATTTGCCTTTGCATCTATAAAATTGTGAAGTATGTTTATTTGGATTCTCAACATCATAGCATGTTTATTTGGATTCTCAACATCATAGCGCTCTGTTGTTTAGTTAATCATGTCTCTTGTAGAATCTAGAGTTTCTACCGTGTTAGTTATAACTCTTGTTTGTTGATGGGTAGGATTTTTCAAGTACACGCTGTTGTTTAACATTAGCTGATCAACGACCACCCTCTCTTTATAGGCTATAATTCTTGTGACCTGAGAGCGAAAGGGTTGCTCACTAGTGACTGATCAGGACATGTTACTAGAATTTAACAGCTTTTTCTTCTTCTTTACATATGTGGTTATTGACATTGAAAAGCATGCATGGCTTATCTGTAAAGTGTGAAATCGACTCCCCTGTTGAATAAAGGATACCCCTATGCTTATTATGCTGCTGCGTAGGGATCAAAACCTCTTTCTCTTAAACAATAACTTACTTTTTGTCGTACTCCAATATCATTACTCTTATGAATCAAATGATTTACTTTTCTGGCAAGCAAAAACCCATCTCTGTACCAATTTAACAATTTCTAAAATATCAACACATAACTTCATCTCTCTTAGTGCTCTAACAAAACACCAAATCTACTACAATCCTTCAATTTGTTTTTTTTTTGTTTCTTTTCTCGCTGGGTTGTATGCATAAGAAAAAATGTGGCCAGGAGAGCGGTTGACGAGTTGTTTCTTAAACTCGGCAATGGAGTTGATATATATAACGAAACCACGTTGACTTGCTTTATGTGACGTACTTTAATTTAGTTAATATGCTGTATACATAAATTATGTGTCTATACCATATAATATAGAAACAATTTGGTTTATCAGGCTTTTTCTAGTTTGTGTTTAGTAAATGTACCCTTTGAGAGAAGAGTATGTAAAGTTTGAGAATAAATTCAAAAGGTTGAGATATATTTACTTAATTAAAACATTAAAAAGTCTAGATACTATTATAGTTTTTCAAAAAGACCTAGTTACCAAAATTACCGTATAATATATTACCTTGGACTGGTGGAGTAATGAGTTGAAATAAACTATGTATTTAAGATTTTCCAAATAAATTTTCTTTTTCATTGTTTCAAGTCTTGGTAAATATTTGTAAAAGTATTAATTTTGATACTTGATATACCTCATCATCTTATCAAACACAAATTTATATCAATCTCTATATTCATATCCAAATAATGAAATTCAGGATAGACTTTACTGGAGATGTAGCAAAAACGGATGGTTTTCTACTAAATCTGCTTTTGAAATGATTGAAGCACGGGCGAACTTTACCCACAATTACGCATGTGAATGGATTTGGAAATTGGATACACAACCAAAAATCAAAAATTTTCTTTGGAAAATCTCACAAAACGGAATTCCAACAAAAGCCAAGCTCGACGAAAGGCGGATTGCAGTGACTAGAAACTGCGAACTTTGCAACCATCACCTAGAGGACCTGGTTCACTTGTTTTTTGAATGCCCTTTTAGTAAACAAGTTATTAACAAAATTGACGGAACATTATTAACCGAAATGAACACAATTAACCAAAGCAATAAAATACATGATATCCTAATTGATTTATATCATAAATTAGGACCTAAAAAGATGGCATGTCTTGCAACCATTTGGTGGAGCATATGGTTCTTTAGAAATAAAATTATCTTCAGTAATGAACCTATTGGTACAACTAAGAAGGTTACAAGCTTTATCAAAGAACAAATCCATAATTGGAATTTCGAAACGTTTGATGAGGACGATTTTAATTTTAAACAACCACACAAAGAATCAAACCATATTAAAAGAAAGAAACATGACATCAAATGGGAAAAACCAAAACTTGGTTTTCATAAACTTAATTTTGATGGTTCGAAACTTGATTCGGGAGTAACTTCTATTGGTTACGTAATCCGGGACCATAACGGAAAGGTTGTGAGCCTTGATGCTAAAAAGAATAACTTTAACTCAGTTATTAAAGCGGAAGCCTTTGCCTTGAGATTAGGCCTCCAGGAGGCTAAAAGACTCCATATTAAAAAGATTGAAATCGAAGGTGATAATCTTTGTGTTATTAAGGCACTCCAAGGTTTGTGGAGTTGTCCTTGGGAGATCGAGATGCTTATTTCCGACTCCAGTTTGGACCTTTGTTCTTTCGACGAAGTTCATATTAGACATATTTTCAGAGAGATAAACTGTGTTGGTGACCGGTTAACCCACCTGGGTGTATCGACCCCCAACACCAATTTTTCTGATAATCCCGAACTTCTTGTTCTCATCCGTAAGGATGCTTTAGGGTGGACTACCTCCAGGAGGTAGACCAACCTAATCGCTTTCCGTTATCAAAAAAAAAAAAAAAAAAAAAAAAAAAAAAAAAAAAATCTCTATATTCATATCCTTATATAATATATAATACAAAATACGTACGCTGGTAATCGAAATCGCAGGCGTGATCAGGAGTGTTGACGTAGTGGAGGGGGCTGGTCCAGCGGTACTTGTGGAGGATGCGTATCTGATCAGGCCAACCGCACACCGCCGATAAGTCCCCCTCCGCGTGCTCCGGTAGAAGTTCCTGCACCGCAGCTTCCGCTTCTTCCTCCAGCAAATCCTACATTTTTTGGATTGATTCTTCACGATAATCGTATATATTCAAACACGATTGATTCATGCAGCTTAATTGAAAAAAGAACCTGCGCAATTCTGCAGGTGAGGATATGTCCTTCTTTGCTCCATGCTCTCACCCCTATATTGGATACAGACATAACCAGCAGTCCTACCATTATTCCGACTTGAACAGTACACGTTCTTGATCGTCGATTCGCCATTTTTACAAACTCAAATTTAAAAAATCAGGCCTCGACGTAGGTGTGTGTATATATATGAAGCATTCTGGATATTGATGCAGCAAAGCATATAGATACGTTTGTACGTTGAATTTCAAAGCTTCTTAAAATGCAACTCTTTCATCCTCAACGCAACCTAGCTTATTTAGTAGCTTACGCAACCAATATATCTCAAAGAGAAGACTATTCCTTACACATTTTAAGCTTAATTAATCAACTTAAGCATGCAGCGTAATCAATCAAATAAATGACTCAATCTCGTACGTTTACGTACGCAATACAAGTTTTCTGAATTTTTCATTCACGCTTTTGCCCTCCAGTCAAGCATCACTAAGGATATTCTTGCGATCCTAATAAAGGGATTATCAAAAAAAATTAAAATAATTTTAAATCATCATCTTCATTTGGTGAATTCATGTTAATTATTTACATTTATTATTATAACACGTCATTCCTCTTCACGCATGATTTAATTAGCTTTTCATTATATTTATAAGTTTCATCTTTCTATACTATTTAATCACGTAATTGGATGTTCCATCTAGTCTATGACTTGTAGTTGCTTTTGTTATAACAATTGAATTAGTCTTAGTCTCAGATTTGATCATATCATTGCTAATTAACCTTTAATTTTATCCCTTTTCGCGAGTGAAAATTTCGGTTCACAGATGTCGTAACTGCTATCAATATTTTAACTTTTAACATATTGTATTTCATTTACCTTTCAATTACTATATGTATTTTCAAAATATTATTTTCTCTATTTTCATATAGTTCACCCCTTTTTAAAATTTTTGTGCATTGATATGTATTATTGTCAAAGTCCGATACAGACGAACCGGTAGAGTAGGGGTTGTGCGCATTAAGCCCAAGCAGTAGGAGTAGCCCACCGACCTTATATACTAGGATCGGAGTGTGATGTGGGACCTTATTATCTCCAACAATTATATCTTCCGCTTTTTATTTTCTTAAAATGTGTGATTGTTTTTTCTCGTACGTGAATTTAAAAGAGCAAATATATGTAGCAAAATTAGCAGAGAATACAAAAAGTAAGTGAATGTGGACACTGCTACTAATTTTGTCTTGTTTCGTCTTATGTTTTGATATGTTGTCGCCTCAAACCTACCAATTTAAGAGTTGTTTGGCAGGGGAGAGATTATTGAGGGTTAATGTGCTGGTCAAGCTAGTTTCTTAGTAGACGGAGACAAAATGATATGAAAAATGGTAGTTGATTTAGCATACAAAGATTATATGGAGATAAAAAGCAGTCGTATAACTAACCACATCGTTGACCCTTTTGAATAGCGAAAACAATTCACCTAAACACACATTCTCGTGTTTCGCCACTTTGACCAAAGCAACTTTGATTCTCTGCAAAGGTGTTTGCAACCGCTACGTTCGTGCCGTTCTAGGCGAAGTCCTAGTTAATACTTTGATTGTGGGCACTCTCATTCAAATGTTGCTTAGAGCAAGTCTTTTTTATAGTGTTGATAAACCAATTCAAGCAAAACCATTTAAATTCTGCTCATGTATGAGATGTATACAAACCACACCTTTCTCTACACACCAAACCAATCACTTCTGCAAAAACCAATACATCATACCAGTTCCTCTCTCCATAACAAAGGAAACAAACAGAAGATCCTTGCTCACACAATACATCTTCTTACCTCTTTGGATGTATTCACATTTACCATTCTTCTCTTCATTCCTCCAATTCGGGTTTCGTTCTCGTCTGCTCCCACGACGATAGACACCCTTTGTAGTATGAATTCAGTGTACTAGATGAGATTGATACTTCTTGCTCATCATCACACTCTCCATACTCTGTCACACAACTCAACGAGTTTCGAAGCTTCCTCTTTTCATTACACATCTGGACATCCTCCGACTCATGTCGCACTTTAGTAGCTTTGAGAGTATCAGGTAGAATGCATTTACACACACAGCCTGGAACACAGCACAAAATCCTATTACTTTGGTCATATAACAAAGGAATTTAGATACAAGAGCAATATTTTCTTGCATACCTAATCTTGCAAGGCGGTTTATCCATCTAGGGATTCGTCTGCCTGTTAGCTTGAAACAGATATCATCACAAAAATGATTGCAGTTCTTGACAACTAAATGGTACGATTCACCAGTATAGTATGTAGATTGACTCTCTATAAACTCTTTAGTTTCAAGTGGATCCAAACTTGTCATCCCCATGTATATAGACTTTCTATACTTAAAACCGGGACATTGGCGCGGCTCAACTTCAAATACTCCGCTTGTTGGATAGTCATGAGCACCAAATGAATACTCCACATTGTTAACTGTCGAAACTCGGAAATCAAGAATGCATAGCTTATGCTATCAGAATACAGTCGAGAAAGAGTATAGTATGAAGAAATGAAAGCCTATGCACCCTCAAATGTTTCTAATGCACATATCACATTTACATTTCCTGTCAATTTGGAAAGTAGTAACTAAAGAATATCCATAAGAGAAGAAGGAATTTGCATTTGCTGACCTTGTACACCAGTATGAAAAATACCAAAGCCTGACCAATAAACATAAGCATTGACAGGAGTTAAGTCGTAGACATTTAAGTAAACTGAGGCGTAACCAGGGCTTGTTTTATGAGGCTTCACATCGGAGAACATACAAAGACGAGCAGCTGATTTGCCTCTAATACGAAAAGGGACAAAATCCCAGCCATATCGTGACCGTAGTTTCATTATTCTGTTCACAATCTGCAGAAAGAAGTAATAGCCACAATCAATTGACCTGCAGCTTCATTAGGGACTCGAAGATGTGAATCTCGACATATTTAAGTGCAAATAAGCGTTTAGCAAGACATGGATTAGAAAATGGGTTGAGATCAGATCCGTTTTGAGCGAAGGGAAATTGAAACTGTAGAAGAAGAAAGCGGAAATCTGACCTAAGTTAGGGAAGAGCCGACAGCAAAATCCCCGCCATTGAATATGAATTCGAAGGTTTGAAAAGAGAGAAATTGCAAAAGATAAAAGCTGGTCGGAGCTCGGGAAGTAGTAATTGTTTGCTTCTCCTGTCAGGTAATGAGAATCCTGAACAAACATGGAGGTTCTGAGAAGCAGCGCAATCAAAGAAAGGGTGTTCTTGGTGGAACCACAGTAGCATAGCCTTTCTTTTCGGTGAATTATAAAAGCGCCTTTCACTTTATCCCTTGTAAATTATGGCATGCTGAATTGCTAATAACAAAATCAACTCTCTTTCCTACTTTTAACTTTATCGTTTTTTTGAGCTTAGTTACAGCTTACGAGCTTACCACCGTTGCTGCAGGTGCGCACTCATTACTATTTACTCCCGTTCAATACGACAATACCTAAATCACGTCTGAACTCATTTAAATGGATTTTTTTCCCAAAAGAATAAAAAATAAAAATAGTTATTAAAGTAGGTAAGAATGAAATTTATTTGTGAGAATATCTAAAGAAACTCGCAATATATAAACGAGATTGTTATTAGTACCACATGAAACGTGCTATTCATACTCCGACTACACGTACGCAATGCGTAGCCATAGCAACAAGCTCATTTCGTTCAAAAATAAAGGAAAATGGCTACGCTTCCGCAAAGTATAGTCGTAGTCATACTACGCATACGTCATGCGTAGTCGTATAGTGTATGTGTAGTAGTTCATAACATACATTAGATTCGAAAAATTAAGGAAAACTTATGCGTAGGCGTAGTAGGGGTACATATAGCATGACTAAGGTGGTACGAATAGGAGGAACCTATATAAATGTCAGTTATATTAATTATTTATTTTTAGAGAAAATTAGCTTAAGACCCGTGCCGTGCACGCGTATTTAAAAAATATGTTTTTGAACTATTTGATATTTTATAAGTACCGATAATCTGAGTTAAATTATAAAATAAATAATAAATAAATTATTATCAACATATAAATTTTTATTTCTAAATATTTTATGAGTAATGTTTGGATTTTCAGCATTAGGATTTTGTTTGTAAATATTTTTATTAAAATATAAAATAAAATAGATTGTAGTAAAAATTATAGAAAAAACTAATGTACAAAATATATAAAATATATTTTAAATTAAGATTAAATTAAAAATGTATCTTAGAAAAATAATTTTGAATTTGAAAAGTAGCACGACTTTGTAATATTTAGAAATTTAAGTACATTAAAATTCATAGAAAACTCATATAGGTAATTAGAAAAAGTTTTGTGGTCTTACTGAAAGAGCTGAATTTCAAAATACTAACATCATAGAGTATCACGTCAGCAATCCGTATGCGACTTTAGTAGAAAAATATAGAATGTAGATAAACTGTATATAAAAATGTAAAATATAAATATGATATATTATGATGATTATAATTCCTATAAATAAATTATCCAAATATGATAAGAATTTATAATTTTAAAATCAAAGTTTGTTAAAAATTTATATTCAAAATAAAAAAAACTTATATAATGCAAATAAAATATATAAAATATAAAATATAAAATATGATATATTATGATGATTAACGTTTATAAAATAAATAATTGAAATAAGATAAGTAATCACAATTTTAAAATCAAAATAAGTTAAAATTTTATATTCGAAATAGGAAACTAATGCAAATAAAATATATAAAAAAAGTATAACATTAAATATGATCCTTTTAGATTAAAATTCATATAACAGGAAATTTTATTCGAATGAAAAAGATAATAATTTTATTCATATTTATGTTATTAGAGTCGAAATAAATTTTAAAAATTATATAAAAAAAGTTAATTGGAATGTAAAATAGTTAAGTACTCGAGTTGTTAAAAATCGATATTTTTTATGAATAAAAAAGGAATAGATACGTCAGATTTGTTAAAGAGATATGATAGGTGGTTAAATTAAAAAATATATAGGTAATTTATAAAAATGTTTTAGTGACTTTTAATGAGAGAGTTGAATTTCAAAATACTAACACCTTCAGTACTGTAAGGACAGGTCTGTTCCGATGAATGTTGATAGGGTAGGCCCTGAGGACTATAATGAGGTTCCCGCTGCTAATGTTGATGCTGATTAGGGTACAAAGGATATGGACACCGGGACAAATGTTGGTCCTAGTGGTATCCACGCCGAGGCTAATTTTAGTAGCTTCCTGGAGCAGCCAGCTAGCTTTGCTCCTATGGGACAATTTCCGGACCCTCTTATGGGAGAGTTCCCGGATCCACCTAGGAGATCCACATCCCACCGACCCCGAGCTAGTCCTTCCCAGCGCCAAGCTAGCACTTGTGAGCGTCCTAAATGGCTAGATGATCCCCCCAGCTGGCTCGCCGGACTACAGTCGAGTATGGGAGATTTGGCAGTTTCTGTTGCTGGTATCCGCACTAACATTGGGTGTATTGATAGACGTCTTGACACTCAGGAGGAGGAGTGATGAGATGAATTATGACCTATATTTGGGCATGCATTTATGTAGATTTTCCCTTTATTTTGCATGCATAGACATACATTTATGGCAATTATGATTATATTCACCTATATTGTTTGAACACAGATCTATACAAAGTTTTATTGCATTTGTAGGTAAATTGGCGAATTATGGAGCAAAATGGCACATTTAAGGATTAAGCTTTGATGCGGAACAAAAAGGAGCGTAAAAGGAAGCTCGGAATGAGCTGTGGAGTGAACTCTGATACCGCACCAAAGTATATTCTGATACCGCACCAAATTGTTTTCGGATACCGTTTCATACTGTGGGGTGGACACTGATACTCCGGAGTGGTCTCTGATACCGCGCGCCAGAGTGGGCTCTGATACCAACAGGCTCAATTTCTTTTCGGCCCAAAAATTTAGCGTTTTATATATAAGATGCAATTTATCTTTAAGCGGTGGTTTATATATTGTGCTAAGGTTTATTTTTAGATGCGATCTATCTTTAACCCATGCTTGTAAAAACCTAGATTGATCCCTATAAATATCCTATAGCCATCAACAATTGACGAGAGCTCCCGACGACACACTCTCTCACTCCCACGATTCTAGAGTGAAGGGTTGATGGTTGATTTGAATATGATTGTTGATTTGAATATTGGTTACATTCCATTCTTGATTTCATATATGATTGTTGATTTGAATATGATGAATGTTGGCTAAACCCCTACGATTCTAGAGTGAAGGGTTGATGGTTGTGGTTTTGATGATGATAGATTGAACCTTGTAAACAGGTCGGACCCTAAGAGTTGTGAGTCAAAACCCTCGCAAAAGAGTTTCCACGCCCGTGGTTTCCCAAGATCCTGTCGTGGTTTTCTTTTGTTGTGCACGTTTTGTTTTTACCTTTACCCAAAGTTAAAGATTGTCTAAACCCTAGCTTTGTTGAACCTTTCTTACTCATAGCCTTGCTTGGTTATAAACGTTTACGAGTTCTAGATGATAGAGGACTCAAAACCCTCTATTAAGGTTGAGAGTGTCAAAGTCTTTACCTTTGTGCTTCCTTGTGACTTCCTTGGGATTGGTGCTTGGTATTGAGAGTGTAATCCTATCCTTAGATCCTCTATATAATGAGTGTAACGCCTCAATTATTGGGTGTGTTTCGATATTTATTTCTCTTACTTTTATCGATATTTTCTTAGCTTAAATAGTTTTACGAGTATTTTTAGATTGTAAATTAAAAAAAATTTCGAGCTTACATATATTTGATCCATATAATTATTTTCCGTATTTTACTTTCGGAAAGGTTCGGAAATACTTTCCGATCCGAAAATTTCGTTCCGATTAATTTTGATGAGTATATTCTTCCTCATTTTATTTATTTTTTCCCTTAGTTCCCTTGTTTTCTTGTGCCGCCTGAGACCTATATTGTGAAAACCAACTCACCTCCCCATCTCTGTTGCTTGCCCAGATTGGCCACCCAACTACACTCTCTAGTCTGTGCTTTGTTGTGTGTCTAGCCATTGATAGCAGTCTACCCGACCCTTGGACACACCCTCATACCCCTTCACAATTGCTCACCTTTTGTGACTCACTCTCGCTTCAACCTTACTTCACACTTCCTTCAACCTCACTTACCTCTCCTCTCGAGTCAACAACCACCTCTCTTCCTCTGATTCTCTTCTTCACAAACGGGTTTCTCAGCCTCTGCATTCATCACCCGTAAGCAAGTTGCAGCCTCAACCTCAAGCTCTCCAATTCGCCTCAACTTCTCCCCAATTTCTCACGCTATCGAAGCTCAGCGTCCCTTCCTCACCCTCTGGAACCGGCAACCAAACGCCGGAGACTACGCCGCCAGTGAAACCAGGGCCGCCAAGCCCTTGCAACCGACACCTTGAGTTCTTCCCTCCCCTTCGTTTGATGTCGACCTCGCAGATGATCTTGCAATCCCCATGGAGAGACGCCATGCATGGGCGGCCCTTAGGGGGGGCAGGGTGGGGCAGCCGCCCCACCCTCCAAAAAAAAAAATTTTTTTTTTTTGAAAAAAATCGTTGTAAAATGGGTCGTGGCTTCTCGTTTATAAAAAAATTTTCTACAATTTATTAAATTTTTTTATATTACTATTCTTGTGTTATATTTAAATGTTGTTTTGAATCTTTCGCCGAAGTAAACGAAACTTCAAAAGAATTTCCTCTTTTAGGCTCGGAGTGAAATAATTCACCAAAATGCACGAGATTTGTTGTTTGAAGTAGAAGCGCGGTCTTAGACCGCACTATTATTTGTAAAACGCGTTGTCGAGGACAGCACAAATAGAGGTGCGGTCCTAGACCGTGGCTATAGTGTAACGTTTTTGAAAGAAAAAAAACTAAAGAGGCGCGGTTATAGACGTGCCTATAGGGCAGCTATTTTTAAAAAAAAAAAATTACAGGCGCGGTCCGCGCCTTTAAGTGGAATGTCTTTTTATTTTTTTTGTTTATTGTAAGTAGATGACATATTGACTTTGTTTTTATCGCTATTTTATTTTCATAGATATATTTATCGAAAATAAAATTTCGCCCCTCCCTTTCGAAATCCTGCGGCCGCCACTGCCATGCAACTCCTTCGAGCCTCGCCGAAGGCCAGAGACACCAGAAGAGCCACCTTTGGCCGCCTCGATCCATCTCCACCTCTTGCAGCCATTGATTTGGAACTGCCCTTGATCTCTTCAACTTCCGCAACCACCAGTGACCCGGCGCTTTGCCTCGCCTCGGCTCGCCCTGTCGGATCCCCTTCCCTGCCTCGCCTCGTTCCTCGCCATTGGAGCCCTTGCTCAGTCCTTCCATCGCCACCGATCGAGCCTCCCGAGGATGGCCGTTTCCCTCACCACTGGCCACCATCAAGCCACCGCCTCTTCTTCTTTCTTTGCTAACCGAAGAGGGATATGTCGGGTTTAAAACTCTTTTAATCAATTTGTAATCGGGCCCCCTCTTTTATGGTTTATTACACTTTGTGCCCCATACTTTAAAATTATAGATTATACCCAGTATTTTGTTATTACAGTTTTGACCCACATTTTGGAAGTTTGTATTTATGCCCCTGTTGGAAAACTTATAGATTTTGGCCAGATTTCTTAGTTACATTTATGACCCAACTTTTGAGATTTAACATCATGCCCTTTGTTGGATTATTTTCGGAATATGGCCCAAGGATTTAATTTGTGGTTTATGACCCAAATTTCTAAAATTGTATAAATTCCCGAAAAATGTATTTACGAGTTTTAACCTTGGTTTTGAAAGCGAGTTTTCCTTAGATTTATATTCGTTAAATCTTCTTTTCAAATTTAGCGTATAAGCTAAATTTGCTTAGCTTTGGTGATAAGTTCAAAAGCGCTCAAGAAAGGCCCAACGAACCCATAGTCGACGTCCGTAGATCATCTTCTGCCTTTGACCTCGTGTGAGTACCTTCTTCCTCGATCTTATTATGTTTAGTGGTAGAATCATGCTAGGTTGGATCTAGCATAACTTAGAGTGAATGTCAAGTAGTGGCTTTGGACCTTAGGTGAGTGTTTGAGGATTGTGAGATGTTGTCAGGCTTGGGATGTTGATATTATCTTGTGAGGTTGTTTATGGCTTTAAGTTGTATGTTGAGCTTGTGAGAATTTAGGGGTTGAGGTTGTATGATTGTTGAGGTTATGGACTACATGAGTATCCTAGCATAGAGTGTTAGAGTCAAGATCATCGAGAGTAGGAACGAGTTGTCCTAGCATGTGAGTTCTACGACCTTGTATATGTCATTTGGGATAGAAGTCTAAAGACTTCTAGCATGAGAGATAGATGTTGATCTTGTGCCTCATTTGGTCAAGCTGGGAGTATCTTCCTACGGGAAGTGGAGTGCGTATATTTTCGGGTTGAGCATTTCTGACAGGTAAGTCTCCGGACTTACTTAGCTCGTATTCTTCGTATTAGTTTCGATGTGTGTTTGGTGGTGTGTGTTTTATTGTTTATGTTATAACAATTAAAACGGAAATAGGACCACCGACCCTTATATTATTTGGCCCAAGTGTATGATAACGGTTGTTGGCATCACTGCCTAGCTCTTGCGAGAGTTAGGAGGGTCTCGGCGACTAGCCCGGGCAGGTAGACGTCGGATGCATCGGTACCATTCCTTCCCGGTAAGTGGGGATCGAGGCGAGTTTTGGGAGATTATCGCTTCACAAAAGAAGTTGAATTAGAACGGGATATGACTTAATAATAAAAAGATAATAAACCGGATTTGTGTGATTTGGAGTATGATGTGTGTTTATGATGATTTACTTGTGTTTGTGTCTTCCACCTTGATCGTAATGCTTCGAATATTAGCTTACAGTTTCATACCGATTGTTGTAGATTGCCTTGTAGATTAGGAATGCGGCCGAGAGATCCGGAAGAGTGGGCAGTCGGGGTTCCGTACATGTTAGGAGTGGGTTTTGGTTGGAGTCGGGTTGTGTATTGTTCTTCGTTTATTGTGTTTGTATGCCGCGTATATGGCGTTTGGTCTCTGACTTGTATCTCGGATGAAGTCTTTGTTTGTACGCTTTCGGGTTTTCATACATTGCATAAAAATGTATTTCGGTTTTGGCCTTTATTTGTGCCTTGTTGCAAGATCCGGTGAAATTGTTGTTAGGCTAAGGATCGAGACCCATTGTGAGGTCTCCACCCGTAACATTTCGAGTATCGCGGATTCGGGGTGTTATAACGAGACTCAACATCCGGTGTTAGAGAACCTTTGGTTGGGACAAATGGGTGTTGGAACTTCACCGTACGATATCCTACCTTAGATCATATAACTTTGCAATTCAACTCTATCCTTTACATCTATAGACATCTTGAATGGAAACCCTAATTAGATACTTCAATCTCTAGAATATGTGTTTCTCCGATTATATTACATATTCTCATCATTGCTTTTTGATCATTGTTATTGCATGCTTTCAAAGTTAGACTGTTTTGCTGAACTTATTCTCACCAAATCCTTGTGATCAACCCTGGAGTATTTGTCGTTACTACGATTGATCCGTAGACAACGGGTTCGCTTATTGTAAAGGCTTTTATTTTAGGTTATAAATTTAAAACTTATTTGCACACACCTTTTGGAGCGAACAAGGAGCGCCGCTAGGATGCCCGGATGATGCGTGACTTCTACTAGCAGCAGTTTGGGAGACCATATGGCCCGACTTGGTTCCCGTTCCCACCGCCACCACCACCGATGTGATGACCATTCCACTTCTTTGGAGTTGGTTTTATTAGCTTCATGAGACATTGTGAGTTTCTTTTTCTTTTCTTTCTTTTATTGCACGTTAAGAAAAATGTGTAATTCAAGTATGGGGTGGATTGAGACTTGGTCTGTAATAACTGTTATGATATTTTGCTTCGTTGTATGTCCATCGTACTTTGCACTTTTATTTTCTTGTCACACGTTTCGATATTGTCTTGCATTATACGGCTTTGAAAAATCCTAAAAATTTGAAAATTTTCTTAAACAATCTATGCTTCTAGGAACGGAAAAGACCTCGATGATGATATTACTTGTGGAATAGATTTTGATGATTATTATGTGTTTAAATTGAATGATGGCTTGTGAAAGGTTTGAATGTTTTGTTCGAATTTCTTGCAACTTTGATAATTTGGAATTTTGTCTAAATCATGTTGAGAATTGAAGGTTGAAACCGCTTTATAAGCTCTTGCACTTCTTATTGATATGATTACGGCATTTTCGATTTTTTCCTTTCTTCTTGATCACGCTTTTAGCTCCTCATGTATATTTTGCCTCCTTTCTACCTATCAGGGAATTAGGATGCAAGTTAGTGAAAGTTGTGAAGTTTGAAGTCAAAAGTGATGAAGTGTGTTAGAAAATAGGTTTGGGGAAGTCAATCATGCTGATGAGTAACTTAGCACCATTCACATAGCCGGGTGTTTGTGTCTTGCCAAAGTCCGATTGAGCGATATTCCTAACGAGTCATGGTATGTGCATTACGGTTTGAGGCACCTCGAGAAATTGAGGGTTGCTAATTTTCTAGGCTTCGGTTATTGTGCACCTCTGTCCATGTTCTCAAAAGTGAAAGTAACAAAAGAAAAGATGTGAAAGAGTAGCGAAAAAGAGCTTATTGGTGGACCTTGACCTTCTTTTGAAAGACCTATAGATATTTGAGTATGTTGTTTGGCTTTGTGGTCTAAATTGAATTTTCCATGATTGATTTTGATATGTTTTGAGTTATGATGCTTGTTCTGAAATTTTGCAAGGTATGATTATTCTTTTCATGACATGATTCTTTTTTCTCACATAACAGTATTTAGGAGCTATGAAACAAGTTTAGAGAGCAATGTTTGAATAGAAGCACGAAACCAAATATATTGTGTTTTTCCTTGTCTTTGCATTCATATTTCATACATTTTGGTATTCTATATTTGAACCTTTCTTGGGCACAAGCAAGAGGCAAGTATGAGGTATTTTGATAGCATGAAATATGACGTTAGTTTAGATGTGCATATAGGTATTTTTTCCCTTCTTTTGTGTATATGGACATATATTCGTAGCATTTATGACCATATTCATCCATTATGTTGGAATCGAGATCTACACAAGCTTTATGATGAATTGTAGGTGAATTAGTGCTGATTTAGAGCGGAAATGGAGCATTCTTGGATAATTGATCAAGGTGGGCCTCAAAAAAAGGCATTGAAGAACTTAAGGAGGAATATGAAGTCAGGTTTCAGAAGTTACGAGGAAAAACGAGAAAGTATAGAAATCTCGGTCAGGTACATATTAACTCGGCCGAGATTCTCTTAATTCACTCAATTTAACCCAAGGAAATATAGGTCGAGAGTCGCCACGGTATAAATCTCGGACGAGATTTTTTGACGTCACCCGGGATTTTCCTCGGATTGAGCCGAACCGCTATTGCCACGTCATCAACTCGAAACAAGATCTTTTAAACCCTAGTTTTATTCTATAAAATAGGGAAACGGCTACGATATTAAGGACGGATCACACACTCATCACATGGCTGATCATACGCTTACACTATTCACGATACGGAAGTTACAACCCTTGGCGGCATTGAAGAGCATCGGATTCGCAACTTGGAAACGGAATGACAACCCTTACTTGGAGATTGTGATATTTTTGTGAGATTTTCTGGCTTTTGGTTTTTATTCTTTGGAACATAAGAACGGAGTTTTGTTATTTGGTTATTGATTTATATGATATTTGAGGATCCATTGTTGAGAAAGTATATTGCTTCTTTTGCTATCATTCTATCTTTAGTTATATATATTGAGTTGAATATGTCGATTGTTGGCTAAAAACCCTTGCGATTATAGGGTGATTGGTTGATGGTTGTGGTTTAAATGATGATAGATTGACCTTACAAATAGATTGGACCTTGAGAGTTGAATTTTAAACGAAGCAGAAGATGAATCTCGGGGTGTTCTTGAGATTCTCGGCGGAGATTTCCCAAGATCCACCCGTGGTTTCTTCTGTCGTGCATGTTTTGCTTTGACCTTAAACCCAAGTTAAAGATTGCCTAAACCCTAGCCATGTTGAACCTTTCTAACCCATATCCTTGCATGGAAAGAGACTTACCCGGTGATTCCTTTGTTTGGTTACCGACGATTACAATTTCTAGGTAATAAAGGATTCAAAACCCTTTATTAGGTTTGAGCGTGCCTTCCTCTTGCCCTTTGAGAGTTAACTTGAGACTTACCCGGTGATGATTAATTATATTCCCTTAGGTTGAGTGGTTGGTTTGAAACTATCATTTCTTTCCCTTGAATCTTTGAGACTTACCCGGTGATAAGTTTCACTGGTTTGGAATAAAGGATAGTGAGAACTCCCCCGTGATCTATCCCACTTTCGAAACACCTTACCTTTACAATCTCAACTATGTCCTTTACACATATTTAGACATCTTGAATCGAAAACCACAATTGGACACCTTGATCTCTAAAATCTGTATTTCCCCAATTATGTTACACATATTCTTATCATTGCCTTTGATCATTGTTATTGCATGCTTTTAAAGTTAGACTGCTTTGCTGAATTTATTCTCACCGAATCCCTGAGATCGACTCCAGAATATTAGCCCTTACTACGATGAATACGTATAATGGGGGTTCGCTTATCGTCAGGCATATATTTCCGGATATAAGTTTAAGACTTTTTGCACACACACCTTCTGGAGCGAACATGTTTAGTCTTCATTTTTGTGTTATTTTTGTGCAAGGAAAGAGTTGCGATGAAGTGGAAGTACTTTTGCGTTGGAGAAGAAACGCCAATCTACACAAGAAAGCCTTATTTTATAGATTTCTAATTATTAGGTTTTAGTTTCCTCTGGTTTTTCTGCTTTCTGGTATGTGTAGTGTTTAGGGTTTTAATTCCGATTTCTTTTATTTCTTATTTGTAGATGATAGTTTGTTTAGTATGAAGATACATCATGGGGGTAGATTTTATAATAAATTAGGGCTAAAACGAAGATATGTTGGAGGGGATGTGTTGTACTCTGATTATGTAGACATAGATATGATATATATGTCTGTTATAATTATTTGGGCCTATGATATTGGATATGAGGTTCCCCAAAATCAATTTTGGTTTAGGATACCTGGTAGTGAAGATGGCTCTGGTTTTTTGCTTGTTAGTTGTAATAAGGAGGCATTGGAAATGTCTTCTTATGATACTAAAAAAATAGGGAGTTAGAGTTGTTTGTTGTCTTTGAAAATCCGATGAGAGATTTCACAAAACATGAGTTAACTCTGCTTTGGGAGGACATTGATCACAAGGTATATTTGGAAGGCAATATTGATGACATTGAGGATAATGATGATGATGCAATGAATGATGTTGAAGGTATAAATAAGGGCAATTTATAGGATGATGGTAGTAATGATGTCAGAATTGTAAAGACACCTAGGAAAAGGTTAAGGCAGTTGCAAGGAGGCCTACATGACATACATATTCAACAAGAAATGGAGGGGAAAGTTTTAGGAGCAAAGTTGTTGTGTTTAATGATGAGTCTTCTTCAGATGAAACTAATGTTTCATCTTGTTCTAATGATGAAGATTTTTAGTTGTTATGAAGAGTCTGAGTATGAGAATGAATCACAGTTAGATGATGAGGATTTTGATGCTAGTGTGGATGGAGAAGGTGGGAAAAAAGGGTGAAGAATTGGATGGAAGGGGTTTAAATGGGTTAATTTCAGATGATGAATTGTATGGGGATCCTGATAAGGAAGGTACACAATTTTCTATGAAGTATAGGAAAAGATTTCATAACTTTGCTTGCTTTAACCCAAAGATCCACATGAAGAATCCTGACTTTAGTTGGGGTATGGAGTTTGAAAGCTCTAAAGTTTTCAAGCAAGATGTGAGGAAGCATGATCTGCTTACAAGGAAGCAATTGAGATTTCTAACTAATGCTAAGCATAAAGTGGTTGCTAAGTGTGTATCCTCTTTAGGTTACCTATGGAGTATATATGCATCATCTACAGACAAGGATTGTCCTTCAATCTGGATTCAAATCATCAACCTTATTCACAATTGTAGTACCTTAGATAAAATATGTATCATTTGCATGCACCATTCATAGCCCAAGAGTATTAGGATTTCTTCTTGATTGATCCTAGTTGGAGTAGAGAGAGTATACATAATGCCATTAAAATGACTTTGACATGCAGATTGACAATCAAACATGTTATAGGGAAAAGAAGATAACTTTGAGAATGGTACAAGGGCACCATGAGGATTAGTATAACTTGCTGGAGAGTTATGCACATGAGCTTAGAAAATCTTGGGACATCAATTTGGATTCAAACTGAATTGAATAATGGCATTCCTAGGTTCAAGGGAATTTACATATGCATTGATGCATTGAAAAATGGTTAGAAGACAGGGTGTAGACCATTTATTTATTTAAATGGAACAATTGTTGTTTGCAGTAGGCATTGATGCCAATAATGAGATATATCCAGTTGCTTGGACAGTGATTGAGCAAAAGAGTAGAGACAGTTGGACTTGGTTCCTAGAGTTTTTGAAGGTTGACTTGGAGATGAATCATTCCTCTCATTACTGCTTTATGTTCGCCCCTAGAGGTGTATGCAAATAAGCTTTAAATTTATAAAACTGAAATCAAGCAAGCGAACCCGCAGTGTACGGATCGATATAGTTAAGCAAGAATTCCAGAGTATCGAACACAGGGATTTGGGTGGAACGAACTCGATTGCAGGTTATCAAGCGGTTAATATGAGAGTTTTGCAGATATTGGGAAAACAACAATCCTAAAGATCCAGGTATCCAGCTGTGGCAATCGATTCAAGATATACTAATGATATAAAGACGGAGTTGAGATATGCAAAGGTATACTAATGTAAGGTAATCGTACGGTTGAGGTTCCAAAAACCTTATGTAACTCACCTAAAAGACTCCTCCTATACAGGTTGATGAGGCTCAATATAGAAAGATTCTAAAGACAAGGATTAGCATCAAATACCCAAACCTATAATCTAAAGATCAAGACTAACCTATCCGATTGAGGTTGTTGAGGCTCACAATCGAGGTAGAGGTTGTTGAGGCTTCACTACCACCTAGAAAAGACAAGTCTAAACTAAGCTAAAGCAAACCTTTAACTTTGGATCAAGGTAAAAGCAGGCTCGTAAACTTTAGGGAAATTACGGTTAGTTCTTAAGAATCACGGCCGTGGAACTCAAGAACAGGCCGTGATTTAGGGTTTTCGGCGACAATTCTCTAACTCTCAAGGCCTAATCTGTTTGCGATCGATCTATCATCATCTAAGCCACAACTATCAACCCTTCACCTTAGAATTGTTAAGGGTTTTTAGCCAATAACAGTCATATTGATATTAATTCAAGATTTAAAAGGTAAAAGATGGGAACTTTCAAGAACTATCAATAATCTTCAATTGAATCTCAGAATCACAATCAAGAGCAAGTGTTTGTCAACAGATTCAAAACGGAATGAGCAATCAAAATCTTAGGAAAGAAAAGAAACGGGATGTCAATCCGATCTTAAATCAAACCTAAGCAAGAAGAGGAATCTTCTTGCAAAATCCTCCAAGAACTTCGATCTTCCACACGAAGATCACAAACGGTGACTCTCCAAAACGAACTTTGGAACTTCAATGAGATCTCTCAAATCACCCCCAAGAATGAAGGTTTTTGTGTGTTTCTAAGCTTGCGTTTTTACCGCTAAACTTAGGGTTGAAAGGTCGTAAGCGACGTTCACGAGGTTAGGCGAGGTGACGGAATCTTGCTTCATCCGTCCTTTTTATAATGCAGGGCCAAATGTCGGCCCGGCCCAATCTTCAAGAGATCATGGCTTCGAAACGTGGCGAAGGGATTCGCCAAGATCACGGTCGTGGAAGATTCCACGACCGTAATTTTGAGGCGTGGAAACAAATACGGCTAGCTTCCACGGCCGTAATATCCCCTGGAATGAACATCGAATTCTGACTCACAATCCACGGCCGTAATTTAGGGTAAAACCGTGATTCTTGCCTTCATTCGTGCATTCCTCAATCTAATACTCCATTTTGCTTCCAACGAGTGTCCTCGATCTATGGACACATCAACTCAACTCTCCTTTGCTCGATTTCGTTCGGAAATAGCTCTAAATCACCTATAATCAACATAGAACTCGTGTAGACATCCATATCGACAATATAGGCAATACTAGCTCATATATGCATAAAGTTCAATCAAAGACTATCATTATGAATCAAAATACGATTAGAAAACGTGCCTAAAATATCACAATATTTCATGCTAACAAATAACCCCATACTTAACACTTGCTTGTCCCTAAGCAAGGTCTTTCAAAAAGTTCTAAACAAAGGTTAGGATGAAATATGTGTACCTCCCTTCGGATGAATGTGACTTCTAAAGAATAGATCATTCTCAACCCTTGCTTCAATCGTTCTCAAACTTTCACACACTTAATTAGAGAGTAAGAGGCAAAGAAAAATCATGAATCAATTTAGCTTCTAAACAAGCATTATAACCTTCAAACATTGTCAAAATCAATCATAAGAATTTCAATTTAGATCACCAAGCCATATAACATTCTTTTGATCATAAGGACTTTCAAAGAAAAGGTCTAGAGCATGGAAGGGTAGGGAAAACTTTAAGGGAAAGTGGTGCATAAATCCGGGAAAGTGGACAACTACCTTCTTCTTCTTTTGCGGTTTCCGCAACACTTCACTTAGAGCTTCGCTCTTTTCTTTTCATTTTTCGACTTTACTTTTGGAGTTATGGATAGAGGTGCACAAAAACCGAAGCCTAGGAGATTGGCGTTTCTCATTTTTGCGAGATGCCTCAAACCCTTAGCGCACATACCATAATCCGCTAGGAATATCGCTCAATTCGACTTTGGCAAGACACAAACACCCGGCTATGTGAATGGTGCCGAGTTACTCATCGTCATGATTGACTTCCCCAAACCTATAGTTTCTTTCTATTCAATTGATTGCAAATATATGCTCTCATGGCCCTCCCACATCAAACATGCCTTTTTCTCATTCACTTTCCAAATTCCCGGATAGGTAAGGGAGGCTAATATTTCAATGAGGAGTTAGATGATCAAAGAAAGAAGAAAGAGAATATCGAATTGCCTTAATCATTTCAACAAGAAGTATAGGAGCTTATAATGTGATTTCAACTTCAATTTCTTATATGATTTAGGTAACATTCTCACATTATACAACTTGCAAAAGAGGTAAAATTCATTCATTCAAATCCTTTTCGAATTACCATCCTTTCAAGCATGCAATTGTTATCAACTCAATTCGCAAGTAATGATTATCATGGAAATCATATCGATTCGTTAGAAGCATCAAATTTTTCAAAATTTTTCAATTTTTATGGGTTTTTAAAGTTCTTTTTCATGCAATGCAAGAATGAAACGTGTAACATACAATGAACATGCAATGATAGTCTCGGAATAGAAGCTTTAAATTTATAAAACTGAAATCAAGCAAGCGAACCCGCAGTGTACGGATCGATATAGTTAAGCAAGAATTCCAGAGTATCGAACACAGGGATTTGGGTGGAACGAACTCGATTGCAGGTTATCAAGCGGTTAATATGAGAGTTTTGCAGATATTGGGAAAACAACAATCCTAAAGATCCAGGTATCCAGCTGTGGCAATCGATTCAAGATATACTAATGATATAAAGACGGAGTTGAGATATGCAAAGGTATACTAATGTAAGGTAATCGTACGGTTGAGGTTCCAAAAACCTTATGTAACTCACCTAAAAGACTCCTCCTATACAGGTTGATGAGGCTCAATATAGAAAGATTCTAAAGACAAGGATTAGCATCAAATACCCAAACCTATAATCTAAAGATCAAGACTAACCTATCCGATTGAGGTTGTTGAGGCTCACAATCGAGGTAGAGGTTGTTGAGGCTTCACTACCACCTAGAAAAGACAAGTCTAAACTAAGCTAAAGCAAACCTTTAACTTTGGATCAAGGTAAAAGCAGGCTCGTAAACTTTAGGGAAATTACGGTTAGTTCTTAAGAATCACGGCCGTGGAACTCAAGAACAGGCCGTGATTTAGGGTTTTCGGCGACAATTCTCTAACTCTCAGGGCCTAATCTGTTTGCGATCGATCTATCATCATCTAAGCCACAACTATCAACCCTTCACCTTAGAATTGTTAAGGGTTTTTAGCCAATAACAGTCATATTGATATTAATTCAAGATTTAAAAGGTAAAAGATGGGAACTTTCAAGAACTATCAATAATCTTCAATTGAATCTCAGAATCACAATCAAGAGCAAGTGTTTGTCAACAGATTCAAAACGGAATGAGCAATCAAAATCTTAGGAAAGAAAAGAAACGGGATGTCAATCCGATCTTAAATCAAACCTAAGCAAGAAGAGGAATCTTCTTGCAAAATCCTCCAAGAACTTCGATCTTCCACACGAAGATCACAAACGGTGACTCTCCAAAACGAACTTTGGAACTTCAATGAGATCTCTCAAATCACCCCCAAGAATGAAGGTTTTTGTGTGTTTCTAAGCTTGCGTTTTTACCGCTAAACTTAGGGTTGAAAGGTCGTAAGCGACGTTCACGAGGTTAGGCGAGGTGACGGAATCTTGCTTCATCCGTCCTTTTTATAATGCAGGGCCAAATGTCGGCCCGGCCCAATCTTCAAGAGATCATGGCTTCGAAACGTGGCGAAGGGATTCGCCAAGATCACGGTCGTGGAAGATTCCACGACCGTAATTTTGAGGCGTGGAAACAAATACGGCTAGCTTCCACGGCCGTAATATCCCCTGGAATGAACATCGAATTCTGACTCACAATCCACGGCCGTAATTTAGGGTAAAACCGTGATTCTTGCCTTCATTCGTGCATTCCTCAATCTAATACTCCATTTTGCTTCCAACGAGTGTCCTCGATCTATGGACACATCAACTCAACTCTCCTTTGCTCGATTTCGTTCGGAAATAGCTCTAAATCACCTATAATCAACATAGAACTCGTGTAGACATCCATATCGACAATATAGGCAATACTAGCTCATATATGCATAAAGTTCAATCAAAGACTATCATTATGAATCAAAATACGATTAGAAAACGTGCCTAAAATATCACAATATTTCATGCTAACAAATAACCCCATACTTAACACTTGCTTGTCCCTAAGCAAGGTCTTTCAAAAAGTTCTAAACAAAGGTTAGGATGAAATATGTGTACCTCCCTTCGGATGAATGTGACTTCTAAAGAATAGATCATTCTCAACCCTTGCTTCAATCGTTCTCAAACTTTCACACACTTAATTAGAGAGTAAGAGGCAAAGAAAAATCATGAATCAATTTAGCTTCTAAACAAGCATTATAACCTTCAAACATTGTCAAAATCAATCATAAGAATTTCAATTTAGATCACCAAGCCATATAACATTCTTTTGATCATAAGGACTTTCAAAGAAAAGGTCTAGAGCATGGAAGGGTAGGGAAAACTTTAAGGGAAAGTGGTGCATAAATCCGGGAAAGTGGACAACTACCTTCTTCTTCTTTTGCGGTTTCCGCAACACTTCACTTAGAGCTTCGCTCTTTTCTTTTCATTTTTCGACTTTACTTTTGGAGTTATGGATAGAGGTGCACAAAAACCGAAGCCTAGGAGATTGGCGTTTCTCATTTTTGCGAGATGCCTCAAACCCTTAGCGCACATACCATAATCCGCTAGGAATATCGCTCAATTCGACTTTGGCAAGACACAAACACCCGGCTATGTGAATGGTGCCGAGTTACTCATCGTCATGATTGACTTCCCCAAACCTATAGTTTCTTTCTATTCAATTGATTGCAAATATATGCTCTCATGGCCCTCCCACATCAAACATGCCTTTTTCTCATTCACTTTCCAAATTCCCGGATAGGTAAGGGAGGCTAATATTTCAATGAGGAGTTAGATGATCAAAGAAAGAAGAAAGAGAATATCGAATTGCCTTAATCATTTCAACAAGAAGTATAGGAGCTTATAATGTGATTTCAACTTCAATTTCTTATATGATTTAGGTAACATTCTCACATTATACAACTTGCAAAAGAGGTAAAATTCATTCATTCAAATCCTTTTCGAATTACCATCCTTTCAAGCATGCAATTGTTATCAACTCAATTCGCAAGTAATGATTATCATGGAAATCATATCGATTCGTTAGAAGCATCAAATTTTTCAAAATTTTTCAATTTTTATGGGTTTTTAAAGTTCTTTTTCATGCAATGCAAGAATGAAACGTGTAACATACAATGAACATGCAATGATAGTCTCGGAATAGAAGCTTTAAATTTATAAAACTGAAATCAAGCAAGCGAACCCGCAGTGTACGGATCGATATAGTTAAGCAAGAATTCCAGAGTATCGAACACAGGGATTTGGGTGGAACGAACTCGATTGCAGGTTATCAAGCGGTTAATATGAGAGTTTTGCAGATATTGGGAAAACAACAATCCTAAAGATCCAGGTATCCAGCTGTGGCAATCGATTCAAGATATACTAATGATATAAAGACGGAGTTGAGATATGCAAAGGTATACTAATGTAAGGTAATCGTACGGTTGAGGTTCCAAAAACCTTATGTAACTCACCTAAAAGACTCCTCCTATACAGGTTGATGAGGCTCAATATAGAAAGATTCTAAAGACAAGGATTAGCATCAAATACCCAAACCTATAATCTAAAGATCAAGACTAACCTATCCGATTGAGGTTGTTGAGGCTCACAATCGAGGTAGAGGTTGTTGAGGCTTCACTACCACCTAGAAAAGACAAGTCTAAACTAAGCTAAAGCAAACCTTTAACTTTGGATCAAGGTAAAAGCAGGCTCGTAAACTTTAGGGAAATTACGGTTAGTTCTTAAGAATCACGGCCGTGGAACTCAAGAACAGGCCGTGATTTAGGGTTTTCGGCGACAATTCTCTAACTCTCAGGGCCTAATCTGTTTGCGATCGATCTATCATCATCTAAGCCACAACTATCAACCCTTCACCTTAGAATTGTTAAGGGTTTTTAGCCAATAACAGTCATATTGATATTAATTCAAGATTTAAAAGGTAAAAGATGGGAACTTTCAAGAACTATCAATAATCTTCAATTGAATCTCAGAATCACAATCAAGAGCAAGTGTTTGTCAACAGATTCAAAACGGAATGAGCAATCAAAATCTTAGGAAAGAAAAGAAACGGGATGTCAATCCGATCTTAAATCAAACCTAAGCAAGAAGAGGAATCTTCTTGCAAAATCCTCCAAGAACTTCGATCTTCCACACGAAGATCACAAACGGTGACTCTCCAAAACGAACTTTGGAACTTCAATGAGATCTCTCAAATCACCCCCAAGAATGAAGGTTTTTGTGTGTTTCTAAGCTTGCGTTTTTACCGCTAAACTTAGGGTTGAAAGGTCGTAAGCGACGTTCACGAGGTTAGGCGAGGTGACGGAATCTTGCTTCATCCGTCCTTTTTATAATGCAGGGCCAAATGTCGGCCCGGCCCAATCTTCAAGAGATCATGGCTTCGAAACGTGGCGAAGGGATTCGCCAAGATCACGGTCGTGGAAGATTCCACGACCGTAATTTTGAGGCGTGGAAACAAATACGGCTAGCTTCCACGGCCGTAATATCCCCTGGAATGAACATCGAATTCTGACTCACAATCCACGGCCGTAATTTAGGGTAAAACCGTGATTCTTGCCTTCATTCGTGCATTCCTCAATCTAATACTCCATTTTGCTTCCAACGAGTGTCCTCGATCTATGGACACATCAACTCAACTCTCCTTTGCTCGATTTCGTTCGGAAATAGCTCTAAATCACCTATAATCAACATAGAACTCGTGTAGACATCCATATCGACAATATAGGCAATACTAGCTCATATATGCATAAAGTTCAATCAAAGACTATCATTATGAATCAAAATACGATTAGAAAACGTGCCTAAAATATCACAATATTTCATGCTAACAAATAACCCCATACTTAACACTTGCTTGTCCCTAAGCAAGGTCTTTCAAAAAGTTCTAAACAAAGGTTAGGATGAAATATGTGTACCTCCCTTCGGATGAATGTGACTTCTAAAGAATAGATCATTCTCAACCCTTGCTTCAATCGTTCTCAAACTTTCACACACTTAATTAGAGAGTAAGAGGCAAAGAAAAATCATGAATCAATTTAGCTTCTAAACAAGCATTATAACCTTCAAACATTGTCAAAATCAATCATAAGAATTTCAATTTAGATCACCAAGCCATATAACATTCTTTTGATCATAAGGACTTTCAAAGAAAAGGTCTAGAGCATGGAAGGGTAGGGAAAACTTTAAGGGAAAGTGGTGCATAAATCCGGGAAAGTGGACAACTACCTTCTTCTTCTTTTGCGGTTTCCGCAACACTTCACTTAGAGCTTCGCTCTTTTCTTTTCATTTTTCGACTTTACTTTTGGAGTTATGGATAGAGGTGCACAAAAACCGAAGCCTAGGAGATTGGCGTTTCTCATTTTTGCGAGATGCCTCAAACCCTTAGCGCACATACCATAATCCGCTAGGAATATCGCTCAATTCGACTTTGGCAAGACACAAACACCCGGCTATGTGAATGGTGCCGAGTTACTCATCGTCATGATTGACTTCCCCAAACCTATAGTTTCTTTCTATTCAATTGATTGCAAATATATGCTCTCATGGCCCTCCCACATCAAACATGCCTTTTTCTCATTCACTTTCCAAATTCCCGGATAGGTAAGGGAGGCTAATATTTCAATGAGGAGTTAGATGATCAAAGAAAGAAGAAAGAGAATATCGAATTGCCTTAATCATTTCAACAAGAAGTATAGGAGCTTATAATGTGATTTCAACTTCAATTTCTTATATGATTTAGGTAACATTCTCACATTATACAACTTGCAAAAGAGGTAAAATTCATTCATTCAAATCCTTTTCGAATTACCATCCTTTCAAGCATGCAATTGTTATCAACTCAATTCGCAAGTAATGATTATCATGGAAATCATATCGATTCGTTAGAAGCATCAAATTTTTCAAAATTTTTCAATTTTTATGGGTTTTTAAAGTTCTTTTTCATGCAATGCAAGAATGAAACGTGTAACATACAATGAACATGCAATGATAGTCTCGGAATAGAAGCTTTAAATTTATAAAACTGAAATCAAGCAAGCGAACCCGCAGTGTACGGATCGATATAGTTAAGCAAGAATTCCAGAGTATCGAACACAGGGATTTGGGTGGAACGAACTCGATTGCAGGTTATCAAGCGGTTAATATGAGAGTTTTGCAGATATTGGGAAAACAACAATCCTAAAGATCCAGGTATCCAGCTGTGGCAATCGATTCAAGATATACTAATGATATAAAGACGGAGTTGAGATATGCAAAGGTATACTAATGTAAGGTAATCGTACGGTTGAGGTTCCAAAAACCTTATGTAACTCACCTAAAAGACTCCTCCTATACAGGTTGATGAGGCTCAATATAGAAAGATTCTAAAGACAAGGATTAGCATCAAATACCCAAACCTATAATCTAAAGATCAAGACTAACCTATCCGATTGAGGTTGTTGAGGCTCACAATCGAGGTAGAGGTTGTTGAGGCTTCACTACCACCTAGAAAAGACAAGTCTAAACTAAGCTAAAGCAAACCTTTAACTTTGGATCAAGGTAAAAGCAGGCTCGTAAACTTTAGGGAAATTACGGTTAGTTCTTAAGAATCACGGCCGTGGAACTCAAGAACAGGCCGTGATTTAGGGTTTTCGGCGACAATTCTCTAACTCTCAGGGCCTAATCTGTTTGCGATCGATCTATCATCATCTAAGCCACAACTATCAACCCTTCACCTTAGAATTGTTAAGGGTTTTTAGCCAATAACAGTCATATTGATATTAATTCAAGATTTAAAAGGTAAAAGATGGGAACTTTCAAGAACTATCAATAATCTTCAATTGAATCTCAGAATCACAATCAAGAGCAAGTGTTTGTCAACAGATTCAAAACGGAATGAGCAATCAAAATCTTAGGAAAGAAAAGAAACGGGATGTCAATCCGATCTTAAATCAAACCTAAGCAAGAAGAGGAATCTTCTTGCAAAATCCTCCAAGAACTTCGATCTTCCACACGAAGATCACAAACGGTGACTCTCCAAAACGAACTTTGGAACTTCAATGAGATCTCTCAAATCACCCCCAAGAATGAAGGTTTTTGTGTGTTTCTAAGCTTGCGTTTTTACCGCTAAACTTAGGGTTGAAAGGTCGTAAGCGACGTTCACGAGGTTAGGCGAGGTGACGGAATCTTGCTTCATCCGTCCTTTTTATAATGCAGGGCCAAATGTCGGCCCGGCCCAATCTTCAAGAGATCATGGCTTCGAAACGTGGCGAAGGGATTCGCCAAGATCACGGTCGTGGAAGATTCCACGACCGTAATTTTGAGGCGTGGAAACAAATACGGCTAGCTTCCACGGCCGTAATATCCCCTGGAATGAACATCGAATTCTGACTCACAATCCACGGCCGTAATTTAGGGTAAAACCGTGATTCTTGCCTTCATTCGTGCATTCCTCAATCTAATACTCCATTTTGCTTCCAACGAGTGTCCTCGATCTATGGACACATCAACTCAACTCTCCTTTGCTCGATTTCGTTCGGAAATAGCTCTAAATCACCTATAATCAACATAGAACTCGTGTAGACATCCATATCGACAATATAGGCAATACTAGCTCATATATGCATAAAGTTCAATCAAAGACTATCATTATGAATCAAAATACGATTAGAAAACGTGCCTAAAATATCACAATATTTCATGCTAACAAATAACCCCATACTTAACACTTGCTTGTCCCTAAGCAAGGTCTTTCAAAAAGTTCTAAACAAAGGTTAGGATGAAATATGTGTACCTCCCTTCGGATGAATGTGACTTCTAAAGAATAGATCATTCTCAACCCTTGCTTCAATCGTTCTCAAACTTTCACACACTTAATTAGAGAGTAAGAGGCAAAGAAAAATCATGAATCAATTTAGCTTCTAAACAAGCATTATAACCTTCAAACATTGTCAAAATCAATCATAAGAATTTCAATTTAGATCACCAAGCCATATAACATTCTTTTGATCATAAGGACTTTCAAAGAAAAGGTCTAGAGCATGGAAGGGTAGGGAAAACTTTAAGGGAAAGTGGTGCATAAATCCGGGAAAGTGGACAACTACCTTCTTCTTCTTTTGCGGTTTCCGCAACACTTCACTTAGAGCTTCGCTCTTTTCTTTTCATTTTTCGACTTTACTTTTGGAGTTATGGATAGAGGTGCACAAAAACCGAAGCCTAGGAGATTGGCGTTTCTCATTTTTGCGAGATGCCTCAAACCCTTAGCGCACATACCATAATCCGCTAGGAATATCGCTCAATTCGACTTTGGCAAGACACAAACACCCGGCTATGTGAATGGTGCCGAGTTACTCATCGTCATGATTGACTTCCCCAAACCTATAGTTTCTTTCTATTCAATTGATTGCAAATATATGCTCTCATGGCCCTCCCACATCAAACATGCCTTTTTCTCATTCACTTTCCAAATTCCCGGATAGGTAAGGGAGGCTAATATTTCAATGAGGAGTTAGATGATCAAAGAAAGAAGAAAGAGAATATCGAATTGCCTTAATCATTTCAACAAGAAGTATAGGAGCTTATAATGTGATTTCAACTTCAATTTCTTATATGATTTAGGTAACATTCTCACATTATACAACTTGCAAAAGAGGTAAAATTCATTCATTCAAATCCTTTTCGAATTACCATCCTTTCAAGCATGCAATTGTTATCAACTCAATTCGCAAGTAATGATTATCATGGAAATCATATCGATTCGTTAGAAGCATCAAATTTTTCAAAATTTTTCAATTTTTATGGGTTTTTAAAGTTCTTTTTCATGCAATGCAAGAATGAAACGTGTAACATACAATGAACATGCAATGATAGTCTCGGAATAGAAGCTTTAAATTTATAAAACTGAAATCAAGCAAGCGAACCCGCAGTGTACGGATCGATATAGTTAAGCAAGAATTCCAGAGTATCGAACACAGGGATTTGGGTGGAACGAACTCGATTGCAGGTTATCAAGCGGTTAATATGAGAGTTTTGCAGATATTGGGAAAACAACAATCCTAAAGATCCAGGTATCCAGCTGTGGCAATCGATTCAAGATATACTAATGATATAAAGACGGAGTTGAGATATGCAAAGGTATACTAATGTAAGGTAATCGTACGGTTGAGGTTCCAAAAACCTTATGTAACTCACCTAAAAGACTCCTCCTATACAGGTTGATGAGGCTCAATATAGAAAGATTCTAAAGACAAGGATTAGCATCAAATACCCAAACCTATAATCTAAAGATCAAGACTAACCTATCCGATTGAGGTTGTTGAGGCTCACAATCGAGGTAGAGGTTGTTGAGGCTTCACTACCACCTAGAAAAGACAAGTCTAAACTAAGCTAAAGCAAACCTTTAACTTTGGATCAAGGTAAAAGCAGGCTCGTAAACTTTAGGGAAATTACGGTTAGTTCTTAAGAATCACGGCCGTGGAACTCAAGAACAGGCCGTGATTTAGGGTTTTCGGCGACAATTCTCTAACTCTCAGGGCCTAATCTGTTTGCGATCGATCTATCATCATCTAAGCCACAACTATCAACCCTTCACCTTAGAATTGTTAAGGGTTTTTAGCCAATAACAGTCATATTGATATTAATTCAAGATTTAAAAGGTAAAAGATGGGAACTTTCAAGAACTATCAATAATCTTCAATTGAATCTCAGAATCACAATCAAGAGCAAGTGTTTGTCAACAGATTCAAAACGGAATGAGCAATCAAAATCTTAGGAAAGAAAAGAAACGGGATGTCAATCCGATCTTAAATCAAACCTAAGCAAGAAGAGGAATCTTCTTGCAAAATCCTCCAAGAACTTCGATCTTCCACACGAAGATCACAAACGGTGACTCTCCAAAACGAACTTTGGAACTTCAATGAGATCTCTCAAATCACCCCCAAGAATGAAGGTTTTTGTGTGTTTCTAAGCTTGCGTTTTTACCGCTAAACTTAGGGTTGAAAGGTCGTAAGCGACGTTCACGAGGTTAGGCGAGGTGACGGAATCTTGCTTCATCCGTCCTTTTTATAATGCAGGGCCAAATGTCGGCCCGGCCCAATCTTCAAGAGATCATGGCTTCGAAACGTGGCGAAGGGATTCGCCAAGATCACGGTCGTGGAAGATTCCACGACCGTAATTTTGAGGCGTGGAAACAAATACGGCTAGCTTCCACGGCCGTAATATCCCCTGGAATGAACATCGAATTCTGACTCACAATCCACGGCCGTAATTTAGGGTAAAACCGTGATTCTTGCCTTCATTCGTGCATTCCTCAATCTAATACTCCATTTTGCTTCCAACGAGTGTCCTCGATCTATGGACACATCAACTCAACTCTCCTTTGCTCGATTTCGTTCGGAAATAGCTCTAAATCACCTATAATCAACATAGAACTCGTGTAGACATCCATATCGACAATATAGGCAATACTAGCTCATATATGCATAAAGTTCAATCAAAGACTATCATTATGAATCAAAATACGATTAGAAAACGTGCCTAAAATATCACAATATTTCATGCTAACAAATAACCCCATACTTAACACTTGCTTGTCCCTAAGCAAGGTCTTTCAAAAAGTTCTAAACAAAGGTTAGGATGAAATATGTGTACCTCCCTTCGGATGAATGTGACTTCTAAAGAATAGATCATTCTCAACCCTTGCTTCAATCGTTCTCAAACTTTCACACACTTAATTAGAGAGTAAGAGGCAAAGAAAAATCATGAATCAATTTAGCTTCTAAACAAGCATTATAACCTTCAAACATTGTCAAAATCAATCATAAGAATTTCAATTTAGATCACCAAGCCATATAACATTCTTTTGATCATAAGGACTTTCAAAGAAAAGGTCTAGAGCATGGAAGGGTAGGGAAAACTTTAAGGGAAAGTGGTGCATAAATCCGGGAAAGTGGACAACTACCTTCTTCTTCTTTTGCGGTTTCCGCAACACTTCACTTAGAGCTTCGCTCTTTTCTTTTCATTTTTCGACTTTACTTTTGGAGTTATGGATAGAGGTGCACAAAAACCGAAGCCTAGGAGATTGGCGTTTCTCATTTTTGCGAGATGCCTCAAACCCTTAGCGCACATACCATAATCCGCTAGGAATATCGCTCAATTCGACTTTGGCAAGACACAAACACCCGGCTATGTGAATGGTGCCGAGTTACTCATCGTCATGATTGACTTCCCCAAACCTATAGTTTCTTTCTATTCAATTGATTGCAAATATATGCTCTCATGGCCCTCCCACATCAAACATGCCTTTTTCTCATTCACTTTCCAAATTCCCGGATAGGTAAGGGAGGCTAATATTTCAATGAGGAGTTAGATGATCAAAGAAAGAAGAAAGAGAATATCGAATTGCCTTAATCATTTCAACAAGAAGTATAGGAGCTTATAATGTGATTTCAACTTCAATTTCTTATATGATTTAGGTAACATTCTCACATTATACAACTTGCAAAAGAGGTAAAATTCATTCATTCAAATCCTTTTCGAATTACCATCCTTTCAAGCATGCAATTGTTATCAACTCAATTCGCAAGTAATGATTATCATGGAAATCATATCGATTCGTTAGAAGCATCAAATTTTTCAAAATTTTTCAATTTTTATGGGTTTTTAAAGTTCTTTTTCATGCAATGCAAGAATGAAACGTGTAACATACAATGAACATGCAATGATAGTCTCGGAATAGAAGCTTTAAATTTATAAAACTGAAATCAAGCAAGCGAACCCGCAGTGTACGGATCGATATAGTTAAGCAAGAATTCCAGAGTATCGAACACAGGGATTTGGGTGGAACGAACTCGATTGCAGGTTATCAAGCGGTTAATATGAGAGTTTTGCAGATATTGGGAAAACAACAATCCTAAAGATCCAGGTATCCAGCTGTGGCAATCGATTCAAGATATACTAATGATATAAAGACGGAGTTGAGATATGCAAAGGTATACTAATGTAAGGTAATCGTACGGTTGAGGTTCCAAAAACCTTATGTAACTCACCTAAAAGACTCCTCCTATACAGGTTGATGAGGCTCAATATAGAAAGATTCTAAAGACAAGGATTAGCATCAAATACCCAAACCTATAATCTAAAGATCAAGACTAACCTATCCGATTGAGGTTGTTGAGGCTCACAATCGAGGTAGAGGTTGTTGAGGCTTCACTACCACCTAGAAAAGACAAGTCTAAACTAAGCTAAAGCAAACCTTTAACTTTGGATCAAGGTAAAAGCAGGCTCGTAAACTTTAGGGAAATTACGGTTAGTTCTTAAGAATCACGGCCGTGGAACTCAAGAACAGGCCGTGATTTAGGGTTTTCGGCGACAATTCTCTAACTCTCAGGGCCTAATCTGTTTGCGATCGATCTATCATCATCTAAGCCACAACTATCAACCCTTCACCTTAGAATTGTTAAGGGTTTTTAGCCAATAACAGTCATATTGATATTAATTCAAGATTTAAAAGGTAAAAGATGGGAACTTTCAAGAACTATCAATAATCTTCAATTGAATCTCAGAATCACAATCAAGAGCAAGTGTTTGTCAACAGATTCAAAACGGAATGAGCAATCAAAATCTTAGGAAAGAAAAGAAACGGGATGTCAATCCGATCTTAAATCAAACCTAAGCAAGAAGAGGAATCTTCTTGCAAAATCCTCCAAGAACTTCGATCTTCCACACGAAGATCACAAACGGTGACTCTCCAAAACGAACTTTGGAACTTCAATGAGATCTCTCAAATCACCCCCAAGAATGAAGGTTTTTGTGTGTTTCTAAGCTTGCGTTTTTACCGCTAAACTTAGGGTTGAAAGGTCGTAAGCGACGTTCACGAGGTTAGGCGAGGTGACGGAATCTTGCTTCATCCGTCCTTTTTATAATGCAGGGCCAAATGTCGGCCCGGCCCAATCTTCAAGAGATCATGGCTTCGAAACGTGGCGAAGGGATTCGCCAAGATCACGGTCGTGGAAGATTCCACGACCGTAATTTTGAGGCGTGGAAACAAATACGGCTAGCTTCCACGGCCGTAATATCCCCTGGAATGAACATCGAATTCTGACTCACAATCCACGGCCGTAATTTAGGGTAAAACCGTGATTCTTGCCTTCATTCGTGCATTCCTCAATCTAATACTCCATTTTGCTTCCAACGAGTGTCCTCGATCTATGGACACATCAACTCAACTCTCCTTTGCTCGATTTCGTTCGGAAATAGCTCTAAATCACCTATAATCAACATAGAACTCGTGTAGACATCCATATCGACAATATAGGCAATACTAGCTCATATATGCATAAAGTTCAATCAAAGACTATCATTATGAATCAAAATACGATTAGAAAACGTGCCTAAAATATCACAATATTTCATGCTAACAAATAACCCCATACTTAACACTTGCTTGTCCCTAAGCAAGGTCTTTCAAAAAGTTCTAAACAAAGGTTAGGATGAAATATGTGTACCTCCCTTCGGATGAATGTGACTTCTAAAGAATAGATCATTCTCAACCCTTGCTTCAATCGTTCTCAAACTTTCACACACTTAATTAGAGAGTAAGAGGCAAAGAAAAATCATGAATCAATTTAGCTTCTAAACAAGCATTATAACCTTCAAACATTGTCAAAATCAATCATAAGAATTTCAATTTAGATCACCAAGCCATATAACATTCTTTTGATCATAAGGACTTTCAAAGAAAAGGTCTAGAGCATGGAAGGGTAGGGAAAACTTTAAGGGAAAGTGGTGCATAAATCCGGGAAAGTGGACAACTACCTTCTTCTTCTTTTGCGGTTTCCGCAACACTTCACTTAGAGCTTCGCTCTTTTCTTTTCATTTTTCGACTTTACTTTTGGAGTTATGGATAGAGGTGCACAAAAACCGAAGCCTAGGAGATTGGCGTTTCTCATTTTTGCGAGATGCCTCAAACCCTTAGCGCACATACCATAATCCGCTAGGAATATCGCTCAATTCGACTTTGGCAAGACACAAACACCCGGCTATGTGAATGGTGCCGAGTTACTCATCGTCATGATTGACTTCCCCAAACCTATAGTTTCTTTCTATTCAATTGATTGCAAATATATGCTCTCATGGCCCTCCCACATCAAACATGCCTTTTTCTCATTCACTTTCCAAATTCCCGGATAGGTAAGGGAGGCTAATATTTCAATGAGGAGTTAGATGATCAAAGAAAGAAGAAAGAGAATATCGAATTGCCTTAATCATTTCAACAAGAAGTATAGGAGCTTATAATGTGATTTCAACTTCAATTTCTTATATGATTTAGGTAACATTCTCACATTATACAACTTGCAAAAGAGGTAAAATTCATTCATTCAAATCCTTTTCGAATTACCATCCTTTCAAGCATGCAATTGTTATCAACTCAATTCGCAAGTAATGATTATCATGGAAATCATATCGATTCGTTAGAAGCATCAAATTTTTCAAAATTTTTCAATTTTTATGGGTTTTTAAAGTTCTTTTTCATGCAATGCAAGAATGAAACGTGTAACATACAATGAACATGCAATGATAGTCTCGGAATAGAAGCTTTAAATTTATAAAACTGAAATCAAGCAAGCGAACCCGCAGTGTACGGATCGATATAGTTAAGCAAGAATTCCAGAGTATCGAACACAGGGATTTGGGTGGAACGAACTCGATTGCAGGTTATCAAGCGGTTAATATGAGAGTTTTGCAGATATTGGGAAAACAACAATCCTAAAGATCCAGGTATCCAGCTGTGGCAATCGATTCAAGATATACTAATGATATAAAGACGGAGTTGAGATATGCAAAGGTATACTAATGTAAGGTAATCGTACGGTTGAGGTTCCAAAAACCTTATGTAACTCACCTAAAAGACTCCTCCTATACAGGTTGATGAGGCTCAATATAGAAAGATTCTAAAGACAAGGATTAGCATCAAATACCCAAACCTATAATCTAAAGATCAAGACTAACCTATCCGATTGAGGTTGTTGAGGCTCACAATCGAGGTAGAGGTTGTTGAGGCTTCACTACCACCTAGAAAAGACAAGTCTAAACTAAGCTAAAGCAAACCTTTAACTTTGGATCAAGGTAAAAGCAGGCTCGTAAACTTTAGGGAAATTACGGTTAGTTCTTAAGAATCACGGCCGTGGAACTCAAGAACAGGCCGTGATTTAGGGTTTTCGGCGACAATTCTCTAACTCTCAGGGCCTAATCTGTTTGCGATCGATCTATCATCATCTAAGCCACAACTATCAACCCTTCACCTTAGAATTGTTAAGGGTTTTTAGCCAATAACAGTCATATTGATATTAATTCAAGATTTAAAAGGTAAAAGATGGGAACTTTCAAGAACTATCAATAATCTTCAATTGAATCTCAGAATCACAATCAAGAGCAAGTGTTTGTCAACAGATTCAAAACGGAATGAGCAATCAAAATCTTAGGAAAGAAAAGAAACGGGATGTCAATCCGATCTTAAATCAAACCTAAGCAAGAAGAGGAATCTTCTTGCAAAATCCTCCAAGAACTTCGATCTTCCACACGAAGATCACAAACGGTGACTCTCCAAAACGAACTTTGGAACTTCAATGAGATCTCTCAAATCACCCCCAAGAATGAAGGTTTTTGTGTGTTTCTAAGCTTGCGTTTTTACCGCTAAACTTAGGGTTGAAAGGTCGTAAGCGACGTTCACGAGGTTAGGCGAGGTGACGGAATCTTGCTTCATCCGTCCTTTTTATAATGCAGGGCCAAATGTCGGCCCGGCCCAATCTTCAAGAGATCATGGCTTCGAAACGTGGCGAAGGGATTCGCCAAGATCACGGTCGTGGAAGATTCCACGACCGTAATTTTGAGGCGTGGAAACAAATACGGCTAGCTTCCACGGCCGTAATATCCCCTGGAATGAACATCGAATTCTGACTCACAATCCACGGCCGTAATTTAGGGTAAAACCGTGATTCTTGCCTTCATTCGTGCATTCCTCAATCTAATACTCCATTTTGCTTCCAACGAGTGTCCTCGATCTATGGACACATCAACTCAACTCTCCTTTGCTCGATTTCGTTCGGAAATAGCTCTAAATCACCTATAATCAACATAGAACTCGTGTAGACATCCATATCGACAATATAGGCAATACTAGCTCATATATGCATAAAGTTCAATCAAAGACTATCATTATGAATCAAAATACGATTAGAAAACGTGCCTAAAATATCACAATATTTCATGCTAACAAATAACCCCATACTTAACACTTGCTTGTCCCTAAGCAAGGTCTTTCAAAAAGTTCTAAACAAAGGTTAGGATGAAATATGTGTACCTCCCTTCGGATGAATGTGACTTCTAAAGAATAGATCATTCTCAACCCTTGCTTCAATCGTTCTCAAACTTTCACACACTTAATTAGAGAGTAAGAGGCAAAGAAAAATCATGAATCAATTTAGCTTCTAAACAAGCATTATAACCTTCAAACATTGTCAAAATCAATCATAAGAATTTCAATTTAGATCACCAAGCCATATAACATTCTTTTGATCATAAGGACTTTCAAAGAAAAGGTCTAGAGCATGGAAGGGTAGGGAAAACTTTAAGGGAAAGTGGTGCATAAATCCGGGAAAGTGGACAACTACCTTCTTCTTCTTTTGCGGTTTCCGCAACACTTCACTTAGAGCTTCGCTCTTTTCTTTTCATTTTTCGACTTTACTTTTGGAGTTATGGATAGAGGTGCACAAAAACCGAAGCCTAGGAGATTGGCGTTTCTCATTTTTGCGAGATGCCTCAAACCCTTAGCGCACATACCATAATCCGCTAGGAATATCGCTCAATTCGACTTTGGCAAGACACAAACACCCGGCTATGTGAATGGTGCCGAGTTACTCATCGTCATGATTGACTTCCCCAAACCTATAGTTTCTTTCTATTCAATTGATTGCAAATATATGCTCTCATGGCCCTCCCACATCAAACATGCCTTTTTCTCATTCACTTTCCAAATTCCCGGATAGGTAAGGGAGGCTAATATTTCAATGAGGAGTTAGATGATCAAAGAAAGAAGAAAGAGAATATCGAATTGCCTTAATCATTTCAACAAGAAGTATAGGAGCTTATAATGTGATTTCAACTTCAATTTCTTATATGATTTAGGTAACATTCTCACATTATACAACTTGCAAAAGAGGTAAAATTCATTCATTCAAATCCTTTTCGAATTACCATCCTTTCAAGCATGCAATTGTTATCAACTCAATTCGCAAGTAATGATTATCATGGAAATCATATCGATTCGTTAGAAGCATCAAATTTTTCAAAATTTTTCAATTTTTATGGGTTTTTAAAGTTCTTTTTCATGCAATGCAAGAATGAAACGTGTAACATACAATGAACATGCAATGATAGTCTCGGAATAGAAGCTTTAAATTTATAAAACTGAAATCAAGCAAGCGAACCCGCAGTGTACGGATCGATATAGTTAAGCAAGAATTCCAGAGTATCGAACACAGGGATTTGGGTGGAACGAACTCGATTGCAGGTTATCAAGCGGTTAATATGAGAGTTTTGCAGATATTGGGAAAACAACAATCCTAAAGATCCAGGTATCCAGCTGTGGCAATCGATTCAAGATATACTAATGATATAAAGACGGAGTTGAGATATGCAAAGGTATACTAATGTAAGGTAATCGTACGGTTGAGGTTCCAAAAACCTTATGTAACTCACCTAAAAGACTCCTCCTATACAGGTTGATGAGGCTCAATATAGAAAGATTCTAAAGACAAGGATTAGCATCAAATACCCAAACCTATAATCTAAAGATCAAGACTAACCTATCCGATTGAGGTTGTTGAGGCTCACAATCGAGGTAGAGGTTGTTGAGGCTTCACTACCACCTAGAAAAGACAAGTCTAAACTAAGCTAAAGCAAACCTTTAACTTTGGATCAAGGTAAAAGCAGGCTCGTAAACTTTAGGGAAATTACGGTTAGTTCTTAAGAATCACGGCCGTGGAACTCAAGAACAGGCCGTGATTTAGGGTTTTCGGCGACAATTCTCTAACTCTCAGGGCCTAATCTGTTTGCGATCGATCTATCATCATCTAAGCCACAACTATCAACCCTTCACCTTAGAATTGTTAAGGGTTTTTAGCCAATAACAGTCATATTGATATTAATTCAAGATTTAAAAGGTAAAAGATGGGAACTTTCAAGAACTATCAATAATCTTCAATTGAATCTCAGAATCACAATCAAGAGCAAGTGTTTGTCAACAGATTCAAAACGGAATGAGCAATCAAAATCTTAGGAAAGAAAAGAAACGGGATGTCAATCCGATCTTAAATCAAACCTAAGCAAGAAGAGGAATCTTCTTGCAAAATCCTCCAAGAACTTCGATCTTCCACACGAAGATCACAAACGGTGACTCTCCAAAACGAACTTTGGAACTTCAATGAGATCTCTCAAATCACCCCCAAGAATGAAGGTTTTTGTGTGTTTCTAAGCTTGCGTTTTTACCGCTAAACTTAGGGTTGAAAGGTCGTAAGCGACGTTCACGAGGTTAGGCGAGGTGACGGAATCTTGCTTCATCCGTCCTTTTTATAATGCAGGGCCAAATGTCGGCCCGGCCCAATCTTCAAGAGATCATGGCTTCGAAACGTGGCGAAGGGATTCGCCAAGATCACGGTCGTGGAAGATTCCACGACCGTAATTTTGAGGCGTGGAAACAAATACGGCTAGCTTCCACGGCCGTAATATCCCCTGGAATGAACATCGAATTCTGACTCACAATCCACGGCCGTAATTTAGGGTAAAACCGTGATTCTTGCCTTCATTCGTGCATTCCTCAATCTAATACTCCATTTTGCTTCCAACGAGTGTCCTCGATCTATGGACACATCAACTCAACTCTCCTTTGCTCGATTTCGTTCGGAAATAGCTCTAAATCACCTATAATCAACATAGAACTCGTGTAGACATCCATATCGACAATATAGGCAATACTAGCTCATATATGCATAAAGTTCAATCAAAGACTATCATTATGAATCAAAATACGATTAGAAAACGTGCCTAAAATATCACAATATTTCATGCTAACACTTTATGAGTGACAAGCAAAAGGATTTAGATTAAGCAATCAAGGATCTCTTTCCAGATGCCACACACAGACATTGCGTTAGACATTTACACAATAACTTTAAGCTTGATGGATTCAGGGGTATACTCTTCTGCTTGTAATGTGTTTGTCTTTTTTTTTTCTTGAGATTATGTCTTTAATCATATGCTTGTTTGTTTATTTGTCTAAGGATTGGAGTTGAAAAACAAATTTTGGGTAATTGCTAAAAGTTCCACCGTGAACACAATAAAGAAGCAATGGAGGACATAAGGCTGACTACAAAAAGGGTTGTAAGTGGTGCGAGGATAGGGTTGCAACTCATTGAAGCTTATCTCACTTTGATCCAAAGTTCAAGTGTGATATCTTGCTAAATAACCATAGTGAGAGCTACACCAACAGTATTTAAGTACAAGGAAGAAATGTATTTTAGGATGTTTAGAGGAGATTAGAAGTGCAACAATGGTAAGGATGGTTAATAGAAGATTATGAGGTGGTAGATGAAAAACACTCGTGGGACCAAGGGTTGAAAAGATCTTAAGAAAGGCAGTGAGATAGAGCAATGAGTATAGGGTTTTAGCATCTAGTCGTGCTAAGTATGAGATTCATGAAAAGGGAGCTCAATTCATAAGTGGAGTCACTACTCAACACACTATAGCCTTAGACTTGAAGACATGCACATGTAGGAGATGGGATGTGTCAGGATTAACTTGTGGACATGCATGTTGTGCTATTTTTTCACTTGAAAAAACCCAAGATGAATTTTATAGATGAATGTTACATTAAAGAAGCCTACATGAGAGCCTATGAGCATATCATGAATCCAATTGCAGGGGCTAGAGAGTGGGAGGAGGTGAATAGACGTATTGCACCTCCATTATATAGAAGGCAACCTGGAAGACCTCCTATTGTAAGGGCTCCATCTTAAGGTAAGATTAAGTTCAGTGTTTGATTGCTACTGTTTTTTTTATATTATTTGCTAACTAAGTTTAATTAACTTTGGTATTGTTTTTGTTTTGTAGGTGAGATCCCTCCACCACCTAGTGGTGCAAAGAAGTTGTCCAAGACATACTATATGCATGTCACTTGCTCAATGTGCACGAAGAAAGGACACAACAAGAAGACATATGCAAAGATGAATGAAGCAACATTGAACCAAGAACAAGAGCATGATCACACTTCTTTAGCCTGGCTATGCACTGAATGTCAATCAGTTTGTAAAACTTATGAAAGAATCATTTTGTAAAACTTCTAAATTGTTCAATTGTTCAATTTGATCTATTTTTTTGGCATATTTTGTTTGATATATTGTGTCACTTGTTGTTTTGCTTGCTGTTTTTGCTGCTTTGTGTTCAATTTGATCATTTTGTGTCAATTTTTGTTTGCTGTTTTGTGCCAAAAATAGGCTCCCTATTCACCACTGTCATGACAGATTCATCAATTTGATCTATTTTGTGTTCATCAATTTGATCAGTTTTGTATTCGATTATTTGCTTGTTGTTTTGTGTTCAATTTGATCTGTTTTGTGTCAGGTTTTTTTGTTTGTTGTTTTGTGCCAAAAATAGGCTTCCTTTTTGATGACATGAATTATGACCTATTTTTAGGCATGTATTTATATAGATTTTCCCTTTATTTTGCATGCATAGATATACATTCATGACATTTATGGTTATATTCACCTACTTTGCAAGAATAGAGGTCTACACAGAGTTTTATTGCATTTGTAGGTAATTTGGCGAATTATGGAGCAAAGATGGCACATTTAAGGATTAAGCCTTGAAGCGGGACAAAAAGGAGCATAAAAGGAATTTCGGACGCGGCAAAGTATTTTTCTGATACCTTCGGACGCGGCGCAAAGTATTCTCTGATACCTTCGGACGCGGCCCAAAGTATTTTCTGATACCTTCGGACGCGGCCCAAAGTATTCTCTGATACCGTCTGACGCGCCAAAGTATTTTCTGATACCTTCGGACGCGGCCCAAAGTATTATCTGATACCGTCTGACGCGCCAAAGTATTTTCTGATACCTTATGACGCGGCCCAGAGTATCTTCTGATACCAGCGGATTCGACTTCTTTTCAGCCCAAATATTTAGGGTTTTATCTTTAAACCCTAGATAGCTCCCTACATATATTCGATAGCCTTCAACATTGAAGGGAGAACGGTGATAGCCCCAGGATTTGGATCCCCAAAGAGAGGGAGGGTTGAAGATTTTATTGCTTACAGGGAAGATTCGGAGAAGGACGCATTTTGGAGATTGTGTACTTCGAGATTATCTTAGGGTTTGTCTTTGGAGACGGATTGACACCCCGTTCTTCATTGTTCCTTAAGATTGTTGTGAGGATTTCTATTCCTTTTTTCTGCATTCATTCAATACAAACATTTGTTATTGGATTTGAGATTGGTTATTTGATAGTCATTGAGTTTTTGAGGTTTTCGTCCATTTTCTCTTTAAACTTGATTATTGAATTGATGATGATGGTTATTGGCTAAAACCCTTTAGCAATTCTAAGGTGAAGGGTTAATAATTGTGGCTTAGATAATGATAGATCGATCGTAATTTGATTGGACCCTGAGAGTGCAAGAAATATCGTCGACACCCTAAATCACGGCCTGTTCTTAGGTTTCCACGGCCGTGATTCTTAAGATCTAGCCGTGATTTACCCCAATTTACGAATTTTGCTTTTACTTTTATCCAAGGTTAAAGATTAGCTTTAATCTAGTCTAGGTTTGCCCTTTTCTAGGTAGTAGTGAAGCCTCAACAACCTCTACTTCGATTTCGAGTGTCGCAACCTTAATCGGTTTAGTTAGTTTTGATCCTTGGGTTACAAGTTTGGGTATTTGAGATCAATTCTTGTCCTTAGATCGTTTCTATATTGCAGCCTCAACAACCTTTATAGAGAGAGTCTTTGGGTTAGACATATAGGGTTTTGGAACTTCGCCGTACATTACCTTACCTTAGTATACCTTTGCAAACCTCAACTCTGTCCTTATATCTATAGTATATCTTGAATCGATTGCCACAATTTGACATCCGGATCTTTAGGGTTGTTGTTTTCCCCAATATTTGCAAAAGCTTCTATTTTCATTGCTCGATAATTTGTGAACTGAATTTGATCCCCCAAATCCCTGAGTTCGATACTCTGGAATACTTGCTTAACTACGCCGATCCGTACACTGCGGGTTCGCTTGCTTTTATTCTAGTTTTATAAATTTAAAACTTGATTGCCAACAAGAACAACGAACTCATCCCTACACGGACAGTTACAGGGTGGCGAATGTGCATCGACTACCGCAAACTGAACGTGGCCACAAGGAAGGACCACTTCCCCCTTCCTTTCATCGATCAAATGTTGGAAAGGTTAGCCCAACATGCCTACTTTTGTTATTTAGATGGATACAGCGGTTTCTTTCAGATACCAATTCATCCGGATGATCAAGAGAAGACAACCTTTACGTGCCCATGGGGTACGTTCGCCTATAGAAGAATGCCGTTCGGTTTATGCAACGCTCCAGCCACCTTCCAAAGGTGTATGATGGCAATCTTCTCCAAATATGTAGAGAATATCATGGAAGTCTTCATGGACGACTTTTCGGTATATGGTTCTTCCTTTGATAACTGTCTCTATAACCTTTCACTAGTTCTTAAGAGATGTGAGGACACTAACTTAGTCTTAAACTGGGAAAAGTGTCATTTCATGGTCACCGAAGGAATTGTGTTAGGTCACTTAGTGTCAAAAAGGGGAATAGAGGTAGATCGATCAAAGATAGAGACCATTGAGAAGTTACCTCCCCCTTCATCGGTAAAAGGAATTAGAAGCTTCCTAGGACATGCAGGCTTCTATAGGAGATTCATAAAGGATTTTTCCAAGATTTCAAAACCTTTGACTAATCTTTTGATGAAAGATGCAACTTTCGAATTTTCGAAAGATTGTTTAGATGCTTTTTGCAGGATCAAGGAAGCTTTGATTTCAGCACCAATCATTCAACCACCCGATTGGACTCTTCCTTTCGAGGTCATGTGCGACGCAAGCGATGTCGCTATAGGAGCCGTTCTTGGACAGAAGAAAGATGGTCACACTCATGTCATCTACTACGCTAGCAAAACGCTAGATGAGGCTCAATACAACTACGCAACTACGGAAAAGGAACTTTTAGCCGTAGTATATGTATTTGAGAAATTCCGTTCCTATCTTGTAGGTGCGAAAGTGATAGTCTATACGGATCACTCCGCAATCCGATACTTATTCACGAAGAAGGATGCGAAGCCAAGGCTTCTACGATGGATCTTACTCTTACAAGAGTTTGATTTAGAGATCCGTGATAAGAAAGGATCGGAGAACTCCGTCGCCGATCACCTTAGTCGTCTTCCGCAACTCACCGGCGAGTCGGATGAGCTTCCGATAGACGACTCCTTCCCTGACGAGCAGCTGCACGAGATTGAAGAGTGTCTTCAACACATATCACAAGGTAATGATCCATGGTTTGCTGACATTGTAAATTACCTTGTTTGTCAGGAGATCCCACCCGGACTTTCATATGCTCAAAAGAAGAAGTTCTTGAGAGACGTCCGGCATTTTTATTGGAACGAACCTCTTCTATTCAAAAGAGGTCCAGATAGCATCTACAGGAGATGTGTTCCCGAAGATGAGATAGATAGTGCAATCCGACACTGCCATTCTCTACCATGTGGCGGACATGCTAGTTCCCACAAGACTTGTGCTAAGGTACTTCGCTCCGGCTTTTATTGGCCTACACTTTTCAAAGATGTGCAAAAGTTTGTTGTTTCTTGTGATGCTTGTCAAAGGACAGGTAATATATCCAGGAGGAATGAGATGCCTCTCAACAACATACAAGAAGTAGAGATCTTTGATGTATGGGGCATCGACTTTATGGGACCTTTCCCATCTTCATGCGGCAACCAGTATATACTTCTTGCCGTAGACTATGTCTCAAGATGGGTGGAGGCAATCGCTTCCCCTACTAATGATGCAATGGTAGTGGTGAAGTTCCTCAACAAAACGATCTTCCCAAGGTTCGGAACTCCCCGAACCATCATTAGTGACGGAGGAACGCATTTCACAGCCCGTCGATTCGAGACTCTATTAGCTAAGTATGGGGTGACCCATAAGATAGCTACACCTTACCATCCGCAAACCAGCGGACAAGTCGAGATATCCAATAGAGAGATTAAAGGGATTTTAGAGAAGACCGTCTCTAAAACACGGAAAGATTGGTCAATGAAGCTGGACGATGCACTATGGGCATACAGAACGGCCTTCAAGACACCAATAGGTACGACTCCTTATAATCTCGTTTATGGTAAATCATGTCATCTTCCTGTAGAGCTAGAGCATAAGGCTTATTGGGCTATCAAGTGGCTCAACTTCGACATGAAAGAAGCTGGAGAGAAGCGGCTCTTCGACATCAATGAGCTAGATGAGCTCCGACTGAATGCGTATGAGAATGCAAAGATTTACAAGGAACGGACAAAGCGCTGGCATGACAAACACATCATCCCAAAAGACTTGAAGGAGGGAGACCAAGTCCTCCTATTCAACTCAAGGCTGCGTCTATTTCCAGGTAAGCTCAAATCCCGTTGGACAGGACCTTTTGTGATTAAAAGAGTTTTCCCTCATGGTGCAGTTGAAGTATGGGGTGAACAAAGCGGAAGTTTTAAGGTTAATGGCCAACGGTTGAAGAAATACACACCGGAAGCCCCGGTCGAGGAGATAGCTCCTATCCTCCTCCGTTGAACACAACATCATACACCGTCCAGCTAAAGACGATAAATAAAGCGCTTCTTGGGAGGCAACCCAATGATAGTATAGTTTTCCCTTCTTTCCCTCATTTAGTTAGAGTAGATTAATTGCTTTGTTTCTTCGTTTTTCGTTTTTATATGTTCCTCGATGCACTCTTGGTTTGTCGTGTCATTAATCGCAGGAAACTAGGTTCAAATGTGAGAGATTCACGAAGAATGGAGCACAATTAAGTTATATCTTCGAGATTCAAGAAAAACAAGGAAGAAAATCGATCTACCATAAGAAGATCCTCCGATTCAGTAACAGAGCAACTCGATTTTTCACAACAGAAACAAAAATCGACCTGGAGATCGACCTGCCAAAATAAATCGTCCGATTTTTTTCAGTCAGGGAGAAAAATCGCCCCGATAAATAAATCGACCAGAAAAATCGGCCGATTTTCTTCAGAAATCGTCGACCCTATATAAGGACTTCACACTCGATCTTCTTCATTCACACATCTCCAACTCTCGATTTCCCTCTCTCAAGAACGCCGAAAAATCGCCACACCCTCAAATCCTCATTCCTTAACCATTTCAAGAGATTCTTGGCTCCAAACTGAAGCATTTTCAACAAGGAACACGGATCTAACAACAACACGCACGGCAATCGACTGCTCCATAAGGAATTCAGGTTTTTCTTTCCAAAACCTAAGTTTTCTCACTTGAAATCGAAGTTGCCTAGGAAGTGCTTTGTTGTTGGAATTGATAGAGGAATTTGCTTAGGATTCATTGTGAAGAACAGGTCGATTTTTAGGACTTAGAATGGATCTTGTCAAGAGGATAACTAGGAACACGGGGAAGAAGAAGGGATCTTCTTCAAAAGCCCCTGCCCCACCTCCACCACCATCTACCAACATCCCTAAGCTTCCCCCGCCCCTAGCCAAGCATAAGAAACGCTATGCACGCATTATAGATCGCCCATTCACCCCTCCTCGCTACATAGTACTTGATGACTTAGATTCATTATATGTTCGAGAGGATGTTGATATGATGCTTGATAGAGCAGGGTTGAGACAGTTTGCTACGATCAGGGAAGATGCTTATAGGGAGATCACCCTAGAATTCCTTAGCACGTTTGAGCACGATCCTAGGGAAAGGATGGTCACTTTCCGCCTTATGAGCCAGGACCACACTTTGTCTATTGATGCTTTTGGCGACTTGTTTGGCTTTTCTTATTCAGATGCAGGCACATTTGCTAGAGGTCTCAATGCTAGTGATTTTTGGGAGGCTATTTCCGTAGGAGAGTACGGAGGGGATAAGTGGAGACCCGGAAACTCCAAGGAGACAAGCATGTACAACCTTTCCTTCAAGGTAGTGCATAGGATACTCAGTGAGAGTTTGTTTGCCCGGACTGAGACTCCGCAGAAGCTCAAGGCTGATGAGCTTTTCATCCTCTACTGCATGACATCCACCACCACTCCCGACATCTCTACCATGCTTGCTGACTATCTAGGAAAGATAGCCAACAAAGCCAAGGGTGACATATGTGCAGGAGGTTTGGTCACTCATGTGGCTAGGACTCTAGGTTATGACTTTTCGGGATGCACTCTAGCTGAGAGTGCCCTTCCTTTAGGCTCACAAAGGTTGGTGGTTCGACAGGTCTTGATTCCTCGAGGGAGAGGAACTCTTCATGTACCGATGCCATGGCATAGGGATCCGAAGAAGAAGCCGTCCGAGATCATATGGAAATCCGAATACACCATTCGGAATAAGAAGAACTGGAAGGAGACCTTTGAGGCGATGCTTGAGGAGTTCTCACCTCCTACTTATTATGATGATGATGCAGGTGACTCCGAGGAGGATGAGGATGGAGGACAGGACACCATGCTCGAGTTTGAGAGCGATACCCATAGCGGGCATGCTACGGATGCCATGGACACTGACACTCATGGAGCAGGACCGAGCAGGACTAGTAGGCAGGATGAGGAGACGGAGGATGATATGCAGCCCCCTCGACACTCTTATGCACATGCTCCAGCTCCTAGACGAGGACGCCGAGCTCCACACCACTTCAGGGAGCTCGTTACTAGCTTCCAGAGCCTCAGCACCGACTATCATGCTCTCCACACCGACTTTCAGACCCTGAACACTCAGTTCAGGAATTACAGAGAGGAGACGGACGCTAGGCATTCTTCATATGATGGCCAGATGAGGGACATGTACTATCACCAGTTCGGCCACTTCTACGATCCCTCAGCACCGATGTATCCATATCCACCACCTCCACCACCGACAGAGGATTGAGCTTCCACTTCTTTTACATTGTAAGTATTTTTCTCCTTCTTATGCTTGATTTTCACATTGGGGACAATGTGGATGTCAAGTATGGGGTGGGGGTACTTACAATACCTTATGTTTCATTCTAGCACTCTATGTACTTTCCACTACTCTTGACAATTTGGCTTGTAATAACTCTTGCACGGCTTGCTTTCTATTATGACACTCGCATTTGCATGAACTTTTTCAAAACCTATGAATTTTCAAGAATTTTAAGTGCTTCTTATATGGAAATGACCTCTATGATGAAAATTGTGCATATGGATAGGTAAAAAAAAAAAAAAGGATGCTTAGTTGTGTTGAGATCTTGATTATAGCATGAATGAAATTGCTTTTGTTACTTGAATACATGAATAAGTTATATGATTTAGTTGTTTTGATGAGAAAATGAAATAATAGTCGAAGCTATATTGCAAGTTCTTTTACATCATTTAAGGATGACTAAGGCATTTCACTTCTTTTCTTTTCTCACGTCTTGATCATGCTAACTCCTCAATGAAATATGTAACCCTCCTCTTACCATCCGGGAATTAGGATAGGTGATTGAAAAAGGCATGTTTGATGTGGGAGGGCCAAGGAAAATGTATTGAAAAAAGTGCAAAATTTCATAAGTTTGGGGACGTTGAACATGAGGATGAGTAACTCGGCACCATTCACATAGCCGGGTGTTTGTGTCTTGCCAAAGTCCGATTGAACGACAAGTCCTAACGGGATATGGTATGTGCATCAAGGGTTTGAGGCATCTCGAAATTGAGAAACGCCAATCTCCTAGGCTTCGGTTTTTGTGCACCGCTGTCCATACTCTCAAAAAGTAAAGTATAATGAAAGCAAAGCTTTCTACATGCGAAGCATGTGCGGTGAAGAAAATTCTTGAAGGTGTTATGTGTTCCTCTTTCCCGGATTAGCACCACAATTGCCAAAAAGAACTCCTTCCCTTAATACGTTTCTTGAACCCTTTCTTTGATTAGAAGACCTTGAGACTTTTATGCATGTGTTTAAGGCTTAATGGCTTAGATTTGTTTGAATTTGATTGCCTCTACACCTTTATCATGTTCTTTATTTATGCCTTCAAGAAAGAAAAGGGAGTTTGTTCATCTTATAGTCACCATTGATATATGCTTTGCCCCTTTTATGCCTTGAAATATCACTTTGAGAGCGATCCAATGAAAAGGAGCACTACCAAAAGAAAAGTTTTTGAATTTCATACATGCATAATCCATGACATCTTATATTCCGAATTTGAGTCTTGCTTAGGGACAAGCAAGAGGCAAGTATGGGGTATTTTGATGACATGAATTATGTATCATCATATTCATGCATATTGCAGCACATTATCTCTATTTACCTTGCATTTAGAGGGATTTTGCATAACTTTTATGTTCTATTCAATCAATTGTCGGAAATAGAGGTCTACATGAGATTTTGATGAATTGCAGGTAAATAGAGCTGAATTGGAAGCAAAAATGGAGCAAGAAGCATCTAAGGATGTTAAGGAAGCTAAAGGAGTCTTAGGAGGATCACAAAGGGCTAAGGGATTGCAAAGGAGAAGCATAGAAGACGAACCAAAGGAAGAACACTTTCTGTTGAAGAAAATCGTTCTAATGTACACATAAATCGGACGATTTTCACACATTGAAATCGAACGGTTTTTCACTAAAATCGACTGGGTCGATTTTCTTCACGATTCGGCCAAATGAAAAGACGACATAAAGCCCAATTAATTTGGGCTAGATGAGAGTTTTGCCAAACGGCCCATCTGCAAGAAACTATAGAAGAGAACCCTACGAACGAAGACGGGAAGGTGGCACCAGATAATCTTTACACGTTTTGAAGAAATCAACGATTCTTGGAGAGAGATTGAAGAGCTTTTGCCGGAAAGTCATTCTTGATCTTCGATTGTGAGATTTCTTTGTTCCATTGTTTTGTTTGTGGTTTATGAACACGAAATTAAGTTGTTGAGAGATATATTGAACAGATTTGACGATTGTTTTACAGATTTAAGAGTTGTAGAATTTTTCATTCAAGATTTGGTTTCTTTGCGATATCTTCTTCAATAATTAATTTGATTCGATTTTGAAAATGGTTGGCTAAAAACCTTGTGATTCTGGGGAGAATAGTTGATGATTAAGGCTTAGATGATGATAGACTGAACTCATTCAAACATTAGGACCTTGAGAATTTAGATCTTAGTTTTGCGACAACAGGAAAATCGGGCTGTTCTTGAGGAAAATCGGCCGATTTTTCCTATGAACAGGGCGATTTATTCCTCTGACGAACTTTAATTGAATTAATCTTTAATCAAAACTAGTCCTTGTCTAAATCCCAATCTTGATTAACCTTTTTACCCTCTAATTGAATGTTCGAATGCAATTCAAACCTGTTTCTACATTTAATGGATTAAAATTGCAAGATTTGGGTAATAAAGAGACTCAACATCCTTTATTAAGATTTTAAGTGTGCTTCCTATTCATACTTTGGAGAGTCATATCCTGGAGTTTTAGATAGTTAGTTTGAACATAATTCTTATCTTTAGATCTTTCTATATTGCAGCCTCAACAACCCTTATAGAGAGAACCTATAGATTAGTTATATAGGTTTCGGAACTTCATCGTACGAATCCTACCTTTGAACATTTAATCTTGGCAATATAAATTCTGTCCTACACCCGTAGAAGTGTCTTGAATCGAAAGTCTAAATCGGATACTTGAATCCTTGGAATCATTTCTCTCTTTATTACATCACAAAGGCTTTTATACTTTCGCTAGATAATTGAAATTGGAATCTTTCTCACCAAATCCCTGAGTTCGACTCTGGAATTCTTACCTTTCTACAGCTGATCCGTACACTGCGGGTTCGCTTTGCTTTTGAGTTCTAGATAATGTGCTCCCTCTCTTTGGGGATCCAAATCCCCGGCAACGGCGCCAAAAACTTGTTCGCCCCTAAAGTGCGTGCAATCAAGTTTTAAATTTATAAAACTAGAATAAAAGCAAGCGAACCCGCAGTGTACGGATCGGCGTAGATTAGCAAGTATTCCAGAGTATCGAACTCAGGGATTTGGGGGATCAAATTCAGTTAACAAATTATCGAGCAAGTAAAGTATAGAAGCTTTGCAAATATTGGGAAAACAACAATCCTAAAGATCCAGGTATCTAATTGTGGCAATCGATTCAAGATATACTATAGATATAAGGACAGAGTTGAGGTTTGCAAAGGTATACTAAGGTAAGGTAATGTACGGTGAAGTTCCAAAACCCTATATGACTTATCTAAAGACACTCTCTATAAAGGTTGTTGAGGCTTCATTATAGAAAGGATCTAAAGGCAAGAACTAATCTCAAATACCCAAACTTGTAACCCAAGGATCAAAACTAACTAAACCGATTAAGGTTGTGACACTCGAAATCGAAGTAGAGGTTGTTGAGGCTTCACTACTACCTAGAAAAGGGCAAACCTAGACTAGATTAAAGCTAATCTTTAACCTTGAATCAAAGTAAAAGCAAAGTTCGTAAACTGAGGTAAATCACGGGTAGATCTTAAGAATCACGGCCGTGGAAACCTAAGAACAGACCGTGATTTAGGGTGTCGACGATATTTCTCTAACTCTCAGGGTCTAATCAAATTACGATCGATCTATCATTATCTAAGCCACAATTATTAACCCTTCACCTTAGAATTGCTAAAGGGTTTTAGCCAATAACCATCATCATCAATTCAATAATCAAGTTTAAAGAGAAAATGGACGAAAACCTCAAAAATTCAATGACTATCAAATAACCAATCTCAAATCCAATAACAAATGTTTGTATTGAATGAATGCAGAAAAAAGGAATAGAAATCCTCACAACAATCTTAAGGAACAATGAAGAACGGGGTGTCAATCCGTCTCCAAAGATAAACCTAAGATAATATCGAAGTACACAATCTCCAAAATGCGTCCTTCTCCGAATCTTCCCTGTACGCAATAAAATCTTCAAGCCTCCCTCTCTTTGGGGATCCAAATCCTAGGGCTGTGGTTTATATCTAGAACTCAAAAGCAAAGCGAACCCGCAGTGTACGGATCAGCTGTAGAAAGGTAAGAATTCCAGAGTCGAACTCAGGGATTTGGTGAGAAAGATTCCAATTTCAATTATCTAGCGAAAGTATAAAAGCCTTTGTGATGTAATAAAGAGAGAAATGATTCCAAGGATTCAAGTATCCGATTTAGACTTTCGATTCAAGACACTTCTACGGGTGTAGGACAGAATTTATATTGCCAAGATTAAATGTTCAAAGGTAGGATTCGTACGATGAAGTTCCGAAACCTATATAACTAATCTATAGGTTCTCTCTATAAGGGTTGTTGAGGCTGCAATATAGAAAGATCTAAAGATAAGAATTATGTTCAAACTAACTATCTAAAACTCCAGGATATGACTCTCCAAAGTATGAATAGGAAGCACACTTAAAATCTTAATAAAGGATGTTGAGTCTCTTTATTACCCAAATCTTGCAATTTTAATCCATTAAATGTAGAAACAGGTTTGAATTGCATTCGAACATTCAATTAGAGGGTAAAAAGGTTAATCAAGATTGGGATTTAGGCAAGGACTAGTTTTGATTAAAGATTAATTCAATTAAAGTTCGTCAGAGGAATAAATCGCCCTGTTCATAGGAAAAATCGGCCGATTTTCCTCAAGAACAACCCGATTTTCCTTTTCACCACTGTCATGACAGATTCATCAATTTGATTTATTTTGTGTTCATTAATTTGATTTGTTTTGTGTTCAATTTTTTGCATGTTGTTTTGTATTCAATTTGATCTGTATTGGACAACTTCCCTTGACAGATTCATCAAGCAAACAAAACCATTGACAGATTCACCAATGCCAACCACAACTCTCATTCAATTTAAAGAAATATTTCTTACATAAAGCTTACATAAACCTTACATTACTACAATATTTCCACATCACACACACAAGAATTAACAACACAACATCTCATATTTTCAACAACACTATCATTGCAAAAAATTAACAACATAATAACCAAAAATTTCAACATTATAATATCTTGCTGCATCCTTGCAATGTGTGGGGGAATTGCAGATCATTAGTTGATCGTATTGAGCCTTGCAATATACCTTCTAACTTCTTCATATCTCTTGTAAAACCACAACCTTGTCCAACCAGAAACAAAGGTAGAACCCCCAATTTCATTCGAAGAAAAAAAGAACCTCAAATTCACCAAATCATCTACTTCAAACAAATAACGACAAAACCTAATCGGACATACCTTCCACATAGAGCAACCATAGAATCATTTTCCAACGTTAGGAGGTCGCCTGAAAGTGGAAATCGTCGCCAAAATTCCACGGTAGCAACAAACACAATCAGATTTTGACACTCTTCTTCTGCACGAGCTTAAAGACCCAAATGAAGACCCATGATCCATAGCCTCCGGTCTTTAATTCACAAAAAAGAATTTGGTAGAAATTTGGGGCTTTGGAAATTTGGGGTTTAGGGTTTATGTGGAGACAAATGAAAGTGGTTGGCGGTTTCTCTCTTGTGAACATTGCACCAATTCAAGTCTAAGGTAGGAGAACAATTGCCCCTGATATTTAACACCGTTCTGATAGTTTAACGTGTGAACAATGATCGAGATATTAATTTTTGGTCGGGCTCAATAGGTGAGGTACCGTTTTGATAGTTAAACAACGGGGTACTAAAGTTTAGTCAGTCTAAAAGTTGGGTACTGTTTAAGCAATTTTCTCTTATTTTGAAAGTAAGCCGTATTTTAAAACTACGGTTACTTTTTATAAAATAACAAAATAAAAGAAGGTTTACTTAATAGACTATTAGCATTCTCCTTGGCCAAAATGACTTCAGTTTCTGAAAACTCTCTCTTCATGCCGTTAGTCTTCACCGCGCCGCCACCGTTCGGAATCCCCATCGGAGCTTTGTCTCTTCTACGACCATCGTTTTCGTTCATAATTTCAAGTCAAAGCTTACCTTACTATTATCTTTTTATTTTTCTCTCCCCTCTATCTCTAAATCTTTCGTATCTCCAATGGGTTATATTATTGTTCTCATTTCCAAATTGAAGGCGCCGGTGAAACCAATGTACCGAAGCCTAAAATGAATCATAACTAACCAAATTATCGAGATTATTTGTGACATTAATATTAATGATATAAAATTACCTTATCTATGCTTTAATTATAAACTATTTGTTGTAATTTTAACTAGTATAGGGTGTTTATTTGCACATAGACAAATATTAAATGTGATTTTATACTAAATTTTTTTAAAGGGTGGTTCCTTGCAAAAGAGTTTGCAATGAACGATTATTAAGGGTCTATATATATATATTATATACATTTATCAATGTTTGTAGAGAGACACCCTACCTCTGTTGGATCACACGCCAAGTCGTTCGAGCGTTGAGGGCCCATTTTGTGGTTAGGGTTTAAGGTCGCTCAAATATGATGTTGTGCCGGCCACCCAATTTTATTGATTAGGTTGACGAAGTCCACTATGCCTTGTAGTACAAGCACTTCCGATCTAGTCTTATCGACACGTGTTTGTTGACTTATTCCTACGGTAATGAGTGGCAATTAGTGAAGGAATGTGTAGTTATATTTTGGGAATCTAATCAACATCAATTGTTAAGACGAATATTAATAAACGGGTGTGTACAATTTCATTATACAAACTTCCCTTACCTGTGATTTGAATCTTTGTCCAACAATTTTAATTCTTAAATCAATTTAGGAAACAAATCGTACAAATTTGTATATGAGTTTTGCAAATTTCGAGGTTTTTTCTAACCATTCTGTACATGGACAAATCGAAAGAAAAAAAGAAATTTTATAACCTCGTTTTTGCAGGTTGAAGATTGATGAACATGTTAAAATATTTAAAGAAACTAAATTCTGAATCAAAAATGAATATGTTTTACAAATATTATAAACTGATTTTGATTTTTATGAATATTTTTCCGGTTCAACACAATATTAGAATCTTCCCTTTTGGATTTTGTATCAGATTTTGACATATGGATGAAACGATAACACCGCTACTCATATTAGTGTTGAAGCCAATGTTAGATTCCTCTTTCACAATGGATTGAAGGAGTGAAAAGAGATCAAGAGATTCAAGAGGATAGTACAAGTGTTTTTATTATTTTTTTATTTTTATTTTTATCTGTGTGCAAAACAAATGGCAAATGTCAATCAACCCATTTTAACATATTTGGGTAAAATTCAGAAACAAGAAGTTGAAACGACAAACATAATACTAGAGACACAAGACCGGAATACTATTAAAAGAACACAAACTCACCAAAATGCTTTGAAAATACAAATCCAACTCTCTAATATCAACTAAAATAGTGGTATTGGTTGTTTCGCTCTTCGTTAGTGAACAAAGGAAAATACTAGAGCTTAATATCAATTCAAATAGGTAATCTACAATTACTGATCTCTAAGGCCAAACAAAATTCAGCTCTCTAATATCAAATGAAATAGGAGTATGGCTCTCTAATATCAACTGAAATTTGAGCGAGAATCTCCTTATTAATAAGATTGGGGGTTCGTTGAGGTGGAACTCGAGATATTCATGATTTTAAACTCTTTTATCGATTTCGGCGTATATTTAAAGTTGTGTCTGGATTGCGGTTGTGGTGGTGTGGTTTGACGACGGTTTATTTTTCAATAAGATTGAGGGTTTTGTTTGGTTGTATCTTTTGATGTTGGGTTGTTATCTTTGACGGTTAGTTATATCCGCCGACTTCTTTCGGCCTCTTGTTTCATTGTTTGTATATGCAGTGATCGAATCTACCACCCTTATATCTAAAAAAACTTAAGGGCATCATCCGAATTTGAAAAAAAAATTGTTAATAAAATCCTAAAAATTGCCAACCACAATAACACTTTCCGAATTTTTTCTTTATTGAACCTTACCTTAAATTTTCATGTTCGAATCATACCACCAACTCAAATGGGCCTAAACCCGTGCCCGTACCTGCCCAAACTGGACTTTAAACTTTTCGGCCCAAACAAGCCTATAGATACTGCATATATCTGTACTCTATAGGTTTATCCGGACCGAGTGGGCCCATATTTACCCGGTTCGGCTCAGGACCTTGGTGATGTTGCACGTAACAAGGAAAGATTGGGCCACGAATAATTGACAGGTGCAGGTGAAGTAGGATATAGTCGGTGGCAGTATTGACCGTCGGATGGAGGCCATACTAAAATACAAATTGGACCGTTTGGCGTTACCACCGCCTTCTAACTGATTTCCCAACTGCCAAACTCAAACTGTACTCCGCAAGCTTGCCTACAAAATGTTCCACTTGTCTTGTCCAAGGATACACAAAATCACTTCTTCTTTTTTAAATATAATTATTATATTTTTTTTTTTGTAAAAGAGAAAAACGTTGTTCTTCTAATTCATCTCTACTTCTTACTAAAAAGAACTCATTTACTCCACATGTCGTATGGTAAGACTAGCCACGTCATCTTTTTTCCAATTTATTTAAAATATTGCCACAAGATATTTACGGATTTGTCATAATATATTTCACAATAAAAAAAAGTTGTTATAATTAATAAACAGTTATCATGCCAAATCATCTTTAATCTAATAAATCATCGTGCCACGTCAACTTTAATCAAAGAATAATTAAAACAAAAACAAATAAAAAACATAATAAAAACATATCTACATTTTTTCATAATTTTCAAAAAAAATAATGTAGGCATTTGTATATCATATTTTGTTTTCTTATTTTAAAATTTAAAATCTTATTTTTAAATTTGATTTTTTAATTTCGAATTATATGTGTATATATATCATGATTTTGTTTTCTTAATTTTAATTTTAAAATTCAAATTTTATTTTCTGTTAAATAATTAATAATAGTTAAAATAGATAAATATCTTAACCGATTCCACATAATCCTATCTGCAGTTTTTTAACAATCTTTTTTCTAGATGATATAAAAAATTTAGTTTTAAGTCAATTTAGCCTATAATTAAAATTTTTTTTCTATTAACTAATATTCACTATATAATATATAAAAATAAAAAAAAATATTTAGGCAAAACCGCACAAGGTGCGGGCATTGAACTAGTTTTCATATATAAGGTAAAGAAATGAAATTTTTTAACTAATTGATGTGAAACATATTTCTTATATATTGTCAAAAAAATTAGAATGAAGTGTAACGTGAATTTTATTTATTAAAAATTAATTAATATTGTTTAATACGTTAAAGATCTAAATAATGTTATTTTAAAAGGTTATTTTGCAAAATTTAGGTTTTTTTTTTTTAAAAAAAAAGTATGTATTTGTGTTGTTACCATTTATCAATAATCATTTTCTTATCACATAAAAAGGTCATTTTAACGGATAAAAATCTTTTGTATGTATTGATATATATTTTAGAAATTTAAAAGTGAGAAGTACCATAATCCTTTGGGAAGTAAATGATTGACCATGCACCGCCCTTAGGTGATAAATTAATTCCTCAAATTGAGAGGTTGTTAATTGGCTTTAATCTCCTAAATATCGAGTGATTTACAGAATTCTTGAAAAAGAGACTCGAATTTAGTGGATAGGGCCGGGCCGGGCTTGTCCCACGAACAAGTAGGCCCACACAGCCTCAAAATTATATGAACCTAGTCGACGTTGAAGAAACAGCTTATCCGTCAATACAAACTTTTTGTTGAGTGTTTGGCACTTCACTTTCCAACTAACTAACTTCTCATAACCATTTTTTTATCTTTTATATTATTTTCTTGGAACTCAGATTTTATACATTCGTAATGTCTCAATTTGTAAATGATTTTGGTGCAATACTACAGATTTATAAAACTATTTAATTAATAACGTAATTTGGATGGAAATCATTTGTATTATAATAATACATATTTTTATAATATAAGTGTTATCCATCCGAACACTTTATTAAATAAGCACCGGTAACTACCAATTTACTCCTTTTTAGTTAAATAATTCTGAAATAAAATTACAAAAAAGCCACATCAAAAACTTATTTTAAAAAGCAATAGAAAAAAAAAATCCTCTTGCATCAACCGTTAATAAAAACCCCGCTAAAATATGGAGTTCAAGGAGGAGGATCCTCTAAAACATGGAGTCCAATTCGGTTTTAAGTGTCATCTAGTCGCATCAAGGACCGGTTTACCTTTCGACACCAATCAATATTGATTTTCACCCAATCATAACCCGGTTTATCCCACTAGATGTGAATAGACTTGTTCATATCCGGGTTCGGTCCGGACTCGGACGAGATTTATAAAAAGTTAGGCTTGTTTATCCAGACTTGGGTTGAGCCCATTTGGCGGGCCTATAGTTGTTGTTGTACCCGGATCAGTGTACGCATACCCGTTTTTATTTTCTATTTTTTTAAAAAAAATAATGTAGATTTTGTTCAAAAATAAATATATTTAACATATTTTATGTAACATCTATTAAATAAATTTTTATATTAAATATTATATATTTATACTTAATATTTATAGTAAATACAATATATATTTTTATATTAATGTATTTTTATAATGGATGGCGGGCCGGCATTTTGACCATACGGGCCTAGAGTGGTGTCTAGGCCCGGCCCGACAAGTCTGACGGGCCGGGCTTCTTCCTTTGTTAGTACTCGTCCGTTTTTTCAAGTGGGTCGAACCGGGGATATCCGGAGATGATCAGGTCTAAATATGAACCTCTCTCTTTTGCCTAGGAGTATCAATGTTGATCGTTGAAGTTTTAACCAAATAGTTATAAAACTTCACCCACAAGAATAAAGGGATCGAATGTTGTATATTCGGGTTTGTATTGGTTGAAGTAATAAACAAATATGCTAAGCTAAAGAGGAAAAGGAAATGATAAAATCAGGTTTTAAGGAATCAATTCGTGACATATAGCCATCGTAACAAGATTTGAGATGATATCTTTGGATGAGCAATCTAACGATGCGAGTATCCCCGCTATAATAAACCAAATAGTGACCACGTATGTGAATAACACGAACTTCAATCATCAATAATCTAGGCTAAACAACATTTTACATAGACAAATGGAGACTGTGCTTTCCAACTCGCATAGCCATCAATCCGGCAGTTCAACAAGTATAGAAAAGCCCTTTAAGAACTTAGAAATCTAGAAAAGACCAAGAGAAATCTTCGCTTGTGTCTCTTTAGTTAGAAAAGGTACAAATACCGGACCTTTTTTATGATAGTTAGAAATCTTCGAGACAATGATAATACGCTAATCTCAAAACCAAGATCTTTTCAATAAATTCAATAAAGCAACCTTCACTTTTGGCTCTTCAGTTGTTTTATCTAAACTAGTTATAAACGTCACTTCTTTTAAAGGTAAATAAAGGTGAAATCGAAGTACCCTGAAAAGAAACATAAACCTGTTGATATTCATTCAGTAATTCACATAAACAGTCATCATCGATCCATCATAGGGTTCAACAAACTCCTTAGATCGAAGGAGACTTAGCCAAACATGGAACAATGAGAGAAATCATACGAAAATAATAAACCTTGCATATAATAAAACTCAAAGCAAGAAAATTACAATGCGGCAAATTAAGTGTAACCACAGATGGGGTTTCGAGGGTGGAGTCTGACTATTTGGATCGGCTTAACCTAGAAGTCTAAAAATTGGAAATCTATAGAGAAAATCTCGGGCAAAAATGTACACAAAAAGCCCATCAAAATGAAAAGAGAGTGGATCAATATTGATTTCAGCCACCAAAGTCCAGACGACTTAGCGAAACGGCCTGAGACGGCTTCGATGTCGTCTAGCAAGCCGCCTCACCTCGTATGGGCTTTGGGTTTTCATCGTCTTGATTAGATTTGGTATTTGAAGTTGTGGGCTTGTCCAGACGGCTTGGTGAAACGACATGAGACGGCTTAGTAAGCATCTCACAAGCCGTCTCACCTTATTTGGAGATGTCGTCTTGTATGATTTTATTCATCCTTTGTATATTGGTTATGGGCTTGCATCCAAAGCGGTTGTTTAGCTCCTCGAGCAGTCGATCCTCAGTCACATACGATGTTGAATTGTGGCACTTGACTTCAAGGAAGATCGAGTTCTCGTACTTAGGTTTGGCGTATGGATCCGAAATGCTTTAAAGTAAGCCTTGAATGCTTGAAATGTGACACAACTAGAAGTAGATGCCGAAAATATAATATGAATGCATTATGCATTATAAGCAATTGAGACATGATCATATACCTCAACAGGGAGAGCTCGAAGACTACTAATGGAAAAATGAAACGGGCTCTAAACTCATCAATGGTCATCTCATGAGCATGTCCTAAAAGTCGGAAAGTGACCCAGTTATTCGGGATGTGAACAGTTGATACGGGGTTAGCCGTAATAGATGGTCCAATCTTTCGACACCAAAAGACTCAATAGAAAAGCGTAAATAAAAAGAGATATGGAAAGAAGATGATCCGATAATTGGATGAATCGGTAGATGGATAGATCAAGGCCGAACCCTAAAGACGACTCTAAAGGCAAGAAATATATGTGATGGCTCAATCACACAATCGGCAGCCAAGATCCTAGAACCCTTCCAAACAACCTGACATTACAAGGAGCGATGGTCCCTAAAGCACCGAAAGGTGTGCCCGTGAAAAGCCCGAGAAACCCTACTCACCACGCACAAGTAGAACAACTCAAACAAGTCCAAGCTAAAGGTCAAACAAGACGTCTCTCGCTCTCTATTTCCCACGCGGAAGCCAATAAAATCGGTTACCACTGCAAATACCAAAAACAATGTGTTTGATTCAAATTCAAGTTAAATTACAAAGAGCCTTGAGCTCCCCTATATATGGGGTATGGGTCGAGTAGGCTCTCAACAAAGAAATCTAAAGGAAATCATAAAATAAGATCCATATTCTAATATGATATGATCTTCTAAGACTTGGGCATCAAGTATCTCTAAAAAAATATGATTCAAGTCTATGTTTAAGCTTCCCTATTAGAAGACTTAATAATTCATAAAAAGAAATAAAATAGCATGGGTTGGAAAATAACATTCAAAGCCCAAAATTAACCCATAATTAAAGATGTCTTTATGGGCTAAAAATAATCATATTCTATCCAAACTTAAGCCAAATCCGTGGCCCACGGATGCATAGAATTTACGTGTACATGGTCGGCCCTTCTCCCATGCATGCACGAGTACGTGGTCTTGGATTGGACGTGTGCATGGCCAGCTTTTCATGCATGCATGTTAATCTTGACTTGGGCGTGTCTGGTTAGTTGGCTCCATGGGGGATGTGGGACCGGGGTCTTCTATTGCCGAGTAGTATAACTTCTTCTTGCATGTACTTCTCCTCCTTGCTACTTGTGATTGAATTCTCGTGTATAAGTGCACGCGGAACCTCCTAGTCTGATAGGTTTTATAATACGTCATCTTCCTCTTCGTTTGGATCGGATCTAGACCTTTCCTCCTTCTGCTTAAGTCTCATGTGCTCATGCCATCCTTTGCTCTTACTCTTGGTTCCTTCCTCTTTCTCATAAGATGTGTGGTCCTTAGCTCATGAGATGCTCCTCCATCACCTTTCGTTGCTCTTGACTTCTTCTCAAAAGATGTGTGGTTGTTCCGTTTATCGATTTTTTTTATCCTTTTCTTCTAGTGTTTCGAACCACTTTGTTTATAAAAAGAAAACATGTATGGGTATAAATACGTGTGTTTGGTGCAGGTACGGAACACTATTACAAGTACGGCATTACAGAGCATTGTTGGCGGGAAATGTGTTTTATTTTAATTTTTTTCAACTTTTTTTTTTCTTCTAACGAACACTTATATAGTTCCAATGTTTTGTACATTTCGTCTAAATTATATTATACTAATGATTCTACTTTTTCCAACTAATAGTATAAATTTTTTGAACACCTTCCAATCCCCCCTTTTTTTTTAGTTGTTCAAATATTTTATCAGTTAGTTCAGATTATATTGTACTAATGCATTTTTAAAAATTATTTTAAGAAGTTCAAGCTAATGCATGCACTAATAATATAAAATAATTAAATTAATAGAACACTCGATTGTAACTGATGGTATAAATATTTTACACCAACAATATTATAATAAAAGTATTCTAATAAACATATCTATAAAAGTATGAACATATTAGTTCAAAATTTGGGTATAATTAATTTGAATATTGTGTACTTTTATTTCAAACATAATGTTTTATCTGTTCAAACAGGTACAAGTAACAAAATACATACAAAAATAATTACTAAATTAACAAAATAATATATGAACTAACTACAGAAAATATCGTAACTGTATAATTTCGAACTGAACTAAAACTATAAACTGACATTTGCTACCTTTTTTTATGAAAACTAGTGTACTACCCGTGCCATGCACGGGATTTTAGTAAATTATTTTTATATAAAATTTATATTTAGTTATAAAAGTATTAAAGTTAAGACAATTACGTATAGAAAACATTATTAAGTATCATTATAAACCTATATATTTTGTTATATCTAAGAAAAATTATAATATCAAATTACTTAATTATAAATTCAGTGTCACATAAATACCAGTTCAGATTCGCATAACATTGTTCATCTCCTTCTTCATATATGTTATTATACTCTTTTTTTGGTTAAACATATCAAGAAAAAAACTATAATTTGATTATGATGGGATCGATTATGGGAGATGTACTGAAAAATATATGTCAACCGTAATGATAAGCTTTGCCTTTTTTAGAAAAATATTCATTTAAATAGGTGAATATACTCTAGGATTTAAATAAACAAAAAACTAATTAATCCGATCCACCATTTTTGTTGACTTACAAAATGAAATAAATCCATTTAAAAAAAAGGATAAATAGTTAGATGGAGTAGGAAGATTTTGAGATGATAGGATGAGATTTACTTAAAAACATGTATAAATACGCATATATTTGAAAACAAACTGATTTATTCTGAAATTTTGTTAATTAATATATTAATTCCGAAAATATATGTATATCTAAATTTTAAATATGTTTTCTAAGCGATAAATTTAGTTTTTTAAAATATCAAATGTAATAATTTTTTAAAATATTATGGGTTATTTTCAATGTGAGAGTGATTTTATGCATAAAAAATGCAAGTTTAAATAGACATGAAATAAGATAACATGTAATATTACAATCGAAGCAAATAGAATTTTAGTAATTAATTTATAGCAACTCTTGAAATAAAGTGTGATATTAACTCAAGTGAAAAAAATAACTCAAACCTTACTAATTTATTTATAATGACTCCTCAAAATATTTACTAAAAATGATACTTATTAACTATAGAATAAAGCTAATCGAGATAACTAAGAAGAAAACCATTGTAACTAATTTATCTCTAATAATTTAGAAATAATTTAATGATACTTAATCAAACAAAAGGTTGTAGTTTAATTTAGTTCAAAAATATTTTTGTAAAGCAGTAAAGAAATAAGGTATATAAATTTATTTGCTTTTTTTGCCTAATCATGTAGATGTTATTATTTAAAAAAATAAATGAAAAAGTAACTAATTTGCATTTACGTAGGTACTAATATATAGAAGATCATATTAGTTATTAGTTCACTAAGGTACAAATGTATTATTGTATCATAAATTATTTATATAATTAATTGGATATATTTATTTATGAAAATGCTCTAGATTACATTTGTAATGCTATTCGAGTATATTTTAATTAAACTTATTTTTGACCTCTAACCTCAATCAAATCATACGAGTAATCATTATTTTTTTTGGGTGGGATAAGAGTAACTATTGTTAAGATATATTAGTTGAAATATTTGTTAGGATTTAGTGGATATTCAATAAACTATAAAATTAAAACAATAATAAAAAACAATTAAAGCGTGTAACCACAACACATGCGTACACGGTACACCACTTCACCGCAAACATTTTAAATATAAATGAATCTTCCTTCTAAAACCCTAATTAAATCCCAAATTTACATTTAACAATATAATCCTCGTAATATCTCTTTTTTATTCGATTTTATTCAAAAACCTAAACTCTCTCAATCTCATCTTACCTCCCATTGTATTCCGACTTGGACGACACGACGTCCTTTAAAGTAGGTTTCACAATAAATAAAATTGGACTCGTGAATCTTTCCGGTCAACGTCTTCTCTTTCGCCTCCCGATTAATAGAATGTCACCCGACTTATTCCAAGATAAGGAATCGGGACCCACCTTAACCGTCGAGATGCTTGCAAGAAAGATCTTCATACCGCTATCTATGTTGCCACTATCTATGTTGCCGTTAAAGTCGTATAATGCCGATGTAGTGAACATGAAGTTGCCGAGAACTCTCAAGGCTTCATCATATAAGTATCCGGTTGTGTTTTGTTGGTGTGGTTGCAATGCCGTTTTTCCAATGTGGTGTCAAAGTCATGTTACCTGGAAGAGAAGTAGCAAAGTAAACAATCTCGTTATTCACTATTAGAGGGATGAAAAGAATAAACAGTACATCAGTAGCGTAAGGATTGTCACAAATAGAAGCATGATAAACAATGATAAACAATGATAAACAGTCTATGAAAATAAGAAGAAGACTAACGCGAGATTATTGTTTTTCAAAGAGGCGTGATATTCGAATATATAGTCCATCTAGGTTGAGGGTTTAGTATCGAGGAAGTTACAGGATTTCGTACGGATGAGATGAGATCACGTAAAAGATTTTCATTTTGTTATACAAAATTTGAATTTTTTTAATTAATTTCGTTTCGTATTAATTTTTTGAATTAAAATAATTTATTTACGTGCTAACAAACTATTAAGATGTTGTAGTTTATTTAACCTAATTCGAATTTTAATAAAAATAAAGTTGAATTAATTTCTTTTTTTAATATAAATTGTGGTGGTTAGAATTTGGTATCTCTTAAAAAAATTATAATTAAAGAATAATTAATAATAATAATGATAGTTTAGTAATTACTTTAGAAATTTATAAAAAAAAGGATATTCAATTGGTTTAGATATGATCTGTTGGAAAAAATATTTACACTAAAAATAAATAAAAAACCGTAGAGATTGTGCACATTTTAATTATAATTTTTTTATATTAATATCCAGCCAAATTTACAAAAAAAAATAAAATAAATTTGAATTTTAAAAACCAAAATAGCATAATATAGTACATGGGTAAATAGGTACAATATTGTACACATTTTAATGAAAATATTGTTTATAAATTATGGTGGTTAGAAATTTGAATCAATTTTCTCGTGATATTTGGAGATTTTAATAAAAAGAAATTTAATGAATTTTAAACTTTTTAATATAAATTCCGGTGGTTAGGATCTATTATAAAAATTATAATCAAAATAATTAATAATAATAATAATAATAATTTACTAATTACTTTAGAGATTAATTAAAATGGCAATTAGTTAGTTAAAAATTATAAAATTATTAATTTAGCAGCTAATTGGTTATCATATATTTTTTTTATTTGAAAATTTACTTAGAATTTACGAAAAATATTTTAAAAGTATTTTTAAATTTATTAATTTAGCTAGTTAGTTAACAAATTTTTTTTATTTTAATTAATAAGATGAATAACACAAAATTTAAATAGAATGGCATTTTAGTAAATATTTTAGAAAAAATCCTATGTGGCATACCTAGTTGATTGACATGTGGACTTAGTGTCCTTTGTTTTAGTAAGTAATATAGATTACAAGAATGTCACCGTATCTCTTTTTTGAAACAAAATTTTAAAATGAAAAAACTATTCTTTGTACATTTTAAAAATTATAAAACTATCCTCGTACATATCTTTAAATTATTAGTTGATCGAGAATTAAGGTACAAATTACTTTGTAATGTATTACACAAGAGCACTAATTACTTGAAGTAATTCGTATATATAATTAGGCCTTTTGCTGGAACCGGTGGTCTACAATTGTAGGGCCATACTGAAATAAGATCCTTGAACCGCCACCTCTCCAGAGAATTGAAACACACATCAAAGTCCGCGAAATCTCACCATTCTTCCCTTATCCAACGGCTCCAAATTAATGTTTAGAAAGCCGGGCCCATCGAGGGAGTACAGTGTATACTATAAAAGTATAAATCCCCCAAACCCCCACCATAACTAGCATGAGCCATCAACAACAAAGCAAAAACACCCCATCCCTCCTCAAAAATGGCAAAAACCAGTACTCTGAAGATCATACACTCTCTTCAAATGATACTCATGATCACCGGAGCCGTTTGCATCGCCGTAATCGTAACTCCACAGATATTCAACGTTATCGCCGGAGCTCAGGTGGCAGATATTAGGAGGAGCCTCCAGTCATGGCTCCGTCCTCCGTACGTTTATATCGTCATCAATTGCATCATCATCTCAATCGCAGCCTCTTCCCGCCTCCACAAATCACGTCAGAACGACGTCGCTTTTGATCATCCCTATGCCTCCCACGATGAAGAGAAGGCCGTTTACGTATCGGAGACTTGGATACCTGAAGCGACGGCGTTTGAAGAGTTCGATACCCAGGAAAACGGTTCGGTCGGTAATGAAGATATTGTCGGTGGCTTAGAGGTGGTGGAGTGGAAGCCAGCTGTCCAGCTGGAGAAGCAGGAGACGGATGAGATTGTGTCGTCCTTCTTCAACTCTCAGATTGATGAGCCGCCGGAGGCATCCTCCGGCCACAACTGCCCATCCTCTGGAGATGCTAATCAAGGTACATACTTGGTCAATATATTAAAAAAAAAGAGAGACATTATTCAGAGTATTACCATCGAATTGAACTTCATGGAACAAGACGGTTACGGAACTCGTATCCGTCACGTTACGGGTTTCGAATCCGTTACATATGTTTCATGGTTATGCCGCGATGATTTGTTTGTGAATTATAACCACAAAAAATAAAAAAAGTTAAAATAAAATCATCACGTTACGGAACCCGTAACCGTCACGATTACGAATTTCGGATCTGTGATGAATTTTTTTGTGAATTCCAACCCAAAAATTCTAACACTGTCACGAGAACTCGTAACTGTAACAAATGTTAGGAATTTTTTTTTCACGATATCAGAACCCTTACGATATCCGTCGTTGTGTCCGCAATTCCTCTTTTTTAAATATAGCAACAAATAAAGCCATCAAATCGTTTTGGATAGCGGTGACACTTAAAACAATTTGATCGCTTAAAACAATTTGATCGCTTTATTTGTTGCTATATTTTAAAAATTATAAACTTGTAGATGATAAAAAAAAAACAATTCGATATATACAAATTCATCGTCTCAACAAAGTTGTAGATTTTAATTAAAAAAAACTAAATTATAAACATTGTTATATTTTTTGTCTATAAATAAAATAGCTAAGGAAAACAAATTTTACTCTATGAATAGATATAATATGTATATTTAATTATTTAAATCTGAAAAGTATTGATGCATGCTTCATTTTTGTTGTTCTATTAGTGGTCCACGTTAGTAGACTAGTAGTTATCTTTCTAATTTCTATGTTGGCCTTCTTTCCTTTGATATTCAAATCAATTCGAGTGCTTGAGAATTGATATATATATATAGTTTACTTGATGAAAGGAAGATGTTAAATAAGTGAAGTGACATAAATGGGTGATAGGTGAAAAGCCCCTGGAAGAAGGTAATGAACATGAGACGCTGGAAAGCACGTGGAAGAGGATAACAGAGGGCAATTTGGTGACGCGTCACCTGTTCAAATCTGACACATGGAAGAATGGGGCCCGTCCTTTAGCCTCGTCTGAGCCGTCAACGCCGTCGTCGGTCAACAAGTCCAAAACGTTCAAACAAGGACGAAACAATTTCTCTCCGTCAAGGGCAAGGCTGATCATAAGGGAAAAATCGCCGAGTGAGGAGGAGCTGAATCGGCGGGTGGAAGCGTTCATCAATAAGTTCAACCAGGAGATGAGGTTGCAGAGGCAACAGTCCATCAAACTTGATGGAGACGAGTAATGAACTTTGCTTGCAGCATACTAACTATTCCATAATATAATGAATTTGTATGTATATGTTTTGATGCTGAAAGTAGGAGAGTTTTGATCATAATCAGAAAAATGCTTGTAATTAACGATGACTGTGAAAGATAAACCAAAGATTTGGATTCACATATATGTGTATACATAAGACTCTAAGAGTATATATAGTGTGGTTTGCGGATTTGTAATTTTTTTATATGGACGTCCTTTGATTGGTTCCATATATATTACATTGGTCATACAGTATCATATTGTAATACAGGAAGAGCATCAGTTAAGTGCTCTTCATGATCTATGTGCTTAACGGTTTGGGGTGCATTATTGTGGTTAAGATTATTATGGGGTTTGGGGTGCATTATTGTGGTTAAGATTATTATTGGATTATTGACCAAAATATTTCATAAAACAGATTTTTGGTTATTAGGGGTTATTGAAAATTTTTATGTTTCAAAATAATCTTCGATTTGTACCGAACGGACCGTTGGTCTTGTTATTAGGCCAAGATTTGAAAGTGGCGGCCCTTTGACCCACCCCGGAGATTGTCCAAGGACAAACTGACCGTTACTCCTTATATGACTCAAATATAGCTTGGTTGTCGAGTTTCATATATAATCTACCGGTGTTACTTGGAAAGGCTTTTACCTTCCTTCATGAGTCCCTATAGAGTATAGCCATATTCAGGCTCGAATGGACACACTCAACGAGGAACGTTAGGTTCATATGCGACAGCTCTTGACTTGACATGATATCCAACCACTCCGGACCCATAGACCATATACATGGTTCCTCATATGCTCGTATAAAGGTGCAGGGCTATACATGGTTCCTCACATGTTCGTATAAGGGTGCAGGGCTTTGTGGCAGGTGAAGCCGATGATGAAATATATACGTGAGAGTTTTTGCAAAATCAGCTCCCCGACGCTGTAGCTACTAGATCTGCTTTGCTTTGTGGCCGAGCCATCCTACAACATTAGATGCAGACGCTGTAGCTACTAGATCTGCTTTTTGGCCGAGACATCCTACAACATTAGATGCAGAGTTTCGGAATGCATAAAACCACATACCAGTTCCGTGCTAATCCACCCGTATCTTGGAAGTCATAAGCAACTCTTAAAAAACAATGCTCAAATATGTTGAGGGAGATTTCGGTTATCTTGGAAGTCATAAGCAACTCTTAAAAAACAATGCTCAAATATGTTGAGGGAGATTTCGGTTTCGGAGGGTGTCCCTGTGGTTTCGAATTTTCGGACTTTGCCTAACGGTTTCTTTGTGGGCAAATATGTCGTTAATGGGACAAAATCCAGAAACAATGAAAACATAAGGGCACCATCTAAAGAAAAAAAAAATGTTGGAAAAATAAAGAAAACCCCAAACGACAAAGATATCATCAGGAATTTCCAAAAAATAAAATAAATACAAAATCCAACGGTTCAATAATGAACTTTGCACATACAGAAGCTACAAACGCCAAGCAGAGCGTATCAACAAGACAATCAATTTGGTTTAGACCTCCATTCCACTTTCACAAGGAAACGTTCCCTTCATTCATTTTGAGCAAACTTGCCGAAGCTCTCCCAATTTTGACCATATGTAACACCCTTACAAGAAAGCATTTAACACTTACTTCTGCCTTGGCATCAACTGGATATAATATACTACCATTGAACAGAAAGGATCTGCACATGCCGCCTCCACGTTCCATTGTGTGCGTGGAGCATCAATGAACACTAATCACTGGAAATTGGGACATTCATACAAATTAACGTCTCAACAAAATTCTTCATTGATATGCATCTGCAATTGAGATGATCAGCCAAAGGTTACCGGCAAAAGTTGGAACCTTAAGCCAGTGAATTGTGATTAATACTCGACGTGTGTCAATTACCGAGGGATAATCCACACCAATATCGAATGACTCTGCCTCTTGACTTGGATAATATCCTCTTTAAGATGAATCCAAGGGTTTATATTCAACAACTGTGTCATATGTATCCACTGTAACACCGCTCTCTGCAAAACATCTGCAAATATATCCGAATCATAACTCGTAAGCATGTGAAACAACATTCAGAAATCAGAATCACATATTGAACAATATCAGACACTTCTTTCAGGGAAAAAAAAATAGTATGCATCTGCAATCATTTCAGAACCCATGCTTTCAAATACACTGCTTCACAGAAGGTCGTGAATGATAAATCAATACAAATCAGGGCTCCTATTCATTCCACATTGATGCAAGGAAGAAGTACTAGAATAACAAATAAAAAGCTTTTGGTAAACAAATCAGCAATCAACAAACAGGAGCTCATGAGCTAACAAGATGATTGCAAACATGGGTAGAACAACACTTCAATATATTAAGATGTAGCTAAAAATGACGAATACCTAAGCTCGTGCCAAAACAAATCGGTCCATCCACCCAAAAATCTTCGCAGTGGGACAAGCAAGTCGTCCTGGGAACCAAGAAGTTCAGCAGAGAAGATTGAATTCTCAATAGCTGAGACATATAATGAAGAAGCTACATGAACAATAACAGTAGGATCTGGATCATTTAGAATGACACGCAACTCCCTTCGTATCCATGGTTCTATTCGTTGTATCACTTTCTCTTTGCGTGTACTATCCAGTACTCCGTTCTGAAATTCCAACATCGACAGAAATATCAGATTCAGCAATAACCCCACACTTTTTTTCTTCTTTTTATCAAAACCCTAATTACCAATGCAAAGGATCAAGTTACCCTGAAGCAATCCCTATCCCGCTTTGATTAAGCAAGACACTATATCTATCTTTGATTAAATGAAATCCCACAGACTAAAGATTTAAACCTAAAGACGCAGGGAGTTGAAAAACTATACCGGCGGAAGAAAGTTCCTTGATGCTAAGGAAGTAGCTCTTAAACGCTGCTCGTATATGCTGCAACATAGATAAGAAATCCACCAATCAATTAGGAAACAGTTGAGAAAAAACTTTATACACAAACCCTAGGTAGGAAATCCAATAAATTATGCAATACCTAGCTCGCCACTGAAGAATCCTGCTCTGAATAACATCAGAAGTTACATTCTCGCCCCAACCAAACGATCTCCGGCGTGGCAACGGCCTAGACCGCGAACGCAATCCCCTCATAATCTCCCTTCTGGTTCTTCGAATATCCCTGCAAAAGTTTCTACAATCAATCAATATCTCAAATTCATTCTTTTAATTTCCTTAAGAAACAAAAACGAACCTCTGTGAGGCCAGGAAGCGACGGCTGTGACGCGATTCAACACTGGAGGAGAAGGTTGTAGAAGGAGGCGAGAGAGGAGGGAGGTGATGTTTACGGAAGGATCGAGAAGAGATCTGGTTGAGGTTTGAGTAGTAGGAGGTGAATTCAGCGTTGCAGAGAGGGCATCGGCGCTTGTAGGATGTCCAACGAAGGAGGCAACCATGGCAGTAAGCGTGCATACAGGCGGTGATGACAGCCGCTCGGTGGGTGTCGACATGGCGCAAGCAGATTGCACAAGATTTGCCTGTCACCGCTGCCGTCGGAGAGGACAGCCGCTTGGAGGTAAACGAAGAAGATGACTCCATGGCTGTTAAGAAGATCTATCAAGGGAGGGGAAGTGTGCAAGTAAGGCATGTTATTCCGGTAGGGCCGACACGTGTCCCGAAAAAAAAAAAAAAAAAAAATTTTTTTTTGAACGAGTTTGTTTGTTTGTTTTTTTTTTTTTTAATTTATAAAGGAATGAAAGTGATAGTTCAAAACTTATTAAGTAATAGTTCATAACTTCTAAAAGGATAGTTCATGAATTATAATAGAATAGTTCATAGTGTAAAATTTATAAAAGAGTGAAAGTAATAGTTCAAAACTTATTATGGGATAGTTCATGAATTATAATAGAATAGTTCATGAATTATAATAGAATAGTTTAAAGTGCAAAAATTTATAAAGGAGTGAAAGTAATAGTTCAAAACTTATTATGGGATAGTTCATAAATTATAATAGAATAGTTCATGGATTATATTAAAAAGTAATAGTTCATGGATTATATGGGAATAGTTCAAAGTTTATAGGATAATAGTGCATAAATTATAACATGGTAGTTCAAATAAATTTTCATTAGTTTCCGGAAAAAAAAAATAAAATAATTTTTTTTTCGGGACACGTGTCGCCCGTACGGTCGGCCGTACGACCGTACCGCAATATAAGGGCCGTACCTGAACATTTACCATAGAAATAGTGGCGGTTAAGAAAATGTTTTTTTTTAAAAGACAACTCGGTGGTGTGGTGTGAGATACCGACAAAATCAAAAACAGGAAAATAATAGGAGAGATGAGTACTACCGGAATTGAACCGTCGAAAATATAACTATAACACCCTGCCTCGTGAGAGAGTGAAAGATAAAATTCAAGGTAGAGTCTTCACATAATCGAGGTCGTCAAAAACATACAACCTCGACAATATGGTTTAAAACGTACACCAAAAATCAACAGAAAAATAAAAACACACAAAAACACACAACATTAAAAGAAATTCATTACCTTTTGGCCGACAAGGTTGGTGATAGAAGAAATGTATACTCGGACTTTAGCTTGTGTTCATCAAGACCATATGTCTGTTGTTAAAAAAAAATCGAAAGGCCACTAGTTTAATACTCCCTCCACCTATATGTTTTTTCAAAAGGAGAAGAGACAAAAACTTTTTTGGGTAAACTCACCCACCACAACGCACCAGTAGACCACCAACAAAACAATAGTACACCACCAACTCAACTCCAAACCCCCGAAAGACCAAAAATATTTGGACTTAAATCCCTCCGCTCTTACCAAGCATCGTTCTCGGTCTAACGACCACCTCTCTCGGCTTACCGGACACCATCTATCTAGTGTCTCTATATGCTTCATTGTCTTCTGTTTAAAACCTTTGCAAAAAAATCAACTACACTCTTACCCAAACCTTCAAAGAGATTTGAATATCTAATGGATAATAGATCCAGTCAAGCGAACCCCTTTTCCACCACTATCCAACCATTCCGGTAACTCAACAAAATTGCTCCCACAAGACCTCACAAAACCATCTTCCTCTGGCATCCACAAGCGCTTCAACCGTTCTCTTTCACTTCTACTACCGGATTCCGCTCTTTTAACAACCATATCAAGTGGCAACACCAACTCTAACTCTAATTTTGGCCTCAACACCCGGTGTTAAAACTCTGATTTTAACCTCATAAATCTAATCATTGCATCTCTCTAAGTCCTGTTAATTTCAAGAAAATATCCAGATTATCTTGCAAGGTATCATGACTGTTCATTCTGAAATTAAATAGTCTACACAACGAAGAGATACGACTAGGCAAAGATTTCCTAAGGTATAAATCTTCTAATTTCTTCCACAACAATGCAGGATTAGTGATACTTACAACCTGTCGAGTTACATCATCAGATGCCTTATGAAGATCTCATAGTGAGCCTACTCCTCTAGCTCCAACCTTATGTCAAGAGATGTATTAGTAAGGAACTTTCTTTGCATTATGTTCCAACATTTCCCCTTATCATTATCGCTTTGAACTCCAGTTGCTAGATAGAAAAATCTGAAGTGCCATCGAATGGTCTTATTCGGACTGTTTTCTCCGACATAGTCCCTTGTTTATGAAAACAAGATCCCATATGTCAAATACTTTCTCTAGTCTCTCTCGGAAGTTGAGAATATCAAGTTTCTCAACCTCATGTACGAAAAAGAAAGGTTTTCAAGCAAGATGATTAAGTTCTTTTTAAATCTTTTCAAAGTCAAATAAAAAATTGAAGGGAGAAAGGCTGGATCTTTGCTAAAAACTCAAAGGAAATCAAGATCTTTTGAAGCTTAGAAAGACACAAATGTTTCAAATCTATGGTCAATGGACATACGATTAGCGTCGCCTTATGTTCAAAGAAACCCTAGAAAACTTGAAACTCAAAAGTTATAGAAGCTTTGATACCAAATTGATAAAACTAAGGGCTCGTTTGGAAGCGCTGAGAATCATTCCCTGTAACGAAATGATTTCGAATCAATCAAAAACTATATTTGTTTAGAGGTCTTTTAACGCATTAACGTAATCCCATCATTTTCATTTCCTTTCGTTACCCTTATCCAATTCCTTTCCACCGCTCCAACCAAAAGGGTACTAAATCTAAAGGTTTCGTAAAACACTTTGACAAATCTAGAGTGGTCTTGCTCAAACAACGATTTAAAAGATTCAACACAAAGGATTTGGTGACACAATTTGGGAGAATCGTACTTTGTGGGATTTTAGGAGAGAAAATCCGTCCTAGTTCACTAGGTAGATAGATCGTAGGTGTACAGGTTACAAAAAACTCGTAAAAGCCAAGATCAAAACCTTGAAACATTAAAACAAAAAGAACACCACTAAAGTAGTAAAGAGATAAAAGGAAGATGATGCAAATCAACCTAAACAAAGCTTCCCGTGAAGCGTATGTTCATAATTTACCTTTGTCAAGGATCACAGAAGACCTCTCTCCCTCTCTCTCTATTTGGATCAGGGTTTTTGTGAATACCGTTGGTGACTTTTGAGCTCTCATAAACTTTGGAGAGCTTAAGTACCTAGGGTTAGTTGGTGCCGTCTTCAAAACACATGATCAACACATGCCTTCATTAAACAACCAAACAAATCATCGACGAGGCCCAACACTCAAGGCACAAATAGTAATAGCAGGCCCAACATGCACTTACGTACACATTATCCAACTTATATCGTTTTTTTATGTTATATACACATATAGACCCAAAGTTTAGGATCTTACCAAAGTAATAGAATACCAATGGTCACATCAACAAGGAAGAACATCTTAAGTTATGTTGGAGTCACACCAGAATTACACTTAACAGTTTAAGTGTCGTTATACGTTATCCAACAAGTCTTAAGCCACCAATTAACACGTGTGCATTAATAAGTATGTGTATGCATGGTTATGGTTTAATCAATCATGGTTTAAAAAGTATTACACAACCTTATATATAAGTTTTAATGTTTATGTATGACATAACACCCAGTCACTGAAATTAACGTACAAAGAAATTTTAAAAAACACTTCTCCCAAACTATTTAGTTGAAAAGAAAGAGCTATGTTTATTACTTGGTATCCAATCATTGTTTATAATATATTGTATGTTGCATTCATCAATCTCCCAATTGTGTTTGGCATGTCTTAAGCCATGATTTGGGGAAATAAAACTTTTTTTTTTTCTTACTACTTGATATGTTTATACCAACATAGTTATAGCTTGATTATTAGCTTGAAAAGTTTATACTAACAATTATCTCGTAATCTATCAAGTCAAAAATTTCTAGACGCCAATTGCTTTTGGCTTGTTGTAAACCATTTTGTTGTCCTGAGTATATAAGAACATTAATCATTTAAGATGTAAATCATCTTGGATAAAATGATAACAATCAAAATCAAATAACATTAGTTCACTTAATAGAAGCCGGTTAACACTAAGAGACCATTCTTCTTGTCATTGATAACAATCACATGCAAGTCACATGTCCCTTTTAATTTTTTTTTATCACATACCCATTTTCGTAATTTTACTCATAATACTTCACTTCATACCCTCCATAATTTCCTTTTCACCAAATATCAGACCAATTAATTTATATTTCATCCATTCACCTTCATCCATATTTTTCATCTTCATCTTCAACTTTAGTCTCAACTTCAACTTCATCCACAATATTTTTCAACCTACTAATCGCGCCTTATATATCTCTAACATATGATATGATTATCGTAGGGCATGTATGTACTTTTGCTAGTAATGCTAACATAGTTGGTCACAAGCTTGTCCTTCTTGACCCGTTAATAACATGATTTATTACCATAATTTAGGCATGCATTTAGGTAGATTTTGCTCTTTTGTTTAGAATGAATAAACTTAAGTTTGTGTCATTTGCACTTTTTGTAGTTTACTTTACAAGTATGGATGTCTACACAAGCTTTGATTAGTTTTTCAGGAAAAACGGTGGATTTCAAACCTAAACGAGACATTTGAGAATCAAGCCGCGGAGTAGAGCATGCTAAGATACCGGGAAAGAAAAATAGGAAATTCAATAGAATCCCACAAGTGAGAAAGCAAAAAAAGAGATCGAGCAACGGAGCAATGATGACCATTTGTGAAATCTCGGGTGTACAAGTACGAATCATGACCGAGATATGAATTTCAGAGTTAATTGCCAACGAGATTGTCAAAGTCAAGAGAAATCTCGGCCCCTATCTCGTCACGAGATTTTGTACACTTTTGGCCAAGATTTCTAGAAAAACCAAAGGCCAACTTTGACAACTTCCAAATCTCGACCTCGATTTTGCTGGTATCTCAAACCGAGACTGGCAACAGATTGTGATGTGGGACCATCCCCATCTGTAACACCCCAAATTCTGAGAACTCGGGGAGCTACTGGTTAGGACCTCACAATGGGTCCCGCCCTTAGTTTGACAACAATTTCACTAGGATCTTACAACAAGGCACAAATGTATTTAAAAAAATTTCAAAACATATTATTTTTAATATATGAATGTACATACGTGACAACCTTACAAAACGTATATATAGATACATAACATGCATGCCGTATGGGAGACTCTCCTGTCCCATCTAATGAATACGTGGACCCGGCTGACCCTCCGTTCCGGATCTCTCAACAACTGTCTATCTATACAAATCTACAACACGGATAAAACCGTTAGCTAATATTCTATGCATAAGTATAAAGGTATAAGCACAAACACACAACATACACAATCAACATGCAACAATCATCCTTTTATTATCTTTAATTAGGTGATATGTCATTACTAATGATACTTATTTTGTGACACGAGGGATTTCCAAACCTCGCCCCTGTCCCCATTTACCAACGAGGAATGGTACTAATGCATCTGACCGTCTACCTGACTGGGCTGGTCGTAGGGAACCTCCTAGACTCTCGCAAGAGCTAGGCAGATGATGTCACGACCCGTTATCATACACTTGGGTCAATTACATTATATAATAAAGTCGGCCTAATTCGTTTTCATTGTTTATCATAACTAACAAACACCACTCATACACATTACACTCATACAAGAAGCCAGCTAAGTAAGTCCGTGGACTAGCCTGAATCAGATCTCGATTCTCTTAATCACAACTCAATCTGTAACTGTATAACTCGGTTGCTTGTCAAAGGAGGCAAGTGTGTCAGCACACTTTTTAGGTAATTAGAAGTCTAAGACTTCTAAGGTAGTAGATCCTATTAGAATAGAATTTAATACATTACCAATTTATGGTCAAATGACTATTTTACCCTTGGTCCCGAAACTTTCAAAAATTCCAATTCATGTCTAAACTCTTATTTGAGACTAAAGAGTCATATTCTAACTCCTAAAGATGAGTTTGGTTACAAAATGACAATTTACCCATTTTCCTATTTTCGGGAAGATTGTTATGGTCCAACTTCGGCTTCAAATATGAAATTCGAATAGTCTTATAAAAAATCCGAAATAATTCCCTAGATCATCTATGATATCTCATCTACTCCTAGGAGCAAGAATTTCTTAAACTGTTCAACCATCACTTCTACAAAAAATTCCAAAGTTGGTTACAACACATAAAATATTCTATACTTAGCCAAAATCTGAGTATGTTTTCTAACTGTACAACAAGTCCACTTTGAGCCTCTATAATTCTAAATCCCACCATTGGATTCATCCCAACTGTTGACATATTAATCTATGCATGACACTAAACAACATCTCAAGAACTGAACGGTGGATCCTATCTCTAAGGCATCAAAAAGTATGCACAAACTTGACTGATCAACACATTTTCTGAAAATTCAGCAACCACTTAGCAAAACAGCACATTGTCTTAACTTTGAAAAATCATAACTCCTAAACCTCTCAATTAAATCCTCTCAAATTTTGATATCCTATACTATGTAAGCCTAACTAAGACATATCCAAAATTCAAGTCCAATAGAGTTCAATAACCTATTCAATCCTATATCACAAAATTGCATCACAAGCAGTTTTTCTCAACACTTGGAAATTTCAGCACAACAGAAAAACTGCTTACGACCCAATCTTTGAAAATTCGTAAATCCTAAACCACTCGCTGGATTTCTCCCAAATTTTAATATGATCTACAACAATATGGCAACTATATCATATCAAAAATTCAAGCCCAACAGAGATCAAAAGCCTATTCAAAACTATCTCACAAAACAGCATTCCATGCTGTTTTTCTCAACTCAACACATTTATAAAAACTGTATGAGGAGTCAACTTTGAAACCCCATATCTCTCAAACCATAACATGGATTTCTCTGAAATTTAGTATGATTTACTATGCAATACCATCTATACCATATCCGAAAACTAGCCAAAAAGGAAGAGCCTAGCGTACCTAAAATTGGACCCGAAGATGACTGTTTGTCACTTCCGAAAATTCAGAAAACACCTCAGCTCTTCAAGCTATCTTCCGAGGCTGTTAGGGGCGGATTGATGACACAAAGGGTACCCACATCAGCATATATATATATATATATATATATATATATATATATATATTATGAATCGATCAAAGAGAAGGACCAAGGAAGGACGGAGTTGGATCTTACTCGATTCTATGACTCGAAGGCATGAGAAAGACAACCCAAGGCTGCTGCGGATCAGATTTGGGCTCCTCGCATCAGTGGTCCGCGGGATCGACAGAATAGAAGCAGCAGTCCGGGTGCCAGTTCAGTTTGATAGAAGGAGAAGTACTCGGTCCTAGGTGCCGGTTTGAGTCGACCAAAGAGACCAAGCCGCTACTACTGCGTGGTTGCGAGATTGGAGGCGAAGGGGCTCGTCCTGGTGTTGTTTTTCTGTAGGTCGTGAGGGAGGCAGTCCATGTTGCTGGTCTCGACGGCACGTCGAGCAGGAGGTCATGCTCGCCCGCCAGGTGAAGCAACTGTCTCCGGCCGACACAACTAGCAACAACAACACTACTTCCTTGTTGGCATTGGGAGGGCTTTGCCGGCACCATCCAAGGATGTGGTTTGAAGGCGGCGGCGGGTTGAAGATGACCAGCGACACTGGTGGTTGGAACGCTAGGGTTTCGGCGGCGTGCGAGGGCTGGAAGCGGGCTAGGGCTAGAAGAGAGGAGGCGATTTACGTGGGAGAGAGAAGGAAAGGGTTTGCAAGGGTAAGGTTGAACTGCAACATCTCACTACTGGGCTGCTTCTGGCTGGCTTCTTGGGCTGTTCCAATCCGCCAAGAAGGGCAAAGCCATGGGCTGGGCAAGGTAAGCACAAGAGATGGGCTGAAGTTGTAAAAAAAACAAAGGTGGGTTGAGTTGTCAAAACTCGTCATGTCTTTGTCAAACCCATGCATGGCCTTGTCACAAATTTGTCATGGTCTCGTCATAACTTGTCATGGCCTCGTCTTGGGCTCGTCTTGATCTCGTCACTAGGGCATCATGACCTTGTCAAAGACAAGTCATGTTATAAACTAGGGTTTGATAGATTAAGGTTTGATATAAAATTCTATCATTTTATGTGAATTAAATTCTACATAAAATGATAAAATTTGTGGAGGATGATATACTAGATAGATTGAAAAATAGTCAACGGATCGAAATCCGATTGATACGGAATTAAACGGAACGAAAATTCCGGTTATTACACATCAGTACCTCAAGGACCATCCCTATATTAAGGGCTAAAGCATTGCAAGACAATCCAACTACACCTTCTCCAAGTTCCATCATAGGAGGAGCAAGCATAAGGCCTAGAGCAAAGACTATTCAAGATGAAGTTACAAGCATGCTAACAACATATACACTCAAGGAGACCCTACTGACTCTTTGGAATCCTTTGGTGACATTGTTGATTGTTATAAAGGAGTCAAGCCACGACCAAGAAGAGCCAACAAGCATAGAAGTTGGCTAAGACGAAGAAAGAGTCTCAGAGAAGAAATCTTGGGCATAATATAGGAATCTTGGCTGAGATATCCACCCGAGATTTGTCCTCTAACAAGCGTTTGAAGATTCGTCCAAAGATCTTTTAATTTGACAACTATCTTTTATAGTTTCTTACCATAAAGTTCTCAAACATTCTTAAGGTAGTTGTTAGCTTTGATCCTATTTTTGGGATTATTACTTTTATATCTTTTAAAGATATCTTTCCTAGATTGTCTTTTAAAAAATATCTTTCTTAGCTTACAAAGAAGATCTCCCTTATAAATAGACTTAGAGTGGGAAAGTACGTATTAGATATATTAGATTTGATTTTATTCCACATATTGTGTGACTTGCAGCTTCGCTTATGAATTTTGTATTTTATTCATTCCTATACAATCAAAGAGAGAGCCTTGATTGAATCGTTATAAAGTCCTTACTAGATTGTACTTGTGTGTGTTAATCTTTTTGAAGGTTGGTGCTCCTGGTCAATACTAGTCCTCCTTGTGCTTGTCTTACTTAGAAGGCTTGTGTAAGGTTAAAGAAGTGAGGGTTAAGGTAAGCTCTTCGTTAAGGGGTTTTGACACATCATTGGTCAAGGTTCTTTGCGGGAATATCTTGGTTCATATCTTCATATATTTATCATATTTCATTCTATTATTCACCTTCTTATCTTTCCATATAAATCATCAATCCGCATTCTGAGTTTTCAGAAATCTCGGTCTGCTCTTGTTGAAATCTCGCCCGAGATTTCTATTATCCTCCCGAGATTTGCTTTTGTCGAGGACTTTCAATCTAGATCAGGAACTACAGCTTCAACCCCTTATCAGATAGGGACGATATTCCTTCTTTGCAACTGATCCGATAAATTTTTTAGAGTTTATCGGCCGACTGATGAGGGGCCTTCCCCAACACTACCTCAAGGACCAATCACTAGATCAAGGGCTAAGACATTGAAGGACAATCTAGCTACACATCCCATCATGGAAGGAGCAATCACAAGAACAAGAGAAAGGCCATTCAAGATGAAGTAACAAGCATGCTAACAACATGTACACTCAAAGAGACCCTACTCACTCTTAGGAATCCTTTGCTGACATTGTTGGTTGTTATAGAAGATGCAAGCCACGACCAAGAAGAGCCAACAAGATAGAAGGTGGCTAGGATGAAGAAAGATCCTCATAGAAGAAATCTCGGCCAACCTACAAGAATCTCGGGCGAGATATCCAACCGAGATTTGGCCTATGACGCGTGCTTGAAGATCCGGCCAAGATCCCTTAATTTTGGCAACTATCTTTTTATTTTATTACCTTAAAAGCTCTTAAACATTATTTAAGGTAATTGTTGGTTTTATATTTTTAGATCATCTTACAAAGATATCTTTTCTAGATTATCTTTTAAAGATATCTTTCCTAGTTTAAAGTAAGAAAGTCTCTCTTATAAATAGCCTTAGAAGGAGAGATTTTTTGAGGATTTGATTTGATTAGTTTCCACAATATTGTGTGAACTCGCAACTTTGTTTATGAAGTTTGTGTTTTATTCATTCCTATTCAATCAAAAGAGAGAGTCTTTGATTGAATCGTTGTGAAGTTCTTGCTAGATTGTGCTTGTGTGTTAATCTTTTTGAAGGTTGGTGCTCCTGGTCAATACTAGTACCTCCTTGTGCTTGTCTTACTTAGAAGACTTGTGTAAGTTTAAAGAAGTAAGGGTTAAGGTAAACTATTCTTTAAGGGGTTTTGACACATCATTGGTCAATGTTCTTTGCGGAATATCTTGATTTATATCTTCCTATACCTATCATATTTCATTCATTATTCATTTTCTTAGCTTTCCATATCATTCATTATTCCGCATTCTTAGTTTCACTAAATCTCGGTTTTTTCTTCCCAAAATCTCGCCCGAGATTTTCATTATCTAACGTAGATTTGCTTTAGGGGGGTGTATTCAATTAAGAGTTTATAGGAATTTTTTGGACTTTAAAAGTCTATGGGTATTGAATATAGATTTTTAAAAGTTCATATAAATCTGTAGGTATTCAATTAGGATTTAAAATTTTCCATAAAATTCCTATGGTATTTAAAAGTTTGTGGATTTTAAAAGAATCTATTATTTGATTGATTTTGTAGGATGCTTTATTACTTTTATACATACCTAAAATCCATAGAAATCTTCCCCCAACACCTAAGATTTCCACAGAATCTGTATTGACTCTATATAGAATTAAAATTTCCCACAGAATTTGTAAATCCTATGATTATTAAGAATCCGTCAAAATCTTTAAAAGTCCGGATTGAATACACCCCCTTTAGTTGAGGACTTTCAATCTAGATCGGGAATTGCGGCATTAATCCCGCATCAAAGTGGTATCAAAGATAAGCGATTGAAGTCCGTCTCAGGTTTAAGTCAATTTTTGTTTTGAGTCTTCTTTGAGTCATATAAGAATTGAGTCTTTTTTTGTTCGCCATTTTTACGAGATTATTTGAGTTTAACGTGCGTTGACTTGTGCAAGTTTGGAAAGGAGAAACGTCATAGCCAAACACAAGCCAACCATTAACCTTGAAACCTCTCCCAACCCTTCGTAGATTGTGCTCAAAAGTTTGTGCTTAAAGTTGAGATCTTATCCATTCTTTTCCAACAACGATATATACACTTCTCCAACAATAAAGGATCCCAAGTCAACCAAGAAGTAGCATCCCCAAAAGTGATTGTTGAACATCGACATCAATGTATCGATTTTTCAACAATCTCGGCCAATTCATGAAGAATCTCGGCCGAGATTTCACCCGAGAAAGCTAATGTTGTCCAGTTTCAAGAAATTTTTCCAAAGCATAAACTGAAGTAACAAAGTGCACCCTGTGCAAGAGTATATCAAAAGAAGAGTTTTTATACCCACCTGTATACAGTTAATAGTCTTAGACATTCCCAAAACCAATCCCGACTATCTCTCTCTCCAACTACACAAGTTCAAGATACGTTCTTTCTCTCTTCTTAATCTCTTGTGTCCCTTCTTTTTAGCTACTTTCTACTCTAAACACTTAAGTTATATTCTTTGGGTATGTTAGTTAGTATCTATACTTCCTAACATACTAGTGTGTCTATCCGCAATATTCTTTCTACCTTGTCTTGTGTGGAGTAAACTTCCAACAGGAGTTCCTTATCCATCTCACAACACAAGAACCTTTATCCGAACCAAATTGACTACTTGATTAAACCAAGGAGTTCTAGTGAGACCAAAGCACCGATTGGTAAAGAATCATTAGTCCATCCAAGACAATTACACCAAACCAGCTTGCGACAACACAACAGAGCGTGAGTGCGAGAGAAAACAAGAACGGTATTTTCGTTGTCCCTAACATTACAAGTCTGTTGTTACTTTACATGTTTGTGTAGATGTCTGGAAGAGATAGTCCACGAGCATCCCAAAAGAGTGATTCTCTAGGGCCCGATGTCATGGAGTTGCTCAAAGAACTTATGGCTACTGTTTCCACCTTCAATAAACGATTGGAAAAGATCGAAGCAAGGCCCAGTGAAGAATCTCGGCTCGAGATTTGACCCAAGATCCGTCTTTGAAGTAGGCGGCAACTCTCTAGCTATGCCACCACCACCAACCCCCGTACCAACTCCAAATCTTCCCTAGGTTCCAGGTATTACTTACCCTAATTCTTTCTTTAACACTAATCATAATCCGCGCTTTGGTGAAGAGTTTCAGGACTTAGGTGATGAAGAAGATGAGGGCATGTGAAGAGACTACCCCCGACATCATTATAATGCACAAACAGTTCGTGACAATAACCATTGTAAACCTCCACAAGATAGTGATAGAATTGGGAGAGTAAAGGTCAAAATTCCATGTTTCGAAGACAAATGTGATCCGGACGTTTACATGGAATGAGAGACTAAGATTGAACAAATTTGGTCTTGCCACAATTCTTGTGAGCAACAGAAGATCCAACTTGATGCGTTGGAATTCCAAGGATATGACTTAGTTTGATGGGATCACCTCGTTAAAGAACGAAGAAGAACATTAGATCCATACATCAACACTTGGGAACAAATGAAGGCCTTGATGAAAGCTAGATTCATGCCTCAACACTATGGTAGGGAAGTGAGGCAGCGATTAGCGAACCTCAAGCAAGGTTCCATGACTATCGAAGAATTTTATACTACCATGCAAATGGTGATGGTAAAAGCTAACGTGCAAGAGGATGAGGAGTCTATCATGGCTCGATTTTTACGAATCTTGCATCCTTCTTTAGCTAATGAAATTGATTTATATCTCTATGCTTCAATGATTAACTTATTGTGTTTGGCTATCAAGGTGGAGAAGAAGATCAAAGGACGGAACCAAGGATCAAGTTTGTGGAATCCAGAGAGGAAATCTCAGCCAAGTCGCCAAAACCTTGGCCGAGATTCCACCCAACATTTCCAGAAAGACAAAAGAAAACGATCTGTTCCTGATCCGGCAACCCACAAATCTTCTACTCAGTCGCGTCCTTTGAATGAGCCTTCAAAGGATAACAAAGGGAGTACTTCTAACTCTACTTTACATTCTAGAGACATTGTATGCTTTAAATGTCAAGGTAGAGGCCACTATATGAGAGATTGTCCTAATAAAAGAGTTTTATTTTTAAATCAACAAGGGCAATATGAAAGTGAAGAGGAGCATGAATATGACAATACCTATATCAATGCATTGCATGAACATGATAGTAATAATGAAAGTGACAAAGGTTGTGAATATGAGCATAAGGAGTCTTTAATTGCTAGATGAACATTGCATGCTAAAATAGCTACATGTGAGGATAGTTAGCGGGAAAACCTTTTTCATACTAGATGTCTTGTTCAAGGAAAGGTTTGTAACATGATTATTAATGGTGGTAGTTGTTGCAAATCACTACTTTCTATCACCCTAGACCTTATAAATTGCATTGGATGAATGATTGTGGAGAGTTGAAAGTTAATAAACAAGCTAGAATTGTGTTTACCTTAGGAAAGTATGAGGACATTGTTGTTTGTGATGTTGTACCCATGCAAGCATGTCATATCTTGTTAGGGCGTCCATGACAATTTGATAGGAAGGTTACACATGATGGCTTTCCTAATAAACATTCCTTTGAGTTCAATGGAAATACCATTACTCTTAAGCCTATGAAGCATTTGCAGATTGCGGAACATTACGACAAGAAGAAGGACAAACACAAGGGAAGGGAACAAGAAACAACTTGCAGAGAAGAAACCATGGGAAAATCAACAAATTCACATTCTAGTGGAAAATCTCAGCCACAACAAGAAAATCTCGGCCAAGATTCTCAACCCGAAATTTCTTCTCTGGAGCATCATCGAGCACTTTTAGCGTCCAAAAGGGAGTTCCTTGATGATTATGTCCCTTTGGACACTACTTTACTGAGTTTATGTAAAAGCCTAATGACTTTAAGTGATGAAGTGAACGCTACCTTGACTAAAAACATTTTAAAGGATTTGGATGAGTATTAAGAAGTATTTACAGATGAGATTTCTGTAGGTCTTCAACCTTTTCGAGGAATTGAGTATCGGATTGACTTCATTCCAAGTTCGTCACTTCCTTATCTCCCCGCTTATAGAATGAGTCCGCTAGAAAATCAGGAAATTTAAGATCAAGCCTTTTGAATAAAGGTTATGTTCGAGAAAGTTTGAGTCCTTGTGCGGTTCCATTTTTTGTTGGTACCTAAGAAGGACAATACTTGGAGGATGTGTTTTGATGGTAGAGCAATCAATAACATCACTATCAAGTATTGTCATCCCATCCCTAGATCAGATGACATGCTAGATTAGCTTAGCGGTTCCACCTTGTTCTCCAAGATCGACCTTAAGAGTGGATATCATCAAAATTCGGATGAGGAAAGAAAATGAACGGAAGACATCATTCAAGACCAAGTTTGGACTTTATGATTTGTTGGTTATTCTTTTTGATTTGACTAATGCTCCTAGTACTTTTATGAGGTTGACGAGTCATGTCTACGCCATTATATTGGAAAGTTTATGGTTGTCTACTTCGATAACATCCTCATCTACAACAAATCCATTGAGGAGCATGAAGAACACTTAAGGGAAGTACTCGGAACTCTTAGATCTAAATATTTATATGCTAATGTTAAGAACTGTGAGTTTGGTACTAACAAAGTTGTTTTCCTTGGATTTGTAGTGAACACAAGAGGTCTTGAGGTGGATAAGGAGAAGATCAAAGCCATCCAAGAATTGCTTACACCTACCACCGTTGGACATGTGCGATCTTTCCATGGGTTGGCAACATTCTATATGCGCTTTGTGAAGGATTTTAGTACCATCGCAACCCCTCTCACATCTCTCACGAAGAAGCAATTACAATTTTAGTGGGGAGATGCGCAAGAGAAAGCATTCAATGAATTCAAGAGGTAACTATCAAACGCACCACTTCTTGCACTTCCGGATTTCACCAAACCATTCAAAGTTGAAAGTGATGCTCCAGGTATTTGTATTGGAGGAGTACTTATGCACGAGGGTAAGCCCCTTGCCTACTTTAGTGAAAAACTGAAAGGACTATGCTTGCATTATCCGACATATGATAGGGAATTATATGCTTTATTTCGAGTTTTCAAGACATGGAAATTTGGCCCAATGAGTTCATTCTTAGAATTGATCATGAGTCTTTGAAACACTTTCGGAGTCAAGATTAGTTGGATAGGAGACATGGAAGATGGATGGAGTTCATAGAGACTTTTTCTTATATCATCAAGTACAATAAAGGTAAGGATAATGTTGTTGCAGATAGGGATGTTCATAAAATTCCGATCCGTTAGATCCGGTCCGACATTCCGGTGATCCGATCCATGAAGATCCGAGTCCGACAACTAATTTTCCGTATCCGATACGATCCGAGAAAAATTACCGGATCACCGGATCGGATACGGAATAAGATAAACTTTCCTTCGGATATCCGGGGTATATGTATGTGTATATAATTTATAAAGTATTTTATACTTCAACAAAGTCACGCAACTAAGTTGGTAAGGGTGCTTGCACATATGCATTTGGTCTCAGGTTCAGTTCCTGGATGCTCCTTTTTCATCTCATATCATCTCATATTTAATGAGATTGGGCCATGAAATTTGTGAACTTGGAGGAAATGCAACACTATTTGGGCCGGCCAAGTGTCATTACCTTATCATTTACATGTATTCGGATATCCGCGTCGGATATCCGTTCCGATCCGGGGTTCTCGGATCGGATATCCGTTCCGATCCGGGGTTCTCGGATTGGATATCCGGGTGATTCCGGATCGGATTCGGAATGGATTAAGAGGGATTTTCAATTTCGGATATCCGATCCGATAAGCCGGATCGGATCGGATATCCGCTTATGAACACCCCTAGTTGCAGATGCCCTTTCTAGAAGGTATACTTTGATCACCACCATGAATTCTAAGGTTCTAGGTTTCCATTATATCAAAGATCTATACAACGATGATGTTGATTTCGGAGGTAAGTTTTATATCTTTGAAGGATTTTTGTTCCATGAAGATAAGGTTAATATCCCTAGATGTTCTCTAAGATTATTATTTGTTGAGGAGGCTCATATGGTAGGATTAATGGGACACTTTGGAAGAGATAAGACTTATCATATGTTTCATTCACATTTTTTTGGCCTCATATGCTTAAAGATGTTGAACAATTGATCAAGAGGTGCATTGTTTGTTTGAAGGCGAAGTCAAGTCGAAACCACATGGTTTGTATACTCCTTTACCTATACCTACTTCATCATGGCTTGATATTAGTATGGACTTTTTTGTAGGTTTACCAAGTACTAAGAAGGCAAGAGATTCCATTTTTGTGGTTGTTGACCGCTTTTCTAAGATGGCTCACTTTATTGCTTACCATAAAACTGATGATGCTTATAATATGGCTAACTTGTTCTTTATGGAATTTGTTAGGTTGCATGGAGTTCCACGGACTATTGTAAGTGATAGAGATGTCAAGCTACTTAGTTTCTTTTGGAAGATTATTCGGCAAAAGTTGGGTACAAGATTGTTGTTTAACAACTTCTAGTCATCCTCAAACTGATGGTCGAACGGAAGTTACTAACAAGACTTTGACTACTATCTTGCGAGCCATTTTAAAAGATAATTTGAATGCTTGGGAAGATGTTTTACTACATGTAGAGTTTTCTTATAATCTTACTTTGCATTCATCTACTAATCTAATTGAGTGTGTATATGGATTGAATCTTTTGACTCCATTTGATCTTACACCGTTGCCTATGGAGGAACGAGTGGATTTTATCGCAGAAAAATAGATGGAGTTCATTAAGGAATTGCATGAGAAAACATGTATAAGGCTGGAGCAAAAAGGGAAAACCGTAGCTTCAAAGGCAAATCGGAATCGCAAGGAGATGTGGTTCGAGCTAGGATATCTAGATTGGTTGCATCTAAGGAAAATGCAATTTCCAGAGAAAAGGATGTCTAGGTTATCTCCAAGAGGAGATGGACCATTTAGAGTGAAGCACAAAGTCGTTGATAATGCTTATGTCTTGGAGCTTCCAGTTGAGTATGGTGTAAGTCCTATTTTAAATGTGGGTGACTTGAGCCATTTTGAATCTATAAATGAGCATGTTAGTGATTCGAGGACGAATCCTTCTCAAGAAAGGGAGTATGATGAGGGACCATCCCCAACACTACCTCAAGGATCAATCGCTAGGTCAAGGGCTAAGGCATTAAAGGACAATCCAGCTACATATCTCATCATGGAAGGAGCAATCACAAGGACAAGAGCGAAGGCCATTCAAGATGAAGTTACAAGCATGCTAACAACATGTAAACTCAAAGAGACTCTTCTCACTCTTACGAATTCTTTGGTGACATAGTTGGTTGTTATAGAAGAGCCAAGCCACGACCAAGAAGAGCCAACAATCATAGAAGGTGGCTAGGATGAAGAAAGAGCCTCAAAGAAGAAATCTCGGCCAACCTACATGAATCTCGGCCGAGATATCCAACCGAGATTTGGCATCTGACGCGTGCTTGAAGATCCGGCCAAGATCTTTTTAATTTTGGCAGCTATCTTTTATTTTATAACCATAAAAGCTCTTAAACATTCTTAAGGCAATTGTTAGATTTATAATTTTAGATCACCTTAAAAAGATATATTTCCTAGATTATCTTTTAAAGATATCTTTCCTATTTTAAAGTATGAAAGTCTCTCATATAAACAGTCTTAGAAGGAGAGATTTTTAGGGAGATTTGATTTGATTATTTTCCACAATATTGTGTGAACTCGCAACTTCGTTTATGAAGTTCGAGTTTTATTTATTCCTATTCTATAAAAAGAGAGAGTCTTTGATCGAATCATTGTGAAGTCCTAGCTAGACTGTGCTTGTGTGTGTTAATCTTTTTGAAGTTTGGTGCTCCTGGTCAATACTAGCCCCTCCTTGTGTTTGTCTTAATTAGAAGCCTTATATAAGGTTAAAGAAGAAAGGTTATAAGGTAAGCTCTTCGTTAAGGGGTTTTGACACAACATTGGTCAAGCTTCTTTGCAGGAATATCTTGGTTCATATCTTCTTATACTTATCATATTTCATTCCATTATTCATCTTCTTATCTTTCCATATCATTCATCATTCCGCATTTTGAGTTTCACTAAATCTCGATCTGTTCTTCCCGAAATCTCGCCCGAGTTTCATTATCTAACCGAGATTTGCTTCAGTCGAGGACTTTCAGTCTAGATCAGAAGTGCGACATTAACCCTACATTACCGACCTTTCCTTTCCTAGACTTTCAGTATAAAAAGTGGTGTTGTAGGCCTTTGGCTGGTTCCCATACTATACACTTTTTAGACCTTTAATTCCATTTTTTCAGTATTTTTTCATTTCTTCTTCAACTTATTAGAAACATTATGAAGTTAAAAAATTTGTCTTCATTTTGCTAAATCAAAGAGAAGTATTGTTGCTATTTTTGGATATTGTTTCTCCAACTTTTTGAAGGCATCAACCACCTAAGTTTATTCTGTTTCCCTTTGTGTTTTTGATATCTAAACTGCATATATTCTTCCATTTCATTTTGTTGATCTTACCATGTATATTATTGGCTAGATTCTTGTGATTTTAGGGTGATAGATCTTGCTTATGGCATGTATAATGATAGATCAGCTTGCATGTTAGTTTAGGTTGACAGTGTGCATAAACCCTAGAGTTTATTGAGTTGAATCTAGGTTATATTTGTCTAAGATAGCAAACCAAGTTGGGATAGAGACTTACCCGATAATGTCCTTCCTTGGATATTGTTGATGATGAACTCTAGATAGTAGAGGTGTGAAAACCTCTATTGGATTAGGCGTGCCAATTTTCTGTGTAAGTTAGGCTAAACCCGAGACTTACTCGGTAAAGGTTGGTTTAATCCTTAAGTAGAGAAACCGGTTTGTGTTGAATCTTCATCCTTAGTGCCTTGAGACTTCCCCGGTAGTAGGTAGTTTGGATCAGAACTACTGGAAATAAGACCTCCCCCGTAATTATTCTCATTGACAAAACATCCCATCTTGGATCAATCAAACCGAGTCTTTTAGGAGTTAGATTGAATCCGTTGCCATAATCAATGATCTTGAAACCCTAGAATCCATTATTCCGATTATTTATCATCATCTTGTTGGTTGCATTTTGCTTGTTTTACTTGGTAGTTTAATTTGATCCTGGATCAACAACCAAACAAAAACGAATTTTCTAACCCTTTTCCATCTCCCTCATTTCTTATCCTAGACTTATACTATTTTTTTATAATCAAAATTGTAAACCAAATTCACCTTAGTCTTTGTGTTCGACCTTAGAGTACTTATCTTGCTACGGAATGATCCAGACATTGTCAATTTGCTAAGTAGTCATATACATCTGTTGCAAGAAAATAAAATTTAAAACTAAGCATCGTTTTTTAAAGCGAACAAGTTTTTGGTGCCGTTGTCGAGGACTAGGTCTAGTTTGATTTGCGTCTTGATTGTTTATAGTGTAGGTCTTTCTTTTGCTTTTGATCTTGCTTTGCTTTTTGTCTTTCAATTTTTCAGGATTTTACGTCTCTTCTTGGTGCATGCAAAAATCCCGGGATCTTAAGAACTTATCTCCTTTTGATCCCAAACCAGAAAAGACTTTGCGAAAAAGATCCAAGCTTACCTCGAAGAAGAAATGGCCGGAAGAAACCTTTAATCGGAACTTATTGAAGCTATGAAGCAACTTAGGCTTAGAGATGAAGTCTTGGAAAATGAGAGGAGGATTGCAAGAGAAAGAGAGGAACCTACCATCAGAGAAATCGAATATGTAAGAGCCAACATGAGACAAATGCTCTTACAACACAATGGAGGAGGAAATCAAAGACAAAAAGAGGAGAACTTCCAACAAAACGTGCATCCTCCTCCGCCCATGAGACAAGCCCGAGTAGAGCCAAATGTGGGGCAACCACAAACACTTGGGCAACGAATATATCCCTCTCAAAGGATTCATCATCCGGGAGTGAACCTTGGAGATCCCGCCGAGCATGACTACGAGTTCCGCTCTCAAGTCCTCCAAATGATCCGACACAACTAATTTGGAGGATTGGAAGGGGAGTATTCTCATCAACCTCTCATGAACTATGAGACTCTCATGGAGACATTGAGGGCCGTTTGGATGGAGAGCAACAACCACAAACTTAGGGATTTCTCCTTCTCTCTCAAGGATGAAGCTCTAGCTTGGTATCAATCGATCCCACTTGGAAAAACCAATACATGGGAGGAGATGACAACGGAGTTCCTCACCAAAACTTTCCCACTTTCCAAGACTACGGAGCTAAGAGGAAGGATCAACGTCCTTATAATAAAAGACAAGGAGAGCTTGTTTAAGTCCTGGGAGAGATTCAAGGACCTTCTCCTTGATTGCTCTCGCCATGGAATTCCCAAGATAGAGATCCTTGAGATTTATTTCAAAGGTCTTGATGAAGAAAGCCAATTATGCCTTTGATCTCTTTCGGGTGGAACGTTGATGGAGAAGAATATTGATGAAGCTTGAGAATTGTTGAAACGTAAGCCTTAGTCGTTATAAAGTACTCCCATAGGAAGAGTGATGAAAGAAGAACGAGACCCGGTGTTTATGAAGTGAGCAAGAGTACCATGAGCAAACAAAGCTCGAAGCTATCAACAATAGGCTCAAGTCTTTGAGGAAGCTTTGCACTTCCACTTTAAAGTCTAGTAGTCAAGTTCAAGACCAAGTGGTGTCTAAGGAGGAAAATTTCAACTACATGGAAAAGGGTAATTTCCAAGGAGGTTACCAAGGGAAAAGGAAATTACGACAACAAATTTTATCGGAATTTCCAAGGAAAAAACTACCGCCCCAACCACAACCATCATGGGTTCTCATATTCCAACCCGAATGACACAGTGTACCCTCCCGAAACTACAAGTCAAGAACCACCACCAAAGCCTCAAATGCAAGCCTCACAACAAGCCCCTACCGGATTTCAACAACAACCTCCCAAAGATGGAATCGAGGTGATGTTCGAACAAATGATGGGGAGATTGAGCGGTCTTGAGAGCACCGTTACATGCATTGTGAATGCTCATAAGGTGTTGTAAACATAAGTTTTTCAAAAGACGGATGATCGAAGTCCTACGAGATCCGGGAAAGCTTCCTAAAAAATCAAAGAGAATCCCATGGGCCAAATCATGGCTATTACAACAATAAGTGGGTTGAAAACAAATGATTCATTGCCCAAGGGAGGAGAAAAGGGAAAACAAGTGCTAGATGAAGAGCCAAAGGTGGATGAGAAGGGCCAAGAAAGGGAGCCTCCTTATGTCCCTCCACTGCCATTCAAGCCACCACTTCCATTCCCGCAATCCCGAGCTAGGGCTCGTTCGGACAAACATTTCGGTAAATTCCTTGAACTAATGAGCAAATTGCATATTAACATTCCGTTCATGGATACTATTTTAGGGATTCCGGTATATAGAAGGCTCTTAATGGAAATTCTTTCAAATAAAACAAAATTGGAGGAGTATGGTGAAGTAAGGATGACAAGGAAATCTACCGAGCTCACCCAAATAATTACGGAATATATGCCACCACAGCTTAGGGATCCTGGATTGTTTTGTGTTACCATAGGAGTTGGAGCATCATATTGCTCGCAATGTGTAAGAAGGTTAGCCTCGGGGAACTCAAACTCGTGAAGATGACATTGTATATGGCGGATATGTCAATCACCCACCCGGTGGGCATCCTTGAAGACATTCCCGTTCAACTTGGAAAGTTCTACGTTCCCATCGACTTCGTCGTCCTAGAAATTCCGGTAGATTATCCGGTTCCCATCATCCTTGGGAGGTCTTTCTTAGCCACTTCTGGATGCCTAGTGGATTGTAGAAATGGCACCCTCTTTTTCAATATTGGTGAAGATAATATTCAATTCAAGCTTTTTGCCATAATAAAAGGGTCGGTCTTTAAAGATGACATGTTTCATCTTCAAGATGAAGAGGAGTCTCAGGAACTGATGAGCTCGATCTTGATTTCGGACCCTCTCGAGAAATTATTGACTATGAGCCTCATGGAGGAGGGACCAATATAGGTATGCAATAAAGAAATCCGAGCTTTAAGTGTCCTCCCCGTCAACCCTAGAGGTGGATTCGAAGTTCTCACAAGTGAGGGAGAAATTTCAAGAATCTCGGCCAAGATTGAATTAAATTCAATTAATTGGGGCGAGATTCACAATTGAAAGTAGTCTCAACTCCAATCTCGTCCCGAGATTCCCTACCCAGAACCCGAGATTTCAATCTGCCCTTAATTTCCCTTTTCAATAGGAAAATCTTGGCCCCGTCAGTCCAAATCTTGACCCGAGATTTTGAGAGACCTCTCTTGGAGATGTGAATCTTACCCGAGATACACTAGAAGGATCGGGATCTTTGCCGAGGGAACCTCCTACACTCGAAATGAAGCCTCTCCTTGCACATTTGAGGTACGCTTTCCTTGGTCAAAACTCGTCTTACCCAGTTATTGTTAGTGTTAGTATAAATGAAGTTGAGCTTGATAAGTTGTTGAATGAACTCAAGTTGCATAGAAAGGCTCTAGGCTACACTATTGGTGACCTTATCGGGATTAACTCATCTATATGCATACATAATATTTTGATGGAAGATGATCATAAACATTTTAATTGAACCTCAAAGGAGATTAAATTCAAACATGAAAGAGGTGGTCATAAAGGATTCCTTAAATTGCTAGATGTGGGTATCATCTTTCCTATTTCCGAGAGTAGGTGGGTTAGCCTAGTTCATGTGGTTCCTAAAAAGGGTGGAATAACCATCATAACTAATGAAAACAACGAGTTAATACCTACTAGGAAGGTTACGGAATGGAGAATGTGTATAGACTACCGGAAGTTGAACCAAGCCACTAGGAAAGATCATTTCCCCTACCTTTTTATTGATAAAATGCTAGAGAGGTTGACCCAACACTCCTATTTTTGTTATGTCGACGAGTATACTTATTTCTTTCAAATCTCAATCCATCCTGATGACCAAGAAAAGATCACATTCACTTGTCCTTGGAAACCTTTTGCATATAGGAGAATGCCTTTGGGGTTGTGCAATGCACCTGCACTTTTCAAAGATGCATGATGGCTATATTTTCTGAATATATTGAAAATATCATGGAAGTTTTTATGGATGATTTTTTGGTCTATGGTTCCTCTTTTGACGATTGTTTAGCTAACATGTCATTGCTTTTACAACGTTGTTAGGATTTTAATCTTGTTTTGAATTGGGAAAAATATCACTTTATGGTTAGAGAAGGAATTGTTTTAGGACATTTGATATCTAATCGTGGCATTGAGTTTGACAGGGCAAAAATCGAGACCATATGATGCAGGGTTGATGCCGCAATTTCCCGATCTAGACTGAAGTTCATGGAATCGACAGCAGAAAGAAATCTCGGTCGCTAATGATAAATCTCGGGCGAGATTTATGGATAAGGCCGAGATTTTGTGAACCTCGGAATGCAGAATTATCGATGATATTGAAAAATAAGAAGATGAATATGGAATGAATTTATGGTAATATAGGAATAAAAGACTAAATGTTTAGACTTGCAAAGAACCTTGATCAATGGATCAAAACCCTCAACAAAAAATTAGCTTAACCCTTCCTTCTTTAACCTTACACAAGCCTTCTGAATAAGGCAAGCACAAGGAGGGACTAGTTTGACTAGTAGCACTAATCTTTAATAAGATTAACAAACATAAGAACAACCTAGAAACGACTCATAATGATTCAATCAAAGGCTCTCTCTTTTGATTGAATAGGCATGAATAAAACACAAACTTCGTAAGCGAAGAAATGAATATCTCACAATATTTTGGAAATAATAATTAATCAAATCTAAGCTTCCTATGAAACTCATCCTCTAAGGCCATTTATAGGAGAAATTCCTCTAAAAAGATAAAATAAAAGAAATAAAAGATAATCCTATAAGATAGGATCAAAACCAAAAGATATACCTTTATAATATTTAGAGCTTTAAAGGTATTAAAGATAAAATATCTAACAACTAACAAGATCTCGATTGGATCTTTGTAGATCTAGACAAAATGAAATCTCGATTGAAATCTCGGGTGAGATTTCTTCTCAGGGCCGAGATTTTGACTGGATTGCTCAAATCTCGATCTAGCCACATTTCTTGGCTCCGTGTAGTTTCTCCTCCTGTATTCTTCTTGCTCTTGATCTAGTGATTGGTCTTTGTATACTTGGTGTTAGGGATGATCCCTCATCACCATAGAAAAACTACCTTTTCCGAGATCGGTAAAGGAGGTAAGGTGTTTTCTAGGGCATGTCGGTTTCTACCTAAGATTCATCAAAGACTTTTCTAAGAATTCTAAGCCTCTCACTAACCTACTAATAAAGGATGTCACATTCATATTCTCAAAAGAGTGTCTTGATTTATTTTGTAGGTTGAAGGAAGCTTTGACCTTCGTTCCCATCATACAACCCCCAGATTGGACTCTCCCATTTGAAGTGATGTGTGATACAAGTGATGTTGCGGTTGGGGCCGTGCTTGGACAAATGAAGGAAGGACTCATGCATGCCATATACTATGCTGGCATGATGCTAGATGAGGCTCAAGTTTATGCAACCACTGAGTAGGAGATCCTAGCGGTTGTCTATGCCTTTGAGAAGTACCGTTCCTATCTTGTGGGAGCGAAGATGATTGTATATACCGATCATGTTGCAATCCGGTATCTCCAAACAAAGAAGGATGTCAAACCTTGCCTTATCCGTTGGTTCCTTCTCTCCAAGAGTTTGACTTAGATATCCGGGACAAGAAAGGGTCGGAAAATTCAGTAGCCAATTATCTTAGCCGCCTACCTTCCGTGTTTATTGAGAAAGACGATCTTCCAATTGATGATTCTTTCCCAGATGAACAAATCCATTTGATGGAAGAGTATCACCTTCAAATATCAAGGAAGAATCAGCCATGGTTTGCGAATATTGTCAATTATCTTGTATGTGATAAGATTCCTCCCGGTTTGTCTCCATCACAAAACAAGAAGTTTTTCAAGGATGGGAGGCATTACTATTTGAGCCACTTTTTTTCAAAAGGGGTCCCGATGGGATGTTTAGAAGATGTGTTCCGGTAGATAAAGTTGAAAGAGTAATCCGCCATTGTCATTCTTTGTCATGTGGTGGACATGCCATCTTCATAAGATTTATGCCAAGATTCTACAATCTAATTTCTTTTGGCCTTCTATATTCAAAGATGTGCAAAGATTTTGGCATCTTGTGATTCATGCTAAAGAATGGAAACATATCAAGGAGGAATAAAATGCCCTTAAACAACATTCAAGAGGTTAAAATCTTTGATGTGTGGGGAGCGGACTTCATGGGCCCATGCCCATATTCTTGCGAAAATCTCTACATCCTCTTGGCAGTAGACTATGTATCAAGATGGGTTGAAGTCATTGCTTCCCCTACAAATGATGCCAAGGTGGTTGTGAGATTCTTCAACCGGATCATCTTCCCAAGAATTGGCACACCCCGGGTTATAATAAGTGATGATGGAAAGCATTTTACCAGTAGGAACTCTGAGTCTCTATTGCCCAAGTATGGGGTCACTCACAAGGTTTCTACTCCATACCATCCTCAAACTAGATTCCTAGCCCTTCTCCACAAACAATCTGCCCGATTTCTACAAAAAATCCCTCTTCCAACTCAAACCGTAACCCAAAATACCCCAACTTCTTAAAACTCCAAGAAGAAGCAAAAATTCGAAGAGAAGACTAAAAAGGGGCAAAATAAGGTTTTTCAGCATCAAGGAGGAAGTTTGGAAGCAAAGAGAAGCACGAATCTTGACTACTGCACAAAACTGCAAAATCTCGGCATGTTCATCTCGAATATCGCCGGAGATTTTCTGCCCAAACCCGAGATTTTCCTCAATTTTTCTCAAATGGAGCGATTACGGCGCACTAAGCAAGACATCGGCTGCCCCAACTCCTCCTGAGGTTCCCAACAGCCACCACAATCGCCTTCATGGCAAATTTCGGTAATTCAATCCAAGCACAAGGTGAAATTTAATTGCCTTAAGAATCTTTAAAATTTCGCCCTTGGATACTTAGAATTAACTAGATGATTATGATGCATTGATGATTAAGGGTGACATAGAATTGATGCTTGGTATATGCCATTGGGAATTTTTCATAGGCCCCAGAGAACCGACTTTTAATGAGATAACTCGGGAATTTTTGAGTTCCTACGATATTCATCAAAGAAGAAGATTGTCAAATTTAGGTTGATGAATAAGGATTATGAGATGGGGGTGGGCTGATTCGGGAGCATTTTTGGCTTTCCGGATAGTAAGATTTCTACCTTCCCTCATAATAGTATTAAACCGAGTGATTTTTAGGAAGAGATTGCAAAGGTAGAATCTAGCCATGAAATGTGGACCACATGAGTTTCCAAAGCCAAGTTAATTTACAACCTTTCCTTCCAGGTTATACATAGGGTAATGAGTGAGATTTTGTTGCCCGGCCCGAGAGTACCCAAAAGGTCAATGTTGCCGAACTCTTCATTTTGTGGTGTATAGCCACCGGTCCTTGCCCTGAAACTTACTCCCTTTCAGCGGATAATTTGAAGAAATTGGAAATAAAGATAAAGAGGTCATTTGTGTTGGTGGGTTGATCACTACCAATGCTAAGCCTTTGGATGTCGATCTCTCGGGACGTACTCTCGCTGCTAGGCCCCGACCGCTTGGACAATTTGTCTCATGGGGCATGCCAATTCAAAGGGGCAACAACATCTTCAATGTGTCCTTATCTTGGGACAATGACCGAGTCATACCATGAAAGATTAAATACACTATAACAAACAAAATAAATTGGAAGTCGGCTTTTGAGGAGCTTTCAAAAGAAGAAGAAGAAGAAGAAGAAGAAGAAGAAGAAGAAGAAGAAGATGATGATGATGAGGAAGATGAGGCTCGAGATATGGAGAATTCTCACTATCCAGGCAAACAAGGACCAATCACAAAGAAACGGACGAAAGACAAGGATCGAGCGCAGAAGGCAAGGATCGAGCGCGGGACAAAGAAACGGCAGAAAGACACTCTAGTGGAGAATCTCGACCAACCAGTGGAATCTCGGCCGAGATTATCGAGCCTTGCTCGAGATTTCTTGAATCTTGACCCCCTACAGCAACCGATGTTCCATCTTTAAGAGCACTTTTGGTTTCCAAAGGAAAATTGTAGACTGATCATCCCTCCATCGATTTTCAAATGATACCATTTATGTCTTTGGGTGATTTCATTAAGCGATGTGTGCTTAAGCAATCTAGAATTTACCATTCCTATATAGCTTTGAGTTTTCATGACTATGTAGTTAGGTTGTTTTCCTTAACTTCTTTTAAACTTATACCGTTGTCTTTCAAAAAGCGAGTAAGTTTCATTGTAGTAAAGTTAGTGGCAGACAAAGTAAATCAAATGGACATGCAATTGCTACTTGATCCCGGATATCTCAATAAATTTCCACCAAAAAAGGATGAAATTGTAGTCTATTCTCAGTTAGCATCATCGATAGTGGATTTTGGACGTTCAATAGACATCTCGGCCATTCTAGAAGCAAAATCTCACCCGAGATTTATGTATTTCGACTGAGATTCCTTACTATTGAGTGTTGCACAACTCGTCTTCAAAGCACGAGTGTTACATGTAAGATCCTAGGTTTTTGCCTTCACCGCCCCTGCGGTGAAGAGGGCCGCCCCCGCGGCCAGCCGCCCCTGCGGCTGTGAGATCCGCCCCTGCGGATCGTGCGACAGATCGCGCCGATCTGTTTTTGTCGTTTTATCTTTCTTCCATTGATAGAATACCCGATATTCTATCTTATGGGCCGGTTTCCTTGTTTTCTTTCTAACCCTAGACGCCCTTCCGTCTAGCGTTCTAGCCCTCCCTATATATATTCTCTTCCTTCTCTCCTTTTCCCGTTCCTTGCTATCATCTTCAAACCCTAGAGAGCTGCAACCGTCCTTGCTTCCTACAATCCCGCTGAACGTGTAAGTGCATCTTTACTGGTTCTTTCTCACGTTCCTTTAGCGCTGCATGACTTCCCTTCTGTTTTGGTTTCTTCCTTTCGTTCTTTACTTTTCTTCTTCTCCAAGGATCAAGCATGAGCCTTGATCCTTGTGGAGTGTTCCGTTGTTGACCCTTCGTTGTTCTCAGGCTCTCTAGAGTGGAGTCTCTACATGTTGGAACCAAAGGCTCGAGCTTTGGTTGCCCCTGCTGTGAGATCTGTCGAAGAGAAGCCCGACAATAGCTTTTGACGAAGATCCGCCCCTGCGCCTGCACAGAGCCGCCCCTGCGCCTCTGTCACAGCCGCCCCTGCGCCTGCACAGAGACGCCCCAACGCCTCTGTTCAGCCGCCTCTGCGCATCTGTATAACCGCCCCTGCGGTTTTTCTGCAGTAACTCCCGTCTTTGGTGAGTTGCTTCCTTCCTTCCTTTCCTCGTTCCTTCCTTGGTTCCTTATGGTTGTTCCTTGTTCCCCTAAAGTTGTTGTAAGACTAAGGTTGAGCCCTTATCATGTGTTGATCTCTTAGAAGTCGTTGAGACTAGAAGTCATAGACTTCTAGCAACCGTTTCGTTCATGATCCGTATTGCTTGTTCGTATAGGCTTTCCTTACTCCTTTCCTAAGGGAAACTGAGTTTCCTTGTGTGTACTCTGAGTTGTTGTTGAACCTTTTGGGTTACCTTCGTGTGAGGTAAGTCCCTTGGACTTACTTAGCTTCTTTCCGCGTATTAATTGGATTGTTTTGGCTTGTTTTGTGTTGCTATCATGTTTATAAAGGATAATAAGAAATAGGATTCACCCTTTGTTAACCTTAATTGGCCCAAGTGTATTATAACCGGGCGGTGACCACTTGTCTAGTTCTACAGGAAACTAGAATGTGCTCTTGCAACCCAGACCCGTAGGTAACGGATAGTACTGATCTATTCCTATTGGTACACGGAAGCGGAGGCGAGTTTCAGGAGATTCTCGTGTGACAAAAGAAGTTGAATTAGTAATGGATAACCTTAATGGAAGATAATAACTAGTTGATGTGTGAGCATGCTATGTGTTTTCTGTACCTTATGTGTGTTTGTGCCTTTACACTCTTGCTTATACCTAGAATGTTAGCTAACGGTTTATACCGTCGTTGTAGATGTTCCGCAGGTTCAGGATGCTGCTGAGTGATCCGGATGGTGTGGTCAGCCGGGGTTCCCGTACATTATAGGACGGGATTGGGTTTTTGGTTCGTTTGTTGTTCCCTTTTGTTTTGACCCGGCCGTGGAGCTTTTGTGTTTTCTTCTGTTTGAATCTTTGGTTTTATATTAAGTTTTGGTTTTCATTCGTTTGTGCCTTGTTGTAAGATCCGTTTGTTGTTGCTAATCTGAGGGTCGGGACCCATTGTGCGGTCCTAGCCCGTAGCACTTCAAGTTCCCAGAACTTGGGGTGTTACATTACAAACTTCAAGGGATCCTCCAGGAGAGTGGATATTGTAGTTTCTACCACAACAAGAATTGAGTTCCTATGTAATTAATAACGAGGATGGTGAAGATTCGAGGACGAATCCTTTTTAAGAAGGGGAGTGTGATGTGGGATCATTCTTGAAACCAAACATACAAGGACTATCACAAGATCAAGGGCTAAAAGGATCCGAGAGGAAATGATAACGAAGAAGATCAAGAAGCCTTGGAAGTGAAAAATCTTGGTCGATATATAGCCCGAGATTTCTCGTCTGTCGAGAACAACAAGATCCTTTGAGATCTTATCTATCTTTATTATTTGTAGTACCTTTTTATCTCTCAAACATTCACACGGTATTTGTTAGTTTTTTATCCTATCTTTTAGGATTATTTTTAGATAATCTCTTAGATTATATTTTAAAGGATACTCTTCTATAAATAGCCTTAGAGGACGAGATTAATAGGACAGTTATATTTGAATTTGATTTCCACATATTTGTGACTTCGTTCACGGAGTTTGCATTTTATCATTTCTATTCAATCAAAATGAGAGTTTTTGGTTGAATCGTTGTGAATCCTTGCTAGGTTGTTCTTGTGTATGTTAATATTGTTGATTGGTAACTAGTCATACTAGTCCCTTCTTGTGATTGTCTTATCTAGGAGGCAAGTGTAAGGTTAAAGCAGGAAGGGTGAAAGGTAGTTCTTTGTTTAGGGTTTTGACACATAATTGGTCAAGTTTATTTGCAAGGCTTATCATACTCCGATCTTCCTATACATATCATTTTACCTTCCATTAATCATCTTCTTATCTTCTATTATCATTCATTATTTCACCTTCTGAGTTACGCAGAATCTTGGGTTGTTCATACAAAAATCTCGCTCGAGATTTACGTATGTTGTTCGATTTGAGGTCTTTCAATCTAGATCAGGAACTGCGACATCAACCCCGCATCAGGTTGCCTCCTCGATATCCACCAAATTTCGAACAAACCACCCTAGGGCACCAACGGTACTCACACGGCCGATGGAGAGAATACTTTGAGGACGAGGAGTGGTTGCCTCCTCCATATCCACCAAAGCCCAAAGAGACCATCCATGGGTATCAATGGTATCCACATGAACGCCGATAACGTGATGCCGTCTTAGATAAAGAAAACTCCGCTCCAAAGCGTGAGTTTGAAGTTATAAGGGCGGCAATACTTGTCCTCACGAAGAACGCACAATGCCAAGAGGCTATCGAAAGGGAGCAACACCATGTCCATGTCTCCCCAATGCAAACCAACTCTATCCAAGCCCACCAAGGACCCCAAGTGGTGGCACCACCTATGTGTGAGTTGGTTAACAATCCATTGAATGATGAGGGAAAAGAAGAAGACGGAAATATCATCATTGAAGAGGTCGCCCCAGAAATCCCAATTCAATGATCTATCCGTTATATGGATAGTTCCTTGAAGATAACAAAGACGAAGCCATCATTAAGAGTAAAAAAGATATCAACCTTGACAATAACACCATTATGTTGATGTAAAACAAATTTGCGCCGTCCCATTCGAGGTTTGCCTTTATCATGTCCTCTAACTTATCTCTCGACTTGTCGTTCCATCTTTTCAGCATGCCTCCGTCATTCACAGTCAAGACCATTGACGGAGTAAGAGACAAATTCCACAGCGTCACCGCCATGTCGAACTACAAGTTTGAGCCTCCCGATCCGGAGTTTGTCCTCTTTATGTTCGACAACCTCCACAGATCCACCTTCTTCAAAGAGTACAAGTTTGAGCCTCCCGATCCGGATTTTTTCCTCTTTATGTTCAACTATATCCACGGCTCCATCCTCTTGAGAGACTACAAGTCCAAGCCTCTCGACTCCTATGGCGTGCACTTTCATGACCACGGTGAAATGGGGACGTTTCACATCCAAGAGGAGGAGAATGATACGCCCCTAGATGCCGATGGAATCCGTGCTTCCATCCCTCTCGGTCTGTCTAGTGGCATGCCTTGTCTTCACTACGCCATGGCATGAAGCTGACAAGTTTGGACACGTTTTCCGCATTTTTGTATTAATAGTCTTTTTATTTTTGGAATATTAATCCCGGGATTATATTTCCGGAACTTAATGTCCGAATTTAAGTTTAGACTTTTGGTTTCAGAATTTAATTCGAAAACTTAATTCCGAACTTAAATTCCAATCTTTCACATTTTAGGCTTTTCATTTTCCGAACTTTAAATCCGGATTTTATTTCCGTCATTTATTTTCCGACTCTTGGTTTGGTCACATCCACTATATAAGGGATGCTTGACTCACTTGTAAATCATGTTCAATTTGATTAAGTATTGAGAAGTATTTCCTCCTACTTACTTGAGCATCAATCCTCTTCCATCCTCTCAAAATTCTTCCTTGGATCCAAGTCTTTGATCCAAGAACTCATACTCAAGGATTCTTCTCAAGAATCAACCCACTATTCACATCAAACGGCTTGCTCGATCAATCTAGAACGAATCAACCCATCAACTTCTGCCTCCATCTCTACGCTTCTGCATTCCACATTCAAACGTTCGAACGCATCCGCACTTCAACTAAGGAGTAGTTGATGCTTAAGCTTGATCTAGATTTGGAATTCTTCCTTGATGTGTCCAAGGATGCATCAATGACCAAGGAGATGATGATGATTTGACCACGGATATAGCAGACATGGGGATTGGACGGTTTGAGGTGCCTTTACGGGTGTGAGAGCATCCACCTCATTTGCACCTCGATATGGTTCCTGACACTGGAATGATTATCAAGAGCTCCTTGTCCGGTTCAACAACATGAGCACCCAATGGGAGAACCACGCCACCTCATCTAGGAGATTCATAGATGTGCGTTTTGCAGTGATGTCAAGTAGGCTCAACGACATTGAGGAAGCTCAACGGAGACGAAGGGCACAATACACCGTTTCCGAGGGCATGATGAGAGACATGTACCACCACCTTTTCGGTGTCCATTATGACCCGGATCATCGTTGTTTCCCAGCTCCACCACCTCCACATGGACCACACCCATGAGCATCGGATTACCAAGAACCGTCGTTTACAATGTGAGTATCCTTTTTCACATCTTTATTTATTTTTCACATTGGGGACAATTTGATTTTTAAGTATGGAGTAGGGTATTTGCATAAACTTTGCATGTTTCCTTTTCCTTGCATTGTATTTAGATGGTTAGTTTTATTTTATGTCACACGCTTACATTAGTTGTGCATCCATATAAAAAAACTATAAAATAAAAAAATTGTGCTTCTAAGATTGATATCATCCCTATGATGAAATTTTGTGTGTGGATTGGCCTAGGATGATTACTTTGAGCTTAACTTGATTAATGGCATATGTGGGATTTGAATACTTTGCTAGAATTTGTGTAAAAATGTGAAATTGCTTTTGTCTAGACTTGATTGAGTTATGATTGTCGAAACTACATTACAAGTTCTTGCACATTGCATAGGGATGATTAAGGCATTCTATTTCTTTCTATCTCCTTATCTTGATCATGCTTTTAGCCCTTCAAACATTGAAAAAAAATATTGTCTCCTTTGACCCATCTAGGAACTAGGACATATGGTGGTTTGATTGGTGTGTTGAAATCAAGTGTGGGGTGAATGGTGTGAAAGAGTTTGAAAAAGAATAATGTTGTAGAAATGTGATGAAAATATTGGAAAAATAGTGTTTAGGGACATTGGTTATGAAGATGAGTAACTTGGTACTTTCACATAATCGGGTGTTTGTAATCTTGTCAAAGTCGGATTAGCTAGTGTCTTGACGAGGGTTTGGTATGTGCATCCAGTGTGAGGCCCCTTAGAAAACTTTTAAGGCTTGCTAATCACCAAAGTTTCGGCTATTGTGCACCAATTCCTTTCCCTCCAAAAATAAAAAATAAAAAAAAAGAGAAAAAAAAGAAGAGGAAATCTCTTGGTGGATTTGAGCGGAGTTTTTCAAGTTGTGGAGTTTTCTTAGTCCCGGATTTACACCACATAATCTAAAATCATTCTACCTCTATCACGTTTATTGGCCTTTCTTCTTGTTAAGTCCTTATGAACTATGTACTTATGTTTTTGACTTAGTATTCTAGATTTGAATTCCACATGATAAGTTTAGACACCTTGGACTTGATTTGATAAGCATGAATTCTCATGCAAAGTGTGGTTATCCTCTTCGTGCCAACTTTTATTTGACCATTAACGAGATATCTCCTTGACCATGAAAACAACACTTTGAGGGTGATCTATGACTAGAAGCACTATGCAAAAATATTTTGTCATTGTTTTCACATGCATAAATCATGTCATCTTTTGTCTTAAGTTTGATTATTGCTTGGGGACAAGCAAGGAGCAAGTATGGAGTATTTTAATAACATGATTTATTACCATAGTTTAGGCATGCATTAAGATAGATTTCCCCTTTTGTTTAGCATGAATAAGCCTAAGTTTGTGTTTTTGCATTTGCTATTGTTTACTTTACAAGTATGGATGTTTATTCAAGCTTTGATTGGATTTTCAGGTAAAACGGCGGATTTTGAACCTAAACGAGACATTTTAGGATCAAGCCTCGAAGTGGAGCATGCTAAGAGCTCGGGAGAAACAAATAGTAAAGCCAAGAAAAGCCCACAAGTGAGGAAGAAAGAAAAGAGATCGAGCAAAGGAGCGATGGTGACTTTTTGTGAAATCTCGGGTGTGCAAGTATGCATCTCAACCGATATATTTCAAAGTTAATTGCCAGCGAGGTTGTCAAAGTCAAGAGCATCTCAGCCCGTATTTCGAGTTGAGAGCATCTCAGCCCGTATTTTTGGCCGAGATTTCTACAAACCAAAGGCCAACATTATCAACTTCAAAATCTCGACCCCGATTTTTGTAACACCCCAAATTCTGAGAACTCGGGGAGCTACTGGTTAGGACCTCACAATGGGTCCCGACCTTAGTTTGACAACAATTTTACTTGGATCTTACAACAAGGCACAAAAGTATTTAAAACATTTGAAAACTTTAAACAATATATACATGGAGAATGTATCAGCCTTACAAGAAAAGATACTAAAACGACGCATATGAAGAACAGAAGACATTCCCGTCCCCAACTAAATGAGTACGTGGACCCGGCTGACCATTTCCTCCGGACCTCTCTACAACTGTCTTAACCTGCAAGGCATCTACAAGCGGTATACAACCGTTAGCTAACATTTTATGCATAAGGATAAAGGTAACAGCACAAACACACAACATACACAATCAACATGCAACACTCAATCCTTTTATTATCTTTAATTAGGTGATAGGTCATTACTAATGATACTTATTTTGTGACACGAGGGATTCCCAAACCTCGACCCTGTCCCCGTTTACCAACGCGGAATGGTACTAATGCATTTGACCGTCTACCGGATTGGGCTGGTCGCAGGGAACCTCCTAGACTCTCGCAAGAGCTAGGCAGATGATGTCACGACCCGTTATCATACACTTGGGTCAATTACGTAAATAATAAAGTCGGCCTAATCTGGTTTCGTTGTTTATCATAACTAACAAACACCACTCATACACATTACACTCATATAAGAAGCCAGCTAAGTAAGTCCGTGGACTTACCTGAATCAGATCTCGACTTTCTAATTCGTAAATCGATCTGTACAGTAGCAATTCAGTGGCCTGTCAAAGGAGGCAAGTGTGTCAACACACTTTCTAGGTGATTAGAAGTCTAAGACTTCTAAGATAGTAGGTCTTAATAGAACGGAATTGATTACAGTATTAATTTATGGTAAAATGACTATTTTACCCTTGGTCTCGAAACTTCCAAAAATTCACTAATTCATGCCTAAACTCTTATTTGAGACTAAAGAGTCATATTCTAACTCTTAAAGATGAGTTTGGTTACAAACTGACAATTTACGCATTTCCCTATTTTCGGAAAGATCGTTAAGGTCCAACTTTGGCTTCAAATATAAAATTCGAATAATCTTATAAAAATTCCGAGATAATTTCCTAGATCATCTATGATATCTCATCTACTCTTAGGAGCAAGAATTTTTTAAAACTGTTCAACCATCACTTCTACAAAAATTTCCAAAGTTGGTTACAACACTTAACAAACAGCACATTGTCTTAACTTTGAAAAAAATCATAACTCCTAAACCGTTCGCTGGATTTATTCCAAATTTTGATATGTTCTACTGTAAAATCTTATCTATACTATATCCAAAATTCAGCAGCAAATAAGATCAAAAGCCTATTCAAAACCATCCCACAAAACTGCATCACATGCTGTTTTTATCAACAAACAGCACACTTATAAAAACTACATGAGGAGTCAACTTTGCAACATCATAACTCTTAAACCGTAACTCCGATTCTTCCCAAGTTTTAGTATGATCTACTATGTACTACTGACTACAACATATCCAAAATTCAGCAGCAACGGAGGAGTATAACTTACTCAAATCGTGACCCAAAGTTGACTGCTTTTTTCACTTCCGAAAACTCAGAAAATGTGTGCCTCCTTACTGTTCAGTTACGAATGATCTGTATAGGTTTAGAAGGCATTACATGCACTCGTTAGGCATGGAATACGTGGACAGAACTGAAAGGGAGAGAGAGGTACAAGCCTTACTCGATCCCACTACTCAAATGCACTAGGCTGCGTTCCTGGAGAGATCAGCTAGGGTTAAGGAGGGAGTATGAGGCTGCTGTGTTGAAGGGAGATGTGCACAGATCACGTACAGGCTGAAGGCCCGCTGCTGCTACTGAAGATTTGTGTGAGGCATCCCTGGTTCTGTCGAGAGGCTAAGGAGTCGACTGGGTGGCTGATTGTTTGGGACGATGGCTGCTTCGTGATTGAAGGCGGAGAGGTGCTGCGTGCAATGGGGATTCTGTAGCGCAAGGAAGGAGCAACAATTGTAGTAGACGAATCTGGACATCCTTGGCAGCAACTGTAGCATGATCTCAGGCAATTAATTCAGCGTAACTCCTGTCCAGCTCAGCTTCAACGTACATGGGAATTGTTCCTGAGGGTTTTTGCAGCGATCTTCTCTATTGGGCTGACTGCAGAATGGGCTGCACGAGCTGAAGCAAGGGAAAGATGGGCTGAAGCAAGGCAAAACTGGGCTGCTGAATTGGTCAACAGAAGTGGGCTGAAAATACAAGAAAGATGGCTGAAATAATTGCAAGAAAGATGGGCTGAATTGTATGTCAAAAATCTGTCAAAACTCGTCATGGCCTTGTCAGGCCCATGAATGAGTTTGTCACAGATTTGTCGGGCTTTGTCATGGCCTCGTCTCAGCTTAGTCATGATCTCGTCACAGCTTGTCATGATCTCGTCTAAAGTCATCAATAGGAATGAATTATAATAATTAGGGTTTGATATAAATCTATCATTTTATGTGAATTAAATTCTACATAAAATAATAAATAATTATAGGAGTTAGAGCTTGATATAAATTTATCATTTTATGTGAATTAAATTCTACATAAAATAATAAAATTTGTGAAGAAAGAAATACAAGATAGAATGGGATACCGTCAACGACTCGAAGTCCGATTTGATTCGGAATTAAACGGAATAAAAATTTCGGATATTACATCAGTACCCCCTTAAAATAAGTTTCTTCCTGAAACTTAGGACAAGGTACTTAATTAATCGACTTCCATAAATAAACTGGTATGTCCTAGTTTCACTAAAATTTACTTTCCTTTTCTAAACTTCTCTAATCTTATCAAAGCGTAACGAAAAAAACTGGTCGTTACATCAGATCCCCCTCAAAATAAGTTTCGTCCCGAAACTTAGGGTAAGACAATCCTGATCGGCCTTTTAGGCACCAAATGGATGTGTTTGATCGCTATACAAAAGTCTCGTCGTTTTCACATCTAAGTATCCCACACATCAAGGTTACCAAAAGAACACATTACTGACTAAACACTCAATCATGAAATAAACAAGCAGGCAAACAATATCACACATACAAGGTCAAGCCCTAACTCGTCACTCTCGAGGTTACAACTATCGCTACACAGGTCTTTGAAAGGTTACGTCTCTTACTATCCCCCATATCTTAGGTAGCCTTATCAACTTTTCATAAAATCACTGAATCTAAAATCTTTTCAGGTACTTAGATCACAAGCGTTTGCTACCACGTTCTAGAGTGGTTACCGGATATCTCACCGGTATCATCCGACTCAATTGTCTGATCCTCTAATCTGAAAACCTAACTCGTTTCTGGTATGTATGACTCCAACTGAAATTCTCAACTTAGTTCCCCAAATTTAGTCTCCGTGGAAAACTGAAGCAGCACTCTCCAATAGGGTGAGGAATATTAGTCCATCAGTCACTTTTAAACTGCTTTAAAACTTATCATGGTTGCCTTACACAACTCACTTCTAGATCCTTTGATGACCCTACGGAAAATGATCTATTCACCTTTCTTCCCTTCGTTATTACCACCTGCTTCCGGCCTTCTGAAAAGGTTCTGACTACCCACTCAGGCCCAAGGCCTTTGACATCCACCAACACTTACCAAGTGCCCAATGCTCTTCGTATCAAGACCCACTTGGTCTTGTCTTTTTAATATTCCTCAGTCGTCATTTTCCTCAGGTACGGAATCGTCACCGTTACCCTTTTCAGGTCTAACACTCGAAACAATTAAAAATCAAACCTGGTGGTCATCCTCTTTGTTCACCTGACATTATTATATTATTTATAAATCTCCAATATATCGTTTTCTCGAACTTAGGTTTATCACACATTTTCCAAGATCTTAAGTGACCTAGAGTATGTCGGGAATGACGGTATTAGACCCAAAGTGACCTCCTATCACCGTTATTTGATCATAACTACTCAATAATTGTTAACATAACATCAACAGTGCACTCTTTTATCCACCACTTTTATCGGACTAATAATAGCCCTCTAACTCAAAACGCAACTAGGCTCTATTCCAACATAACATTACACATAAAATCTACTCTGAGATTATGATTTCTGTAAGCACAGTTACTAGGTTGCAAGTATGCTCCTATCGCTTATCTTTCTTATGTATCTTCGACTCAGGATGGTAGTTACTCACTTTGAGCTTTCTAGTGCAGGCCATGCATAATACTTTTATTACATCGTTAATTCCTTCCTCAATCCATCAAGAAAACTGACTCTAGAATACTCCGTTACATAGTGGATTTCGAACTAGTTATCTGACAACATGCGACAAGCCGTCATTATTCACTTGAATCCATAATAGGGTACTAATCTCCTTCTATTACCTCTTACATGCACATACTTTCCCGACTACCTTGATGGTGATATAGCTCCCGTACAATATTTTAAATCACTCCGCATAGCCTATCTCATGTTCCTTCCAAGCGAAATGCATTTCACCAACTCTCATCATCCTAAACTCGGCACGTTTTTCCTGTGCCATTGCTTAAAGCTTTGTGGGTTAGGACCTACCACGCTTCCGCTGCGCTACTCTGATAATTCTGTTGTCACTCATTAATCATAGGGACATTTTCTGTGGGTCCCAAGTGATTAACCTCAAACTTTTCTTCCAATTATATCATAAGTCGTAACCGGATGAAGTACCAAGTACCTTCCTTAATTGCCTTAATGAAACAAAATGACGATTGGAGAACAACTTCTTCCGTTTACTTTCTTAATTCTCTTAGCACGGATCCAAACCCCTTGACACGACCGGAGTTTGATCTTAACTAGCCAAGAAGTAACCCTTAAAACGTTTCTCTTTATATCTTTAATTCATCCAAGAAGGTTGTCGTTGCCTCCTTGAGGAAATCCTCTAAGGCGTCGGTAAAGCTACTCCATAGATCCATAGTCACAAATATCTCTTCTTAACGGGACAAAACTCCTCAATACCAAACAATACTTGCACGTCCTTGGTTGCCATCGGTCAGTCTATAATTGACTCATCTCAATTTCATATCTCTACTGGTATTAAACTTTTGGTGCACATCACCTACTAGATTAATCCTTTTATCCTTCTTTAGTTCGTCTTATCTTTCACTCTCTTATGCTTCCTTTGGGTCAAATCTCTTTCTCAAGCCTCACTGTGCCATTCGTCTGACATAAATAGTCGTTTCAAGTTTTCCACGATAGCTTGCATGCGTTTTTGAAATTCTTATGGCCGTAATGATCATCCACTTACAGTTCCTTTTGCATGGACCATCTGTGTTGATGGCTTATGTCCCATGATAATTCGGGTTACCCTGGACTCTCGAGTCTAGCAAGGCCGTTCTCCCATACAGATTTCTTCACTGGTGTTGGTGGTAATATCGTCTTCCTCAAACTCCGTTGACTCTGCTACAGGTTTCCATTCTTTGGATATTGGCGTTGTGGTTTCTTTCAAACTTCTTATATCTCTAAGGAGGTCAAAACCTCCCCACGCTTGTGGGGTCTGCCTTTTCGCTTTTACACTCAATAGTAGGTCTTCATTCCGTGCACCTTAGATTCTCACACCCGGATTGACACTTTGTCTCTTCTGGTTTCTCATGCCCATAATGGTCTATGGGGCATCCGCCTCGATTATAATGTCCTTGATTCCGCAATCTTGGTTGTACTCAATTCTACTTGTCCCGTTCCAATATTGTTATCTCTACTCCGCACTCTTGTAGTCTCTTGCATGGTTCTTCTAATTCCGTCTCTCGGCCTCGTATGCCCGAGTTCTTTGTACGACATTCTATTCCTTCGAACTGAACTGACTCAGGGATTTCTTCCTCATCTGATTGTCCTTATGGTAAAAAACATTATCTTCACAACTTTACTTCCTTACTCACTTGTTCTATGGATGCTTTGTAAGGATCACCAAGCAGCTACCCGAGTATAATACTCAAAGGTCCGATTACATTGCCTCGTGTTGGAGATTCTTCAAGTCCGCAGTTGATTTATCATGAGGCGATAATCGCTTCATGATTGGCGACAGATGGGGCCGAAATTCCTTCCCTACAACTGATCCGACAACTTTTTATGAGTTTGCAGACTGACCTTTCCTACACTTTGAGTATAAAAATGGTGTTAATGTTATAGGCCTTTGGCTAGATCCCTTCCTACACACTTTTCAGACCTTTGGTTCCATTTTTTCTTTATTTTTTCCTTTCATCTTCAACTTGTTAGAAACATTGAGAAGGATGTGGGTCGAGATTTTGGACACTTTTGGCCGAGATTTCCAAAAACCAAAGGCCAACGTTAACAACTTCAAAATCTCGACCCCGATTTTGCCTGTATCTCAGCCCGAGATTGGTAGCAGATGGGGCAAAAAATCCTTCCCTACAACTGATCCGACAACTTTTTATGAGTTGGCAGACAAACATTTCCTTTCCTAGAATTTGAGTATAAAAGTGGTGCTAATGTTGCATGCCTTTGGCTGGATCCCTCCTTACACATTTTTCAAACCTTTGGTTCCATTTATTTAGTATTTTTTCCTTTCTTCTTCGGCTTGTTAGAAACATTGAGAAGTTCAAAAATCTTTCTTCAATTTGCTAAGTCAAAGAGAAGTATTGTTGCTATTTTTGGATATTGTTTCTTCAACTGCTTGAAGACATTAATCACCTAAGTTTATTTTGCTTTCCTTTTTGTTTTTCATATCTAAATTGCATGTATTCTTCCATTTCATTTGCCGATTTACCATATATATTTGTAACGACCAGTTTTTTTAATTTTATTTTTTATTTTTTTTATGGAAGTAGTTTAATTAATTACCTTGTTCTAAGTTTCGGGACGAAACTTATTTTTAGGGGGTACTGATGTAATATCCGGAATTTTTTATTTCCGTTTAATTCCGAATCAATTCGGACTTCGAGCCGTTGACGTTTCCCATTCTATCTAGTATTTCTTTCTTCACAAATTTTATCATTTTATGTAGAATTTAATTCACATAAAATGATAGAATTATATCAAACCCTAATTCTTATAATTATTTATCATTTTATGTAGAATTTACTTCACATAAAATGATAGAATTATATCAAACCCTAATTCTTATAATAAATCCTTAACGATGACTTTAGACGAGATCATGACAAGACAGAGAGGAGACTGTGACAAAGCTGTGACGAGATCATGACAAGGCTGAGACGAGACTATGAGAAAGCTGTGACGAGATCATGACAAGGCTGAGACGAGACTGTAACAAAGCTGTGACGAGACCATGACAGAGTTGAGACGAGGTCATGATGAAGCCCGACAACTCTGTGACGAAGTCATGCATGGGCCTGACAAAGCCATGACGAGTTTTTGACAAGCTTTGACAAACTTTCAGCCCACTTAATTCTTGCCTTGTTTCAGCCCATTGTTTCTTAATCGGATTTATTTTTACAGCCCATACCTTAACTCTTGCTGGCGGGTTTGAAAGAGCCTCAACCCACCTTCCTTACCTTACTCCAGCCCATTGTTCGCCACTTAGCGTGCGTGCAAATAAGCTTTAATTATAAAACTAGAAATCAAGCAAGCGAACCCGCAGTGTACGGATCGATATAGTTGAGGAAGAATTCCAGAGTATCGAACACAGGGACTTGGGGGGTTAAATCCAGTTATAGATTATCAAGCAAGTAAATATATGAAGCTTTTCAAATTATTGGGAAAACAACAATCCTAAAGATCCAGGAATCCAGCTGTGGCAATCGATTCAAGATATACTAAAGATATAAGGACAGAGTTAAGGTATGCAAAGGTATACGAATGTAAGGTAATCGTACGATGAAGTTCCAAAAACCTTATATGACCTACCTAAAAGACACTCTCTATAAAGGTTGTTGAGGCTTCAGTATAGAAAGGATCTAAGGGTAAGGATTAATGTCAAATACCCAAACTTGTAATCCAAGGATCAAGACTAACTAAACCGATTAAGGTTGTGACACTCACAATCGAGGTAGAGGTTGTTGAGGCTTCACTACCACCTAGAAAAGGCAAGCCAAGACTAAGTTAAAGCAAATCTTTAACTTTGGATTAAAGTAAAAGCAAGTTCGTAAACTGACACAAAATTACGGGTAGTTCTTGAGTTCCACGGCCGTGGAAGCTCAAGAACAGACCGTGGATTAGGTTCGTCGGCGATTCTCTCTAACTCTCAGGGTCCAATCTGTTTACGATCGATCTATCATCATCTAAGCCACAACTATCAACCCTTCACCTCAGAATTGCTAAAGGGTTTTAGCCAACAACAGTCATATTGATATCAAATTCAAGGTTTAAGAGAATGAAAGATGAAAACTTCCGAAAACCTTTAATAACCTTCAAACTAATCTCAAATCCACAAATCAAGAACAATAATGTCAATGGTTTCGGAATAACACAAGCAATCACAATCTTAGATTAAGAAGGAAGAACGGGATGTCAATCCGTCTTGTAATCAAACCTAAGTATGAAGCGTAATCTCCTTGCGAACAATCTTCCAAATCTTCAACTCTTCCGTCAATCTGGAAATCTCAATAGCAAAACGCAATCTCTCAACGGGAATCTTGAAACCCTAGGCACATGCAATAAGCGTAGGCAAAGTGTAAGCGAAGGTGACGGAATCTCTCTTCTTCCGTCCTTTTATAGTGTAAGATAAAATATTGGCCCGGCCCAATTGCGTAGAAGACATGGCTTCAAAGTGTGCGTAAAAGATCGCCAAGATCACGGTCGTGGAAGGGTTCCACGCCCGTAATTTAGAGCGTGGAAGTTGGTCACGGTTTGTCACAACCCTCCACGACCGTGTAAGTTGCTGGAATGCACCACGCCTCTCTTGCCAAGGTTCCACGGCCGTGGACTTGAATGTGGAATGTAGTACGGCCGTATTTTAGAGCGTGGTTTAGAGTAGTTCGTGGTTTCCCTTATCCTCGTGCTATTCTTCAAGTTAGCACCATACTTAGCTCCTAAAGATGTCCTCAATCCTTGGACATGCTCAATCAAACTCCATTCTTTCTCAATCCATTCGGAATTAGCTCTAAATCGCCTACAATCAACACAAAGCTTATGTAGACCTCTATATCGACAAAATAGATAAACTAACTCACAAATGCTTCAATGCTTTATCAATGACTATCAATATAGATGAAAATACACTTAGAAAACGTGCCTAAAATATCACAATATTTCATGCTAACAAATAACCCCATACTTGCCACTTGCTTGTCCCTAAGAAAGGTCTTTCAAAGCTTTAAAACTCAAGTTAGGATGAAATATGTGTACCTTCTCAAAGCAAAACTTCTTTTGGATGAATGTGCCTTCTAATCAATAGATCATTCTCAAATCTTGCTTCATTCGTTTATAAGACTTTCATACACTTAATCAAAGAGTAAAGAGTAAAGAAAGCTCATGAATCAATCAAACTTCCATGTAAACATCATAACCCTTAAACATTATCAAATCAATCATAAGAAACTTCAATTTAGATCACCAAGCCATATAACATTCTTTTGATCTTAAGGACTTTCAAACAAGGTCTAGAATGTGGAAAGGGAAGGAAAACTTTAAGGAATGTGGTGCATGAATCCGGGAAAGTGGATAACTACTCTTTTCTTCTTCTCTTGCGGTTTCCGCAACACTTTCAACTTAGAGCTTCGCTCTCTTCTTTTCATTTTTCGACTTTACTTTTGGAGTTATGGATAGAGGTGCACAAAAACCGAAGCCTAGGAGATTGGCTTTTCTCAATTTTTATGAGATGCCTCAAACCCTTAGCGCACATACCATAATCCGCTAGGAATATCGCTCAATCCGACTTTGGCAAGACACAAACACCCGGCTATGTGAATGGTGCCGAGTTACTCATCGTCATGATTGACTTCCCCAAGCCTATAATTTCTTTCTATTCCTTTGAATGCAAAATATTGCTTTCATGGCCCTCCCACATCAAACATGCCTTTTTCATTCAACTCCTCCAAATTCCCGGATAGGTAAAGGAGGCCATTATTTCAATGAGGGGCTAAACGATCAAAGAAAGAACAAAGAAAATCGAATTGCCTTAATCACCTCAAAAAGAAGCATAAGAGCTTATTATGTGATTTCAACTTTGATTTCTCAACATGATTTAAGTAACATTCATCACATTATGAAATTTGCAAAAGAAGGATAATCAACTCATTCAATTTCTTTTCAATTCACTAGTTGTTTAAGCATGCAATTGTCATCAAAACTCAATTCACAAGTGGTGATTATCATAGAAATCATCTCTATCCTTAGAAGCACAAAATTTTCAAAATTTTTCAATTTTTATGGGTTTTTCAAATTCTTTTCCATGCAATGCAATAATGAAACGTGTAACAATAGAATGAAACATGCAAGATAGTCTCAATAGAAGCAAATAAAGTGAGTAAGAGTTATTACAAACTTTTAGTCACCCACCACCCCATACTTGGAACAAACATTGTCCCTAATGTTCAAATAAAAGAAAAAGAAGAAAAGAAAGAAAGAAAAAGAACTCACAAAACGGCGGTGGAGCGGCTAAAGCGGTCGATCATGCAAGTCATCACTGCGGTGGAGGCGGGAACGGAGAGAAGCTAGGATCATAGTACCGCCCGAACTGCTGGCGGTAGACGTCTCTCATCATGTGGTCAAGGTTGTCCATACGTGCATCTCTAGCGTCAGCTCGGATCTCCAAAGCTCCCACCCTATCGGAAAGATCGGTGGCCCACTCCGGCAGCTGCTCATACCAGCCAGGCGGCTGGCTGTACCATGCCGGTGCATCTGACGGTACTGGTGCTGGTGGCGGTGGCGGCCGTGTAGACCATGGTGGTGGAGCTCCGTACCACGCAGGAGGGGCCTCCATCCAAGTGGGCCTCTCGCTCACGCTGGCGCGGAGAGAAGAAGATCCTGAAGCTCTAGCTGGACGAGGTGAATGCCTAGGAAGGTCAGGAACCACATCCGGCTGGTCCGGGAATGTGCCAAAGTCATCAGCTCCTCCTCCTCCTCCTCCCTCATACTCGTCTCCTCCTCTCATCTCCTCCTCCTCTACTACAGGTGGTGGTGGGACATATGGAGGGGCTACAATCCTGTTCGCATGCATAGCAGCGAACGTCGCCTTCCAGTTATGGCGTCCAGCCATAATGGAATACTTTGGGAGCCACTCAATACCTCTCCCCGTCCTACTCTCCCATGGCATAGCAGCATAAGGTGGACCTCTATCGGTGGGAAAGATGAGGCCTCTAGTCATAAGGGCCTGAAGTCCTAGGGGTACAACGGGGATGCGTGTGCAAGCAGAAAAGTCTACCCCTAATGCCCTAGCAAGGTGGGTGACTATCCCACCATATCCAATGTTGCCAGCCCTCTTGTTCTTTAGCTTGCTCATGGTAGCAGCTAAGAGGGTGGCACAGTCAGCAGACCCTCCATACAACATGCAGTAAAGAAGAAAGAGCTCATCTGTCTTGATCTTCGGAGGTGTCTCCGTCCTAGGGAAGAGACACTCAGAAAGTACCCTGTGAGCAATCTTCAAGGCTAAGTGATACATCAACTTAGCCTTGGTGTCAGCTGGCTGCCAGCGGTCCTCGCTGGCATAGATCATCGCGATCTCTTCCCAGAAATCCTTGGCGTATACGCCATTGGGGAAACGACCATTGAAGGTCTCGTGGAACCCAAAGAAGGCTCCAAACTCCCGGATGGAGAAATCATAGTTTCTTTCCATCAGCCAGAAAGAAACTGTCCTATCAACGTGGCTGTGCTTAAAAGAAACCACAACCTCTCTCGTAATCTCCTCATAAGCATCTTCTCGAATAGCCGAGAAGATGACTAATCCGGCTCTATCCAAGAGCCAAGTAAGGTCCCCTATGACATGTAGAGGCTCTAAATCCTCCAACAGTAGGTATCTAGGTCCTATGACCGTCCTCTTGTGGATCCTCTATAAGGCGTCGAGATGATCCTCGTGAATGGTAGGGATCCTAGGTGGAGGTGGTGATGAAGGTGATGATGGAGGTGAAGGGGATGAAGGTGGTGGTGCTCTAGAGGAGGAAGAGGAAGAGGGGTTGCCCTTCCTCTTTTTACTCTTATCTTTGTCTTTGTTCTTGTCCTTATTTCTACCGGACACTCTCCTCACAAAATCCATGTTCTGTTAAAAACCACGGTTTGTTCTTGAGATTCCACGGCCGTGGAACTGCCAGAAACCGTGGTTCTTCTCGACTTTTTGCAAAACTCAACTGAATCACACCAAATTTCACAGCAGCAGCCCTAGACTAATACTCTTCCAATTCCAATCAGTTATTCCTAAAAAATCTAGCAATTTCAAGACCGAAACGACAAAGATAGAGAAGAGCGAAAAAACCTAGGTTTTCGGATTTTCAAATCCGAATTCTGCTTTCCTCGGTGATTTGCCGCTCGAATTGTTGCTTGGATCGGGTTGGTGATCGAATTTGCTTCTGTTTTGGCCAAAGAATCGTTAAAAACGATTAACGAACGAAGATTTGAGGTGAGGGGAGGGATTTCGGCGTTTTTGGGCGTGGAATGGGTTGTGATGTTGTGTTTTGTGAAGAAACGTGGTTTATATAGTGGCCGTAAAATTTTTTGAAAATCACGGTCTGTCGGGGGGTTCCACGGCCGTGGAAATGTACGGAACCGTGGTTTTGGTGATTTTTCAAAGGCTTTTGAAAATTACGGTCTCAGAGGGTTCCACGACCGTGGAACTCTCTGTAATGCTCCAAAGTCCAAGTTTCGTCACTTTTCTTCAAACTTACTCTTCTCTTTTCTATTCCCACTGTTCCTACATCCAAAAACACGAACATACCGGAGGTATCGAAGGCAAAATAAAGCAAAAACGTCTAAACTAAACTAAACTATGAATCAAAAGCAAAAACGTAAATGCAATACCTTGGGTTGCTTCCCAAGAAGAGCTTTGTTTAAGGTCCGTAGCTAGGCCAAATTCGCACTTATTCGAGTGCGGTGGGCGCGAACTCTTCAGCTTGGAGTTCCGGAGTATACTTCTTGAGTCGTTGACCGTTCACCTTAAAGCTTCCGCCCGCTTCACCCCATACTTCAACTGCACCATGGGGGAAAATACGTTTAATTAGAAAAGGTCCGGTCCAACGAGATTTAAGCTTACCTGGAAAGAGACGAAGCCTTGAATTGAAGAGGAGAACTTGATCTCCTTCTTTGAATTCCTTTGGAATGATATGCTTATCATGCCAACGCTTTGCTCTTTCTTTGTAAATCTTAGCGTTTTCATAAGCGTTCAAGCGGAGTTCTTCAAGCTCATTAAGGTCCAAGAGACGCTTCTCTCCCGCCTCCTTCATGTTGAAATTCAACCACTTGATGGCCCAAAACGCCTTGTGCTCCAACTCTACCGGTAAGTGACAAGACTTCCCATACACAAGGTTGTATGGTGTGGTTCTTATGGGAGTCTTATACGCAGTCCGGTACGCCCACAATGCATCATCAAGCTTCAAGGACCAATCCTTCCTAGTCCTTGAAACCGTCTTCTCTAGGATTCCTTTGATCTCCCGGTTTGAGATCTCAACTTGTCCACTAGTTTGTGGATGATAAGGGGTGGCGATCTTGTGAGTAACCCCATACTTAGCTAGAAGAGCTTCAAAGCGCCGGGCAATGAAGTGAGAACCTCCATCACTAATGATAGTCCTTGGTGTCCCAAATCGTGGGAAGATGGTCTTGTTAAAGAACTTGACCACTACCATAGCATCATTGGTGGGAGAGGCAATTTCTTCCACCCATCTAGAAACGTAATCCACCGCCAAGAGTATGTATTGGTTTCCACAAGATGATGGGAACGGTCCCATAAAGTCAACTCCCCAAACATCGAAAATCTCCACCTCTTGGATGTTATTGAGAGGCATCTCATTCCTCCTAGAGATATTTCCTGTTCTTTGACAAGCATCGCAGCAGGAAACAAAGGTTTGCACATCTCTAAATAAAGTAGGCCAAAAGAATCCAGATTGCAATACCTTAGCGCTAGTTTTGTTTGAGCTAGCGTGTCCTCCACATGGTAGTGAATGACAATGGCGGATGACACTTTTCATCTCATCTTCCGGCACACATCGCCGAATGATGCCATCCGGACCTCTCTTAAAGAGGAGAGGTTCATTCCAAAAGTATTCCCGAACATCCTTAAAGAACTTCTTTCTTTGTGCGTAGGATAATCCGGGCGGTATCTCCTGACAAACCAAATAGTTAACAAAATCAGCGAACCATGGTTCGTTACCTTTGGAGATGACGTCGATGCACTCCTCTATGATATGTAAGTGTTCGTCCGGGAAGGAGTCATCTATAGGTAGATGGTCGTCTTCTAGATGTGTTAGACGACTCAAATGATCCGCAACAGAATTTTCCGAACCCTTCTTGTCGCGGATCTCTAGATCGAATTCTTGTAGGAGAAGAATCCATCTAATTAGCCTTGGTTTCGCATCCTTCTTTGCAAGGAGGTACCGGATCGCAGTATGATCCGTGTATATAATCACCTTTGCACCTACAAGATAAGAGCGAAATTTGTCAATAGCATAAACAATGGCTAAAAATTCCTTTTCCGTAGTGGCGTAGTTGAGCTGCGCTTCATCTAGCGTCTTGCTAGCGTAGTATATGGCATGGGTTCGCCCTTCCTTTCTTTGTCCAAGAACAGCTCCTATAGCTACGTCACTTGCGTCACACATAACCTCAAAGGGAAGATTCCAATCCGGAGGTTGGATAATAGGTGCTGAAATTAGAGCTTCCCGAATCATGTTAAACGCATCCAAACATTCCTGCGAAAACTCAAAAACTACATCCTTCATCAATAGATTAGTTAGCGGTTTTGATATTTTAGAGAAATCCTTTATGAAGCGCCTATAAAATCCAGCATGTCCTAGGAAACTTCTTATCCCTTTCACCGAAGTTGGGGGAGGAAGCTTCTCTATAGTCTCTATTTTCGCTTTATCCACCTCAATCCCTCTACTAGAGATTAAGTGTCCTAATACAATGCCTTCCTTAACCATGAATTGACACTTCTCCCAATTAAGAACTAGGTTAGTGTCTTCACACCTTTGTAACACAAGAGCAAGGTTAGAAAGACAATTGTTAAAAAAGGAACCATATACGGAGAAGTCATCCATAAAAACCTCCATGATTTCCTCAATGTATTCGGAGAAGATGGCCATCATGCACCTTTGAAAGGTGGCTGGGGCGTTGCAAAGCCCGAACGGCATCCTCCTATAAGCAAACGTACCCCATGGGCACGTAAATGTGGTCTTCTCTTGATCATCCGGGTGTATTGGGATTCTGAAAGAAACCACTATAACCGTCAAGATAACAAAAATGCGAATGTTGTGCTAACCTCTCAAGCATTTGATCGATGAAGGGTAGTGGGAAGTGATCCTTCCTCGTCGCATTGTTTAGCTTGCGGTAGTCTATGCACATCCGCCATCCTGTTACGGTTCGGGTAGGAATGAGTTCGTTATTCTTGTTGGTGATGACCGTCATTCCTCCCTTCTTCGGAACTACTTGAACCGGACTCACCCACTTGCTATCGGAGATAGGGTAGATGATACCTGCATCAAGAAGTTTAAGAATTTCCTTCTTGACAACCTCTTTCATGGTCGGATTTAACCGCCTTTGAGGTTGTCGCGAAGTCCTAAAGTCCTCTTCCATTAAGATTTTATGCATGCATAGGGAAGGTTTGATTCCTACTAAGTCCTCTATAGTATAACCTAAAGCTTTCCTATGTTTCCTAAGGACAACCATAAGCTTACTATGTTCATCTATGGTTAAATCGGAACTAACAATTACCGGATAAGTAGAGTTAGGTCCTAGGAACGCGTACCTTAGATGTGTAGGAAGTTGTTTCAACTCCATAGCTGCAGGAGTTTCCAATGGCTCTTGAGGAGATTTCGATGCTTCCTTAGAAGTGTCTAAGGAAGTAGAAGGTGTTGGAGAAGAATCAAGAGAAGTTGAAGAAGAGGCACAATTTCCCTCGTCCACGGCCAAAATTACGGTTCCTCTGCATCCTCCACGGCCGTGATTTTGGGCGTGGAATGTAGTTACGGGTGCTCTGTTTCCTCCACGACCGTGTAACCCTCTGGAGTGAGCCACGCTTTGGTTGGTGAAATCCACGGCCGTGGAATATAGTGTATGGCCGTGGATCCGTACGTTTTCTGCCTCGTCGTGGAGTTTCTCAAACTCCTCTTCACACACTTCATCTTGTGCTTCTAAGGCTTCTATTACCTCATTGAACTCCTCTTCTTTCCCTACATTCATTAGACTCATAGTAATAACCTTTTGCAAAGGATCTTTGAAGAGAATAGCACTTACCTCCTCTCTAGACAACCCTTCTTCATCTTGGATATTGAATATATCCTCATCAAAGATTGGTTCCTTCACTAGAGTGGAAAGAACGAACTCTACCTTCTCTTCTCCTATGTCAAAGGCGAGTCTAGCATTCTTGCAATCGACTATGCAGCCGGATGTTGCAAGAAACGGTCTTCCGAGAATGATAGGGACCGGACTATCTGCAGGAATGTCAAGCACAACAAAGTCTATAGGGACATAGAATTTACCTAGCTTGACCGGGACGTCTTCAACAATACCGACGGGACGAGTTATGGATCGATCCGCCATGTACAACGTCATCTTCACCGGTTTAGGGTCACTTAAACCGATCTTCCTACATAATGTAAGTGGTATTATGTTCACACTTGCTCCCAAGTCACATAATGCATCATATGTGACATCTCCCACTCCAATGGGAATACAAAATGACCCGGATCCTTTAGCTTTGGGGACATCTTCTCTTTCATGGTGTTGATGAGATCCGAAGAATCCGAACTCATCTTAACCTCTCCAAAATCCTCTAACTTCCTCTTGTTAGAGAGGATCTCCTTTAAGAACTTGTCATAAGCCAGCATACCTACAATAGCATCAATGAAAGGTATGTTAATATGCAATTTTCTCATGAGTTCTATAAACTTACCGAATTGCTTGTCTAGACGCGCTCTTGCTCTAGATTGAGGGAATGGTAGGGGAGGTTTGTAAGCCGGAGGAGGAACGTAGACATCTTCCTTCTCCTTCCCCTTCTCTTTTTCTTTCTCAACGGGGACTTCTACAAACTTGGGCTGCGGGTCGGTAGTTGTCACTCCGCTCCTAGTTGTGATTGCCATAACCCTTCCCTTTGGATTGTCCTCCGTTTTTCCTGGAAGTTTCCCTTTATTCCTAGGAACTTCCTCCGCATGAGTAAACATTTGGTTTTCTAAAACCTTTTGGGCTTTATCAACCTTAGTTATGTGATCATCAACTTTGATGATGCGAGTCTCTAACCCTTGAAGCTTTCCCAAAATTGTCTCCAACATGGGATCGGGCTTCTCCTTCCCCGAAGTGCTTCCTCCATTAGATGTTTGCCCCTCGCTTTTCAAAGGAGTAGAAGAAGAGGAAGGTGGAGTTAGTGAATTTGAATTGGAAGGATAAGAATTACCGGAGTTTTGTTGATTGGAGCGCCAATTGTTGTTGTTTGAACCCCTATTGTTGTTCCAATTGTTGTTCCGGTTGTTGTTGTTGCCGTTCCAATTATTCCGGTTGTTGTTGCGGTTGTTGTTGTTGCGGTTTGTATTCTCACCATTGTTGTGGTTATTGTTGTTGCCTAAATAACCCACATATTTTCCTTGTTGCTTTGGAAAGTTGGTCTTGATAGCTTCCTTCAACTCTTTAATCTCATTGTTGAGAGAAAAGATTTGAGATTGAGCTTCATGTGTGAGCATTGCTCCTTGCTCCACATGATTTCCCTCCACTTTCCGGTGAGAATACTTCTCTATGACTCGCGCTTGCTTCTCAATGAAGTCCCAAACGTCATCTTCTCTCATGTCCATGAATGTACCACATGAGAGGGATTGGAGCTTGAATTGTGTCTCCACATCCAGCCCCTTATAATATATCTCCAAAAGTGCTAGTTTGGATATGCCATGATGAGGGCAATCCAAGAGCAAATCCTGAAATCTTTCCCAAGATTGAAACAAACTTTCGTTAGATCTCATGCGTTAATCTTACCTCTTAGCTCCGCCGTTTTGGATGGCGAAAAGAACTTAGTGAGGAACTCCGTGGAAAGGTCTTCCCACGTGTCTAGTTTCCCACTAGGAAGAGCTTGGTACCAAGACAATGCCTTCCCCTTCAAGGAGAAGAAGAAAGACTTGAGCTTATAGTTGTTGGTAGTCGCGTTCTTCGGCCTCATCGTCTCCATCATACACTCAAAATTTTGTAGGTGTTGGTGTGGAGATTCAGCGCTTGTTCCGCCAAATTGGTTTTGGCGAACAAGAGTAATAACCTGCGGGTTGAAGCTAAACCCTTGTACATCGTCAGCATCAAAGTTCACACCTAAACGGCGTGGTTGCTGCGTTGGATCCATCCTTTGGCCAAGAGTTCTTGGCTCTTCATCCACACGCTCGATCCTTGCATTCCTAGGTGGAACACGGCGATTTGCAGCTGGCCGTGGATAGAATGGATTCACATTGATCGTGGGATCAATTTCCTCTAGCGGTGGCATGGAGGAGTCGCTATCCTCATTGGATGAGTTGGCTCTAACCGATCTTCCCGGTCTCCTCCTTTCCTTTTTCTCCTTAAGGTTGTTTATTTCCAACCTCATTTGGAACATCATGTCCGTTAGATCATCAACCTTCATTTGGTGACGATCCGTTTCTTCTCTACGAGTTTTCTCACTCCATTGGAGTTGAGCTTCCTTTTCCGCTAACTCCGATTGGAGATCACGTTCTCTTTCTTCAGCCATTTTCTTTTCCTTACGCTTTCTCCTTAAAGTCCTCTCAAGCTCTTGATCAAGAGGTAAGAGGTCTTCGTTATTCCTAGACCTGCGCATGCACTAAAGATGATATCAAATAACAAGGGAAGAGCTCCCAAGCTTGACAACCGATAACCGAATTCCGCCTAGACCAAATCCCCGGCAACGGCGCCAAAAACTTGTTCGCAACTTAGCGTGTGTGCAAATAAGTTTTAATTATAAAAGTAGAAATCAAGCAAGAGAACCCGCAATATACGGATCGATATAGTTGAGCAAGAATTCCAGAGTATCGAACACAGGGATTTGGGGGGTTAAATCCAGTTATAGATTATCAAGCAAGTAAATATATGAAGCTTTTCAAATTATTAGGAAAACAACAATCCTAAAGATCCAGGAATCCAGCTGTGGCAATCGATTCAAGATATACTAAAGATATAAGGACAGAGTTAAGGTATGCAAAGGTATACGAATATAAGGTAATCGTACGATGAAGTTCCAAAAACCTTATATGACCTACCTAAAAGACACTCTCTATAAAGGTTGTTGAGGCTTCAGTATAGAAAGGATCTAAGGGCAAGGATTAATGTTAAATACCCAAACTTGTAATCCAAGGATCAAGACTAACTAAACCGATTAAGGTTGTGACACTTACAATCGAGGTAGAGGTTGTTGAGGCTTCACTACCACCTAGAAAAGGCAAGCCAAGACTAAGTTAAAGCAAATCTTTAACTTTGGATTAAATTAAAAGCAAGTTCGTAAACTGACACAAAATTACGGGTAGTTCTTGAGTGCCACGGCCGTGGAAGCTCAAGAACAGACCGTGGATTAGGTTCGTCGGCGATTCTCTCTAACTCTCAGGGTCCAATCTGTTTACGATCGATCTATCATCATCTAAGCCACAACTATCAACCCTTCACCTCAGAATTGCTAAAGGGTTTTAGCCAACAACAGTCATATTGATATCAAATTCAAGGTTTAAAAGAATGAAAGATGAAAACTTCCGAAAACCTTTAATAACCTTCAAACTAATCTCAAATCCACAAATTAAGAACAATAATGTCAATGGTTTCGGAATAACACAAGCAATCACAATCTTAGATTAAGAAGGAAGAACGGGATGTCAATCCGTCTTGTAATCAAACCTAAGTATGAAGCGTAATCTCCTTGCGAACAATCTTCCAAATCTTCAACTCTTCCGTCAATCCGGAAATATCAATAGCAAAACGCAATCTCTCAACGGGAATCTTGAAACCCTAGGCACATGCAATAAGCGTAGGCAAAGTGTAAGCGAAGGTGACGGAATCTCTCCTCTTCCGTCCTTTTATAGTGTAAGATAAAATATTGGCCCGGCCCAATTGCATAGAAGATCATGGCTTTAAAGTGTGCGTAAAAGATCGCCAAGATCACGGTCGTGGAAGGGTTCCACGCCCGTAATTTAGAGCGTGGAAGTTGGTCATGGTTTGTCACAACCCTCCACGGCCGTGTAAGTTGTTGGAATGCACCACGCCTCTCTTGCCAAGGTTCCACGGCCGTGGACTTGAACGTGGAATGTAGTACGGCCGTATTTTAGAGCGTGGTTTAGAGGTAGTTCGTGGTTTCCCTTATCCTCGTGATATTCTTCAAGTTAGCACCATACTTAGCTCCTACAGATGTCCTCAATCCTTGGACATGCTCAATCAAACTCCATTCTTTCTCAATCCATTCGGAATTAGCTCTAAATCGCCTACAATCAACACAAAGCTTATGTAGACCTCTATATCGACAAAATAGATAAACTAACTCACAAATGCTTCAATGCTTTATCAATAACTATCAATATAGATGAAAATACACTTAGAAAACGTGTCTAAAATATCACAATATTTCATGCTAACACCCATCAGCTTCAGCCCTTTAGCACAGAAGCCAACCGGCCCAACAAAGGAGCAGCCCTAAAACGTGTGTATTTGAGTTGGAGAGGAGCTGAACGTACCCTAACGCTCCCTGAAATTCCGCTGCTGCAAACTACCTCCTTCCTCTCACGTAACGCCGGTTCACGTACAGATCTCCACTCGATCCTTTCCTTCTGCGACGCTAGTACCGCAACCTTCTCCTTCTCCCTTGGACGCATTCCCTTCTCGTCGAGATCCATCCTGCTGCAACCTTGTACACCGCAACCTTCTGCACACTATACAGGATGCATATGGGAGGCGTAGTTCCTGCACACAGCCCCTGCATAGTTACGACACTCCCCCCCCACGTCATCCTTCTGCTCGACAGGGAAGGCACAGTTTGATGCCAAGTGTATTACGACTGAATAATCTTCTGCGCCAAGGTGAGTTGCTCTCCTTCTCCTGTCGCCTCTCCCCTTCTGTTCTGGATAACGCTCCATGACTGCAACCTGTAATCTAAGGCTTCACAATGTATCAGGTCGATTCTCCCTAGTAGACATAGCAGGAGTGTCGGCCGACTTCCTCTCATGTGGTGACAACGAGTAGCGTCCCAACAACCTGATCCGCCAAACTCTTGGATACTGCAACCAAGGAACCGCCAGTGACATTGCACGCTTGATCGAGACTAGAGTCGAGGGAAAGTTAGAGAGACCGAATCCAAGAGGTGTGAATGTAGCCAGAAACCAAACCAGCGGCTAGTGAGACTGAAGAGCCAAACATCTTTGTATATGTGCTGATGAGAGTGCCCATATGTGTCTTTAGACCTTTCCTAACAGCCTCGGAAGATAGCTTGAAGAGCTGAAGCGTTTTCTGAATTTTCGGAAGTGACAAACAGTCATGTTCGGGTCCAGATTTGGGTAAGTTAGAATTCTTCTTTTTGGCTAGTTTTCAGATATGTTGTAGTCAGTAGTACATAGTAGATCATACTAAAATTTGGGAAGAATCGGAGTTATGATTTGAGAGTTATGATGTTGCAAAGTTGACTCCTCATGCAGTTTTTATAAGTGTGCTGAGTGTTGATAAAAACAGCATGTGATGCAGTTTTGTGGGATGGTTTTGAATAGGCTTTTGATCTCCTTTGCTGCTGAATTTTGGATATAGTATAGATAAGATTTTATAGTGGAACATATCAAAATTTGGGATAAATCCAGCGAACGGTTTAGGAGTTATGATTTTTGTTTTTTCAAAGTTAAGACAATGTGCTGTTTGTTAAGTGTTGTAACCAACTTTGGAAATTTTTGTAGAAGTGATGGTTGAACAGTTTTAAGAAATTCTTGCTCCTAGGAGTAGATGATATATCATAGATGATCTAGGGAATTATCTTGGAATTTTTATAAGATTATTCGAATTTTATATTTGAAGCCGAAGTTGGACCTTAACGATCTTTCCAAAAATAGGGAAATGGGTAAATTGTCAGTTTGTAACCAAACTCATCTTTAGGAGTTAGAATATGACTCTTTAGTCTCAAATAAGAGTTTAGGCATGAATTAGGGAATTTTTTGACGTTTCGAGACCAAGGGTAAAATAGTCATTTTACCATAAATTAATACTGTAATCAATTCCGTTCTATTAAGACCTACTATCTTAGAAGTCTTAGACTTCTAATCACCCAAAAAGTGTGCTGACACAATTGCCTCCTTTGACAGGCCACTGAATTCCTACTGTACAAATCGATTTGCGAATTAGAAAGTCGAGATCTGATCCAGGTAAGTCAACGGACTTACTTAGCTGGCTTCTTGTATGAGTGTAATGTGTATGAGTGGTGTTTGTTAGTTATGATAAACAACGAAACCGGATTAGGCCGACTTTATTATTTACGTAATTGACCCAAGTGTATGATAACGGGTCATGACATCATCTGCCTAGCTCTTGCGAGAGTCTAGGAGGTTCCCTGCGACCAGCCCAGTCCGGTAGACGGTCAGATGCATTAGTACCATCCCGCGTTGGTAAACGGGGACAGGGGCGAGGTTTGGGAATCCCTCGTGTCACAAAATAAGTATCATTAATAATGACCTATCACCTAATTAAAGATAATAAAAGGATTGAGTGTTGCATGTTGATTGTGTATGATGTGTGATTGTGCTTTTACCTTTATACTTATGCATAGAATGTTAGCTAACGGTTTTATACCGCTTGTAGATGCCTTGCAGGTTAAGATAGTTGTAGAGAGATCGGAGGGAATGGTCAGCCGGGTCCACGTACTCATTTAGTTGGGGACGAGGTTGTCTTATATACTTCATGCGTCGTTTTAGTACCTTTGATTTGTAAGGCTGATACATATTTTTCATGTATATATTGTTTAAAGTTTTCAAATGTTTTTAATACTTTTGTGCCTTGTTGTAAGATCCTAGTAAAATTTGTTGTCAAACTAAGGTCGGGACCCATTGTGAGGTCCTAATCAGTAGCTCCCCGAGTTCTTAGAATTGGGGTGTTACAATATTATTAGCTAGTTTTCTTGTGAATCTAGGGTGATAGATCTTGGTTATGACATGGATAATGATAGACGAGCTTGCATGTTAGTTTAGGTTGATAGTTTGCATAAATCCTTGAGTTTATAGAGTTGAATCTATGTTAGATTTGTCTAAGCTAGCAAACCAATTAAGTTAGGATAAAGACTTACCCGGTAATGTCCTTCCTTGTATATAGATGATGATGAACTCTAGGTAGTAGAGGTGTGAAAACCTCTATTGGAGTGGGTGTGTCGTTTTCTGCGTAAGTTAGGCTAAACTTGAGACTTACCCGGTAAGGGTTGGTTTAATCCTTAGGTAGAGAAACCGGTTTGTGTTGAATATTCGTCCTTAGTGCCTTGAGACTGACCGATAAAAGGTAATTTGGATTAGAACTAGTGGAATATGAGACCTTTCCCGTAATTATTTTCATTGACGAAACATTCCATCTTGTAGCAATCAAACTGAGTCTTTTAGGAGTTAGCTTCAATCTGTTGCCATAATCAATGATCTTGAAACCCTAGAATCCATTTTTCCCGATTCTTTTTCATCATCTTGTTGTTTGCGTTTTGCTTGTTTTATTTGTTAGTTTAATTTAATCCTTGAACAACAACCAACCAAAAACTCAACAAAAATGGATTTCCTACCCATTTTCCATCCCCCTCATTTCTTATCCTAGACTTATACATCAATTTTTTTTTATCAAAATTGCAAACCAAAATCACCTTAGCTTGTGTGTTCGACCTTGGAGTACTTACCTTGCTACAGAATGACCCATACATCGTGAGTTTGCTAACTAATTGTAACATCCCGAATTCTCAGAACTCGGGACATTACGGGTTAGGACCTCACAATGGGTCCCGACCTCAGTTGGACAACAATATTACTAGGATCTTGCAACAAGACAAAAATAAGAAAAACCGAAATTTATAAAGATGTATTTTTAAGAGGATGAATGCAACAAGGTCTAACAGCCTATAGTACTTAAACAAAGGAAATAGACTAACTGTCTTAACAAAAGGAAAGAACGACAAAGCAACAACCCAAACCCCCACTCTAAGGAGTACGGAGACCCGGCTGACCACTACTTCTGGATCACTCAGTTGCTGCTCTAACCTGCGGTAAATCTAAAAACACAACAAAACAACCATTAGCTAGTTATCTAAAAATTAGGAGAATAATAATAGCACACACACACACATAAAATAATAAACACTCATCATGCTCTCAAACAATCCATTTATTATCTTTGCTTAGGTGATTCACTCTTACTAATGATAAATAATTTGTGACACGAGGGATTCCCAAACCTCGCCTCCGCCCCCGTGTACCCATCAGGAGTGGATCCGATGCATCTCACCGTGTACCTGTATGGTCTGGGTATAGAGAACCTCCCAGTCTCCTGGCAGAGCTGGACAGTGATGTCACGGCCCGTTATACATACACTTGGGCCTTAAAACATAATAACCACGGTCGTCCTAACAAGTTGTTATTTTTATTATAACACACATTGCACACACACAACCATTATCACCCAACTAATATCCAGCTAAGTAAGTCGCAAGGACTTACCTGAATCAATTCACAACTCTCAAAAGTCTCAACTTGGTCAGCAACCGTAGTAACTCAATCGTCTGTTAAACAAGGCATGTGGATCAAAATTACATCTCACACTCTTAGAAGTTATAACTTCTAAGTTTTACAATCCCGTGGAAGGAATTTACGAAGAAGGTTTTCTTAGGTTAAAACGACCACTTTGCCCTTGATTTCGAAACTTTGGGAAGTCTATCATTTAGTCCTAAAATTCTATTCTAGGACCTATGTCCTAAATCTAGTTCTCATACAAAGGTTTAGTGAGGATTTATAAGAGTTACACAAAAATCTAGTTTTTCATAAAAAGTCGTTAAGGTCCGACTTTGGATTAAGATCCAAGGTTCTAATGAAAGATCAAAATTCCGGGATATACTTCCTAATTCTTCTATGATATACCTACTAAATATATGTGTTAAGATCTCTCTAAAATATTTAACCAAAAAATCTTCCATGAAATTCTAAGTTGGGGTAAAATTAACATTTCTACACTTAGTCATTTTTCTTCCTCTTTTGCAAAAACAGCCCAACTACTCTACTTCAAGACCTCGTAAGTCTCAATCCGACCGTTAACTCTCTCCCAAAATTTTACACAATAAACTACATACTTTCATCTACAACATATCAAAACTTCAACGGTGAATGTTCATTCTAAGGTATCGAAAATAATTCCTAAAGGCGGCAGTTTATAAGCAACAATTGAAATTGAAAGAAAGGCCAAGGTCTTAGTTTTAAGTCTAATGCACACCAGTCCTGCATTGCTCCTTGACTCAAACAACTACTCTACAAGTCTTAAGGATAACAGAGGTTAAACTACACTACTCACCCGCTCGGTCAAGGAGGATGGACGATGTTCTAGCGATCGGTGGCGAAAGGATCCCAGCAATGCTCTTCGTCGATCAGCAGAACACGTTCTGATTGTGGTGGATGGCTGCAACTACTGGCACCTAATATACATAAGTCACCACCTTATTTCTCTTTCAAACACAGGTAAGGATGAAGAGGGATCGACGATTACCTCGGCTGAAATGGGTTGACGTCGGTGAGCGTAGAAGACGTCCGAGCGCGACTAGTGAAGGCTACGGTTCGGATTCGCTGGTGCCACCACGGTTTGCAGAAGAAGGCGGTAGGGGTGGCGTTAGGCTTTGCAGTGTGGCGTCTATAAATCCGCGGGTAAGGTAATGGGGAGGGAAAGAGAAGAACGTTACTCACCGGACTGGAGGTGCTGCTGCCCGTCGTTCGGCTGCAAGGCTCGATCTTCACAGTGGCCGGTGTGGCGGCACTACTGTCTTGAGGAGAAGTCCGAGGTTGCGACACCCGGTGCTGGCGAGAGGGAGCGGCGGAAAATTTCAGGGGAAAGCTCTTCACTTCGTGCTATTAACGCTTGACCGTTTGTTGAAGGATGTAGATTAGGTTTATGGCTGAGTACCGTAGGTGGGGATAGAATTAATCGGTTATAGTAAATTAGGAGTTAAATAGGGAAAATTAATTAGGTTAAGGGAGAGGATTAGGAAGGTAATGGCTGGGCTAGTAAAGCCAAACTAGCAGGCTGCTCTTCTTACCCTTTGGGCCGATCCAGTAGGAAAATAAAAGCAAATTTTGGGCCAACTGCAAGTGGAAAGAATGGGCATGTCCTCACTTAGTTACACAAAATGGGCCGAAGGGATTATCATTTTAAGTACGGTATTATTTACGGAATTATTTACGGAATTATTTACGGGTTACATAAGTTAGTATTTTATGTGAATCAAAGTTACATAAAATGATAGAATTTAATATCGTGTTCTTTTATTTAGAGGAATTAAGGTTGGCGGACCGGAATCCGGTTTGATCCGGTATTAAACAAAGTTTAAATTTTACGGATATTGCAGTAATTATAGGCATCCATTGGAAGAAAATAAATTTAAAACTAAGCGTCGTTTTTTGGAGAGAACACCCATATCAAGTCAATGTTAACTAATTATGGGTCGTTCGGTTCTACCATGGTTGAAGAGTTTATGTGGTTTATGGGTTGAAGTTTAGCACTTTTTGTAAACCACTAGTGTAAGCTTGAGGGGTTTATGGTAATTTATTGATTTATTGGGTTGAAATTCAATCCCGTCGAGCGGAGGCTATATGTGATTATGTTTCTTTAATCGTTTGTCTACGCTTATACTTTTCCAATTCTGTATATAAAAAAAGGAAAACAAAATTGAAAGACATTTATGATAAGCGATTTTGTCAATACAAAATCTATATCTAATACTTACATTAAAGCAAAAGACCTTCAAACCAAGTGTTATGCTCCTATTAATTTCTTGACACGTGTCATTTTCTCATTTATTTTTATTTTATAATATTCTTAAATAACTAATAAATAAAAAAAATTTAAAATAGACACTAAATATATTATTTCTATTTTTAATCTTACGATAATCTTCTACATATTTTTTAAAATCCTTATTAAATATTTCTTGAAAAATCTTTTCACTTCTATTTATAAGATGATTAAATAACTTCCTAGCTTTAACGTATAAATATATACTTTTTATAGTAATAAGTACTCACTACTTTGTAATTTAATAAATTATTATAATATAATTATTACATCTTTTTTATCACTAAGAATCATATTTAAATTCATCTAAATATATATATTTTTAGCATCATATTTAAATTAAAAAATAGTTAAAAAAAGATAAGTAATATCACCTAAATTAGTCCATTTATTATTGTTCATCTATAACTATAACTAATTTAATAATAACATAACAATTCTATTTATATTTTTCGGATCAAATACTTAAAATCGTTACGATACATCAAAAGTGTTTTATAAATTTTTTCAAAAAAATATATACATATCTATATATACTATACTAAAGAAGAAGTAATAAAGTTTACGTGTCACATCCACATTCAATTTTGCAGCGTCTCGTTGAGAATTAGCCACCGAGTTCATTTTAAAAAAAATTCTATTTAATTTTATTTTACTTCAATTACCATTAAAATTAACTTCTATTTAAATTGGATACAACTTTTATTTAAAAAAACTCTTTCATTTTGATCACAACTTCTATTTAAACTATATTTTACTTTCATTGTGACCACATTCTTATAAAAAAAAAGATTAAAACAACTTCTATTAAATAAAATCAAATTTTAATTCAATTGTACAACTTTTATTTAAATTATATACTACGTCTATATTTTATATGTCTGATTATTTACAAAATCAAAGTAAAAAATTTTAATTCCTAAACTTTTTTAAAAAAATAAAGAAACAATTTGGTTTACTAGGCTTTTTCTAGTTTTGTGTTTAATAAATGTACCCCTTGAGAGAAGAGTGTGTAGAGTTTGAGAATAAATACAAAATATTGGGGTATATTTACTTAATTGAAACATTAAAAAACCTAGTTATTACTATAGTTTTTCAAAAAGGCCTAGTTACCAAAATTGCCCAAAAATAAAATAGGGCTAATTTGGTTAATAGGCTATTTTAAGTTTTCCTTGTATTAACTAGGCTTTTAGCTATTTTTCATTAAAAAAATGTATCCCTCTTTCTTTTTAACCGTGAAACCCTAATATAACTTCACAGCCAACCTCTCTCACATATCTCCTTCTCCCTCCCACAAAACCTGTAACCACCACATCCACTGCGCCTGGCTGCTCAACACCGTCTCCTTCCCACTCTGATTAACTCATACCAGAATATACCTTGACTCGGACTCACTTCAACCTCTGTTCTTATCAAAGCATATCCTTGTTTCTCATCCCAACCAATTTCACAATCCTTGCACACCGCGCTCGGCACACCCTAACCCTAGGCCTGGGCACCAAGAAATCCAAGGTCCTCATTATTGTAACACCCCAAGTTCTAGGAACTTGAAGCGCTACGGGCTAGGACCGCACAATGGGTCCCGACCCTCAGAGTAGCAACAACAAACAAATCTTACAATAAGGCACAGGCGAATGAAAACCAAAACTTAATATAAAACCAAAGGTTCAAACAGAAGAAAACACAAAAGCTCCACAGCCGGGTCAAAACAAAAGGGAAACAACAAACGAAACAAAAACCCAATCCCGTCCTATAATGTACGGGAACCCCGGCTGACCACACCATCTGGATCACTCAGCAGTATCCTAAACCTGCGGAACATCTACAACGACGGTATAAACCGTTAGCTAACATTCTAGGTATAAGCAAGAGTGTAAAGGCACAAACACACATAAGGTAAGATAAACATATAGCATGCTTGCACTCAACCGGTTATTATCTTTCATTAAGGTTATCCATTACTAATTCAACCTCTTTTGTCACACGAGAATCTCCCAAAACTCGCCTCCGCTTCCGTCTGCCAATAGGAATAGATCAGTACTATCCGTTACCTACGGGTCTGGGTTGCAAGAGCACATTCTAGTCTCCTGTAGAACTAGACAAGTGGTCACCGCCCGGTTATAATACACTTGGGCCAATTAAGGTTATAAAGGGTGAATCCTATTTCCGATTATCCGTTATAAGCAGGATAAACAACACAAACAAGCCAATACAATCCAACTAATACGCGGAATGAAGCTAAGTAAGTCCAAGGGACTTACCTCACACGAAGGTAACACAAGAGATCAGCGAACAACTCAAAAACACACAAGAAAGCTCAGTTTTCCTCAGGAAAGGAGCAAGGAAAGCCTGTACAAACAAGCAACACGAATCAGGAACGGAACGGTTGCTAGAAGTCTATGACTTCTAGTCTCAAAGATCTCTAAGAGATCAACACATGCTAAGGGCTCAACCTTAGTCTTACAACAACTCAGGGGAACCAAGAACAACCATAAGAAACCAAGGAAGGAACGAGGAAAGGAAAGAAGGAAGCAACTCACCAAAGATAGGAGTTACTACAGAGAAACCGCAGGGGCGGTTAGACAGATGCGTAGGGGCGGGTGAACAGAGGCGCTAGGGCGGCTCTGTGCAGGCACAAGGGCGGCTGTGATAGAGGCGCAAGGGCGGCTCTGTGCAGGCGCAGGGGCGGATCTTCGTCAAAAGCTACTGTCGGGCTTCTCTTTGACAGATCTCACAGTAGGGGCAACCAAAGCTCGAACCTTTGGTTCCAACACGTCAAGACTCAACTCCATAGAGCCTGAGAACAACGAAAGGTCAACAACGGAACACTCCACAAGAATCAAGGCTCATGCTTGATCCTTGGAGAAGAAGAAAGGAAAGGAATGCAAGGGAGAAACCAAAACAGAAGGAGAAGACATGCAGCACTGTAAGAACGTGAGGAAGAACCAGGAAGGAATGAACTTACACGTTCAGCGGGATTGCAAGAAGTAAGGACGGTTGTAGCTCTCTAGGGTTTGAAGACGATAGCAAGGTACGGGAAAAAGGAGAGAAGGAAGAGAATATATAGGGAGGGCTGGAATGTTAGACGGAAAGGGCGTCTAGGGTTAAAAAGAAAACAAGGAATTCAACTCATAAGATAGAATATCGGGTATTCTATCTATGGAAGAAAGATAAAACGACGAAAACAGATCGGCGCGATCTGTCGCACGATCCGCAGGGGCGGATCTCACAGCCGCACGGGCGGCCCTCTTCACCGCAGGGGCGGTGAAGGCAAAAACCTAGGATCTTACATCAGATCCCCCTAAAAATAAGTTTCGTCCCGAAACTTGCAAAATCCCAACGATCACAACATCACACAAAAAAGAACTGATCTCACATATTCCTACTCGGGGCACGTAACACAAAAACGTCACACAAAAGCGTTCACAACACAATAAAGGAAAAACCAAACAACATACTAAGCTAACGGTGCAACAAGCTCAGCGTAAAACTCTGGATAGTTTCTCTAGACACTATCCTCTGTCTCCCAAGTCGCCTCATCAGCTCCTTGCATCGACCACTGTATCTTCATCACCGGGATGTCCTTTGAACGCAAGCGTCTCGTACTACACTCTAAGACAGCCACCGGGTGCTCTACGAACGTGTGGTCTGGCTCGATCACTAGATCTTCATGACTGAGGATGTGTCTCGGGTCAAGTATGTACTCCCGTAGCTGAGACACATGGAAAACTGGGTGAACACCCTTGAGTCTCGGTGGCAAAGCAAGTCTGTAAGCTGCCTCTCCAACTCGCTCAAGAATCTCGAACGGTCCAAAATATATGGGACCCAACTTCCCTTTGACACTGAAACATCTAACGCCTCGTGTTGGGGATACTCTCAACTAAACTTGAGCTCCAACTCTGAACTCCAGAGGTTTGCGCCTTTTATCTGCATAAGACTTATGTCGGCTCTGTGCTGCTAACATCCGCTCTCGAATCACTGCTACTCGAGCCATGTCATCCTGAATCTGCTCAGGTGCTATTCCGCCGGCACTACTAGGCTCGTCCCAACACAGCGGTGTACGGCATCTCTGTCCATATAAAGCCTCATAAGGAGCCATCCTGATCGATGCGTGCCAATTGTTATTGTACGAAAACTCCACTAAGGGAAGGTGATCTGGCCACACCTGTCCAGGCTCGCAACATGTCCTCCAAAGTCTGGATGGTCCGCTCACACTAACCATCGGTCTGAGGATGATAAGCAGTCGTAAATTGTAGACTCGTACCTAGGGCGGCATGAACCTGCTACCAGAACCTCGAAGTGAACCGTCCGTCTCTGTCAAAGACAATGGTCCTAGGTACTCCATGAAGTCTCACTATCTGTCTCGTAAACTCCTCTGCTAATTGACTCACCGGCCACGTTTCCTTGATCGGAATGAAACGTGCGGTCTTCGTCAGTTGATCTACAATGACCCAGATAGCATCAAAACCACGACTCGGTCTCAAACCGGTCACAAAATCCATAGAGATGCCTTCTCACTTCCACTGAGGGACGGGAAGTGGGTGTAGCTCGCCTCTTGGTCTATGATGCTCGATCTTGACCTGCTGGCAGGTCGCACACTAAGCTACATATCTCATCACATCTGGCTTCAGACCTCCCCACCAGAAAGAGCGTCTAATATCCTGATACATCTTACTCGCACCAAGGTGTACTGAGTAAGGTGAAGAGTGAGCCTCCTGAAGGATCCTCTATCTTAACTCCCGATTTGACGGCACACAAACACGCTCTTGGCATCTCAAAACTCCTTCAGCACCAACTGTAAACTGTGGTGCCTCTCCTCGAGACATCCGGTCTCGGATCTGTGTCAAAGCTGGGCAACTCTCCTGCTTCTGTCGGATTTCGGCCAACACATCAGGTACTATCTCCAAGGTGGACAACTGGCTGTCGGAATCTGGGAAGTAGATATCCATCTCTAGCCATGTCAAATCTCGTTGTAACTGTGGCTGAGCTGTCAGTCTAGCGATAGCCATCTCCTGGGAAGTCTTCCTATTGAGAGCATCTGCTATCACGTTAGCCTTTCGCGGGTGGTATAAGATCTCAAGATCAAAGTCCTTGATCATCTCTAACCATCTGCGCTGGCGGTTATTCAACTCCCGCTAAGTGAATATGTACTTCAGACTCTTATGGTCTGTGAAAATCTGACGCGTGGCTCCGTACAGATAATGTCTCCAAATCTTCAAGGCATGAACAACAGCAACTAACTCAAGATCATGGGTAGGGTAATTCTCCTCGTACGTCTTCAGCTGTCGAGAGGCATAAGCAATCACCTTTCCCCTTTGCATCAAAACACATCCTAAGCCCAACTTGGATGCGTCGCTGTAAACCACAAAATCCTCAATGCCCTCTGGCTGAGCTAGGATAGGAGCAGAGGTCAACCTCTTCTTCAGATCCTCGAAACTCTGCAGGCACTGCTCAGACCATACGAACCTCGTAGACTTCCGTAGCAAGGAAGTGAGCGGTTGGGCGATAACAGAAAAGCCCTCAACAAAACGCCTGTAGTAGCCTGCCAATCCTAAGAAACTGCAAACCTCCTTAACGTTCTTAGGTGGCGGCTAGGAAGCTACTGACTCGATCTTCGCCGGATCTACCTTGATCCCTTCAGCTGAAACAATGTGACCAAGGAATGCTACCTCGGATATCCAAAACTCACACTTAGAGAGTTTGGCGAATAACTCTCTGTCTTGTAAGACCTGAAGAACAATCCTCAAGTGTCCTGCATGCTCGTCTCTGCTGCGAGAGTAACAAGAATGTCGTCGATGAAGACAACTACAAGCTGGTCTAGAAAGTCGATGAAGATGTTGTTCATCAACTCCATGAAGACTGCGGGTGCATTCGTGAGCTCGAATAGCATCACTACAAACTCGTAGTGTCCATATCTGGTCTGAAATGCCGTCTTAGCTACATCCTACTCTCTCACCCTCAGCTGGTGATATCCAGATCTCATATCAATCCTCAAATACACTGAAGCTCCATACAACTGATCCAAAAGATCATCGATACGGGGCAATGGGAACTTGTTCTTGATCGTCACCTTGTTCAGCTCTCGGTAGTCGATACATAACCTCATTGACCCATCTTTCTTCCTGACGAAGAGAACTGGTGCACCCCAAGGAGATACACTAGGGCGGATGGAGCCCTTCTCTGCTAACTCCTCAAGTTGCTTCTTCAACTCAAGCATCTCGATAGGCGTCATGCGGTAAGGAGCCTTAGAGATCGGTCTTGTACCGGGCTCTAGATCAATGCCAAAGTCTACACTCCGTTGTGGAGGTAAACCTGATGGTTCTCCAAAGACGTCAGCAAACTCGCAAGCTACTAGAATCTCCTCCAAAACTGTACTAGTACTATCCTTCATGGCATAGCACCAAAAAGCCTCATATCCCTGACTGATAAGTCTCGCAGCCCGTACTACACTGATGATTGTACCAGTCTTCCCGAGATCCCATCCTCGAAAGATCTCAACATGGCCTGCATCTGTAGTTACTGTCATTGTCCTCTTGCCGATGTCCAGAACTGCTCGATGTCGATCCATCCAATCCATGGCCAGAATAACTTCTTCATGTACTAAGTACATGACGAAGAAGTTAGCTGGCCAATCGCGACCTCCCAATCTAATAGGGCAATCGCGAACCTCTCGCGTACCCCGTATCTTACCCCCATCGGGTAATCCTATAAAGAAGGGTCTACCCTCTACAGTAACTAAGGCCAATCTATCTACACATGCATCAGATATAAAAGAATACGTAGCACCAATATCGAAAATAACTCTGACAGGAAAACCACTAAAATGAATGGTACTTGTAGCTACCGGCGTTGTCGGCTCTACAACACTCCTCAACTCATAAACTTTGGCTGGTGCATCTCTGGTGTCTGCGGATGCACCAACACGTCCTCTACCTCTCCCCTGTCCCGGAGTGGAACCTTGAAGAGCGGTAGAACCTGAAACTCTCTACTGCTGGTGGTGGTAATGTGATCTATGTCCTCCTCCAACAACACTAACAGGTGAAGAACCCTGCTGGGATAGCGCCTTGCCCTGATGGCAAAACGCAGCTCTGTGTCCGGGCTTGCCACAAGAAAAGCAAGTCACTGTTGGCTTCTTGCAGTCAGCTCGGATGTGTCCAGCTACTCCGCAGTTATGACACTGTCGTCCTCTATCAGAACTCTACTGGAAACTAGAACGTCCAAGCGTTTGACTACGCCCAAAACCAGCTGCTCCAGCTCCAGCACCGGCTGATCCAGTCTTCTGTCTCTTCTCAGGACCTCTTGTCTGAGAAGCTCTCCTCTGACCCGGTCGGTCTCTCTCATAGGCAGAAGCTCTATTTTGATTGTCCGTCAAAGACTCATAACGGAAACCAGTAAGAAAAGAGCGTGTCGATTCTCTCAACCTCCGAGAGAAAAGGTAAACATGCTGATCCTCCGGTGGTGCGGACGGACCTAGCAACGCCAACTCGTCTTGAAACTTGAGGATTATCTCAGCAATAGGCAAATCCTCGAATCCAGCCTCAAGAAAATCTTGGAGACGGTCTCTCCTCATGGTTGCAGGGCAATAGCGATCCCTGATCACTGTCTTCATCTGCTCATAACTGGTGACCTTACTACGAACGGTCCTCCACCAAGAATGAGCCTGATCATTCAGCAACTTTTGTGTTATGTTGACTCGACGTCCCTCAGGGCAACCGATAGCCTTCATAGCAGAATCAACTTGTCCTAGCCACTGCTCCACCTCCAAGCCAGTCCTTCCCACGAAGACGGGAACCTTCAGCTAGTCGAAAGCCTTCAACCAACTCTCAAGCTTTGGCTCTTTTGCCTCAGCCGGCGCTCTAACAACCTCAGCAATTCCAGCAGGCGGGGCAACAACTTGTGTAACTCTCTGAGAAACCTAAGCTGATCTTGTAGGAACTGGCGGCACTAGTGCTGGTCCTCCAGTCCTGATAGCCTCCTCAACCCTCTGCACATAGTCGCGAAATGCGGAAGCTCCGATGGATACTCGTGCGGACTCTGTTGATGGCGCTCTATGTGCTCCAAACCTAGCAGCGGTCCCATTTCCAGCCTCAAGAACAATGCTCTTAACAACCTCTTCAGCAAACGCCTCGGAGATCGGTGGATCAGCAATTGGGGCTTGGCCCCGACCTCTAGCTAGTGGAGGTCTTCCTGCACGCCCTCATCCACGGACGGCAGGTAGAAGTGGTGGTCGACCCCTTCCTCGCCCCATAACAGATGTAGCTCTAGTACGCACCATCTGCTATAAGGATAGATATATAAGACTACATATATAAATATAAGGCCATGCTACATCTAAAGCAAAAGTCCAGAAAAAGCACATAGTCCAACACAAAAGAAACTACACTGCTGAGATCCGCGGAGGTAGTGGTGGTTGCCCGTACATCTATCCCAAACCGAAAGGTTAAAATAAAACCCCCTTTTGAAAAGGTTAGACCCCTTGCAGGTTCTATTTATTTATCCATCCGATCTATAGAAGATTTCGAGTGCCATTGTTGTCAACCTAGAGCTCTGATACCATATTGTAACACCCCAAGTTCTAGGAACTTGAAGAGCTACGGGCTAGGACTGCACAATGGGTCCCGACCCTCAAAGTAGCAACAGCAAATGGATCTTACAACAAGGCACAGACGAATGAAAACCAAAACATAATATAAAACCAGAGGTTCAAACAGAAGAAAACACAAAAGCTCTACAGCCGGGTCAAAACAAAAGGGAAACAACAAACGAAACAAAAACCCAATCCCGTCCTATAATGTACGGGAACCCCGGTTGACCACACCATCCGGATCACTCAGCAGTATCCTAAACCTGCGGAACATCTACAACGACGGTATGAACTGTTAGCTAACATTCTAGGTATAAGCAAGAGTGTAAAGGCACAAACACACATAAGGTAAGATAAACATATAGTATACTTGCACTCAACCGGTTATTATCTTTCATTAAGGTTATCCATTACTAATTAAACTTCTTCTGTCACACGAGAATCTCCCGAAACTCGCCTCCGCTTCTGTCTGCCAATAGGAATAGATCAGTACTATCCGTTACCTACGGGTCTGGGTTGCAAGAGCACATTCTAGTCTCCTGTAGAACTAGACAAGTGGTCACAGCCCGGTTATATTACACTTGGGCCAGTTAAGGTTATAAAGGGTGAATCCTATTTCCGATTTTCCGTTATAAGCAGGATAAACAACACAAACAAGCCAATACAATCCAACTAATACGCGGAATGAAGCTAAGTAAGTCCAAGGGACTTACCTCACACGAAGGTAACACAAGAGATCAGCGAACAACTCAGAAACACACAAGGAAGCTCAATTTTCCTCAGGAAAGCAGCAAAGAAAGCCTGTACGAACAAGCAACACGAATCAAGAACGGAACGGTTGCTAGAAGTCTATGACTTCTAGTCTCAAAGATCTCTAAGAGATCAACACATGCTAAGGGCTCAACCTTAGTCATACAACAATTCAGGGGAACCAGGAACAACCATAAGAAACCAAGGAAGGAACGAGGAAAGGAAAGAAGGAAGCAACTCACCAAAGATGGGAGTTACTGTAGAGAAACCACAGGGGCGGTTAGACAGATGCGCAGGGGCGGCTGAACAGAGGCGTAGGGGCGGCTCTGTGCAGGCGCAAGGGCGGCTGTGACAGAGGCGCAGGGGCGGCTCTATGCAGGCGCAAGGGCGGATCTTCGTCAAAAGCTATTGTCGGGCTTCTCTTCGACAGATCTCACAGCAGGGGCAACCAAAGCTCGAACCTTTGATTCCAACATGTCAAGACTCAACTCCAAAGAGCCTGAGAACAATGAAAGGTCAACAACGGAACACTCCACAAGAATCAAGGCTCATGCTTGATCCTTGGAGAAGAGGAAAGGAAACGAACACAAGGGAGAAACCAAAACAGAAGAAGAAGACATGCAGCACTGTAAGAATGTGAGGAAGAACCAGGAAGGAATGAACTTACACGTTCAACGGGATTGCAGGAAGCAAGAGCAAGGATGGCTGCAGCTTGTTCGCCACTTAGTGTGCGTGCAAATAAGTCTTAAATTTATAAAACTAGAAATCAAGCAAGCGAACCCGCAGTGTACGGATCGATATAGTTAAGCAAGAATTCCAGAGTATCGAACACAGGGATTTGGGGGGTTAAATCCTGTTATAGAATTGTCAAGCAAGTAAATGTATGAGCTTTGTACATTATTGGGAAAACAACAATCCTAAAGATCCAGGAATCCAGCTGTGGAAATCGATTCAAGATATACTAAAGATATAAGGACAGAGTTAAGAGTTGCAAAGGTATACTAATGCAAAGCAATGTACGGTGAAGTTCCAAGACTTTATATGACTTATCTAGAAATACTCTCTATAAAGGTTGTTGAGGCTTCAGTATAGAAAGGATCTAAAGACAAGAATTAATGTCAAATACCCAAACTTGTAATCCAAGGATCAAGACTAACTAAACCGATTAAGGTTGTGACACTCGGAATCGAGGTAGAGGTTGTTGAGGCTTCACTACCACCTAGAAAAGGCAAGCCAAGACTAAGTTAAAGCAAATCTTTAACTTTGGATTAAAGTAAAAGCAAGGTTCGTAAACTAAGGGAAATTACGGGTGGATCTTGAGATTCCACGGCCGTGGAACTCAAGAACACACAGTGATTTTGGTACGTCGACGATTCTCTCTAACTCTCAGGGTCCAATCTGTTTACGATCGATCTATCATCATCTAAGCCACAACTATCAACCCTTCACCTTAGAATTGCTAAAAGGTTTTAGCCAACAACAGTCATTATGATATCAAATTCAAGATTTAAAAGAATGAAAGATGAAAACCTTCGAAAACCTTGAATAAATATCAAATCAATCTCAATCCACAACAAGAATAATGATGTATAACAGATTCGGAATAACACAAACCAATCACAATCCTTGATAAGAACGAAGAACGGGATGTCAATCCGTCTTCTAATCAAACCTAAGGACAAGCGTAACTTCCAAATCTCCAAGTCTTTCGCAAATCTCCCTTGCGAAATAGCAATCTCCACACGTCCAACTTGAAACCCTAAACACGTGCAATAAGCGTAAGCGAAGTCTAAGCGGATGTGTATGCTAATGTGTAAGCGAAGGTGACGGAATCTCTCTCTTTCCGTCCTTTTATAGGGCAAGATAAAATATGTGTCCAGCCCATTGTGTAAAAGATCATGGCTTCAAATTGTACGTTAAAAGATCGCCTAAATCACGGTTCCTTGGGATTCCACGCTCGTGGTTTAGAGCGTGGTTTAGAGCATGGAAATTCATCACGGTGCTTCACAACTTCCACTGCCGTGTAACCCTCTGTAATGCTCCACGCTTGTGTTGCCAAAGTTCCATGGCCGTGGTTTAGAGCGTGGACTCTAGTACGGCCGTATTTTAGAGCGTGGAACGTCGAGTGCTCATAATTCTCCTTTGTTTTGTGCCATTCTTCATCCTAGCATCTTCCTTAGCTCCCTTGTTGTGTCCTCATTCCTTGGACATGCTCAATCCATCTCAATTCTCCCTTGATTCGTTCGGTTTTAGCTCTTATTTGCCTACAATCAACACAAAGCTTATGTAGACCTCTATATCGACAATATAGATAAACTAGCTCACAATTGCTTCAATGCTTTATCGATGAACACTAATATAGATGAAATATACTTAGAAAACGTGCCTAAAATGTCACAATATTTCATGCTAACAAATAACCCCATACTTGCCACTTGCTTGTCCCTAAGCAAGGTCTTTCAAAAGCTTTAAAACTCAAGTTAGGAAAAGAAAGAAAGAAAAAGAACTCACAAAATGGTGGTGGCAAGAAAAGAAAGAAAGAAGAAAAGAAACATTGTCCCTAATGTTTAAAAAAAGAAAAAGAAGAAAAGAAAGAAAGAAAAAGAACTCACAAAATGGTGGTGGAGCGGCTAAAACGGTCGATCATCAAAGTCATCCCTGAGGTGGAGGCGGTGGTGGAAACGGGAAGAAGCCTGGATCATAGTTCCGCCCAAACTGCTGGCGGTATATGTCTCTCATCATGCGGTCATGATCGTCGGCTCGTGCATCCCTAGCATCTGCACGGATCTCCAAGGCTCCGACCCTATCGGAAAGGTCAGTAGCCCACTCTGGCAATTGCTCATACCAACGAGGAGGCTGGTTGTACCACGCCGGTGCATCTGAAGGTGCTGGTGCAGGTGGTGGCTGTGCATGCCAAGGCGGTGGAGCTCCCATCCAATCCGGCTGAGTGTTATACCATGAAGGAGGATCCGCCATCTATGTAGGCCTCTCGCTCACACTAGCACGGCGAGAGGAAGAACCTGAAGCTCTAGTAGGGCGGGGAGAGTGTCTAGGAAGGTCAGGAACTACATCCGGCTGATCCGGGAATGTACCAAAGTCATGATCAGCTCCTCCTCCCTCAAACTCGTCATCCCCTCTCATCTCCTCCTCTACAACTAGTGGTGGTGGGACATAGGGAGGGGCTACTAATCTGTTCGCATGCATGGCAGCGAAAGTCGCCTTCCAGTTATGGCGTCCAGCCATAATGGAAAACTCAGGAAGCCACTCAATGCCTCTCCTAGTCCTAATCTCCCAAGGCATAGCAGCATACGGTGGACCTCTATGTGTGGGGAAGATGAGGCCTCTAGTCATGAGGGCCTGAAGTCCTAGGGGTCTAGTTGCGATGCGGGTGCAAGCTAAGAAGTCTACCCCTAACTGTCTAGCAAGGTGGGTGACCATCCCACCGTATCCAATGTTGCCAGCCCTCTTATTCTTTAGCTTGCTCATAGTAGCAGCTAAGAGGGTGGCGTAGTCAGCTGGCCTGCCATATAACATACTGTAAAGAAGAAACAGCTCGTCTGTCTTAATCTTCTGAGGTGTTTCCGTCCTAGGGAAGAGACACTCAGAAAGCACTCTATGGGAAATCTTCAAGGCTAAGTGGTAGATCAACTTAGCCTTGGTATCAGCAGGTTGCCAGCGGTCCTCGCTGGCGTAAATCATGGCAATCTCCTCCCAGAAATCCTTGGCGTACACGCCACTGGGGAATCGACCATTAAAGGTCTCCTGGAACCCAAAGAAGGCTCCAAACTCTCTAATAGAGAAATCATAGTTTCTCTCCATCAGCCGGAAAGAAATTGTCCTGTCAACATGACTGTGCTCGAATGAGACTACAAACTCCCTAGTAATCTCCTCATAAGCATCTTCCCGAATAGCGGAGAGGATGACTAAACCGGCTCTATCCAAAAGCAACGTGAGATCCCCTATCACATGCAAGGGCTCTAGCTCCTCAAGCAGTAAGTATCTAGGTCCTATGACCGTCCTCTCCTCGATCCTCTCTAAGGCATCTAAATGATCCTCATGGATAGTAGGGATCCTAGGGGGAGGTGGTGAGGGTGATGAAGGGGGTGATGGAGGCTCAGCGGGTGGTGGTTTAGAAGAGGAGGCATTGTTGCCTTTCCTCTTCTTGTTCTTATTTCTATTTGAAACTCTCCTTACAAAATCCATTTCTGTTGAAAACCACGGCCTGTTCTTCATATTCCACGGCCGTGGAAAGTCCAGAAACCGTGGTTCGTCTCAAAAATTCTCAAAACTCAGCAAAATCACGCCAAACTCAACAACAAGCAGCCTAGACTAATTTCCGTCCAATTCCAATCAGTTCTCCTAAAAAATCTAGCAAAAACGAAGCCGAATCGACAAAGAGAAGGAAAGAACGAAAAACCTAGGTTTTCGGATTTTGGAATCCGAATTCCGTCTTCTCCGGTGAATTTCCGCTCGAATTGTTGCTTGGATCTTATTGGTGATTAGATTTGCTTCAGTTTTGGCCAAAGAATCGTCAAAAACGATTAACGAACGAGGAATTTAGAGATGGGGAGAGATTACGGCAAATAGGGGCGTGGAATTGGGTTTGTTTTGTGGTGTTTGTGAAGAAACGTGGTTTATATAGTGGCCGTAAAAATTTTTGAAAATCACGGTCTATCGGGGGTTTCCACGGCCGTGGAAATGTACGAAACCGTGGTTTTGGTGATTTTTCTCAGGCTTTTGAAAATTACGGTCACTGTAGCTGTCACGGCCGTGGTTTTGGCCGTGGAACTCTCTGTAATGTGTCAAAGTCCAAGTTTCGTCAATTTTCTTCAAGTTTTTCCTTTCCCCTTTCTTTTCCACTGTTGCTACATCCAAAAACACGAACATACCGGAAGGCATCGAAGGCAAAACAAAGCAAAACGTCTAAACTAAACTAATCTATGAATCAAAAACAAAAACGTAAGTGCAATACCTTGGATTGCCTCCCAAGAAGCGCTTTGTTTAAGGTCCGTAGCTAGACCATATTCGCACTTATTCGAGTGCAGTGGGCACGAACTCTTCAGCTTGGAGTTCCGGTGTGTACTTCTTGAGTCGTTGACCGTTCACCTTAAAGCTTCCGCCCTTTTCACCCCATACTTCAACTGCACCATGGGGAAAAACACGTTTGATTAGAAAAGGTCCAGTCCAATGAGATTTAAGCTTACCTGGAAAGAGACGAAGCCTTGAATTGAAGAGGAGAACTTGATCTCCTTCTTTGAGGTCCTTTGGGATGATATGCTTATCATGCCAACGCTTCGCTCTTTCTTTATAGATCTTGGCGTTTTCGTAAGCATTCAAGCGAAGTTCTTCAAGTTCATTTAGGTCCAAGAGACGCTTCTCTCCCGCTTCCTTCATGCTGAAGTTCAACCACTTGATTGCCCAAAACGCCTTGTGCTCCAACTCTACCGGTAAATGGCAAGACTTCCCATACACAAGGTTGTATGGCGTAGTTCCGATGGGAGTCTTATATGCAGTCCGGTACGCCCACAATGCATCATCTAGCTTCAAAGACCAATCCTTCCTAGTCCTTGAAACCGTCTTCTCTAGGATTCCTTTGATCTCCCGGTTTGAGATCTCCACTTGTCCACTAGTTTGTGGATGATAAGGGGTGGCGATCTTGTGAGTCACCCCATACTTAGCTAGAAGAGATTCAAAACGGCGGGCAATGAAGTGAGAACCTCCATCACTAATGATAGTCCTTGGTGACCCAAATCGTGGGAAGATGATCTTGTTAAAGAACTTAACCACTACCATGGCATCATTGGTGGGAGAGGCAATTGCTTCAACTCATGTCGAAACATAATCAACCGCTAAAAGTATGTATTGGTTTCCACAAGATGATGGGAAAGGTCCCATGAAGTCTACTCCCCAAACGTCAAAGATCTCCACCTCTTGGATGTTGTTGAGAGGCATCTCATTCCTCCTAGATATATTTCCTGTTCTTTGACAAGCATCGCAGCAGGAAATAAACGTTTGCACATCTTTAAATAGAGTAGGCCAAAAGAATCCAGATTGCAATACCTTAGCGCTAGTCTTGTTCGAACTAGCGTGTCCTCCACAAGGTAGTGAATGACAATGGCGGATGACACTTTGCATCTCATCTTCCGGCACACATCGCCGAATAATGCCATCCGGACCTCTCTTAAAGAGGAGAGGTTCATTCCAAAAGTATTCCCGAACATCCTTAAAGAACTTCTTTCTTTGTGCGTAGGATAATCCGGGCGGTAATTCCTGACAAACCAAATAGTTAACAAAATCAGCAAACCATGGTTCGTTACCTTTGGTGATTACATCGATGCACTCCTTCTATGATGTGTAAATGCTCATCCGGAAAGGAGTCATCTATAGGTAGATGGTCGTCTTCTAGATGTATTAGACGACTCAAATGATCCGCAACAGAATTTTCCGAACCCTTCTTGTCGCGGATCTCTAGATCGAATTCTTGTAGGAGAAGAATCCATCTAATTAGCCTTGGCTTCGCATCCTTCTTTGCAAGGAGATACCGGATCGCATCATGATCCGTGTATATAATCAATCACCTTTGCACCTACAAGATAAGAGTGAAATTTGTCAATTGCATATACAATAGCTAAGAATTCCTTTTCGGTAGTGGGGTAGTTGAGTTGCGCTTCATCTAGCGTCTTGCTAGCGTAGTGGATGGCGTGGGTTCGTCCTTCCTTCTTTTGTCCAAGGACAGCTCCTATAGCTACGTCACTTGCATCACACATAACCTCAAAGGGAAGATTCCAACCCGGAGGTTGGATAATCGGGGTTGAGATTAGAGCTTCCCGAATCTTATTAAACGCATCTAAGCATTCCTGCGAAAACTCAAAAACTGCATCCTTCATCAATAGATTAGTAAGAGGCTTTGATATTTTAGAGAAATCCTTTATGAAACGCCTATAAAATCCAGCATGTCCTAGAAAACTTCTTATCCCTTTCACCGAAGTTGGGGGAGGAAGCTTTTCTATTGTCTCTATCTTAGCTTTATCCACCTCAATCCCTCTACTAGAGATTAAGTGTCCTAATACAATGCCTTCTTTCACCATAAATTGACACTTTTCCCAATTAAGAACTAGGTTAGTGTCTTCACACCTTTGTAATACAAGAGCAAGGTTAGAAAGACAATTGTCAAAAGAGGAACCATAAACGGAGAAGTCATCCATAAAAACCTACATGATTTCCTCTATATATTCCGAGAAGATGGCCATCATGCACCTTTGAAAGGTGGCTGGGGCGTTGCAAAGCCCGAACGGCATCCTCCTATAGGCAAACGTACCCCACGGGTACGTGAATGTGGTCTTCTCTTGATCATCCGGGTGTATCGGAATCTGAAAGAAACCACTATAACCGTCAAGATAGCAAAAGTGTGAATGTTGCGCTAACCTTTCAAGCATTTGATCGATGAAGGGTAGTGGGAAGTGATCCCGCCTGTCACGCTGGTGACCCGGGTTCAATCTCAGGGTCCAATCTGTTTACGATCGATCTATCATCATCTAAGCCACAACTATCAACCCTTCACCTTAGAATTGCTAAAAGGTTTTAGCCAACAACAGTCATTATGATATCAAATTCAAGATTTAAAAGAATGAAAGATGAAAAATTTCGAAAACCTTGAATAAATCTCAAATCAATATCAATCCACAACAAGAATAATGATGTATAACAGATTCGAAATAACACAAACCAATCACAATCCTTGATAAGAACGAAGAACGGGATGTCAATCCGTCTTCTAATCAAACCTAAGGACAAGCGTAACTTCCAAATCTCCAAGTCTTTCGCAAATCTCCCTTGCGAAATAGCAATCTCCACACGTCCAACTTGAAACCCTAAACACGTGCAATAAGCGTAAGCGAAGTCTAAGCGGATGTGTATGCTAATGTGTAAGCGAAGGTGACGGAATCTCTCTCTTTCCGTCCTTTTATAAGGCAAGATAAAATATGTGTCCAGCCCATTGTGTAAAAGATCATGGCTTCAAATTGTACGTTAAAAGATCGCCTAAATCACGGTTCCTTGGGATTCCACGCCCGTGGTTTAGAGCGTGGTTTAGAGCGTGGAAATTCATCACGGTGCTTCACAACTTCCACGGCCGTGTAACCCTCTAGAATGCTCCACGCTTGTGTTGCCAAAGTTCCACGGCCGTGGTTTAGAGTGTGGACTCTAGTACGGCCGTATTTTAGAGCGTGGAACGTCGAGTGCTCGTAATTCTCCTTTGTTTTGTGCCATTCTTCATCCTAGCATCTTCCTTAGCTCCCTTGTGGTGTCCTCATTCCTTGGACATGTTCAATCCATCTCAATTCTCCCTTGATTCGTTCGGTTTTAGCTCTTATTCGCCTACAATCAACACAAAGCTTATGTAGACCTCTATATCGACAATATAGATAAACTAGCTCACAATTGCTTCAATGCTTTATCGGTGAACACTAATATGGATGAAATATACTTAGAAAACGTGCCTAAAATATCACAATATTTCATGCTAACACAGCTCTCTAGGGTTTGAAGACGATAGCAAGGAACGGGAAAAAGGAGAGAAGGAAGAGAATATATAGGGAGGGCTGGAACGCTAGACGGAAATGGCGTCTAGGGTTAGAAAGAAAACAAAGAAACCGACCCATAAGATAGAATATCGGGTATTCTATGTATAGAAGAAAGATAAAACGACAAAAACAGATCGGCGCGATCTGTCGCACGATCCGCAAGGGTGTATCTCACAGCCGCAAGGGCGTCCCTCTTCACCGCAGGGGTGGTGAAGGTAAAAACCTAGGATCTTACAATTATGGTGTTCGAATCCGAGTCCCTAATCCGATCCCTCTATTTGGGTTGGTCGTGGCCGGCGGAGATCCCGCTGGAAGAGGTGAATCGCCGTGGTAAGGCTGCAAGCCCTAGTTCGCGGGCGACTTGTGAGAAATCAAGCGTCGATGACCTTGAAATGCATGCAAGCTCTTGTTAGAGCTCAATCCCAAATCAAGGCTCACCGTGTTAGAATATCCATGGAGGCGTAAATCTCATCATCCCCTCAAACAACCTCATGTAGTACATTTCCTTTTTTTGATTTGATTTCAAAAATTATGTTGTCAATTAGTATGCTTTTGTTTTCACATGTTTAGTGATTTGCTTATTGGATTTGCAGCAATTAATCAAGACTTCAGAGTTCAAACTTGAATACATGGAAGAAAGATTTATTTGAAACTCAAGCCATGAGATGATGAATAGTTGGCAAGTTATTTGTCTTGTTGAAACTCAAGTCATGAGATGATGAAACCAAAATGAATTTTCTGGTATATGAATTTTGGTATGAGATATGTCCTGGAAATCTAAGGGTGTACCCGTAATGACGGTAAACTCGCCTTTCGTATCTTGGGTTTATGTGTATGTATATTGAATATAGATGATTAAGGCTCGACAAGCTTGTTATCCACACATAATGTAGATTGCTCAGATGAACACAACAATGGAGATGTGATCCCTTTTGTTCTTGTTTTTATTCCACTAATTTTAGTTTATATTTTGATTTGATTTTCTTACTATAATTTGTATGAAGAAGTAAGTTGTTGGAAATATGATCATTATGGTATGAATTTTCATACCACAAACTCATACGAGAAATTATAAAATATAAAAAAAACTACAAAAAGAAAACAAAAAAAATTCTGGTATGAATTTCATACTAGAAAATTATAAAAAATAAAAAAAGGATCAAAAAACAAAAAAAAATCTGGTATGAAAAAGTTATGGTATCAAAATTTTCTAGTATGAAAATTTTTTGGTATGAGAATTTCTGGTATGAAAAAACTTATGGTATGAAAGAAATTCTGGTATGAACTTCTGGTATGAACTTCTGGTATGAGAAATTCTAGTATTAAAAAATTCTGGCATGAAAAAATTCTAGTATAAAAGAATTCTGGTATGAAAAAATTCTGGTATGTTAATTATAGAAAGAAAATAAAAAGAAAAAAGAAAATAAAAAAGACAAAAAAAATAAGAAGGTTTTGACGGTGCAATTTCTGGTTTGTTGAATTTCTGGTATGTTGAATCTCTGGTATGTTGAATTTATGGTATGTTGAATTTCTAGTATGTGGAATTTCTGGTATGTAGAAATTCTGGTATGTTTATTACAGAAAATTAAAAAAAAAAGGCAAAAAAAATAATAAAATCAAATAAAAAATCAAATTCAGAAATGAATAATTAAAACTTACACTTAAATATACTAACAAACATCTATTATTTGTTTTTATTAAAATAGAGCGGTTAATTATTTTTATCTACCATTAAATGAAAGTGGTAAAAAATTATGGGGTACATTTACTAAATCATATTTTCAAAAAGGCCTAGTAGGCCAAATTCTCCCAATAAAATATTATATATTAGGTCAACCCGTATATGGTACGAGAGTTAAACTAGCAATACATAGTATGGACCATATATCATACATATCTCTCTACCACAACTCGTAGACATACAAGCAATACATGGAATCAATTCAATATCATATATCAGACATGTCAGGCTCAACAGACCCTAGAATAAAGGGGGATTACTCGCACATATCTTAAAATAACAAAACAAAGTATTTTATTGATCGAACGTAAAGGCCATCGTCCAACGGGTATAAGGGTCGCACGACCTGGTGTATAAAGTCTCGTCGAAAGCTTCGTAAAATGCTAGCTAGAGAAGGAGATATTTAACCTAATGGTTGATGAACCTTATTTATAGGGTTCATAAACGGCCCATAAACCCTAGATATCTAAGGATTCTATCATTTATTAAGATAAAATCAAATCTACTCGATCTTATCTCCTATTATGATAAGATCAGACTAATGATAAGATATAAACAAAGCAGTAAAGATAAATGTCGAAGTAGAGTACCTCTCTGGTCCACATGAGCCGTTGTGCGACCTCCTAGGCCAAGGGTACGGGCTGGGTCCATAAACGCTCCAGGATCATCTCTGTAACACCCCGAATTCTCAGAAATCGGGACATTACTGGTTAGGACCTCACAATGGGTCCCGACCTTAGTTTGACAACAATTTTACTAGGATCTTGCAACAAGACGCAAATAAGAAAAAACCGAAATTCATAAAGTAGTATTTTCAAGGGATGAATGCAACAACGTCTAACAGCCTATAGTACTTAAACAACGTAAAAGACTAACTGTCTTTAACAAGAATAAAGAAACAACAAGGTAAACACCCAACCCCACTCTAAGGAGTACGGAGACCCGGCTGACCACTACTTCCGGATCACTCAGTTGCTGCTCTAACCTGTGGTGAATCTAAAAAAAACACAACCGAACAACCATTAGCTAGCTATCTAAACATTAGATAAATAATAATAGCACACACACACATCAAAGCAAAAGTAAACACTCATCATGCTTTCAAACAATCCATTTATTATCTTTACTTAGGTTATTCACTCTTACTAATGATACTTATTTTGTGACACGAGGGATTCCCAAACCTCGCCTCCACCCCCGTGTACCCATCAGGAATGGATCTGATGCATCTCACCGTGTATCTGTATGGTCTGGGTATAGAGAACCTTCCAGTCTCCTGGCAGAGCTGGGCAGTGATGTCACGGCCCGTTATACATACACTTGGGCCTTAAAACATAATAACCACGGTCGTCCTAACAAGTTGTTATTTTTATTATAACACACATTGCACACACACAACCATTATCACCTATCTAATATCCAGAAACCAGCTAAGTAAGTTGCAAGGACTTACTTGAATCAAATCTCAAATCCCGTTATCTCGACTCGGCTTGTAACCGTAGAAACTCAATCACCTGTTATACAAGGCAAGTGGATCAATAATGTATCCCACTTTCTTAGAAGTCTCTAACCTCTAAGCTACTCTAATCGATCATAAAGAAATTACCATAATACTCTTATAAGGGTAAATGACCATTTTACCCTTGGTCCCGAAACTCTAGAAAATTTTATACCAAAGTTCCAAATTATTCTTTGGAACTCAAAACCACACTCTAACTCTCAAAAAGAAGGTTGGTAAAAAATTTAGAAGAGTTAACTACATTCTTGACTTTCATAAAAGTTGCTAAGGTCCGACTTTAGCCCAAGATACGAGGCACGAATAAAAATATAAAAATTCTACAAAAAAAAAATCTAGGTCTTCTATGATATGCCATCTACTCATATAAACAGATATCTCCCAAAACTACACAACCACAACTCTTACACAAATCTCCCAAGTTGGATACAAAATCTAGAAATTCTATACTTAGCCAAATTTTGAGTCTTTTCACAAACAGCACAACCAGCCTACTTTGCACACCTATTGTTCCAGATCCGACCGTTGGATCGATCCCAATTTCCTGTACGTCATACTATGCACAACCCTCTATGTCATACTAAAAATTGAACGGTAAATTATGTTTATAAGGTATCGAAAAAGAGGCTCAAACAAGCTTGTTTAACATTGTTGCTGGAAATCAAAAACTGCAAGTGCAGCAAGTCTTAGCTTCGAGACTCACCTGCAGGTTTGTATCAAAGACAAGGAAGATCACAGGTTCAAGGTTCGACTCTCCACAACCTCAACTTCCTATTCAACTAGATGAGCAACCGATCTACGTTTCGGAGCTTGTAGAGATCAAAACACGTACATAAATCTAAAGTTCTTCTTCTGGATACATGTTTATCAAAGGGTGGCAAGGCTTGCTTACTGACTTCATTGCAGATGGCCAAGATGAAGGAGTCTTCACTGGTCATTGATGTCGCTCTTCTTAGAGACGAAGTTGCACTAGGAAGCGTCCTCGGCTCAGCCTGATCACCCAGTCGTGATGGTCCCGATGTAGAAGAAAGGGGAAGTTAGCTACTTTAGCCTTGACAGCAAGAAGAATGGAGAAAAGAAGGAAGGAAGGTAGGGGTCCTTACGCTGTTGAAGACAGCATTGATGTGCAGAAGAGGCTTACTCTCAGTGAAAAGAGGAGGAGGGAGGCCTTGGCTTGCTGGTGTCAATCGGTATCATAGAAGTCCGAGATCGAGGCCCCAATGCAGTTTGGTTGGACATCTAAAGGCAGTGGAGAAGATCTGATCGGCTGGCCCAGCGATGGAGAGCTGCGACGATGCTACTGTGGTCTGGCTCAACTTCACTGCTAAAAATGGTTGAGAAGCTCGATCTCGTCTCGTCTGTGACAGGTGCAGCGTGGTTCTGTGGTTTACGGTTACAACTAAAGGCAGCGAGTAGTGGGGCTATTTGATGCGTTGAAGGTCGATGAAGGCAACCAAGAAAGAGAGAGGTAGACGTGAAAGTTGTATAAGGGAAACGTATCATTTGTTGCGGGATTTACGGGAGCAGTAACTGCATGAGATCTCATCCGCCTCCATCTCTTCCTTCATCGTTGGACTGGGGTTTGTTGGGCTTGCTGGTGATAGGTATATTGCTGGGCTGGTTGGGCTTCTGTGCTGAAGAGGTTGAAGCTGACGGCTGGAGGGGTTGTTGGGCTGAAGGATTGAAGCTGACGGGCTGGATGGGCTGCTGGGCTGAAGGATTAAAGCTGACGGGCTAGATGGCTGAAGAAAGTTGGTTGGAACCACAATGAAGGGGAGAAGAAATGGGCTGGCATGATGTGCGGAGATGGGTTTGTCAACCAGCCCGGAAGTCTTGTCATGGCTTCGTCATGATCTCGTCATGGCCTCATCAAATGTTGCCATGGTCTTGTCCAAGACATGTCATGACTTAGATTAAGGTTTGGAATCCATCATTTTATGTGAGTTAAGCTTACATAAAATGATATAAATTTGTGTGGGTATAAGTCTTAGGTATCATATAAATGGTCGAGGAGTCGAAAACCCGTTTGACTCGGTAATAAACGGAAATAAAAATTTCTGGATATTACAATCTCAACAACAATGGTTGATCATTTCGGGCCAAAAGCAAGAGTGGGGGCAGGACGTCGTGCGACCTAGTATTGGTCCAACACTCATGGATCTTCGTTCGATGTTCTTATTCTTCATTCTTGGGCTTCAATCATTTCCACCAATGATCTTTGACTTTGATGACCACAAAAAAGCCTTTAGTATGTATCAGGACATTCAACGGTAGATGTATTATTTATGCTCCGCAAGTGCCTAGAATACCTGCAATTGCTTAAACCAACTAGTAGATCTCCATAATGGGAATATATAAAAAATAGACCAATAAGGTATGCTCATTAAGCTAAAAGGATAGAGAATGAAATATAATAATTATGACAAAATACGCTATTTGGAGTGTTATCAATGAAGTTGAAGTGGCAAAAGCATACACTCATACACAACTCCCCACTTTTAGAGTTGCAACAAAACTATATACACTATTTCTAAAATCTTATTCAATAGAGTGTTCACATTTGATAACCGGAAATGACACATCCAACTATCACATAACAACAACTATCGGTTAATGCATCTTCATACCCAAAGATCTATAGAACAACGATCCTTTTTCCAAACTTTCTCTCACTCTCTTATACGGTCTTTCACCATCATAAACCTCTCTAAGTCCTCTCATTCTCATCAAAATCCATTGTGATCATATTGAATATAGGGTCAAGTTCACATTAAAACAACTCAAATTCTTGTACTCGTTCACCTTATGCCACTTGATTGTTTTCTCCCTTTCCTATATGCCTCTTCAATTACGTACGGAATGTATCAACCATGGTATAGAGCTTATGTTAGACGTATGGCGGCGGAGAGATGAAAAGAAGTTGAAAAAAAGATTAAAAAGAAATATGGTGTTATGATTACATAGGTATGAATTTAGGATTAGCAAATAAGATAATAAAAAAATTGTTTAGAAAGACCTATCTATTTTTATCTTAAATAACGAATAATTCTACTCTAGCTTATTACGATTATTATTATTGTTCTAAAATGTGTCTGAAGGAAATAACCAAATGATTATAAAACTAACATCCGAACCACAATTAAGATAAATACTATTCATTATCATTTGGTTATTATTAAAGAAAGAATTTGGTTTACTAGGCCTTTTTTTTGTTTTGTATTTTGTAAATGTACTCCATAACTTTTTACCACTTTCATTTAATGGTAGGTAAAAGTAATTAACCCCTCTATTTTAATTAAACAAAAAAGAATAATAGATGTTTGTTAGTTGTTATGTATCCCTAATTATTGAATTTGTTTTTTTTAAATTTTTTTATTTAATTTTCTTTATTATTTTTTATTTTATTTTCGGTATGAAAAATTTCATACCAGAAATTTTTCATGCCAGAATTTCATCATACCAGAATTTCATCATACCAAAATTTTTCATCATACCAGAATTTTAATCATACCAGAATTTTTCATCATACCAGAATTTTATCATACTAGAATTTTATCAAACCAGAATTTTTCAATCATACCAGAATTTCATAATACCAGAATTTTTTATCATACCAGAATTTCATAATACCGCAATTTTTCATCATACCAAAAATTCATAATACCAAAATTTTTCATCATACCAGAATTTCATAATACCGGTACACTGAAACTATACTCATTTGTGGGTATCCGTATGTTGGTAAGAGCTCGTTCATGAACAAGGTCATGAGGGCTAATGTGGATGTGCAGCCTTATGCAGTGTACAAGTAGCCTCTGGCATCTCCTCCCTCACATGTATATTCCTACCTATGTACCAAACGCCTTGATAATATATGTGTGGCCTGCAAAATGATGATTGTACTAATGAAGTTTGTAGATGCTGATAGATTGAGTTACAAGAACCAAGAACTACCTGTTTCATATTCAAGTGCTTGAAGAATCATCTCAACTTGATAGACTAGAAAAAATCAAATCAAATACCATCTCAAAATCTTAATTTCATGATGTTGTACAAATAATAGAAGGTTCACACTGAAATTTAACCAAGTAATTAGGACTAAACAGATTCAAGAGTATATAAACATAATTGCATTCTTCAATTGGAAGTTCCCTTTACCTACTTTTTGCTCATCAACACCCAGTCAACTTAAAGCTAGCATTGGTGACTGCTTGGAGACTACTCTTGATTTCCTGCTACCCATACTTCATCCACATGTACCCATCTTCCAAATGATCAACTTCGCTCTTTGTTCTGGCTGCAGATCGAGGTAGCCTGACCCTCTTTTTGACCTTCTTCTTGACCTTAGTCGATGTAGCAGTGGTCGCGTTAAATTCGGTGAGCAACATGTGTGCGATAAGGAAAGTGGAGATCGTGTCTTCGGATATCCAACAAAGCGGGGGTGAGGAGAGCACGAGTGGCATGCAAAGCTACGATGTTGGAGGGTTCGTGTTGTGGCAGAAGAACCCCGATCTGTGGTACTTGGAGCTGGTGGTCTCCGGTTGTAACCTCGATCTAGCCTTCCTGTTGTTGATGTTGATCTAGATCTAGATCTAGATCCAGATCTAGATCTCCATCTTCGATCTAGCCTTCCTGTTGTTGATGTTGAGGGAGTTGAGATGAAGAAGAACGGGACAAGGCTACTGCGTGCACAACAGAGAAAGGGAAGAGTGAACGGCACAAGGCTACTGTGGTGAGAAGTGAGATGGGAAGAGAAATAGAGAAAAAGAACGACATTGAAGAAAGAAAACAAGAGGACTGAGAAGGTTTTACATTAAAAAAAATAAGAGGGGTATATTTACCTAATTAACAAATCAAAAAGCCTATTTACTAAATATAAAACTCAAAAAAGTCTATTAATCAAATTAGCCCATTATTAAATGATAAACATATTTATATAATAAAAGGTATATTTCACGTATCAACCAATAGTCTCTTATCAACATCTTTATTGGAGATATGAACGAAATATAAAAAATAAAAACATGATTCGGAATTTCCGACATGTCCATTAGAATTAAGAAAGCCATCTTATAGGGAAGTTTTGAGTGTGTAAACATATTATGTTTATTAGATGTACAAAAATTGGTAATTAAATAAGACGACCCTACAAATAAGAATGAGTATTGATCCATATAGCAAGTAATTTGTAGCACCCCGAATCCGCGGGATTCGGAATGTCACATTGGGCTAGGATCTCACAGTGGATCCAGACCCTAGCCTAACAACAAGTTCACTGGACCTTACAACATGGCACTGACAGGTAGAAAACAAATACATAAACTGTATAAAACTGTACAACCAAAAAGATAAAAAAAAAAAAAAAAGATCATATCCGAGTATCAAACATAACCTTCACCCATGAGGTATACAAAACATCATCCTCACGCAGGAGGGAAACATAAACAACCCCAAAAGCCATAACCCCCTAATTTACAAGACTCCTCAGCCTGTCACCCTGTCAGATCACTCAGCAGCTCGCCTATCGTGCAAGGCATCTACAACATGGTATGAAACCATTAGCTAACCATACATATACAAGTTAATGCATAAGCACAAGCAAAATAATGAAAGATAAACACATCAGCATGCTATCACACATTTACCCATTTATTATCTTTATAGAATAGTCATTCACTCAAATCGTATATATATAGATAGATAAAACTATGTGACACGAGGAAGGTATCATCCTCGTCTCTGGGTCTGCTAGCCATCTGGAAGTAGTGTCGGTCACACAACCCGTGTACCCTATGGGAGTGGATTGCACCCTTCCTATATACCAGGTGGCCTAACGTCAAAGAACCTCCCAAACTCCACGGCGGGATGAAAGGGAAAGGTTATCACAACCACGCATACGGGGCAATAAATAAAACATAGGTCAGTAATAATCGGCATCACATGCTATCATAGAAAACACGTAACACACACACCATTCATGCAAACACCCAATATAAGGATGGTAGCTAAGTAAGTTCTACGGACTTACCTCAACCTTGTATAAAACTCCACCACGATCAACCTCCAATCTTGAGAGGGGCACTGCCTAATAACAAGGCATAGAGATATATCAATCTCCTATCAATCAAAGGGGTCACACCTAGACCCAAGGGATCCATAGGATCATCCTCAATTTAAACCTCACAACCTATAATCCTCAAAAGCCACACAAGGCATAACATGATCATAACATCATCATATACTATTATCTATACCTAGCATGGTACTACACACTTTCACTAGGAAAGGAAGAGGCAATGTCATCCATAGGCAAGCCTAGAAGTAAGACACACCTGCAGAGCCAAGTGCAAACTCAAGCTGGTGCAGGTGGCTGCAGGGGCGGCTGGAAGGTGGCGCAGGGGTGGCTGGTGTGCAGAGGTGCACACATTCAGCTTCTCCTTGCTTCTTCACTCGATCTCTTCACTCCTTCTTCATCCAGCACCCAAACACATACATATACATACATATATACATCAAATGAAGCTAATCAAGGCTGCCACAAGATCAAACTTGTGGAACCAAAGCTATGGATGAAGGAAAGAAGAAAAGAATGAAGAAAGAAGAAAGATAAATAAAGATGGAGAAAGGGCTCACCAACCTGAACCTAAATAAAAGAAGAACACCATCAACACCTCAAGGCTGGCTCCACAAAGGCACATCAACCACAACAAACATCGTCCAGCATCAAAGCCACACCAAAACCTCTCACAAACTCAACAAGATCAAGGATGATCAAGAAAGAGATCCAAAGAGGGAAGAAGAAGAAGAAGAAAATGAACGTGAGGGAGAGAAGATGAAGCTGTGGAGGGTAACCCTCATTAGGAAGGAGAGAGAAGAAACTTATAGAGGAAGGAAAGAGTAAAGCACGGGTCAAAGGTCAACAAAGCCGGTTGCAGCACACCCTAAACCGTAGGGGCGGCTCAGAGAGGCGCAATGGCGGACCAAGAGAACCGCAAGGGCGGTCTCTGGCTCACGCAGGGGCGGATCATGCACAATATGGGTCCTCGGCACTCACTCTCGGTAACTCAGCAACTAAGGCTCTTAGATTTTCAGTTTTCTTGAATCACAAATATATATGACAAATTAGTATCCTATATATATATATATATATATATATATATATATATATGGATAGAGAGAGAGGTTGACTCCCATGTAAACAGCTCTTACCATGTAAAATGAGAAAAAATTGTATTCGTTAGATCGTTAAATAGATGGTTGAGATTAGACGATATGAAAGGAAAAAAAATTGTGTGATTAGTGGAATAAATATTTGCCGGCCTTGATTCATATATATATCCTGACTCAGCTCTTACTATGTGAACATGTAAACACCGAATATATGTGACTATACGGACGAATATATGTGACTATACCACCGAATATATAGAGTCAGGTCTGGCGAATATTTCTTCCATTAATAACACGATTTTATCGCCTAATCTCAGCCATCTATTTAACGATCTAACGGATAGAGGTTGTTTTTATTTTACATGGTAAGAGTTGTTTACATGGGAGTCAACCTCTATATATATATATATATATATATATATATATATATATATATATATATATATATATATATATATATATATATATTCTCAATAAAATTTACCTAATCATCTACCTTTCGATCGTTTAGTATCATCTTTCGTATAAATTTCATAAGGTTTTTTTGTGGAAGACTCAACCACAAATTACTAACTGTTGCTTCAATCTTCCATACAATATGGTAGTTAATACATATTGTATGTGAATGATTAATTGTCTTGTTCACTATTATAATAGATAGCATATAATTATATAGTTTAAATAAAAGTTGTAGTTACAAAAAATAAAATATAATCTAATTTGATAGAATTTGTTTTAGCTACAAACGTCGAAAACATACAATACATAATTATATCTACAAGACTCCACCCACAAACTCATCCTACAATGTACGGACCCCGGCTGCCCACTCTTCCGGATCTCTCGGCCGCGTCCCTAACCTGCAGGGTAACTACAACAATATCGGTATAAAACTGTTAGCTAGTATTCCAAGTATTAGAATCATGGTATTGGCACACACACATAAGGCATCAAAACACTCAACATGCTCCAAAACACACAATCTGGTTTATTATCTTTTTATTATTAGGTCATATCCCGTTCTAATTCAACTTCTTTTGTGACACGAGAATCTTAACGATCTCACCCTTGTCCCCTTTCACCATACGGGTTTGTACTTGTTGCGGATCAACATCACCCGTTGGGCTGGTCGCAAGGCACCTCCCAGTCATCCCCATTTTGGACTGGACAAGCGGTCACCGCCCGTTATCATACACTTGGGCCAAATATAAACATATAAAGTCGGTGGTCCTATTACCGGTTTAGATGTTATAACATAAACAATAAACACACACATAAACAATAAACACACACCACCAAACACACATCGAAACTAATACAGAGAATACGAGCTAAGTAAGTCCGGAGACTTACCTCGTCCCAAACGCTAACTCACAAAACGCTCTCACTTCCCTTGGGAAGAAGCATGCTACCTGCTCACAACAAGATATCTATCAAAACCCGCTCAACTCAAGAAGTCTTAGACTTCTACACAAATGATCTACGCAAGATCATTTGACTATCATTCTAGGACCGCATCCTAGAATCCCTCATGCTTACACCACACTCAACACAAGCTAGAAGTCCTTAGACTTCTAGACTCTAAGATCTCTCAAAAACATAACCCACAACACATACTAGGATAAACATGCCTAGTCTCAACAATCTCAACGGTATCAACACTATGATAGGATACGCATATCCTAACCCATAATCTCAACGACCATATAACCACAACCTCAAGCCTCAGATACTCACAAGATCAACCAAACACTCAACGTCTTACAACAATCGACAATCCTCAAAACTCACCTAAGGTCCAAACCACTACTTGATATTAACTCTAAGTTATGCTAGATTCATCCTAGCATGATACTACTACTACTACTAAACATAACTAGATCGAGGGAAAGGATACTCACACGACGTCAAAAGACGGAAATCGATCAAACAGATGTCGACTTGGACTTGTTAGGTCTTTATCGGGGCGCTTCCGAACCTAACACCAAAACTATACAAATTTAGCTTATACGCTAAATTTGAACGGAATAATTAACATATATTAATCTAAGGAAAACCCCACTTTTAAAACCCAAGTTAAAACCGTAAATATATATTCCGGGCAAATTGTATAACATCATAAACCCAAGGTAAAACTCGTTTTCAAAGCCAACGTTAAAATCCCGTAACTTAATCTTTGAGTCATAACCCGGAATTAATTTAACAAGGGCATAGTAGTTAAATCACCAAATTTGGGTCATAAACCACAATAATATATGGGTCCATTTATGTAAATAATTTTTGCAGGAAAGTATATTTTTAACATTCCAAAATTTGGGTTCAAAACTGCTATATCAAAATATTGGGCACATTCTGTAATTATAAAGGTAGGGCACATTTTGCAATTATACCAAATTAGAGGGGCACCAATTTAATTTTCAATAAGGGTTTTTACAAAGGATCCGATGGGTGAAGGCGCAGGGCGGCGACGGCTTCAGGTGAGGGCAAGGCGGCTTCGCTGGTGGGGCTTCGTCTAGCGCCGGCTCATGCGGCTTGCAAGGGCTTTCCCGGCGGTTCGATGCAGGCGGCGACTTACTTGGAGGTGGCCTAGATCTGGAGGCAGTGGATGCTCTTTGGCGGCAATGGCGGACAGAGAAGGAGGGAGAGAAGAATAGTGGTGAGGCGAGGCTTCTCCAGGCGGCGGTGGCGGTGCGCGATGGTTGTTCCAGGGCAAGGATTGAGGTGGCCGATGAAGAAGCTGGCGGCCGCTCTGTTTGGTTCCAGCAAGGGCGAGAGGAGGGCTCGTGTTTCGTGGTTGCAGAGGGGGAAGAAATAAGGGCTGTAGTGGTGATCTTCTTCTCTGGTGTAGTGGTGATGGCTCGACAAAGGAGCTTCGTTGGTGGCTGCAATGGGCTTGCACAACCAGGTGAGGGACACAGCTGTACAAGGAGAAAGGGAGAGGAGGCGAAGGGTGAGAGACTACAAGAGAGGCGAGATAGATTAGGTGAATGAAGGGGGTTTTTGCAAGAAGTCTTGCTGAGGGCTAACACGACCTCAAAGCAGCAAGGCCCAGGGGACGAGAGGTCGGTACAAGGAAGCAGGGTAAGTGCTAGCTGCCAGTGCACTGCCAGGGTAGGTGATTGGCCAGAAAAGAGAGGTAAAAGAAGTAAAAGAAAAGAAAAAAAAAAGGAAAGGCAAAAATAATCAATATTAATCGGAACGGGATTTCCAAATTAAAAAACTTTTCCGACTTTTTCGAAAAAAATATCAATACGGAATATATGTCTAAATATATATGAACATACTCGAAAAATTCAATTTACGATCTTAAAAAAACTCGTGAATATATTTAAAGTATTAAAATATCGATAAGAGTCAGAAAAGTAAATATCGCAAACGCGCCTAAAAATTGGGGCGTTACAGTTTTCATCTCCCCTCTTTTCTGGTTCTTCTCTAAAACCCCTCGTCACCTCCCATGAATCCCCGTGAATTAGTACACCAAAACCTCAACCCATGAATCTCCGTCGATCGACTACCTGAAAGTAAGCATGTCCACAGATCACGGGTAACCCGTGACCCGGCGGGAACCCGGCGGGAACCCGGCGGGAACCCGGCGGGAACCCGGCGGGTTACGGGTGCGGGTAAGGGTCGAGGTGATCATTACCCGTGACCCGGTAGGTCATGACCCGGCAACGGTCAATTTTTAAAAAAAAAAATCGAACCCAACGGCTATTTTAGCCGTTGGGTAAACCTGTTGGTGGGTCAACCCGTCCTTTTCTTTTTTTTAAAGAAAACCAGATTTGAAAAAATATGGCCAACCCGTCGACCTGTCGGGTCTGACCAGGTTGGCCTATTAGGCGGGTCCGGGTCACCCTTCCCGGACCCTTGACCCGGTGGGTCGGACCTGTGGACATGCTTACCTGAAAGCCTTCGAGTCTGCCGATCCGGCATGGTTCTACCTTCATATTTTGTATCAAATGTTAGGTTATGCTCTCGGAGTCGTTGGCTGGGCCACCGGGCTTAGACTCGGCTCTCACTCGGAAGGAATCGTCTTCCGCCACCGGAGTTAGAGATCTGGATCTAGATCTAGATCTGCGTCCTAGTATCCTCTGCGCAACAGCATCGAACATACTAGAATTTTATCTCTGTGCCTAATGGCATCCTCGCCATCTCCGATCGTCATCTCCAATTGCCATCTCCATCACCTTTAGCTAATATATTTTAATTTAATCTCTTGATAGATCACAGTTGCGCGATGAAAGGAGGCTTGAGAACCGCAGTTCATTTGCTAATATATGGTCTGATACAGTGTTTGATATTTCATTGTTCACCATGTTATACTTCTATCAAAGCAAAGTAAGTCCTTAACTAGCCTGATAAATTCATTTTGTTCAAGGTGTTATTCTATTGACTGAATCTCTGTTAATAGCCATGTTTATCTCCTTGTAAGTCTTTATTTCTGTTGCAAAAGCACTATAAGTTTGTTAATGCAAATTTTTATGCAATAAATAAATGGTAGAAAATGCCATGAGGTACGCATTCTCGCCACATGTTGTTGTTTTTGTATTAGTGGTCTGGGAAGAGGCTTTGGATTCATCTTTATGTGGATCGTAAGGATCGTAGCCAAAAGCACTCTGCTAGATCCCATGGGTTTGAAGGGCTGCACTATTGTGAACCCTGTAGTTTGCTGGCATACGAACCCTACCCGTTGTGGCTGGTATCTTGAAGCTTTTGGTAGGTTACCCTGATTTCTTTGTTAAAAATGGTAATTTGTAGCAGACCAAGGCTCCCACAAAGGCGTGTATGATTAGAAAATTGTCCCTGTGGATTTAGAAAAAATTATGGTATGATGGGTACCAGTCTCATTCTTGTTGTAATGAATTCTTGTTCTCATTGTGGTAAATTCCGGTATGTAAATTCCGGTATATAAATTCCGGTATGTAATTATAAAAAATAAAAAAGAACAACAAGAAATAAAAAAATTATGGTATGAGTTTCTAGGATATGAATTTCATATAAGAAACTTATACCAGAAAATTATAAAAAAAATAAAAAATGACAAAAAACCAAAAAAAAATAATTGTGATATGGAAAAATTTTGGTATGTGAAATTCTGGTATGTGAAAAATTCTGGTATGAAAAAATTCTGGTATGAAAAATAAAAAAGAAAATAAAAAAGGCAAAAAAAAAGAAAAGAAAATTAAAAAACAAATTCAATAATTAAAATTTAAAACTTACACTTATATAGCAAATAACAAACAGTAATTATTCTTTTTTTAAGGGCAAATTTGGTAACTAGGCTTTTTTATGAAATCATGATACAAAGTAGGTTTTTTTATATTTTCCATCAATAATATATACCCCAAAATCATATTTACCGTTCAAGTAGAAATTAATTACCATAATAATTAGGTAAAATCTCCTCTTTCTCTCTCTTTTCTTTTACAATCAAAGAAACCCGATCTGGTTTCTTCTCCTCCTCTCGATCTCGATCTCAAAATCCATTCTTCTCCTCCTCTCGATCTCGATCTCAGAATCCATTCTTCTCCTCCTTCGATCTCGCCCTTCTCGCAAGCTTCTCTGGTATCACAATTATCGATCTATTTTCTCTCTTATCTCTCACAATCGACATCGATCAAGCAATCTTCTCTGGTATCAATCGATCAAACAACAGAAACGAATACAACGCAATCGACTTGTGATTCAAGACTTCAAATACCAGAATTCGCTTCGTTCTAACAGGTATCTCTCTCACAATATTCTACTCTCTCTCTCTCTCGCCATCTTCTTCAGTATTATTCTGGTATTTTGTTCACCATTGTGAAATTTTGATCAGATTCTTGTATTTCTGTTATAAGGTATCGTCAGATTTGGTTTTGTTTTAAATTATGTTTCTGGTATGAATGAGTGTGTTACGATTCTGGTATGAACTTTGTTGCTAGTTTGTTTTCTTAATTCTGATATGAAAGAATGAGTTCTGGTATCATTAATTCTCTGGTATAATGATTTGAATGAATTCTGGTATACTTGAACTTCTGGTATTTGTCGTGTTGTGCATAATTATGGTATACTTGAACGTCTGGTATACTTGATCTTCTGGTATTTATGTTCTTGTGCATAATTCTGGTATACTTCGACTTCTGGTATACTTGAACTTTTGGTATTTGTGGTGTTGTGCATAATTCTGGTTTGAATTAATGAGTTCTGGTATACTCTCTTTTGTAGTATGATAATTGTCTTTCTGGTATCATTAATTCTCTGGTATTTGTGGTGTTATGTATAATTCTGGTATGAATTAGTGAGTTCGGTTAGTAGTATGATAATTATCTTTCTAGTATCATTAATTCTGGTATCAATTAATGAGTTCTGGTATAATCTCTTTTGTAGTATGCTAATTGTCTTTCTGGTATCATTAATTCTCTAGTATAATGAATTGAATGACTTCTGGTATAATTGAACTTCTGGTATTTGTGATGTTGTGCTTAATTCTGGTATACTTGAACTTCTGGTATACTTGAACTTCTGGTATTTGTGGTGTTGTGCATAATTCTAGTATACTTTAACTTCTGGTATTTGTGATGTTGTGCATAATTTGGTATACTTTTAACTTCTAGTATACTTATAATAGTTTTTTTCTGGTTTATACAGAACTTGTTAGTCATGGCTCATTTACAAATTGTGGTTTATTGTTGAGGAGAATGGAAATCTGTGGGAAATGAATGGACATATTTAGGGGATAAAGTAGTGTGCAAACCCATCACTGTGGGAGATCCAGTTAGCATACCAGAAATTAGGATGTTGATTGCCAAACGTTTTCAAGTAGATGAGACAGTGAACAAATTGGAACTTACATACAAGAATACCTTAAATAAAGCGTTGCAACCATTTGATATTGAGACGGTAGAAGATTTTGAGGATTTTGTTGAAGTTAACCAATTGACTCAACCATGTTGGAGTGTGTCATTGTGTGTGAGATTAAAGTCTACAATTATTATACTCGAAATTGAAGAAATTAATGAATATCATCCATACACTGCCATTGTTCCTGCTCCCAGTGTGACTGAAATAGAAACAGAGAATAGCTATGCAATCACTGAAGTTCAACCTGAAGAAACTCAATGGGGTCTTAAGCTTGGTCAAAAGTTCAAGGATAAAAACGCAGTGAAAAATGCATTGTGTTTGAATGCTGTTGCTGAATGTACACAATACAAAATAACAAAGTCTATCAAGCTTGCTATTCTTGCGCGATGTCTAGATAAAGATTGTAAGTGGCGCGTGCGGTTCTCAAAAATCAAGAAATCAAAAGTGTTTACACTAACAAAGTATACCAGAGAGCACACTTGTTCATTTCATACTAGAAGAAATTATCGTAGAAAGGTCTCATATCCTGTCATTGCTGAAATAGTTGCAAAAATGTAAGTCCATTACTTATTATCACATATAATATTCAATTCCATATAGTTTTCTTCCATTCTGGTATGAACTACATTCAAATCATATTGTTTATGTTATTCAGGTATGATAATACACATAAACTACCCGAGCCTAAGACAATTATTGGAATTTTGAAAAACGAGCATTGTTTAGAAGCTAGCTACTGGAAATGTTGGATGGCACAAGAGGCTGTCAAGGACAATATAAGAGGAACAAATGAAGAGAACTACAAGGGTGTGCCGGTGTACTTACATCGATTGCAAGAGGCAAATCCGAACACTATTGTAGCACTGCAATTGGATGATGAAAACAAATTCAAGTATTTCTTCTTTGCTTTGGGACAATCAATCAAAGGATATTCACTAATGAGAAAGGTATTATCCTTGTTCTGTTATGTAATAAAGTTATGCCTCTGGTATTATCAATTATGCATGAATGATATAGATTATGGTAGTAATGTTGTGTTTCTGGTAAGCAGCATAATTATCTTTCTGGTATGCTCTTTTCTGGTTTGTATAACCAGTGTCTGGTATTATTAGATAAATGTACTTCTGGTAATATCATTTCTGATTTGATTTCAAGCTCAGCTTCTAGTATAGTGATATATATTTGAACAATTAAGTTTCTGGTATGACTATTATCCATTTCTGGTATACCAGAAAACTAATTGATTTTTGGTTGTTGTTGTTTAAGGTTATATCAGTTGACGTAACATTTTTAAAAGGACGATATGGTGGGGTGCTATTGCTTGCAACAGCGCAAGATGCAAACCAACAAATATACCCGCTAGCATTTGCAATTGTTGACCGTGAATGTGATGACTCGTATGATTTATTCTTCTATCATATACACAAGTTTGTCCCTGACACCGAGGAACAACTATTTATATCGGACAAACACATGTCAATCAAGAATGGTATTGCTAAGCACTACACAAAAGCATCTCATGGAGTTTGCATGTACCACTTAAAAGGGAACATCAAGAAAAAATCAACCAAGAATATAGTTCAACAAATGTTCGTGGATGCAGCTAGGTGCTACAGAAAGGATAAGTGTCTTGAACTGTTTGAAAATATAAAGATGGTATGTTTATTCTGGTTTTTATTATTTTCTGGTATCCAATCGCATTATGTTTCTGGTATTTCAATTCTGGTGGTTTATTTCATTTCTGGTATTGTCCCTTATCTCTCATTTATAGTGTTTCTAGTATGAATGTTTCTGGTATGAACGCAGGTTAGGTTTGTTGTATGAAAATTATAATTTCTGGTATTATATTTAATCTCTGGTATGAATTCTGGTATGCTTTTTGTGATCGTTTCTGGTATCATACATGTCATGTTTCTAGTATTCAACATTATTATTGATGAGCAATGATTATGGTATTACCTTTTTCTGGTATTGAAACATGTTAGATGTATGGTATGTTTTTTCTGGTATTGTATATAACTTCATGTGTACCTACTAATGTTTGTAGGAGAAGATAGTAGTTGCACAGCTGTTGGAAGAAATTGGATTTGCTGCTTGGTCCCGAGCTTTTTGCAACGCGAAACGTTATAACATTATGACAAGCAACAATGTAGAATGTATAAATAGTGTACCGTGTGATGCAAGGGATTATCCAGTGCTTGCCCTCATTGATGTTACCAGACAGACAGTGGGTAGATGGTTTGCAACGCGAAGGCAAAGTGCTGAATCATGTACAGAAATGACAACACCAAACGTCGATGCCCTAATACAAGCTAAATATGGGGAGGCAACAAAGTATGGATGCTACGTGCTTGATGCGAAAAGGCTGTTGTTTGAGGTACAATGGAACTAGGAAAGGGAAGTTGTGTGTTTAGTGGATAGGAGTTGCACTTGCAAGGAATTTGATATTGAGGAAATACCATGTGTTCATGCAATAGCTGCAACAAAGATGGCAAAAATGAATCCGGCATCTCTGGTAAGTAAATATTACAACACCGAATATTGGAACACGGCATATGAGGAGACAATATACCCAATTGTAGATCATGAGCATTGTGAGATTCCAAGTTGCATTACATCTATTGAATGCAACCCTCCTATAAAGAGGAAGAGAACTGGAAGATTGCCTAAAGCTAGGATACGGGGATCAATGGAAGGAAGCAAGAAGAAGAAATGCAGCTGTTACGGCAAGATAGGCCATAACAAAAAAAATTTGCCGAAATCAACCAATGGAGAAAGAATGAAGACACATACCAGAAATACTAATTTTGATTATTTGTCATTATCAGATATGTAGAAAGCAGTTACTATATAAATATATGTTTGTTTTATGTGTAAATGTCCACATACCAGAATCAAAACAATAGGTAATAACAAAAACTAAATAAAAAAACTAATACCATAATCCAATAAAAGTATACCATCAGGCTATTTATATGAATACCAGAAAGCATAGGCAATAAAACATACAACAAAATCACAAATTGAACGTTTTTGGTAAACAAATAATCATACCAGAATCAAATAGATGAAACAAACTACAAGAAACACAAACCAGAAACACATACGAGAAATACTAATGCAATAACTCATACCATAAAATCACAAAATAAACATTTCTGATAAGTAATTACTCATACCAGAGGCACATATATATGAAAACCAATCATACCAGAAGCATAAAAAATAACAAAGAAATACCAGATATAATCATACCAGAGGGACTTAAATGAAATACCAGAATCCTAAATAGCAACATAAACACTTCTGGTAAAGAAACTATATTAACAAAATGCTTGTTATTGTTTCATAAACAAGATTATATTACAAAAGAGTTAATATATTACAACAGAGTCAGTCAATACCAAAATACAAGTTTATCAAGAGTCAACTTCATCATTTAGGACAGATTCAGTTTCAAAGGGACTCGTGGGGTTTCACCCACTCCCTATGGTACAAAATAGAACAAAATTGTTCCCTGAAAGCTGGGACCCATTCTTGACATATGTTTGACAAATCAGTTCGTCCAGATGCCAAATACTAAATGTGCTTGATTGTGAATACACCACAGCTTCCACTTCAATTGTAGACAACAGATTATATAAGTGTTTTTCCAAAACATCATACTAATGAACATACCAGAAACATATGACTAGTATTGTAGAAATCACCTTGGGTTGTTCTGTGGAACTTCTTTGGCTGTCTTTCGAACATAATCCAATGGCTTATCAAGATTGTCCCCAAACCTCCCAAATTCTCCATGAAGTTTCAGAATATAAGGAAACATAACAAGGAATGGGGTGAGCAAAGCTTTCAAGTCCCCATCAGACATACAGTCCACAATTGAGTCATATACAACAATACACCATTTAATTAAATCAATCTATAGCGCTATCCAGTGTTTACCACAGGTGTTGATAGCAGTGTATATTGTATCGACTTCATAAAAGCTCTTGCTAAAAAAGGGAGGATCAAGTCCAAATATATAACCTGCAATTTCTTCACCGTAATTAAAAGTCCCTATAGCTTTCGACGCTAAGAATTGTTTATAACGCACATCGTTGAAGTAGTCGACAAATGGTACGGGAACAATGGTAATACGGCCATAAACCTCTGGATACTCAATTACAGCTTTTCGGAGGTATGTAATCATTTCATCCAGTTGCTATAAAGTAGGAAAAAAAACTAATAATTCAATACCAGAGCTCATATGAGAATAATGCCAGAAAAACATAAAAAGTTCATACCAGAATTCAAGACATGAAAACCATCACACAAGATACACATACATGAAAACACATCATACCAGAAATTTGTAGCCCGATGTCATGGTGGACTCACCATTATTGTTGAAAGGTCATTGAATCATATCCTCCTCATTTATTTCTTCGAAGATTCTGATGGTTGTGAGATTAATGAGTGTAGTAGCTGGGAGCAGATGGTTTAAAGCGATCCAGTTCCAACCTTGTCCCTCAATCCAATGGTCCCTGACTTTGGTGTTCAACAGTCTTTCCTCCACTGGGTATGAGGCTATATTCAGTAAGGCCGTTTTAGTTGCCCATTTATCCGTCCGGAAATTGACCATTTTGCCATTCCCAACTCTCCATGCAACACCTGGGTAGATAACTGAATGAATACTGCAGGCTATGCTTTTGAATGTAATTGAGCTTGTTCCGCGTCTTCCCATTCTCAGAATGTCAAGCATCCCTCCAAGTTTATACTTCGCCCGGAGGTTGAAACCCACAACAAATTGCTCTCATTTAGTAGTCTCCATCCTAGTTTCCCAAGTGTCGTCATGTTAAATGTTGGCAGTGATCTCATACCTCCACCTCTTAGCACTTTAGGGGTGCACAAATCCTCCCAGGAAATGAGGTTCATTCTCCGCTCCCCGTTAGAGCCATTCTAGATGAATTTTCTACAGATACTTTCATATTTTTTGATGAAAGTTGATGGTAACTTTACCGTTTTCATAACATAGCTTGGGAGGGTGGAGAGGACAACTCTCGTGAGGGTAAGACGGCCTACAAGACTCAGAGATCTTCCTTTCCAATTTTCTATTTATCTTGGGCTCGTTGAAGAAGAAACTCAAAGTCCGAAGTAGTCACTTTTCTTGTTGAGGATTGGTGTTCGCTCCAAACGGTGTGTGCAAGCTTTAAATTTATAACCCTAGATGTAAGCTTAAAACAAGGATGCGAACCCGCAGTGTACGGGTCAATCGTAGTAAAAGCAAGGAATTTCAGGGGTCGATCACAGGGACTTAGTGAAACAAAGTCGGAATAGGTAAGTTTATGTAATTACTAACCACAAAAGCAATTAAAACAATCAAGGATGATAAAAAGTCAATAAAGGAAATATGCAATTCTAGGGATTAAAGCATCTAGTTGTGGTTCCAACTCAAGATCTAAAGATAAGCGGACAAAGCTGAGATTTTTGCAAAGGGAAGGTGTTAATATGGTAGAATAGATCACCGGGTAAGTCTCACTACTCACTAATCCCAAACCGTAACTCCTATTACCGGGTAAGTCTCAAGGAATTAAGGAAAAGAACTATAACCTCAAACTAACACACCACCTAAGGGAACAAAATCAACCTTTACCGGGTAAGTCTCAGGCTAACTCACATAGATGGGATGAAAGCACACTCAAACCCTAATAAAGGATAAACCTTTATTACCTACACTTATGATCTTAGGTAAACAAACAAAGGAATTACCGGGTAAGTCTCATCCTAGGCTTGCATTGAACCAGGAAAGGTGTAATAAGAATAGAATTTGGCAAACTCTAACACTTAACTCTCAGTTTCAGATCAGATAAATCACCTCGGTTAGAAGAATTCCACCCCGGCCGAGATGTTCATCGACTGAGCGAGATGCTTAGGGTTAAGGTAAAGACTCGAGCTTTCAGGGTCCTACTGTGATTAAGATTATTCTATCATTGTTTTTCCCACAACCTTCAGCCAATCACCCTAGAATCACACAAGGAAATTAGCCACTCATCATCATGAAAGTAATAATCAAATATATGGAAGAAAAGAAATAATTGAACAAGAAAACCTTAAGAGAAAGGCTTCAATAACTGAATCAATTATCAAACAACAAGCGTTCCTTGGATTAAAATTCAACAAGACAAACAACAATGAAGGGAATCTAAGGGGATCTTACAAAACCCTTCACAAAGCTATAAAAGCTATAAACTTCCTTCTTCAACCTTCAAAAAGGTTCTTCAAATCTCCCAACTGGAGTATGCGGGGTGTGCTGCTGTGAATGTTCTCGTCGTAAGTGAGATGTATGCGAGATATTCAGCCCTCAGCGGTCTATCGATTTGTGGAAAATCCAACCATTTTTATAGGAAAAATACCCTCCAAAGATAAGATATCTTAGAAAGATCTCTTCCCATAAAAATAGGTAAAATATATGGTCTAACTTATCTTCTTCCTTCCAGAAATCCAGCCCAAAAAGATAAGATCCTCCTTCCAAAAATAAAAGATCTCAGCCAAGAATAAAATATCCTTGCCGCGTCCAAGGCGTTCGCCTCGGTCGAGTCGGCTCCTCTTGATCACCTCGGTCGAGGTGACTCTGTAGTCAACCGAGGTGAATCACAACTGAATGTGAAATCTCTCAAATCTGGTCCAAAGTGAATCTTTAATCCAATTCCATGATTCTTGGATTCTTCCTTAAGCTCCTTAATGTAGCTCCAATGACTCCTTAGCTCCTTTTGCTCCTTTTTTATGCAAAACGTGCCATTTTACCTACGATTACAACAAAACTAGGTGTAGACCTCGATTCCCACAAAGGTAGATGAAACGACAATATAATCACATAATATATATACAAACATGCAGATTATTGAAGAAAAAACGTCTAAACAGGCCCCAAAATATAGACAATAATTCATGCTATCAAAATACACCATACTTAGCCCTTGCTTGTCCCCAAGCAAGTTCTGCGTATAAAATACAAGATAGAATGGATTATTAGTCCTAGAAATCGATGAAAAAGTCCTTCAAAACATTTTGATGGTGTGCTACAATCATAGATCACTCTAAGAGAATACTTCATGGAATTTAAAATCAAAACATGCTTAAAACATTTTATAAATATAAGAAAGTTATTAATCTTTGTATAAAATTATAGAATGCATAATAAATCATAATCATCAAAATTAATCATGTATAATCCAGTTTAAACCACTAAGTCAATCAACAAGCTCGAGGTCTCAAGGGCTTCCCAAAAGAAAGGTCAAGAAACGTGTAGGGTAGGGATGTATGGAAGGTAATGTGGTGCAAGAATCCGGGAAAAGGATATCACTTCACTTTCACTTGACTTTCAACATCATCCACCAATAAGCTTTGCTTATTTCACATTTTTCCTTTTTTTACTTTACTTTTTGGGATGCATGGACAGAGTTGCACAATAACCGAAGCCTAGGAAATCAACAATCGTCAATTTCTTGAGATGCATCAAACCCTTGATGCACATACCATGACCCGTTAGGAATATCGTTCAATCTGACTTTGGCAAGACACAAACACCCGGCTATGTGAATAGTGCCGAGTTACTCATCATCATGATTGACTTCTCCAAACCTATTTATTGCTTTCTAACACTTTCACTTCCATCCAACTTCTCAACTTTTCTTTCACTTGCTTTTCACTTTCTTGCTTCCAAATTCCCGGATAGGTAAAGGGAGGCAAATATGTATATGAGGGGCTAAGCATGATCAAGAAGAAGAGAAAAGAATGAATTGCCTTGGTCTTTCCAGGAAGAAAGTGAGAGAACTCATAATGTGGTGTCAACCTTCAAATTCAACATAATTTGGATAAAAACAAAGTATTAAACATGCCAAAATCTTAAACAAAGCATTTAGCAACTTAAACATATCATAAAACCTTTCAAACATGTAAAGATTTCAAAACCAGTCAGCAAACAAAGTCTTCACTGAGATCATATCCAGATAAGAAGCACAAAACGTTTCGAAAATTCTCAGTTAAACCACCTCGGTCGAGGTGTTCTAATTCAACCGAGGTGAAGTTCCTCGTTTGGCCAGAATCGCTTCGGTCGAGGTCAAAAAAAAATTTTCTGTCCAGTTTTTGACGTTTTTCTCAAATAAATAACCTGTATGCATGCATGTAATCTCAGATAAGCACATAAAGCAAAATAAAGCATAAATATCTGATAAAGTCGAGTCATACAAACACATAAGTCATAAAAGTACATCCGCTTACCCCATACTTGGGACACATTGTCCCAATGGGTCAAATAAGTCTAAAGAAATAAAATACTCACCGGACATAGTCGAGCTGCATAATAAATAAATAAAGAAAATCCTGCAAGCTCTCAATAATCCCGATCCGGTGGTGGTGGTGGTGGTGGTGGCACATACGGATACTGAGATGGGTCGAAAGGATAGCCCATGACATGCTAAAACTGAATCTCCGCCATCGTGTGCTGGTAGTGTAATCTCTCCTGCATCTCACAGATATCCAGGGACAGGGCAGCTTATGAATCGATCATCTGATCCGTCAGATCATCAATCCGACGGTGAGCATCTGGATCCCTCTGTCGGCGTACCCTACGCCTAGCAGGACGTACTGGTGATGCAGCCGGCTCGGTCTCAGTCTCGTCATCGTCCAAATCGATGACCGGTGCACTAGTCCCAGCAGTATCAGTGCTTGTATCCATAGGAACTCCACCATCCCTATCATCATCATCCTCATCAGCAGCCTCCTCAACCTCATCCTCCTTAGCTGGTGCAACTGTTGCCTCTCTAGCATCCTCCATAAATGGGATCCACGCAGTCTGCCAGTAGTGTGGATCGAATACGGAGAACTGAGCCGACCATCTAATCCCCTGTGGTGCAGTGGGCTCCCATGGCATCGCCACATATGGCGTAGTAAGTCCTCGGGAAACCAGTATCCTCCGAGTGATCATCTCCTGAAGTCCAAGCGGCTTGGCAGCCGCCACCATGGTACAAGCGCTGAGGTCCATATCTTGGTAACTCGCTATGTGAGTCACAATGCCTCCACAACAGATGTCGCCCTTCGCCTTGGCCTTGATCCTATGTAGATCCTCTGCCAGCATAAGTCCAAAATCTGGAATCCCTCTAGTCACCATACAGTACAAACTCAGAAGCTCCCCCTGTCTGACCTTCTGGGGCGTCTTAGTACGCGCCAGAAGAGTCTCACTGAATATCCTATGGGCCAACCTAAAAGAAAGATGAAATATAATACGCTCCCTAGAGTCTCTAGGGCGCCATCTATCTACATGCTCACTACGTGAGCGATCTGTCCCCAGAACTCCCTAGCTACAGCTCGGAAGGGAAAATCAGGAATAGTCGGGGCGGGGAAACCAAAGATGTCCCGCCAGTGGTCTAGAGGAACTAAATAATTCCGGTTCATCAACCGGTACTTCACGGCGCGCTCTGTGGGAAGGTAGGTGAAGGAGCTGACAAACTCCAAAGTCGGCTCTAAGTAAGCAGGAGCGCGGATCTCAGTGAACTGATCTAGCCCCACCATAGAGATCATACTTCTCAGATCTCTATCCACATGGAGGCAATCAAAGGCAGAAATGTCCAGGAAGCGAGGTGCAATCAGTGGACGGGCCGCTATGCCGTCATAATCGACCTGGTGTCGCTCGTGGATCACCGGTCTAGTACGTCTAGAAGAAGAAGAAGGAGAAGGGGAAGATCTGTCCCTCAGGACCAGCTGTCTATCTGAACTCATGTTTTCTGAAACCTGTCAGACCACCTTGATCGGCCTGACAACTCTGTAGAACACCTCGGCCGAGGCACAGGCCGACTGGACCGAGGCGAAAAACTATGCGAACGATTCCCTCAAAAATCCAGTTCTTTTCCCCCAAAATCACTACAACAGGTTCCTATAGGGTACTTAATCTATTTCTCAGCAAATGCAAGGGCAACCAAAGCCCAAATCAAGGGAAAACAGTGGAGAAAGACGAGGTTAGGGTTTTTTCGATATTTACCCCGATTCGGTCGATTGGCTCGTTTTTCTTGCAAATTGGCACTTGCACTGTGATCCTCCACCCTTTCTTAGTGGTTTGGAAGCAAGAATCGTTGAAAACGAGCGAAGAATGGCGAAGCGAGGCGAAAGACGTGCCGCGGTCGAGGAGAAGGTAAAGAGAGGAGAGAGAAATCTCAGCCCCCTTTTATACCCTTTTCTGGAACTGTTGTCACCTCTGTCGAGGTGGTCTCGACTGGACCGAGGTGATACGGACCGAGGTAGATCTTCAAAAACCCTAGTCGCCTCGGTTGCTCAAAAATCATCTCGGTCGAGGTGTTGTGACAACAACCGAGGTGTGTCTCAGTCAAACTCCGTCTCCTCAAATTCTCGAACTTATGTCCTTCCAGTTGTGCTCCTAGGTTGTATTCCTTCCTTAGATGTCACCTGTTGTCTGTCTAGGACGCCAAAAACAAAACAAAGCAAAGCAAAAGCAAACTATTTAAGCTAGACTAGAAAAAGGGAAAAGAAAGCAATACCTTGGGTTTCCTCCCAAGAAGCGCTTGATTTAAGGTCGCTAGTTGGACCGTACGGCGTCTCTATTCGTGACGGGAGGTGCCCTCACCCCATACTTCACCTCCATCATGGGGTGAAGTAAGTAAGTCTATCAAACACTCCAACAAGTGCAAGTGCTCATCGGGGAATGAATCGTCTATGGGTGGGTCATCCTTCTCGCGTGAAGATGGAGGTAGCCGGCTGAGGTGATCCGCAACAGAATTTTTGGATCCCTTCTTATCGCGGATCTCTAGGTCAAACTCTTGAAGTAAGAGTATCCATCAAATAAGGCGTGGCTTGGCATCTTTCTTAGCAAGCAAGTAGCGAATGGCTGCGTGGTCGGTGTAAACAATGATTTTCGCCCCTACTAAGTAAGAACGAAACTTCTCGAAAGCATATACAACCGCCAATAGCTCCTTCTCGGTGGTGGCGTAGTTACGCTGGGCTTCATCTAGCGTCTTGCTAGCATAGTAAATGGCGGTGGTCCGGCCATCCTTCTTTTGTCCAAGCACCGCTCCTACGGCCACATCACTAGCATCACACATGATCTCAAAGGGCAAGGTCCAATCCGGAGGTTGGATAATGGGAGCGGAGATCAACGCTTCCTTAATCTTGTAAAATGATCAAGACACTCCTGCGAAAACTCAAAAACAACATCTTTATTCAAGAGTTTAGTTAGAGGTTTAGAAATCTTAGAGAAGTCCTTGATGAATCTCCTGTAGAAACCTGCATGCCCGAGAAAACTCCTCACACCTTTAACAGAACAAGGGAAAGGGAGTTTCTCAATAGTCTCGATCTTAGCGCGATCGACCTCAATACCTCGATTAGAAACGAGGTGTCCTAGCACAATGCCTTCATTAACCATAAAATGACACTTCTCCCAATTCAAGACAAGATTAGTGTCCTCACATCTTTGTAGCACTAGAGAAAGGTTAGATAGGCAATCATCAAAAGAGGAACCATATACTGAAAAATCATCCATAAATACCTCCATGATCTCCTCTATATACTCGGAAAAGATAGCCATCATGCATCGCTGGAAGGTAGCGGGTGCATTGTACAATTCAAATGGCATCCTCCTATAAGCGAATGTCCCCCACGGACAAGTGAAAGTGGTCATCTCCTGATCATCCGGATGGATAGGAATCTGGAAGAAACCACTATAGCCGTCTAAATAGCAGAAGTGTGAATGCTGGGCCAACAGTTCAAGCATTTGATCAATGAAGGGAAGTGGAAAATGGTCCTTCCGAGTGGCCGTGTTCAGCTTCCTATAATCAATGCAAACCCTCCAGCCCGTGACGGTCCTGGTTGGGATTAACTCGTTGTTCTTATTCGTCACAACGGTCATCCCTCCTTTCTTCGGAACTACATGCACCGGGCTAACCCATTTGCTGTCCGAGATAGGATATATGACACCTGCATCCAACAACTTAAGAATTTCTTTCTTCACAACCTCTTTCATGATCGGATTTAACCGTCTTTGAGGTTCCCGTGAAGTCTTATGATCGTCCTCCATTAGAATTCTATGCATGCAGAAAGAAGGCTTAATGCCAATAAGATCATCTATAGTATAACCCAAAGCCTTTTGATGCTTTCTCAAGACATGCATTAGTTTAGACAATTCGGATTCGGAGAGGGAAGCACTAACAATAACGGGATAGGTGGAATCCGGTCCAAGAAAGACATACCTCAAGTGATTTAGGAGTTGTTTAAGTTCCACAACTGGGGGTGCTTTCTGAGGAGGATCCTTGCTTCCTCCTTCCAGTGGAGTAGATCCAAAAACTGGACTTTCAGAAGTCTCAGTTGAAATCATCTCGCCTACGACCTCGGTCGAGGCGCAGAGGCGTTGACCGAGATGTTCTTCAGTCGCCTCGCTTGGTCCAGAAAGTGCCTCGGTCGAGGTACGGTAACTGGAACCGAAACTGGAGATCTTCATCTCCTGGGTTAGTTTCTCAGATTTAGCTCCTGGATCTTCTTTTAGTGCCTTTAAGCTCCGTATATCTGCATCACAAGAGGCATCTATACCTTCCTCCATTAAACTAAAACTAATAACTCTTTTAAGTGGATCGTTAATAAGGATAGAGCTCACCAATTCTCTTGATTCTTCCTCATCATAGATGTTGAAGATATCATCTCCTAGCTGCTCTCCCTTCATGGCCGCAAGTAATGCGAATTCCACTTCATCTCCGCCAATATTGAATTTCAACTTGGCGTTCTTACAATCCACATTGCAACCCGAAGTTGCTAGAAATGGTCTCCCGAGAATGATAGGAACAGGGTAATCTGCGGGAATGTCAAACACAACAAAGTCTATAGGTAAATAGAAGTTACCTAACTTAACCGGAACGTCTTCCAAAATGCCCATGGGATGGGTAATGGAGCGGTCCGCCATGTATAACCTTATCTTAACCGGCTTGGGCTCTCCAAGTCCGATCTTAACACATAGCTCCAGCGGAATGATGCTCACGTTGGCTCCTAGATCACATAAGGCTTCACAAGTGACATCCCCAACTTGAATGGGAATGCAAAATGAGTCGGGATCTCTTAACTTGGGTGGCATCTTCTCCTTCATGATTTGAATAAGCTCCGAGGATTTAGATGTCATCCTTACTTCACCGAAGTCTTCCAGCTTCCTCTTCCTTGATAGGATCTCTTTCAAGAACTTCCCATAGGCGGGCATCCCTAAAATAACATCAAGGAAAGGAATGTTAATGTGTAGTTTATTCATCAAGTCAAGGAACTTACCAAAGTGCTTGTCTAGATGTGCTCTGGCCCTTGACTAGGGAAATGGAAGTGGTGGTTTATATGCAAGAGGTGGAATATAAACTTAAGTTTTCTCCTCCGCTTTCTGTGGCTCCACCTCGGTTGGCATCTCGGCCGAAGTGTTCTTCGTCTGCACCTGGACCGAGGTGGTCTTCGTCTGAACTGGCATCGACCGAGGCACTGGATCTGCAGTCTTCAGTCCACTCCTCGTCGTTATGACCATAATCTGGCCCTTAGGGTTGCTTTCCGTTCTTATTGGAAGCTTCCCTGGATCTCTTGGCGTTTCATTCGCCCTACTAGCAAGTTGTTGTTCAAAGGCTTTTTGGGCCTTCGAAAATAAAGTCATAGATGTCTCCATAGCGCTAAGCTTGATCAAGATGGCCTCCAGCACTGCGTCTTTCTTTTCTGGTTGGGACGAACTTGATCCTTGCTCCTGGCTCTTTAATGGAGTAGAAGAAGAAGAGGAAGAGAGGAAATGATTAGAGGAATCGTTAGAATTGGAGTTAGAATGATTGTTACCCGAATTTTGGTTGTTTGCCCTCCAATTATTGCTGTTGGATCCTCTATTGTTGTTGTAGTTGTTGTTCTGGGAACCGTTGTTGTTGTTACGGTATCCATTATTGTTGTTCCTTGATCCTTGATCTTCCTTCTTGGTTTGAGCAACTAAGAGTTCCTTCAATTGCTTCACGTCATTCTTCAAAGACGTGAGTTGATTGTTGTTAGGCGGAGCATCTTGAAAGTTGACTCTTTTAACTCCACCTTCAGCTCCTTGGTGGGAGTATTTCTCCATATGCAAAGCTTGCTTTTCTATGAACTCCCAAGCTTCGTCGATCGGCATGTCCATGAACGTGCCTGCAGATAGTAGTTGAAGGTTGAAATGGGTGCTTCCGTCCAGTCCCTTGAAGTATATTTCCAACAACTCTATCTTTGGAATCCCATGATGTGGGCAATCCAAAAGAATGTCTTTAAACCTTTCCCATGACTTGGACAAGCTCTCCTTGTCCTTCATAATGAATGCATTAATCTTCCCTCTCATTTCAGCGGTTTTAGAGGGGGGAAAGAATTTAGTCAAGAATTCCGCCGTCATCTCCTCCCAAGTACTAATTTTTCCTGGAGGAAGAGATTGATACCAAGTAAGAGCTCTATCTTTTAAGGAAAAGTAGAAAGGTCTTAGCTTGTAGTTGTTGTTTTCCAGCCTTGAAGGTCTCAAGGTCTCCATCAAGATCTCATAGTTTTGTAGATATTGATGCGGAGATTCCCTCTCTAGCCCTCCAAACTGGCATTGGCGGATCATGGAAAAAACTTGCGGTCGAAGCTCATAATCATGGTCCGCTGGATCACCTAGGTCGATTCCTGGACGCCTCAGTTGCTGATTGGGATCCATCCTCTGTCCTAGGGTTTGTGGAACACCTGCAAAATGAGCACCTCGGATTGGCACCCGAGGTGGAAGTATCTCGGCCGGGGCGACAGGTACTAGAACCTGCCTCGGTCGAGGGTTTGGAACTGGATCCTGCATCGGTCGAGGATCTGGAACAGGGTCTTGCCTCGGTCGAAGTAGATACTAGTCTCGTAAGGCTGCCATATCTGCTTCGATCGCTTCAGTCCTGGTGCGAGTTTCTTCTTTCTCCTGCCTCAGTTCTTCCCTGCTGAGGAGTAGCTGTTCTAACGCCTCCTTTAATTTGGCCTCAAGATCTCGATTGTCTTGGTCGGCCATCTTCGCTTCTCTCAAGCGTCTTTTGTATGTCTTTTCTGGTTCGGGATCGTAAGGAACGATTTCCTTCCCAGCGCGGGTTCTTCGCATAAACCTAAGAAAAAGAACCTGCGAAAGTCACTCAAGTAGAGTGGTTAGTAGACACGGGGGCAAGTGCCCCTAAAGCGTACCGCAACCGGCTCGGTCTAGACCAAGTCCCCGGCAACGGCGCCAAAAACTTGTTCGCTCCAAACGGTGTGTGCAAGCTTTAAATTTATAGTACCGCAACCGGCTCGGTCTAGACCAAGTCCCCGGTAACTGGAACCGAAACTGGAGATCTTCATCTCCTAGGTTAGTTTCTCAGTTTTAGCTCCTGGATCTTCTTCTAGTGCCTTTAAGCTCCGTATATCTGCATCACAAGAGGCATCTATACCTTCCTCCATTAAACTAAAACTAATAACTCTTTTAAGTGGATCGTTAATAAGGATAGAGCTCACCAATTCTCTTGATTCTTCCTCATCATAGATGTTGAAGATATCATCTCCTAGCTGCTCTCCCTTCATGGCCGCAAGTAATGCGAATTCCACTTCATCTCCGCCAATATTGAATTTCAACTTGGCGTTCTTACAATCCACATTGCAACCCGAAGTTGCTAGAAATGGTCTCCCGAGAATGATAGGAACAGGGTAATCTGCGGGAATGTCAAACACAACAAAGTCTATAGGTAAATAGAAGTTACCTAACTTAACCGGAACGTCTTCCAAAATGCCCATGGGATGGGTAATGGAGCGGTCCGCCATGTATAACCTTATCTTAACCGGCTTGGGCTCTCCAAGTCCGATCTTAACACATAGCTCCAGCGGAATGATGCTCACGTTGGCTCCTAGATCACATAAGGCTTCACAAGTGACATCCCCAACTTGAATGGGAATGCAAAATGAGTCGGGATCTCTTAACTTGGGTGGCATCTTCTCCTTCATGATTTGAATAAGCTCCGAGGATTTAGATGTCATCCTTACTTCACCGAAGTCTTCCAGCTTCCTCTTCCTTGATAGGATCTCTTTCAAGAACTTCCCATAGGCGGGCATCCCTAAAATAACATCAAGGAAAGGAATGTTAATGTGTAGTTTATTCATCAAGTCAAGGAACTTACCAAAGTGCTTGTCTAGATGTGCTCTGGCCCTTGACTAGGGAAATGGAAGTGGTGGTTTATATGCAAGAGGTGGAATATAAACTTAAGTTTTCTCCTCCGCTTTCTGTGGCTCCACCTCGGTTGGCATCTCGGCCGAAGTGTTCTTCGTCTGCACCTGGACCGAGGTGGTCTTCGTCTGAACTGGCATCGACCGAGGCACTGGATCTGCAGTCTTCAGTCCACTCCTCGTCGTTATGACCATAATCTGGCCCTTAGGGTTGCTTTCCGTTCTTATTGGAAGCTTCCCTGGATCTCTTGGCGTTTCATTCGCCCTACTAGCAAGTTGTTGTTCAAAGGCTTTTTGGGCCTTCGAAAATAAAGTCATAGATGTCTCCATAGCGCTAAGCTTGATCAAGATGGCCTCCAGCACTGCGTCTTTCTTTTCTGGTTGGGACGAACTTGATCCTTGCTCCTGGCTCTTTAATGGAGTAGAAGAAGAAGAGGAAGAGAGGAAATGATTAGAGGAATCGTTAGAATTGGAGTTAGAATGATTGTTACCCGAATTTTGGTTGTTTGCCCTCCAATTATTGCTGTTGGATCCTCTATTGTTGTTGTAGTTGTTGTTCTGGGAACCGTTGTTGTTGTTACGGTATCCATTATTGTTGTTCCTTGATCCTTGATCTTCCTTCTTGGTTTGAGCAACTAAGAGTTCCTTCAATTGCTTCACGTCATTCTTCAAAGACGTGAGTTGATTGTTGTTAGGCGGAGCATCTTGAAAGTTGACTCTTTTAACTCCACCTTCAGCTCCTTGGTGGGAGTATTTCTCCATATGCAAAGCTTGCTTTTCTATGAACTCCCAAGCTTCGTCGATCGGCATGTCCATGAACGTGCCTGCAGATAGTAGTTGAAGGTTGAAATGGGTGCTTCCGTCCAGTCCCTTGAAGTATATTTCCAACAACTCTATCTTTGGAATCCCATGATGTGGGCAATCCAAAAGAATGTCTTTAAACCTTTCCCATGACTTGGACAAGCTCTCCTTGTCCTTCATAATGAATGCATTAATCTTCCCTCTCATTTCAGCGGTTTTAGAGGGGGGAAAGAATTTAGTCAAGAATTCCGCCGTCATCTCCTCCCAAGTACTAATTTTTCCTGGAGGAAGAGATTGATACCAAGTAAGAGCTCTATCTTTTAAGGAAAAGTAGAAAGGTCTTAGCTTGTAGTTGTTGTTTTCCAGCCTTGAAGGTCTCAAGGTCTCCATCAAGATCTCATAGTTTTGTAGATATTGATGCGGAGATTCCCTCTCTAGCCCTCCAAACTGGCATTGGCGGATCATGGAAAAAACTTGCGGTCGAAGCTCATAATCATGGTCCGCTGGATCACCTAGGTCGATTCCTGGACGCCTCAGTTGCTGATTGGGATCCATCCTCTGTCCTAGGGTTTGTGGAACACCTGCAAAATGAGCACCTCGGATTGGCACCCGAGGTGGAAGTATCTCGGCCGGGGCGACAGGTACTAGAACCTGCCTCGGTCGAGGGTTTGGAACTGGATCCTGCATCGGTCGAGGATCTGGAACAGGGTCTTGCCTCGGTCGAAGTAGATACTAGTCTCGTAAGGCTGCCATATCTGCTTCGATCGCTTCAGTCCTGGTGCGAGTTTCTTCTTTCTCCTGCCTCAGTTCTTCCCTGCTGAGGAGTAGCTGTTCTAACGCCTCCTTTAATTTGGCCTCAAGATCTCGATTGTCTTGGTCGGCCATCTTCGCTTCTCTCAAGCGTCTTTTGTATGTCTTTTCTGGTTCGGGATCGTAAGGAACGATTTCCTTCCCAGCGCGGGTTCTTCGCATAAACCTAAGAAAAAGAACCTGCGAAAGTCACTCAAGTAGAGTGGTTAGTAGACACGGGGGCAAGTGCCCCTAAAGCGTACCGCAACCGGCTCGGTCTAGACCAAGTCCCCGGCAACGGCGCCAAAAACTTGTTCGCTCCAAACGGTGTGTGCAAGCTTTAAATTTATAGTACCGCAACCGGCTCGGTCTAGACCAAGTCCCCGGTAACTGGAACCGAAACTGGAGATCTTCATCTCCTGGGTTAGTTTCTCAGTTTTAGCTCCTGGATCTTCTTCTAGTGCCTTTAAGCTCCGTATATCTGCATCACAAGAGGCATCTATACCTTCCTCCATTAAACTAAAACTAATAACTCTTTTAAGTGGATCGTTAATAAGGATAGAGCTCACCAATTCTCTTGATTCTTCCTCATCATAGATGTTGAAGATATCATCTCCTAGCTGCTCTCCCTTCATGGCCGCAAGTAATGCGAATTCCACTTCATCTCCGCCAATATTGAATTTCAACTTGGCGTTCTTACAATCCACATTGCAACCCGAAGTTGCTAGAAATGGTCTCCCGAGAATGATAGGAACAGGGTAATCTGCGGGAATGTCAAACACAACAAAGTCTATAGGTAAATAGAAGTTACCTAACTTAACCGGAACGTCTTCCAAAATGCCCATGGGATGGGTAATGGAGCGGTCCGCCATGTATAACCTTATCTTAACCGGCTTGGGCTCTCCAAGTCCGATCTTAACACATAGCTCCAGCGGAATGATGCTCACGTTGGCTCCTAGATCACATAAGGCTTCACAAGTGACATCCCCAACTTGAATGGGAATGCAAAATGAGTCGGGATCTCTTAACTTGGGTGGCATCTTCTCCTTCATGATTTGAATAAGCTCCGAGGATTTAGATGTCATCCTTACTTCACCGAAGTCTTCCAGCTTCCTCTTCCTTGATAGGATCTCTTTCAAGAACTTCCCATAGGCGGGCATCCCTAAAATAACATCAAGGAAAGGAATGTTAATGTGTAGTTTATTCATCAAGTCAAGGAACTTACCAAAGTGCTTGTCTAGATGTGCTCTGGCCCTTGACTAGGGAAATGGAAGTGGTGGTTTATATGCAAGAGGTGGAATATAAACTTAAGTTTTCTCCTCCGCTTTCTGTGGCTCCACCTCGGTTGGCATCTCGGCCGAAGTGTTCTTCGTCTGCACCTGGACCGAGGTGGTCTTCGTCTGAACTGGCATCGACCGAGGCACTGGATCTGCAGTCTTCAGTCCACTCCTCGTCGTTATGACCATAATCTGGCCCTTAGGGTTGCTTTCCGTTCTTGTTGGAAGCTTCCCTGGATCTCTTGGCGTTTCATTCGCCCTACTAGCAAGTTGTTGTTCAAAGGCTTTTTGGGCCTTCGAAAATAAAGTCATAGATGTCTCCATAGCGCTAAGCTTGATCAAGATGGCCTCCAGCACTGCGTCTTTCTTTTCTGGTTGGGACGAACTTGATCCTTGCTCCTGGCTCTTTAATGGAGTAGAAGAAGAAGAGGAAGAGAGGAAATGATTAGAGGAATCGTTAGAATTGGAGTTAGAATGATTGTTACCCGAATTTTGGTTGTTTGCCCTCCAATTATTGTTGTTGGATCCTCTATTGTTGTTGTAGTTGTTGTTCTGGGAACCGTTGTTGTTGTTACGGTATCCATTATTGTTGTTCCTTGATCCTTGATCTTCCTTCTTGGTTTGAGCAACTAAGAGTTCCTTCAATTGCTTCACGTCATTCTTCAAAGACGTGAGTTGATTGTTGTTAGGCGGAGCATCTTGAAAGTTGACTCTTTTAACTCCACCTTCAGCTCCTTGGTGGGAGTATTTCTCCATATGCAAAGCTTGCTTTTCTATGAACTCCCAAGCTTCGTCGATCGGCATGTCCATGAACGTGCCTGCAGATAGTAGTTGAAGGTTGAAATGGGTGCTTCCGTCCAGTCCCTTGAAGTATATTTCCAACAACTCTATCTTTGGAATCCCATGATGTGGGCAATCCAAAAGAATGTCTTTAAACCTTTCCCATGACTTGGACAAGCTCTCCTTGTCCTTCATAATGAATGCATTAATCTTCCCTCTCATTTCAGCGGTTTTAGAGGGGGGAAAGAATTTAGTCAAGAATTCCGCCGTCATCTCCTCCCAAGTACTAATTTTTCCTGGAGGAAGAGATTGATACCAAGTAAGAGCTCTATCTTTTAAGGAAAAGTAGAAAGGTCTTAGCTTGTAGTTGTTGTTTTCCAGCCTTGAAGGTCTCAAGGTCTCCATCAAGATCTCATAGTTTTGTAGATATTGATGCGGAGATTCCCTCTCTAGCCCTCCAAACTGGCATTGGCGGATCATGGAAAAAACTTGCGGTCGAAGCTCATAATCATGGTCCGCTGGATCACCTAGGTCGATTCCTGGACGCCTCAGTTGCTGATTGGGATCCATCCTCTGTCCTAGGGTTTGTGGAACACCTGCAAAATGAGCACCTCGGATTGGCACCCGAGGTGGAAGTATCTCGGCCGGGGCGACAGGTACTAGAACCTGCCTCGGTCGAGGGTTTGGAACTGGATCCTGCATCGGTCGAGGATCTGGAACAGGGTCTTGCCTCGGTCGAAGTAGATACTAGTCTCGTAAGGCTGCCATATCTGCTTCGATCGCTTCAGTCCTGGTGCGAGTTTCTTCTTTCTCCTGCCTCAGTTCTTCCCTGCTGAGGAGTAGCTGTTCTAACGCCTCCTTTAATTTGGCCTCAAGATCTCGATTGTCTTGGTCGGCCATCTTCGCTTCTCTCAAGCGTCTTTTGTATGTCTTTTCTGGTTCGGGATCGTAAGGAACGATTTCCTTCCCAGCGCGGGTTCTTCGCATAAACCTAAGAAAAAGAACCTGCGAAAGTCACTCAAGTAGAGTGGTTAGTAGACACGGGGGCAAGTGCCCCTAAAGCGTACCGCAACCGGCTCGGTCTAGACCAAGTCCCCGGCAACGGCGCCAAAAACTTGTTCGCTCCAAACGGTGTGTGCAAGCTTTAAATTTATAGTACCGCAACCGGCTCGGTCTAGACCAAGTCCCCGGTAACTGGAACCGAAACTGGAGATCTTCATCTCCTGGGTTAGTTTCTCAGTTTTAGCTCCTGGATCTTCTTCTAGTGCCTTTAAGCTCCGTATATCTGCATCACAAGAGGCATCTATACCTTCCTCCATTAAACTAAAACTAATAACTCTTTTAAGTGGATCGTTAATAAGGATAGAGCTCACCAATTCTCTTGATTCTTCCTCATCATAGATGTTGAAGATATCATCTCCTAGCTGCTCTCCCTTCATGGCCGCAAGTAATGCGAATTCCACTTCATCTCCGCCAATATTGAATTTCAACTTGGCGTTCTTACAATCCACATTGCAACCCGAAGTTGCTAGAAATGGTCTCCCGAGAATGATAGGAACAGGGTAATCTGCGGGAATGTCAAACACAACAAAGTCTATAGGTAAATAGAAGTTACCTAACTTAACCGGAACGTCTTCCAAAATGCCCATGGGATGGGTAATGGAGCGGTCCGCCATGTATAACCTTATCTTAACCGGCTTGGGCTCTCCAAGTCCGATCTTAACACATAGCTCCAGCGGAATGATGCTCACGTTGGCTCCTAGATCACATAAGGCTTCACAAGTGACATCCCCAACTTGAATGGGAATGCAAAATGAGTCGGGATCTCTTAACTTGGGTGGCATCTTCTCCTTCATGATTTGAATAAGCTCCGAGGATTTAGATGTCATCCTTACTTCACCGAAGTCTTCCAGCTTCCTCTTCCTTGATAGGATCTCTTTCAAGAACTTCCCATAGGCGGGCATCCCTAAAATAACATCAAGGAAAGGAATGTTAATGTGTAGTTTATTCATCAAGTCAAGGAACTTACCAAAGTGCTTGTCTAGATGTGCTCTGGCCCTTGACTAGGGAAATGGAAGTGGTGGTTTATATGCAAGAGGTGGAATATAAACTTAAGTTTTCTCCTCCGCTTTCTGTGGCTCCACCTCGGTTGGCATCTCGGCCGAAGTGTTCTTCGTCTGCACCTGGACCGAGGTGGTCTTCGTCTGAACTGGCATCGACCGAGGCACTGGATCTGCAGTCTTCAGTCCACTCCTCGTCGTTATGACCATAATCTGGCCCTTAGGGTTGCTTTCCGTTCTTGTTGGAAGCTTCCCTGGATCTCTTGGCGTTTCATTCGCCCTACTAGCAAGTTGTTGTTCAAAGGCTTTTTGGGCCTTCGAAAATAAAGTCATAGATGTCTCCATAGCGCTAAGCTTGATCAAGATGGCCTCCAGCACTGCGTCTTTCTTTTCTGGTTGGGACGAACTTGATCCTTGCTCCTGGCTCTTTAATGGAGTAGAAGAAGAAGAGGAAGAGAGGAAATGATTAGAGGAATCGTTAGAATTGGAGTTAGAATGATTGTTACCCGAATTTTGGTTGTTTGCCCTCCAATTATTGTTGTTGGATCCTCTATTGTTGTTGTAGTTGTTGTTCTGGGAACCGTTGTTGTTGTTACGGTATCCATTATTGTTGTTCCTTGATCCTTGATCTTCCTTCTTGGTTTGAGCAACTAAGAGTTCCTTCAATTGCTTCACGTCATTCTTCAAAGACGTGAGTTGATTGTTGTTAGGCGGAGCATCTTGAAAGTTGACTCTTTTAACTCCACCTTCAGCTCCTTGGTGGGAGTATTTCTCCATATGCAAAGCTTGCTTTTCTATGAACTCCCAAGCTTCGTCGATCGGCATGTCCATGAACGTGCCTGCAGATAGTAGTTGAAGGTTGAAATGGGTGCTTCCGTCCAGTCCCTTGAAGTATATTTCCAACAACTCTATCTTTGGAATCCCATGATGTGGGCAATCCAAAAGAATGTCTTTAAACCTTTCCCATGACTTGGACAAGCTCTCCTTGTCCTTCATAATGAATGCATTAATCTTCCCTCTCATTTCAGCGGTTTTAGAGGGGGGAAAGAATTTAGTCAAGAATTCCGCCGTCATCTCCTCCCAAGTACTAATTTTTCCTGGAGGAAGAGATTGATACCAAGTAAGAGCTCTATCTTTTAAGGAAAAGTAGAAAGGTCTTAGCTTGTAGTTGTTGTTTTCCAGCCTTGAAGGTCTCAAGGTCTCCATCAAGATCTCATAGTTTTGTAGATATTGATGCGGAGATTCCCTCTCTAGCCCTCCAAACTGGCATTGGCGGATCATGGAAAAAACTTGCGGTCGAAGCTCATAATCATGGTCCGCTGGATCACCTAGGTCGATTCCTGGACGCCTCAGTTGCTGATTGGGATCCATCCTCTGTCCTAGGGTTTGTGGAACACCTGCAAAATGAGCACCTCGGATTGGCACCCGAGGTGGAAGTATCTCGGCCGGGGCGACAGGTACTAGAACCTGCCTCGGTCGAGGGTTTGGAACTGGATCCTGCATCGGTCGAGGATCTGGAACAGGGTCTTGCCTCGGTCGAAGTAGATACTAGTCTCGTAAGGCTGCCATATCTGCTTCGATCGCTTCAGTCCTGGTGCGAGTTTCTTCTTTCTCCTGCCTCAGTTCTTCCCTGCTGAGGAGTAGCTGTTCTAACGCCTCCTTTAATTTGGCCTCAAGATCTCGATTGTCTTGGTCGGCCATCTTCGCTTCTCTCAAGCGTCTTTTGTATGTCTTTTCTGGTTCGGGATCGTAAGGAACGATTTCCTTCCCAGCGCGGGTTCTTCGCATAAACCTAAGAAAAAGAACCTGCGAAAGTCACTCAAGTAGAGTGGTTAGTAGACACGGGGGCAAGTGCCCCTAAAGCGTACCGCAACCGGCTCGGTCTAGACCAAGTCCCCGGCAACGGCGCCAAAAACTTGTTCGCTCCAAACGGTGTGTGCAAGCTTTAAATTTATAACCTTAGATGTAAGCTTAAAACAAGGATGCGAACCCGCAGTGTACGGGTCAATCGTAGTAAAAGCAAGGAATTTCAAGGGTCGATCACAGGGACTTAGTGAAACAATGTTGGAATAGGTAAGCTTATGTAATTACTAACCACAAAAGCAATTAAAACAATCAAGGATGATAAAAAGTCAATAAAGGAAATATGCAATTCTAGGGATTAAAGCATCTAGTTGTGGTTCCAACTCAAGATCTAAAGATAAGCGGACAAAGCTGAGATTTTTGCAAAGGGAAGGTGTTAATATGGTGGAATAGATCACCGGGTAAGTCTCTCTACTCACTAATCCCAAACCGTAACTCCTATTATCGGGTAAGTCTCAAGGAATTAAGGAAAAGAACTATAACCTCAAACTAACACACCACCTAAAGGAACAGAATCAACCTTTACCGGGTAAGTCTCAGGCTAACTCACATAGATGGGATGAAAGCACACTCAAACCCTAATAAAGGATAAACCTTTATTACCTACACTTATGATCTTAGGTAAACAAACAAAGGAATTACCGGATAAGTCTCATCCTAGGCTTGCATTGAACCAGGAAAGGTGTAATAAGAATAGGATTTGGCAAACTCTAACACTTAACTCTCAGTTTCGGATAAGATAAATCACCTCGGTCAGAAGAATTCCACCCCGGCCAAGATGTTCATCGACTGAGCGAGATGCTTAGGGTTAAGGTAAAGACTCGAGCTTTCAGGGTCCTACTGTGATTAAGATTATTCTATCATTGTTTTTCCCACAACCTTCAGCCAATCACCCTAGAATCACACAAGGAAATTAGTCACTCATCATGAAAGTAATAATCAAATATATGGAAGAAAAGGAATAATTGAACAAGAAAACCTTAAGAGAAAGGGTTCAATAACTGAATCAATTATCAAACAACAAGCGTTCCTTGGATTAAAATCCAACAAGACAAACAACAATGAAGGGAATCTAAGGGGATCTTACAAAACCCTTCACAAAGCTATAAAAGCTATAAACTTTCTTCTTCAACCTTCAAAAAGGTTCTTCAAATCTCCTAACTGGAGTATGCGGGGTATGCTGCTGCGAATGTTCTCGTCGTAAGCGGGATGTATGCGAGATATTCAGCCCTCAGCGGTCTATCGATTTGTGGAAAATCCAACCCTTTTTATAGGAAAAATACCCTCCAAAGATAAGATATCTTAGAAAGATCTCTTCCCATAAAAATAGGTAAAATATATGGTCTAACTTATCTTCTTCCTTCCAGAAATCCAGCCCAAAAAGATAAGATCCTCCTTCCAAAAATAAAAGATCTCAGCCAAGAATAAAATATCCTTGCCGCGTCCAAGGCGTTCGCCTCGGTCGAGTCGGCTCCTCTGGATCACCTCGGTCGAGGTGACTCTGTAGTCAACCGAGGTGAATCACAACTGAATGTGAAATCTCTCAAATCTGGTCCAAAGTGAATCTTTAATCCAATTCCATGATTCCTGGATTCTTCCTTAAGCTCCTGAATGTAGCTCCAATGACTCCTTAGCTCCTTTTGCTCCTTTTTGATGCAAAACGTGCCATTTTACCTACGATTACAACAAAACTAGGTGTAGACCTCGATTCCCGCAAAGGTAGATGAAACGACAATATAATCACATAATATATATACAAACATGCAGATTATTGAAGATAAAACGTCTAAACAGGCCCCAAAATATAGACAATAATTCATGCTATCAATTGGCATCCCCAAGTACGTTCCAAACTCCTCTTTGATAGCTAGCCCACTGATCAATTTGAGCCTGTCTCGCAGCCCCGTATCAACGTTTGGGGAAACTAGCAGATTTGATTTTGTGATGCTCACTTTTTGGCCGGATAACTCACAAAACTACTCAATGCATTTCATCATAACTTTCATCTGGCGTGAGGAAGCTTTAGCAAATAAGACAATGTCATCTGCAAAGAAAATGTGGGATATAGGAGGAGCATCTTTGTTCACTTTGATGGGTTTCCATGCTCCCTCCTCAACCACTTGCAATATGAGATGACTAAGCCGTTCCAAAAACAAAATAAAGAGGTACGGGATAGGGGGTCACCTTGACGTATTCCCCTAGAAGGTCGAAAATCTTGTAGTATCTCCCCGTTCCATAGCACTCTCATACTCGGAGATGAGACACATTTCATGATGCGATCGATCCAGGTAGAAGAAAGACTTGTTATGTTGAGCTTGTCTTCTATGAAACTCCAGTTAAGTCTATCATAAGCCTTCTCAAGATCAAGTTTTATTGTCATCCATCTTTTGCCCGACTTTCTTCTTTTTCATTGAGTCAATGAACTCTTGTACGATGATAACACTATCCTCTATAAACCTTCCAGGGATGAAGTTGCTTTGAGTTAGCCCTACAAGAGACATGATAATGGGTTTCAATTTTTGTACCATCACTTTAGTAATCATTTTGTAGGTAACATTGCATAGGCTGATGGGTCGGAGTTGAAATAGGGTTTTTGTTTTCTGAACTTGTGGAATGAGGACCAAAAGCGTATCATTCATGCCTTCAGGTTAGATCCATGAGTCCCAGAACTCTTTGATGCAATTGATCACTGAAGTATCAATGTGTTTCCAACATTTTTGGAAAAAGATGGATTGATATCCGTCGGGCCCCGGCGCTTTCCATGAGCCCATGGATCTGCATGCATCCGATATTTCCTTAACGTTGATGTTGTCATCAAGAGACGCTAGAAGAGCAGGTTCGGTAGGCGGGAAACGGGCACTCAAATTCTCCGCCAAATTGGTTGAGGGAGTTTCATGAGTGTACAGTTGGGTGAAGAAAGACTGAGCATGATTTTCGATAGCAGTTGCATTGGATATCCAGTTTCCATTAGCATCCTTGATGCATTCAATGCGATTCTTGCGTCTTTTAATAATGGCAGATGTATGGAAGAAGCTAGTGTTTATATCCCCGTGAATAATCCAACTCTCTCGCGATTTTTGAAACCACAACATCTTCTCTTGCGAAAGAATTGCTTCGAACTCAACCTGCAGTTTGAGGAGAGTATCTAGTTGAGCTTGATTTGTATCAATGTCCACACTTTCCTGTATCATTTCAATGTTCTTGATAAGGGCTTCTTTCTTTGCGGGGATGAAGCCAAAGGTCTTCTTGTTCCATTTGAGAAGTTTAATCCGGAGGGCTGAAAGAGCATGCAGGAGAGCCTTGTTGTTGTCCCAATTATCAACCAGGAGCTTTTCAAAATCCGAATGAGAAAACTATACTGCTTCAAACCTAAAAGGACGTATGTCCTTTTGGAGTTGACATTGGGGATGGAGGGTTAGCAGAAGGGGGTTATGGTCAGAAGAGAGTGCGGGGAGATGTCGGATACTCGCCTCTGACTAGGTAGCTCTACCTTCTTTGTTAGTGAACATCATGTCCAAGCGTTTCGCTATGCGGGAAATAGCCTCTTTGCCTCTTGACCATGTAAATTTGGGTCCTGAGAAACCCATGTCAATGAGTTCCGCTTTCTCCACCCATTCTCTGAATCTGTTCGAGTCTGAAGACAGGGAACCTTTGGAGTGCTCATCGCCCGTAATTGTTGAATTGAAATCACCTCCAATGAAGATGGGGCGAGATGTGCGTTGGATGGTCTCCAGTAACTTTGGCCAAGCATTCATTCGTCTCTCCGGGGTTGGTGGGTTATAAACCACTAGAGAGAAATAGTCGAGGTTATGTCTTACCATAAGTTGTAGAAAGTGGTCATTCGACTCTCTAAGAGTAATCTCCACATCAGGTTCGTTCCAAAACAGCCAAATGCCTCCGGTGAACCCTTCTGCTCTATCCTGTGGTGGTTGCTAAAGCCCATTTTCTCACAAGAGGCTTAGGCTGTCCCTCCCGAAACTTTTGTCTCCAATAAAGCTAAGATATCTATTTTGTGTTTGTTTATCATGTAGCGTGTTGGTTTTCGGAAGCGACGGTTGGCAGCTCCCCTACAGTTCCATATCAAAATATTCATTTAAACTGATGGGGGATAGCGTAACAATATTCACAAAGGAAGTGGTGGAGGCATGGATTTGCCATCCTCCTCCATACCCATTGGATTTTCTGTTGATGGGTTCCCTACATTTGTAGAGGCATCGTCCACTGCCATCTGCTCGTCTGATGTGGTTGTGATAGGTTTTATCCCTGTCCTCCCTTCAATGATCATGGGTTGATTAGTAGTCGTCTCACGGGACGGGGATCCGGATCGCCCCTTTTTGGTGAATTTTGAAGAAGTCCCACCATTTGGGTGTTTAGGGATATCAGCAGACAAGGATCCTCCTATCGATGGGGTAGGGAGAACGTTTATCGTACTAGGATTGTACGACCTGGGAGTCTTGGAGGGCATTGATGGTCCGGGATGGGAGGCAGTAGTCAAAAGGGGGTATCAGGTGAAAGGGGAAGAGGTGTAGGGTTTGCATGGTTGGGGTTTGGTAGAGGAGTTACGTCCGTTGTTCTCTCAGTTAAAATCTGGAAAGCATTTGATAGAGGTGCTGTACTTTTGACTTGTTGTTGTCGGTTCTGATTCCGAGGTTGGCGTCGTTGCCGAGTGACTTTCATTCATGGTCCGAGGTTAGCTTCAGGAACATTGTTTTGATCGGGACCAATGAGTGGTGCAGGAGGCTCATGGGACACTGCGGGTCCCCCATCCTCTAGTAGTGTTTGGTTTGTAGTTGTTTGCATCGGGGAAGTACTGATAGCAGAACTACAACGTTCAAGAGAATGACCATATTTCCCACACCTATAGCATATCGAATTCAGCCTTTCGTATTCCACGTAAATGCGCCTCCCTCTGATCAGGATCGTGCCTAATAGGGGTTTGTCTAAGTCGATTTCGATGCATACCCTGGCAAAGCGATCTCTTGTAGCATAGAGGGTATTCAAATCAACTTTCAGGGGGTTCCAATAGCAGATGCAAGGCCATACAGAACCGATTCATCGTATAGTTGTAGAGGTAGATTAGATAGCCTAGCCCAAACGAAGAGGGACTGAATCTGATCTGAGTATGGATCGAAATCTGAATTCCATGGTTTGACCGTGATGTAAAAGCCAAAGATTTCCCAAGGGCCTTCCGTAAGTGCTCGCATGTAATCTGATTCAGTTCAAATCTGACGAAGTAGATGTCATTCGGAAGGTCAATGATCGTGATCCTGCCCTTGGGACCCCACAGTTGGTATAGCCGTCTTTCTAGAGTCAGAAAGGGAACCGAACGTCCAAGGACTTTCGCAATAAGTGCACAACCCCACCTTGCATTCAATTCCTCCATGATGTCTTCATCAATTTCGACAAAAGCCAATCCTTTTTCTGTATCAGATACCGTAACTCTCATTCTCCTGGACTCTGTGAGGAAGTCCTTTGATAAAAGGGCTGACTTGGGGGCCACCGTTCCCGTAACTGCTTTGGCATAAGAGGCAGGGTTAACTGCCGCTTGAGAGGATGGTTTTGGATCGGTCTCCTGGTTCCCTGTGGGTAGGGGAGAGGGGGACGATGAAGAGGGGGAAACTGTAGATATGGATGCCAGGGGTGGTGGGTCTGGTGGGAGTGGCGGTGAAAGGGCCAGTCTGGTAGGGGACGACAAAATCGCCTTGGGAGTCCCTTTAGGGTTCGCCATTGCCTTCATATTTTTTTATTTATATTAAGTTAACTCATAGAAAAGTACGAGAATTAAACTAGGATGCTTATTAAACTTAAAGTGCGGGACAACTATACTAGTACGATGAATACATACAAACACGAGTGGACATACGTACGCGTCTTATCGTGAGGACGCCCACATACTAACATCTCCCAATTAGGGTTTATATAAGAATAGGTTCACTCACTGTCCAACCCTTCTGCCGCTTTGGCTAGGGTTTCTCTAATTCTACTATCTCGCACTTTCTTCTTGCTCGCTGTTTCATCGATTCTACTTCCGCACCCATGGAGTTAACTTCGCACTGCTAGTGTTTGCTGTTTGTCGTTGATATTCAATTTGAAACTTCTTTCAAAGCCGGTGGTTATACCGAAAGAGCAGAACAGACCAACAAATGGCGACTTTGAACCCTTTCGATTTGTTAGGTGACGATGACAACGATGACCCTACCCTCCTCCTCGCTGCTCAGCAGCAGAAGGTAGCCGCAGTCGCCGCTGCCACCAAGAAGTCGGCCCCTGTCGCTGCCGTTCAGGGAGCTAAGTCGGCTAAGCTACCTACCAAGCCACTTCCTCCTGCTCAAGCCGGTAAAACACATGAATTCTTTGTCTTTCACTCCGTTTCTTATTGTTTAGGCGTTTTTTTTTCTCCTCCTTTTTTGTGGCGTGAGGCTGTGTACAGATGAAGATTGATTCTTTATATTTCGGTATACATTTGAAGCAAGGAAGTGAGTGAATTTTTTAGTAACATAGATGACAGGGTTCTCGCTTACCAAATTTGTTGCTGAATATGAGTGATGTATATCTGTTATGGGAAATGAAGAAAATCAAAAGCCTGTTTAGAAAATTTGTAGGCTTTGTTTTTTATTTGAAATTTAGAGATTTTGTTATACATGACTTGTGGAATTTGAATAATGTTAGTCTGTTATCCTGTAAAATTTAAACATGTAATGGATGTATGCTACTGCATTGTGCAAATTCCGCAAACTACAAAAATTACTTAGAAATTTGGAACCTCATTTTCAATGATAGTTTAAGTGGATAAGAATAAGTATGCTAGAAATGGGTGTATGAAGCTGCATTTATTAATACATTTTCCGGCTTAGTTCCTGTTCTGATAAAGGTTGTTTTTTGCTAACAACGGATTTCAAATTACTTGTTCAGTTAGGGAGGCAAGAAATGACGGTGGAAGAGGAGGTCGTGGTGGTGGCCGTGGATATGGGCGAGGGCGTGGTGGTCCAGGTGGATATAATAGAGACTCAGACACCACTGAAACCTCCTTCGGAAATGGTAATGGAGCTCCATATAAGCCTTCCGAGGACAGAGAATCTGGTAAGTTCTCAGAACGACGCCAATTCTCTGGTCCACGTGGTGGCTATCGCGGACCCAGACAAGATGGAGAAACTGGGGAAGGTGAAAGACCTAGGAGGACTTATGATCGTCGTAGTGGCAGTGGATATGGGTGGGTTTCTTTTCTGGTGCTGTTTCATATCTAGGAATCTTGATTTGTAATATAAATTATATAATCCACCTATAAACATTGCATCTTCCCTAACTCTTTCACTCTCAATAGGACGGAGTTTAAACGTGATGGTGCTGGTCGCGGCAACTGGGGCACTCCAACAGACGAGATTCCTCGGTGAGGATCATTTATGTTTGTAATGGAATATTTTTATAATTTGATTGATGATAATGGTCTTACTCGTTCACATTTCCGTGATGACATCTTAGGACTGAAGAATCTGCTGCAGAGAATGAACCAAATGCTGCTGCTGAGAAGCCACAGAATGAGGAAGAAAATGTAGAAGTAAACAAGGAGAATCCTGCAAATGAGTCTGAGGAGAAGGAAGCTGAAGAAAAGGTAATACACCTCTTTTTGTTTTGATGCGTTAAGTGATGCTTGCAAACCCAATTTATGATTGAAGTGGATTAATCATGTGATTGTGACTATTTTTTGAGAAATTGACTAATTGCTTTAAATTCTTTGTTAGACAACAGTAACAAAATGTGATTTTCTTGTTTGCTTTTGGTGATCAAATTCTCCCACTGCTGCATCGAATGATTTTAGGTTTAGGATTATTCCATCAATTATTAATGTGACCTGGTGAAAGGCGTGGTATTATAGAAATTTATTCTAGAAATTAATAAATCTAGAATTGCTTGTTATTCTAAATGTTTGAACCTAGTTCAAGCCTAATAAGCACTATGATCCAAATTTATTGTGCTTATATATTACCTAATAAATCATGCTCTTTATATTAGCAAATGACCCTTGAGGAGTATGAGAAAGTATTCGAGGAGAAGAGGAAGGCTTTGCTTGCTATGAAGGTGGTGGAGGAGAGGAAGGTTGACACCAAGGTGTTTGAATCCATGCAAGTGATTTCAAAGAAGAAGGATAACAATGAAGTATTCATTAAACTGGTGAGTCATTTTTGCACCATGTGGTAGCTCTGCTTCATGTGCAAATCCACTCCATCACTAATCCTTGTGTACTTTATAGGGTTCGGAGAAAGATAAGCGAAAGGAGGCAGCTGACAAGGAAGAGAGAGCCAAAAAGGTATGTTGGACCAAATTTAGAAAGAATTGGGTTAAATAGGCTATTTTTTTATAGGCTTTTGTTTTGCCGACTCCTCTAATTTAATAGGAGTGTATTTATCAAATGAGTTTATGTTAAAAGTCCTAGCTAGCCATTTTAGGTCAAGTTCTTGCTGCTGCGGTCACATTATCAGCATATTTTACCTTATAATGCTTTCTCAGCAAAAAGTACCATATGGAGTGTGGTATATAACACAATCTATAGGTCTATCTGGTGTCACTAAGTAGAATATATATTTTGTTATAATTAAAAAAAAAAGATGATCCCATGCAAGTAGCGTGAAATTGGGAGGATTGCGAAGCTTATGTTTGGTGCGATGTTTTTGTAGTCGGTGAGCATAAACGAGTTCCTGAAGCCTGCAGACGGCGAGTCATACTACAGACCTGGAGGGCGTGGTAGGGGACGTGGGCGTGGTGGACCAAGAGGAGGAGGATACAGTGGAGGCCGTAGTTATGATGCTCGTGCCCCAGAAATTGCAGATCCTGGGCAGTTCCCATCTCTAGGTTCCAAGTGATTTGCTCTACCCACTCTCCTCCATCCTTTTGCAATACCTTTTTGTTTTATTTTTAATCTTTTTAATTTATAAAAAAACAAGGATATTTCCCAATGGTTTTTGGTGTATTAAGATTTGTATGCTATTTAGATTTTACAAATCTGTTAAAAGTTTCGTGTCATTTCTATCAATTATCATCCAGTTTTGAGTTGTCCAGAGGCTGTGGAGTTTTTTGTTGTTTGTGTTGGAGCACTTTTATATGACCCGGATTGGTTATGGGGACAGAAGCTACAAACTTGTATGACACAAATGAGCATCGAGGACAGCAGCTGATTCTGATTGAGAAGTGTGTTGAATATGTTAAACTAGATTCAAAATTTTGCTCATCCCCAACTTTGGTGGGTGATATTACCCGCCAATAGAAATGGGTCATTATCATTGATTTTTACTTTTAAAAAATAGAAAATTAATTATGTTTAGCTTTATTAGAAAAAATATAATGAAGTATTTCTATTGGTCGGTAATATTACCTTGGAGTTTGAGTAAAATTGGATCCTATTAAACCAGTTCATATCTTATATGTATTAAAGGAGAGCCTTTTTTGCCACGTGTCGCATCTGTGTTTATTTCAGCCTTCCAAAATAATTATAAAAAGTAATTAATAATCGGTTTTTAAATGAATTTTTTTTATTAAAAGTTTGTTGAGTAAAATAACAGATGAGTTACGCTCTATTTATTGCTATCTTTCAACCAAATCTTCCTCCGTATCACTTATCATCAATTAAAAAATAAAACAAATATATATTACGTATTTTTTATCATGGCCAATCAAATTAAAAATAATATCCAGCTAAACTTTTAAATCCTCAACCAATTAAAAAGGATTTTTTTGTTTAACCATGCATAATTTTTTTTAAGTGTATCCATCTTCATCTAATTAATTAATTAATTAATTAATAATAACTAACTAGACCTTTTACAACTATTATTCTTAATAGGGTACCCATTTCATAAACTAAAAATAGAATAATAGGGTACCCATTTCATAAACTCATTAATTAAATATAACCTTAATAGAGTAATAGTGGTAAGTCAATTAGAGTGATAAAAATTAGAGGGGTCTACAAAACAATATCCTATTAAAAACAAATAGCTTACTTCAGCCATTTTTTTCAAAAAAAAATATTTAGAATTATATATTCAAATATTAGATTCGCCCGCATATACTATTTAAGTCGAAATTGAATAAAGATAAATAAAATTAATCTCTTTCTTTCTTCAATTTGTGAAATATAAAATGAAATTCCATAAAAAAATGCTAAAAATTGTGATTGTTTAATTTGATAAAAAATTTATACGTATAATTCTTAACTTTACTTTTATTTTACAATAAAATAGCGCAAGATTCACATCGGACTTTGATCACGTTGTTGTATAACTATGATAAATTTTGCTTCAACGAAAAAAAGAGAGGAGATAGGTACAATATTAATTTTTGGAGCAATTGTTTTACATAGGATATTTCTATGTTAACCCAATAGTATTTGTAGGGGTCAATACAAACAAACTTACCACTCTAGAAGTGAGAGTAGGCCCATTTTGTATTACTTGATGTTTTAAGTTGTGCAACTAAGAAGTACAATTTTTATACTAAATTAGGGGATTTATTTGACCCAACAAATTTTTGGTCCTACTTGGACCGGACTAAAATCAACGGTGAGAAAAGTTATAAAGTACGTATCGTCTTATCAAATGAAAAATAGTCTATCAAACAAATGCTCGATGAATGGTTGATATTATGCTTTGGGTAAGCATTGAAATCACATGCCTATTAATTATTGATTAATATTAAAAGACGTTTTTTGGATAAGCAAAACACGGCGACAATCAACGAAACCATAATTTAGATCATGCGCCAATTGGTTAATTTCGTACTAATAAATTTATTATGAAAATAGTTAATTCGTTGTTTATTGAATAATAAATGTAGTTCAAATACAAATTTTATTTTCTAAAAATTCTTTAACATGGACCATTTACCTAACCAAAATTAATTTATATAATGTTTTTAAAATAAATTTTTGAATAAATAAATTTAATTCTAAATAATTTACTTTACTTGTTTGAAATTCTTAAAGTCGGGTTAGAAGAGTATTTGATGCAACATTTTAGTTGTAATTTATGTTATGGCTAGCCGAGTCATTAAAACGATGACATCACTTAAGATAATGAGTTGATAAATAATTTAGATCATGTGTTGGCCAATTCGTTAATGCAATATAAGTTGTTGATCATGAATTTACGTTATATTTGGGTAGTTGTAGAACAATATATTGTACTACATTGGTCTCCTTCAAAACATTAATAGGTTTGTTTTACTAAAATCATGTATATATACATTACTTTATACATGTTATTTGATTATAATATTAAACGCATTAAGATATCTTTCTTACAAATACCCGTGCAAGGCACGGGTCCTGAACTAGTATGTATTAAAGGAGAGCCTTTTTTGCCACGTGTCGCATCTGTGTTTATTTTAGCCTCCCAAAATAATTATAAAAAGTAATTAATAATCGGTTTTTAAATGAATTTTTTTAATTAAAAGTTTGTTGAGTAAAATAACAGATGAGTTACGCTCTATTTATTGCTATCTTTCAACCAAATCTTACGTATTTTTTATCATGGCCAATCAAATTAAAAATAATATCCAGCTAAACTTTTAAATCCTCAACCAATTAAAAAGGATTTTTTTGTTTAACCATGCATAATTTTTTTTAAGTGTATCCATCTTCATCTAATTAATTAATTAATTAATTAATATTATTGTTATGCACTCTTATTTTCAAATAAGATTAGTTAGTCGTATCTCTAAAACTAATTAGTTTAGATTACATAGAATATTACTCTTCATTCAATTAATTAATTAATCTTATTATTGTTATTTCAGCCTTATCTTCAAATCTTTTAGTTATTCGTATCTTTAAAACTAATGAGGTTAGATTAGGTTAGATTACATAGTATATTACTCTTCAGCCTATATAAATATCGTTCCTATTGTTCATAAACACACCACCATTTCTTCGACATACACACCTTCATTAGGTTTACTTCATTCTCTTTCTTATTAATCATTAACATTTTCGGTTTCTGATTATTTTTTTTGTTCCATTTCACAGGCAATGGAGAAGAATTTCGTTTTGATTAATGATCTTAACATGAAGTCCAATTCAAAGTACAGGATCCGAGTTCGAGTTATGTCTATATGAAATGTTTACGACACATCACTGAAAGATCCTATCATTATTGGAAGGGACATGGTCTGTATCGATGAGATGTAAGATACTTTCTTCAACTTCATCTATAAAGTTTTCACATTATTACGCAGGAAAACAAGAATTTATGTGTGATATTATACGATACAAGGTAGGATACATATAGTTATTTTTTACAAATTACAGCAATATAACTTAAAATTTTATTATGTTTATTATATTTTAGATTAGTCCAATTGAAATGTTCATGCGCTCCCAATTTTTATGATCAACTACACCAAGTTGCTGAGGTTCTATCCAATGGGAGAGTTGTAATTGTTATGCAGTATGTTATCATAAATAAAGACTCAGGTTTGTTAAATTTGTCTCTTATAGAATAGTTTTATAGGTTAATTTAATCTAAATTATTCAAATATATTATCCAGGTGGGTTAAACATAGTTTCAACATTGTCTGATGTTTCTAGAGTTTTGGTCAATCCCAACATTGACGAAACTAATCAGTTTATGGATAGGTATATTCTTTTAATACATATAAGATTCAATATAGTATAATAATCATATTATTAAAGAAAAATATATGATAATCTAACATTATTTTTCTTGTGTTCAGGTTTGCTACACCAGTACTTATGGACCACAATATCACCACAAAATCATATGGAACTAAATCAGCAAAGAGGCACATTGAATTCATATAGTCTTTAGGGCGTTTTAGATTTTATTCTATTACTACAAACTAAAATTTCTTTTATATTGCTTCTTATTGTTATTTCATTTCATAGTTACAGATTTTCAACTACCAAGAAATAAAAAGCATGGTAATGCTATATATATCATATATTATTTCCCATATATACTTACGGTTGTTTTTTACAAAAGATGGGATAAAATGACAATTACATAACATGAAAATATTCAATACTAAGTATAATCATGAATCATATATTCCATTTTTATGCTTCTATGTGTGTTGTCAACTACTGAGTTGTTATGAAGGAAACTCACATCATGGAGCATTTGAAACATAAAATTTACACATATAGTTTTTGGAAGTCTGAACTGTTGACAGAAAATATAAAACACATTCAGCAACAAAATATAGGATTACCAGACATAGGAATCAATTGGAGCTGTTGTTCTCAATTATCAACCTTCAAATCCTTATTTGTTATATAACATTGATCTGAAACATATAATTATAACTAATGAGTAGACTGATAAAAATTTTAAATCCAAAACATTTCAAGAAATCAATAAAGTATACTCATTTGTTGGGTGACTTCATATAGGATATTGTTTCTTCCTCCATTATTCATGCCTAGTAATAAAAAGCTCCACTGAATCAGTAAATTGAAACATAATTCGTCAGGCCCTATTTGAATGTAGATGAGACAGATAAAGTCGAAATTCAAAAAAATGAAATTGAAATGTGCATATCAAAACAGATCAATAAAACTCAAATAATCAAATACCTTAAGATTCAGTCCCAAAGATGTTGTCTCCCTTCGATTTGAGTGTGAGAATATATCTCAATACGATTCAAGTGACTTAGGAAGTAGGGTTTTTTTGAAACGATTTTCGGAATAGGGTTCTCTACATATTCATCTGATCCGTTGAGACATACGCTGAGAGTGAAACCATGGATTACGTTCTATAATCTGAAAAGAGAGTATACGAGATGTAGAGTTTTTCTAATTATTAGGTTTTCGAATGTGGCTTTTCTTTGTGAGGAATGTGGAGAGACGGCTGAGAGTTTTGTTGTCCAAAAATATATTCCTAATAAAATATAATTATATATTTACTAATTACTAATTAATTGTCTAATGGGCATGGGTTGTGTAACATGGGCCATTTAACCGAATTTTATAGAAGAAAGTTTATAATATTAATATGCTATCACTTGCGAGAATAATAATTTTACTTTTTGGTAAATTATGTATGATAACTATTGAATATATTCATATAAAATAAAGTTATTTTATTATTAATTACAATGAGTCAAAAAATAAAAAGTCTGTAACATATTAGTGTAAGTTTATTTTAATTAACACGTGTTAAGATGATATAATTAATTATTTTTGACAAGTAAAATATTATAATAAATATATATATACCAAAAATAATATAACAAAAACCCGTGCGGTGCACGGGTCATACACTAGTTATAGCATTGATTTTCAGCCCCTCACATTTGTAATAGTCCCTGAGAGCATCTTCATCCCAGAATTAGAAATGAGGTTCTTATCTGATTTTTTTATTATTTTTTATCAATAATATTAGTTAAAAAACTCATCTTCTCCATCCCAAAATTCAATAGAGTTTCTTTAATTATTTTTGTTTTATAAAACTTTAACAAAACACCTATCAATTTCCTACATTTAGAAAAAGTAACAAAAATAAATCTGATTTTACTCTTGATTTACGTGAGTTTGGCAGATCCTGTCAGATTTTATTTCTTCTTCAAGATACTTCTCTCCACTCATTACCTCTATTCCCTCACCCATTCTGACATTTATTTTTAATTTTACAAATTTAAATAGGGGAAGAAACTCACAGTGTTTGGGATGAAGATGCTCTGAGAAGCAATTCATATTAGACCTTAACTAGTTTTAACTGTAAGGTAACTTATTTTTTTTAGAATACGAATAAGGTCCAAGTATTTTACATTTAAAAAAAAGAGAAGCAATTCATATTAGACCTTAACTAGTTAAAAAAAAGAGAAGCAATTCATATTAGACCTTAACTAGTTTTAACTATAAGGTAACTTATTTTTTTTAGAATACGAATAAGGTTCAAGTATTTTACATTTTAAAAAAAAGATAAATTAGTAATTAAGGATATATTTAATAGGCAGTTATTAAATTAATGAAAGTTATTTATTTGATAAAATATATTAATTAAGCAAAAAAAATAGGGGGACTGGTTAAAAAAGGTAATTGTAAGATTTTCCATTATCGAATATCTGCCATTATCGGATTTCAACTGGAAACCAAAAGCAAACTAAAAATGTTCTCTTTGAAGACGGAAGCAGGTTCACCATAGTCAGTGATCTCGAGTTCTCGTCTTCATCCTCAACATTCTCCTTCAATCGCCTATTAAATTGCCGTCTTCAACAAGTAAAAGTTACCAATTGCTTCAAAGGAGAATCGAAATCTCGAATCGATTAACCTCAGTCACCATAGCTAGGTATAATAGCTTCCACGATTATACTCTGATTTTGTAAGAAAATCACTCTTTCGTACCCTTACATGTTCAAAATTACTCTGTAACCCATCAATCGATTTGAATGTCTGTTAAAGACTGATTATGTGCATATGTTGATGCGAAAATGTTACTGACTAATTATATATATACCAAATATGTAGTTTGTATACATTTGATATTTGGGTTGTGTTTAAACACAGACTTCTATTGTGTTCGTATGTATCAAATATGCAAGTTATGGATAAGACTTTGATAATACACACATATTTTGTATGTACATATATCATGCTGTCGATTAGAATATGTACAGTAGAACAAAATATGTTGTAATAAAGACTTCTATTGTGTTTGCATGTAAATATGTTTGCAGCCCCTGGTGATTATGTACATATACTGTTGCGAAAATGTTACCGACTAACTATATATGTACATATGTTTGCAGTCTCTGGCGATTATGACATATGTTGCTGTGAAAAATCTTACCGGAATTGATTCAATATCGTCGCCATGGATGATCGCAAATTGGATTAACAACAGTCTGTTACGAAAATTTCGGAGAGGATGAATGGAAGGAAAATATTCTGATTTCCTTAATAAATGAAGAGAGAAAGATATTTAATTTTCCGTTTTGTATCAATTAGTTGCTTAATAAATGGAGAAAGAAAGGTATTCTGATTTTCTTAATATCCTCTTTTTATTTTAATAAATCTTTTTAATATAATCTGAAGGGACCTATTTTGTACACATTTTAACTTGGGCCTTTTGTATGCTTAAGGTTACAAAACCTACATACTCTCCCATTTTACCCATTCTATTCAGCTTCCATTTCACCACTCTAATATATTAAGGGTGTGTTTGTTAAGAGATGGAGGTTATTTTGAAGATTAATCTAGATAAAATTTAAAAGAGAAAATTGGTGTAGGGAAGCCTTTTTTGTATCCATGATACAATCTAGGTCCCTCCAATTTTCTCCCTAAAATAAAACTAAATTAAATTATAAAGAATCTATTAATTGTGGGGGACCGCTCTAATTAAAAAGATTCTCTCCCTTAATTAAGAAGGATAAATAACTATTAAAAATTAAAAAGATAAACTAAATTAAAAAAGATAAGTCAATATTAATTGTGGGGACCACTCTCATTAAAAAGATTTTCTCCCTTAATTAATATGGCTGTTTTTTAATTAAATAAGAAAAATGAGAGTGGTCCCCACAAATTCTGTACATAATTTCGCACGCAGATTATGTACATAATTTCGCACGCAGATTATGTACATAATTTCGCACGCAGATTATGAACAGAATTTCGCATGCAAATTATGTATATAAAATTATGTAATTAATTTTAATGCCAACAAATAAGCGACTCTTTGAAAAAAAAATAAGCGATATTAATTAAGGAAGAGAATCTTTTTAATGTTAAAACTAATTCCTTAATTGTAGGGGACCACTCTCATTTTTTCTTTTTTATTTTAAAAAATTAAGGGAGAAAATCTTTTTAATTTTGAATAATTGTAAGGGACCACTCTCATTTTTCTTTTTAATTTTTAAAATATCTTAATTTTTTTTAGATTTTATTTTTTTTCTCAAAATTACAAGGGGCCTAGTTAATACACATTGAAACAAAAAAGCCTACTTAATCTATATTTATACAATAAAAGCCTACATACCCCTTTTACTCAATTTAAAATGGGTTAAATTTTATATGTGATTTATTAGGGATTATTTGATATAAAATAATTTACGTGAAGTTGTTTGGTTAAAGATTTTTTTAATAGGTTTAATTGATATTGATTTACAAATTTATCCTTATTTTAACATTAAATAGGGGACATGAGTGGAATCCTACTTGATATTTAAAAACTAATCTCCTTTAACCTTGGTAATATAAGGTTATTTTTTGGCCCTTTTTATTCCCAATTAATCCTTCTATAATTTTTTTTCATAATCTCCACCTTCATCCAAACACTTACACAAATTTAATCTCCTAAATTTAAACTAAATGAACCTCCTTTAATCTCCAACCAAACACACCCTAAGTGTGGTTGAGCAAATTTTTTTTTTTTTAATTTTGTTTTCATTTTAACACTCTAATCAAACGGATAATAAGTGTGTTTGAGCAACTTTTTTTTATTTTTTATTTTTTATTTTTTTATTTTGTTTCCATTTTACCACTCTAATCAAACGGATAATAAGTGTGTTTGAGCAACTTTTTTTGAATTTCTCAATCATGTTTTTCCCTTTTCCCTAACGGTTTTTATCTAATGAGTTTATATGGGTTTAAAGTTTATTTTTGATTTATGTTATATAAATTAGGTAAGACTGTTTACTTTGGTGTTTATTTCTTGGGTTTATTTTTCTTCAAACCTTGGTGTGAGAAGATTATTTTGAGTGGTTTATAAACTCAAATAAACTCATAGAATTAATAAACCAATCCATAGGTAAACACCTAAAAAATTAAACTCAGAATTTATAAACTAAATGAAACACAAATAAATTACAAGTAAACATGCCCTTACACTATTATAAATTTTATTTTATGTTGATTAAATGAAAAGGCTTTCCATTAGAATTTGAATTAAGGGAAATTCCGGATGGTACCCTCGTGGTTTGGGGTATTTCGGATTTTGCCCACCAGTTTTTTCAAGTTCGGATGGTACCCTCAAGTTTATGTTGTTTTCCGGATTTTGCCCAAATTCATTATACTTTTTTAAATTCCATTAAAAAAATACAAAAGAAAATAAACTAAAATTAAAAAACAACTTAAAATAGAAATAATAATTTATTTATTTTAAAAATACAGTAAAACAGTAACTTTTTAAAAAAAATATATATATTATATTAATTTAAAAATAAATTCGTTAGATAATTTTTATAAAATTTAAAAAAATCGGTGTTTTATTTTATTTTAAAAATAAATAAATTGGGTTAGCATTTTTAACAAAATCTAAAAATATAAGTGTTATACTTTATTTCAAAAATAAATAAAATAAGGATTTTTTAAATTTTTTTTAAAAATTTACTGTTTTAATTTATTATTAAATTGAATAAATCCGTTTTCTAAATTTTTTTTATTTTTTAATATTACTTTATTTTCTTTCTTTTTGTTTTGGAAAATAATTAAAATAAAAAAATTATTTATTTATTTTAATAATAAATTAAAACAGTCTTTTTTTTTATTATTTAAAAGAGTCCTTATTTTATTTATTTTTTAAATAAAGTATAACACTTATATTTTTAGATTTTGTAAAAAATATGCTAATTCAATCATTTATTTTTAAACTAAATAAAACACCGATTTTTGAATTTTTTAAAATTTATCTAATTTATTTATTTTTAAATTAATATAATATATATTTTTTTTATAAAAGTTACTGTTTTAAATTATTTTTAAATTAAATAAATTATTATTTCTATTTTAAGTTGTTTTTTAATTTTAGTTTATTTTCTTTTGTATGTTTTTAATGGAATTTAAAAAAGTATAATGAATTTGGGCAAAATCCGGAAAACAACATAAACTTAAGGGTACCATCCGAACTTGAAAAAACTGGTGGGCAAAATCCGGAATACCCCAAACCACGAGGGTACCATCCGGAATTTCCCTTGAATTAAACTATTGAAATGCATTCGGTTGTGCGACAGGGTAGTTTGGGTCAGCTATTCTATTTTGCTATTAGTGAAAAAATAGAAATTAGATGGAACACTGTTTTGGTGATTTTGTGATGTCATAATAACTAGTGTATTTGAAAATAAAGATACAAATTAATGTTTTGTTTAAACGAGATATTAAATAAAAAACTGATAGAGAAAATTATCAAAACAATACCCCATTTTTTTGGCTGACTAAACTTTAATACCCATCGTTTAAATTATCAGAACAATACCTCACCTATCGAGCCCGAGCAAAGATTACTACCTAGGTTACCGTTCACACGTTAAACTATCTTAACAGTGTTAAATATTAGGGGCAAAGTTGTCTACCTACCTTTCTCCCACAACCTCTCAGATCTGACCATGGACAACCTCCTACCCGAGCTCGGATCTTGCGTCTACCGGATCTGAAGCCACACTTCCATGTATGATATAGCTTTGATTTTGATTGACATTGTTCATTGTGAAATTTGTGGTGTGGTGCCTAGTTGATAATTTTGTAGGTTGGTGGTATGATATAACTTTGATATGAAGCCACACTTCTTAGTGATCGATCCGGACACCAACAGTGGAGGTTGAGTTGAAAATCGAAGAAGCCACACTTCTGAGTATGTCGCCGCCAGTTCTGCTCATGTTGTCTTCCTTCGCGCCGGTTGGAGTCGAGAATTGAAGACAAATCCGTTGCCCCGACCCTGAGCCCAGATTTGTAGCCACGCGAGAAGACGCACTGTCCTTCGTCGCCGCCAGGAGAGAAACGGGGGAAGAATCGCCGTTGTCCTTCGTTCTCCGCCAAGGAAGAAGTCGCCATTGAACGAAATTCAATCTCCGCCGTCGCCTAATTTAGACAAATTTCAAAATCAACATTTAGGTCAAAATTCAAACGATGATTAATTCATCCTCCTGACTTTATATTTGGAACTCGGTGAGTTAGATCGCTGAGTTGAGCCAGTCAAACAAGTCAACTCGCGAGTTGTAAATTTATGTCTAGGTGGACAATTTTGCCCCTGAAATTTAACACCATTCAAATATTTTAACACGTGAACAATAACCTAACTACTAATCTTTGGTCGGGCTCAATAGGTGAATTACCGTTTTGATAGTTTAAACGATGGGGTACTAAAGTTTAGTGAGCCTAAAAGATAGAGCATTGTTTAGACAATTTTCTTAAAACTGATATGGAAGAGAGATTATTTAAAATAGAAAACCTTTTATTTCTTTTTACCTTAATAACACGTTAATAACACCTATGTATCTCAACACTTCTACCTTTATTTTTTATTAAGAAAATCTTAAAAACACCTATTGATTTGATATAAATATTCTCTCACCCCTAAAATATTTATGTCAACGAATATTTATAAATATTCCGGGTAAGAACTTGTCCTACATATTCCATTTTTGTGTTGTATTGTTTTCATACCTAGGGTTTGAAGCTTTTAACGCGAATTACAATACAAAGTATTAGGGCCCGTTTGGTTCCAGCTCCGGAAACGGAAACGGAATAGAAACGAATTTAGTCCATATGTATATCCTTATTCATAAAATTTTGTGGAATCATTCCTTGTGAATTAATGCAAAATGCACTTGCTTTCCCACAATTTGTTACCCTATAGGGTATCAAAAGTAATCACACTCTACTTCAATTCCTCCACACCACACGGAATGATTCCACAAACCTTCATGAACAATGGTATACATATGGACTAGATTCGTTTCCATTCCGTTTCCGATTTCGAAGTTAAAAGCAAACGGGCCCTTAGAGTTTATAGCCTGCTCTTGTTCATTTTGGGTGTGTTTTACTTAATTTTATGGTTGAGTGATTTTAGTTTTGATGGGTTTTTCTGGTTTCACAATTGGGAGATCTTAATTTAAATTTTGGGGGTGTTTCTACTGCACTCTCCGCCCTCTCATTTTTGGGTCGGTCTTTTTCATTTTGGCTGAGTTTTTTTTAACTGACCTACTTGAATTATGAAATTAAAAAAACTAACGCTCATTTTTTATGTTTTGCTTTCTAACCACTTACTAAAAATAAAATATCGGATCCCCATAAAATTCAACTGTTGACATTGCAAATATAAAGCAGGTTGACAACAAAGGTAAATGTATTGTCAATAAGTGTAAATATCGGATCTCCTTCGTCCTTCGCCTTCAATTGATGATTGAATGAATTTGAAGGAATTTATTTTCACAATTTACTATTGCAATCCGAAACCCTGGTTGGTTTCTCTTCCCTTTTAGTTTTGTTGATTTTGCTCTAGTTAGTGGATCCTCTTCGTTAGTAGAAATTGTATGTTCAATTGCTTCACTCTTGGCTTCACAGTATAAGTGTGGTATATAGTTTAGGCTAATTAAGAGTTAACGATTCATTGACAACCAACCAATAAGATCAGATCTCTATGCATCAAAGCATTCTTTTTTATGATATTCTCTAGGTAATCAAGCTGTTGATATGTTGCTATTTGTTATTGTCTTCTAGCTGGCCTAACAAGTCGGTAAATGTACAAGTGAAGGCTCACCATTTTCAACACATAGCAAGGGTTCTCTTTACAAAAGCCAAATTTTAGTAGCATCACTGTAACGACCCGAGTTTTAAGTAACCCAAGACGTCACTAGGCTAAGGACCTCACAGTGGGTCCCATCAGTTAGCCTGACAACAACTTCACAAATAGGACCTTGCAACAAGAAGCACGAAGAAATAATGAAAACATTCAACTTGTCATTTTGAAAACATTTACATAACAACCATGCATGCAATTAGTATGTATATCCCAAAACGACACTTCAAAGCATGAAACCTGAACAGGTGTCTTAAAACTTCAGCCTGAAATCAACATGTGTACACAGTTGCACACAACCAACAAAAGACTCGCTTGCAAGCGATTAGTTTCAAAAGTAGTTCACCCAACCCTTGGGTTAACACTGCCTCGGCTGTCCACTTCCTGCAACTGACATCCCTGAAGCGTTCCTATGATCAACATTACCTAAAAAGATTCGGTTTAAAACCGTTAGCTACCGATCATAATCTATCCACGAGAGATTATATCATCACATCACAATACAACAAATATATTCAAATACCATATACCGTGCTCATGAGATGATATCATGCTTTTATGAATGATGCACGTGAATGCAGTATGAAATTTACAATTTGCGATCCCGGACCAAATCCGGAATTATTGCTTATACGGTTCTGGCTTTGGTGTGAGCTCACCATTGCACAGATTAGGTTAATTCAGACATTTGCTCTTAGGTCGTAGCCAGACTGATCAAGTCTACGGGCCAGGCTTTCTCGTGGTGGGTTATGGTCTTAACCCCTAACCACATGCAACATTTTTCCATTCATGTTAATGCAAACATTTACCATTTTCATTAGGTGTGCAACCCGAGCCTGAAGTCCATCAGACTCGGTGTCATTCTTATACAAACGCAAGTGATCCGGGCTTGGCCGAGCTTCGGTATTCACTGCAAAATACTCACTTTACATACTCTTGACCTTTACAAGTCATCATCATATCACATGCCTCAAAAGGCTTATCATCTCATACATTATCATGTTTCAGCAAGCTTATCATGTCATTCAATAGCACGCCTCAATAGGCTAACACATGTTTATTTAACCATTTCTCATAATTATGACATGATAATAATCACAACAACATTAAGCATGCTTTACACATCATAACGTCATTTTCATCATAAACACATCAAGCATGCTTCACACATAACACATCTCAATGCATATCAACATTCACATTTCAGCACAACAAGGCATTTCAAAACAACAACACATATCAACACAGTGAGATATAAATCTCTCAGGCACGGTTTCTGCAAATCGAAGCTAAGTAAGTCCGAAGACTTACCTGGATACGCTCATTGAGCAACTAAGCTATAGTTAGTCTACCGTCTTCAACACCACCCGTCGAGAATATCATATTCCTCGTATTAAACTTCTTGCTTCAAACATCAATTAAATTCATTCCTTTGAATTTAATTAGCTTATAGCGTTTTCTAGATTCCTAATTTAATTAATTAAATTTCATTAGAATAACCTTTTGTCTGCAGGCAGTTTCTCAACCCAACTGTCATCAGATCTCATCAAACAAATAACCCATAATCACCAGAATATTGTAACGAGCATAATGGAATTTTCAATTATCCATTTTGACAAGCCTAAGGTCAATTTAGGCCAAATCGCAATATTGAAAACGAATAAATTCATAACTTATTCGTTACTAACCCGATTGACGATCCGAAAGAAGATTCGGAATCACAACGACGCAGGCTACGCTCGGACGCCATCAGATTCACCGGAATCTTAGCGACGGGACCGACCAAAACACTAATATGCTCGACCATCCCTATATGTGCTCGGAAAAACACAAACTCGGTACCGAAATGAAGAGGACGAAGAGAGGAATCCGAAAAGTCAAACGGAATTGAAATCGAATTACAAACAAAGAGTAGATCTGAATTTGAAGGTTGAGAGAAATCAGAGCTTTTACGAGGAAACGTGAAAGGAAATGAATTAATAAATGAATTTTTGCTATTTATAGCGAAGACGATAATTATCCTTTAGCAAAGTCGATAATTATCCTTTTATCGATCCGAAGGCGGTTTGAGCCCCTTCTCCTAACTTCTCGAAATTGGAATAATAAATCTGACATATTGTGTGGATATTTATTCCGCAACTTTTTCGGAAAACGCGTATTCCTAAGCCGTCTTTCTTAGGCGCTAAGAAACGAAATAGCAACTCTTTTGACCATTTTGCATTTCCATGTTATTTCATATCTAGAACATACCCAATGTCCTGATCATTTCTCTCAACTGCAATTTTATTAATTGAAGCTCCCAAATGCTCCAAATAATACCAGAGGGTAAAAATTATTCCCCGGAGGAAAAAGTAAAATTTCCCCCATACGTCCAAATTTACGCCAAAATCATAATGGTGGAATTCATACTCGTCATCTACACACTATTCGCGATTTATGGGTCAATTGGTGTCGATGATTAACTTAATCACCCTTAATCATCCTTTATTAGGATTCAAAAATCCTAGCTTTTACATCACACACCCCTTAAGAAAAAGTTTCGTCCCGAAACTTTAGTACACAGCTCATCAGAAGACTGAATTTATCAGTCACATAATTAACTTATCTTTACATTTCATGCAAGCATGAGTTATTACCACGTTAGCAGGGGTCATCAAGCTCACACTAGCGAAGTCTATCACTTCCTATGTTAGCAAACACAAATCAATTCACACACACACATAAATTACATAAACATAGAACCATATAAGCACGTTAGTTAGTGGAAAAGTTAGGTACTACTCTTTGCTTTTGTCCCAATCATTGATCAAAGAGCTAAACACCTCTGGATAATTTCTCTCCATGTGTTCAACTGTTTCCCATGTAGCCTCTTCCATTCCCCTTCGGGACCACTGGATCTTCACTAATGAAATTTCTTTATGCCTTAACTTCTTCTTCTTTCTGTTTAGCACGGCCATAGGGAACTCGACATAGGTCTGATCAAGCTCTATCTCAATAGCATCATAGCTGAGTATATGGCTCGGATCTGGTTGATATTGTCTCAGTTGTGATACATGAAACACTGGGTGTACTCCATCCATTGTTGGCGGTAATGCTAAACGATAAGCTACTTTACCAACTTTTTCCAAAATCTCAAACGGTCCAATATACCGAGGACTTAACTTCCCCTTGATACCAAACCGTTTGACTCCACGAGTCGGTGAAACTTCTAGCCAAACATGTGTCCCTGTTTCAAACTCTAGCGGGCGTCGGCGCTTATCAGTATACGCTTGTTGTCTACTTTGTGCAACCAACATCCTTTCTCAAATCAAAGCAACTTTTTTTTTCAATATCACTTTTAACTTTGTTTGGAGCCGTGTCAATGACATCGGCAGACTCATCCCAACATAATGGGGTTCGACATTTCCTTCCGTACAATGCTTCATATGGTGCCATTCCAATGGACGCATGCCCACTGTTGTTATAGGTGAACTCGACAAACGGTAATTGATCTAGCCATATCGGTCCCCAATCAAGCACACATGACCTCAACAAGTCTTCTAAAGTCTGAATAGTCCTTTCGGACTGACCATCTGATTGTGGATAGAACGCTATTGTAAAATTCAGCTTAGTTCCCATTTCCATTGTGGTATTTCAAGTGACGTAAGTTCTCCTCTTGTTCTTTGATGTTCAATCTTAACTTGTTGACATGTTTGACAACATGCTACAACCCTATAATTATCCTTCTTCATATCTTTTCACCTGAAGTATGGTATAATATCCTGATACATCTTATTCGACTATGGTGTTGTATGAGCATCAACAAGAATATTTCTTCTAATCTCATCATGGCATACATATTCTTCCTTGGTATCCAATCATATTGTCGTCGTTGATAAAGAATCTAAACTTTCATCATTCGTGATCATTAACCTCACCTTGGTTAGATCAAGGAACTTAGTTGTTTATGTTGGATCTCTTCCATCCAACTAGGCATGATCTCCAAGGTACACAAATACCCTTGGTCTTTCTAAACCCATATTTCTCTCTACCACTATAAATCATATCTTTTTGTATCTCAGATTGTGCAGTCAAACGAGCAATCACCTTCTTCTTGAACCGACTTTTTTGCTCAGAGCATCAGCCACGACTTTAGCCTTGTCAAGATGATATAATATATTCAAATTATAAACCTTTATTATCTCTAACCATCTTCTTTGTCTCATATTCAACTTTTCCTAAGTGAATATGCACATCAAACTCTTATGATGTGTCATAATAATGCATGTTGTTCCAAGCAAGCAGTGCCACCAAATTTTCAGTGAACGAAGTACTGTTGCTAACTCTAAGGTATGTATTGGGTAGTTTTACTCATACTACCTCAATTGTCTTGATGCATATGATATGACTGTCATTTTGCATCAGAATGCATTCCAAGTCCATTTTAGATGCATCAGTGTAAACAATGAACTCTAGTGCTCCATTCGGCTAACCTAACACAGGTGCAGTAGTCAATCTCTTCTTTAACTCTTCAAGGCTTGCTTGACACTTGTTAGTCCATACAAACTTTGCCTTCTTCTGAAATAGGTTGGTCATAGGTCTTTCTATGATGGAAAACCCCTTTACAAAATGTTTGTAGTATCCCGCTAATCCTAGGAACTACGTATATCCTTTACGTTTTTAGGTGGTTCCCATGCTAGCATAATTTTAATCCTGGATGAGTCAACTCTGATTCCATCTGCAGTAATCATGTGTCCCAAGAATGTTACTTCTTTCATCCAGAAGTCACACTTGGACAACTTAGCATAAGGCTTCTCTTTCATCAATACTTGGAGAATTGCTTTTAAATGCTCTGCATGCTCTTCACTACTTCGTGAATAAACCAATATATCATCTATAAAGACCACAATAAACCTATCCAAGTATCCTATGAAAATCCGATTCATCAATTCCATAAACGCAGCAGGTGCGTTGGTTAATCCAAATGGCATAACCACGAACTCGTAGTGTCCATACCGAGTCCTGAATGCTATCTTATGGATGTCATCTTCTTGAATCTTCAACTGGTGATAGCCTGACCGTAGGTCTATCTTGGAAAACACATTTACTCCTTTTAACTGATCTAATAAACCATCAATTCGTGGTAGTAAAAACTTGTTCTTAATCGTCATCTTATTTAGTTCTCTATAGTCAATACCTAGCCTCATTGTACCATCTTTTTTCTTCACGAACAATACTGGCGCTCCCCATGGTGATACACTTGGCCGAATAAATCCTTTATCTGCCAATTTTTCCAATTGCTTCTTCAACTCAAGCATTTCCACATGTGCCATTCTGTACGGAGCTTTAGAAATTGGTCTAGTTCCAGGCTCTAGATCGATTCTAAAGTCAACTTGCCTAGTAGGTGGCAATCCAGGTAATTCATCTTGAAAAACAACCTTAAACTCGCGTGCAACTAGAATGTATTTCAATTGAATCTTTCCTTCTTTTTCCAAAGCATAAGATAAATATGCTTCACATCCTTTCCTTACCAGCTTACTTGCTTTCATCGCAGAGATCATCACTAGCGGGCCTTGTAGCTCACTTCCTTGAACACATGACAAGTATCATCTTTGGCTAACGTCATTTTTTGTTAGCATTTCCGCATCTATCTTATTCATATACTTGATCATCCAATCGATGCCTAGAATCACGTCATCATTATCCAATCCGGTAATAAGGATATCGGTTGGCTACTTTACTTGCCTAGTTTCCACGTAAACTTTGACTTTCTCCTCCTCTCACATTAGGACAAGATCCTTGAGTTAACATTATCCCCTAGCCTCACAAACTTGGTCATATCACTAGGTTAACTACATCTGAAACATGTAGTTGGACTTTTCAACCAATCCTAATTGTAGTGATTTAGGTATCCACAATTGAAACATATTCTTCCCTCCAATTTTTCTTATGATCATGGTTGTGGAGAAGGCCTTGTTTCTTGAGTCACACGTCTCATACTCGCGGGTTTCAAGAAACTTGAAATAGACTATTGCCTCCTTCCTCCACTAGTTTAGGAATCCACCTCTTTCCTAAAGCCTTGTCTTGCTTCAAGCTTTATTATTCTCTCCTAATACTACAATAACGTCATATCTTAGGTGACAACACTAACTAAGAGGTCGTTTCATCCTATCGTAAACAATCTTATCAATTGATCATAAAGTGGTGCACTCTCATCCAACGATGTATACTCCTCGTGTAATTCATCTCCATCATAGGAGAACCTCCAAATGTTGCTTCCAGAAAAAGACTTTAACATGTTAGTCCAAATACGACTCTTGAAAGTCTCGTAATCCATAAGGATTGCACGATTTCTCATCCACCAACATGCACCAATGTTCTGCATGAAGGTTGCTGCAAGTTTCATCTTATACTTTTCTAGTACCCCAATGTCCCCAAAAGTCATGTCCATGTAGTGCAACCACCAATCCACATTCATGTCACAGCTTCCTTTGGAGTTAAGAACTTCTCTTCCTCGTACTACCTTCCTCCACTTCTCCCATTCATGTCCATCGTTTTCTACATGATAACGCACTTGTATTGGTACACAATAGTTGGAGTCTCCCGTGGATCCACCCGTCATTGCAATGTGTTACTCATTGCTACAATACTTGTCTTCTACACGATACCGGATATATTTCTTTCCATGGTAGTAGAAATCATCTCTTGCATATGCTCATCACATGTAACTCAATTGGCTAAGGTACTTCACCACTCATACTATCAAAACGGTTCTCCTGTGCACTTCGGGCACGTTGTGCTCCCATTAACACACTTACATGTTTTGTATCCACCTACACACTCACAAATGAAGCTACAAATTTCTTGTCTCTTAATCAAAACGCTCTCGGTTGCCTTCATCACGGCTTCAAGAAAGCGGAACATTCGAATTTGTTCTCTCTTCATACATATCCACTACTTATAATAGTAGTGATTTCTATCAGAATACTATAATCTAAACAAGTTAGAGAGAGAGAACTACACTTACAAGGAGTCACGCTGAGGAGTGGAAGGCAGTGTCTTTACCCACAATCCCGACTATGCATATGATTTTAAATCCAGTAAAACCATATGTTAGTAATTTCTAAAATCTTTTAAAAACTTAAATGTCCTTTCAAAACCAACCCGGACTGGGTTGTAGTTAGGTTGAACTATCATGTCTCATCTCAAGTCACATGTGCACTTGTTATCAACCTAAGCTCTGATACCAATCTGTAACGACCCGAGTTTTAAGTAACCCAAGACGTCACTAGGCTAAGGACCACACAGTGGGTCCCATCAGTTAGCCTGACAACAACTTCACAAATAGGACCTTGCAACAAGAAGCACGAAGAAATAATGAAAACATTCAACCTGTCATTTTGAAAACATTTACATAACAACCATGCATGCAGTTAGTATGTATATCCCAAAACGACACTTCAAAGCATGACACCTGAACAGGTGTTTTAAAACTTCAGCCTGAAATCAACATGTGTACACAGTTGCACACAACCAACAAAAGACTCGCTTGCAAGCGATTAGTTTCAAAAGTAGTTCAACCAACCCTTGGGTTAACACTGCCTCGGCTGTCCACTTCCTGCAGCTGACATCCCTGAAGCGTTCCTATGATCAACATTACCTAAAAAGATTTGGTTTAAAACCGTTAGCTACCGATCATAATCTATCCACGAGAGATTATATCATCACATCACAATACAACAAATATATTCAAATACCATATACCGTGCTCATGAGATGATATCATGCTTTTATGAATGATGCACGTGAATGCAGTATGAAATTTACAATTTGCGATCCCGGACCAAATCTGGAATCATTGCTTATACGGTTCTGGCTTTGGTGTGAGCTCACCATTGCACAGATTAGGTTAATTCAGACATTTGCTCTTAGGTCGTAGCCAGACTGATCAAGTCTACGGGCCAGGCTTTCTCGTGGTGGGTTATGGTCTTAACCCCTAACCACATGCAACATTTTTCCATTCATGTTAATGCAAACATTTACCATTTTCATTAGGTGTGTGACCCGAGCCTGAAGTCCATCAGACTCGGTGTCATTCTTATACAAACGCAAGTGATCCGGGCTTGGCCGAGCTCCGGTATTCACTGCAAAATACTCACTTTACATACTCTTGACCTTTACAAGTCATCATCATATCACATGCCTCAAAAGGCTTATCATCTCATACATTATCATGTTTCAGCAAGCTTATCATGTCATTAAATAGCACGCCTCAATAGGCTAACACATGTTCATTTAACCATTTCTCATAATTATGACATGATAATAATCACAACAACATTAAGCATTCTTTACACATCATAACGTCATTTTCATCATAAACATATCAAGCATGCTTCACACATAACACATCTCAATGCATATCAACATTCACATTTCAGCACAACAAGGCATTTCAAAACAACAACACATATCAACACAGTGAGATATAAATCTCTCAGGCACGGTTTCTGCAGATCGAAGCTAAGTAAGTCCGAAGACTTATCTGGATACGCTCATTGAGCAACTAAGCTATAGTTAGTCTACCGTCTTCAACACCACCTGTCGAGAATATCATATTCCTCGTATTAAACTTCTTGCTTCAAACATCAATTAAATTCATTCCTTTGAATTTAATTACCTTATAGCGTTTTCTAGATTCCTAATTTAATTAATTAATCTTTAATTAATTAATTAAATTTCATTAGAATAACCTTTTGTCTGCAGGCAGTTTCTCAACCCAACTGTCATCAGATCTCATCAAACAAATAACCCATAATCACCAGAATATTGCAACGAGCATAATGGAATTTCCAATTATCCATTTTGATAAGCCTAAGGTCAATTTAGGCCAAATCGCAATACTGAAAACGAATAAATTCATAACTTATTCGTTACTAACCCGATTGACGATCCGAAAGAAGATTCGGAATCACAACGACGCAGGCTACGCTCGGACGCCATCAGATTCACCGGAATCTTAGCGACGGGACCGACCAAAACACTAATATGCTCGACCAGCCCTATATGTGCTCGGAAAAACACAAACTCGGTACCGAAATGAAGAGGACGAAGAGAGGAATCTGAAAACTCAAACGGAATTGAAATCGGATTACAAACGAAGAGTAGATCTGAGTTTGAAGGTTGAGAGAAATCAGAACTTTTACGAGGAAACGTGAAAGGAAATGAATTAATAAATGAATTTTCGCTATTTATAGCGAAGACGATAATTATCCTTTAGCAAAGTCGATAATTATCCTTTTATCGATCCGAAGGCGGTTTGAGCCCCTTCTCCTAACTTCTCGAAATTGGAATAATAAATCTGACATATTGTGTGGATATTTATTCCGCAACTTTTTCGGAAAACGCGTATTCCTAAGCCGTCTTTCTTAGGCGCTAAGAAACGAAATAGCAACTCTTTTGACCATTTTGCATTTCCATGTTATTTCATATCTAGAACATACCCAATGTCCTGATCATTTCTCTCAACTGCAATTTTATTAATTGAAGCTCCCAAATGCTCCAAATAATACCAAAGGGTAAAAATTATTCTCCGGAGGAAAAAGTAAAATTTCCCCCATACGTCCAAATTTACGCCAAAATCATAATGGTGGAATTCATACTCGTCATCTACACACTATTCGCGATTTATGGGTCAATTGATGTCGATGATTAACTTAATCACCCTTAATCATCCTTTATTAGGATTCAAAAATCCTAACTTTTACAATCACTCCTTCAAGTTTATTATTGATATGTTGCTAGTTGTATTCTTTGTTTATTTGGATTGAGGAGTAAAAGGTGGGGGATTTATTCCAAACTATTAGTTCTACAAGTCATTTTGAGTCTTTAAATGTTGAATTTCATATAATAATGTTCATGTTTTCTCAGAAGGTAATTTGATATGATATTTGCTTGCAACTTGTGAACTATCTTAGGGTCTAATTGAGAAGATGGTTTTGAAAGATGAAGACAACAAAAACAAGGTAATATCCTATGATTCATCAAATCTGTGATTTACTATAAGTTGATTTGGTTGTGGGTTTGCAATCCTTGGTGAACAGAATGTTTGGATCAAAGGAGAAGAAGACAGGAAAAACTCTCAAGTATATTTTTAGTGAGTGTCTTTGTAAGAAGATAAACAACTTGGATAGATCCATACTTTTGTCAAATAGTAATATGTATATGATCCTTTGAACTATCATACATGAATGATGATCATAAACAATTGTAAGCTGTATTGTAGTGAAAACTTAATTTGAAAATGCATTGTTGAAAACTTTTCATGCGTATGCTGAAGTTTGTTGAATTTTTCATCCTCACCTTGTTATTGGTTTGGTTAATTCCTCCGGTTTCAGTATCGAATTGAATTGGAATGAACGGAATTTATGAATTTTTTTATTTGTTACTTTTGGTACATAATTGGGGGTTTTCTGCCATTAGTAGTTTAGCACTACAATTGGAATGCCTAGTGATTTATGGTTCAGATGTTGCATCAGATGATAAAATGTGTAATGAGAATATTGAATTATTTATGAGGTAAATCCTGGTTCCTCAATTCTGATTATAATGCATGTTACAAAGAAAGTTGCATGTCTTTCAAGTTACTGTTGATATGGGTATGTGGATGAATGTAAAATTTGAGCTTGTTTCGTTTTCAGCTCTTTTCTGTTGAGATTCTTGTTTGATGCAGGTGTGAGGAGTATAGTAAGCAGGAGAGTGATTTGATGATGGCGATTAGTCATTGGCATTTTGAGGCTGCATCAAATAATAAAAAGACTTGAGACTTTCTTTGCAAGATGATCAATTTAAAATTGTATCCCCTTTTTCGTGATTTTACCCATGATAATTTCCGTCTTACCCATAATAATACAATCTCTACCAAACACCAACAACTTTTATTTTATTTCATCTTCTTAATCTTCATCCTCTTTTTTCAACTTCATCTTCATATTCAACTTTAACTTCAACTTCAACTTAATACCCTAATAAACTAAGAATTCTCAAACGTACCCCATATTTCTTAAGTAAAACACATACCTCCCTTTGTTGTGTTCATACGATTTGGATTTGAGGGGAGGAGAAGGAGTTCTCATGTCTATGAGAGAGATGAAGAAAAGAGGAGGAAAGAGAATGAAAAAATATTGTATATTAGTTACTCTAAAATTAGGAGGTTAGTTTGTCAATTAGTATTATTAGATCGGTTATCCTATCAAAACTTTTTCAAGTAAAATCATGTCCTCAAGTCAATGTTTCAAAATTCAAAAGCTTACGCGAGTGGTGGAAAAATTGAATGAAATGAAAATTTGGTTTTTAAATTCACTCAATGTTGATGGTCCCCGAAAGAAGTGAATGAAAGAATGTTTTGGATCATTTTTTACCCATAATTATGCCCTCGTCAATCTGAGTATTTCATTTAATCAATAAACTAGCTTGTTTTACTAAAAATTATTTATATGTTGTTTCAAACATATCTTAATTCATACACTAGCTTGTTTTACTAAAAAAAATTCATACACTAGTGTTTGTGTACAATCAAATACACCCTAAGACAGTTCATCAAAAAAAAAAAAAACCACCCTAAGACTAAGTCCGTAAAAGTAGAGTTGACACTTTTTTTACTCTATAATTAACAGTAGTTTTGGATCATATACTTTATCGTACTTTAATAAAAATTTATTTTGTAGAAAAGGAAAAGGTAAAAAAAAACCATCAAGTCATTAAGGTCCGGAAATTCGACAAGTTCGAACATGACCTTAGGTATGAGACCAAGCTTGACCCAAATCCGACCCGAAAAAGGATAAATTTTGGTCAAATTCTCACCGGAGTTCGAGAATGTCTAGATATATAAGGAATTAAACCATACAATAAAGTATATAGACACCCTGGTGATTTAGGCAATGTTTTTCTTACCACATGGAATACATAAGCGAAATAGAGACTCCCATGTACATAGGTGTAAATCTATTAGGGTATCTTGTGATACATGAATATGACTCTTGGGTGACCCTGAGTAAATTCTAATAAGAGATTGTGAGTAAACAATTAAAATTCTTAGAGGGCAAACATTATTATTCAATTTTTTATTATAAAAATGTTAAATTATTGTAAAAGTCCAACACTATGATCATAGTGTTGGATTTTTTCAGTTTTACTTCTACTAATCCCACTAAACCGCCTACAATATTATTAAATTCTTTATTTGTTATACGATAAAAGTGGTACAACGATTTCGATCCTAGCTAGATAGGATCTTACTTGAGTTAGTATCTTAATTTGCTTCAAATAAAATGAGAATGATCTTGTTATACGATATCCGATCCTAGGACGGTGCTAACGATTTTGTAAATGATATATATGATCATTCAAAATGTCAAATTTTGTATACTTAAAACGTAAAATTTCAAAATTTTATTATAAAAATGTTAAATTATTGTAAAAATAACATTTTATATGTGATAATACCAATAACATAACATTCTTTTTACACTTATCACTTAATTGGCTATTATCGATTTGTAATTTCCATTAAAATATATCAGGTATCTTTATTATCTAATTGTTTTTTTTATATTTATTTCCCATGAATTGAATTATATATTCCATGAACCCAAATTTACATCGAAGTAGAAGGAAGACGAGCAACAAGTTGTGCCGCCAAACCTTTCTGAATAGCAAATCCGATTCTCCTAAAAACAACATCAGACGACCTAGGAGACATAACGTTTCCATGCAAAATTCGTTGCGCCCTCTTGAGAACTTCAATAGCATCGGGCGCAAGGAAACCAAAGGTGTCAAAAGCGAACGGAGGAAACACATGTTGATTTTCAATACAAGCTTCCTCATGTTTGGCCACCTTAGCAGAAGCCGCACTAAGCGCCGCCTTACCCACCACAAAAGGCCCACTATCCAAACAAACAAGTGGGGAAACTCCAGTCAAATCGATGCAATCATGCTTTCCACCCACCCATCCAAACACCAAGACATCCGCCGGCCTTAAGGTGGATCTTCCTTCACATGGGTCAGTCAAGAAGGACACAGGCGCCTCCTTCTTAACCGAAACCCCCGCCCTCCTAAACACATCACACAACACATCACGGACCAAATCATGCCTATATTTGAAGCCAGGAAGCTCTTTACAATGAACTGCATGCTCCCCAAAAGAATATAGAATCCTCCGACAATTGGGCATAGGACAAATCTCATCAACCGGGTATAGAGGAATCATAAGGCGATACTTAAGAACCGAACGATACTCAATCGGGGACATACATTGCCCAAGTCCATCAATGGGTATGGCAAGAAGGAAATCTTGGCTATGTGTGGATTGAAGACACTTGAAAACCGCTTTTTGTCTAAGGGTCAAATCAAAAGTAACTTCCACCTCCTACACGGTCTTACTGAAAAAAGCACTCGCCAAAGCATGTTGGGCTTTAGGGAGGACGGTGTTCTTGACAGTAAAGACAGAAAGATCGAAACCAGGAATAGAAGTCTGAAGATTGCCCAAAGCTCCATAAAACTCAGAGCCCATTTCTACAACTCCACTGTCCCGCAAAATGTGGTCTTGAAGCTCCCAAGACTGGGCCCTAGAGGCAACAAAAGCAAAGGAAGACGTCTCCATAGCAGAATATAAACCAAGCCCCCCAAATCGAATAGGCAAAGATGCAAGTCGCCACTGAAGATCTCCAAAAAACGGGCCCCCACAAACCACAATATCCTCAACTGATCTACGGAGCCCAACATCAAAAGAAGCTGCTGCACTCTCCCAATGCTCCGGATGACAAGTCCTAAGGCCAAAATACATCTTAGCAATACTCATACAAGAACGAAGCAGAAGAAGCTCACTCTGAGGATCTCTCAACTGTGGAAGAAGATGCATCAACTCAACCGCCTTAACAGCTCTCTTCATGACAAGCTCTCTAACAAACTCCTCATCTCTACTCACGGCCCCACCTAGCAACTTAACTCCCAACGCCGGTCTTGCAATGCCATGTGGAAATAGTCCATCTCTAACTTTCGACCCATCGCATGAAGGCCAAAAGAGCTCAGTTTTACGAACATTCAACATGAGGCCTAAATCCGGACCAAACTCACGAATGATATCAAGAGCTCTAGCCACCTCCTCAGACCGACCAATAATGGTGCCATCATCAAGATACCAAGCATGTAGAATAGGCTTGCAATTGTCTCTGATCCTATGCAAAAGCGGGTGCAAGACAAGAGAGAAGAGGAGGGGCCCCAAAGGGTCTCCTTGTTGCACACCAGTAGCCGACCAGATAAATCTATCTCCAATGTACAACCGGGTGGCCTGACCATACAAGAAATCAACCCATAAGGAGCTAGACGGGCATCTCTCTCTAACCTCCCTAAGCAAAATAGTCCTATCAACCAAGTTGAAGGCATTGGAAAAATCCACTGTCAACATAGCTAAAGAACCATCGGCATAGCGATCACTCAGAACTCTATTAACACTATGTAGAATAGCCTCTGCACCACCTGAAACACCAACTCCAAACTGGAGATCTCCCAAATATCCTCTCATATCCTTACACACACCCTTCATAGAAACTTTAGACACCAACCGTCTCCATATAGTACCAACTGCAATGGGTCGAATCCCATTATCAGGCTTCAGCAGCGGCGTGAGAGGAGCCGAAGCCACAAACTCGGCCAAACTCAGGGGACACCTACCACCCAACCACAAATTAACCATTGAGGTAATCGCTCTCAAAAGGCCCGTGGCAACAAAAGAACCCTCACCACACATAGCGTCTAAGATGTATTGTGCCCTCAAGTCATCTCTACCGCAAGAAGTACCTTTTGGAAAGGACTTGATGCATTTAAAAACCAAATCTATGTCAACAATGAGAGGTGGTTCATGAAAGGTAGGGCAAGACTTAGAAGGTGGAGGTTTGTGGGGATGTTTAGCCTCTAACACCTTCAAAGTCTCCTCATTGTAAGAAGCAACACCAGAAGAACACAAAACCTTAACAGCGGCCGTAAAATGCCCATCCGAAACCTTGCGGAGACATTTCTTGATGTTAGGATTTCTCTCTAAACCATCTCTATCGCCTGAGCCACCATCAACCATCTCAAAAGGCCTATGCTCCAAAGGGTCTAACAAGGCCTCCACTAGACTCGAAACACCCTCAACCTCTCCCCAAATGGACAAAGCCTGCAAAATACGCTGATGTTATATCGACTTTCTACTTCCCGATCTTCTGTCTCGCCTGCTCATAGGCCTGAACACCTGCAAAGTGCACCGAGGAAGTAAAAACAACATAACCCAAGTAGCTACACACCCGGACTCAGCTACCACCTTCAAGAGAGCACTCAACAACGCTTGAGAGAACCTAGGACGACAACTATGAGGGATGCTTTTCACGGTAGAAATAGGAACTCGCATAACCCTCTCCAACAGATCTGCATCGAAAACCATACTCGCATCGTCCACCTCAACTTGATCTCCAGCAACTGGCCTCGAAATACCCACATCCGGCCTCGAGATACCCACAATGTATCCACCCTCATCACCAAAGGAAGAAACATAGTCATCTGGGTGACGACAATCATGGCTCAGAGCATGAAGACTCATACACCGGCCACACAACCACATCCTGAGAGCAACCAACACCTCCACAAGCGCCGTAAAAACATCAAGATCACACTCAAGTAAGCCCCGAACCTCATTCTTGCGTTCAAGCGCAAAGAGATGTTGCCTTTTCAAATGACTAAGTAGACAAGAAAAACCTCTACTTCCCTTCCGACCATCACCACACCCATGAAATGATCTAAGGGGACAATGAAGGAAACCATTGCCCCCCGACATCATAGAAAAATCCAGCTCAACAAAGAAAATTTTCTTTAGGACATAACAACAAACACCTGGTGGGCATGTTCTCAATATCCCAAAAATACACTTTGCTTCCTTTCCTTACTGCTTCTCCACTTAAATTTTAATCAACCAAGTTCATATTCCTAATATCCATGGAACTTTCTACAAGGCGATTCTTTGTATCATCGTCTCCTTTAACATGTCCACTGTTCTTCCTCTCCAAAACTACCAAACCCCAATTCTTCTATCCAATCCCAAACCAAACACACAGAAATCCTTTGAAACTGTGGAGCACCTATCTGGAAAACAACGTCGTTTTCGACGACAGAACCTTCGAATCCGAGAGGCTGAAGCTCGACGCCCAAGTTCGCAAAACCATGGCCGAGGCTTCAGAAAGAGAATCAATCGACGATCCGAAAGCTTCGAAGTGGGAGATCCGGAAGCGAATTTGGGATTTGATGGAAGCCAAGAACATCGCTCAGTTCCATCGATCAGTTCGTTCACAACTCATCCTCCCGAGACTCGACGTTCTATAGAATTTGTTGGTTCCTTATAATGTTTTTCCAGATTCTCAAAAAGTGTAAAATGAATTATTAACAGGTGTAAAATGGATTGTTAACAAGTAATTTTTTCATAATTTTTTTTTTTACGGTTAACAAGTGTAAAATGGATTGTCATCAAAAATAAGATATAATGTCAAAAATGTGAAATGGAATATTAACAAGTATCAACAAATTTATTTTTTCATAGTTTTTTCGGATTGTTAACAAGTGTAAAAATATAATGTTAACAAGTGTACCATGAATTGTCGACAAATATATTTTTTCCACCATTTTTTTGTAATGTCAACAAATGTAAAATTGATTGTCAACAAGTATAAAATCGACTGTCAACAAGGATCATTTTATCAAACACCATATATGCGTTACAAATTAAATCATTTATTGATTCATTTGTAAAAAATACAACACAATAAATTAAAAATGCAAATTAAATACACTCTAAAACAACCAAAAGTCAACAAGATCTACATAACTAAACTTGATAATGATGATGGAATTAACGGTGTAGACGAATCATACAAGACACAAATATGAAATTAATGATGGCGACAAATCAAAATACACTCCCATGGCGGTATTGTTGTTTTCTCTTCCGGTCTCACTCTATCCAACCTCATCGCATCTTCATCTACGATTTGAAATTGACGAAAGACGAAAAAGGTGATTGGATTGAGTTTCTGTCTACGATTTGGATTCGAGGGAAGGAGAACAATGAGGGAGTTCCTCCTGTATACGAGAAAGAAAAAAAAAGGAGGAAAGGAAATGGAAAAAAAAAATAAAATAAAGGCTTATCATATATATCACTTTCTAAAACCTAAAATTTAGAGGACAATTTTCCATTTAACTAATTTAGCTCGGTTATCTTACCAAAAAATTTCAATATAAGAAGGTTATTACTTGATGTGAGCATTTTTGGTATGAGGCAAATATCAAGATTAGAGATAAAGGTAATGCTTTTTAATACACGAGGACTTAAAAAAATAATGGTCGAGTTAATTGAATGGAACTAAAAAATAAGTTATATTAGTGTGTTGTACATTTCATTTTTTGTTATGTTGGTTCAAATTATATCGTACAAATTGTTCATATATTTTTATAATTATTTTTGTATGTTCAACATAATGCTTGAACTACAATATAAAATGTTTGACTAATAGAATACTCTTTTTAACTAATTGTATAAAAAATTCAACCTTTTTTTTGTTTCTTCCTTCTAAGCGTTTTTTTACCCAAATATTTTGTACATTTTGTTTAAATTATTTTTAGTTCAGATTACTAATCGTTCATACAATTTTACAATTTTTTTATGAATTTAAAATAATGCATGAATTATTAATATAAAATGTTTGACCTAACATAACACTCGGACCTGAACTAACAATATAAAATTGAACCAACAAATATTATATTAAAAATGTACAAGTAAAAAAATGTACAAGCAAAAAAATGGGTAAAAACATAACTATAATTTTTTTAAAACTAATAAACACAATTCCGATCAACAAATATTATGTTAGGCGTCATTAGTTCGAACATTGGATTTATTAGTTTAAAAATATACAAGTAAAAAAATGCTTAAAAACATAACTATAATTTTTTTTTAGAATTGATAGTATATATAAATTTTAAACAAATTGAACTAAATTATAATAAATGTTACATTTTTCATTAAAATTAAAAAATAATCACCAATTTCCTTTTTTAAAATATTTTTTCAAAATTGACAAAATTGTCTCCATACATTCTTAAAATTATAAATTTGTAACCCCACCCCTCCTAAATCATTAAATGACATAGAGGGATGTAAACCATTATATCAGTCCATCAACGATTCAAATTATTTTGTAATGCCACATCACAGGCTTCCTACCTGAACCATTCCCATGTGAATAATGGAGATGAAAATTTATGAATTTTCACATTACATAATCTACTCCTAAGTATTACCAAACAGACCGTCTCCAATCCTAACAACGTTGGCCACATGCAACGGATAAACCTCTAATTAGCATATAGTCACTGGAAAATGGTTCATCTGACAATTTATATACTCAATCCTGCGTGACATTTCAGCGGAACCTTTGTTCAATTTCATATTCATATGCCACAGCGGCAGTTAAACTACCTGTACAGTGTACACAAAATAATCAGCAAATAACGTAGCAACATAAGATTTATATCCGCCTCCTTGGTTTGTTAGCAATCTCAAAAGACTTTACCCTCCATTTAGAAATGCTTCAGAGTCTGACACTATACTGCTGCTACCTGAAGAGCCTCGTTTCCGAACAGTATCTAAGCATGATGCGAAAAACTCATGTTCAAGGGCTTCTTCTGCACTAATCCTCAATCGTGGATTCACAGTCAAACACTTGTTTACGAGATCAAACAATGATCCTGGGATCACCTTGAGGAAATTTGGTCTCCTTGTGTTTGCTTTGCACCAGTCCTCCAGTTTCAAGGCTTGCAGAAACCGAGCATCATAAAGCTCCTGCACAATTCCAAATAATTTATTGCACAGCGGTGTCAAGGGATAATTTACTCATGCGTTCAGACTCAGGACTCAGTTTCAAAGACATGTTCGTTGTACTACCGTTGGGAACAATGATTCACGATTATGTAGCTTGGCTAATTCCCATAGTTCTTCACTGCCTCTTAGCTTTACTATGTCCTTCATATTCCTGCCATAGGAAGACATTTCTGTCAACCTTTGTTTCAATCATATAGATTACTTGATAAATGGAAGCCATTAATGCTTCTTTCTTTCTTTTTTTGACAAAAATGGCAATCTTACTGTTCAGGTTCACCGGTGAACGCGGGTTTCCCAATCATGAGATAGAGCATTGTAACGCCAGCTGACCAAACATCAAGCTTGGGGCCTTGGTGAGGTGATCGAAGCAAAGCCTGCAAATACCTCATGTTAAGCATTCCTAGTGGCTCGGAAGTGGTCAAAAACTATATGCATGAGAAAAGGTCCAAAGTATATATTCATGACAAAAATATACAGTTAGGTAGTGTTATAGACATGGATTACTTTAATTAGGGGATTCTAGATGAGAGAAAATTGGAATAGGGTAGATGCAGCTAGAAAGTGACGGTTAGGGTGCACGAAAGGGTTTGCTAACCTGATAGTAAGGGTGGCCTAAGGAGTATTTCCATCACAAGTAAGAGGATTAGCCTCCACAATGGATTGTCCAGAAGTAGTAAAGGCATTTGCCTCTTTGGCCAGAGAAGTTGCTAGTTGCTCCTTAAGTGTGTGTGTGTGTGTAATTCAATTACTGTGGTCTGTTGTGTTTTTGTATGTAAATCCCCGTTTCCATCAATAATTTCACTCTCTAACAGGTAGTTTCTAGCAATTAATGCTTGCTACTGGCTGACGAAGATCAAATTTGAAAATCTGGGACAAGGGCAACAAACCAGCAACAACACTCTAACAAAGCTGAAGTTCTTGTCAATTAAAGCATATTTTGATTTTGTGGAACTTATAGCATCATAAAATTCATCTACTTTTTACACCGTGATATCGGAAGAGTATATATTTAGTTGAATCTAACTTCAAATGGTGTAGAGTTAGCAAATGGGGCCACAAGAAACATGAAGAGGTAAGGGAAAACAACGCACCAAGAAAGATAAAAGAACCTACCTCAGGAGCCCGGAAGCCCTTAGTTCCAGGACAAGGGCCTTCCTTTTGCACTTTCCCTTCTCCTGAGAAAAAAATAATTAGTTAAGAGGTACTGAAAAGTAAATAAGCAGATGCAATATCTGTCATACTAGAAAATACCTCTTTCCTTCAAGAAAGCTGAAGCAGAAATAGCAATACCGGAAGAGTGAATAGGCATAGGTGAGTAGTGAACAAGTTTTCTTTCAATACTTGCAGGTGGAGCAGCAATTCTCTTCCGTTTGTAGGTTGAAGCACCACCAACTTCTTGTTTTGTGTTTTTCATTGCTTCTTCTGCCAGGTTAATCAGCTCTTTACGACCCTGACAAGGTAGTGGTTCTCTCAACCTTCCTGCTAAATGAGTTCTCGTGCTTGTTAAATCCTTTGCACTAGTTAATCCAGAGCCATCAGGACCTTGACTGACTATATAATTCCTGTGGCTTGCGCTCAAAGCATTCTTTCTTAACAATTTGGAGTCCATAGACTTGAGCTCTTTCGATGGTCCTCCGGGGGCAAGTTCAGGAGATTTAGCACCTAGAACTTTCCTCCGTTTGCTCGGAGAAACATGTTTGACAGCCTTGGGATGCAAATATACTGAGTTACCTGTAACCAGACACCAAAATTGGTTAAAAAAATGACACTGCAGATCTTGATCAAGGAATTAAGATAAAAATATAGAACCACGATGCATCCCAGAAGCACATCATTCAACAAAAGCAACCACAAGTCAGGAGAAATCATCACTTTTATATTCTTTACCATTTTTCCTTGAATATAGAAAACAACAAACGTCAAATTCCAAAATTCGTGTAGATTATTGAGTGAGTCAGCAATCTTTAAAAAACCAGACAGAGATTCAGGTTTTTTTACTCTGTTTAGAGATCCTCTAAAGCTAATGAAATGGGCACAGTAGTAATACTGAGAACCTTATATCCTATCTTCCTAACCAAATTACAAGGAGCATTTCCAAAAGTTACACCTTTCTGTCACAATACAACAATTACATGAAGTAGTTGACTTTATGGGCAGTTGCTCTAATAAGAGAACAGTGCAAAAGTAGTTAATGGCTTCTTTTCTTTTTGGGGTGTTTTCCTTGTTCTTTTTTGTGTGGTGGTGATGAAGGGCAGGCAGATAATGTTTAAGTATAACTAGTGCAGTAGCCTTTTAGTTATTAAAGTTGCAGCAAAAAGTAGAGCCTCACCATTGTTTGCTTGCTTTTGATGCAGATCCTGAAAAGATCAAACATAAAACAACCAAGTCACTATCAAGTAAAGCTCTATATTTTCTAAGCAAAAAAAAGAAGCTGAAAATGAATTACACGAGAAAATAAAAGTAAGGGTTCTATATGATGGTCTTGGAAAAACAAGGATAATTTATCTTACCTTCGCAAGATTGAAATCAATCATATAGCCTATACGATTTTTTCGGGAAAAGAGGAAGTTTCCTGGCTTGACATCCCTATGGACTACTCCCTACAGGATAAAATGCCAAAAATTCTGAGCTCTTGGAGTAAGAATGCAGCAAGATGTACAGCATGTAAAGTGAAAAGAGAAGAATGCTGTCACACAATTCTTTACCAGCTTATGAAGACTCGCCAATGCAGAGAACATGCAGTAGCCATACCACTGAAGCTCAGAAATATCTATTTCCTTCTTCAGTGCCTAGGCAATCATACGTCACATTCAATGAGGAAAAATAAGAGTGTAATACTAACTTGGAAATATGAATACTTACATCAGGCCGGTCATGCTCAACATGCTTCAGAACAAAACACTCTGAATTTCCACTTCTACAAGAGCCTTCATATTTAATTACATAATTCTTCCCCCTGAGTGAGATAAATTATCTGATTTAAGTTTAGTTCCTACTTTATAGAATAAGAAAAAAGAAACAGTGATATATTACATACCCAAACCGTTCAAGCATCTTACGCTCGTTATCAACATGGTGTTTGTTAGCATTCGGGTGAGGATCTGCAAAAAAGTGATACGGGGTAACTACAAGGGTAAACGTAGAATTATTTTAATGACGCAAACATGTATTTAATCAATATGTCATCCACCAAGAATATCAACTTGATCCAAAGAAAGAAAGAAAAAAAAAACACACACACACACAGAAACACCTTCAAAATTTATGCTTACTGGAATATATACAAGTCCACAACAATTATAAATACAGAAGTAAAGCATTACTCATGTAGTTCATAATAAAGAGTAACAGGACTAACAGATAGCTACCAGCATGACACACTCACCACCACCATGATACGGTTGGATTTAGGGAGATATTAAGAAAAAGGATATTTCAATATTAAAGATATTATATCTATTAGATTTAGGATAGTTTATATTTTCTAGTTTATAGCTTTGAGATATCTTTACTTTCAGTTAGGATATCAGTTTTATATTTTCCTTTGTTAATTAGCAGCCTATATATATGGCCTTTAGGATGAAATAAAAGATGAGCAGAATTATAATCAAAAGGAGGCTAACGTGTAAACCAAGATGGTTTACACGTTATACCTAGGAAGAGGCTCTGTCTAGGACGAGTCTACTTTCATCCATCCATCATTCCACTTTCATCTATCCTTTTATCCACAAATCACTCGTGTCTCTTATCTGAGATTCGATCCTACATCCGGGACCGTAACAACTTGGTATCAGAGCTAGATCTCATGGGTGACACGGAACATTTAGCAGCCAAGTTGAAGGCTTTTATGCAAGACATGGATACTCGTCAGAAAGCATTAGAAGGGCATTTGACGGAACTGTCAAATTCTTTTCTGGGAAAAGGAAAAGGTTCTAACAACATAGGGAGCTTGGGGTCCCTTGGATTGGAAAATCTCAAGCAAAAAGGGTCTGTTGAAGAGTATGAATGCCAGTTTCAGCAACTATTGGCAAGAAGTTCTGGTGTGACCACGCAGCAACAGGTACACCTATTTATGGCGGGATTGAAAGAGGAAATCAAGGCTGACCTGGAACTTCAACAACCGGGGAATCTCAGAATCGCAATTGTTTTGGCCCAAGCGTTAGAGCGGAAGAAAATGGTTTCACAAGGGGCTGTGATCAAGCTGCAACTTGAAAAGACAACGAGCATTGACCAAGACAACGCTGCAGAGGTTGAAATGCCACTAATCCTCTACGAATTGAACCAAAATGTCTCTACTGTGCAGTCTAGGATGCAGTTATCAGGAGGGGACAGAAGGGATGATTTCTTGAGCATGGGTATTTGCCAGGAGTTATGTGCGCCTGCTGAATTATATACTTTACTGTCACCGGAGTTTTCTGGTGGACCAATTTTGTGGGATTTTAGTTCCTCTAATGAATCCTTCCTAAACAGAAAATCAGGCTTGTGGAAAGGAGACATTCCACGGTGGAAACCAGAGCTTAGTTTGATGCAAATGCAGGAGGATGAGACATGGAAACCAGGTGCACGCTCCCAAGGAATTGATCAAGAGTTTGAGTTTGAGGACAAACTCAAAATCGAGAGGAGATGTGATGATACGGTTGGATTTAGGGAGATATTAAGAAAAAGGATATTTCAATATTAAAGATATTATATCTATTAGATTTAGGATAGTTTATATTTTCTAGTTTATAGCTTTGAGATATCTTTACTTTCAGTTAGGATATCAGTTTTATATTTTCCTTTGTTAATTAGCAGCCTATATATATGGCCTTTAGGATGAAATAAAAGATAAGCAGAATTATAATCAAAAGGAGGCTAACGTTAAACCAAGATGGTTTACACGTTATACCTAGGAAGAGGCTCTGTCTAGGACGAGTCTACTTTCATCCATCCATCATTCCACTTTCATCTATCCTTTTATCCACAAATCACTCGTGTCTCTCATCTGAGATTCGATCCTACATCCGGGACCGTAACACACCACTGCTTAATCCAAGTGCATATTTAAGATAACAATAGTTTCACTATTTTACTATTCTGATATTTTTTCCCCCAAGGATCGAAATACATGTTCATCATCTAATTGCACAATAAGCTTATTTTCTAATTTCTACTAAAAATATTGAAGATAAATGTTAATGATGTCACTTCAAGTTCTAAATGATGAACAAGTTGAATATTCGCTTTCTAAGAATTAAGTTGATAGCTACAGTCCTTTCTATTTGTTCAAATTTCCTTGACAAACAACTTATAAGTTGTTAAAAACTTGAAATGGAGTAATTATATTTTGACAAACATAAGATATAGTTTTTTCTCAACGAAAAACAAAAAAAAAACTTTAAAGGAAGCATCAGCAGTCACCTTCCAGTGTCCAGACAACTTACAAAATGAGGGAGAAAAGCATGTCTAGAGAGATATGTCACGTACATTTTATCGCAAACTTAATCCCATCACTTTTCCTTCGTGCTCGGTAAACTGTGCCATAACCACCTGGAAGTTTTGTTTGCGGAATGAGGATCTTTTTGAATTTTCATATAAATTAAACAAGGGGCAAAAGATTCACATACCTGAGCCTTCTTCCTTCTCTATAGTATACATGTCAACATTTGGAAGTGGTTTTGCATCCAAGCCCTGCAGAGAATAGTGACAACTGATGAGGATTAATTGAGCAGACATCAACAAAATAACAGAAAAATGCACAGGTCAGTATTGAGGGAGAAGATATTTGCATACAATCATCTACAAAATCAAAAAAAAAAAAAGTTTTCTTACGCATATTTGTGCTCTAATGTACAAGATATTCAGAGAAAAATGAAGAAGTTATCACCAAATGAGAATTCCAAAGAACTATAAATCATAAGGAAGACTCATTCCCTGAAAGTTTTGTTCACTATTTTCCATATAGAAAACCAAATTGGCACAGGAATCAGCTTCACAAATCTAAAAGTTTCTCTTGTTCCAATAAACGGTCATATTTACAGAAATAAAAAAGGAAGCAAATGCAGGCATTGCACATGGAACATATACAATTACCAAATCCTTGTTTTTAAAATTTTATCTGTATCCTAGAGTATGTGACACAATTATGCAGTGTCATACTTCAAAATAATATTCTGCAGCATTTTGGTGTAATATGCAGGGCATTAAATGAGTTTCTCAATGGAGGCACTGTGCTGTGTCAAAGTAAATATAAAACCTTATTAACTTTAAGAACTATATTTTATGAAAAAAAAAACAAAAAGGTATTTATTTTATAAAAATATGTATGGAAGAATGAAAACAAAAAAGAAAATGAAACCCTTCTTAACTTTAAATATTATATTTTAAGAGACAAAATCAACAGAAAAGGGAATAAAAGGTAGTTTTATAAAACATTTATGAAAAAATGAAAATAAAAAAAAGAAAGAAGGAGGTTTGAACCGCTGACCAATTGAACCTAGTATTAAGTTTTAACTCAATGACACATGCCATTGGACGAGCCTGGTAAAATGTACTAAAAACAGTGCGCAATAATGTTTACAAATTGTGATTTTCAATACTACATATATGCAATGCATCCAAACACCGCTTACAATGCAACATAATATAGAACATAACACTTACTTTAAAGTAAGTGTTATACATGATTTTTGGTCAAAAGCAAGTGTTATACATCTAAGCAAGCCCCTTAGACCACCATAACACAGTTAAAACTAAGTTGTTTAATCCATTTTTTTTTTCATTCACTTTTGCACTTTCTTTCTTTGTCATATCGTTTTTTAAAAACTCATAATATTTTTTCTCCACACTATTCCATTTTAACCTTGTGACTTAGTTTTGATTTATTTCAAAATATACATAATATTAATGTCTAGGAATAAATAAAAAAATAAATTATAAATATTAACAGTTTTATTTTTATCAAAAAAATTATATTTCAAAATCCAAAATTGGTTTTTATAAGAGTTATTTAGCAAACAACCCAATAGAAGGTTTTTCTGCATTTTATACCATAGCTAAGCAATTTAAAGCATTTTATTGCTGAAATACTCCATGTATTCGAGATTAATTAAGCTTTTACAATGCTAAGTCTTGCGCAATTACTCAAAAAATGAAACAAATTTTGTTAGTCCCAAAGTAGTCATTTGAAGCATAACACAGAGAGCATGAGGGATAAAAATTATATACGACAATAGATAAATTATGTATTAGAACTTACCTTAGAAGAATTGAAGGGATAACTCACACGTTTCTCTTGAATGGAGGTATTATTCCGCTTTAGAGGGACCATACTTGGACCTGTTGAACTTTTCCCTTTAGGCACAACATCATTTTCTTGCCTTAGCAGCCTGGACAAATAATTGTCTTTTGGTGTTGATGCATCCTGCTGATGCTGGGTAGTCTTCGCAGGAGATGTTCTCTGTGTATTCTGAGCACCAGGTTTTTCATATGTTGAAAGGATACATCTAGAATTTTCCGTCACTGCCTTCTCAACTAGCCTGATCTGTGAATCATTCATGCGTTCCTTGTGGAGATCATCTTCAATATATGCAGCAGCCTTTTCAATTATATTAAATGAAGAGTTGAGGTCCTTATTATTTCCTTCAGGAATATCATGACCTATTTTTAGTTTCGTGATCACAACATCTTCATGACCTTCTGAAGAATTGAGGTCATTATTTCCTTCAGGAATATCATGACCTCTTTTTAGTTTCGTGATCACAACATCTTCATGATCTTCATTCGCGTTTCTTGCCCTGGGAACTTCTGTTAATTTTAGATGACAAGAATCATAGGTTCCCAAACAAGATGGGGAATGAGTTCCTATGTGACCCAGCAAGTCTTCCGTGTAAGTTTCCTCTAGTAGCATTGGATCAGCTCTTAGGCTTACCAAAGGAGGTTCTACAAAGAAAGAATCTAAATCTGACTGCTCTGCTCTTCTAACTTGATTCACATACTCATCCAAACAGATGTTCTTACTCTCCTCTAGGCATACATTTTCCGCAACATACATATTTTGCTTTATTTCTCTGTTTTCTATAAAACTCATAGCTGGATGGCTATGGTTGAATTTGAAAGGCTCTGCAGGCATCTTTTCGCTGGAAGATCCCCAGTTAAAGGTTGTTACTTCAATATGACATTCTGGTACGTTTACAGCATTGTCTTTTTGAGCACAAATATCATCATATGCCTGTAAGAAAAGAACACATTAACAAATACAGAAGGCTAAAGCAGTGATGACATGGCTTATTTAAAACTGAACAAGCAGCTGTGGAATAGGGATGACAATTTCACCCGCACCCGATGAATACCCTTGAACCCGACACATGAAAATAGGTGAAAACCCGATAAATTACGGGTGTAATGTGGGTAACGGATGATGCGGGTTTGGGCGACTAGTCTAGCACCCATTCACCCGACCCATCACTCAAACCATCACCTATATATTATAATGTATTTTTGATAAAATAAATTTACTAAGGAGTCCGAAGCTGATGAGACAAGTGCTGAATATTTATAAAAACTGATGTGGAATAATATTGATAAAAATTGATTTGGTTGAAGGAGAATTTATGTTAAATTGCCTTTGTACTTTTAAACTATTAATGATTTGGATTCGAATGAAGTGTAATGATAATTTAAAACCTTAAGCTATTTAATGACTGGTTTATCAATTGAACTTCATTTTTAACTTTTATGATTGGAGCTATTGAGCTTACTATTAGGTCGGTAACCTTTGATCTACATTATGGTCGACTTGTATTTTAATGTAACGGGGCACCAGAAAAAAAAACCCTGACCCACATGATTACCTGATGGTATGAGTTTGGGTGAGTAGGGTAGCGGGTGAATGGCGGGGCGGGTGAGTGAAATTTTAGGTCAGAGCAGTGACGGAGGTAGCTCATCCACCCATCACCCGACCCATTGTCATCCCTACCGTGGACCAATATAAATTCCTTAATCCTGAGGCCGAACAAACAAGTACGGAAAACACAACGCACAATCCGTCAAGATTCAATACTCTATTTTCTTCTTAGATCTTTCACTAGCATGAAGATAGCTGCAGTGCATGACATAGACGCTGAAATGTTGTTGTTTAGGGTTTAATGCAAAATACCAAGCCAGAATGTAGAAGACTGAGTGAAGCAGTTATTAATATTGAGTTGGACAGTGATAATTTGGCCTTAATGACTTGAAGTTGAGGTGTTCTATACATAAAACTGATCTTAAGAATTGTTGAATTAAATCCTTTACATATTAAATCATAATATTTTTTCCTTCAAGCCCTTCCATCATGCATCACAGCATCAGTGATACTGCAATCTTTAGTACACTAATCATGAATAGGAAAACCTGCAATAACGAGTTTCTCCTCTCTTTTTTCCCCTCTGGCCTGACCTTGAGTTGGTGTAATGAAAAACAACTTGCTTAGAATCACACTTTCATGATAACTCTTTTAGAACTAGATACTAAGAAAGATTGTACAGCATAAATTGGTCGTTACTTTTCTAGAGGAATCATTAGGTCAAACTAGCAAGCCAGCTATCATTCATCTCCTATTTTCAACTTTTAAGTAGTTCACACAGTCAGAACAATGAATCAAAATCTCTCAGAACTAGGATAGTTAAAATGCATGAGACGATGCTAGAGGAGGACAAAACTTGACATAACAGGAACAAGATCTAATCATATCAATACCTGAAAAGTATTTCCGTGAGCTTCACGCATCGATTCAGAGACTGAGGCGTCATCTGCATATGCAATTTAATTTATTGAATCAAACAATTAAAATAAATATTTTTCAAGACACTCAGCCGAAACAAATTTTCACAGCGGCTTACCTCCTACAGGCCTGAGACCCGACCTAAGCTTCATGACCGGCACCACAACTTTTCCAGCCACTTCTATACCTGAAATACGTCCTAATCAAGTTCCCTCTCAAGCTCCTCGCCACAGTCCAACCTCCAATCCTAACTCTAAGAATCGAACTCCCCAAGGATCGTCAAATTAGGGATCCGGAAGAGAAAATTCGACGAACTCCAGTAGCGAATGAAAGAACAACGCGAGCCGCTTGGCGAACTCTCAGGGACGGGCCGGTCGACCTAGGTAGAGGAGGTGAAGAAAGATATTACAAGACTTGTGCGAATTGGCGTTAGAGCAGGCGGCGATCTGCAATTGATAGTTCCAACATTGCAATTTCATAGAGCAGTGGTGATCGACGCGAGATTGGATATGCAGAGAGATAGGGTTTCAGATTCCAGTACAGAAGGAAGATCGATGAAGTTGCTAGTTACAGTGAGGTATATGTGAATGAGAGAGAGACGGGGATACAGAAAAGATCGGGAATGATCCAGAGAAGGCGAGCGGATGAGAGAGACGGGAAGAAGCGGGAATGTGTTCTTAGGTTTTATAGATGCTGAACTTGCCGCCATTTTGTGTTAAGCAAAACTAATTTTCTTTCGATTTTTTGAAAGGGTAATTTAAGGACTAACGAGTCTAACGTACACATTTTATTGAATTGGCTGTGTTTGCTAGACTACAGTCTACAAATGCTAGTGTTTTTTTTTTTTTTTTTTTTTTTGGGTATGTGTAATTTTTTTAGAATTAAATCAGTGTTTGACGTAATCAAAAATACTTATTTAGTGTTATAGGATGTTCGAACAATGATAAAATTCACAATTTGTATTAAAATTTACAGTTTGCATTAAAACATTAGTGTTGTGGGTTAAAAAGAAAAATTGGCCCTTAGGTTTCTTATTACAAGTCAAAACACAGTTTTATCCAAAACACTAGTTTAAATCAAACAAACAATGATTATTATTTTTAAAACGCAAACACTTTCCAAAACGCTAGTTTAATCTCAATGGCTTAGCAAACACATCCTTAGTGTAATTTCAATCCGTTTTCGTATAATTTTTTTAGCAAAATAAATGGATTCTTAGACTAAATTATATACAATGAGTAAACACAACCTTATTCGGATCCTATCATGGAATGAGCAATCAATGAGCAATCAAGAGGTCAAGAGAAAAGACAATTCAAGATGAAGCTACGAGCATACTCACAACATGTATACTCAAGGAGAGCTTACTCACCCTTAGGAAACCTTTAGTGACATTACTAATTGTAATAGAAGAGCTAAGCCACGATCAAGAAGAGTCATCAAGCATAGAAGATGGCTAGTACGAAGAAAGAGTCTCAGAGAAGAAATCTCGGTTCACCTCCAGAAATCTCGGCTGAGATTTTCATCCGAGATTTGTCCTATGACACGCGCTTGAAGATCCGGCCAACGATCTTATTTTCAAAAACTATTTATATTTATATTTTATTACCTTAAATCTCTTAATACATACTTAAGGTAATTGGTGATTGTTTTATTTTTTGGATTATTACTTTTATATATTTTAAAGATATCTTTCCTAAGATTATCTTTAAGAAGATATATTTTCTAATTTTCATAGTTGATCTCCCTTATAAATAGCTTTAGTGGGGGAGATTGTTAGATAGATTAGACTTGATGTATTTCCACATATTTTTGTGACTTGCAGTTCCGTTTATGAAGTTTGCATTTTATTCATTCCTATTCAATCAAAGAGAGAGATCTTGACTAAATTGTTGTGAAGTCCTTGCTAGATTGTGCTTCTGTGTGTTAATCTTTTTGAAGGTTTGTGCTCCTGGTCAATACTAGTCCCTCCTTGTGTTTATCTTACTTATAAGATTTGTGTAAGGTTAAAGAAGTGAGGGTTAAGTTAAGCTCTTCGTTAAGGGGTTTTGACACATCATTGGTCAAGGTTCTTTGCGGGAATATCTTGGTTCATATCTTCCTACACTTATCATTTATCATTCCATATTCATCTTCTTATCCTTCCGTATCATCCACTAATCCGTTTTTTGAATTTCTTAAAATCTCGGACTATTCTTCACGAAATCTCGCCCGAGATTTCTTCTATCCATCCAAGATTTGTGTTTGTCGAAGGACTTTCAATCTAGATCGGAAACTACGGCTTAACCCCACATCAAGAAGGTCAACTAAGTAAGCCAAAGGGACTTACCTGTATCAAGGTAATCCCAGCTATCAACAATCTCAGTTCCCGCAGGATTACACTCCACCGCCTGATCACAAGGACACGTGGATCAATCAACTATCCGACAACTAGAAGTCTCTAACTCCTAGGCAAATCATGACTATCCCAAGACTATCTCAATTACAAAACCTCATACATAACATCACCAGTATATCTCTATCACAAATTCCGAAAACTGTATCAAGTAGTTTTCTTACACTTAACATATCATATCAACGTCCTCAAAACCGCCTAAAGTGTTAATTCCTCAAGGTACTACTTCTTCACCACTAATTGGCATTCACTCTAGTTCTTCTAGGTTCCAACCTAATATGATACTAACATTGATCAAACTTAGACAATGAAAGAGGATAACATACCAACAATCGATATCCTCTGCAATGATGACGCGACCACAGGAATAAGGGGGTACGGTCACGGAAGGAAGGATTCGATGCGACCGCGGCAAGATTGAGGCGCAACCACGGCGACAAATGCATGTGTGATCTTCTTCGATCGTCACTGTTGTTCTTCGTTCCAACTAATCAAGACAGTCTCTTAGTTCTTTGATGCTATTGTTGGGGAAGGTTTCACACACATGGAAGCACAATCAACATCCACAACCGAGTGTAAGGTAAAGAAAGGAATCGGTTTTTACTCTTCTAAAACTTCAAGGGGAAAACTGGGGTTACTTCTCCTGCGTGTGAGAACAATGACGAATCCTACTGCTGCTTCAAGTCTAATGGTTCGCATGATGAAGGTAGATCAAAGTGTCACCGTTGTTCAACATAAGGAAGAAAGAAGAGAGAGGACGAGAAGGCAAGAAAGTGAAGAGGAGAAGGAGAAACTTACGTGATAGAGGTCAACGAATGAGAGGGTTTCAAGGAGGCAGAAAATTAAGTCAGAAAGAGTATAAGAGGAGAAGGAAGATCGGGTTACCAAAAAGGAAACGAAAGATTTAGACGGTTACAAAAGATAGACCACAATCTGTTATCTTACCGCAACCGCGGCAAGATTTGGCCGCAACCGTGGCAAGATTTGGCCGCAACCGCTGCGGGGCGCACCCGCGGATAAGCAAACTCAAGCGACTGCGGGGCGCGGCCGTGGTGACTAATAACAACATACCGGAATAAAATTTTGGCTGTTACATTAGTTCCCCCTAAAAACAAGTTTCGTCCCGAAACTTAAATAAGCGTTGGTCCCTTCGGTTTTTAAAAACCGAAGCATACGACCGTACCACAAGAAGGTGGTTACCCCTTCTAACACTACTGAAATGTTACACATCACGATATATCAATATCATAACAACACAATCACGCATGGAAAACACACAGTTAACACATAAAAACACACAAGAACATAACCGAGAACTAACGTGTCGGTCCTACGGCTGTAGCTCCACATAAAAATCCGGATAGTTCCTCTGATAATATCCTCCATCTCCCATGTAGCATCAACAACTCAACGTTTAGAACAATAAATATGTAGCATCGGTATGTCCTTAGACCGTAAGCGTCTACTACTCCTCTTTAACACTGATACCAGATGATCTACAAAGGTATGATCCGGCTCAACTACTAGATCCTCATAATTGATGACGTGTCTCGGGTCTGGTATGTACTCTCGTATTTGAGACACATAGGAGACTGTGTGAACACCCTCTAGTCTCGGTGATAGCGCGAGTTTGTATGCAACGTTTCCAACTTTCTCAAGGATCTCGAAAGGTCCGACATATCGAGGACTCAACTTCCCCTTAATGCCGAAATACCGGACGTGTCACGTCGGTGATACTCTCAACTAGACTTGGGCACCCACTCTAAACTCTAGTGGTTGGCGCCTCTTGTCGGCGCAGAACTTCTAACGATTCTGCACTACCAACATACGTTCTCGGATCAAAGCTACTCGAGCGATGTCGTCTTGTATCTACTCAAGAGCTACTCCACCTGCCTTGTTTGGCTCATCCCAACATAGAGGTGTACGGCACCTCCTCCCATATAATGCCTCATAAGAAGCCATCCCGATCGATGCATGTGAAAGCTGCATGCACCTGCTGCTAGAACCTCGAGGTAAACCGTCCATCTCTATAGGAGATGATGCTCCTCGGTACTCCATGGAGTCTCACTATCTGTCTAGTGAACTCCTTAGCTAGCCAACTCACCGGCCACATTTCCTTAATAGGAATGAAACGTGCGTTCTTCGTCAGTCGGTCTACTACCACCCAGATGGCATCAAAGACCTTGCTAGGTATCAAACCCATAACAAAGTCCATAGAGATGTCCTCCCACTTCCACCGTGGTACCGGTAATGGGTGGAGCTCTCCTACTGATCTACGATGCCCGATCTTGACCTGCTGGCAGGTCGCACGCTGAGCTACATATCTAGCCTCATCGGGCTTCATCCCGCCCCACCAAAAAGGGTTAAAAGAGCGTCTGACATCTTGATACATCTTACTAGCACCTGGGTGTACTGAGTAAGGTGTAGTGTGATCCTCACCTAAGATCCTCTGTCTCAGTTCTCTGTCAGACGACACACGTATATGCTCTTAGCGTCTAGTCACTCCATCGGCGCCGATAATGAACTAAGGTGCCTCACCTTGAGGCATCTTGTCTCGGATTTTGGTCAACGTCGGGCAACTCTCCTGTTTCCGTGGGATATTTTCCAATAGATCAAGTAGCAGCTCTAAAGTTGACAAGTGATTGTCCGTGTCGGAAAACTGAATATACATATCTAAGGACACTAAGATTTTCAAAGCATTGAGGTTCCGGCGATTGTACACCAATGCTCAATCTCCCAAATAGAAGAAGTGTATAAAAGTGAAAAGAGGGCAAATACATTTGCTGAAAGTTTGTGTAATGTTGGGTTACCAATCCCTTTTTCCCGGATTAGTACCACAAGGCTAAAACTTTTCCCACCTTAGTCATCTTTTTTTGGCCTCATCTTCTAAAGTCCTCATGATTTATGTATACACGTGCTTGGCTAAGTGATGGAGATTTGGTTGTTTTTGCAAGCTATGACTATCTTAAATTAATTTGATAACATGAGGCCTATGCAATGTATACTCATTTTTCTTGCATGTTTTGCTTGAAATGTTGGTGTCCCTATGTGCTATAACAATTATATTGAGAGTGATCATACTTGAAGCACTGCTGAGATTTTATGTTTATTTTTGATATTTTATATTTTTATGTTGTCATTTTTCTTTGGATTTGGTTCTTGCTTGATAACAAGCAAGATCAAGTATGGGGCATTTTGATAGCATATTTTATTATGTTTTAGATCATATTTTTAGGATTAGTTTAACATGTTTTGACATAATTTTGTATGCTTTGTTACTAGTTTTTGTTACATTTCTACTATAGAGGTCTACGCTCGTTTTTATCTTTGTTTTCAGAAGGTTTGTTGGTATTTTGTTGCATTTAGAGAGAGGGGGATTGATCGTTTAAGACTTAATGGAGGAGAATATTAGTGAAAGGAGATCTTGGAAAAAGGTCATCAAGGAGGTCCATGCATGGATCATGCAAAGAAGTAAGGAAATTGCAAAGATCACGCAATATAACATAAGAAGCTTCTCGTGCAAGAAGTGAGTCTGCTCGTGCAAACTCGCACTTTCGTGCAACAGGACTGCACGTTCGTGCATCTACAAGCACACATTCACGCGCTTTAAAGAAAATTTCGTTTGAAGCCGATGTTGAGTTGCACGATCGTGCAGTCCTAGTGCACGTTCGTGCAACATTCATTAAATGCTTGTCTTTAAGAGGCTTTTGACCTTCTTTAGTTGTTTATTCCCCTTTGTCCTCCTTTATAATGACATTTTTAGGAGTTTAGAATAATATATTATCATATTAGCTTTGTTTTATTTTGAAATTAGAGAAAAAGATATTGCAAAGAAGACTAAAAAGAAGATTTGTGATTGGAGTTCTTTCCTTCTTTTATATTGAATCTTGTAAGTTTTAATCATAAATTTTGTTAATTTCATTTATATTTTTCACGTGCGGCTAATTTTCTAAGTTATAGGTTTGGGATGAATCTAACTTTGTTGAGATAGACTAGGTTCTTAGAATTTCTTGAATATATATTTGATTATTTTGATTGATTTATATTTTAAGTGTTTAGATATATACCTAGATGATTTCTAGAGACCAAAAAGTGATAGAAATTGTTGAAAATTAAGGTAGAAACTTGAGATTTATTTGTGCAAAAGTGACTTAGATCTCTTGAGGAGAAATAAATTGCCGTAGATGCATGTCTTATTTGTTAAAACTGAGACCGAAAGGAGATATTTGAATCAAATAGGTTTCTTGTATCTAAGAGCTTAGAGGGTTTTGATTTCCTTTAATTTGTGCAAAAGTGAATGTTAAAATGTTAATATACGTTACTTTGAGCCCAAAAGGGGATTAGTAATACTTTAGGCAACCAATTTGGATACTAAAAAGAAACAAACATTTTTTGCTTTTATTTTACCGTTCTTGTCTTTGAGAATTGGTTTAAGGTTGTGATTTATAGTCCTAAATTCCCTAAAATTCGACACTCATATATACTAACATCAATAGATTGAGTCGGTTCTTATTATTCTTACTACCAGAGATTGGAAAGTTTCATGCTATTACACTTGACTTGCCAATAATGTTTTGGATTACCACTTCTTGCTATTGTTTATGCACATGAGTTTTTGGACGATTATTGATGATTAACTTGCCCAAACATAACCCTTGTGAGTGCTCTAGCCTATGGACATGCATTACATGTGTCCTTTCTTTCTTATATTTGTGTGATCTTCAGCATGTTTAGTCTCTTCTATAACTTAATTGTGATTGACTCTCTTTCAAAACTACATGTTCATTTGATTCTATATGCTTGATTTTTGAATGATTGAGACCCTCATTGATAAGCCTATTTCACCCATATATATATATATATATATATATATATATATATATATATATATATATATATATATATATATATATATATATGTATATATATATATATATATATATATATATATATATATATATATATATATATATATATATATCTTCTAGTAGCCACTTCTTTCCTTTATTCTCCTTCTTTGGCGCCCCTTAAAAATGTCTCACAGTCGTGTATAGCCTCATTTGACCCTATCCGGAGTTGTGATGGAAGAATAGGATGAAAAAAATCAAGTACAGGATGCTACCATGAAGTGTGAAAGTGAATCCAGGAAGTAAATGCACAAGTTTAGATACATATTATCCATATTGAAGATATTTTCATGTTTGGTAGGGAGGACAAAAACTTCCCACCAAGTATCCTACAATAAATAATGATTGATTCAAAAGTAAAGAAAAGCTTATCCCTAAAAAAGATATCAAGTGCTACAAAGATCAAAGTGTTATGGTTCATGAAGAAGTAAAGTTATGAAGAAAAGTGTGAAGTTGTGATGCATTGAAGGTGTTTTGAGTTATAAAGATTCGTTACCCCGGATATTATTTGCCATTTTTACCTAGTTTTTGGCTTACCAACATCACTTTTCCATGTCTCGTATCCCGTTACACCCTTATTAAAAACCTCGTGATATTTATCTTGCATCTTAGTTTCATTTGACAAGTGGTGGACCTTGAGAACGCCTAGACAAGCTTATGGTAAGAACTTTTCATGTGTGTTGAGTTTGAGAGTTTATTGATATATGCCTAAACAAATCTTGTAAGATTGAGAGCAAACATATTACCTTTAGTGGTTTGGATGACAATGATTCTTTATTTATCTTCTTACAATGATTAATTCTATGATGACATAGTTTAAGTTGTCTATTTTTCTCTTAGTTGAGACACTCATTGTTCTTCCACATAGCATGCATATGACATGATCTTACTCGAGGACGAAAAAGGTTTAAGTATGGGGTATTTTAATGAGTGTCAAATGTAACATCATATATGCTTTAAAATCATGCATTTCATACATTTATTGCTCTCTCATACATCACTATTTGTATTAAATCATCCCCTTTCCATATTTTGGTATCTACCTTGACCTTTTTGTGTTTTTGTCATTTTCGGAATAAGTTGTGCTAGAAGTACATCCTCCATAAAGTCAAAACTGAAGAGAAGATCTTACGTGACTGAGGAACTGCAACACGAAGTCCCCTAAAGGTTTCGTGAAGACAAGATCCAAGATTAAAGCCACAACGCAAGTCAAATGGCTTGTGAGACGGCTTCCTAGGCCATCTCAAGTCGTCTGGACCACTCATCATCACTATAGAAGGACATCACCAAGCCTAGATCTGGTCCAATCCCAAATAAAGCGAAACGGCATGGTTAGATAACTTCCCAAGCCGTCTCATATGCCGTCTCTATGTATTCTCACCACATCTCGATTTCACAGAAGATGGAAATCACATCTTTCGATCTTATCGTTGGAATGGATATCTTTTGTAACCCTAGACTCCGTCCTTCATCCTCCTATATAAGCATATGTCTACCTTAGGGTTAGATATCTGGATATCGCTCTTATTCTCTTGTCCGGAGTCCCGAAGCCGTCAAGTAGCTTTAGAATATATTTGCCTCGTTGTGTTGAAACTGAACACTTGTGAGTTTATTTCCTTTATGATTTAATATATTGCCTTTGCTTTATAGTTGATCATGTTTGAATAATCTCTCTTAGTTGATCATGTTTGAATAATCTCTCTTGATGTAAGAATTGGTTGATCCTTGTAATGGTTTGATTTATTATTGCATATATATTTGTGATTTGAGATTGTGATATTGCTTCTTTTCAAATCTCTTCCTTTTCACCTTTTGTTAACCTTCGAAAGAAATGACGTTTATATATGGTTTAGATAAAAGTGCATGCGCCACAAGAGAGGTTAATTTATTGGATATAGTGAAAAACACTTGGTTTAAGGGATTGAATCTTACCTTACACTTTGAGGATTCCTAACTATCGTAAAAGGTCCGGATTTTGTACCCTTTTTAGCACATATGCCAAAAGTGAAGGAATTTCTTGCTCTTTTATGAATTTCTAAGTTCTTAAAGGATTTTACTATTTACTTGACACAACCACCAGATTGAGGGCGCAATCAAAGAAAGTCTACTCCCTTTTGTTTTATGTTTTTCAGGTGATTTAGGTCGAAAATGGAGCACAAAGGATCAATCCAAGCCAATCTAACGAACATTCATCATACCCTCATCATCATGGAGCTAAGGAAGGAGGGAAGCAAGAAAGACAATGAGAAAGAAATCCAAGAAGCCCCAATAGGTAGCCTCGGGTTTGCCCTACCCCTAGGTAATAATACTTCAAGTTACAAATGTCAACATAGGTCGGGGTTCACCCATAAACCCAAGCAAAGAAGACATAAAACCCGACCAAGGAAGATATAAAATGCGGACTCAGAAGACAATGCTTCAACGTACCTTGGGTGAGCCAAAAACCCGACCAAAGAAGACAAGAAAACCCCGGTAAAGAAGAATTTCCTAGAGAAGTTTCAACTTACCTCGGGTGAAGCATGCAACCCAACCAAGAAAGATCGAAAACCAAATTTTTAGTTAAAAATAAATCTACCAAAGCAGTATACGTTGACGTTGACATGACGTGCTGTGGAAACAATATTTCGAAATGGAGCTCTCACAATTAACTCCAATTTTTTTTAAAGTTACTTATCGATTTTGCAAAAAATTTTAGTTAAAACAAATTTTTGGTTTAATTTAATTTTAATTGTAATTTTGTTTAACAAATAAAGTAATTATTTTTCCGTAAAATTTATATCATCTTTTACGTAATTGTGCAGTTGAGGTTTTATTTTTTGAATGAGTTTCCTTAACTTTTGTTATCTCACATCGGTTATCAAGTAAGGCTAATAGTTTGAGAACTTGTATAAATAGAGGGTTTGAAGATTAAACAATTTATACATATCTTAGCATTTTGGCTAAGTTCAAGTATAATCATTATTCAAATCGGATTAATAATTTTTATGTGGGTCGTTGACCTAACGTATGTGGTCCGTTGACCTAAAGTATGTCGAACATTGACTTAAAGTTATGTGGATCATTGACCTAGAGTTATGTAGGCCGTTGTCTATATTATCTTAAAAAACCGTTGATCTACGGATACGTATTTGACTTTGTTATTTAGTTTAACAAGATACATATATTTTTTATATAATATTTTTCCTTCTTCTCATAATTATTTTTAATATTAGTTATTATTCACGAATTTTTTAATTCTATTTGTATGTATTTTGCTATCTCAGTCGGTTATATATACGATTAACAATTTGAGAATTTGTATAAATAGAGATGATGAAAAACCACCCCACACCTCTTATTACACAAAGACCTATTACTAGATTGTAACACCCCGAATCCGCGGGATATCAGAATGCTATGGCGAGACCTCAAAATGGGTCCTGACCCTTAGCCTGACAACAACCTCACTGGACCTTTCCAACATGGCGCAAATAATGGCGTAAAAGTCAAACGTTTGTAATGTATGCAAGACCGAAAAGTAGGGGGTACAATGTGGAAACTCAGCCGAGTCCTCAAAACAACATGAAAACTCCAAAATGTAAACCCGAAACCATACACAACTCCACAATCCAACACAACAATAATAATCCAAAAATGTCCCGTCCTAAATGTACGGCGACCCTCAACTGTCCACTCCTCAACCTCACTCAACGGCGTCCCTAACTTGCGGGGCATCTACACAAGCGGTTTAAAACCGTTAGCTCAATTTGAAGCATTAGAGACATGGTGAAGGCACATACACACTCATATATCATAACATCACATAATCATGCTCAGCAAACAAGTCCGGTTTATTATCTTTATTTATTAGGTCATATTCCGATCTAGTTCAACTTCTTTTGTGACACGAGCATCTCCCGAAACTCACCTCGGTTCCCACTTACCGCATGGATCGGTATGGATGCATCCGACCGTCAAACACGCGGGCTAGTCGCCAAGAACCTCCTAGCTCTACGCAAGAGCTAGGCAAGTTGTCACCGTCCGTTATCATACACTTTGGCCAAATAATATATAAAGGTCGATAATCCTATTTCCGGTTTATAAGTTATAATGAAAGCAATATAACACACACCGCCGAACACACATCGAGTCTAGTACGTAGAATACGAGCTAAGTAAGCACACAACCTGCTCACACAAGAATACACTCATCAACACAAGCTCAAGCTCAAAGAAGTCTAAGACCTCACTCTAGGGATCTACACAAGATCACCTAGCTCTCAACCTAGGAATGCATCCTAGAACTCACAATCCTAATACCACTCTCAACACAAGGAATCTTCTCACAACAGTCTATACAACACATGGACAAGATCAACAGCTTGGGAGAGCCACTCTAGCCTAGAAAGATTCAACATGCTCAAACACTCAAGATCAACATTCTCATCAAGCCATAAGGGCTCCAAGGGTAGCAACCACTAGATGGCATTCTCATAAGTCCTAGGTCCACCCTAAGCATGCTTCTAACTATGTATAAACATGAGGCTAGGAAAGGAATGAAGAGGAAGGAAAGAGGAAGCCTACTGGTGAAGAAAATGCAGCCGTGGAAGCAAGCTGGCGCCCCCGGCGGAAAGCTGTCACTGCCCATGCGGTGGTCTGAGGCCGCACCTACGCTTGGGAGCCGCCCCTACAGTGCCTGGTGGTCCTCTTGATAGCATGAATTATTGTCTATATTTTGGGGCCTGTTTAGACGTTTTATCTTCAATAATCTGCATGCTTGTATATATATTATGTGATTATATTGTCGTTTCATCTACCTTTGCGAGAATCGAGGTCTACACCAAGTTTTGTTGTAATCGTAAGTAAAATGGCACGTTTTGCATCAAAAAGGAGAAAAAGGAGCTAAGGAGTCAATTGAGCTACATTCAGGAGCTTAAGGAAGAATCCAGGAATCATGGAATTGGATTATAGATTCACTTTGGACCAGATTTGAGAGATTTCACATTCAGTTGTGATTCACCTCGGTTGACTACTGTTAGCATGAAATATTGTGATATTTTAGGCACGTTTTCTAAGTGTATTTCATCCATATTGGTAGTCATTGATAAAGCATGGAAGCATTTGTGAGTTAGTTTATCTATTTTGTCGATATAGAGGTCTACATAAGCTGTGTTGATTGTAGGCGATTAAGAGCTAAAACCGAACGGATTAGAGAAGAATGGAGATGGATTGAGCATGTCCAAGGATTGAGGACATCACTAGGAGTTAAGGAAGGTGCTAACTTGAAGAATAGCACGAGACTAAGGAGAATTACGAGCTACATCTATTCCACGCTCTAAAATATAGCCGTACTAGGTTCCACGTTCTATTCCACGGCCGTGGAACTTTGGCAAGACAAGCGTGGATCATTCCAGCAACTTACACGGCCGTGGAGAGTTGTGACAAACCGTGATGAGTTTCCACGCTCTAAACCACGCTTTAAACCACGGGAGTGGAATCTTGGATAACCGTGATTCTGACGATCTTTTAACGCACACTTTGAAGCCATGATCTTTTACGCAATGGGCCGGGATCATATTTTATCTTACCCTATAAAAGGACGGAAGAAGAGAGATTCCGTCACCTTCGCTTACGCTTTTGCTTGGAGATTATGCCTAACCCTAAGGAGATTTCCTATAGACGGAAAGCTAGAGAAAGAGTGAAAATTTGGAAGATTATTTGTAAGGAGATTTCATCCTTTATCCTTAGGTTTGATTAGAAGACGGATTGATATCCCGTTCTTCGTTCTTATCAAGGATTGCGATTGTTTGTGTTATTCTGAATCTACTTGCATCATCGTTCTTTGTTTGTGGATTTGAGATTGATTTGAAGGTTATTGAAGGTTTTCGGAAGTTTTCATCTTTCATTCTTTTAAATCTTGAATTTGATATCATAATGACTGTTGTTGGCTAAAACCCTTTAGCAATTCTAAGGTGAAGGGTTGATAGTTGTGGCTTAGATGATGATAGATCGATCGTAAATAGATTGGATCCTGAGAGTTAGAGAGAATCGCCGACGAACCTAATCCACGGTCTGTTCTTGAGCTTCCACGGCCGTGGAACTCAAGAACTACCCGTAATTTTGTGTCAGTTACGAACCTTGCTTTTACTTTAATCCAAAGTTAAAGATTTGCTTTAACTTAGTCTTGGCTTGCCTTTTCTAGGTGGTAGTGAAGCCTCAACAACCTCTACCCCGATTTTGAGTGTCACAACCTTAATCGGTTTAGTTAGTCTTGATCCTTGGATTACAAGTTTGGGTATTTGACGTTAATATTTACCTTTAGAATCTTTCTATACTGAAGCCTCAACAACCTTTATAGAGAGTTCCTTTAGGTGAATCATATAAGGTCTTGGAATTTCACCGTACATTGCCTTACATTCGTATACCTTTGCATACCTCAACTCTGTCCTTATATCTTTAGTATATCTTGAATCGATTGCCACAACTGGATTCCTGGATCTTTAGGATTGTTGTTTTCCCAATATTTACAAAAGCTCATACATTTACTCGCTTGACAATTATCTTAACTGGATTTAACCCCCCAAATCCCTGTGTTCGATACTCTGGAATTCTTGCTTAACTATATCGATCCGTACACTGCGGGTTCGCTTGCTTGATTTCTAGTTTTAAATTAAATCTTATTTGCACGCACGCTAAGTGGCGAACAAGTTTTTGGCTCCGTTGCCGGGGATTTGGTCTATGCCGAATTCGGTTATCGGTTGTCAAGCTTGGGAGCTTCTCCCTTGTTATTTGATATCTTTTCAAGTGTATGCGCAAGTCTAGGAATAACGAAGACCTCTTACCTCTTGATCAAGAGCTTGAGAGGACTTTGAGGAGAAAGCGTAAGGAAAGAAAAATGGCTGAAGAAAGAGAACGTGATCTCCAATCGGAGTTAGCGGAGAAGGAAGCTCAACTCCAATGGAGTGAGAAGACTCGAAGGGAAGAAACGGATCGTCATCAAATGAAGGTTGATGATCTAACGGACATGATGTTCCAAATGAGGCTGGAAATAAACAACCTCAAGGAGAAAAACAAAAGGAGGAGACCGGGAAGATCGGTTAGAGCCAACTCATCTAATGAGGACAGCGACTCCTCCATGCCACCACTAGAGGAAATTGATCCCACGATCAATGTAAATCCATTCTTTCCACGGCCAGCTGCAAATCGCCGTGTTCTACCTAGGAACGCGAGGGTCAAACGTGTGGAAGAGGAGCCAAGAACTCTTGGCCAAAGGATGGATCCAACGCAGCAACCACGCCATTTAGGTGTGAACTTTGATGCTGACGATGCACAAGGGTTTAGCTTCAACCCTCAAGTTATTACCATTGTTCGCCAAAACCAATTTGGTAGAACAAGCGCTGAATCTCCACACCAACATCTACAAAACTTTGAGATTATGATGGAGACAATGAAGCCAAAGAACGCAACTACCAAAAGCTACAAACTCAAGCCTTTCTTCTTCTCCTTGAAGGGGAAAGCATTGTCTTGGTATCAAGCTTTTCCAAGTGGAAAGCTTGAAGCATGGGAGGATCTTTCTGCGGAGTTCCTCACTAAGTTCTTTCCGCCATCCAAAACGGCGGAGCTAAGAGGTAAGATTAACGCATTTTCTATGAGATCTAACGAAAGTTTGTTTCAATCTTGGGAAAGATTTCAGGATTTGCTATTGGATTGCCCTCATCATGGCATATCCAAGCTTGCACTATTGGAGATATATTATAAGGGGCTGGATGTGGAGACACAATTCAAGCTCCAATCCCTCTCATGCGGTACATTCATGGACATGAAGGAAGATGACGCTTAGGACTTCATTGAGAAGCAAGCGCGAGTTATAGAGAAGTATTCTCATCGGAAAGCGGAGGCGAATCAAGTAGATCAAGGAGCAAAGCTATCACAAGCAGCTCAAACTCAAATCTTTTCTCTCAACACAGAGATTAAAGAGTTGAAGGAAGCCATCAAAACCAACTTTCCGAAGCACAAGGAGCAAGATGTGGGTTATTTAGGCAACAACAATAACCACAACGGTAATGAGAATACCAATCGCAACAACCGGAACAACAACCGGAATAATTGGAACAACAACAAAAACAACCGGAACAACAATTGGAACAACAATAGAGGTTCAAACAACAACAATTGGCGCTCCAATCAACAAAATTCCGGTAATTCTTATCCTTCCAATTCAGGAAATTCACTAACTCCACCTTCCTCTTCTTCCACTCCTTTGAAAAGCCAGGGGCAAACATCTAATGGTGGAAGCACTTCGGGGAAAGAGAAGCCCGATCCCATGTTGGAAACGATTTTGGGGAAGCTTCAAGGGTTGGAGACTCGCATCATCAAGGTTGATGATCACATTACTAAGGTTGATAAAGCCCAAAAGGTTTTAGAAAACCAAATGTTCAGCCATGCGGAGGAAGTTCCTAGAATCAAGGGAAACTTCCTGGAAAAACGGAGGACAACCCAAAAGGAAGGGTGATGGCAATCACAACTAGGAGCGGGGTAACAACTACCGACCCGCAGCCTAAGTTTGTAGAAGTCCCCGTTGAGAAAGAGAAAGAAAAGGGGAAGGAGAAGAAAGATGTCTACGTTCCTCCTCCAGCTTACAAACCTCCCCTACCGTTCCCGCAATCTAGAGCGAGAGCGCGTCTAGACAAGCAATTCGGTAAGTTTATAGAACTCATGAGCAAATTGCATATTAATATACCTTTCATTGATGCTATTGTAGGTATGCCAGCTTATGGTAAGTTCCTAAAGGAAATCCTCTCTAACAAGAGAAAGCTAGAGGATTTTGGAGAGGTTAAGATGAGTTCAGATTCTTCGGATCTCATCAAGACCATGAAAGAGAAGATGCCCCCAAAGCTAAAGGATCCGGGGTCATTTTGTATTCCCATAGGAGTGGGAGATGTCACATATGATGCATTATGTGATTTGGGAGCAAGTGTGAGCATCATACCACTTGCATTATGTAGGAAGATCGGTTTAGGTAACCCTAAACCGGTGAAGATGACGTTGTACATGGCGGATCGATCCATAACTCGTCCCGTCGGTATTGTTGAAGACGTCCCAGTCAAGCTAGGTAAATTCTATGTTCCTATAGATTTTGTTGTGCTTGACATTCCTGCAAATAGTCTGGTCCCGATCATTCTCGGAAGACCGTTTCTTGCAACATCCGGCTGCATAGTCGATTACAAGAATGCTAGACTCGCCTTTGACATAGGAGAAGAGAAGGTAGAGTTCGTTCTTTCCATTCTAGTGAAGGAACCAATCTTTGATAAGGATATATTCAATATCCAAGATGAAGAAGGGTTGTCTAGAGAGGAGGTAAGTGCTATTCTCTTCAAAGATCCTTTGCAAAAGGTTATTACTATGAGTCTAATGGATATAGGGGAGGAAGAGGAGTGCAATGAGGCAATTGAAGCCTTATAAGCACAAGAAGAAGTGTGTGAAGAGGAGTTTGAGAAACTCCACGACGAGGAAGAGAATGTACGGATCCACGGTCATACACTATATTCCACGGCCGTGGATTTCACCAACAAAAGCGTGGAGCACTCCATAGGGTTACACGGTCGTGGAGAGAACAGAGCAACCGTATTTACTTTCCACGCCTAAAATCACGGCCGTGGAGGATGCAGAGAGGCCGTAATTTTGGGTGATTCCGAAGGCAATTGTGTCTCTTCCTCAACTTCTCTTGATCCTTCTCCAACACCTTCTACATCCTTAGACACTTCTAAGGAAGCATCGGAAGCTCCTCAAGAGCCATTGGAGACTCCTAAAGCTATGGAACTAAAGCCACTCCCTACACATCTAAGGTACGCATTTCTTGGACCTAATTCTACCTTTCCGGTAATTGTTAGTTCCGATTTAAGCATAGATGAACATAGTAAGCTCATGGTTGTCCTTAGGAAACATAGAAAAGCTTTAGGATATACTATAGAGGACTTAGTTGGAATCAAACCTTCCCTATGCATGCATAATATCTTAATGGAAGAGGACTTTAGGACTTCGCGACAATCTCAAAGGCGGTTGAATCCGACCATGAAGGAGGTTGTCAAGAAGGAAATTCTTAAATTGCTTGATGCAGGTATCATCTACCCTATCTCCGATAGCAAGTGGGTGAGTCCCGTACAAGTGGTTCCGAAGAAGGGAGGAATGACGGTCATCACCAACAAGAATAACGAACTCATTCCTACCCGAACCGTAACAGGATGGCGGACGTGCATAGACTACCGCAAGCTAAACAACGCGAAGAGGAAGGATCACTTCCCACTACCCTTCATCGATCAAATGCTTGAAAGGTTAGCGCAACATTCGCACTTTTGCTATCTTGACGGTTATAGTGGTTTCTTTCAGATTCCGATACACCCGGATGATCAAGAGAAGACCACATTCACGTGTCCGTGGGGTACGTTTGCCTATAGGAGGATGCCGTTCGGGCTTTGCAACGCCCCAGCCACCTTTCAAAGGTGCATGATGGCCATCTTCTCCGAATATATAGAGGAAATCATGGAGGTTTTTATGGATGACTTCTCCGTTTATGGTTCCTCTTTTGACAATTGTCTTTCTAACCTTGCTCTTGTGTTACAAAGGTGTGAAGACACTAACCTAGTTCTTAATTGGGAGAAGTGTCAATTCATGGTGAAGGAAGGCATTGTATTAGGACACTTAATCTCTAGTAGAGGGATTGAGGTGGATAAAGGCAAAATAGAGACTATAGAAAAGCTTCCTCCCCCAACTTCGGTGAAAGGGATAAGAAGTTTTCTAGGACATGCTGGATTTTATAGGCGCTTCATAAAAGACTTCTCTAAAATATCAAAACCGCTAACTAATCTATTGATGAAGGATGCAATTTTTGAGTTTTCGCAGGAATGCTTGGATGCGTTTAATATGATTCGGGAAGCTCTAATTTCAGCTCCGATTATCCAACCTCCAGATTGGAATCTTCCCTTTGAGGTTATGTGTGACGCAAGTGACGTAGCTATAGGAGCTGTCCTTGGATAAAGGAAGGAAGGGCGAACCCACGCTATCTACTACGCTAGCAAGTCGCTAGATGAGGCTCAGCTCAACTACGCCACTACGGAAAAGGAATTTTTAGCCATTGTTTATGCAATTGACAAATTTCGCTCTTATCTTGTAGGTGCAAAGGTGATAGTGTACACGGATCATGCTGCGATCCGATATCTCCATGCAAAGAAGGACGCGACGCCAAGGCTAATTAGATGGATTCTTCTCCTACAAGAATTCGATCTAGAGATCCGCGACAAGAAGGGTTCGGAGAATTCTGTTGCGGATCATTTGAGTCGTCTAACACATCTAGAGGACGACCACCTACCTATAGATGACTCCTTCCCGGACGAACATTTACATATCATAGATGAGTGCATCGAAGTGATCTCCAAAGGTAACGAACCATGGTTTGCTGATTTTGTTAACTATTTGGTTTGTCAGGAAATACCGCCCGGATTATCCTACGCACAAAGAAAGAAATTCTTTAAGGATGTTCGGGAATACTTTTGGAATGAACCTCTCCTCTTTAAGAGAAGGCCGGATGGCATTATTCGGCGATGTGTGCCGGAAGATGAGATGCAAAGTGTCATCCGCCATTGTCATTCACTACCTTGTGGAGGACACGCTAGTTCGAACAAGACTAGCGCTAAGGTATTGCAATCTGGATTCTTTTGGCCTACTCTATTTAAAGATGTGCAAACCTTTGTTTCCTGCTGCGATGCTTGTCAAAGAACAGGAAATATCTCTAGAAGGAATGAGATGCCGCTCAACAACATCCAAGAGGTGGAGATCTTTGACGTATGGAGAGTAGACTTCATGGGACCATTCCCATCATCTTGTGGTAACCAATACATACTTTTAGCGGTTGATTATGTTTCAAGATGGGTTGAAACGATTGCCTCCCCCACTAATGATGCCATGGTAGTGGTTAAGTTCTTTAACAAGACCATCTTCCCACGATTTGGGACACCACGGACCATCATTAGTGATGGAGGCTCTCATTTCATTGCCCGGCGTTTTGAAGCTCTTCTAGCTAAGTATGGGGTGACTCACAAGATCGCCAACCCTTATCATCCACAAACTAGTGGACAAGTTGAGATCTCAAACCGGGAGATCAAAGGAATCCTAGAGAAGACGGTTTCAAGGACAATGAAGGATTGGTCCTTGAAGCTAGATGATGCATTGTGGGCGTACCGGACTGCATATAAGACTCCCATCGGAGCTACACCATACAACCTTGTATATGGGAAGTCTTGTCACTTACCGGTAGAGTTGGAGCACAAGGCGTTTTGGGCAATCAAGTGGTTGAACTTCAGCATGAAGGAAGCAGGAGAGAAGCGTCTCTTGGACCTAAATGAGCATGAAGAACTCCGCTTGAGCGCTTACGAAAACGCCAAGATCTACAAAGAAAGAGCGAAGCGCTGGCATGATAAGCATATCATTCCAAAGGACTTCAAAGAAGGAGATCAAGTTCTCCTCTTCAATTCAAGGCTTCGTCTCTTTCCAGGTAAGCTTAAATCTCGTTGGACCGGACCTTTTCTAATCAAACGTATTTCCCCCCATGATGCAGTTGAAGTATGGGGTGAAACGGGCGGAAGATTTAAGGTGAACGGTCAACGACTCAAGAAGTATACACCGGAACTCCAAGCTGAAGAGTTCGCGCCCACCGCACTCGAATAAGTGCGAATTTGGTCTAGCTACGGACCTTAAACAAAGCGCTTCTTGGGAGGCAACCCAAGGTATTGCATTGTCTTTTTTGTTTTTGATTCATAGATTAGTTTAGTTTAGACGTTTTTGCTTCGTTTTGCCTTCGATACCTTCCAGTATGTTCGTGTTTTTGGATGTAGGAACAGTGAAAAGGGAAAGGGGAAGAGAAAGTTTGAAGAAAAGTGACGAAACTTGGACTTTGGAGCATTACAGAGAGTTCCACGGCCTAAACCACGGCCGTGACAACTACAGTGACCGTAATTTCCAAAAGCCTGAGAAAAATCACCAAAACCACGGTTCCGTACAATTCCACGGCCGTGGAACCCCCGATAGACCGTGATTTTCAAAAATTTTTACGGCCACTATTTAAACCACGATTCTTCACAAAACACAAAACAAAACCCAAAACCACGCCAAGAACGCCGATTCCACGCCCTTCCTCTCAAATCCTCATTCGTTAATCGTTTTCGACGATTCTTTGACCAAAATTGAAGCAAATCCAATCACCTACAAGATCCAAGAAACAATTCGAGCGGAAAATCACCGGAGAAGCCACAATTCGGATTACAAAATCCGAAAACCTAGGTTTTTGGTTCTTTCTCTCTCTTTGTCGATTCGGCTTTGTTTTTGATAGAATTTTTAGGAGAACTGATTGAAATTGGAAGGAAATTAGTCTAGGACTGATTGCTGCTGAGTTTGGTGAATTGTTGCTGAGTTTTGAGAATTTTCGAGACAAACCACGGTCACTGTACGTTCCATGGCCGTGGAAATCCAAGAACAGACTGTGGTTTCTGACAGAGTATGGATTTTGTAAGGAGGGTGTCCGGTAGGAACAAGGATAAGAACAAGGACAGTGATAAGAACAAAAAGAGGAAGGGCAACCCCTCATCCTCTTCTAGAGCACCACCCCCTTCATCTCCTTCACCTCCTTCATCACCATCACCACCTCCCCCTAGGATCCCTACTATCCATGAGGATCATTTAGACGCCTTAGAGAGGATAGAGGAGAGGACGGTCATAGGACCGCGATACTTGCTGCTTGAGGAGCTAGCACCTTTGCATGTGATAGGAGACCTTACATGGCTTTTAGATAGAGCCGGCTTAGTCATCTTCTCCGCTATTCGGGAAGATGCTTATGAGGAGATTACGAGGGAGTTTGTAGTTTCCTTTGAGCATAGCCATGTTGACAGGACAGTTTCTTTCCGGCTGATAGAAAGAAACTATGATTTTATGATTAGAGAGTTCGGAGCCTTCTTTGGGTTCCAGGAGACCGTCAATGGTCGTTTCCCCAGTGGCGTGTACGCCAAGGATTTCTGGGAGGAAATCGCTATGATCTATGCCAGCGAGGACCGCTGGCAGGCTGCTGATACCAAGGCTAGATTGATCTACCATCTAGCCTTGAAGATAGCTCATAGAGTGCTTTCTGAGTGTCTCTTCCCTAGGACGGAGACACCTCAGAAGATCAAGACGGATGAGTTATTCCTGCTCTACAGCATGTTGTATGGCAGGCCAGCTGACTGCGTCACCCTCTTAGCTGCTACCATGAGCAAGCTAAAGAATAAGAGGGCTGACAACATTGGATATGGTGAGATGGTGACCCTCCTAGCTAAACAGTTAGGGGTTGATTTCTCGGCTTGTACACGTATTGCTGCTAGACCCCTAGGACTTCAGGCCCTTATGACTAGAGGCCTCATCTTCCCCACCCATAGAGGTCCACCATATGCTGCTATGCCGTGAGAGAGTAGGACCGGGAGAGGCATTGAGTGGCTCCCTGAGTATTCCATTATGGCTGGACGCCATAACTGGAAGGCGACGTTCGCTGCCATGCATGCGAACAGATTAGTAGCCCCTCCTTATGTTCCACCACCACCAGTTGTAGAGGAGGAGATGGGAGGTGGAGATGATTATGAGGGCGGAGGAGGAGCTGAGCAGGACTTTGGTACATTCCCGGATCAGCCGGATGCAGTTCCCGACATACCTAGACGTTCCCCCCCGTCCTGCTAGAGCATCTGGCTCTTCCTCTCGCCGTGCTAGTGTGAGCGAGAGGCCGACTTGGATGGCAGATCCTCCCGCTTGGTATAGGACGCAACCGGATTGGATGGGAGCTCCACCGCCTTGGCATTCACAGCCGCCGCCAGCACCAACACCTTCAGATGCACCGGCGTGGTACAGCCAGCCGCCTGGCTGGTACGAGCAGTTGCCAGAGTGGGCTACCGACCTTTCCAACAGGGTTGGAGCTTTGGAGATCCGTGCAGATGCTAGGGATGCACGAGTGGACGATCTAGACCACATGATGAGAGACGTTTACCGCTAGCAGTTTGGGCGGTACTATGATCCCAGCTTCTCCCCGTTTCCACCACCGCCTCCACCGCAGTGAGATGATTGATGATCGACAGTTTTAGCCGCTCCACCACCATTTTGTGAGTTCTTTTTATTTCTTTCTTTTCTTCTTTTTCTTTTTGAACATTAGGGACAATGTTTGTTCCAAGTATGGGGTGGGGTGTGACTAATAGTTTGTAATACCTCTTACTCACTTTGTATGCTTTATCGAGACTATCTTGCATGTTTCATTCTATTGCTACACGTTTCATTTTTGCATTGCATGAAAAAGAGTTTGAAAAACCCATAAAAATTGAAAAATTTTAGAAAATTTTGTGCTTCTAAGGATAAAGATGATTTCTATGATAATCACCACTTGTGATTTAAGTTTTGATGACAAGTCACATGCTTAAACAAATAGTGAATTGAAAAGAAATTGAATGAGTTGATTATTCCTCTTTTGCAAATTTCATAATGTGATGAATGTTACTTAAATCATGTTGAGAAATCAAGGTTGAAATCACATAATAAGTTCTTATGCTTCTTTTGAGATGATTAAGGCAATTCGATTTTCTTTCTTCTTTCTTTGATCATTTAGCCCCTCATTGAAATAATGACCTCCTTTACCTATCCGGAAATTTGGAGGAGTTGAATGAAAAAAAGGCATCTTTGATGTGGGAGGGCCATGAAAGCAATACTTTGCATTCAAAAGAATAGAGAGAAATTATAGGTTTGGGGAAGTCAATCATGATGATGAGTAACTCGGCACCATTCACATAGCCGGGTGTTTGTGTCTTGCCAAAGTCGGATTGAGCGATATTCCTAGCGGATTATGGTATGTGCATCAAGGGTTTGAGGCATCTCGTAAAAATGAGAAACGCCAATCTCCTAGGCTTCGGTTTTTGTGCACCTCTATCCATAACTCCAAAAGTAAAGTCGAAAAATGAAAAGAAGAGAGCGAAGCTCTAAGTTGAAAGTGCTGCGGAAACCGCAAGAGAAGAAGAAAAGAGTAGTTATCCACTTTCCCGGATTCATGCACCACATTCCTTAAAGTTTTCCTTCCCTTTCCGCATTCTAGACCTTGTTTGAAAGTCCTTGAGATCAAGAGAATGTTATATGACTTGGTGATCTAAATTGAAGTTTCTTATGATTGATTTTGATAATGTTTGAAGGTTATGATGTTTACATGGAAGTTTGATTAATTCATGAGCCTTCTTTACTCTTTATTCTTTGATTATGTGTATGAAAGTCTTATAAACGAATGAAGCAAGATTTGAGAATGATCTATTGATTAGAGAGCACATTCATCTAAAGGAAGTTTTGCTTTGGAAGTGTACACATATTTCATCCTAACTTGAGTTTTAAAGCTTTTGAAAGACCTTGCTTGGGGACAAGCAAGTGGCAAGTATGGGGTTATTTGTTAGCATGAAATATTGTGATATTTTAGGCACGTTTTCTAAGTGTATTTCATCCATATTGGTAGTCATTGATAAAGCATGGAAGCATTTGTGAGTTAGTTTATCTATTTTGTCGATATAGAGGTCTACATAAGCTTTGTGTTGATTGTAGGCGATTAAGAGCTAAAACCGAACGGATTGGAGAAGAATGGAGATGTATTGAGCATGTCCAAGGATTGAGGACATCACTAGGAGCTAAGGAAGGTGCTAACTTCAAGAATAGCACGAGACTAAGGAGAATTACGAGCTACATCTAATCCACGCTCTAAAATACAGCCGTACTAGGTTCCACATTCTATTCCACGGCTGTGGAACTTTGGCAAGACAAGCGTGGATCATTCCAGCAACTTACACGGCCGTGGAGAGTTGTGACAAACCGTGATGAGTTTCCACGCTCTAAACCACGCTCTAAACCACGGGCGTGGAATCTTGGATAACCGTGATTCTGACGATCTTTTAACGCACACTTTGAAGCCATGATCTTTTACGCAATGGGCCGGGCTCATATTTTATCTTACCCTATAGCTTTTATAGCTTTGTGAAGGGTCTTGTAAGATTCCTTTAGATTCCCTTCATTGTTGTTTGTCTTGTTGGATTTTAATCCAAGGAACGCTTGTTGTTTGATAATTGATTTAGTTATTGAAGCCTTTCTCTTAAGGTTTTCTTGTTCAATTACTCTCTTTCTTCCCATATATTTGATTATTACTTTCATGATGATGAGTGACTAATTTCCTTGTGTGATTCTAGGGTAATTGGCTGAAGGTTGTGGGAAAAACAATGATAGAATGATCTTTAATCACAGTAGGACCCTGATAGTTCGAATCTTTACCTTAACCCTAAGCATCTCGCTCAGTCGATGAACATCTCAGCCGGGATGGAATTCTTCTGACCGAGGTGACTTATCTGATCCGAAACTGAGAGTTAAGTGTTAGAGTTTGCCAAATCCTATTCTTATTATACCTTTCCTGGTTCAATGCAACCCTAGGATGAGACTTACCAGGTGATTCCTTTGTTTGTTTACCTAAGATCATAAGTATAGGTAATAAAGGTTTATCCTTTATTGGGGTTTGAGTGTGCTTTCATCCCATCTTTGTGAGTTAGCCTGAGACTTACCCGGTAAAGGTTGATTCTATTCCCTTAGGTGGTGTGTTAGTTCGAGGTTATAGTTCTTTTCCTTAATTCATTGAGACTTACCCGGTAATAGGAGTTACGGTTTGGGATTAGTGATTAGTGAGACTTACCTGGTGATCTATTCCACTTTAGTAACACCTTCCTTATGCAAAATATCAGCTTTGTCCGCTTATCTTGAGATCTTGAGTTGGAACCACAACTAGATGCTTTAATCCCTAGAATTGCATATTTCCTTTATTGACTTTTTATCATCTTTGATTGTTTTAATCGCTTTCGTGGTTAGTAATTACATAGCTTACCTATTCCTGCTTTGTTTCACTAAGTCCCTGTGATTGACCCCTGGAATTTCTTGCTTTTTACTACGATTGACCCGTACACTGCGGGTTCGCATCCTTGTTTTAAGCTTACATCTAGGGTTATAAATTTAAAGCTTGCACACACCGTTTGGAGCGAACAAGTTTTTTGGCGTCGTTGCCGGGGACTTGGTCTAGACCGAGCCGGTTGCGGTTTGCTTTCGGGGCACTTGCCCCCTGTTTCTACTAACCACTCTACTTGAGAGACTTTCACAGGTTCTTTTTCTTAGGTTTATGCGAAGAACTCGCGCTGGGAAGGAAATCGTTCCTTACGATCCCGAACCAGAAAAGACATACAAACGACGCTTGAGAGAAGCGAAGATGGCCGACAAAGACAATCGCGATCTTGAGGCCGAATTGAAGGAGGCGTTAGAACAGCTACGCCTCAGCAAGAAAGAACTGTGACTGGAAAAGGAGGAAACTCGCGCAAGGACTGAAGCGATCGAAGCAGATATGGCAGCTTTACGAGACTAGTATCTACCTCGACCGAACCCAGATCCTCGACCGAGGCAAGACCTTGCTCCAGATCCTCCACCGAGGCAGGATCCAGCTCCAGATCTGTTAGCATGAAATATTGTGATATTTTAGGCACGTTTTCTAAGTGTATTTCATCCATATTGATAGTCATTGATTAAGCATTGATGCATTTGTGAGCTAGTTTGTCTATAATGTCGATATAGAGATATACACAAGCTTTATGTTGATTGTAGGCAATTAAGAGCTATTTCCGATCGGATTGCACGAGAATGGAGTTTGATTGAGCATGTCCATGGATTGAGGACATTCCTAGGAGCTAAGGATGTGCTAACTTGAAGAATAGCACGAGGAAAGGAAGAATCACGTTCTTGCCCTAAACCACGCTCTAAATTACGGCCGTACTACATTCCACGTTCAAGTCCACGGCCGTGGAACCTTGGCAAGGGAAGCGTGGTTCATTCCAGCAACTTCTACGGCCGTGGAAGAGTTGTGTCAAACCGTGACAACTTCCACGCTCTAAATTATGGCCGTGGAACCCTTCCACGACCGTGATCTTGGCGATCTTTTTCGCCACACTTTTAGCCACGATCTTCTATGCTATCGGGCCGGGCTTATATTTTATCTTACACTATAAAAGGACGGACGAAGAGAGATTCCGTCACCGCTGCTTAGACGCACTACACCTTCGCTTACGCTTTGGAATTGCCCTAAATTCACATCTTGCGGAGATTGTGATTGAGAGATTTTCCGGATTGACGGAAGAGTTGAAGATTTGGAAGATTGTTCGTGAGAAGATTTCGCTTCTCATTAGGATTGACATCCCGTTCTCCCTTCTTATCTAAGATTCGTGATTGTTTGTGTTATTCCAAATCTATTAACGTTATTGTTCTTGATTGTGAACTTGAGATTGATTTAAGAGTTATTGAAAGTTTTCGGAAGTTTCCATCTTTCATTCTTTTAAACCTTGAATTTGATATCAATATGACTATTGTTGGCTAAAACCCTTTAACAATTCTAAGGTGAAGGGTTGATAGTTGTGGCTTAGATGATGATAGATCAATCGTAAACAGATTGGATCCTGAGAGTTAGAGAGAATCGCCGACGACCCTAATCCACGGTTTGTTCTTGAGCTTCCACGGCCGTGGAACTCAAGAACTACCCGTAATTTTGTGTCAGTTTACGAACTTGCTTTTACTTTAATCCAAAGTTAAAGATTAGCTTTAACTTAGTCTTGGCTTGCCTTTTCTAGGTGGTAGTGAAGCCTCAATAACCTCTACCTCGATTGTGAGTGTCACAACCTTAATCGGTTTAGTTAGTCTTGATCCTTGGATTATAAGTTTGGGTATTTGACGTTAATATTTACCTTTAGAACCTTTCTATATTGAAGCCTCAACAACCTTTATAGAGAGTGTCTTTTAGGTTGATCACATAAGGTTTTTGGAACTTCACCGTACGATTACCTTACATTTGTATACCTTTGCATATCTCAACTCTGTCCTTATACCTCTAGTATATCTTGAATCGATTGCCACAACTGGATTCCCGGATCTTTAGGATTGTTGTTTTCCCAATATTTGAAAAGCTTCTTAAATTTACTCGCTTGATAACCTATAATTGAATTTGTTCCCCCCAAATCCCTGTGTTCGATACTCTGGAATTCTTGCTCAACTATATCGATCCGTACACTGCGGGTTCGCTTTCTTGATTTCTAGTTTTATAATTAAAGCTTATTTGCACGCACGCTAAGTGGCGAACACGTTTTTGGCGCCGTTGCCGGGGATTTGGTCTAGGCCGAATTCGGTTGCCGGTTGTCAAGCTTGGGAGCTTCTCCCTTGTTATTTGATATCTCTTTGAGTGCATGCGCAGGTCTAGGAACACCGAGGACCTCTTACCTCTTGATCAAGAGCTTGAGAGGACTTTAAGGCAAAAGCGTAAGGAAAAGAAAATGGCTGAAGAAAACGAACGTGATCTTCAATCGGAGTTAGCGGAGAAAGAAGCTCAACTCATATGGAGTGAGAAGACACGTAGAGAAGAGACGGATCGTCACCAAATGAAGGTTGACGATCTAACGGATATGATGTTCCAAATGAGGTTGGAGATAAACAACCTTAAGGAGAAAAAGAAAAGGAGGAGACCGGGAAGATCGGTTAGAGCCAACTCATCCAATGAGGATAGCGACTCCTCCATGCCACCGTTAGAGGAAATTGATCCAATGATCAATGTGAATCCATTCCATCCACGGGCAGCTGCTAATCGCCGTGTTCCACCTAGGAATGCAAGGATCGAACGTGTGGATGAGGAGCCAAGAACTCTTGGCCAAAGGATGGATCCAACGCAGCAACCACGCCGTCTAGGTGTGAAATTTGATGCTGATGATGTACAAGGGTTTAGCTTCAACCCTCAAGTCATTACTCTTGTTCCCCAGAACCAATTTGGCGGAACAAGTGCTGAATCTCCACACCAACACTTGCAAAACTTTGAGTGTATGATGGAGACAATGAGGCCGAAGAACGCAACTACTAACAACTATAAGCTCAAGCCTTTCTTCTTCTCCTTGAAGGGGAAAGCATTGTCTTGGTACCAAGCTCTTCCTAGTGGGAAACTAGACATGTGGGAAGACCTTTCCGCGGAGTTCCTCACTAAGTTCTTTCCGCCATCCAAAACGACGGAACTTAGAGGTAAGATTAATGCATTTTCCATGAGATCTAACGAAAGTTTGTTTCAATCTTGGGAAAGATTTCAGGATTTGTTATTGGATTGCCCTCATCATGGCATATCCAAGCTTGCATTGCTGGAGATATACTATAACGGGCTGGATGTGGAGACACAATTCAAGCTCCAATCCCTCTCATGTGGTACATTCATGGACATGAGGGAAGATGATGCTTGGGACTTCATTGAGAAGCAAGCAAGGGTCATAGAGAAGTATTCTCACTGGAAGGTAGAGGGAAATCGTGTGGAGCAAGGAGCAAAGCTCATACATGAAGCTCAAAATCAAATTTTCTCCCTCAACAATGAGATCAAAGAGTTGAAGGAGGCTATCAAGACCAAGTTTCCAAAGCAACAAGGAAAAGATGTTGGCTACTTGGGCAACAACAACAACGGTGGTGAGAATACAAACCGCAACAACAACAATAACCGGAACAACAACCGGAATAATTGGAATGGCAACAACAACAACCGGAACAATAATTGGAACAACAATAGGGGTTCAAACAACAATAATTGGCGCTCCAATCATCAAAACTCCGGTAACTCTTATCCTTCCAATTCGAATTCACTAACTCCACCTTCCTCTTCCTCTACTCCTTTGAAAAGCCAGGGGCAAACATCTAATAGAGGAAACACTTCGGGGAAGGAGAAGCCCGATCCCATGTTGGAAACGATTTTGGGAAAGCTTCAAGGTTTGGAGAACCGCATCATTAAGGTTGATGATCAAATTTCTAAGGTTGATAAAGCCCAAAAGGTTTTAGAAAACCAAATGTTCAGCCAAGCGGAGGAAGTTCCTAGGAATCAAGGGAAACTTCCAGGAAAAACGGAGGGCAACCCAAAGGGAAGGGTGATGGCAATCACAACTAGGAGCGGAGTGACTACCACCGATCCGCAACCTAAGTTTGTTGAAGTCTCCGTTGAGAAAGACAAAGAGAAGGGGAAGGAGAAGGAAGATGTCTACGTTCCTCCTCCGGCTTACAAACCTCCCCTACCATTCCCTTAATCTAGAGCAAGAACGCGTCTAGATAAACAATTTGGTAAGTTTATAGAACTCATGAGCAAGCTGCATATTAATATACCTTTCATTGATGCTATTGTAGGTATGCCGGCTTATGGCAAGTTCTTAAAGGAAATCCTCTCTAACAAGAGAAAGTTAGAGGATTTTGGACAGGTTAAGATGAGTTCGGATTCTTCGGATCTCATCAAGACCATGAAGGCGAAAATGCCCCCCAAGCTAAAAGATCCGGGGTCATTTTGCATTCCCATAGGAGTGGGAGATGTCAAATATGATGCGTTATGTGACTTGGGAGCAAGTGTGAGCATCATACCACTTGCATTGTGTAGGAAGATCGGTTTAGGCGACCCTAAACCGGTGAAGAAGACGTTATACATGGCGGATCGATCCATAACTCGTCCCGTCGGTATTGTAGAAGACGTCCCAGTCAAGCTAGGTAAATTCTTTGTTCCCATTGATTTTGTTGTGCTTGACATTCCTACAGATAGTCCGGTCCCGATCATACTCGGAAGACCGTTTCTTGCAACTTCCGGCTGCATAGTCGATTGCAAGAATGCTAGACTCGCCTTTGACATAGGAGAAGAGAAGGTAGAGTTCGTTCTTTCCACTCTAGTGAAGGAGCCAATCTTTGATGAGGATATATTCAATATCCAAGATGAAGAAGGGTTGTCTAGAGAGGAGGTAAGTGCTATTCTCTTCAAAGATCCTTTGCAAAAGGTTATTACTATGAGTCTAATGAATGTAGGGGAAGAAGAGGAGTGCAATGAGGCAATTGAAGCCTTAGAAGCACAAGAAGAAGTATGTGGAGAGGAGTTTGAGAAACTCCACGACGAAGCAGAAAACGTGAGAATCCACGGCCATACACTATATTCCACGGCCGTGGATCTCACCACCCAAAGCGTGGCTCACTCCAGAGGGTTACACGGTCGTGGAGGAAACAGAGCAACCGTATTTCCTTTCCACGCCCTAAACCACAGCCGTGGAGGATGCAGGGAAACCGTGATTTTGGCCGTGGAAGAGGGTGATCGAGTCACTTCTTCAACTTCTTTTGATTCTTCTCCCACACCTTCTACTTCCTTAGACACTTCTAAGGAACCATCGGATGCTTCTCAAGAACCATTGGAAGCTCCGAAAGCAATGGAATTGAAACAACTTCCTACACATCTAAGGTACGCTTTTCTAGGACCTAACTCTACTTATCCAGTTATTGTTAGTTCCGATCTAACCATAGATGAACATAGTAAGCTTATGGTTGTCCTTAGGAAACATAGGAAAGCTTTAGGCTATACTATAGAAGACTTAGTAGGAATCAAACCTTCTCTATGCATGCATAAAATATTAATGGAAGAGGACTTTAGGACTTCAAGACAACCTCAAAGGCGGTTGAATCCGACCATGAAGGAGGTTGTCAAGAAAGAAATTCTTAAACTTCTTGATGCAGGTATCATCTATCCTATCTCCGATAGTAAGTGGGTGAGTCCGGTACAAGTAGTTCCAAAGAAGGGAGGAATGACGGTCATCACCAACAAGAACAACGAACTCATTCCTACCCGAACCGTGACAGGATGGCGGATGTGCATAGACTACCGCAAGCTTAACAACGCGACAAGGAAGGATCACTTCCCACTACCCTTCATCGATCAAATGCTTGAAAGGTTAGCACAACATTTGCACTTTTGCTATCTTGACGGTTATAGTGGTTTCTTTCAGATTCCGATACACCCAGATGATTAGGAGAAGACCACATTCACGTGCCCGTGGGGTACGTTTGGCTATAGGAGGATGCCGTTTGGGCTTTGCAACGCCCCAACCACCTTTCAAAGGTGCATGATGGCCATCTTCTCCGAATACATTGAGGAAATCATGGAGGTCTTCATGGATGACTTCTCCGTATACGGTTCCTCTTTTGACAATTGCCTTTCTAACCTTTCTCTTGTATTACAAAGGTGTGAAGACACTAACCTAGTTCTCAATTGGGAGAAGTGTCAATTTATGGTAAAGGAAGGAATTGTGCTAGGACACTTAATCTCTAATAGAGGGATAAAGGTAGATAAAGCGAAAATAGAGACTATAGAGAAGCTTCCTCCCCCAACTTCGGTGAAAGGGATAAGAAGTTTCCTAGGACATGCTGGATTCTATAGGCGCTTCATAAAGGATTTCTCTAAAATATCAAAACCGCTAACTAATCTATTGATGAAGGATGCAGTTTTTGAGTTTTCCCAGGAATGCTTGGACGCGTTTAACATGATTTGGGAAGCTCTAATTTCAGTACCTATTATCCAACCTCCAGATTGGAGCCTTCCCTTTGAGGTTATGTGCGATGCTAGTGACGTAGCTATAGGAGCTGTTCTTGGACAATGAAAGGAGGGCGAACCCATGCCATATACTATGCTAGCAAGATGCTAGATGAAGCGCAGCTCAACTACGCCACTACCGAAAAGGAATTTTTAGCCATTGTTTATGCTATTGACAAATTTCGCTCTTATCTTGTAGGTGCAAAGGTGATTGTCTACACGGATCATGCTGCGATCCGGTACCTCCTTGCAAAGAAGGATGCGAAGCCAAGGCTAACTAGATGGATTCTTCTCCTACAAGAATTCGATCTAGAGATCCGCGACAAGAAAGGTTCAGAAAATTCTGTTGCGGATCATTTGAGTCGCCTAACACATCTAGAGGACGACCATTTACCTATAGATGACTCCTTCCTGGACGAACACCTACATATCATTGAGGAGTGCATCGATGTGATCTCCAAAGGTAACGAACCATGGTTTGCTGATTTTGTTAACTATTTGGTTTGTCAGGAGATACCGCCCGGACTATCCTACGCACAAAGGAAGAAGTTCTTTAAGGATGTCCGGGAATACTTTTGGAATGAACCTCTCCTCTTTAAGAGAGGTCCGGATGGCATTATTCGGCGATGTGTGCCGGAAGATGAGATGCAAAGTGTTATCCGCCATTGTCATTCACTACCATGTGGAGGACACGCTAGTTCGAACAAGACTAGCGCTAAGGTATTGCAATCTGGATTCTTTTGGCCTACTTTATTTAGAGATGTGCAATCCTTTGTTTCCTGCTGCGATGCTTGTCAAAGAACAGGAAATATCTCTAGGAGGAATGAGATGCCTCTCAATAACATCCAAGAGGTGGAGATTTTCGATGTTTGGGGAGTTGACTTTATGGGACCGTTCCCATCATCTTGTGGAAACCAATACATACTCTTGGCAGTGGATTACGTTTCTAGATGGGTGGAAGCAATTGCCTCTCCCACCAATGATGCCATGGTGGTGGTTAAGTTCTTTAACAAGACCATTTTCCCACGATTTGGGACGCCAAGGACTATCATTAGTGATGGAGGTTCTCACTTCATCGTCCGGCGCTTTGAAGCTCTTCTAGCTAAGTATGGGGCTACTCACAAGATCGCCACCCCTTATCATCCACAAACTAGTGGACAAGTTGAGATCTCAAATCGGGAGATCAAAGGAATTCTAGAGAAGACGGTTTCAAGGACTAGGAAGGATTGGTCCTTGTAGCTTGATGATGTATTATGGGCGTATCGGACTGCGTACAAGACTCCCATAGGAATCACACCATACAACCTTGTGTATGGGAAGTCTTGTCACTTACCGGTAGAGTTAGAGCATAAGGCATTTTGGGCCATCAAGTGGTTGAATTTCAGCATGAAGGAAGCGGGAGAGAAGCGTCTCTTAAACCTTTATGAGCTTGAAGAACTTCGCTTGAACGCCTATGAGAACGCCAAGATTTATAAGGAGAGAGCAAAGCGTTGGCATGATAAGCATATCATTCCAAAAGACTTCAAAGAAGGAGATCAAGTTCTCCTCTTCAATTCAAGGCTTCGTCTCTTTCCAGGTAAGCTTAAATCTCATTGGACCGGACCTTTTCTAATCAAACGTATTTTCCCCCATGGTGCAGTTGAAGTATGGGGTGAAGCGGGCGGAAGCTTTAAGGTGAACGGTCAACGACTCAAGAAGTATACGCCGGAACTCCAAGCTGAAGAGTTCGCGCCCACCGCACTCGAATAAGTGCGATTTGGTCTAGCTACGGACCTTAAACAAAGCGCTTCTTGGGAGGCAACCCAAGGTATTGCATTTACGTTTTTGTTTTCGATTCATAGTTTAGCTTAGTTTAGACGTTTTTGCTTTGTTTTGCCTTCGATTCTTTCCGGTATGTTCGTGTTTTTGGATGTAGGAACAGTGGAAAAGGAAAGGGGAAGAGTAATCTTGAAGAAAAGTGACGAAACTTGGACTTTGGAGCATTACAGAGAGTTCCACGGCCTAAACCACGGCCGTGACAGCTACAGTGACCGTAATTTCCAAAAGCCTTTGAAAAATCACCAAAACCACGGTTCCGTACATTTCCACGGCCGTGGAACCCCCCGACAGACCGTGATTTTCAAAAATTTTGCCGGCCACTATATAAACCACGTTCTTCACAAAAACACAACACACAAAACCCATTCCACGCCCTATTTCGCCGATTCCATGCCTCTCACCTCAATTCTCCGTTCGTTAATCGTTTTCAACGATTCTTCGACCCAAACTGAAGCAAATCCGATCACCAACGAGATCCAAGCAACAAATCGAGTGGCAAATCACCAAGGAACGCAGAATTCGGATTTTAAAATCCGAAACCTAGGTTTTTTCCGCTCTTCTCTTTCTTTGTCAATTCGGCTTCGTTTTTGCTAGCATTTGTAGGAGAACTGAATGAAATTAGAAGGAATTAGTCTAGGACTGCTTGATTGCTGAGTTTGGCTGTTGAGTTCTGAGTTTTGAGAAAAGTCGAGACGAACCACGGTCTCTGTCACTTCCACGGCCGTGGAACACCAAGAATAGACCGTGGTTTTCAACAGTAATGGATTTTGTGAGGAGAGTTTCTGGGAGGATTAAGGACAAGAAAAATGAGAAGGATAAGAACAAAAAGAGGAAGGGTAACCCCTCTTCCTCTTCATCCTCTAGAGCACCACCACCTTCCTCCCCTTCACCTCCATCATCACCTTCATCACCTTCATCTCCTAGCCCTAGGGTACCTACCATTCACGAGGATCATCTCGACGCCTTAGAGAGGATCCACAAGAGGGCTGTTATAGGACCTAGGTACCTATTATTGGAGGATTTAGCTCCTCTACACATCATAGATGACCTTACTTGGCTCTTGGATAGAGCCGGTCTTATCGTCTTTTCGGCTATCCGAGAAGACGCTTACGAGGAGATTACTAGAGAGGTTGTGACGTCTTTTGAGCACAACCACGTTGATAGGACAATTTCTTTCCGTCTGATGGAAAGGAACTATGATTTCTCCATCCGGGAGTTCGGGACCTTCTTTGGGTTCCAAGAGACCTTCAATGGTCGTTTCCCCAGCGGCGTTTACGCCAAGGATTTCTGGGAAGAGGTCGCCATGATCTATGCCAGCGAGGACCGCTGGCAACTAGCTGATACCAAGGCTAAGTTGATGTATCACTTAGCCTTGAAGATTGCTCACCGGGTGCTTTCTGAGTGTCTCTTCCCTAGGACGGAGACACCTCAGAAGATCAAGACGGATGAGCTATTTCTGTTATACTCCATGTTGTATGGGCGCCCTGCTGACTGCGCCACCCTCTTAGCTGCTACCATGAGCAAGCTAAAGAACAAGAGGGCGGGCAACATCGGATACGGTGGGATAGTCACCCACCTTGCTAGGATGTTAGGGGTAGATTTTTCTGCATGTACACGTATTCCTGCCGTACCCCTAGGACTTCAGGCCTTCATGACTAGAGGTCTCATCTTTCCCACCCATAGAGGTCCACCTTATGCAGCTATGCCATGGGAGAGCAGGACGGGGAGGGGCATTGAGTGGCTCCCAGAGTATTCCATTATGGCTGGACGCCATAATTGGAAGGCGACGTTCGCTGCTATACATGCGAACAAGATTGCAGCTCCTCCATATGTCCCACCACCACCTGTAGTTGAGGAGGAGATGAGAGATTAGTATGAGGGAGGAGGAGGAGCCGAGTAGGATTTTGGCACCTTTCCGGATCAGCCGAACATAGCTTCTGATGTGCCTAGACGTTCACCACGCCCAGCGAGAGCTTCAGGTTCATCTTCTCGCCGCGCCAGCGTGAGCGAGAGACCTACTTGGATGGAGACCCCTCCTGCGTGGTACAGAGCTCCACCACCATGGTCTGCACAGCAGCCACCGCCACCAGCACCAACACCGTCAGATGCACCGGGGTGGTACAACCAGGCTCCAGGATGGTATGAGCAGATGCCAGAGTGGGCTACTAGCCTTTCTGATAGAGTGGGAGCATTGGAGATCCGAGCTGATGCTAGGGATGGACGCATGGATGACCTCGACCATATGATGAGAGACGTCTACCGCCAGCAGTTCGGGCGGTACTATGATCCTAGCTTCTCTCCATTCCCGCCTCCACCGGCGCCGTAGTGACGATGATGATGACCGACAGCTTTAGCCGCTCATTGAAATTATGGCCTTAATCATCTCATGGATGACCTTGTTGAGATGATTAAGGCAATTCGATTTTCTTTCTTCTTTCTTTGATCATTTAGCCCCTCATTGAAATTATGGCCTCCTATACCTATCCGGGAATTTGGAGGAGTTGATTGATATTGGCATGTTTGATGTGGGAGGGCCTTGAGAGCAATTATTTGCAATCAAAAGAATAGAAAGAAATTATAGGTTTGGGGAAGTCAATCATGATGATGAGTAACTCGGCACCATTCACATAGCCGGGTGTTTGTGTCTTGCCAAAGTCGGATTGAGCGATATTCCTAGCGGATTATGGTATGTGCGCTAAGGGTTTGAGGCATCTCATAAAAATTGAGAAACGCCAATCTCCTAGGCTTCGGTTTTTGTGCACCTCTATCCATAACTCCAAAAGTAAAGTCAAAAAATGAAAGAAAGAGAGCGAAGCTCTAAGTTGAAAGTGTTGCGGAAACCGCAAGAGAAGAAGAAAAGAGTAGTTATCCACTTTCCCGGATTCATGCACCACATTCCTTAAAGTTTTCCTTCCCTTTCCATATTCTAGACCTTTTTGAAAGTCCTTAAGATCAAAAGAATGTTATATGACTTGGTGATCTAAATTGAAGTTTCTTATGATTGATTTTGATAATGTTTGAAGGTTATGATGTTTGTATGGAAGTTTGATTGATTCATGAGCTTTCTTTACTCTTTACTCTTTGATTAAGTGTATAAAAGTCGAATGAAGCAAGATTTGAGAATGATCTATTGATTAGAAGGCACATCCATCCAAAAGAAGTTTTGCTTTGAGAAGGTACACATATTTCATCCTAACTTTTGCTTTAAAAGCTTTTTGAAAGACCTTGCTTAGGGACAAGCAAGTGGCAAGTATGGGGTTATTTGTTAGCATGAAATATTGTGATATTTTAGGCACGTTATCTAAGTGTATTTCATCCATATTGATAGTCATTGATTAAGCATTGATGCATTTGTGAGCTAGTTTGTCTATAATGTCGATATATAGATCTACACAAGCTTTATGTTGATTGTAGGCAATTAAGAGCTATTTCCGATCGGATTGCACGAGAATGGAGTTTGATTGAGCATGTCCATGGATTGAGGACATTCCTAGGAGCTAAGGATGTGCTAACTTGAAGAATAGCACGAGGAAAGGAACAATCACGTTCTTGCCCTAAACCACGCTCTAAAATACGGCTGTACTACATTCCACGTTCAAGTCCACAGCCGTGGAACCTTGGCAAGGGAAGCGTGGTTCATTCCAGCAACTTCTACGGCCGTGGAAGAGTTGTGTCAAACCGTGACAACTTCCACGCTCTAAATTACGGCCGTGGAACCCTTCCACGACCGTGATCTTGGCGATCTTTTTCGCCACACTTTAAGCCACGATCTTCTACGCTATCGGGCCGGGCTTATATTTTATCTTACACTATAAAAGGACGGACGAAGAGAGATTCCGTCACCTCTGCTTAGACGCACTACACCTTCGCTTACGCTTTGGAATTGCCCTAAATTCACATCTTGCGGAGATTGTGATTGAGAGATTTTCCGGATTGACGGAAGAGTTGAAGATTTGGAAGATTGTTCGTGAGAAGATTTCGCTTCTCATTTAGGTTTGATTTAGGAGACGGATTGACATCCCGTTCTCCCTTCTTATCTAAGATTCGTGATTGTTTGTGTTATTCCAAATCTATTGACGTTATTGTTCTTGATTGTGAACTTGAGATTGATTTAAGAGTTATTGAAAGTTTTCGGAAGTTTCCATCTTTCATTCTTTTAAACCTTGAATTTGATATCAATATGACTATTGTTGGCTAAAACCCTTTAACAATATTAAGGTGAAGGGTTGATAGTTGTGGCTTAGATGATGATAGATCGATCGTAAACAGATTGGATCCTGAGAGTTAGAGAGAATCGCCGACGACCCTAATCCACGGTCTTTTCTTGAGCTTCCACGGCCGTGGAACTCAAGAACTACCCGTAATTTTGTGTCAGTTTACGAACTTGCTTTTACTTTAATCCAAAGTTAAAGATTAGCTTTAACTTAGTCTTGGCTTGCCTTTTCTAGGTGGTAGTGAAGCCTCAACAACCTCTACCTCGATTGTGAGTGTCACAACCTTAATCGGTGTAAAATCCGGAATTTTTATTCCGTCTAATTCCGTTATAAAATAGATCTCGATCAGTTGACCCATATCCGTCTACCTAGTTAGACATATTATTATAGGATTTATCATTTTATGTAGCTTACTTCCGCATAAAATGATAGAATCCTTAAAATAGTTTATCATTTTATGTAGCTTACTTCCGCATAAAATGATAGAATCCTTAACCGATCTTAATCTATAATAAACTCCCTATCCGCCTAGTCCGTATATTTATATGTCGGAATCTTGTCCGGCCAGAAACTCGCTAATTTAAGGAGCAGTCCGTAGCCAATTTCAGCCCATCTGTTGCTCTATATTTAGCCTCGACGGACCCAGCCCACTAGCCAACTCCAGCAGCCCACTGCTGCCTTGCTCCTCTGCGGCCCAGCTTGCCAGCCTTCAGCCAGTTCGGCCCTGCAGCCTCCAGCTCAGCCCAGCAGCAGCACAACTCTAGCCCAGCAGTAGCACTCCAGTGTGCATGCAGCCCAGCAGCCCAGCAGCAGCAGGACATCAGCCGTCCCTCCAGCCATTCGGATGTGAGACTCCATGGAGTACCGAGGAATATCGTCTCCGACAGGGATGGACGTTTTACCTCGAGGTTTTGGCAGCAGGTACATACTGCTCTGGGGACAAGTCTTCACTTTACCACTGCCTACCACCCGCAGACAGACGGTCAGTCCGAGAGAACCATTCAGACCCTAGAGGACATGTTGCGAGCATGTGTGCTAGATTGGGGACAGGTATGGCCAGATCACCTCCCACTAGTAGAGTTTTCATATAATAACAGTTGGCACGCTTCTATTGGGATGGCACCTTATGAGGCTTTGTACGGACGGAGATGTCGTACACCGTTGTGTTGGGATGAGCCTAGCAAGGCTGATGGAATAGTACCAGACCAGATACAGGATGACATCACCCGGATTGCCTTAGTCCGGGAGAGGATGTTAGCAGCTCAGAGTCGTCAGAAGTCCTACGCCGACAAAAGGCGTCGACCTTTGGAGTTTAGAGTAGGTGCACAGGTGTGGTTGAGAGTGTCACCTACAAGAGGAGTTAGACGTTTCGGCATTAAGGGGAAGCTGAGTCCCCGGTATGTCGGCCCATTTGAGATCGTAGAGAGAGTCGGAGAGGTTGCTTACCGACTAGCACTGCCACCGAGATTAGAGGGAGTACACCCAGTTTTTCATGTATCTCAGCTGCGAGAGTACATACCGGATCCTAGACACATCATCAGTCATGAGGATCTGATAGTTGAGCCAGACCACACTTTTGTGGAGTATCTAGTAGCCGTCCTAGAGCGTAGCATTAGGCGCCTGCGTTCTAAGGAGATACCGATGCTGAGGATTCAGTGGTCCAGACGAGGAGTTGATGAGGCTACCTGGGAGACAGAGGAGAGTATTAGACGTAATTACCCTGAGTTCTTTGCGGAGTTAGCCGCTACCTCAGTACCGACGGGTTAGTACCGAGACGAGACCTTATATGACTTCTGTGATTATATGTTTACATAATTGTTTATGTCTATGTGCTTGATGACGTGAGTAGTTGCTTGCTAGAATATATTCTCGAGGGGAATGTATGGGGTAGGTACCTTATTCTAAAGTTTCGGGACGAAACTTATTTTAAGGGGGTACTGATGTAAAATCCGGAATTTTTATTCCGTCTAATTCCGTTATAAAATAGATCTCGATCAGTTGACCCATATCCGTCTACCTAGTTAGACATATTATTATAGGATTTATCATTTTATGTAGCTTACTTCCGCATAAAATGATAGAATCCTTAACCGATCTTAATCTATAATAAACTCCCTATCCGCCTAGTCCGTATATTTATATGTCGGAATCTTGTCCGGCCAGAAACTCGCTAATTTAAGGAGCAGTCCGTAGCCAATTTCAGCCCATCTGTTGCTCTATATTTAGCCTCAACGGACCCAGCCCACTAGCCAACTCCAGCAGCTCACTGCTGCCTTGCTCCTCTGCGGCCCAGCTTGCCAGCCTTCAGCCAGTTCGGCCCTGCAGCCTCCAGCTCAGCCCAGCAGCAGCACAACTCCAGCCCAGCAGTAGCACTCCAGTGTGCGTGCAGCCCAGCAGGACATCAGCCGTCCCTCCAGCCATTCGGATGTGCAGAGAGAAGCCCAACAAGCTGTAAGAAAGAAACCGTTCAGCACCTATACAGAATTAATTAGAGAGCAGATCTTTCGCCTTAAACGCTTCCTAAAATCAAGGGATACAGCTGCTCACCTTCCTTCTCCTTTGCGTCCAGATTCATCTACAGAAGCACGCTTCATTCCTTGCCCACAGCCAGATCCGAATCCTCCCGTGTACGCTCGCTGTGAAGAGATAGTCCGTCCTCTCCTGCACACGTCCGGTCCGTCCTCTCCTGCACACGTCCGGTCCGTCCTCTCCTGCACACGTCCAGCCTGTTCCAGACGTAGGAAGCACCCTGGGAGAAGCCAACGTACCTCACTGCCGGAGATCTCTCGTCCTCACGCCGCTTTCTGCTCTAAGGGGTGAGTCTTCGTCCCTCTCCTCCCTTTCCTTCTTCCTCTTTCCGGATCTGAACGTGGCCAACGTGCAGAGGCAGTGGGATCAACCAGCAGGCTCGGTTTTGGTACAGATCGGAACCAACAACAAATTAACCTTCTAGCTGCAACCCGGTAAGAGCCTATACTTGGATTAAAATAGGTTTCCGATTAGTTTAAGGGGAAGGTTATTGTATAACCTTATGTATGTATACCGATTTCTTAATGTTAGATTGATGAACTGCTGTAGTCGACCTTGAGCATGGTTAATATAGTAATAGGTAGCTGCTGGAGTTTATAAATAAAATGATAGACATAAGGGGCTGCTGTAAATTCCAATTTATTCCTTCAGCTTTTAGGTTATAAACAGCCTATCTTGTCGGCCAATTATTGAACGTTTGGATAAAGATCCACCGTTGAATTTTGGATATGTTGTAGATGGATATATGTAGTTTAGCATATTAAAATTTGGGAAGAAATGAACGGTCGGATTAGAAGTTATGAGCTCCCGAAGTTAGGTAGTTGAGCAGTTTTGGTAAACTTAAGTTTTTGGCTAAGTATAGGAATTTTGAGTGAAGTAGTCAACTTTATGAATTTTTATAAAAATATCGGCTGAACAGTTTTGAGGAATTTTTCCTCCTAAGGTTAGATAGAACCTCATAGATGATCTAGAGATTTAATTCGGAATTTTTATAAGCTGTTAAGAATTTTATATTTAGAACCGAAGTTAGACCTTTACGATTCTTCCGGAAAATAGAAACATAGGAAAAATGTCAGTTTGGAACCAAATAAAATTTTAGGAGTTAGAATATAAATTTAGAACCTCAAATAGGAGTTTAGACATGAATTTTAGGGTTTTCGAGAAAATCGGAACCAAGGGTAAAATGGTCATTTTACCCTAAACTAATACTGTAACTAGTATGTCTTAATACCTTATTCGATCTTAGAAGTTTTAGACTTCTATCTACGTGAGAGTGTGCTAATACACTTATCGCCTTTGGCAGGCAACTGAGTTGCTACAGTTTACAGAACGAGTGGTTTACAAAGAGTCGAGCGTTATAACAGGTAAGTCCTTTGGGCGTACTTAGCTGACTTCTAGATATGAGTATAAATGATGATGGTGGTGTGTGATTGAAATGTTTAGAGAGATAGGTTGTGATATATAATTACCGACCTATATTTTGGCCTAAGAGTAACGGGCGGTGGCATTCTGCTCAGTAGCTTGCGGGCGCTGGGGGTTTCTTTCGGGACTAGTCCATACTTGGTTTGTAGTGATGCTACCAGTGGAAGTCAGCTAGACCTACACCAGTTGGATAAGGAACGGAGGCGAGAACTAATAAAAATTCTCGTGCCACAACTTAAATTGAATAATGTGAATCATTTAAATAATAGATAATAAACGGTTGAGTGCCAGCATGATGTTTGTTTATTTTTTTTTCTGCGTGTGCTTGTGCTGTTATCATTTTGCTTATATTTGGATAGTTAGCTAACTGTTGATATGTTGTTTAGATTTAACACAGGTTAGAGCAGATGCCGAGTGATCCAGATGGTAGTGGTCAGCCGGGGTGTCGTACTTTAGGACGTTTTACAGTTTCTGCATTTGTGGGTTTTACAGTTGAACCTTGTTTCCTTTCGTACTTTGTTATATTACGTTTTCCGGCTGTAGTTGATCTGGTCACATTCATGCATTATTAAGAACTATTTTATGATTTCTGGTTTTTCCTTATCTGTGCCTTGTTGTAAGATCTTGTTAAGTTGTTGTCCAACTAAGGTCGGGACCCACTGTGCGGTCCTAACCAGTAACTCCCTAAGTTGTAAAATTTGGGGTGTTACAATCGGTTTAGTTAGTCTTGATCCTTGGATTATAAGTTTGGGTATTTGACGTTAATATTTACCTTTAGAACCTTTCTATATTGAAGCCTCAACAACCTTTATAGAGAGTGTCTTTTAGGCGGATCACATAAGGTTTTTGGAACTTCACCGTACGATTACCTTACATTTGTATACCTTTGCATATCTCAACTCTGTCCTTATACCTTTAGTATATCTTGAATCGATTGCCACAGCTGGATTCCCGGATCTTTAGGATTGTTGTTTTCCCAATATTTGAAAAGCTTCTTAAATTTACTCGCTTGATAACCTATAATTGAATTTGTTCCCCCCAAATCCCTGTGTTCGATACTCTGAAATTCTTGCTCAGCTATATCGATCCGTACACTGCGGTTTCGCTTGCTTGATTTCTAGTTTTATAATTAAAGCTTATTTGCACGCACGCTAAGTGGCGAACAAGATCCTCGACCGAGGCAGAATCCAGTACCTATCGCCCCGGCCGAGATACTTCCACCTCGGATGCCAGTCTGAGATGCTCTTTTTGCAGGTATGCCACAAACCCTAGGACAGAGGATGGACCCCAATCAACAACTGAGGCGTCCAGGAGTCGACCTAGGTGATCCAGCGGACCATGATTATGAGCTTCGACCGCAAGTTCTTTCCATGATTTGCCAATGCCAGTTTGGAGGGCTAGAGAAGGAATCTCCGCATCAACATCTACAAAACTATGAGATCTTGATGGAGACCTTGAGACCTTCAAGGCTGGAAAACAACAATTACAAGCTAAGACCTTTCTACTTCTCTTTGAAAGATAGAGCTCTTACTTGGTATCAATCTCTTCCTCCAGGAAAAATTAGTACTTGGGAGGAGATGACGGCGGAATTCTTGACCAAATTCTTCCCCCTTCTAAAACCGTTGAAATGAGAGGGAAGATTAATGCATTCATCATGAAGGACAAGGAGAGCTTGTCCAAGTCATGGGAGCGGTTTAAAGACATTCTTTTGGATTGCCCACATCGTGGGATTCCAAAGATAGAGTTGTTGGAGATATACTTCAAGGGACTGGACGGAAGCACCCAGTTCAACCTTCAACTACTATCTGCCGGCACGTTCATGGACATGCCGATTGACGAAGCTTGGCAGTTCATAGAGAAGCAAGCTTTGCACATGGAAAAATACTCCCACCAAGGAGCTGAAGGTGGAGTTAAAAGAGTCAACTTTCAAGAAGCTCCGCCAAACAACAATCAACTCACGTCTTTGAAGAATGACGTGAAACAATTGAAGGAACTCTTAGTTGCTCAAACCAAGAAGGAAGATCAAGGATCAAGAAACAACAATGGATACCGTAACAACAACAACGGTTCCCGGAACAATAACTACAACAACAATAGAGGATCCAACAACAATAATTGGAGGGCAAACAACCAAAATTCGGGTAACAATCATTCTAACTCCAATTCGAACGATTCCTCTAATCCTTTCCTCTCTTCCTCTTCTTCTCCTACTCCATTAAAGAACCAGGAGCAAGGATCGAGTTCGTCCCAGCCGAAAAAGAAAGACGCAGTGCTGGAGGCCATCTTGATCAAGCTTAGCGCTATGGAGACATCTATGACGTCATTTTCGAAGGCACAAAAAGCCTTCGAACAACAACTTGCTAGTAGGGCGAATGAAACGCCAAGAGATCTAGGGAAGCTTCCAGCAAGAACGGAAAGCAACCCTAAGGGCCAGATTATGGCCATAACGACAAGGAGTGGACTGAAGACTGCAGATCCAGTGCCTCGGTCGGTGCCAATACCGACAAAGACCACCTCAGTCTAAGTGCAGTCGAAGAACACTTCGGCCGAGATGCCAACCGAGGTGGAGCCACAGAAAGCGGAGGAGAAAACTGAGTTTATATTCCACCTCCTGCATATAAACCACCACTTCCATTCCCCCAGTCAAGGGCCACAACACATCTAGACAAGCATTTTGGTAAGTTCCTTGACTTGATGAATAAACTACACATTAACATTCCTTTCCTTGATGCTATTCTAGGGATGCCCGCCTATGGGAAATTCTTGAAAGAGATCCTATCAAGGAAGAGGAAGCTGGAAGACTTTGGTGAAATAAGGATGACATCTAAATCCTCGGAGCTTATTCAAATCATGAAGGAGAAGATGTCACCCAAATTAAGAGATCCCGGCTCATTTTGCATTCTCATTCAGGTTGGGGATGTCACTTGTGAAGCCTTATGTGATCTTGGTGCCAGCATGAGCATCATTCCGCTGGAGCTATGTATTAAGATCGGACTTGGAGAGCCCAAGCCGGTTAAGATAAGGTTATACATGGCGGACCGCTCCATTACCCATCCCGTGGGCATTCTAGAAGACGTTCCGGTTAAGTTAGGTAACTTCTATTTACCTATAGACTTTGTTGTGCTTGATATTCCCGCAGATTATCCTATTCCTATCATTCTCGGGAGGCCATTTCTAGCAACTTCAGGTTGCAATGTGGATTGTAAGAACGCCAAGCTGAAATTCAATATTGGCGGAGATGAAGTGGAATTCGCATTACTTGCGGACATGAAGGGAGAGCAGCTAGGAGATGATATCTTCAACATCTATGATGAAGAAGAATCAAGAGAGTTGGTGAGCTCTATCCTTATTAACGATCCACTTGAAAAAGTTATCAGTTTTAGTTTAATGGAGGATGGTATAGATGCTTCTTGTGATGCAGATATACGGAGCTTAAAAGCGCTGGAAGAAGATCCAGAAGCTCAAACTGAAAGACTAATCCAGGAGAAGAAGATCTCCAGTTTCGGTTCCAGTTGCAGTACCTCGACCGAGGCACTTTCTGGACCAAGCGAGGTGGCTGAAGAACATCTCGGTCAACCTCTCTGGACCTCGACCGAGGTCGAAAGCGAGACGATGTCAACTGAGACTTTTGAAAGTCCAGTTTTTCAATCTACTCCACTGGAAGGAGGAAGCAAGGATCCCCCTCAGAAAGCACCCCCTGTTGTGGAGCTTAAACAACTCCCAAATCACTTGAGGTATATCTTTCTTGGACCGGATTCTACTTATCCCGTTATTGTTAGTGCTTCCCTCTCCGAATCTGAATTGTCTAAACTAATGCATGTCCTGAGAAAGCATCGAAAGGCTTTGGGTTATACTATAGATGATCTTATTGGCATTAAGCCATCTTTCTGCATGCATAGAATTCTAATGGAGGACGATCATAAGACTTCATGGGAACCTCAAAGACGGTTAAATCCGATCATGAAAGAGGTTGTGAAGAAAGAAATTCTTAAGTTGTTGGATGCAGGTATCATATATCCTATCTCGGACAGCAAATAGGTTAGCCAAGTACATGTAGTTCCAAAGAAAGGAGGGATGACCGTTGTGACGAATAAGAACAACGAGTTAATCCCAACCAGGACCGTCACGGGCTGGAGGGTTTGCATTGATTACAGGAAGCTGAACACGGCCACTCGGAAGGACCCTTTTCCACTTCCCTTCATTGATCAAATGCTCGAACGGTTGGCCCAGCATTCACACTTCTGCTATTTAGACAACTATAGTGGTTTCTTCCAGATTCCTATCCATCCGGATGATCAGGAGAAGACCACTTTCACTTGTCCATGGGGGACATTCGCTTATAGGAGGATGCCATTTGGATTATGCAATGCACCCGCTACCTTCCAGCGATGCATGATGGTAATCTTTTCCGAGTATATAGAGGAGATCATGGAGGTATTTATGGATGATTTTCAGTATATGGTTCCTCTTTTGATGATTTCCTATCTAACCTTTCTCTAGTGCTACAAAGATGTGAAGACACTAATCTTGTCTTGAATTGGGAGAAGTGTCATTTTATGGTTAATGAAGGCATTGTGCTAGGACACCTCGTTTCTAATCGAGGTATTAAGGTCGATCGCGCTAAGATCGAGACTATTGAGAAACTCCCTCCCCTTTGTTCTGTTAAAGGTGTGAGGAGTTTTCTCGGGCATTCAGGTTTCTACTGGAGATTCATCAAGGACTTCTCTAAGATTTCTAAACCTCTAACTAACCTCTTGAATAAAGATGTTATTTTTGAGTTTTCGCAGGAGTGTCTTGATGCATTTTACAGGATTAAGGAAGCGTTGATCTCCGCTCCCATTATCCAACCTCCGGATTGGACCTTGCCCTTTGAGATCATGTGTGATGCTAGTGATGTAGCAGTAGGAGCGGTGCTTGGACAAAAGAAGGATGGCCGGACAACCGCCATTTACTATGCTAGCAAGACGCTAGATGAAGCCCAGCGCAACTACTTTACCACCGAGAAGGAGTTATTGGCGGTTGTATATGCTTTCGAGAAGTTTCGTTCTTACTTAGTAGGAGCGAAAGCCATTGTCTACACCGACCATGCAGCCATCCGTTACTTGCTTGCTATGAAAGATGCCAAGCCACGCCTTATTCGATGGATTCTCTTGCTTCAAGAATTTGACCTAGAGATCCGCGATAAGAAGGGATCCGAAAATTTTGTTGCGGATCACCTCAGCCGGCTACCTCCATCTTCACGCGAGAAGGACAACCCACCCATAGACGATTCATTCCCCGATGAGCACTTGCACTTGTTGGAGCGTTTGATAGACTTACTTATCTCACCCCATGATGAAGGTGAAGTATGGGGTGAGGGAACCTCCCATCACGCATAGAGATACCGTATGGTCCAACTAGCGACCTTAAATCAAGAGCTTCTTGGGAGGCAACCCAAGGTATTGCTTTCTTTTCCCTTTTTCTAGTCTAGCTTAGATAGTTTGCTTTTGCTTTGCTTTGTTTTGTTTTGGCGTCCTAGACAGACAACAGGTGACATCTAAGGAAGGAATACAACCCATGAGCACAACTGGAAGGACATAAGTTCGAGAATTTGAGAAGACGGAGTTTGACTGAGACACATCTCGGTTGCTGTCACAGCACCTCGACCGAGATGATTCTTGAGCAACTGAGGCAATTAGGGTTTCTGAAGATTCACCTCGGTCCGTACCACCTCGGTCTAGTCGAGACCATCTCGAACGAGATGACAACAGTTCCAGAAAAGGGTATAAAAGGGGGCTGAGATTTCTCTCTCCTCCCTTTACCCTCTTCTCGACCGCGGCACATATCTCACCTTGTTCCTCCGTTCTTCGCTCGTTTTCGACGATTCTCGCTTCCAAACTGCAAGTAAAGGGTAGAGGATCACATTGCAAGCACCAATCTGCAAAAAAGAACGAATCGAATTGACCGAATCTGGGTAATTATCGAAAAAACCCTAACTTCGTCTTTCTCCACTGATTTATCTCGTTCTGGGCTTTAGTTGCCCCTACATTTGCTGAGAAACAGATTAAGTACCCCATAGGAACCCGTGGTAGTGATTTTGGGGGAAAAGAACTGGATTTTTGAGGGAATCGATCAAACAGCTCTTCGCCTCGGTCCAGTCGGCCTGTGCCTCGGCCGAGGTGTTCTACAGGGTTGTCAGAGCAACCGAGGTGACCTGACAGATTACAGAGAGATGAGTTCTGGCAGGCAGTTGGTCCTGAGGGACAGATCTTTTCCCTCTCCTTCTTCTTCTTCTTCTCGACCTACTAGACCGGTGATCCACGAGAGACACCGGGTCGATTATGACCGCATAGCGGCCCGTCCAGTGATTGCACCTTGCTTCCTGGACATTTCAGCCTTTGATTGCCTCCACGTTGATGATGATTTGAGGCGTATGATTTCTGTTGTGGGGCTGGAGTAGTTTACAAAGATTAGAGCTCCGGCCTATCTAGAGCCTAGACTGGAGTTTGTCAGCTCCTTTACCTACTTGCCTACCGAGCAGTCCGTGAAGTACCGGTTGATGAACCGGAATTACTTGGTTCCTTTAGTTTACTGGCGGGATATCTTTGGCTTCCCGATTCCGACTGTTGCTGATTTTCCCTCCCGAACTGTAGCTAGGGAGTTCTGGGGACAGATAGCTCACGTGGTTGAGCATGCTGACAGATGGAGACTTGGAGATTCAAGGGAGAGGATTATATTCCATCTTGCTTTTCGACTGGCCCACAGGATTTTCAGTGAGACTCTTTTGGCGCGTACTGAAACGCCCCAGAAGGTCAGACAGGGCGAGCTTCTGAGTTTATACTGCATGGTGACTGGAGGAGTCCTAGATTTTGGGTTGATGCTGGCAGAGGATCTGCATAAGATCAAGGCGAAGGGGAAGGGTGACATCTGTTGTGGAGGTATTGTGACTCATATAGCGAGTTACATGGATATGGACCTCAGTGCTTGTACCATGGTGGCGGCTGCCAAGCCGCTTGGACTTTGAAAAGATTATTACTCGGAGGATAATGGTTCCCCGAGGACTTACTACGCCATATGTGGCAATGCCATGGGAGCCGACTGCACCGCAGGGGATCAGATGGTCGGCTCAGTTCTCCGTGTTTGATCCACATTACTGGCAGACTGCGTGGATCCCATTTATGGAGGATGCTAGAGAGGCAGCAGCTGCAGCAACTCAGGGACCAACTGAGGAGGATGAGGCTGAGGAGGATGATGATGATGATGATGATGATGATGATGTTGCTGAGGATGGTGGTGTTCCTATGGATACGGGCACTGATACTGCTGGGACGAGTGCGCTGGTCATCGATTTGGATGTTGACGAGACTGAGGAGGAGCCGGCAACAACAGCAGCACGTCCCGCTAGGCGTAGAGTACGCCGGCAGAGGGATCTACTTGCTCACCGTCGGATCGACGATCTGACAGATCAGATGATAGACTCCTATGCTGCCCTGACTGTAGACATCCAGGAGAGATTTGACGACCAGCGCCGAGAGATCGAGAGCTGGACTCATCAGATGCTAGAGGGCTAACACTATCAGAGACGGATGGCTGAGATTCAGTTTCAGCATGTCATGGGCTATCCATTTGACCCATCCCAGTATCCGTATGTGCCACCACCACCACCACCACCGGATCGAGATTATTGAGAGCTTGCAGGATTTTCTTTCTTTATTTATTATGCAGCTTAGCTATGTCCGGTGAGTTTATTTTATTTCTCTAGACTTATTTTGACCCATTGGGACAATGTGTCCCAAGTATGGGGTATTGGATGTATTATCTGACTTTGGATGTATCATTTGACTCTATTTGGATATTTATATTTTATTTTGCTCTATATGCTTATCTGAGACTACATGCATGCATACAGGTTATTTGATTTAGAATAACATCAAAAACTGGACAGAAAAAAAAAAATTTTGACCTCGACCGGGATGGTTCTGGCCAAACGAGGTTGACCACCTCGGTTGACTCAGAACATCTCGACCGAGGTGGTTTTCCAAACTGAGAATTTTCGAAATGTTTTGTGCTTATTTTCTGGATGTGACATCAGTGAAGACTTTGTTTGCTGACTGGTTTTGAAATCTTTATATGTTTGAAAGGTTTTATGATATGTTTAATTTGCTAAATGCTTTGTTTAAAAATTTTGGCATGATTAATACTTTGTTTTTTATCCAAATTATGTTGAATTTGAAGGTTGACACCACATGATGAGTTCTCTCACTTTCTTCCTGGAAAGACCAAGGCAATTCATTCTTTTCTCTTCTTCTTCTTCTTGATCATGCTTAGCCCCTCATATACATATTTTCCTCCCTTTACCTATCCGGGAATTTGGAAGCAAGAAAGTGAAAAGCAGGTGAAAGAAAAGTTGAGAAGTTGGCTGGAAGTGAAAGTGTTAGAAAGTAATAAATAAGTTTGGGGAAGTCAATCATGATGATGAGTAACTCGGCACCATTCACATAGCTGGGTGTTTGTGTCTTGCCAAAGTCGGATTGAGCGATATTCCTAACGGGTCATGGTATGTGCATCAAGGGTTTGATGCATCTCAAGAAATTGATGATTGCTGATTTCCTAGGCTTCGGTTATTGTGCACCTCTGTCCATGCATCCCAAAAAGTAAAGTAAAAAAGAAAAGTGTGAAATAAGCAAAGCTTATTGGTGGATGATGTTGAAAGTCAAGTGAAAGTGAAGTGATATCCTTTTCCCGGATTCTTGCACCACATTACCTTCTACACATCCCTACCCTACACGTTTCTTGACCTTTCTTTTGGGAAGCCCTTGAGACCTCGAGCTTGTTGATTGACTTAGTGGTTTAAACTGGATTATACATGATTAATTTCCATAATTATGATTTATTATGCATTCTATGATTTTATGCAAAGATGAATAACTTTCTTATATTTATAAAACGTTTTAAGCATATTTTGATTTTAAATTCCATGAAGTATTCTCTTAGAGTGATCTATGATTGTAGCACACCATTAAAATGTTTTGAAGGACTTTTTCATTGATCTTCATGACTAATAATCCATTCTATTTTGTATTTTATATTCGGAACTTGCTTGGGGACAAGCAAGGGCTAATTATGGGGAATTTTGATAGCATGAATTATTGTCTATATTTTGGGGCCTGTTTAGACGTTTTATCTTCAATAAGCTGCATGCTTGTATATATATATATATTATGTGATTATATTGTCGTTTCATCTACCTTTGCAAGAATCGAGGTCTACACCAAGTTTCGTTGTAATCGTAGGTAAAATGGCACGTTTTGCATCAAAAAGGAGCAAAAGGAGCTAAGGAGTCAATGGAGCTACATTCAGGAGTTTAAGGAAGAATCCAGGAATCATGGATTTGGATTATAGATTCACTTTGGACCAGATTTGAGAGATTTTACATTCAGTTGTGATTCACCTCGGTTGACTACAGAGTCACCTCGACCGAGGTGATCCAGAGGAGCCGACTCGACCGAGGCGAACACCTTGGATGCGGCAAGGATATTTTATTCTTGGCTGAGATCTTTTATTTTTGGAAGGAGGATCTTATCTTTTTAAGCTGGATTTCTGGAAGGAAGAAGATAATTTAACCCATATATTTTACCTATTTTTATGGGAAAAGATCTTTCTAAGATATCTTATCTTTGGAGGGTAATTTTCCTATAAAAAGGGTCGGATTTTCCACAAATCCGATCGTGCTATACCCACCGAATATCTCGCATACACTCCAGTTGGGAGATTTGAAGAACCTTTTTGAAGGTTGAAGAAGGAAGTTTATATCTTTTATAGCTTTGTGAAGGGTCTTGTAAGATTCCTTTAGATTCCCTTCATTGTTGTTTGTCTTGTTGGATTTTAATCCAAGGAACGCTTGTTGTTTGATAATTGATTCAGTTATTGAAGCCTTTCTCTTAAGGTTTTCTTGTTCAATTACTCTCTTTCTTCCCATATATTTGATTATTACTTTTATGATGATGAGTGGCTAATTTCCTTGTGTGATTCTAGGGGGATTGGCTGAAGGTTGTGGGAAAAACAATGATAGAATGATCTTTAATCACAGTAGGACCCTGAAAGTTCGAATCTTTACCTTAACCCTAAGCATCTCGCTCAGTCGATGAACATCTCGGCCGGGATGGAATTCTTCTGACCGAGGTGACTTATCTGATCCGAAACTGAGAGTTAAGTGTTAGAGTTTGCAAAATCCTATTCTTATTATACCTTTTCTGGTTCAATGCAAGCCTAGGATGAGACTTACCCGGTGGTGAGATGAAGACTCGAACCTAGGGCGGCGTGTACCTGCTGCCAGAATCTCGAGGTAAAACACCCGTCCCTATCCGAGATGATAGTCCTCGGTATTCCATGTAGCCTCACAATTTGACGTGTAAACTCCTCGTCTAGATGACTCACCGTCCACGTATCCCGAATGGGGATGAAATGTGCGGTCTTTGTCAACCGATCCACTACTACCCATATCGCGTCAAAGCTCCTACTCGGCCTGATAGCATGAGTTATAGTCTATATTTTGGGGTTTGTTTGGACGTTTTATCTTCAATAATCTGCATGTTTGTATGTATATTATGTGATTATATTACCATTTCATCTACCTTTGCAAGAATCGAGGTCTACACCTAGTTTTGTTGTAATCGTAGGTAAAATGGCACGTTTTGCATCAAAAAGGAGCAAAAGGAGCTATGGAGTCATTGGAGCTACATTCAGGAACATAAGGAACTATCCAGGAAGCATAGCCATGGATTAAAGATTCACTTTGTACCAGATTTGAGAAATTTCACATTCAGTTGTGACTCACCTCGGTTGACCACAGATTCACCTCGACAGAGGTGATCCAGGGAAGCCGACTCGACCGAGGCGAACACCTAGGACGCGGCGAGAATATTTTATTCTTGGCTGAGATCTTTTATCTTTGGAAAGAGATCTTATATTTTTGGGCTTGGCTCCTGGAAGGAAGAAGATATACTAGATCGTATATTTTACCTATTTTTATGGGAAGAGATCTATCTAAGATATCTTATCTTGGGAGAGTAATTTTCCTATAAAAAGGGTCGGATTTCCCACAAATCCGACATCCGCATACAGTTGGAGATTCCGCAATATACCGCAGCAACCATACTCCAGTTGGGAGATTTGAAGAACCTTTTTGAAGGTTGAAGGAAGATTGAAGATCATAGCTTTTATAGCTTTTGAAGGGTTTTGTAAGATTATCTTAGATTCCCTTCCTTGTTGTCTTGCCTTGTTGGATTTCTATCCAAGGAACGCTTTTGTTGTGATATTTGATTCAGTTATTGAAGTCTTTTCATTAAATTCTTCTTGTTCAAATATTCACCTTCTTCCCATATATTTGATTATTGCTTTCATGATGATGAGTGGCTAATTTCCTTGTGTGATTCTAGGGTGATTGGATGAAGGTTGTGGGAAAGACAATGATAGAATAATCTTAGATTCCAGTAGGACCCTGAAAGTTCGAGTCTTTAACCTTAACCCTAAGCATCTCGCTCAGTCGATGAACATCTCGGCCGGGGTGGAACTTGGCTGACCGAGGTGGCTTATCTGATCCTAAACTGAGAGTTAAGTGTTAGAGTTTGCCAAATCCTATTCTTATTACACCTTTCCTGGTTCAATGCAAGCCTAGGATGAGACTTACCCGGTAATTCCTTAGTTTGTGTACCTAAGATCATAAGTGTAGGTAATAAAGGCTTGTCCTTTATTGGGGTTTGAGTGTGCTTTCATCCCATCTTTGTGAGTTAGCCTGAGACTTACCCGGTAAAGGTTGATTCTATTCCCTTAGATGGTGTGCTAGTTTGAGGTTATAGTTCTTTATCTTAATTCCTTGAGACTTACCCGGTAATAGGAGTTACGGTTTTGGATTAGTGAGTAGTGAGACTTACCCGGTGATCTATTCCACTTTAGTAAAACCTTCGCTATGCAAAAATCTCAGCTTTGTCCGCTTATCTTTAGATCTTGAGTTGGAACCACAACTAGATGCTTTAATCCCTAGAATTGCATGTTTGCTTTATTGACTTCTTTATCATCCTTGATTGTTTTGATCACCTCTTGTGGTTAGTATTTACATAAGCATACCGTAATTGGACTTTGTTTCACTAAGTCCCTGTGATCGACCCCTGGAATTCCTTGTTTTTACTACGATTGACCCGTACACTGCGGGTTCGCATCCTTGTTTTAAGCTTACGTCTAGGGTTATAAATTTAAAGCTTGCACACACCGTTTGGAGCGAACAAGTCTTTGGCGCCGTTGCCGGGGACTGTTCTTGCTTTTTCTATTGATCTTTCTGCTTGAGTGTTCTTGCAGGTTTGTGTTCTTAGGTACATACGAAGTTCTCGCTCCGGCAACAGAACAGAGTTTCGCCAAGGAACAAGTTTTTGGCGCCGTTGCCGGGGAATTGGTCTAGACCGAGCCGGTTACGGTTTGCTCTTGGGGGACTTGCCCCCGTGTCTTCTAACCACTCTACTTGAGTGACTTTTGCAAGTTCTTTCTTAGGTTTATGCGAAGAATCCCGCACTGGGAAGGAAATCGTTCCTTACGATCCCGAACCAGAAAAGACATACAAGCGACGCTTAAGAGAAGCGAAGATGGCCCAATAAGACAACCGCGATCTTGAGGCCGAGTTGAAAGAGGCGTTAGAGCTGCTACGCCTCAGCAGGGAAGAACTAATGCAAGAGAAGGAGGAAACTCGCACCAAGACTGAAGCAATCGAAGCAGAGATGGCAGCCATACGAGACCAGATTCTACTTCGACCGAGGGAAGATCCAATTGCTGATCCTCGACCGATGCAGGTCCCAGTTGCTGACCCTCGACCGAGGCAGGCCCCAGTACCTGACGCCCCGGCCGATGTACTTCCACCTCGGGTGCCAGTCCGAGACGTTCTTCTTGCAGGAATACCACAAACCCTAGGTCAAAGGATGGACCCCAATCAACAATTGAGGCGTCCAGGAGTTAACCTAGGAGATCCAGCGGACCTTGACTATGAACTTCGACCGCAAGTTCTATCCATGATTCGCCAATGCCAATTCGGAGGGCTAGAGAAGGAATCACCACATCAACATCTTCAAAACTATGAGATCTTGATGGAGACCTTGAGACCTCCGAGGATTGAAAATAACAACTACAAGCTAAGACCTTTTTACTTTTCTTTAAAAGATAGAGCTCTTACTTGGTATCAATCTCTTCCTCCAGGAAAAATTAGCACATGGGAGGAGATGACAACGAAATTCTTGACCAAATTCTTTCCCCCCTCAAAGACAGCTGAAATGAGAGGGAAGATCAACGCTTTCATTATGAAGGACAAGGAGAGCCTGTCCAAGTCATGAGAGCAGTTCAAGGACATTCTTTTGGATTGCCCACATCATGGGATTCCAAAGTTAGAGTTATTGGAGATGTACTTCAAGGGACTGGACGGAAGCACCCAGTTCAACCTCCAACTACTCTCCGCCGGTACCTTTATGGACATGGCGATTGACGAAGCTTGGGACTTCATTAAGAAGCAAGCTTTGCATATGCAGAAGTACACGCACCAAGGAGCTGAAGGTGGAGTTAAAAGAGTTAACTTCCAAGAAACTCAGCCCAACAACAATCAACTCACGTCTTTGAAGAATGACGTGAAGCAATTGAAGGAACTCTTGGCTGCTCAAACCAAGAAGGAAGAGCAAGGGCAAAGGAACAACAACAATGGGTACCGTAACAACAACAACGATTCCCGGAACAACAACTACAACAACAACAATAGAGGATTCAATAGCAATAACTGGAGGGCGAACAACCAAAATTCTGGTAACAATCATTCAAACTCCAACTCTAACGATTCCTCTAACCCTTTCCTCTCTTCCCCTCCTTCTTCTTCTTCTACTCCATTAAAGAGTCAGGGGTAAGGATCAAGTTCGTCTCAGCCGGAAAAGAAAGACGCAGTTCTGGAGGCTATCTTGATCAAGCTCAACGCTATGGAGACTTTTATGACTTCATTTTCGAAGGCCCAAAAAGCCTTTGAGCAACAACTTGCAAGTAGGGCGAATGAAGCGCCAAGAGATCCAAGGAAGCTCCCAGCAAAGACGGAAAGCAACCCTAAGGGCCAGATCATGGCCATAACTACGAGGAGTGGACTGAAAACTGCAGATACGGTGCCTCGGTCGGTGCCAGTACCGACGAAGACCACCTCGGTCCAGGTACAGTCGAAGAACACCTCGACCGAGATGCCAACCGAGGTGGAGCCATAGGAAGCGGAGGGGAAAACTGAAGTTTATGTTCCACCTCCTGCATACAAACCACCACTTCCATTCCCCCAGTCAAGAGCCAGAGCACATCTAGACAAGCACTTTGGTAAGTTCCTTGACTTGATGAATAAACTGCATATTAACATTCCTTTCCTTGATGCTATTCTAGGAATGCCCGCCTATTGGAAGTTCTTGAAGGAGATCATATCAAGGAAGAGGAAACTGGAAGATTTTGGTGAAGTTAGGATGACATCTAAATCCTCGGAGCTAATTCAAATCATGAAGGAGAAGATGCCACCTAAGTTAAGAGATCCCGACTCATTTTGCATTCCCATTCAAGTTGGGGATGTCACTTGTGAAGCCCTGTGTGATCTAGGAGCCAGCGTGAGCATCATTCCGCTGTTAATTAGATAATTTTTATAAAAATGTTTTATATTAATTTTAAAATAAATTAATTTTAAAATAAATTAATTATAAAACAAATTAAAACAATAACTTTTTTATAAAAAATGTTTTATATTAATTTTAAAATAAATTAATTAGATAATTTTTTAAAAATTAAAAAAACATTGTTTTAATTTATTATTAAAATAAATAAATCAGTTTTCTATTTTTTAATATTAATTTATTTTCTTTCTTTTAGTTTTGGATAATAAATAAAATAGAAAATTTATTTATTTATTTTAATAATAAATTAAAGCAGTGATTTTTTTAATTTTTTAAAAGAGTCCATATTTTATTTATTTTTTTAAATAAATGATAACGCATAACACTGATTTTTTTGAATTTTTTAAAATTTATCTAATTTATTTATTTTTAAATTAATATAAAATATTTATTTTAAAAGTTACTATTTTACTTTATTTTTAATATAAATAAATTATTCTTTCTATTTTAATTTGTTTTTTAATTTAATTTAATTTAATTTTTTTTTTATGTTTTTAATGGAATTTAAAAAGGTGAAATGAATTTGGGCAAAATTCGGAAAATAACAAAAACTTAAGGGTACCATCTGAACTTGAAAAAGTTGTTGGACAAAATCCGGAATACCCCAAACCACGAGGGTACCATCCAGAATTTCCCTTTTTATTTTTAACATGTAATCACTCACCCTTGCAGTGAGCATTAAAACCGTTATAGGTGCTTGAGATAGCTCATTCCTTCGCCGACAGACCTACACACGTACAGAAGATGACAACATACATAGAGAAATGCCATTTTATCAACTCGCTGAAACAGGGCAGTTCATAATAAGCAACAATTTTCGCTACTCGTCAACATAAAAGAAATACCGATTTCAAGATTGTCGCTAACTCTGAAGCACCAGATGGCACTACATTGGTGGCAATAGCAGTATCTATTCCCCTATATTGTCAAAGAAAAAAAATTTAGGCAGCAAGAACACCTTCACTTTTTGCAAATATCAGGACACAAAGTACCCAACCCAGCCAAATTTCATATTCACGAGTTACTTACATCTTATTTATGTTAATTGTAAGCAAAATCGACCCAAACGCAAACAATAATACAAATTAGCGCTCGATTTCCACTCCTCCGTTAAGTAACACAAAGCAAAAACGAAAAGTTCGTACAATATGCGTACAACAGAAGTTACAGAACCAAACAAAAGTTTAGGGTTTTAGTGAAAGGGGAAAAACAAGAACAGTCGAACCTGGAAAGTGAAATACACAGGTGATTGAACGAAGTAACGTCGCAACAGTTGGCGAGTTCAAGAGCCAATGAACGTACACCGTCGCTGCTGATGCCGGTGATTGAATTCGGTTGGTTAACCGGCATAATGAACGAAGGAAACTCGTTTTCTGCTCTACTCGTTTTCTGCTCGTGGAAGGAAACTCGTTTTCTGCTCTACTCGTTTTCTGCTCGTGGAAGGAAACTCGTTTTCTGCTCTACTCGTTTTCTGCTCTACTCGAGTTCAAGAGCCAATGAAATACACAGGCTCGTGGAAGGAAACTCGTTTTCTACTCTACTCGTTTTCTGCTCTCAAGTTTAAACATATGGCGAGCCAATGAACGAAGTAACATCGTTTTCTGCTCAAAATGTATATTGTTACTTTGTTGATTGCTTTTTTTAAGATACCTTATTTTGGAGATACCTTTCCTTTTCGTACCGGTAAAAAATACACAGGCTCGTGGAGATACCTTGCCTTTTCGTACAGGTAAAAAATAAAGTTACTTTTTATTGTTGCTTTGTTGATTGCTTTTTTGAAATATACCTTATTTGGAGATACCTTGTTTACTTTTGCCTTATTTACCTTGTGTACTATCACATTGCTTATTCAGAATCCAAATTATACTCTCTCTTTGTTTCAAATGCTTTATTTTTGGGCATCAGCAACTGTGTTTTCTTTCTGCAGATATTATCCATGGTTGAAATTGGGCCATATACTCGCATCTGTTTCCATTAAGGTGGTGGACATCAAGTCCTTGGCTACTACTATCCCTTTTAGCCTAAATAGATCTTGCGATCTTTTCTGATTTCTCTGGTTCTTTGGCTCCATTTAATATTGTTGCATGAGATATTTCTTTGAATATTGCAGCCTGGATTTGAGGCATGTGCACTGGATTTTCACGTCTCAACAACCATAAATCGAACAGAAAAGGATAGAGTTGTAAGTGTTTCTACTTCAAAAAAGATTTTTATAAACAACTCCCGGAAAATTGGTGGAAATTTGTTATCAAACACTTGAGTTTGTTTTTTTGTGATAGGCGAAAAATCTCGGAAAGGTGAAAAACGGCCGGTTTTGCGGTTTTACGGAAAAAAGGCGTCCGAACTCAGAATTACAATTGCTATACCTTTCCGAGAAGGTTGAAGGAAGATTGAAGATCATAGCTTTTATAGCTTTTGAAGGGTTTTGTAAGAATATCTTAGATTCCCTTCCTTGTTGTCTTGCCTTGTTGGATTTCTATCCAAGGAACGCTTTTGTTGTGATATTTGATTCAGTTATTGAAGTCTTTTCATTAAATTCTTCTTGTTCAAATATTCACCTTCTTCCCATATATTTGATTATTGCTTTCATGATGATGAGTGGCTAATTTCCTTGTGTGATTCTAGGGTGATTGGATGAAGGTTGTGGGAAAGACAATGATAGAATAATCTTAGATTCACGTAGGACCCTGAAAGTTCGAGTCTTTAACCTTAACCCTAAGCATCTCGCTCAGTCGATGAACATCTCGGCCGGGGTGGAACTTGGCTGACCGAGGTGGCTTATCTGATCCTAAACTGAGAGTTAAGTGTTAGAGTTTGCCAAATCCTATTCTTATTACACCTTTCCTGGTTCAATGCAAGCCTAGGATGAGACTTACCCGGTAATTCCTTAGTTTGTGTACCTAAGATCATAAGTGTAGGTAATAAAGGTTTGTCCTTTATTGGGGTTTGAGTGTGCTTTCATCCCAACTTTGTGAGTTAGCCTGAGACTTACCCGGTAAAGGTTGATTTTATTCCCTTAGATGGTGTGTTAGTTTGAGGTTATAGTTCTTTATCTTAATTCCTTGAGACTTACCCGGTAATAGGAGTTACGGTTTTGGATTAGTGAGTAGTGAGACTTACCCGGTGATCTATTCCACTTTAGTAAAACCTTCGCTATGCAAAAATCTCAGCTTTGTCCGCTTATCTTTAGATCTTGAGTTGGAACCACAACTAGATGCTTTAATCCCTAGAATTGCATGTTTGCTTTATTGACTTCTTTATCATCCTTGATTGTTTTGATCACCTCTTGTGGTTAGTATTTACATAAGCATACCGTAATTGGACTTTGTTTCACTAAGTCCCTGTGATCGACCCCTGGAATTCCTTGTTTTTACTACGATTGACCCGTACACTGCGGGTTCGCATCCTTGTTTTAAGCTTACGTTTAGGGTTATAAATTTAAAGCTTGCACACACCGTTTGGAGCGAACAAGTCTTTGGCGCCGTTGCCGGGGACTGTTCTTGCTTTTTCTATTGATCTTTCTGCTTGAGTGTTCTTGCAGGTTTGTGTTCTTAGGTACATACGAAGTTCTCGCTCCGGCAACAGAACAGAGTTTCGCCAAGGAACAAGTTTTTGGCGCCGTTGCCGGGGACTTGGTCTAGACCGAGCCGGTTACGGTTTGCTCTTGGGGGACTTGCCCCCGTGTCTTCTAACCACTCTACTTGAGTGACTTTTGCAGGTTCTTTCTTAGGTTTATGCGAAGAACCCGCACTGGGAAGGAAATCGTTCCTTACGATCCCGAACCAGAAAAGACATACAAGCGACGCTTAAGAGAAGCGAAGATGGCCCAATAAGACAACCGCGATCTTGAGGCCGAGTTGAAAGAGGCGTTAGAGCTGCTACGCCTCAGCAGGGAAGAACTAATGCAAGAGAAGGAGGAAACTCGCACCAAGACTGAAGCAATCGAAGCAGAGATGGCAGCCATACGAGACCAGATTCTACTTCGACCGAGGGAAGATCCAGTTGCTGATCCTCGACCGATGCAGGTCCCAGTTGCTGACCCTCGACCGAGGCAGGCCCCAGTACCTGACGCCCCGGCCGATGTACTTCCACCTCGGGTGCCAGTCCGAGATGTTCTTCTTGCAGGAATCCCACAAACCCTAGGTCAAAGGATGGACCCCAATCAACAATTGAGGCGTCCAGGAGTTAACCTAGGAGATCCAGCGGACCTTGACTATGAACTTCGACCGCAAGTTCTATCCATGATTCGCCAATGCCAATTCGGAGGGCTAGAGAAGGAATCACCACATCAACATCTTCAAAACTATGAGATCTTGATGGAGACCTTGAGACCTCCGAGGATTGAAAATAACAACTACAAGCTAAGACCTTTTTACTTTTCTTTAAAAGATAGAGCTCTTACTTGGTATCAATCTCTTCCTCCAGGAAAAATTAGCACATGGGAGGAGATGACAACGGAATTCTTGACCAAATTCTTTCCACCCTCAAAGACAGCTGAAATGAGAGGGAAGATCAACGCTTTCATTATGAAGGACAAGGAGAGCCTGTCCAAGTCATGAGAGCGGTTCAAGGACATTCTTTTGGATTGCCCACATCATGGGATTCCAAAGTTAGAGTTATTGGAGATGTACTTCAAGGGACTGGACGGAAGCACCCAGTTCAACCTCCAACTACTCTCCGCCGGTACCTTTATGGACATGGCGATTGACGAAGCTTGGGACTTCATTGAGAAGCAAGCTTTGCATATGGAGAAGTACACGCACCAAGGAGCTGAAGGTGGAGTTAAAAGAGTTAACTTCCAAGAAACTCAGCCCAACAACAATCAACTCACGTCTTTGAAGAATGACGTGAAGCAATTGAAGGAACTCTTGGCTGCTCAAACCAAGAAGCAAGAGCAAGGGCAAAGGAACAACAACAATGGATACCGTAACAACAACAACGGTTCCCGGAACAACAACTACAACAACAACAATAGAGGATTCAATAGCAATAACTGGAGGGCGAACAACCAAAATTCTGGTAACAATCATTCAAACTCCAACTCTAACGATTCCTCTAACCCTTTCCTCTCTTCCCCTCCTTCTTCTTCTTCTACTCCATTAAAGAGCCAGGGGTAAGGATCAAGTTCGTCTCAGCCGGAAAAGAAAGACGCAGTTCTGGAGGCTATCTTGATCAAGCTCAACAATATGGAGACTTCTATGACTTCATTTTCGAAGGCCCAAAAAGCCTTTGAGCAACAACTTGCAAGTAGGGCGAATGAAGCGCCAAGAGATCCAAGGAAGCTCCCAGCAAAGACGGAAAGCAACCCTAAGGGCCAGATCATGGCCATAACTACGAGGAGTGGACTGAAAACTGCAGATCCAGTGCTTCGGTCGGTGCCAATACCGACGAAGACCACCTCGGTCCAGGTACAGTCGAAGAACACCTCAACCGAGATGCCAACCGAGGTGGAGCCACAGGAAGCGGAGGGGAAAACTGAAGTTTATGTTCCACCTCCTGCATACAAACCACCACTTCCATTCCCCCAGTCAAGAGCCAGAGCACATCTAGACAAGCACTTTGGTAAGTTCCTTGACTTGATGAATAAACTACATATTAACATTCCTTTCCTTGATGCTATTCTAGGAATGCCGGCCTATGGGAAGTTCTTGAAGGAGATCCTATCAAGGAAGAGGAAACTGGAAGATTTTGGTGAAGTTAGGATGACATCTAAATTCTCGGAGCTAATTCAAATCATGAAGGAGAAGATGCCACCTAAGTTAAGAGATCCCGGCTCATTTTGCATTCCCATTCAAGTTGGGGATGTCACTTGTGAAGCCCTGTGTGATCTAGGAGCCAGCGTGAGCATCATTCCGCTGTTAATTAGATAATTTTTATAAAAATGTTTTATATTAATTTTAAAATAAATTAATTTTAAAATAAATTAATTATAAAACAAATTAAAACAATAACTTTTTTATAAAAAAATGTTTTATGTTAATTATAAAATAAATTAATTAGATAATTTTTTAAAAATTAAAAAAAACATTGTTTTAATTTATTATTAAAATAAATAAATCAGTTTTCTATTTTTTAATATTAATTTATTTTCTTTCTTTTAGTTTTGGAAAATAAATAAAATAGAAAAATTATTTATTTATTTTAATAATAAATTAAAGCAGTGATTTTTTTAATTTTTTAAAAGAGTCCATATTTTATTTATTTTTTAAATAAATGATAACGCATAACACTGATTTTTTTGAATTTTTTTAAAATTTATCTAATTTATTTATTTTTAAATTAATATAAAATATTTATTTTAAAAGTTACTGTTTTACTTTATTTTTAATATAAATAAATTATTCTTTCTATTTTAATTTGTTTTTTAATTTAATTTAAATTAATTTTTTTTATGTTTTTAATGGAATTTAAAAAGGTGAAATGAATTTGGGCAAAATTCGGAAAATAACAAAAACTTAAGGGTACCATCTGAACTTGAAAAAGCTGTTGGACAAAATCCGGAATACCCCAAACCACGAGGGTACCATCCAGAATTTCCCTTTTTATTTTTAACATGTAATCACTCACCCTTGCAGTGAGCATTAAAACCGTTATAGGTGCTTGAGATAGCTCATTCCTTCGCCGACAGACCTACACACGTACAGAAGATGACAACATACATAGAGAAATGCCATTTTATCAACTCGCTGAAACAGGGCAGTTCATAATAAGCAACAATTTTCGCTACTCGTCAACATAAAAGAAATACCGATTTCAAGATTGTCGCTAACTCTGAAGCACCAGATGGCACTACATTGGTGGCAATAGCAGTATCTATTCCCCTGTATTGTCAAAGAAAAAAAATTTAGGCAGCAAGAACACCTTCACTTTTTGCAAATATCAGGACACAAAGTACCCAACCCAGCCAAATTTCATATTCACGAGTTACTTACATCTTATTTATGTTAATTGTAAGCAAAATCGACCCAAACGCAAACAAGAATACAAATTAGCGCTCGATTTCCACTCCTCCGTTAAGTAACACAAAGCAAAAACAAAAAGTTCGTACAATATGCGTCCAACAGAAGTTACAGAACCAAACAAAAGTTTAGGGTTTTAGTGAAAGGGGAAAAACAAGAACAGTCGAACCTGGAAAGTGAAATACACAGGTGATTGAACGAAGTAACGTCGCAACAGTTGGCGAGTTCAAGAGCCAATGAACGTACACCGTCGCTGCTGATGCCGGTGATTGAATTCGGTTGGTTAACCGGCATAATGAACGAAGAAACTCGTTTTCTGCTCTACTCGTTTTCTGCTCGTGGAAGGAAACTCGTTTTCTGCTCTACTCGTTTTCTGCTCGTGGAAGGAAACTCGTTTTCTGCTCTACTCATTTTCTGCTCTACTCGAGTTCAAGAGCCAATGAAATACACAGGCTCGTGGAAGGAAACTCGTTTTCTACTCTACTCGTTTTCTGCTCTCAAGTTTAAACATATGGCGAGCCAATGAACGAAGTAACATCGTTTTCTGCTCAAAATGTATATTGTTACTTTGTTGATTGCTTTTTTTAAGATACCTTATTTTGGAGATACCTTGCCTTTTCGTACCGGTAAAAAATACACAGGCTCGTGGAGATACCTTGCCTTTTCGTACAGGTAAAAAATAAAGTTACTTTTTATTGTTGCTTTGTTGATTGCTTTTTTGAAATATGTAACACCCCGAATCCGCGGGACTCGGGGCGCTACGGGTTGGGACCTCACAATGGGTCCCGACCCTTAGCCTGACAACAATTTCACCGGATCTTTCAATGTGGCACAAATAAAGGCAAAACCGAAATACATTTTATGCAATGTAAGAAAACCCAAAAGAAAACAACCAACGGACTTCAGCCGATAAACAACATTAAAGACCAAAATGCCATACACGCGGCATACCAACATAATAAACAAAGAAAAAAAAAACAACCCGACTCTAACCCAAACTCACTCCTAAAATGTACGGAACCCCGGCTGCCCACTCTTCCGGATCTCTCGGCCGCATTCCTAACCTACAATGCAATCTACAACAATATCGGTATAAAACCGTTAGCTAGCATTCAAGGCATTAGAATCATGGTATTGGCACACACACACACATAAGGCATCATAAACACACAACATGTTCCAAAATACACAATCCGGTTTATTATCTTTTTATTATTAGGTCATATCCCGTTCTAATTCGCTTCTTTTGTGACACGAGAATCTTAAAGATCTCGCCCTTGTCCCCTTTCACCATACGGGTTTGTACTTGATGCGGATCAGCATCACCCGATGGACTGGTCGCAAGGCACCTCCCAGTCATCCCCATTTTGGACCGGACATAGCGGTCACCGCCCGTTATCATACACTTGGGCCAAATATAAACATATAAAGTCGGTGGTCCTATTACCGGTTTAGATGTTATAACATAAGCAATAAACACGCACATAAACAATAAACACACACCACCAAACACGCATTGAAACTAATACAGAGAATACGAGCTAAGTAAGTCCGAAGACTTACCTCGTTCCAAAGATAATCCCGCTATATCCCGCTCTCAGCTTCCCTCAGGAAGACACTCAACGCCTGTCAAAAGGCACACAATCAACATCTCTCTCACATGCTAAACGTCCTAAGACTTCTAGTCCCAATGATCTCGCAAGATCATAAACCAAAATCATGATAAGATAACAACCTCCTAATCCTCATGATCTCACAAGGTCATAACCATCACAACACATGCTAGGATACTCTCGTGCTAGTCACCATAATCTCAACAAGATCATACAACTATAATCTCCACAAACATAGAGCCATCATTTCAATCCTCATAAACTCACAAGATCAACCAAACACTCAACGTCTTACAATCCTCACAAGATAATAACACCTCAAGCTTTATAACGATCATAAATCCTCAAAACTCACCTAAGGTTCATAACCACTACTTGGTATTCTCACTAGGTTATGCTAGATCCAACCTAACATAATACTAAAACTTAACATAACTAGATCGAGGGAAGATATACTCACACGACGTCAAAAGACGGAAATCGATCAACGGATGTCGACTTGGATTCGTTCGGCCTTTACGGGATCGTTCCCAAACCTAGCACCAAAACTAAACAAATTTAGCTGGTACGCTAAACTTGAACGGAATATATAATATAAATCCAAGGGAAATACTCGTTTTCAAAACCAAGGTTAAAACAAAACCGCTCAACCATTTTCCGGGCCAAAATACACTTATATGAACATAGGTCATAATCCGTAAATAAGTCTTTGAGCCATAAACCGAATTTAATCCAATAAAGGCATAATGTATAGTATATATAAGTATAAGAATATCCCCATAATTAAAATCCAAGGTTAAAAACCGCTAACACATTTTCTGGGGCAAATTATACAATTTCAGAAATATGGGCCATCATTCATAATTAAACCTTGGGGCATTTTCTGAAAATAACTCAACAAAGGGCATAAATGCAACAATCTATAAATATGGGACAAATCTGTAATAACAAAACACTGGGTATAATTTGTAATTAAAACAAAACATAGGGGCCCGATTTGTAATATTGAAAAAGAATGCCTCCTTCAACCCTGAAACAAAACGCAGCAGAGGAGAAGTTGGGAAGGAGAAGGCGGCGGTGAGCAGGAGGCAGGGCTGGCGGCTACGCTGGGTTCCAGCAAGCTCGTGCAGACAGGGCACGAAGAGGGCCTCTCCGGTGGAGGCGCCAGTGGTGTCGGCACCATCTCACCCTGGCGGTTTCGGAGGCTTGCAGGGGCTTTCCCGGCTCTTTACTGGTGGCTCAATAGAGGCTCGAGAAGGAGAGATGAGACAGGGAAGGGAGAGGCGGCGAGACTGGTGGTTTCAGCAAGGCGACGGCAGGGCAAGGCTGGGCAAAAAGAGGGTCTCTCTCCGGATCTTCCTGGGTGGCTCGACAGAGGCGCACAGAGGGCTCGATTTAATTAGGGCAAGCTTAGGCGGAAGGTGAGAAGCACACAGGCCGGCGTTGGCTGCTCCCTAGGCGGCGACAAGGTAGGCAGGGGCTCCGATGTCCGGCGGCGTTGGTGATGTCTCACCCTGGAGGAGGCTGCAGAGAGGTTGGCGAAGGAGAGTGGGTGGCTTCGGTCTCCGGCTTCGATTGAGGCGAAATGAATGGAAGCAGAGGGGAGGTTGCTGCTTCAGCCCTGTCATGGAGAAGGTGTCCCAGAGTTACAGAGGGAGGTGAGGGGAATTGATGGGGTAAGGTTGGCGTGCAGTGAGAGATAGGTACAGAGGGGAGGGCGTTGGTCACTGCAATCCGAGGGGAGAAGCGAGGGGTCGGCCGTCCTGGAGATCGAGGGGTCGGTTTGCAAAGGTTCACAGCGGGAATGCGTGCAGCAGCCCTCACCAGACAGAGAAATCAAAGGATAGAGAGAAAGAAAAGAAAAGAAAAGAAAAAAGGAAGAAAATAAAATAAAGGATGGACTCGATTTAAATTATTCGGAACGGAATTTTCCAGTCGGAAAGATCTTTCGAACCTTTCCGAAAGTAAACCACAAAATAAATATACAGAAAATATAAGCAAAATATATACTCGTAAAAATAAAGTTTTCGATGTATAAATTGCTCCCTTAAAATATATTCTTGATAATAATTTAATAGTATAAAAACGAATAATATATAAATATATATATATATATATATGTATATATTTATAAACTCGTAAATTTCAAATTACGACGTGAAAATACTCGGAAATATATCGAGGTCATTAAAATATTTAACAAAATACGGAAACTAAATATAAAAACCGCACCCAATAAACGGGTCGTTACATTAGATCCCCCTAAAAACAAGTTTCGTCCCGAAACTTGCTATGCGTCGAACTTCTCGGTCCCTAAGGCCGAGGTAAGGACTCTCAAACTAAGAAGGCTTAAACCTTCAAATCTACACACACAATCTACTCAAACTACCACCGCAAGATAAACCAGATCATATAGCACAATCCTGCACAAGGCACAAACTATACACAACATCACACATGCACATAACTCAACCAAGGAAAGAACTAGGTCTAACGCGTCAATCCTATCGATGCTACTAGCTCAGCATAAAACTCCATCAAAGATATTAATCGTCCGTCTTCCAGTTAGCACCATCGGTTCCTTGTCTGCTAATAGATCCTCATAATTGGAAACGCATGAAAGACCGGGTGAACACCCTCACTTTCGGCGGCCACGCCAAACCACTTTCCTAACTCGCGCTAAGATCTCACAATGGTTCCGATATATCGAAAACTTAACTTCCTTCTCGGGTCTTTCTAAATGCAGCATTTCCATTTTTCCTTTCGATTTCTCTAACAAAGAAGACCGAACTCCCGATTTACACCGTTGGCTTGGATCCTTGTCAAACCAAACTTTGATGTTATGTTTCCCTAATGCTTGTTGCAATTCCAAGTAATGAAGGAAGTATTATACTTCATACCGCTGTACAAGGCACGTATGTTGTTACTTCTCCCTTTGCATCAATATTTAACCAAGACCTTGTGTTGGAGAATTAGTTGTAATCTCCAAATCCATCATACCTCAAGGCAAGACAAAACAGTTGGACCCATGAATCTCCTTTTAACTCTTAATAACTCCATTGTCGCTTTTTGTCCCATTCAATACTTCATTGTCCTCTGTAGGTTACCATAAATGGTGTTATACAACTTCTCTCTTCACAGATCTGGTAATACTCAGCACATTTAAGAAAACGTGTAGATTCTTTCACATCCTTCGGGGGTCGTCATCCCGAGACAACTTGTCATACAAATTCTCTCTTCTTCGAGAGTAGACCAAAATAACTTATCTGGAGCATTAATAAGCGGATATGGAATCACTACAACTCTTAGTGACCATGGTTTGTCCGGAATGCCGCATTTACAATATCCCAGTCTTGAATTCTCAATCGGTGACATTCAGCCTTAAACCATTCTAGAAGAGACTACCGACCCATACAACTGGTCTAGTAGATCATCTATCCGTGGTGAGGGATACTTGTTCCCAATTGTTATCTTGTTCAGCTCTCGGTAATCGATGTAAAGACGGAAATAATTGTCTCACTTTTCGCAAACTGGTGTTCTCCATAACAACTTCAAATCAAGAGTTCAAGATACGTTTGGTGTTCTCAATGGCATTTCACTAGTTCTAATGAAATCTTATCACTAAGTTCTTGCAATTTCTCTTCCACTTGCTTTCACAACTCATGTCTCTGCACAAGTATTATTTCACACGGCGCCTTAGACATCGGAATTAAATCAAGCTCAACCTTAGTGGAAAATTCCACATTCAGACGTATTGGTATCCGTGATATCTCAGGTTTCATCTTTTCTCTTCCCATCACATATCGTAATAACCGACACAATCTTGTCTTATCACTTTACAAGTGGTCATGATACTAATGATCTACCTCCATCTGTTGGGGTGAAGTCCTTTAAACACGTGTATTGTCCCATCTTTAGCTGCAATGTCTACCGTCTTCTTTCCGAGATCCTTCATCTCTTGAACTCGAGAGACTTGCTCGAGTCTTTTGACTTTTGTAGCCTTATTTAAGTATTCCTTTATCTTTATTTCATTCTCCCTCCTCGATGACATGATTGTAAAAATCTTCTAAGGTTTCTCACTTATGTGCGGCCATAAGGGTCCAAACTGCATGTCTTAACTGTGCTTCAAAACAATTGATCTTATCTTCTTCGCTTTTCATGGCATTCCATCATATGGAAGGAGCTCTCCGTATCCTTGATCAGCTTTCACCAAAGACATCCTTTCTTCAAGTAGGCGTAAAGTCAGACGACCACGGAGGCTTTGACCTCAATCTTTCATGTACTTCTTGTACATCCCATATCGACATCAAACTTCCAAAACCTCAGTCTTCTCTTACTCTTATTGGCCACCTTATGTTTCTCTTGGTATCCACGAACAACTTCACATCCGTACTAGTATGCCTTTAGGCGAAATTCCCCAACTACAATCACTGAAAGATCCACTCATTACTCCACCAAGCACTAACATCATAACTCTAAGCTTGTCACGTTGCCCTAATCTAGATTCCTCGTTGCAGGTCATAGTCACTATGACTTCGCCATGCGAGTCACAACACTTGACTTAGCTTTCGCCCGCGCAAACATGACATCCATTACCTTAGAACAACATACCATACATCCCCTCATATATTCCCCCCTTTATGCACAATAACCATAGATGATTCACCTTCCTCTTTGTCTTTTCAGTCCCACTTACCCTGATATGTGTCCTTCCCCATATGACCAACCCATGACCTAAGAAGGTCGCACCAGATCGTTACAATCCCTCCCCACACGGTATGTTACTATCACTTGCTAGAATCGATCATTTGTTACCTGATTAAGATATTTGCACTTCCCTTGATATACCTCTTCGTTGCCGATATTCAACCACCAAGAATATTCCACGTTCTGGTTACCCCTCTTTATGATCCAATCTCCTAGGTTACTCTCCCCACCTACAGTCACCAGTATCAACCCGCACTTGTGCATTTCCAGTGGTCACCGATTAGCTCATTAATGACCCTTTCCAAGATCAATGACTTACCCCCCTATCACACTTTCATGTTACCATACTACTGAAGGATACCCTCTCGGGGTATTCCGCCTTAACTTCACTAGCTCATTTAACTCTACTTTCAACTCCGTTAGCTCCTATTACGCTCCCCCCTTCCTTCCACTTCGGTAAGATAACTACACCTTCTCGGCTCTTTTGTGTCAAATGACCCAACTTCATAGGCTTAACCGTCCTTCATAATGTGTTGTAAGTGTAATTTCCCCACATCTCTATCGTTTATAACCATTCTCTTCTCTTGGTTGGTAACTTAAGTCTTTCGATCCTCGCCCCTTGTTTCATCTTTCATCTTCTTGAGATCATCATCTATACATACTTCCTCCTTCTTGGCGTTACTTAGCCTTATCATCACAACAAAATCGGTTGAATCCATTAAGGGAATTTTACTATGTGAATTTTCATCACATGATTCTTCTCTTAACTCACGTATGTCCAAAGAAATCACCCGCTTAGAATCTCGTAAAATCGACACTTCACCTTCTGGTCCTTATGTAAGCTTAACTTATGTGTCTCTTTAATCTTTCGTAACTAGTTCAATCACACTTCTCATCTTGATTCCAAAGCTTAGGAGCGCCTATAGAAAACTTTACATCCTGGAGGAATACCACCTTTAACCTTGCTAGAGTGTACACATCTCCTCTCTTATTCGCATCTTTAGTTGTCCACGCGTCTTCTTGAAGAACCATAAGTTCGTTCTCTCCCTTGGTCTCGTCGTCGTTCGATCATGGCCTTTTTAGAACCGCTTCTACACTTTAATGTTGCTCTCTTTACTTGTATTGCTCCATCTCCACCTCTCTTTATTCGTCTCGAGTTCTTCTTTCTACTTGTTCATCCTTCGTTATGTCATCTCTACTCCTCTTCGACATCCTCTTAAAGGAGTACAAGAATTCCAAGGTGTTCACCCGAACGTAGCTCTCAACTAGATACTTGAGCATATTCGTCCTCGTATGTACACTATCCTATGTAAAACGACGTCGTCTAAGGGCGATGATATCATAATAGCATCTCAACTAAATGGTCCTATATATCCATATGCTACTATATATAATAGGAATACGTATCCATAACTATATATTTCCTAAGTCCATATTACTACTAATATCACGCATTCGGCATTCCATTACAACAATACAAGGTCCAAAACATATAATTGTTCACATATACAACAATACACATAAATCATGTATATCATGCAACTACAATCAACATAAAATAATAGTCCAAAAGTATCCTAAGTCCACGATACATATCTACATATATATACATTTATATACTAAAAATCCAATGAACTATGCTGTCGAGATCCGCGGAAGGAGTGGTGGTCCGTACATTCTACCCCGACTCATGCATGTGATTTTGAAAATGAAAACTCAGAACCCGCGGGATTCTGTTTATTCCTTATTCGGCCTTTAGAAGATTGCGAGTGCCATTGTTGTCAACCTAGGGCTCTGATACCACTTTTGTAACACCCCGAATCCGCGGGACTCGGGGCGCTACGGGTTGGGACCTCACAATGGGTCCCGACCCTTAGCCTGACAACAATTTCACCGGATCTTTCAATATGGCACAAATAAAGGCAAAACCGAAATACATTTTATGCAATGTAAGAAAACCCAAAAGAAAACAACCAACGGACTCCAGCCGATAAACAACATTAAAGACCAAAATGCCATACACGCGGCATACCAACATAATAAACAAAGAATAAAAAAACAACCCGACTCTAACCCAAACTCACTCCTAAAATGTACGGAACCCCGGCTGCCCACTCTTCCGGATCTCTCGGCCGCATTCCTAACCTGCAATGCAATCTACAACAATATCGGTATAAAACCGTTAGCTAGCATTCAAGGCATTAGAATCATGGTATTGGCACACACACACACATAAGGCATCATAAACACACAACATGTTCCAAAATACACAATCCGGTTTATTATCTTTTTATTATTAGGTCATATCCCGTTCTAATTCGCTTCTTTTGTGACACGAGAATCTTAAAGATCTCGCCCTTGTCCCCTTTCACCATACGGGTTTGTACTTGATGCGGATCAGCATCACCCGATGGACTGGTCGCAAGGCACCTCCCAGTCATCCCCATTTTGGACCGGACATAGCGGTCACCGCCCGTTATCATACACTTGGGCCAAATATAAACATATAAAGTCGGTGGTCCTATTACCGGTTTAGATGTTATAACATAAGCAATAAACACGCACATAAACAATAAACACACACCACCAAACACGCATTGAAACTAATACAGAGAATACGAGCTAAGTAAGTCCGAAGACTTACCTCGTTCCAAAGATAATCCCGCTATATCCCGCTCTCAGCTTCCCTCAGGAAGACACTCAACGCCTGTCAAAAGGCACACAATCAACATCTCTCTCACATGCTAAACGTCCTAAGACTTCTAGTCCCAATGATCTCGCAAGATCATAAACCAAAATCATGATAAGATAACAACCTCCTAATCCTCATGATCTCACAAGGTCATAACCATCACAACACATGCTAGGATACTCTCGTCCTAGTCACCATAATCTCAACAAGATCATACAACTATAATCTCCACAAACATAGAGCCATCATTTCAATCCTCATAAACTCACAAGATCAACCAAACACTCAACGTCTTACAATCCTCACAAGATAATAACACCTCAAGCTTTATAACGATCATAAATTCTCAAAACTCACCTAAGGTTCATAACCACTACTTGGTATTCTCACTAGGTTATGCTAGATCCAACCTAACATAATACTAAAACTTAACATAACTAGATCGAGGGAAGATATACTCACACGACGTCAAAAGACGGAAATCGATCAACGGATGTCGACTTGGATTCGTTCGGCCTTTACGGGATCGTTCCCAAACCTAGCACCAAAACTAAACAAATTTAGCTGGTACGCTAAACTTGAACGGAATATATAATATAAATCCAAGGGAAATACTCGTTTTCAAAACCAAGGTTAAAACAAAACCGCTCAACCATTTTCCGGGCCAAAATACACTTATATGAACATAGGTCATAATCCGTAAATAAGTCTTTGAGCCATAAACCGAATTTAATCCAATAAAGGCATAATGTATAGTATATATAAGTATAAGAATATCCCCATAATTAAAATCCAAGGTTAAAAACCGCTAACACATTTTCTGGGGCAAATTATACAATTTCAGAAATATGGGCCATCATTCATAATTAAACCTTGGGGCATTTTCTGAAAATAACTCAACAAAGGGCATAAATGCAACAATCTATAAATATGGGACAAATCTGTAATAACAAAACACTGGGTATAATTTGTAATTAAAACAAAACATAGGGGCCCGATTTGTAATATTGAAAAAGAATGCCTCCTTCAACCCTGAAACAAATCGCAGCAGAGGAGAAGTTGGGAAGGAGAAGGCGGCGGTGAGCAGGAGGCAGGGCTGGCGGCTACGCTGGGTTCCAGCAAGCTCGTGCAGACAGGGCACGAAGAGGGCCTCTCCGGTGGAGGCGCCAGTGGTGTCGGCACCATCTCACCCTGGCGGTTTCGGAGGCTTGCAGGGGCTTTCCCGGCTCTTTACTGGTGGCTCAATAGAGGCTCGAGAAGGAGAGATGAGACAGGGAAGGGAGAGGCGGCGAGACTGGTGGTTTCAGCAAGGCGACGGCAGGGCAAGGCTGGGCAAAAAGAGGGTCTCTCTCCGGATCTTCCTGGGTGGCTCGACAGAGGCGCACAGAGGGCTCGATTTAATTAGGGCAAGCTTAGGCGGAAGGGGAGAAGCACACAGGCCGGCGTTGGCTGCTCCCTAGGCGGCGACAAGGTAGGCAGGGGCTCCGATGTCCGGCGGCGTTGGTGATGTCTCACCCTGGAGGAGGCTGCAGAGAGGTTGGCGAAGGAGAGTGGGTGGCTTCGGTCTCCGGCTTCGATTGAGGCGAAATGAATGGAAGCAGAGGGGAGGTTGCTGCTTCAGCCCTGTCATGGAGAAGGTGTCCCAGAGTTACAGAGGGAGGTGAGGGGAATTGATGGGGTAAGGTTGGCGTGCAGTGAGAGATAGGTACAGAGGGGAGGGCGTTGGTCACTGCAATCCGAGGGGAGAAGCGAGGGGTCGGCCGTCCTGGAGATCGAGGGGTCGGTTTGCAAAGGTTCACAGCGGGAATGCGTGCAGCAACCCTCACCAGACAGAGAAATCAAAGGATAGAGAGAAAGAAAAGAAAAGAAAAGAAAAAAGGAAGAAAATAAAATAAAGGATGGACTCGATTTAAATTATTCGGAACGGAATTTTCGAGTCGGAAAGATCTTTCGAACCTTTCCGAAAGTAAACCACAAAATAAATATACAGAAAATATAAGCAAAATATATACTCGTAAAAATAAAGTTTTCGATGTATAAATTGCTCCCTTAAAATATATTCTTGATAATAATTTAATAGTATAAAAACGAATAATATATAAATATATATATATATATATATATATATATATATATATATATATTTATAAACTCGTAAATTTCAAATTACGACGTGAAAATACTCGGAAATATATCGAGGTCATTAAAATATTTAACAAAATACGGAAACTAAATATAAAAACCGCACCCAATAAACGGGTCGTTACAAAATATACCTTATTTGGAGATACCTTGTTTACTTTTGCCTTATTTACCTTGTGTACTATCACATTGCTTATTCAGAATCCAAATTATACTCTCTCTTTGTTTCAAATGCTTTATTTTTGGGCATCAGCAACTGTGTTTTCTTTCTGCAGATATTATCCATGGTTGAAATTGGGCCATATACTCGCATCTGTTTCCATTAAGGTGGTGGACATCAAGTCCTTGGCTACTACTATCCCTTTTAGCCTAAATAGATCTTGCGATCTTTTCTGATTTCTCTGGTTCTTTGGCTCCATTTAATATTGTTGCATGAGATATTTCTTTGAATATTGCAGCCTGGATTTGAGGCATGTGCACTGGATTTTCACGTCTCAACAACCATAAATCAAACAGAAAAGGATAGAGTTGTAAGTGTTTCTACTTCAAAAAAGATTTTTATAAACAACTCCCGGAAAATTGGTGGAAATTTGTTATCAAACACTTGAGTTTGTTTTTTTGTGATAGGCGAAAAATCTCGGAAAGGTGAAAAACGGCCGGTTTTGCGGTTTTACGGAAAAAAGGCGTCCGAACTCAGAATTACAATTGCTATACCTTTCCGATAAGGTTGAAGGAAGATTGAAGATCATAGCTTTTATAGCTTTTGAAGGGTTTTGTAAGATTATCTTAGATTCCCTTCCTTGTTGTCTTGCCTTGTTGGATTTCTATCCAAGGAACGCTTTTGTTGTGATATTTGATTCAGTTATTGAAGTCTTTTCATTAAATTCTTCTTGTTCAAATATTCACCTTCTTCCCATATATTTGATTATTGCTTTCATGATGATGAGTGGCTAATTTCCTTGTGTGATTCTAGGGTGATTGGATGAAGGTTGTGGGAAAGACAATGATAGAATAATCTTAGATTCCAGTAGGACCCTGAAAGTTCGAGTCTTTAACCTTAACCCTAAGCATCTCGCTCAGTCGATGAACATCTCGGCCGGGGTGGAACTTGGCTGACCGAGGTGGCTTATCTGATCCTAAACAGAGAGTTAAGTGTTAGAGTTTGCCAAATCCTATTCTTATTACACCTTTCCTGGTTCAATGCAAGCCTAGGATGAGACTTACCCGGTAATTCCTTAGTTTGTGTACCTAAGATCATAAGTGTAGGTAATAAAGGCTTGTCCTTTATTGGGGTTTGAGTGTGCTTTCATCCCATCTTTGTGAGTTAGCCTGAGACTTACCCGGTAAAGGTTGATTCTATTCCCATAGATGGTGTGCTAGTTTGAGGTTATAGTTCTTTATCTTAATTCCTTGAGACTTACCCGGTAATAGGAGTTACGGTTTTGGATTAGTGAGTAGTGAGACTTACCCGGTGATCTATTCCACTTTAGTAAAACCTTCGCTATGCAAAAATCTCGTTTTCTGCTCGTGGAAGGAAACTCGTTTTCTGCTCTACTCGTTTTCTGCTCTACTCGAGTTCAAGAGCCAATGAAATACACAGGCTCGTGGAAGTAAACTCGTTTTCTACTCTACTCGTTTTCTGCTCTCAAGTTTAAACATATGGCGAGCCAATGAACGAAGTAACATCGTTTTCTGCTCAAAATGTATATTGTTACTTTGTTGATTGCTTTTTTTAAGATACTTTATTTTGGAGATACCTTGCCTTTTCGTACCGGTAAAAAATACACAGGCTCGTGGAGATACCTTGCCTTTTCGTACAGGTAAAAAATAAAGTTACTTTTTATTGTTGCTTTGTTGATTGCTTTTTTGAAATATACCTTATTTGGAGATACCTTGTTTACTTTTGCCTTATTTACCTTGTGTACTATCACATTGCTTATTCAGAATCCAAATTATACTCTCTCTTTATTTCAAATGCTTTATTTTTGGGCATCAGCAACTGTGTTTTCTTTCTGCAGATATTATCCATGGTTGAAATTGGGCCATATACTCGCATCTGTTTCCATTAAGGTGGTGGACATCAAGTCCTTGGCTACTACTATCCTGATGACATGAATTATGACCTATTTTTAGGCATGTATTTATATAGATTTTCCCTTTATTTTGCATGCATAGACATACATTCATGGGATTTATGATTATATTCACCTACTTTGCAAGAATATAGGTCTACATAGAGTTTTATTGCATTTGTAGGTAATTTGGCGAATTATGGAACAAAAATGGCACATTTAAGGATTAAGGCTTGAAGCGGGACAAAAAGGATCAATATAAGGAAATTAAGGTGCGGCCAAAGTATTCTCTGATACCTTCGGACGCGGGCCAAAGTATTCTCTGATACCGTCGGACGCGGGCCAAAGTATTTTCTGATACCGTCGGACGCGGCCCAAAGTATTCTCTGATACCTTCGGACGCGGGCCAAAGTATTCTCTGATACCGTCGGACGCGGGCCAAAGTATTCTCTGATACCGTCGGACGCGGCCCAAAGTATCTTCTGATACCGCCTAACGCGCCAAAGTATTCTCTGATACCTGCTGACGCGGCCCAGAGTATCTTCTGATACCAGCGGATTCGACTTCTTTTCAGCCCAAATATTTAGGGTTTTATCTTTAAACCCTAGGTTTATCCCTATATAAATCGAGGAGCCTTCAATAATTTCTCCAAAGGGAGACTAGAGGGAGTCAATTTCTCTGGTTCTTTGGCTCCATTTAATATTGTTGCATGAGATATTTCTTTGAATATTGCAGCCTGGATTTGAGGCATGTGCACTGGATTTTCACGTCTCAACAACCATAAATCGAACAGAAAAGGATAGAGTTGTAAGTGTTTCTACTTCAAAAAAGATTTTTATAAACAACTCCCGGAAAATTGGTGGAAATTTGTTATCAAACACTTGAGTTTGTTTTTTTGTGATAGGCGAAAAATCTCAGAAAGGTGAAAAACGGCCGGTTTTGCGGTTTTACGGAGAAAAGGCGTCCGAACTCAGAATTACAATTGCTATACCTTTCCGAGAAGGTTGAAGGAAGATTGAAGATTATAGCTTTCGAAGGGTTTTGTAAGATTATCTTAGATTCCCTTCCTTGTTGTCTTGCCTTGTTGGATTTCTATCCAAGGAACGCTTTTGTTGTGATATAAGATTATCAAGAGCCAATGAAATACACAGGCTCGTGGAAGGAAACTCGTTTTCTACTCTACTCGTTTTCTACTCTCAAGTTTAAACATATGGCGAGCCAATGAACGAAGTAACATCGTTTTCTGCTCAAAATGTATATTGTTACTTTGTTGATTGCTTTTTTTAAGATACCTTATTTTGGAGATACCTTGCCTTTTCGTACCGGTAAAAAATACACAGGCTCGTGGAGATACCTTGCCTTTTCGTACAGGTAAAAAATAAAGTTACTTTTTATTGTTGCTTTGTTGATTGCTTTTTTGAAATATACCTTATTTGGAGATACCTTGTTTACTTTTGCCTTATTTACCTTGTGTACTATCACATTGCTTATTCAGAATCCAAATTATACTCTCTCTTTGTTTCAAATGCTTTATTTTTGGGCATCAGCAACTGTGTTTTCTTTCTGCAGATATTATCCATGGTTGAAATTGGGCCATATACTCGCATCTGTTTCCATTAAGGTGGTGGACATCAAGTCCTTGGCTACTACTATCCTGATGACATGAATTATGACCTATTTTTAGGCATGTATTTATATAGATTTTCCCTTTATTTTGCATGCATAGACATACATTCATGGGATTTATGATTATATTCACCTACTTTGCAAGAATAGAGGTTTACATAGAGTTTTATTGCATTTGTAGGTAATTTGGCGAATTATGGAACAAAAATGGCACATTTAAGGATTAAGGCTTGAAGCGGGACAAAAAGGATCAATATAAGGAAATTAAGGTGCGGCCAAAGTATTCTCTGATACCGTCGGACGCGGGCCAAAGTATTCTCTGATACCTTCGGACGTGTAACACCCCGAATCCGCTGGACTCGGGATGCTACGGGTTGGGACCTCACAATGGGTCCCGACCCTTAGCTTGACAACAATTTCACCGGATCTTCCAACATGACACAAATAAAGGCAAAACCGAAATTCTTTTTAATGCAAATGATAAGAAACCCGAAGGAAAACAACAAAAGACTTCAGCCGATAAACAACGCCAAAGACCAAACGTCATACACGCGGCATACCAACGTAATAAACAAAGAATAAAACACAACCCGACTCTAACCAAATCTCATTCCTAAAATGTACGGAACCCCGACTGTCCACTCTTCCGGATCTCTCGGCCGCATTCCTAACCCGCAAGGCAATCTACAACAATCGGTATAAAACCGTTAGCTAATATTCGAGGCATTAGAATCAAGGTGAAAGGCACAAACACAATTCAATCATCATAAACACCCAATACACTCCAAAGCGCACAAGTCCGGTTTATTATCTTATTATTATTAAGTCATATCCCGTTCTAATTCAACTTAGGTTGTGACACGAGAGTCACCGAAACTCGCCTCGGTCCCTACTTACCGGCATGGAATGGTACTGATGCATCTGACCGTCTACCAGCACGGGATAGTCGCCGAGAACCTCCTAGCTCTCGCGGGAGCCAGGCAAGTTGTCACCGCCCGTTATCATACACTTGGGCCAAAATAGTATAAATGTCGGTAATCCTATTTCCGGTTTAGTTGTTATAAACAATAAACACACACCACCAAACACACATCAATGCTAATACAAGGAATACGGCTAAGTAAGTCCGGAGACTTACCTGTCACAAATGCTCAACCCGAAAATATACCGCACTTTGCTTCCCGCAAGAAGATATCTCAACCTGACCAAACGAGGCACAACATTAGCATCTATCTCTCATGCTAGAAGTCCTTAGACTTCTAGCCCAAATGACCTCAGCAAGGTCATACAACTCACATGCTAGGACAAAACACTCATAGTCTCAAAAATCTCCCCGATCATAAGCACTAGGCTAGGATACTCATGTCCTAGTCTCCACAATCTCAATGTAACCACAACCTCAAGCCACAAGATTCACAAGATCAACCTTAAAGCACAAATCCTTAACAATCCTCACAAGATAACAACCTAACTCAAGCCTTAGAACAATCATAAATCCTCAAAACTCACCTAACGTTCATGGCCACTACTTGGCATTCTCACTAGGTTATGCTAGGTCCAACCTAGCATGATACTAAAACTTAACATAACTAGATCGAGGGAAGAGATACTCACACGACGTCGAAAGAAGGAAATCAGTCTATGTATACCGATGTGGATTTGATGGCCTTTATCGGGGCGTTTCCGGACCTAAACCACAACTAAGCAATTTTAGCTCATACGCTAAATTTAATAGTAATCTATATGATATATTAATTTGAGGTAAACTCGTTTCCGAAAACCATCGTTAAAAACTCGCAATACATTTTCCGGGCAAATTATACTAACATAGGAACTTAGTCATAAACCACAATTAAAATCTTTAGGGTCACAACCCGAAATTAAATTAACAAGGCACCATAAACCATTGTAAAAAGTTGGGTCATAAACTGAAATATCAAACATGGGTCATTTCATGTGAATAAACCTAAACTGTGGAGGCCGACTGGGCATCTTCAGACGCCATTCCTGGCGGTGCCAACAAGGTTCCGGCGTCGGCAATGAGCTCCCCCGATGGACTACAACATGGTCTAGCCGATGATGGTGGCGGAGACAGTGGAGGGAGGCATCTGTGGTGGCTACCTCAGTCTGAAGTAGGGATCTCAAGAGGGTCTTTGGCGCTGCACCCTTTTGGTGGTGGCTGGGTTACTTGAGCCGAGTTTCCAGGGCGCCATAGTTGGTCTCCCCTGGGTCTGAGGGGTATGTTCGATAGCCTAATCCGGCGGTTATCCCTTCGTAGTGATGGGGTCGACGGTGGCTTTCTGGTGGCTCCGGTAGGCGGCGCTGAAGTGCGAAGGAGGGAAGGTCGTCCAGTGCTCTCGGCCCACATCCAAGCGGGAAGTCTCGGATGCACGAGACCTTGGGTCTCCGGATGGGTGCCATAGACGAGATCGGGGCTTTGGAGGAGGCTCAACGGGCGGACGTTGCCTGCTCCGGTGAGAGCGTGGGAGGGCTCTGTTGGAGGCGCTTCTGCAGGCTCTACGTGAGGGAGAGAAAGAGTGAAGGCGGGGCTCTGGGTAATTGAGAAGAGAGAGCGAGGCTGAGGGCCTGGGGAAGTCGCACAGGAGGGAGAGCACAGGGGTCGGGTAGGTGTAGACTTGTAGGGTCAGGGTTGGGTAGCTTGGGCGGCTAGGCGGTCTGGCGTAAGGCAGGCGGGCAGCTACACTGCTATTGTCACAGGGAAAAGGGAATTAAATGAAAGAAAAGCAAGGGAGGGTTCATTAGGGAAAAATGGGACAAAACTCAGCCAAGGCTGGTTCGAACCCGGGACCTCCGGGTCATAGAAAGGAGGGAAAAGAAAAAAAATAAAAATAAAAATAAATAAATAAAAGGAATCGGATACAACTTACTCGAAACGGGATTATTAGATCGGAGAATTTTCCCGAACTTTCCTCGCAAAATAAAATATGGAAAACAAATATGTGGATCGAAAATATATTTAATTAACTCGCATAATATACTTCAAATATAAAAACCCCTTCTCGCAATTTAATTTCCCGTGATTATATGATAGTTTATACATGGATAATGAAGTATATCGGTGCATGTATACATATATACTCATAGAATTTAATTTACGACGTAAAATACTCGTAAAACATATATACGTTATTAAAATATCGATAAAAGCCGGAGGAAATAAAAACGCAAACGCGCCAAATTTTGGGGTGTTACATTAGATCCCCCTAAAAACAAGTTTCGTCCCGAAACTTGCAATACGCCAAACTTCTCGGTTGCTAAGGCCGAGGTATGAACTCTCACACTAAGAAGGCTTAGACTTTCTAATCTACGCATATAAACTACTCAAACTACCACTGCAAGATATATCAAATCATAAGACACATTTCAACACATGACACAAACTACACATACATCACACATGCACATAACTCAACCAAAAAAAGAACTATGTCTAACCCGTCGATTCTATCGATGTTGTACTATCATCCGTCTTTCAATTAGCTTCATTGGTTCTTCGTTTGCCACTAGATCATCATGACTGACAACATGTCTCGAGTCATGTGTGTACTTCCTCGATGGATACACATGAAACCCCGGGTGGCAAAGCCAACTTGTAAGCCACTTCTCCAACCCACGCTAAGATCTTAGAGAGGTCCGATATATCGGAACTCAACTTCCTTCTCGGGTCTTTCTCAATGCGGAATTTCCATTATGTTTCTCTTTGATTGTCTCTAACAAAGAAAGTTGAACTTCAATTTACACAGTTGGCTTTGTCTCTAGCCAAACTAAACTTCGATGTTACATTTCCTTAGTTCTTGTTGTATATTCAAAGAAATAAAGGAAGTATTTTACTTCACACTATTTCTATCATCAAGACACGTATGTTGTTTCTCCCGTTGCATCAATACTTAACCAAAACCTTGTATGAGAGAACCACTTGTAAACTCCAAATCCAACACACCTCGAGGCAATGTCAAAACAGTGGCCTAACGACTCTTCTCTTAACTCTTAACAACTCTTATGATACTTGTCCCGCTCAAATTTTCTTTGTCTTCCGAAGTAGTTTAGCCCTAGACGGTGTTACTTTGGAGAATCTCTCCCCAAATTCGTGAATGGCCGGCATTACCAAGAAAACTTGTAACCTCTTTTACATCCTTCGGTGGTTTCCATCCTAAGACAACTTTGTCATACAATTGTTTTCTACTTAGAGAGTAGACCAAATATTTTATACGGGCATTAGTAAGCCCATATGGAATCACTACAACTCGTAGTGACTTTGATTGGTCCTAAAATGTCGTACTTGCAATATCTCAGTCTCGAACTCTCAAACGGTGACAATCACGTTCTTAACTTAATCTTATAAGAGACTACCAACCCTTGCAACTGATCGAGTAGATCATCCATTCGTTGTAAGGGATACTTGTCCTTCATTGTCATCTTGCTCAACTTATAATAATCGATGTACAAATGGAAATAACCGTCTTACTTTTCGCAAACTGGTATTCTCCATAATAACTTCAAATCAAGAGTTTAAGATATATTCCAATATGAACTTCAAATCAAGAGTTCAAGATAACGTCTGGTGTTCTCGATGACCTTTTACTAATTCTAATGAAATCTTATCACTAAGTTCTTGCAATTTCTCCTTTACTTGCTTCCACAACTCATGTCTCTACACAAGTGTTATTCCATACGACGCCTTAGACATCGGAATTAAATCAAGCTCGACCTTAGTGGAAATTCCATATTCTGACATATTGGAATCCGTTCTATCTCGGGTTCCATCTTTTCTCTACCCATTTCATATCGTAATGACCGACACAACTTGGTCCTAATGCTTTACAAGTGGTCCATTCCGACCTTGTTGGGGCGACGTCCTTCAATACGTGTAATGTTCCATCCGTAGCTACCATGTCGACCGTCTTTCTTTTGCAAATCCTTCATCTCTTGGAATCGTGGAACTTTCTCGAGTCTTCCGACTCTTGAAGTCTTGGTTAAGCAATAGTTCAGCTTAATCCCTCTTTTCACTTCAAAGTAAAGGCGATAGTAACATCTTTTGGTCTCGCGCATATGTTCAGTCACAAAAGTCTTAACTACAAGACTCGATCATACCTTATAACAACTCGATACAATCTCCTCTGATTTCTATGACATCCCAACATATGAGAGGATCTCTTCGTATTCTACATCAGCTTTGACCGTAGACATCTTTTCTTCAAGTATGCGTAGACATTTACACTACATTTTCTTATGTAGCATCAAACGGACTGTAGAGACTCTAGTTTCAATCTTTCATGTACTTCTTGTACATCTCAAATCAACAGCGAACTTCAAAACTTTAGTTTTCTCTTTCTCTTGTTGGTCACATTAAGCATCTCTTGGTATTCCATGAACAATCTTCACAACCGTACTAGTATGCCCTAAGGCGAAATTTCCCATCCACAACCCTGAAAGATCTACTCATTACTTCACCAAGCACTACCATCGTAATTCCAAGCTTGCCACGTTGCATTATTCTAGGTTCCTCGTCTCACATCATAGCCACTATGGCTTCGCCATGTGAGTCACAAAACTTTGACTTAGCTTTTGCTCGCGAAAACATGACATCATCACTTTAGAACAAACATACCATACATCCCCTTATATATCCTCCCCTTACGCACAATAACCATAGAAGACTCCCTTCCCTTTTTGTCCTTCTAGTTCCCTTTACCCTGATCCATGTCATTCCTCCGGCAATCTCATGATCTAAGAAGGTTGCACCAGATCGTTAGAATCCTTCTCAATAAGGTACGTTACCATCACTTGTTGGGACCGGTAAATTGTTACTTGATTAAGATATTTGCACTTCCCTTGATATACCTCTTTATTGCCGACATTCAACCACCAAGAATATTCCAAGTTCTTGTTACTCCTCTTCATGATCCTATATCCTGGATTACTCTCCTCACCTACAGTCAACAGTATACAGCCCGCACTTGTGCCTCCTTGGTGGTCACCGATTATCTCATTGATGACCCTCTCCAAGATCAACGACTTCCCTCCTACCACACTTCCATGTTACCATACTCCTGAAGGCTACCCTCATCGGGGTACTTTACCTTAAACTCCGTTAGTTCTTTCCTCGTTCCATGCTTTTTTTTTTCCTTATAAGGTATTATATCTTCTTGACCTTGGTGTTTCATATAACTCCCTTTCATAGGCTTAACCATTTTTCCATGATGTCCTTCAAGTGTACCTTCTCAAGTACTCTGACCTTAGTTAGCATCCACCTGCGTTCCTGTTGGTTGATATCTTAAGTCTTTCGATCAAAGTTCCTCGTTTCGACTTTCATCTTCTTGAGATCGTCATTTATACACACTTCCTCCTTCTTGGATTTTTTTTTTTTAGCCTTATCATCATATCGGAAACCGGTCAACTCCACGTGAATCCTTACCATGTCATTCTTCTCATAACTCTCGTAATGTTAACTCTTTACTTAATGGTACCTTGTAATATTAACTTACGGTATCTTACATCTTTCACGCCTGGCTCGATCACTTTTCTCATCTTGACTCCAAAGCTTAGGAGCATCTAAGGAAAGCTTCACTTCCCGTAATGGAACACCACCTTTAACCTTGTTAGAATGTACTCATCTCCTCTCAATTCACATCTTTAGTTGTGCACGCGTCTTCTTGAAGAACTCGAGTTTGTTCTCTCCCTTGGTCTCGTCGTTGTTCAATTATGGCCTCCTTAGAACCGCTTCTACACTTTAATGTTGCTCCCTTTTCTTGTATTGCTCCCATCTTGATTTCTCTTAAGTCGTCCCAAATTTTCCTTTCACTTGATCGTCATTTGTTTACCTCATCTCTAATCCTCCTCTTCGACCTTCTCTTAAAGGAGTCCGAGAAACGTCGTGGTGTTCGTTAGCACGAAAAGCTCAACTCGATAGCTTGAGCATAGTCATTTCCGTATGTATACTATCCTAAGTCAAAAGGCGTTGTCCACAGGGCGATGATAGCTTTCTATCATCTAAGCTATAAGGTTCACTATCACTAATATGAAATTAGCAGACCATATGTTTATATATATATAAGTTCTATGTTCACATCACTAATAATATATCACATCCGGAAATCCATAACAAAAATACAAGGTTAAACAACATACAATAATCCACATATATCACTATACATATATATCAAGTCCATAATGCAACTACAATCCACATATACATATCTACATATGTACCTATATATACATATATATACTAAAAATCCAATAAACTACGCTGCCGAGATCCGCGGAAGGAGTGGTGGTCCGTACATTCTACCCCGACTCATGCATGTGATTTTGAAAACGAAAAGTCAGAACCCGTGTGGGTTCTGTTTATTCCTCATTTGGCCTTTAGAAGACTGCGAGTGCCATTGTTGTCAACCTAGGGCTCTGATACCACTTTTGTAACACCCCGAATCCGCTGGACTCGGGATGCTACGGGTTGGGACCTCACAATGGGTCCCGACCCTTAGCCTGACAACAATTTCACCGGATCTTCCAACATGACACAAATAAAGGCAAAACCGAAATTCTTTTTAATGCAAATGATAAGAAACCCGAAGGAAAACAACAAAAGACTTCAGCCGATAAACAACGCCAAAGACCAAACGTCATACACGCGGCATACCAACGTAATAAACAAAGAATAAAACACAACCCGACTCCAACCAAATCTCATTCCTAAAATGTACGGAACCCCGACTGCCCACTCTTCCGGATCTCTCGGCCGCATTCCTCTTTTGTAACACCCCGAATCCGCTGGACTCGGGATGCTACGGGTTGGGACCTCACAATGGGTCCCGACCCTTAGCCTGACAACAATTTCACCGGATCTTCCAACATGACACAAATAAAGGCAAAACCGAAATTCTTTTTAATGCAAATGATAAGAAACCCGAAGGAAAACAACAAAAGACTTCAGCCGATAAACAACGCCAAAGACCAAACGTCATACACGCGGCATACCAACGTAATAAACAAAGAATAAAACACAACCCGACTCCAACCAAATCTCATTCCTAAAATGTACGGAACCCCGACTGCCCACTCTTCCGGATCTCTCGGCCGCATTCCTAACCCGCAAGGCAATCTACAACAATCGGTATAAAACCGTTAGCTAATATTCGAGGCATTAGAATCAAGGTGAAAGGCACAAACACAATTCAATCATCATAAACACCCAATACACTCCAAAGCGTACAAGTCCGGTTTATTATCTTATTATTATTAAGTCATATCCCGTTCTAATTCAACTTAGGTTGTGACACGAGAGTCACCGAAACTCGCCTCGGTCCCTACTTACCGGCATGGAATGGTACTGATGCATCTGACCGTCTACCAGCACGGGATAGTCGCCGAGAACCTCCTAGCTCTCGCGGGAGCCAGGCAAGTTGTCACCGCCCGTTATCATACACTTGGGCCAAAATAGTATAAATGTCGGTAATCCTATTTCCGGTTTAGTTGTTATAAACAATAAACACACACCACCAAACACACATCAATGCTAATACAAGGAATACGGCTAAGTAAGTCCGGAGACTTACCTGTCACAAATGCTCAACCCGAAAATATACCGCACTTTGCTTCCCGCAAGAAGATATCTCAACCTGACCAAACGAGGCACAACATTAGCATCTATCTCTCATGCTAGAAGTCCTTAGACTTCTAGCCCAAATGACCTCAGCAAGGTCATACAACTCACATGCTAGGACAAAACACTCATAGTCTCAAAAATCTCCCCGATCATAAGCACTAGGCTAGGATACTCATGTCCTAGTCTCCACAATCTCAATGTAACCACAACCTCAAGCCACAAGATTCACAAGATCAACCTTAAAGCACAAATCCTTAACAATCCTCACAAGATAACAACCTAACTCAAGCCTTAGAACAATCATAAATCCTCAAAACTCACCTAACGTTCATGGCCACTACTTGGCATTCTCACTAGGTTATGCTAGGTCCAACCTAGCATGATACTAAAACTTAACATAACTAGATCGAGGGAAGAGATACTCACACGACGTCGAAAGAAGGAAATCAGTCTATGTATACCGATGTGGATTTGATGGCCTTTATCGGGGCGTTTCCGGACCTAAACCACAACTAAGCAATTTTAGCTCATACGCTAAATTTAATAGTAATCTATATGATATATTAATTTGAGGTAAACTCGTTTCCGAAAACCATCGTTAAAAACTCGCAATACATTTTCCGGGCAAATTATACTAACATAGGAACTTAGTCATAAACCACAATTAAAATCTTTAGGGTCACAACCCGAAATTAAATTAACAAGGCACCATAAACCATTGTAAAAAGTTGGGTCATAAACTGAAATATCAAACATGGGTCATTTCATGTGAATAAACCTAAACTGTGGAGGCCGACTGGGCATCTTCAGACGCCATTCCTGGCGGTGCCAACAAGGTTCCGGCGTCGGCAATGAGCTCCCCCGATGGACTGCAACATGGTCTAGCCGATGATGGTGGCGGAGACAGTGGAGGGAGGCATCTGTGGTGGCTACCTCAGTCTGAAGTAGGGATCTCAAGAGGGTCTTTGGCGCTGCACCCTTTTGGTGGTGGCTGGGTTACTTGAGCCGAGTTTCCAGGGCGCCATAGTTGGTCTCCCCTGGGTCTGAGGGGTATGTTCGATAGCCTAATCCGGCGGTTATCCCTTCGTAGTGATGGGGTCGACGGTGGCTTTCTGGTGGCTCCGGTAGGCGGCGCTGAAGTGCGAAGGAGGGAAGGTCGTCCAGTGCTCTCGGCCCACATCCAAGCGGGAAGTCTCGGATGCACGAGACCTTGGGTCTCCGGATGGGTGCCATAGACGAGATCGGGGCTTTGGAGGAGGCTCAACGGGCGGACGTTGCCTGCTCCGGTGAGAGCGTGGGAGGGCTCTGTTGGAGGCGCTTCTGCAGGCTCTACGTGAGGGAGAGAAAGAGTGAAGGCGGGGCTCTGGGTAATTGAGAAGAGAGAGCGAGGCTGAGGGCCTGGGGAAGTCGCACAGGAGGGAGAGCACAGGGGTCGGGTAGGTGTAGACTTGTAGGGTCAGGGTTGGGTAGCTTGGGCGGCTAGGCGGTCTGGCGTAAGGCAGGCGGGCAGCTACACTGCTATTGTCACAGGGAAAAGGGAATTAAATGAAAGAAAAGCAAGGGAGGGTTCATTAGGGAAAACTGGGACAAAACTCAGCCAAGGTTGGTTCGAACCCGGGACCTCCGGGTCATAGAAAGGAGGGAAAAGAAAAAAAATAAAAATAAAAATAAATAAATAAAAGGAATCGGATACAACTTACTCGAAACGGGATTATTAGATCGGAGAATTTTCCCGAACTTTCCTCGCAAAATAAAATATGGAAAACAAATATGTGGATCGAAAATATATTTAATTAACTCGCATAATATACTTCAAATATAAAAACCCCTTCTCGCAATTTAATTTCCCGTGATTATATGATAGTTTATACATGGATAATGAAGTATATCGGTGCATGTATACATATATACTCATAGAATTTAATTTACGACGTAAAATACTCGTAAAACATATATACGCTATTAAAATATCGATAAAAGCCGGAGGAAATAAAAACGCAAACGCGCCAAATTTTGGGGTGTTACAGGACGCGGGCCAAAGTATTCTCTGATACCGTCGGACGCGGGCCAAAGTATTCTCTGATACCGTCGGACGCGGCCCAAAGTATCTTCTGATACCGCCTAACGCGCCAAAGTATTCTCTGATACCTGCTGACGCGGCCCAGAGTATCTTCTGATACCAGCGGATTCGACTTCTTTTCAGCCCAAATATTTAGGGTTTTATCTTTAAACCCTAGGTTTATCCCTATATAAATCGAGGAGCCTTCAATAATTTCTCCAAAGGGAGACTAGAGGGAGTCAATTTCTCTGGTTCTTTGACTCCATTTAATATTGTTGCATGAGATATTTCTTTGAATATTGCAGCCTGGATTTGAGGCATGTGCACTGGATTTTCACGTCTCAACAACCATAAATCGAACAGAAAAGGATAGAGTTGTAAGTGTTTCTACTTCAAAAAAGATTTTTATAAACAACTCCCGGAAAATTGGTGGAAATTTGTTATCAAACACTTGAGTTTGTTTTTTTGTGATAGGCGAAAAATCTCGGAAAGGTGAAAAACGGCCGGTTTTGCGGTTTTACGGAGAAAAGGCGTCCGAACTCAAAATTACAATTGCTATACCTTTCCGAGAAGGTTGAAGGAAGATTGAAGATTATAGCTTTTGAAGGGTTTTGTAAGATTATCTTAGATTCCCTTCCTTGTTGTCTTGCCTTGTTGGATTTCTATCCAAAGAATGCTTTTGTTGTGATATAAGATTATCAAGAGCCAATGAAATACACAGGCTCGTGGAAGGAAACTCGTTTTCTACTCTACTCGTTTTCTGCTCTCAAGTTTAAACATATGGCGAGCCAATGAACGAAGTAACATCGTTTTCTACTCAAAATGTATATTGTTACTTTGTTGATTGCTTTTTTTAAGATACCTTATTTTGGAGATACCTTGCCTTTTCGTACCGGTAAAAAATACACAGGCTCGTGGAGATACCTTGCCTTTTCGTACAGGTAAAAAATAAAGTTACTTTTTATTGTTGCTTTGTTGATTGCTTTTTTGAAATATACCTTATTTGGAGATACCTTGTTTACTTTTGCCTTATTTACCTTGTGTACTATCACATTGTTTATTCAGAATCCAAATTATACTCTCTCTTTGTTTCAAATGCTTTATTTTTGGGCATCAGCAACTGTGTTTTCTTTCTGCAGATATTATCCATGGTTGAAATTGGGCCATATACTCGCATCTGTTTCCATTAAGGTGGTGGACATCAAGTCCTTGGCTACTACTATCCTGATGACATGAATTATGACCTATTTTTAGGCATGAATTTATATAGATTTTCCCTTTATTTTGCATGCATAGACATACATTCATGGGATTTATAATTATATTCACCTACTTTGCAAGAATAGAGGTTTACATAGAGTTTTATTGCATTTGTAGGTAATTTGGCGAATTATGGAACAAAATGTAACGCCCAGTTTTGACATTTTTCCCTCTCGCGTACTTCTATCGATATTTTTATTATAAATTATATTTATATATATCTTTTTAAAGTGTTTTGAGACGTAAAAATAAATTCCCAAGTATAGTTATATTTTGGTTTACTTTCGGAAAGGTTTGGAAAATCTTCCCGATTCAGAAATCCCGTTCCGATCGTTTAATCGAGTTAAATAGCTATATTTCCTTTTACCCCTTTTCTTTTATTTCCTTCCTTCTATTCTTTTCCTTTTATTTCTTTTTATTTTTCATTCCCCTCTCTCTTCTGGCTGATGAGAAACCGCTACACGTCTTCACGCTTTGGACTCTGTAGACCGACCTCTCGACCTCACCGACCCCTCGCTTCTGAAGCTCCTGGATAGCTACTGCACAAGGACCTCTCCCATCTGTTGTGACCTACCTCCCTCTGCTTTCTACTGCAGTACCATCCTCAGCCCAGCCTCTCACCTTCTCCTCTACCCCAACTCGCACCCCCTTCACTCCCTCTGTTTTGAACAGTTATGATCCTCATCACTGCTTTGCCTCCATCTTGCAACCGGAGCACCTCCCCAACCGCTTTCACTCTCAACCTCACCTACATCTCGTCTTCTTCTTTGTCCACTTACCCGACCGGAGTAGTCGTCGCCTCCAACTGCCAGAAGAAGTCCTTCGAGCCTGTGTGGGAACAACAACCTCAGCAGTAGGAGACCTTTATAACAGGAGCATCGATGATTGCCCTCCTCTTCAACTGGTTCAGCAAACAGCACTTGACAGCCCTCTTCTCCTTCTCATTGAACCAGAAACCGCTGCCCTTGCTTTCATCTTCCCCTCGCACCACCTGTCGAACATAATAGCAAGGAGATGGTCCTCTTCCCCTCTTCTTTTGCCACCTGAGACCACCGCCGTTGCTATCGCCGGAGGAGCCTAGATTCTCTGCCTCGCCTCGCCTCGCCTCGCCCTCTGGAACCGGCAACCACGCCGCTGGAAGGCCCTTCACCCCTGCGCAGCCCAAGGATGCCGACTCTTCTGTTTCCTCTCGCGGCGGGATGAATGTACAGAAACCCTATTTCCCTAATTAAAATTTGGCCCTAAATTATATTTAATTGCAGAGAGTATCCAGTTTTTATAATTACAGATTATGGCCATATTTATATTTTCAGTATATAACCCAAGTTTATGAAAGTGTATCTTTTGCCCCGTAAATGTGTTAGCGGTTTAACCTTGGATTTTAAAAACGGGGATAATCTTATATTTGTGTATACTATATATTATTCCTTGGTTGAATTAATTCCGATTTATGGCTCGGGCTTTTAATTGCGGTTCTATGACCAATTTTCTAGTATTGTACTTTTACCCGGAAGGAAATTACGGGATTTTAACGTTGACGTTTGAAAACCGAGTTTTACCTTTTAATTATATATTATATAGTTTTAAAATCAAATTTAGCATATAAGCTAAATTTCCTTAGCTTTGGTTTAGGTCCGGAAGCGGCCGTTATAGATAAACGAATCCAATCTCAATGTCCGTAGATCATCTTCAACCTCGGATCATGTGTGAGTACCTTCTTCCTCGATCTAGTTATGTTTAGTGGTAGAATCATGCTAGGTTGGATCTAGCATAACTTAGGGCAAATGCCAAGTAGTGGCTTGGAACTTTAGGTTAAGATTTGAGGATGGTTTGAACGTTCTCAGGATTGAGGTGTGTATGTTATCATGTGAGCTTTGTGAGGTTGTGAGTATGTGTTTGTTGAGATTGTGGAGTTAGGATGGAAGTATTCTAGCATGTGATTATAGTTGAGAACTCGTGAGTTTATGAGGGCTAGGAGAGTATCCTAGTTTATGGGAGTAGATGACCTAATAAGAGTATATAACTACTAGAAGTCTAAGGACTTCTAGCTTACGTGAGTAGTTGTTGATTATCGTGCCTTGTCTTGAATAGGCTGTGGTTATATTCCTTCGGAGAGGGTTATCGGTTTCGGGTAGCTTTGAGACGAGGTAAGTCCTCGGACTTACTTAGCCGCTTCTATGCCTTATTTGGATGTATATGGTGGTGGGTGTTTACCGCTTTTAAGCATGAAAATGGATTAGGATTTACTTGACATTATTTATTGGCCCATTGTTACTACTATTTTTATCGGGCGGTGACATCACCGCTCAGTTTTCCGAGGGAGTCTGGGGGGATCTCTGCGACCAGGCCATACACGGTATACGGGCGGGCTTCTTCATCACTCCCTCAAGGTATACGGGTTGGGCGCCGCCACACTCCTGTTGGTTACACGGGGACAGAGGCGAGAGTTATAAGACTCTCGTGTCACACTTGAACGAATGAATTAGATATGGAATAACCTAAAAAGATAATAAGTAACGGATGCGTATGTTTATGAGCATGTTGTGTGTTTGTGTTCCTATGTGTGTTTGTGCCATATTATTCTTATAATGCCTAGAATGTGAGCTAACGGTTTTATACCGATTGTTGTAGTTGATGTGCAGGTTAGGATGTGGCCGAGTGATCCGGAGGAGTGGGCAGCCGGGGTTCCGTACATCTTAGGTTGTTTTGGGTTTTGGAGTCCTTGTGTTTTTGTTATTGTATTTTATGTTGATGTTGTTGTAAGGACGGCTGAAGTCTTTCCTTTATTTTATTTTCGGGTTTCATAACATTGCATAAAAATGTATTTCGGTTTTGGCCTTTATTTGTGCCTTGTTGCAAGATCCGGTGAAATTGTTGTCAAGCTAAGGGTCGGGACCCATTGGGAGGTCCCAACCCGTAGCATCCCGAGTCCCGCGGATTCGGGGTGTTACAAAAGTGGTATCAGAGCCCTAGGTTGACAACAATGGCACTCGCAATCTTCTAAAGGCCGAATAAAAATAAAAAGAACCCTCAAGGGTTCTGAGTTTGAAAGAAATGAATTTCGTTTTCAAATCATGTGCATGAGTCAGTTGGGGTAGAATGTACGGGACCACCACTTCCTCTGCGGATCTCGGCGACGTAGTTATTGATTATTATTATATTATGTATATATATATGTGTATATATGTAGATATGTATATGTGGACTTAGGATGTTTTGGACTATACTTGTATGTTGAATTGTAAATTGTTTATGGACATATTATGTTTATAGTAATAGCATGACGTTTATATCTTTATATATGTATATATAAACATATGGTATGTTAATATCATATTAGAGAGGACCTTATAGCTAAGATGATAGAAAGCTATCATCGCCCCATGGACAACGCCTTTTTGGCTTAGGATAGTATACATACGAAGAAGAATATGCTCAAGTATCGAGTTGAGCGTCACGTTATGGCGAACATCCTGGCGAATCATTGGACTCCTTTAGAGGACGTCAAAGCAATCCTATGAAGACTAAAGAGGACATTAACGGCAAGGACAAACAAATAAAAGGGGAACCTCGTGTCGACTTAAGCGAAACCAAGATAGAGACTATGCCAATATAAAAGTGACATGAAGACATGAGAGTGGTATCAAGGAAACAATGAAGGAGTATCAATAAGGCAACTAGAGACAACGAACGTAAGATTTTTCCAAGTGCGGTGTCGATGAACTAAGATGTGAATCAAGTAAAGAGGACTACATTCTCGCTCGAGAATAAAAGTGACATTTTAAGTAAGACGATTTTTCAATAGGTGATCCTAAGTATGGGAGTCAAGATGAAAAGAGTGGTCCAAGAATTTGGAAAGATTGACGAGAACCGGAAGTTAAGCTTACGGAGGTACCAGAGGGTGTAGTGATGATCTTTGCGAGATTCTAAGCGAGTGACTTATTCAGAAGTTTGAAAGTTACGAGGAGGATCACATGGTGAAAATTCACATAGTGGAATTACCGTGGGAGTCAATCGACTTCCGTCATTGTGATGAGACTAATCAACACTAAGAAGGAGGAAGTGTGTGAGGAGGATGATCTTTAGAAGATGAAAGAGAAAATAAGGAGCTGGATCGAAGAGCTTAAGTTATCAACCAAGAAGGATGCGAGTGGAGGCTAATTAATGTCAGAATATTTGAGGAGTGAATTTGCTAAACATCATGAAGAACGGTTAAATCTATAAAGGTGGGACATATGACACGAGAGAGCTGTGCAGATATGGTTATCTTATAGAAGCGGAAGGAAGAGAGGAGCGTAGAAAGAGCTAACGGAGTTGAAGCAGAGTAAAATGAGCTAGTGAAGTTAAGACAAAGTACCCCGGGAGGGTATCCTTTCAGGAGTATGGTAGCATGGAAGTATAGTAGGAGGGTAAGTCGTTAACTTCGAAGAAGGTCAGATACAAGTTAATCGGTGACAACTGAGAACACACAAGTGCGGGCTATCTCTGGATGTGTGTAGATGGGAAGAGTAAACAAGACTATGGGAATATATAGGATCGGGAACAAGAGCTTAGAGTATTCGCGGTGGATCAATGTCAATAGTAAGGAGTTACATCAATGGACTCGCAATTGCCTGAAATCAAATAATGTTGAACGAGTTCAAGCAAGTAGTTATAACAAGACCTCCGAGGAGGAGATTGTAACGATCTTACGCGACCTTCTTAGGTCATGGGATTGACATATGGGGGAACGCCATGGGTTACAACTTTTAAGGTTTGATCAAGGTAAGGAAAGCTAGTGGATCAACCGTAAGATGAGACTTCCATTGTAGTTGTACATAGAATACCGAGAAATACATAAGGTGACCAACAATAGTAAGAGATGACTAAAGTTTCGAAGTTTGAAGTCGATGTGAGATGTACAAGAAGTACATGAAAGATTGAGGATAGAACCTCTACGGTCGATTGGACATTACATAAGGAAAGAGAGTAAGTTCTACACCTACTCGAAGTAATGATGCAAGCTTTGGTAGAACCCGAAGAAGGTAATACTAATATATTATAAGGCGTGAGTAAGTCCTATAATTAGGACCTTAATGACTTCACATAAGTGTGAAACCTTAAAAAGATTATTAGAGCAAGTCTCCCGAGTTTTGGAGACGAAGGATCTTTGAAAGAGGACGGTGAACATTGCAACTAAAGAAGTATTAAACCACGTGTTTGATGGACGTCACCTCAATAGATCGGAGTGGACCACTTGACAAATGTTAAGACAAGATTGTGTCAATATCTTACGATATGTGATGGGAGAAGAAAAGTTGGAACACGAGATAGAACGGATTCCAATGCATCGGGAGAAGGATTTACCATTAAGATGATTTGAAGTTCACGTTGAAATATATCTTGAATTCTTGATTTGAGACGGCTATCTCCATTTGTACATTGATTACTATAAGTTAAGCAAGATGCCAATGAAGGACAAGTATCCCTTACAACGAATGGGGGACCTACTCGATCAGTTGCAAGGGTCGGTAGTTCTTCTAAGATTAACTATGATTTGAGTGTCACCGTTTGAGAATTCAAGACTCGGATATTGCAAGTACGGCATTCCTGACTAACCAGGGTCACTACGCGTTGTAGTTACTCCATATGGGCTTAATGATGCCCGGAAGAGATATTTTGGTCTACTCTTGAAAAATAGAGAAGATGTTTGACAAGTTATCTCGGGATGACAAACCCCGAAAGATGTGAAAGAAGATACAAGCTTTCTTAGATGCGCCGAGTTTTACCAGATTTGTGAAGGGAGGAGTTGTATAACGCCAATTATGGTAACCTACTACGGATGACGATGAAGTATTGAACGGGACGAAGATTTGATAATAGAGTTGTGAGAATTAAAGAGGACATTTATTGGTACAACTGTTTTCATTTGCTTTAAGGTATGATGAGTGAAGTGTACAAGTGATTCTCCAAGACAAGGTCTTGATCGAGTATTGAGCGACGATTTAAAAGTAATAGCATACGTGTCTCGGGAGTAGAAGTAGTGTGAAGTAAAGTACTACCTTCATTACTTGGAACTCGCGGCAAGAAATGAGAAAACGTAACATCAAAGTTTGGTTTGACAAGAACCAAAGCCAACGATGTAAATTGGGAATCTGATCTTCTTTGTTAGAGACAATAAAAGAGACACATAATGGAAATACTGTATTGAGGAAGTTAAGACCCGAGGAGGAAGTTGAGATTTCGATATATCGGACCTTTTTGAAATCATAGCGCGAGTAGGGAAATTGGTTTACCGGTTGGCGTGACCATAGAGAGTAGAGGGTGTTCACCCGAGATTCACGTGTATCAGTCGAGGGAGTGCATACATGACTCGAGACGGATGGTCTGTCGTGATGATCTAGTGGCAGACGAGGAACCGATAAGACTAACTGGAAGACATAGGATAGTATTTTTGGTTGAGTTTTACGCAGATTTAGCGACATCTATAGGACCGTCGGGTTAGTCCCGGGATCTTTTCTGGGTTATGATTGTGTGATTTGTGACGTGATATGTTTATGTGTGTTTCGTATGTGTATATCTTGCGAGTCTTGGTGTGTCTAGGCGAGTAGACTTTGGATTAGAGGGTCGTAGTTGCCACGTTATAGTATTTCGTGAGGTTATTGAGACGAGGTCGTTCGAGAGTTTCACGTTTAGCAAGTTTCGGGACGAAACTTGTTTTTAGGGTGACCTAATGTAACGCCCAGTTTTGACATTTTTCCCTCTCGCGTACTTCTATCGATATTTTTTATTATAAATTATATTTATATATATCTTTTTAAAGTGTTTTGAGACGTAAAAATAAATTCCCAAGTATAGTTATATTTTGGTTTACTTTCGGAAAGGTTTGGAAAATCTTCCCGATTCAGAAATCCCGTTCCGATCGTTTAATCGAGTTAAATAGCTATATTTCCTTTTACCCCTTTTCTTTTATTTCCTTCCTTCTATTCTTTTCCTTTTATTTCTTTTTATTTTTCATTCCCCTCTCTCTTCTGGCTGATGAGAAACCGCTACACGTCTTCACGCTTTGGACTCTGTAGACCGACCTCTCGACCTCACCGACCCCTCGCTTCTGAAGCTCCTGGATAGCTACTGCACAAGGACCTCTCCCATCTGTTGTGACCTACCTCCCTCTGCTTTCTACTGCAGTACCATCCTCAGCCCAGCCTCTCACCTTCTCCTCTACCCCAACTCGCACCCCCTTCACTCCCTCTGTTTTGAACAGTTATGATCCTCATCACTGCTTTGCCTCCATCTTGCAACCGGAGCACCTCCCCAACCGCTTTCACTCTCAACCTCACCTACATCTCGTCTTCTTCTTTGTCCACTTACACGACCGGAGTAGTCGTCGCCTCCAACTGCCAGAAGAAGTCCTTCGAGCCTGTGTGGGAACAACAACCTCAGCAGTAGGAGACCTTTACAACAGGAGCATCGATGATTGCCCTCCTCTTCAACTGGTTCAGCAAACAGCACTTGACAGCCCTCTTCTCCTTCTCATTGAACCAGAAACCGCTGCCCTTGCTTTCATCTTCCCCTCGCACCACCTGTCGAACATAATAGCAAGGAGATGGTCCTCTTCCCCTCTTCTTTTGCCACCTGGGACCACCGCCGTTGCTATCGCCGGAGGAGCCTAGATTCTCTGCCTCGCCTCGCCTCGCCTCGCCCTCTGGAACCGGCAACCACGCCGCTGGAAGGCCCTTCACCCCTGCGCAGCACAAGGATGCCGACTCTTCTGTTTCCTCTCGCGGCGGGATGAATGTACAGAAACCCTATTTCCCTAATTAAAATTTGGCCCTAAATTATATTTAATTGCAGAGAGTATCCAGTTTTTATAATTACAGATTATGGCCATATTTATATTTTCAGTATATAACCCAAGTTTATGAAATTGTATCTTTTGCCCCGTAAATGTGTTAGCGGTTTAACCTTGGATTTTAAAAACGGGGATAATCTTATATTTGTGTATACTATATATTATTCCTTGGTTGAATTAATTCCGATTTATGGCTCGGGCTTTTAATTGCGGTTCTATGACCAATTTTCTAGTATTGTACTTTTACCCGGAAGGAAATTACGGGATTTTAACATTGACGTTTGAAAACCGAGTTTTACCTTTTAATTATATATTATATAGTTTTAAAATCAAATTTAGCATATAAGCTAAATTTCCTTAGCTTTGGTTTAGGTCCGGAAGCGGCCGTTATAGATAAACGAATCCAATCTCAATGTCCGTAGATCATCTTCAACCTCGGATCATGTGTGAGTACCTTCTTCCTCGATCTAGTTATGTTTAGTGGTAGAATCATGCTAGGTTGGATCTAGCATAACTTAGGGCAAATGCCAAGTAGTGGCTTGGAACTTTAGGTTAAGATTTGAGGATGGTTTGAACGTTCTCAGGATTGAGGTGTGTATGTTATCATGTGAGCTTTGTGAGGTTGTGAGTATGTGTTTGTTGAGATTGTGGAGTTAGGATGGAAGTATTCTAGCATGTGATTATAGTTGAGAACTCGTGAGTTTATGAGGGCTAGGAGAGTATCCTCGTTTATGGGAGTAGATGACCTAATAAGAGTATATAACTACTAGAAGTCTAAGGACTTCTAGCTTACGTGAGTAGTTGTTGATTATCGTGCCTTGTCTTGAATAGGCTGTGGTTATATTCCTTCGGAGAGGGTTATCGGTTTCGGGTAGCTTTGAGACGAGGTAAGTCCTCGGACTTACTTAGCCGCTTCTATGCCTTATTTGGATGTATATGGTGGTGGGTGTTTACCGCTTTTAAGCATGAAAATGGATTAGGATTTACTTGACCTTATTTATTGGCCCATTGTTACTACTATTTTTATCGGGCGGTGACATCACCGCTCAGTTTTCCGAGGGAGTCTGGGGGGATCTCTACGACCAGGCCATACACGGTATACGGGCGGGCTTCTTCATCACTCCCTCAAGGTATACGGGTTGGGCGCCGCCACACTCCTGTTGGTTACACGGGGACAGAGGCGAGAGTTATAAGACTCTCGTGTCACACTTGAACGAATGAATTAGATATGGAATAACCTAAAAAGATAATAAGTAACGGATGCGTATGTTTATGAGCATGTTGTGTGTTTGTGTTCCTATGTGTGTTTGTGCCATATTATTCTTATAATGCCTAGAATGTGAGCTAACGGTTTTATACCGATTGTTGTAGTTGATGTGCAGTTTAGGATGTGGCCGAGTGATCCGGAGGAGTGGGCAGCCGGGGTTCCGTACATCTTAGGTTGTTTTGGGTTTTGGAGTCCTTGTGTTTTTGTTATTGTATTTTATGTTGATGTTGTTGTAAGGACGGCTGAAGTCTTTCCTTTATTTTATTTTCGGGTTTCATAACATTGCATAAAAATGTATTTCGGTTTTGGCCTTTATTTGTGCCTTGTTGCAAGATCCGGTGAAATTGTTGTCAAGCTAAGGGTCGGGACCCATTGGGAGGTCCCAACCCGTAGCATCCCGAGTCCCGCGGATTCGGGGTGTTACACAAAAATGGCACATTTAAGGATTAAGGCTTGAAGCGGGACAAAAAGGATCAATATAAGGAAATTAAGGTGCGGCCAAAGTATTCTCTGATACCTTCGGACGCGGGCCAAAGTATTCTCTGATACCGTCGGACGTGGGCCAAAGTATTCTCTGATACTGTCGGACGCGGCCCAAAGTATTCTCTCATACCTTCGGACGCGGGCCAAAGTATTCTCAGATACCGTCGGACGCGGGCCAAAGTATTCTCTGATAACGTCGGACGCGGCCCAAAGTATCTTCTGATACCGCCTAACGCGCCAAAGTATTCTCTGATACCTGCTGACGCGGCCCAGAGTATCTTCTGATACCAGCGGATTCGACTTCTTTTCAGCCCAAATATTTAGGGTTTTATCTTTAAACCCTAGGTTTATCCCTATATAAATCGAGGAGCCTTCAATAATTTCTCCAAAGGGAGACTGGAGGGAGTCAATTTCTCCAAAGGGAGACTGGAGGGAGTCAATTTCTCCAAAGAGAGTCAATTTCTCCAAAGGGAGAATAAAGAGAGTCAATTTCTCCAAAGGAGACTAGAGGGAGGGAGTCAAGTTCTCCAAAGGAAGATTTAGAAGGACGGTGACAGCCCCGGGACTTGGAGTTAAATTCTCCAAAGGATACTTAGAGAGGCAGACTTGGAGGTCTTGCTATTTGGAGGGAAGATTTGGGGAAGGACGCACTTTCTTATTTTTGGAGTTGGAAGATCTTAGGGTTTACATTTGAAGGCGGATTGACATCCCGTTCTTCATTGTCCCTAGAAGTTTTGTGAGGTTTTTCTGTTCCTTTGATTCTACATCCATTGAACTTTGTTTGCGATTATTGTGTTTGATTGACATTTATTTTGAGTTTATTATTGAGATTTTAAGGGTTTACCTTTTCTCCCTTTCATATTTGATATTTGATTCTATGACTATGATTATTGGCTAAAACCCTTTAGCAATTCTAAGGAGAAGGGTTGATAGTTGTGGCTTAGATAATGATAGATCGATCGTAATTTGATTGGACCCTGAGAGTTAGAGAAATATCGTCGACACCCTAAATCACGGCCTGTTCTTAGGTTTCCACGGCCGTGATTCTCAAGAACTACCCGTGATTTACTTCAGTTTACGAACCTTGCTTTTACTTTAATCCAAAGTTAAAGATTTGCTTTAACTTAGTCTTGGCTTGCCTTTTCTAGGTAGTAGTGAAGCCTCAACAACCTCTACTTCGATTTCGAGTGTCACAACCTTAATCGGTTTAGTTAGTCTTGATCCTTGGATTACAAGTTTGGGTATTTGAGATTAATTCTTGTCTTTAGATCCTTTCTATACTGAAGCCTCAACAACCTTTATAGAGAGGATTTCTAGATAAGTCATATAAAGCCCTGGAACTTCACCGTACATTGCTTTACCTTAGCATACCTTTGCAACTCTTAACTCTGTCCGTAGTTCTTTAGTATATCTTGAATCGATTGCCACAATTAGATACCTGGATCTTTAGGGTTGCTGTTTTCCCAATATATTTGCAAAGCTCATACATTTACTTGCTTGACGATTTATAACTGGATTTAACCCCCCAAATCCCTGTGTTCGATACTCTGGAATTCTTGCTAATCTACGCCGATCCGTACACTGAGGGTTCGCTTGCTTTTATTCTAGTTTTATAAATTTAAAGCTTGATTGCACGCACGCTAAGGGGCGAACATATCCCTTTTAGCCTAAATAGATCTTGCGATCTTTTCTGATTTCTCTGGTTCTTTGGCTCCATTTAATATTGTTGCATGAGATATTTCTATGAATATTGCAGCCTGGATATGAGGCATGTGCACTGGATTTTCACGTCTCAACAACCATAAATCGAACAGAAAAGGATAGAGTTGTAAGTGTTTCTACTTCAAAAAAGATTTTTATAAACAACTCCTGGAAAATTGGTGGAAATTTGTTATCAAACACTTGAGTTTGTTTTTTTGTGATAGGCGAAAAATCTCGGAAAGGTGAAAAACGGCCGGTTTTGCGATTTTACGGAAAAAAGGCGTCCGAACTCAGAATTACAATTGCTATACCTTTCCGAGAAGGTTGAAGGAAGATTGAAGATCATAGCTTTTATAGCTTTTGAAGGGTTTTGTAAGATTATCTTAGATTCCCTTCCTTGTTGTCTTGCCTTGTTGGATTTCTATCCAAGGAACGCTTTTGTTGTGATATAAGATTATCAAGAGCCAATGAAATACACAGGCTCGTGGAAGGAAACTCGTTTTCTACTCTACTCGTTTTCTGCTCTCAAGTTTAAACATATGGCGAGCCAATGAACGAAGTAACATCGTTTTCTGCTCAAAATGTATATTGTTACTTTGTTGATTGCTTTTTTTAAGATACCTTATTTTGGAGATACCTTGCCTTTTCGTACCGGTAAAAAATACACAGGCTCGTGGAGATACCTTGCCTTTTCGTACAGGTAAAAAATAAAGTTACTTTTTATTGTTGCTTTGTTGATTGCTTTTTTGAAATATACCTTATTTGGAGATACCTTGTTTACTTTTGCCTTATTTACCTTGTGTACTATCACATTGCTTATTCAGAATCCAAATTATACTCTCTCTTTGTTTCAAATGCTTTATTTTTGGGCATCAGCAACTGTGTTTTCTTTCTGCAGATATTATCCATGGTTGAAATTGGGCCATATACTCGCATCTGTTTCCATTAAGGTGGTGGACATCAAGTCCTTAGCTACTACTATCCTGATGACATGAATTATGACCTATTTTTAGGCATGAATTTATATAGATTTTCCCTTTATTTTGCATGCATAGACATACATTCATGGGATTTATGATTATATTCACCTACTTTGCAAGAATAGAGGTTTACATAGAGTTTTATTGCATTTGTAGGTAATTTGGCGAATTATGGAACAAAAATGGCACATTTAAGGATTAAGGCTTGAAGCGGGACAAAAAGGATCAATATAAGGAAATTAAGGTGCGGCCAAAGTATTCTCTGATACCTTCGGACGCGGGCCAAAGTATTCTCTGATACCGTCGGACGCGGGCCAAAGTATTCTCTGATACTGTCGGACGCGGCACAAAGTATTCTCTGATACCTTCGGACGCGGGCCAAAGTATTCTCAGATACCGTCGGACGCGGGCCAAAGTATTCTCTGATACCGTCGGACGCGGCCCAAAGTATCTTCTGATACCGCCTAACGTGCCAAAGTATTCTCTGATACCTGCTGACGCGGCCCAGAGTATCTTCTGATACCAGCGGATTCGACTTCTTTTCAGCCCAAATATTTAGGGTTTTATCTTTAAACCCTAGGTTTATCCCTATATAAATCGAGGAGCCTTCAATAATTTCTCCAAAGGGAGACTAGAGGGAGTCAATTTCTCCAAAGAGAGTCAATTTCTCCAAAGGGAGAATAAAGAGAGTCAATTTCTCCAAAGGGAGACTAGAGGGAGGGAGTCAAGTTCTCCAAAGGAAGATTTAGAAGGACGGTGACAGCCCCGGGACTTGGAGTTAAATTCTCCAAAGGATACTTAGAGAGGCAGAGTTGGAGGTCTTCCTATTTGGAGGGAAGATTTGGGGAAAGACGCACTTTCTTATTTTTGGAGTTGGAAGATCTTAGGGTTTACATTTGAAGGCGGATTGACATCCCGTTCTTCATTGTCCCTAGAAGTTTTGTGAGGTTTTTCTGTTCCTTTGATTCTACATCCATTGAACTTTGTTTGCGATTATTGTGTTTGATTGACATTTATTTTGAGTTTATTATTGAGATTTTAAGGTTTTACCTTTTCTCCCTTTCATATTTGATATTTGATTCTATGACTATGATTATTGGCTAAAACCCTTTAGCAATTCTAAGGCGAAGGGTTGATAGTTGTGGCTTAGATAATGATAGATCGATCGTAATTTGATTGGACCCTGAGAGTTAGAGAAATATCGTCGACACCCTAAATCACGGCCTGTTCTTAGGTTTCCACGGCCGTGATTCTCAAGAACTACCCGTGATTTACTTCAGTTTACGAACCTTGCTTTTACTTTAATCCAAAGTTAAAGATTTGCTTTAACTTAGTCTTGGCTTGCCTTTTCTAGGTAGTAGTGAAGCCTCAACAACCTCTACTTCGATTTCGAGTGTCACAACCTTAATCGGTTTAGTTAGTCTTGATCCTTGGATTACAAGTTTGGGTATTTGAGATTAATTCTTGTGTTTAGATCCTTTCTATACTGAAGCCTCAACTGTAACACCCCAAATTTTACAACTTAGGGAGTTACTGGTTAGGACCGCACAGTGGGTCCCGACCTTAGTTTGACAACAACTTAACATGATCTTACAACAAGGCACAGATAAGGAAAAACTAAAAATCATAACATAGTTTTTATCAATGCATGAATGTGACCAGATCAACTACAGCCGGAAAGGTAATATATCAAAGTACGAAAGGAAATGATGTTCAACTGAAAAACCCACAAATGCAAAAACTGCAAAACGTCCTAAAGTACGACACCCCGGCTGACCACTACCATCTGGATCACTCGGCATCTGCTCTAACCTGTGTCAAATCTAAACAACATATCAACCGTTAGCTAACTAACCAAATATAAGCAAAATGATAACAGCACAAACACAAGCAGAGACAAAAATAAACAAACATCATGCTGGCACTCAACCAATTATTATCTGTTATTTAAGTGATTCACATTATTCAATTTAAGTTGTGGCACGAGAACTATTATTAGTTCTCGCCTCCGTTCCTTATCCAACTGGTGTAGGTATAGCTGACTTCCTTTGGTAGCATCACTACAAACCATGTGTGGACTAGTCCCGAAAGAAACCCCCAGCGCCCTGCGAGCTACTGAGCGGAATGCCACCGCCCGTTACTCTTAGGCCAAAATACAGGTCGGTATTTATATATCACAACCTATCTCTCTACATGTCAATCACACACCACCATCATCATTTATACTCATATTTAGCAGTCAGCTAAGTAAGCCCAAAGGACTTACCTGTTATAACGCTCGACTCTTTAGTAACCACTTGCTCTGTAACTGTACCCACTCAGTTGCCTGTTAAAGGCGATAAGTGTATTAGCACACTTTCACGTAGATAGAAGTCTAAAACTTCTGAGATTAAATAAGTATTAAGACGTACTAGTTACATTATTAGTTTTAGGGTAAAATGACCATTTTACCCTTGGTTCCGATTTTCTCGAAGACCCTAAAATTTATGTCCAAGCTCCTATTTGAAGTTCTAAAATATATCCTAACTCTTAGAATTTTATTAGGTGCGAAACTGACATTTTTCTTATGTTTCTATTTTCCGGAAGAACCGAAAAAGGTTTAACTTCGGCTCTAAATATAAAATTCTTAACGGCTTATAAAATTTCCGAATTTAATATCTAGATCATCTATGAGGTTCTATCTAGCCTTAGAAGAAAGAATTTCTCCAAAATGTTCAGCCGATATTTTTATAATAATTCCCAAAGTCGGTTCCTCACTCTACTTTCTTATACTTAGTCAAATTTATAAGTTTAATAAAACTGCTCAACTACCTAACTTCGGGAGCTCGTAACTTTCAATCCAACCGTTCATTTCTCCCCAAATTTTAATATGATAAACTACATATATCCGTCTACAACATATCCAAAATTCAACGGTGGATCTTTATCCAAACATTTTATAATTGATCGACAAGATGGGCTGTTCGAAACCTAAAGCTGAAGAACTTAAATTAAAATTACAGCAGCCTTTGCCTTCCACTTTATGAAAAATATTCAGCAGCTCATTAACGTTATGTTATTTATGCTTAGGGCTCAACAACAGCAGTTCACATACACATGGATGACAGTGAAGTTGAAGAGAGGAGGAGCAAGCTTACGGAACTGCAGTCCGGCGATAAGGGGTTAGCGTTTCCGGCGGCGATGGATCCGGCGGGGAGCGGCGCGGTCGGTGCTACTGCAGGCCAGGAGCAAGGCGGTCAGCGGTCCGGAACGGAGAAAAGAAGGGCGAAGAGAGGGAGGCATGTACTTACCAACCCACTGCGGCGGTCGGCGGGGTCTGGCGGTCGACCGAAGGCGGCAGGAGGCCGACTGGGTGGCGCGGCGCGGCTGCAGAGAAGCGGCGGTTTAGGGTCCTCGGCTCGAACAGAAGCAGAAGAAAACGAGGGAGGCGGAAGGAAGGAGAAAGGGAGAAGCGGCTCACCTGGCGGCTCTGGGTGGTCGCGGCGGACGGCGCTGTCGGCTCCGGTGGACAGCTCCGGTTGAACGCAGGAGAGGTGCGGCGGTCGCTCTCTTCAGAAGGTGAGTGACGGAGGGTAGCGGCAGGAGTGTATCGGCAGTAGGTTAGGAGAAAAAATATTAATTAGTAGGGTGATTAGGAAAATTTAGGGTTAGGTTAAATTAGGAGGTGGGCTGCTGATTGGGCCTCGCAGTGGCCCACATCCGGCCCGCTTTTAAATTAGCACGGAAAAGGAATCCGTCACTCGCTCGGGTTCTAGTTAAGTACGGAAAAATATATAATACGGAATTAATTCTGTATTATCTTTATTTTTATTATTTATATATTTATTTTATTAATAAATTTTGTGTTATCATTTTATGTGATTTAAGGTCACATAAAATGATAACGTTTAAACTCGTTTTGTTTAGCTTATTTATTTATTTAATTATGATTGTCGTATCGGATTTGGTTAATTTCCATTCGTCGAAAACTTAAAATTTTCGGTTATTACATCAGTGCCCCCTTAAAAGAAGTTTCGTCCCGAAACTTAGATTATTTCCCTTATTCACACATTTCTTTCGGTATATTTTAGTTGACATCTTCGTTTTTCTACCAAGCAACTACTCAGGCATCAAACAACCAAGTATCACAAAGAGAAACAGCAATACTCAAAACAACATGAAAACCTGAAAGGTCAAACAACACAACATCTGAGTACTAACTCGTCAAACAGAAACAGCCTCTAACCCCGCAAAGAACTCGGGATAGTTACGTCTAATACTCTCCTCAGTCTCCCAAGTGGCCTCATCAGCTCCTCTCCTAGACCACTGGATCCTCAGCATAGGTATCTCCTTGGATCGCAGACGTCTGGTACTGCGTTCCAAGACAGCTACTGGGTACTCTACAAATGTATGGTCAGGCTCAACTGTCAGATCCTCATGGCTGATGACGTGTCTCGGATCCGGAATGTACTCTCGCAGCTGAGATACATGAAAAACTGGGTGTACTCCCTCTAGTCTCGGTGGCAGTGCTAGTCGATAGGCAACCTCTCCGACTCTCTCTACAATCTCAAAAGGTCCGACATACCGGGGACTCAACTTCCCCTTAATGCCGAAACGTCTAACTCCCCTCGTAGGTGACACTCTCAACCACACCTGTGCACCTACTCTAAACTCCAAAGGTCGACGCCTCTTATCGGCGTAGGACTTCTGACGACTTTGAGCTGCTAACATCCTCTCCCGGACTAAGGCAATCCGGGCGATGTCGTCCTGTATCTGATCTGGTACTACTCCATCAGCCTTGCTAGGCTCATCCCAACATAGCGGTGTACGACATCTCCGGCCGTACAAAGCCTCATAAGGTGCCATCCCAATAGACGCATGCCAGCTGTTATTATATGAAAACTCTACTAGTGGGAGGTGATCTGGCCATACCTGTCCCCAATCTAGCACACATGCCCGTAACATGTCCTCCAGGGTCTGGATGGTCCTCTCTGACTGACCGTCTGTCTGTGGGTGGTAGGCAGTGGTAAAGTGAAGACTCGTACCCAGAGCAGTATGTACCTGCTGCCAGAACCTCGAGGTAAAACGTCCATCTCTGTCGGATACGATAGTCCTCGGTACTCCATGGAGTCTCACAATATGCCTGGTGAACTCCTCTGCTAGACGACTTACCGGCCACGTCTCCTTAATCGGAATGAAACGTGCGGTCTTCGTCAGACGGTCTACTACCACCCAAATGGCATCAAAGCCTCTGCTGAGCCTCAATCCAGTGACGAAATCCATAGAAATGTCTTCCCACTTCCAGTGTGGTACTGGAAGTGGGTGTAGCTCTCCTCCGGATCTACGGTGCTCAATCTTGACCTGCTGACAGGTCGCACACTGAGCTACATAACGGGCCACATCAGGCTTCAAACCACCCCACCAGAAGGAACGTCTCAAGTCCCTATACATCTTACTCGCTCCTGGATGTACGGAGTAAGGGGTAGTATGAGCCTCACCTAGTATCCTCTGCCTCAGCTCACGGTCTGATGGCACACAAACACGATCCTGTCGTCTCATCACTCCATTGGCACCAATAGTGAACTGAGGTGCCTCATCTCGTGACATCCGGTCCCGGATCCGGGTCAACATCGGACAGGTCTCCTGCTTCTGTCGGATCTCACCCAACAGGTCAGGGAGTAACTCTATGGTGGCTAACTGATGAGCTGTATCGGGGAACTGGATCTCTATCTCTAACCAAGCTAAGTCTCTCTGTAGCTGTGGTTGTACTGTCAACCGAGCTATCGCCTTCTCCTGAGGCGTCTTCCGACTCAAAGCGTCGGCAACTACATTCGCCTTTCCGGGGTGGTAAAGAATCTCAAGGTCAAAATCCTTGATCAACTCTAGCCACCGCCTCTGGCGGTTATTCAACTCCCGCTGAGTGAATATGTACTTCAGACTCTTATGGTCTGTGAAGATCTGACAGGTCGCTCCATAGAGATAATGACGCCAGATCTTAAGAGCGTGCACTACTGCTGCTAACTCCAGGTCATGAGTGGGGTAGTTCTCTTCATACGTCTTCAGCTGTCGAGACGCATATGCTATAACCTTACCCCTCTGCATCAAGACACACCCCAAGCCCAGCTTGGATGCATCACTGTACACTACAAAGTCCTCTGTACCCTCAGGCTGTGCTAAGATCGGAGCAGACGTCAATCTCCTCTTCAGCTCATCAAAGCTCTGCTGACACGGCTCAGACCAGACGAATCGAGTAGTCTTCCTTAGGAGGGAAGTAAGGGGTCGGGCGATCAGGGAGAACCCTTCCACAAACCGACGGTAATACCCTGCCAATCCAAGGAAACTGCGAACCTCCTTCACGTTCTTCGGAGGTTGCCAAGAAGACACTGACTCAATCTTCGCCGGGTCGACCTTAATCCCCTCAGCAGTCACTACATGGCCAAGGAATGCCACCTCGGACATCCAGAACTCACACTTGGATAGCTTAGCATATAGCTGACTATCCTGTAGAATCTGCAGCACGGTCCTCAAGTGTCCAGCATGCTCCTCTCGACTTCTAGAGTAAACTAGAATGTCGTCGATGAAGACCACTACAAACTGGTCTAAGAAGTCGATGAAAATCCCATTCATCAACTCCATAAATACTGCTGGCGCATTAGTGAGCCCGAATGGCATCACTACAAACTCATAATGACCATACCTAGTCCGGAATGCCGTCTTAGGTATGTCCTGATCTCTCACCCTCAGCTGGTGATAACCCGATCTCAAATCTATCCTCGAGAACACTGACGCTCCATGCAGCTGGTCCAGCAGATCATCTATGCGAGGCAATGGATACTTATTCTTGATGGTGACCTTGTTCAACTCTCTGTAGTCGATACACAGTCTCATCGATCCATCCTTCTTCCTCACAAACAGCACTGGTGCGCCCCAGGGAGAAACACTAGGGCGTATGAAGCCCTTCTCTGCTAACTCCTCTAACTGCTTCTTCAGCTCAAGCAGCTCTATCGGGGCCATGCGGTACGGGGCCTTCGAGATCGGTCTCGTGCCCGGCTCTAACTCGATGCTAAAATCCACACTCCTCTGTGGGGGTAGCCCTGGTAAGTCGTCCCTGAAGACCTCTGCAAACTCACATGCGACTGGTATCTCCTCTACTGTCAGGCTCTTGCGCTCCTTCATGGCATAACACCAGAAGGCCTCGCAACCCTGTGCTATCAATCTGGCTGCCCTCACTGCACTGATGACTGTGCCGGACTTTCCGAGGTCCCAACCTCGGAATATAACTCTGTGGCCCTCCTCCGTGGCAACAGTCACAATCCTCCTACCAATATCCAAGACGGCTCCATGTCTAGTCATCCAATCTATCCCTAGTATCACGTCCTCATGTGCTAGGGGCATGACTAGAAAATTTACTAACCAAATCCGGCCTCCCAGGTGAATAGGGCAGTCATAAATCTCTTGAGATCCTCTCACCTTACCCCCATCTGGTAACCCAACCACAAAAGGTACACCCTCTACTGTAGCTAAGGACAACCTATCTACACATGCATCTGATATAAAGGAGTGCGTGGCACCCGTATCAAATAAAACGCGCACAGGTAAGTCATGGATCCAAATGGTACCTGTGGTCGGAGGTGCTGCAGGCTGCTCAGTGCTCCTCAGCTCAAACACTCTCGATGGCCCTCCTCTGGTGTCAGTGGTACTACCACGTCCTCTTCCACGACCTGACTCCTGTGCAGCACTGTATGAAGCAGGATGTCCTGGAGCCCGGGGCTGCTGCTGCTGCTGACTCGGAGCTCGGTACTGAGGGGGTCTCTGTACACTCTTCTCAGCACCTGCAGGAGAAGATCCCTGCTGAGAAGAAGCCTTGCCCTGACGGCAGAAAGTAGCCCTGTGTCCCGGCTTCCCACAAGTGAAGCAAGTGACCGGTGGTTTCGGGCAGTCCGGCTTAATGTGATCACGGCCACCACAGTTAAAGCACTGTCGATCTCCACTGGGTGTCCGGACTGTAGAGTGGTAGCTGGACCTCCCCTGAGTCTGTCCTCTACTATAGCCTGCTACTGCCCCACTGCTACCATATTGTAACACCCCCAGTAGGTGCTCTATCAACATCAGCCCTCCTCTCAGATACAGCCGGCACCTGAGACACTCCCTGTGTCACCTGAGCTGACCTAGCCGGCTCCACTGGTGGTACCTGAGTAAGCCTCTCCACTCTGGCAGCTTCTTCCCTGCGCTCAACATAGGCTCTGAACTCTCTATACTCCGATGCTCCAATAGAGACACGTCCCGACTCAGTAGAACGAGCTCCCTGCGCTCCAGACCTAGCGGCGGGCACCGGCCTGACCTCGGGGCCTACACTCTCAGCTACTTCCTCTACAGCAACCTCTGGTACGCTTGCTGCAGGTGGGTCATCCCGAGGGACTCGTCCTCGACCTCTCCCTAGTGGAGGTCTACCCACACGACCACGCCCTCTGACAGTAGGGGTGCTATCAGCTCGATCCTGTCTGACTGGGGGAAGGGGGGGACGACCCCTACCTCGGCCAGTCACTTGTGCAGCCCTAGTACGTGCCATCTGTACGAATAGTAATAACTACAGTTATAACTAGCTAATCTATCATAACATTACAAGTCCATAATTATTCTAAGATTACCGAGATCCGCAGAGGTAGTGGTGGTCGTTCGTACTTTCTATCCCAACCCGACTCTGTATGCATTTAAAACCAAAATTTTTCGTTGGAAAACTCAGACCCCTTTCGGGTTCTGTTTATTTACTTATACGACCTTTTTAGAAGATTCAAGTGCCATTGTTGCCAACCTAGAGCTCTGATACCATATTGTAACACCCCAAATTTTACAACTTAGGGAGTTACTGGTTAGGACCGCACAGTGGGTCCCGACCTTAGTTTGACAACAACTTAACATGATCTTACAACAAGGCACAGATAAGGAAAAACTAAAAATCATAACATAGTTTTTATCAATGCATGAATGTGACCAGATCAACTACAGCCGGAAAGGTAATATATCAAAGTACGAAAGGAAATGATGTTCAACTGAAAAACCCACAAATGCAAAAACTGCAAAACGTCCTAAAGTACGACACCCCGGCTGACCACTACCATCTGGATCACTCGGCATCTGCTCTAACCTGTGTCAAATCTAAACAACATATCAACCGTTAGCTAACTAACCAAATATAAGCAAAATGATAACAGCACAAACACAAGCAGAGACAAAAATAAACAAACATCATGCTGGCACTCAACCAATTATTATCTGTTATTTAAGTGATTCACATTATTCAATTTAAGTTGTGGCACGAGAACTATTATTAGTTCTCGCCTCCGTTCCTTATCCAACTGGTGTAGGTATAGCTGACTTCCTTTGGTAGCATCACTACAAACCATGTGTGGACTAGTCCCGAAAGAAACCCCCAGCGCCCTGCGAGCTACTGAGCGGAATGCCACCGCCCGTTACTCTTAGGCCAAAATACAGGTCGGTATTTATATATCACAACCTATCTCTCTACATGTCAATCACACACCACCATCATCATTTATACTCATATTTAGCAGTCAGCTAAGTAAGCCCAAAGGACTTACCTGTTATAACGCTCGACTCTTTAGTAACCACTTGCTCTGTAACTGTACCCACTCAGTTGCCTGTTAAAGGCGATAAGTGTATTAGCACACTTTCACGTAGATAGAAGTCTAAAACTTCTGAGATTAAATAAGTATTAAGACGTACTAGTTACATTATTAGTTTTAGGGTAAAATGACCATTTTACCCTTGGTTCCGATTTTCTCGAAGACCCTAAAATTTATGTCCAAGCTCCTATTTGAAGTTCTAAAATATATCCTAACTCTTAGAATTTTATTAGGTGCGAAACTGACATTTTTCTTATGTTTCTATTTTCCGGAAGAACCGAAAAAGGTTTAACTTCGGCTCTAAATATAAAATTCTTAACGGCTTATAAAATTTCCGAATTTAATATCTAGATCATCTATGAGGTTCTATCTAGCCTTAGAAGAAAGAATTTCTCCAAAATGTTCAGCCGATATTTTTATAATAATTCCCAAAGTCGGTTCCTCACTCTACTTTCTTATACTTAGTCAAATTTATAAGTTTAATAAAACTGCTCAACTACCTAACTTCGGGAGCTCGTATCTTTCAATCCGACCGTTCATTTCTCCCCAAATTTTAATATGATAAACTACATATATCCGTCTACAACATATCCAAAATTCAACGGTGGATCTTTATCCAAACATTTTATAATTGATCGACAAGATGGGCTGTTCGAAACCTAAAGCTGAAGAACTTAAATTAAAATTACAGCAGCCTTTGCCTTCCACTTTATGAAAAATATTCAGCAGCTCATTAACATTATGTTATTTATGCTTAGGGCTCAACAACAGCAGTTCACATACACATGGATGACAGTGAAGTTGAAGAGAGGAGGAGCAAGCTTACGGAACTGCAGTCCGGCGATAAGGGGTTAGCGTTTCCGGCGGCGATGGATCCGGCGGGGAGCGGCGCGGTCGGTGCTACTGCAGGCCAGGAGCAAGGCGGTCAGCGGTCCGGAACGGAGAAAAGAAGGGCGAAGAGAGGGAGGCATGTACTTACCAACCCACTGCGGCGGTCGGCGGGGTCTGGCGGTCGACCGAAGGCGGCAGGAGGCCGACTGGGTGGCGCGGCGCGGCTGCAGAGAAGCGGCGGTTTAGGGTCCTCGGCTCGAACAGAAGCAGAAGAAAACGAGGGAGGCGGAAGGAAGGAGAAAGGGAGAAGCGGCTCACCTGGCGGCTCTGGGTGGTCGCGGCGGACGGCGCTGTCGGCTCCGGTGGACAGCTCCGGTTGAACGCAGGAGAGGTGCGGCGGTCGCTCTCTTCAGAAGGTGAGTGACGGAGGGTAGCGGCAGGAGTGTATCGGCAGTAGGTTAGGAGAAAAAATATTAATTAGTAGGGTGATTAGGAAAATTTAGGGTTAGGTTAAATTAGGAGGTGGGCTGCTGATTGGGCCTCGCAGTGGCCCACATCCGGCCCGCTTTTAAATTAGCACGGAAAAGGAATCCGTCACTCGCTCGGGTTCTAGTTAAGTACGGAAAAATATATAATACGGAATTAATTCCGTATTATCTTTATTTTTATTATTTATATATTTATTTTATTAATAAATTTTGTGTTATCATTTTATGTGATTTAAGGTCACATAAAATGATAACGTTTAAACTCGTTTTGTTTAGCTTATTTATTTATTTAATTATGATTGTCGTATCGGATTTGGTTAATTTCCATTCGTCGAAAACTTAAAATTTTCGGTTATTACATCAACAACCTTTATAGAGAGGATTTCTAGATAAGTCATATAAAGCCCTGGAACTTCACCGTACATTGCTTTACCTTAGCATACCTTTGCAACTCTTAACTCTGTCCGTAGTTCTTTAGTATATCTTGAATCGATTGCCACAATTAGATACCTGGATCTTTAGGGTTGCTGTTTTCCCAATATATTTGCAAAGCTCATACATTTACTTGCTTGACGATTTATAACTGGATTTAACCCCCCAAATCCCTGTGTTCGATACTCTGGAATTCTTGCTAATCTACGCCGATCCGTACACTGAGGGTTCGCTTGCTTTTATTCTAGTTTTATAAATTTAAAGCTTGATTGCACGCACGCTAAGGGGCGAACATATCCCTTTTAGCCTAAATAGATCTTGCGATCTTTTCTGATTTCTCTGGTTCTTTGGCTCCATTTAATATTGTTGCATGAGATATTTCTTTGAATATTGCAGCCTGGATATGAGGCATGTGCACTGGATTTTCACGTCTCAACAACCATAAATCGAACCGAAAAGGATAGAGTTGTAAGTGTTTCTACTTCAAAAAAGATTTTTATAAACAACTCCCGGAAAATTGGTGGTAATTTGTTATCAAACACTTGAGTTTGTTTTTTTGTGATAGGCGAAAAATCTCGGAAAGGTGAAAAACGGCCGGTTTTGCGGTTTTACGGAAAAAAGGCGTTCGAACTCAGAATTACAATTGCTATACCTTTCCGAGAAGGTTAAAGGAAGATTGAAGATCATAGCTTTTGAAGGGTTTTGTAAGATTATCTTAGATTCCCTTCCTTGTTGTCTTGCCTTGTTGGATTTCTATCCAAGGAACGCTTTTGTTGTGATATAAGATTATCAAGAGCCAATGAAATACACAGGCTCGTGGAAGGAAACTCGTTTTCTACTCTACTCGTTTTCTGCTCTCAAGTTTAAACATATGGCGAGCCAATGAACGAAGTAACATCGTTTTCTGCTCAAAATGTATATTGTTACTTTGTTGATTGCTTTTTTTAAGATACCTTATTTTGGAGATACCTTGCCTTTTCGTACCGGTAAAAAATACACAGGCTCGTGGAGATACCTTGCCTTTTCGTACAGGTAAAAAATAAAGTTACTTTTTATTGTTGCTTTGTTGATTGCTTTTTTGAAATATACCTTATTTGGAGATACCTTGTTTACTTTTGCCTTATTTACCTTGTGTACTATCACATTGCTTATTCAGAATCCAAATTATACTCTCTCTTTGTTTCAAATGCTTTATTTTTGGGCATCAGCAACTGTGTTTTCTTTCTGCAGATATTATCCACGGTTGAAATTGGGCCATATACTCGCATCTGTTTACATTAAGGTGGTGGACATCAAGTCCTTGGCTACTACTATCCTGATGACATGAATTATGACCTATTTTTTGGCATAAATTTATATAGATTTTCCCTTTATTTTGCATGCATAGACATACATTCATGGGATTTATGATTATATTCACCTACTTTGCAAGAATAGAGGTTTACATAGAGTTTTATTGCATTTGTAGGTAATTTGGCGAATTATGGAACAAAAATGGGACATTTAAGGATTAAGGCTTGAAGCGGGACAAAAAGGATCAATATAAGGAAATTAAGGTGCGGCCAAAGTATTCACTGATACCTTCGGACGCGGGCCAAAGTATTCTCTGATACCGTCGGACGCGGGCCAAAGTATTCTCTGATACCGTCGGACGCGGCCCAAAGTATTCTCTGATACCTTCGGACGCGGGCCAAAGTATTCTCAGATACCGTCGGACGCGGGCCAAAGTATTCTCTGATACCGTCGGACGCGGCCCAAAGTATCTTCTGATACCGCCTAACGCGCCAAAGTATTCTCTGATACCTGCTGACGCGGCCCAGAGTATCTTCTGATACTAGCGGATTCGACTTCTTTTCAGCCCAAATATTTAGGGTTTTATCTTTAAACCCTAGGTTTATCCCTATATAAATCGAGGAGCCTTCAATAATTTCTCCAAAGGGAGACTAGAGGGAGTCAATTTCTCTGGTTCTTTGGCTCCATTTAATATTGTTGCATGAGATATTTCTTTGAATATTGCAGCCTGGATTTGAGGCATGTGCACTGGATTTTCACGTCTCAACAACCATAAATCGATACTACCTTCGGACGCGGGCCAAAGTATTCTCTGATACCGTCGGACGCGGGCCAAAGTATTCTCTGATACCGTCGGACGCGGCCCAAAGTATCTTCTGATACCGCCTAACGCTCCAAAGTATTCTCTGATACCTGCTGACGCGGCCCAGAGTATCTCCTGATACCAGCGGATTCGACTTCTTTTCAGCCCAAATATTTAGGGTTTTATCTTTAAACCCTCCTATATAAATCGAGGAGCCTTCAATAATTTCTCCAAAGGGAGACTGGAGGGAGTCAATTTCTCCAAAGGAAGTCAATTTCTCCAAAGGGAGACTAGAGGGAGGGAGTCAAGTTCTCCAAAGGAAGATTTAGAAGGACGGTGACAGCCCCGGGACTTGGAGTTAAATTCTCCAAAGGATACTTAGAGAGGCAGACTTTGAGGTCTTGCTATTTGGAGGGAAGATTTGGGGAAGGACGCACTTTCCTATTTTTGGAGTTGGAAGATCTTAGGGTTTACATTTGAAGGCGGATTGACATCCCGTTCTTCATTGTCCCTAGAAGTTTTGTGAGGTTTTTCTGTTCCTTTGATTCTACATCCATTGAACTTTGTTTGCGATTATTGTGTTTGATTGACATTTATTTTGAGTTTATTATTGAGATTTTAAGGTTTTACCTTTTCTCCCTTTCATATTTGATATTTGATTCTATGACTATGATTATTGGCTAAAACCCTTTAGCAATTCTAAGGCGAAGGGTTGATAGTTGTGGCTTAGATAATGATAGATCGATCGTAATTTGATTGGACCCTGAGAGTTAGAGAAATATCGTCGACACCCTAAATCACGGCCTGTTCTTAGGTTTCCACGGCCGTGATTCTCAAGAACTACCCGTGATTTACTTCAGTTTACGAACCTTGCTTTTACTTTAATCCAAAGTTAAAGATTTGCTTTAACTTAGTCTTGGCTTGCCTTTTCTAGGTAGTAGTGAAGCCTCAACAACCTCTACTTCGATTTCGAGTGTCATAACCTTAATCGGTTTAGTTAGTCTTGATCCTTGGATTACAAGTTTGGGTATTTGAGATTAATTCTTGTCTTTAGATCCTTTCTATACTGAAGCCTCAACAACCTTTATAGAGAGGATTTCTAGATAAGTCATATAAAGCCCTGGAACTTCACCGTACATTGCTTTACCTTAGCATACCTTTGCAACTCTTAACTCTGTCCGTAGTTCTTTAGTATATCTTGAATCGATTGCCACAATTAGATACCTGGATCTTTAGGGTTGCTGTTTTCCCAATATATTTGCAAAGCTCATACATTTACTTGCTTGACGATTTATAACTGGATTTAACCCCCCAAATCCCTGTGTTCGATACTCTGGAATTCTTGCTAATCTACGCCGATCCGTACACTGCGGGTTCGCTTGCTTTTATTCTAGTTTTATAAATTTAAAGCTTGATTGCACGCACGCTAAGGGGCGAACATATCCCTTTTAGCCTAAATAGATCTTGCGATCTTTTCTGATTTCTCTGGTTCTTTGGCTCCATTTAATATTGTTGCATGAGATATTTCTTTGAATATTGCAGCCTGGATATGAGGCATGTGCACTGGATTTTCACGTCTCAACAACCATAAATCGAACAGAAAAGGATAGAGTTGTAAGTGTTTCTACTTCAAAAAAGATTTTTATAAACAACTCCCGGAAAATTGGTGGTAATTTGTTATCAAACACTTGAGTTTGTTTTTTTGTGATAGGCGAAAAATCTCGGAAAGGTGAAAAACGGCCGGTTTTGCGGTTTTACGGAAAAAAGGCGTTCGAACTCAGAATTACAATTGCTATACCTTTCCGAGAAGGTTAAAGGAAGATTGAAGATCATAGCTTTTGAAGGGTTTTGTAAGATTATCTTAGATTCCCTTCCTTGTTGTCTTGCCTTGTTGGATTTCTATCCAAGGAACGCTTTTGTTGTGATATAAGATTATCAAGAGCCAATGAAATACACAAGCTCGTGGAAGGAAACTCGTTTTCTACTCTACTCGTTTTCTGCTCTCAAGTTTAAACATATGGCGAGCCAATGAACGAAGTAACATCGTTTTCTGCTCAAAATGTATATTGTTACTTTGTTGATTGCTTTTTTTAAGATACCTTATTTTGGAGATACCTTGCCTTTTCGTACCGGTAAAAAATACACAGGCTCGTGGAGATACCTTGCCTTTTCGTACAGGTAAAAAATAAAGTTACTTTTTATTGTTGCTTTGTTGATTGCTTTTTTGAAATATACCTTATTTGGAGATACCTTGTTTACTTTTGCCTTATTTACCTTGTGTACTATCACATTGCTTATTCAGAATCCAAATTATACTCTCTCTTTGTTTCAAATGCTTTATTTTTGGGCATCAGCAACTGTGTTTTCTTTCTGCAGATATTATCCATGGTTGAAATTGGGCCATATACTCGCATCTGTTTCCATTAAGGTGGTGGACATCAAGTCCTTGGCTACTACTATCCTGATGACATGAATTATGACCTATTTTTAGGCATGAATTTATATAGATTTTCCCTTTATTTTGCATGCATAGACATACATTCATGGGATTTATGATTATATTCACCTACTTTGCAAGAATAGAGGTTTACATAGAGTTTTATTGCATTTGTAGGTAATTTGGCGAATTATGGAACAAAAATGGGACATTTAAGGATTAAGGCTTGAAGCGGGACAAAAAGGATCAATATAAGGAAATTAAGGTGCGGCCAAAGTATTCACTGATACCTTCGGACGCGGGCCAAAGTATTCTCTGATACCGTCGGACGCGGGCCAAAGTATTCTCTGATACTGTCGGACGCGGCCCAAAGTATTCTCTGATACCGTCGGACGCGGGCCAAAGTATTCTCTGATACCGTCGGACGCGGCCCAAAGTATCTTCTGATACCGCCTAACGCGCCAAAGTTTGCTCTGATACCTGCTGACGCGGCCCAGAGTATCTTCTGATACCAGCGGATTCGACTTCTTTTCATCCCAAATATTTAGGGTTTTATCTTTAAACCCTAGGTTTATCGCTATATAAATCGAGGAGCCTTCAATAATTTCTCCAAAGGGAGACTAGAGGGAGTCAATTTCTCTGGTTCTTTGGCTCCATTTAATATTGTTGCATGAGATATTTCTTTGAATATTGCAGCCTGGATTTGAGGCATGTGCACTGGATTTTCACGTCTCAACAACCATAAATCGAACAGAAAAGGATAGAGTTGTAAGTGTTTCTACTTCAAAAAAGATTTTTTATAAACAACTCCCGGAAAATTGGTGGAAATTTGTTATCAAACACTTGAGTTTGTTTTTTTGTGATAGGCGAAAAATCTCGGAAAGGTGAAAAACGGCCGGTTTTGCGGTTTTACGGAAAAAAGGCGTCCGAACTCAGAATTACAATTGCTATACCTTTCCGAGAAGGTTGAAGGAAGATTGAAGATCATAGCTTTTGAAGGGTTTTGTAAGATTATCTTAGATTCCCTTCCTTGTTGTCTTGCCTTGTTGGATTTTTATCCAAGGAACGCTTTTGTTGTGATATAAGATTATCAAGAGCCAATGAAATACACAGGCTCGTGGAAGGAAACTCGTTTTCTACTCTACTCGTTTTCTGCTCTCAAGTTTAAACATATGGCGAGCCAATGAACGAAGTAACATCGTTTTCTACTCAAAATGTATATTGTTACTTTGTTGATTGCTTTTTTTAAGATACCTTATTTTGGAGATACCTTGCCTTTTCGTACCGGTAAAAAATACACAGGCTCGTGGAGATACCTTGCCTTTTCGTACAGGTAAAAAATAAAGTTACTTTTTATTGTTGCTTTGTTGATTGCTTTTTTGAAATATACCTTATTTGAAGATACCTTGTTTACTTTTGCCTTATTTACCTTGTGTACTATCACATTGCTTATTCAGAATCCAAATTATACTCTCTCTTTGTTTCAAATGCTTTATTTTTGGGCATCAGCAACTGTGTTTTCTTTCTGCAGATATTATCCATGGTTGAAATTGGGCCATATACTCGCATCTGTTTCCATTAAGGTGGTGGACATCAAGTCCTTGGCTACTACTATCCTGATGACATGAATTATGACCTATTTTTAGGCATGAATTTATATAGATTTTCCCTTTATTTTGCATGCATAGACATACATTCATGGGATTTATGATTATATTCACCTACTTTGCAAGAATAGAGGTTTACATAGAGTTTTATTGCATTTGTAGGTAATTTGGCGAATTATGGAACAAAAATGGCACATTTAAGGATTAAGGCTTGAAGCGGGACAAAAAGGATCAATATAAGGAAATTAAGGTGCGGCCAAAGTATTCTCTGATACCTTCGGACGCGGGCCAAAGTATTCTCTGATACCGTCGGACGCGGGCCAAAGTATTCTCTGATACCTTCGGACGCGGGCCAAAGTATTCTCTGATACCGTCGGACGCGGGCCAAAGTATGCTCTGATACCGTCGGACGCGGCTCAAAGTATCTTGTGATACCGCCTAACGCGCCAAAGTATTCTCTGATACCTGCTGACGCGGCCCAGAGTATCTTCTGATACCGCCTAACGCGCCAAAGTATTCTCTTATACCTGCTGACGCGGCCCAGAATATCTTCTGATACCAGTGGATTCGACTTCTTTTCAGCCCAAATATTTAGGGTTTTATCTTTAAACCCTAGGTTTATCCCTATATAAATCGAGGAGCCTTCAATAATTTCTTCAAAGGGAGACTAGAGGGAGTCAATTTCTTCAAAGGGAGTCAATTTCTCCAAAGGGAGTCAATTTCTCCAAAGGAAGACTAGAGAGAGTCAATTTCTCCAAAGGGAGACTAAAGGGAGTCAATTTCTCCAAAGGAAGATTTAGAAGGACGGTGACAACCCCGGTTCTTGGAGTTAAATTCTCCAAAGGATACTTAGAGAGGCAGACTTGGAGGTCTTGCTATTTGGAGGGAAGATTTGGGGAAGGACGCACTTTCCTATTTTTGGAGTTGGAAGATCTTAGGGTTTACATTTGAAGGCGGATTGACATCCCGTTCTTCATTGTCCCTAGAAGTTTTGTGAGGTTTTTCTGTTCCTTTGATGCTACATCCATTGAACTTTTTTTGCGATTATTGTGTTTGATTGACATTTATTTTGAGTTTATTATTGAGATTTTAAGGTTTTACCTTTTCTCCCTTTCATATTTGATATTTGATTCTATGACTATGATTATTGGCTAAAACCCTTTAGCAATTCTAAGGCGAAGGGTTGATAGTTGTGGCTTAGATAATGATAGATCGATCGTAATTTGATTGGACCCTGAGAGTTAGAGAAATATCGTCGACACCCTAAATCACGGCCTGTTCTTAGGTTTCCACGGCCGTGATTCTCAAGAACTACCCGTGATTTACTTCAGTTTACGAACCTTGCTTTTACTTTAATCCAAAGTTAAAGATTTGCTTTAACTTAGTCTTGGCTTGCCTTTTCTAGGTAGTAGTGAAGCCTCAACAACCTCTACTTCGATTTCGAGTGTCACAACCTTAATCGGTTTAGTTAGTCTTGATCCTTGGATTACAAGTTTGGGTATTTGAGATTAATTCTTGTCTTTAGATCCTTTCTATACTGAAGCCTCAACAACCTTTATAGAGAGGATTTCTAGATAAGTCATATAAAGCCCTGGAACTTCACCGTACATTGCTTTACCTTAGCATACCTTTGCAACTCTTAACTTTGTCCGTAGTTCTTTAGTATATCTTGAATCGATTGCCACAATTAGATACCTAATCTTTAGGGTTGCTGTTTTCCCAATATATTTGCAAAGCTCATACATTTACTTGCTTGACGATTTATAACTGGATTTAACCCCCCAAATCCCTGTGTTCGATACTCTGGAATTCTTGCTAATCTACGCCGATCCGTACACTGCGGGTTCGCTTGCTTTTATTCTAGTTTTATAAATTTAAAGCTTGATTGCACGCACGCTAAGGGGCGAACATATCCCTTTTAGCCTAAATAGATCTTGCGATCTTTTCTGATTTCTCTAGTTCTTTGGCTCCATTTAATATTGTTGCATGAGATATTTCTTTGAATATTGCAGCCTGGATTTGAGGCATGTGCACTGGATTTTCACATCTCAACAACCATAAATCGAACAGAAAAGGATAGAGTTGTAAGTGTTTCTACTTCAAAAAAGATTTTTATAAACAACTCCCGGAAAATTGGTGGAAATTTGTTATCAAACACTTGAGTTTGTTTTTTTGTGATAGGCGAAAAATCTCGGAAAGGTGAAAAACGGCCGGTTTTGCGGTTTTACGGAAAAAAGGCGTCCGAACTCAGAATTACAATTGCTATACCTTTCCGAGAAGGTTGAAGGAAGATTGAAGATCATAGCTTTTATAGCTTTTGAAGGGTTTTGTAAGATTATCTTAGATTCCCTTCCTTGTTGTCTTGCCTTGTTGGATTTCTATCCAAGGAACGCTTTTGTTGTGATATTTGATTCAGTTATTGAAGTCTTTTCATTAAATTCTTCTTGTTCAAATATTCACCTTCTTCCCATATATTTGATTATTGCTTTCATGATGATGAGTGGCTAATTTCCTTGTGTGATTCTAGGGTGATTGGATGAAGGTTGTGGGAAAGACAATGATAGAATAATCTTAGATTCCAGTAGTACCCTGAAAGTTCGAGTCTTTAACCTTAACCCTAAGCATCTCGCTCAGTCGATGAACATCTCGGCCGGGGTGGAACTTGGCTGACCGAGGTGGCTTATCTGATCCAAACTGAGAGTTAAGTGTTAGAGTTTGCCAAATCCTATTCTTATTACACCTTTCTTGGTTCAATGCAAGCCTAGGATGAGACTTACCCGGTAATTTCTTAGTTTGTGTACCTAAGATCATAAGTGTAGGTAATAAAGGTTTGTCCTTTATTGGGGTTTCAGTGTGCTTTCATCCCATCTTTGTGAGTTAGCCTGAGACTTACCCGGTAAAGGTTGATTCTATTCCCTTAGATGGTGTGTTAGTTTGAGGTTATAGTTCTTTATCTTAATTCCTTGAGACTTACCCGGTAATAGGAGTTACGGTTTTGGATTAGTGAGTAGTGAGACTTACCCGGTGATCTATTCCACTTTAGTAAAACCTTCGCTATGCAAAAATCTCAGCTTTGTCCGCTTATCTTTAGATCTTGAGTTGGAACCACAACTAGATGCTTTAATCCCTAGAATTGCATGTTTGCTTTATTGACTTCTTTATCATCCTTGATTGTTTTGATCACCTCTTGTGGTTAGTATTTACATAAGCATACCGTAATTGGACTTTGTTTCACTAAGTCCCTGTGATCGACCCCTGGAATTCCTTGCTTTTACTACGATTGACCCGTACACTGCGGGTTCGCATCCTTGTTTTAAGCTTACGTCTAGGGTTATAAATTTAAAGCTTGCACACACCGTTTGGAGCGAACAAGTCTTTGGCGCCGTTGCCGGGGACTGTTCTTGCTTTTTCTATTGATCTTTCTGCTTGAGTGTTCTTGCAGGTTTGTGTTCTTAGGTACATACGAAGTTCTCGCTCCGGCAACAGAACAGAGTTTCGCCAAGGAACAAGTTTTTGGCGCCGTTGCCGGGGACTTGGTCTAGACCGAGCCGGTTACGGTTTGCTCTTGGGGGACTTGCCCCCGTGTCTTCTAACCACTCTACTTGAGTGACTTTTGCAGGTTCTTTCTTAGGTTTATGCGAAGAACCCGCACTGGGAAGGAAATCGTTCCTTACGATCCCGAACCAGAAAAGACATACAAGCGACGCTTAAGAGAAGCGAAGATGGCCCAATAAGACAACCGCGATCTTGAGGCCGAGTTGAAAGAGGCGTTAGAGCTGCTACGCCTCAGCAGGGAAGAACTAAGGCAAGAGAAGGAGGAAACTCGCACCAAGACTGAAGCAATCGAAGCAGAGATGGCAGCCATACGAGACCAGATTCTACTTCGACCGAGGGAAGATCCAGTTGCTGATCCTCGACCGATGCAGGTCCCAGTTGCTGACCCTCGACCGAGGCAGGCCCCAGTACCTGACGCCCCGGCCGATGTACTTCCACCTCGGGTGCCAGTCCGAGACGTTCTTCTTGCAGGAATCCCACAAACCCTAGGTCAAAGGATGGACCCCAATCAACAATTGAGGCGTCCAGGAGTTAACCTAGGAGATCCAGCGGACCTTGACTATGAACTTCGACCGCAAGTTCTATCCATGATTCGCCAATGCCAATTCGGAGGGCTAGAGAAGGAATCACCGCATCAACATCTTCAAAACTATGAGATCTTGATGGAGACCTTGAGACCTCCGAGGATTGAAAATAACAACTACAAGCTAAGACCTTTTTACTTTTCTTTAAAAGATAGAGCTCTTACTTGGTATCAATCTCTTCCTCCAGGAAAAATTAGCACATGGGAGGAGATGACAACGGAATTCTTGACCAAATTCTTTCCCCCCTCAAAGACAGCTGAAATGAGAGGGAAGATCAACGCTTTCATTATGAAGGACAAGGAGAGCCTGTCCAAGTCATGAGAGCGGTTCAAGGACATTCTTTTGGATTGCCCACATCATGGGATTCCAAAGTTAGAGTTATTGGAGATATACTTCAAGGGACTGGACGGAAGCACCCAGTTCAACCTCCAACTACTCTCCGCCGGTACCTTTATGGACATGGCGATTGACGAAGCTTGGGACTTCATTGAGAAGCAAGCTTTGCATATGGAGAAGTACACGCACCAAGGAGCTGAAGGTGGAGTTAAAAGAGTTAACTTCCAAGAAACTCAGCCCAACAACAATCAACTCACGTCTTTGAAGAATGACGTGAAGCAATTGAAGGAACTCTTGGCTGCTCAAACCAAGAAGGAAGAGCAAGGGCAAAGGAACAACAACAATGGATACCGTAACAACAACAACGGTTCCCGGAACAACAACTACAACAACAACAATAGAGGATTCAATAGCAATAACTGGAGGGCGAACAACCAAAATTCTGGTAACAATCATTCAAACTCCAACTCTAACGATTCCTCTAACCCTTTCCTCTCTTCCCCTCCTTCTTCTTCTTCTACTCCATTAAAGAGCCAGGGTAAGGATCAAGTTCGTCTCAGCCGGAAAAGAAAGACGCAGTTCTGGAGGCTATCTTGATCAAGCTCAACGCTATGGAGACTTCTATGACTTCATTTTCGAAGGCCCAAAAAGCCTTTGAGCAACAACTTGCAAGTAGGGCGAATGAAGCGCCAAGAGATCCAAGGAAGCTCCCAACAAAGACGGAAAGCAACCCTAAGGGCCAGATCATGGCCATAACTACGAGGAGTGGACTGAAAACTGCAGATCCAGTGCCTCGGTCGGTGCTAGTACCGACGAAGACCACCTCGGTCCAGGTACAGTCGAAGAACACCTCGACCGAGATGCCAACCGAGGTGGAGCCACAGGAAGCGGAGGGGAAAACTGAAGTTTATGTTCCACCTCCTGCATACAAACCACCACTTCCATTCCCCCAGTCAAGAGCCAGAGCACATCTAGACAAGCACTTTGGTAAGTTCCTTGACTTGATGAATAAACTGCATATTAACATTCCTTTCCTTGATGCTATTCTAGGAATGCCCGCCTATGGGAAGTTCTTGAAGGAGATCCTATCAAGGAAGAGGAAACTGGAAGATTTTGGTGAAGTTAGGATGACATCTAAATCCTCGGAGCTAATTCAAATCATGAAGGAGAAGATGCCACCTAAGTTAAGAGATCCTGGCTCATTTTGCATTCCCATTCAAGTTGGGGATGTCACTTGTGAAGCCCTGTGTGATCTAGGAGCCAGCGTGAGCATCATTCCGCTGTTAATTAGATAATTTTTATAAAAATGTTTTATATTAATTTTAAAATAAATTAATTTTAAAATAAATTAATTATAAAACAAATTAAAACAATAACTTTTTTATAAAAAAATGTTTTATATTAATTTTAAAATAAATTAATTAGATAATTTTTTAAAAATTAAAAAAAAATTGTTTTAATTTATTATTAAAATAAATAAATCAGTTTTCTATTTTTTAATATTAATTTATTTTCTTTCTTTTAGTTTTGGAAAATAAATAAAATAGAAAAATTATTTATTTATTTTAATAATAAATTAAAGCAGTGATTTTTTTAATTTTTAAAAAGAGTCCATATTTTATTTATTTTTTAAATAAATGATAACGCATAACACTGATTTTTTTGAATTTTTTAAAATTTATCTAATTTATTTATTTTTAAATTAATATAAAATATTTATTTTAAAAGTTACTGTTTTACTTTATTTTTAATATAAATAAATTATTCTTTCTATTTTAATTTGTTTTTTAATTTAATTTAATTTAATTTTTTTTTTATGTTTTTAATGGAATTTAAAAAGGTGAAATGAATTTGGGCAAAATTCGGAAAATAACAAAAACTTAAGGGTACCATCTGAACTTGAAAAAGCTGTTGGACAAAATCCGGAATACCCCAAACCACGAGGGTACCATCCAGAATTTCCCTTTTTATTTTTAACATGTAATCACTCACCCTTGCAGTGAGCATTAAAACCGTTATAGGTGCTTGAGATAGCTCATTCCTTCGCCGACAGACCTACACACGTACAGAAGATGACAACATACATAGAGAAATGCCATTTTATCAACTCACTGAAACAGGGCAGTTCATAATAAGCAACAATTTTCGCTACTCGTCAACATAAAAGAAATACCGATTTCAAGATTGTCGCTAACTCTGAAGCACCAGATGGCACTACATTGGTGGCAATAGCAGTATCTATTCCCCTGTATTGTCAAAGAAAAAAAATTTAGGCAGCAAGAACACCTTCACTTTTTCCAAATATCAGGACACAAAGTACCCAACCCAGCCAAATTTCATATTCACGAGTTACTTACATCTTATTTATGTTAATTGTAAGCAAAATCGACCCAAACGCAAACAAGAATACAAATTAGCGCTCGATTTCCACTCCTCCGTTAAGTAACACAAAGCAAAAACGAAAAGTTCGTACAATATGCGTACAACAGAAGTTACAGAACCAAACAAAAGTTTAGGGTTTTAGTGAAAGGGGAAAAACAAGAACAGTCGAACCTGGAAAGTGAAATACACAGGTGATTGAACGAAGTAACGTCGCAATAGTTGGCGAGTTCAAGAGCCAATGAACGTACACCGTCGCTGCTGATGCCGGTGATTGAATTCGGTTGGTTAACCGGCATAATGAACGAAGGAAACTCGTTTTCTGCTCTACTCGTTTTCTGCTCGTGGAAGGAAACTCGTTTTCTGCTCTACTCGTTTTCTGCTCGTGGAAGGAAACTCGTTTTCTGCTCTACTCGTTTTCTGCTCTCCTCGAGTTCAAGAGCCAATGAAATATACAGGCTCGTGGAAGGAAACTCGTTTTCTACTCTACTCGTTTTCTGCTCTCAAGTTTAAACATATGGCGAGCCAATGAACGAAGTAACATCGTTTTCTGCTCAAAATGTATATTGTTACTTTGTTGATTGCTTTTTTTAAGATACCTTATTTTGGAGATACCTTGCCTTTTCGTACCGGTAAAAAATACACAGGCTCGTGGAGATACCTTGCCTTTTCGTACAGGTAAAAAATAAAGTTACTTTTTATTGTTGCTTTGTTGATTGCTTTTTTGAAATATACCTTATTTGGAGATACCTTGTTTACTTTTGCCTTATTTACCTTGTGTACTATCACATTGCTTATTCAGAATCCAAATTATACTCTCTCTTTGTTTCAAATGCTTTATTTTTGGGCATCAGCAACTGTGTTTTCTTTCTGCAGATATTATCCATGGTTGAAATTGGGCCATATACTCGCATCTGTTTCCATTAAGGTGGTGGACATCAAGTCCTTGGCTACTACTATCCCTTTTAGCCTAAATAGATCTTGCGATCTTTTCTGATTTCTCTGGTTCTTTGGCTCCATTTAATATTGTTGCATGAGATATTTCTTTGAATATTCCAGCCTGGATTTGAGGCATGTGCACTGGATTTTCACGTCTCAACAACCATAAATCGAACAGAAAAGGATAGAGTTGTAAGTGTTTCTACTTCAAAAAAGATTTTTATAAACAACTCCCGGAAAATTGGTGGAAATTTGTTATCAAACACTTGAGTTTGTTTTTTTGTGATAGGCGAAAAATCTCGGAAAGGTGAAAAACGGCCGGTTTTGCGGTTTTACGGAAAAAAGGCGTCCGAACTCAGAATTACAATTGCTATACCTTTCCGAGAAGGTTGAAGGAAGATTGAAGATCATAGCTTTTATAGCTTTTGAAGGGTTTTGTAAGATTATCTTAGATTCCCTTCCTTGTTGTCTTGCCTTGTTGGATTTCTATCCAAGGAACGCTTTTGTTGTGATATTTGATTCAGTTATTGATGTCTTTTCATTAAATTCTTCTTGTTCAAATATTCACCTTCTTCCCATATATTTGATTATTGCTTTCATGATGATGAGTGGCTAATTTCCTTGTGTGATTCTAGGGTGATTGGATGAAGGTTGTGGGAAAGACAATGATAGAATAATCTTAGATTCCAGTAGGACCCTGAAAGTTCGAGTCTTTAACCTTAACCCTAAGCATCTCGCTCAGTCGATGAACATCTCGGCCGGGGTGGAACTTGGCTGACCGAGGTGGCTTATCTGATCCTAAACTGAGAGTTAAGTGTTAGAGTTTGCCAAATCCTATTCTTATTACACCTTTCCTGGTTCAATGCAAGCCTAGGATGAGACTTACCCGGTAATTCCTTAGTTTGTGTACCTAAGATCATAAGTGTAGGTAATAAAGGTTTGTCCTTTATTGGGGTTTGAGTGTGCTTTCATCCCATCTTTGTGAGTTAGCCTGAGACTTACCCGGTAAAGGTTGATTCTATTCCCTTAGATGGTGTGTTAGTTTGAGGTTATAGTTCTTTATCTTAATTCCTTGAGACTTACCCGGTAATAGGAGTTACGGTTTTGGATTAGTGAGTAGTGAGACTTACCCGGTGATCTATTCCACTTTAGTAAAACCTTCGCTATGCAAAAATCTCAGCTTTGTCCGCTTATCTTTAGATCTTGAGTTGGAACCACAACTAGATGCTTTAATCCCTAGAATTGCATGTTTGCTTTATTGACTTCTTTATCATCCTTGATTGTTTTGATCACCTCTTGTGGTTAGTATTTACATAAGCATACCGTAATTGGACTTTGTTTCACTAAGTCCCTGTGATCGACCCCTGGAATTCCTTGCTTTTACTACGATTGACCCGTACACTGCGGGTTCGCATCCTTGTTTTAAGCTTACGTCTAGGGTTATAAATTTAAAGCTTGCACACACCGTTTGGAGCGAACAAGTCTTTGGCGCCGTTGCCGGGGACTGTTCTTGCTTTTTCTATTGATCTTTCTGCTTGAGTGTTCTTGCAGGTTTGTGTTCTTAGGTACATACGAAGTTCTCGCTCCGGCAACAGAACAGAGTTTCGCCAAGGAACAAGTTTTTGGCGCCGTTGCCGGGGACTTGGTCTAGACCGAGCCGGTTACGGTTTGCTCTTGGGGGACTTGCCCCCGTGTCTTCTAACCACTCTACTTGAGTGACTTTTGCAGGTTCTTTCTTAGGTTTATGCGAAGAACCCGCACTGGGAAGGAAATCGTTCCTTACGATCCCGAACCAGAAAAAACATACAAGCGACGCTTAAGAGAAGCGAAGATGGCTCAATAAGACAACCGCGATCTTGAGGCCGAGTTGAAAGAGGCGTTAGAGCTGCTACGCCTCAGCAGGGAAGAACTAAGGCAAGAGAAGGAGGAAACTCGCACCAAGACTGAAGCAATCGAAGCAGAGATGGCAGCCATACGAGACCAGATTCTACTTCGACCGAGGGAAGATCCAGTTGCTGATCCTCGACCGATGCAGGTCCCAGTTGCTGACCCTCGACCGAGGCAGGCCCCAGTACCTGACGCCCCGGCCGATGTACTTCCACCTCGGGTGCCAGTCCGAGACGTTCTTCTTGCAGGAATCCCACAAACCCTAGGTCAAAGGATGGACCCCAATCAACAATTGAGGCGTCCAGGAGTTAACCTAGGAGATCCAGCGGACCTTGACTATGAACTTCGACCGCAAGTTCTATCCATGATTCGCCAATGCCAATTCGGAGGGCTAGAGAAGGAATCACCGCATCAACATCTTCAAAACTATGAGATCTTGATGGAGACCTTGAGACCTCCGAGGATTGAAAATAACAACTACAAGCTAAGACCTTTTTACTTTTCTTTAAAAGATAGAGCTCTTACTTGGTATCAATCTCTTCCTCCAGGAAAAATTAGCACATGGGAGGAGATGACAACGGAATTCTTGACCAAATTCTTTCCCCCCTCAAAGACAGCTGAAATGAGAGGGAAGATCAACGCTTTCATTATGAAGGACAAGGAGAGCCTGTCCAAGTCATGAGAGCGGTTCAAGGACATTCTTTTGGATTGCCCACATCATGGAATTCCAAAGTTAGAGTTTGTAATAACCAAAAATTTTAAGTCCCGGTAAGATGAAATTAAACAAAATCCGTCGAGACCATAGTAAATAATAAATCAGTAAAACAGAACGAGTTTAGTTCTATCATTTTATGTGACCTAGATTCACATAAAATGATAAATTAAATTCCCGGGAATAATTTACGCTGTTAAATAAAATCAATTATAATTTATAAATACGGAAACTAACTCCGTATTATATAAATTCCCGCACTTTAATGAGTTCCGGATCCGTTCTAAAAAGAGTTGGATTCGAGTTAACCCGCTACTAGGCCCAAATTATCGGCCCAGCCCAGCCAGCCCATTCCTAATGATTAATCTAATTAACCTAATTAATTAACCTAATTCTAAACCTACGTTAAACCTACCGCTCCTCTACTCACCTTCTGTAACTATCGCCCTTCCTTGCCGCTGAGAAGAGACGCCGCAACGCTGAAGCCACCACCAGCCGGAGTCCTCCGCCACCGCTCGCGCCGCTCCCTGCAGGATCCAGCCGCCAGCCCCGCACGCCCAGCCGGCTGGTAAGACCCGATCTTCCCTTTCCGTCTTCTCCCTCTCGTTCTGTTTCGAGCCCAGACGTAACCACCGCCTCACTGTTGGCAGTAGCTGCGCACCAGCCGGACCGCCGCCAGTGCCTCGCCGCTTTCCGCCGGACCAGTCCCCTGCCGACGCGTGACGAGGTAAGCCGGCCTTCCTTCCTCCTTCTGTTTCGTTGGGCGCAACAGCCACTAACCGCCTTCTGCCGCTGGTGACGCAACCCAGGCGAGCCTCCGGACGAACGGTGCACCGCAACCAACGCTCCTCCGCAGCCGACGACCAGGACTCGTGACAGCCAGGATCGGACACACCAGGGGACTGTCGCAAGTCTTTCATTCCGCCGGATCCATCGCCGCCGGAAACGCCAACCCTTAACGCCGGACTGCAGATTCCGTAAGCTTGCTCCTCCTCTCTTCGATTTCACTGTCACCTATGCGTTGGTGGACCGCTGTTGTTGAGCCTAAGCATAAATAACGTAAATGAGCTGCTGAGTATGTGCATAAATGAATGGAAGGGCTGCTGTAAATTAATTTCAATTCTTCAGCGTTTAGGTTTCGAACAGCCCACCTTGTCGAACAATTATAAAATGTTTGGATAAAGATCCACCGTTGAATTTTGGATATGTTGTAGACAGATATAAGTAGTTTATCATATTAAAATTTGGTGAGAAATGAACGGTCGGATTGAAAGTTACGAGCCCCCGAAGTTAGGTAGTTGAGCAGTTTTATTGAACTTATAAAATTGACTAAGTATAAGAAAGTAGAGTGAGGAACCGACTTTGGGAATTATTATAAAAATATCGGCTGAACAGTTTAGTGAAATTCTTTCTTCTAAGGCTAGATAGAACCTCATAGATGATCTAGATAATAAATTCGGAAATTTTATAAGCCGTTAAGAATTTTATTTTTAGAGCCGAAGTTAAACCTTTTTCGGTTCTTCCGGAAAATTGAAACATAAGAAAAATGTCCGTTTCGCACCTAATAAAATTCTAAGAGTTAGGATATATTTTAGAACTTCAAATAGGAGTTTGGACATGAATTTTAGGGTCTTCGAGAAAATCGGAACGAAGGGTAAAATGGTCATTTTACCCTAAAACTAACAATGTAGCTAGTACGTCTTCATAATTATTTAATCTCAGAAGTCTTAGACTTCTATCTACGTGAAAGTGTGCTAATACACTTATCGCCTTTAACAGGCAACTGAGTGGGTACAGTTACAGAGCAAGTGATTACTAAAGAGTCGAGCATTATAACAGGTAAGTCCTTTGGGCTTACTTAGCTGACTGCTAAATATGAGTATAAATGATGATGGTGGTGTGTGGTTGACATGTTAGAGAGATAGGTTGTGATATATAAATACCGACCTGTATTTTTGGCCTAAGAGTAACGGGCGGTGGCATTCCGCTCAGTAGCTCGCAGGGCGCTGGGGGTTTCTTTCGGGACTAGTCCACACATGGTTTGTAGTGATGCTACCAAAGGAAGTCAGCTAGACCTACACCAGTTGGATAAGGAACGGAGGCGAGAACTAATAATAGTTCTCGTGCCACAACTTAAATTGAATAATGTGAATCACTAAAATAATAGATAATAATTGGTTGAGTGCCAGCATGATGTTTGTTTAATTTTTTGTTTCTGCTTGTGTTTGTGCTGTTATCATTTTGCTTATATTTGGATAGTTAGCTAACGGTTTATCCGTGTTGTAGATCTGTAGAGATAGACAGTTGCAGAGAGATCCGGAACGGATGGTCAGCCGGGTCCACGTACTCATTAGATGGGGACGGGGGAGTCTTCCATACGTCATGCACGTTATGTATCTATATATATGTTTGTAAGGCTGTCACATGTGTACTTTCATACCATTAAAAATATTATGTTTTTGAAATTGTTTTAAATACATTTGTGCCTTGTTGTAAGATCCTAGTAAAGTTGTTGTTAAACCAAGGTCGGGACCCATTGTGAGGTCCTAACCAGTAGCTCCCCGAGTTCCGAGAATTTGGGGTGTTACAACATGGTATCAGAGCTCTGGGTTGGCAACAATGGCACTTGAAATCTTCTGAAAGACCGAATGTATAAAATAACTAGAACCCGGAAGGGGTCTAAGATTTTCAAAACGGATTTCTGTTTTTACACACGTGCATAGTCGGGTTGTTGGGTTAGTAGTATGTCGGACCACCATCGTTCTCCGTGGATCTCTGCAGCTTGGAACGATAGGTGAGTTAGTATATAGACTTATATCGATAGGTTTTAGTGTAAATTATATATCGGTGTGTGTGTAGTATGTTAGTATCCTAAAGGATATCTTGTATTCTTTAGTTGTGATATCATGAAGCGATTAGCGCCTCATGATAAATCGGTAACGAGTTTGAAGAGTTTTCCACACGAGATAAGGGATTCAGACCAAGATTTAGTATGATACTCTGATGGACGTCCTAGTGACTTATAAATCATCCGAAGGACGGGTGGGCAAAGCAGTAAAGATGTTTAGAAAATTTTTACCGCCAGTACAATCGGATGAGAAAGAAGTTCCCGAGTCAGCTTAGATAGAAAAAATTGAGAATCATGCCAGGGGCTTTGTCGTATGAAGTCGAGAGATGAATTAGAAGAACCATGCAAGAGACGACGAGAGCGTAGAATGGAGATAAAAATGGAGAAACAAGAATCATATAGAACGGAGTACAACCAAGAATTTCGGTGTAAAGGACGTGACTATCAAGACGGACGCCGCCATAAGCAAGCATGGACATGAGAGTACAAAGAAGATAGAGTGTCGACCCAGTTATGAGAAGTTAAAAGGTACAAAGATAAAGAGTGAGTTTGATGACGAGAAATAAATCCTGTAACCATGGAAGCATGTGGAGTCCTTCAAGGATATGAGAGTTTTGAATGAAAGTCCGACATAAGTATCCAAGAAACTAGAAGTCTAAAATTGAGACAACGAATTTTTATAAAGGCGACATGATCAAGACAAAACTAAACAAGGGGAAGAATGTAGAAAAGTGATTTGGTGGACTCAAGGATCCGCAATAATTTCTCATTTACGAAGAGATTTAAGTTACCAACACTAACGGTTCATACCAGAGAACCGCAAACAGATGATGACTAAAGTAAGGAGAATCGCGAAGACACGCTTACAAGCTAATGTGGAAGACTTGATGAACTCATTGGCGACAGATGAATGCTAGGAGTAGACTCAGAAGAGTATAGTGACCTCATAAGAGAACAAGAGAAGTGCAGACTGTGGAAGAAACTAAAAGAGTATTAACAAAGAAACTAGAGGAGATAGATTTTGACCAAGTCTATCAAACTTCAAAAGAGATAGAAGAACAATAAGTCTGTGATCTTATGGAAGGTCAACTACATACCAGTCAGTAATAATTGAGACATAACACGTGCGGGTCAACCAGTGGTACTGGTTATCAGATAAGGAGGATAACTATAGAATGATGAAAGAATTTTATAGACGTCTAGAGGACCCTTCAAGAGATCAACAACGACAAATGTGAAGCTAAATCGATCCGCGTGCTAGCACCTTAATAATAACATGGAGTGAGTTCGAGCAAGGATCCCTAATTAAGAACTTAAGAAGAAAGACTAGACGGTCAGAAAGGACCCCCTTTATGTCATTGAAGACCAAGGGAAGCGTGTGAAGAATTTACTGCCTACTGGCTAGGAAAAGGGTGCATATCACAGTTAGTACAGATGGATTATAAAAGAAGAACTAGAGGAGTAAGAAGAAGTAGATAATTTTGATCAGATCCTACGTCAGACCAGATAGAAGTTACTTAGCATTCCACACAAATAGAGTTGCTTGAGTTGGGAAAGCAGTTAGAGGAGTTAGCAGAGAAGGGCTTTATATGTCCTGGTGTTTATCTCTGGGGCACACATAATTATTTGTGAGGAAGAAGGATGGATCGATGAGGCTGTGTATTGATTACCGGGAGTTGAACAAGGTCACCATCAAGAATAAGTATCCACTGCCTCGCATAGATGATCTGCTGGACCAGCTGCATGAAGTGTCAGTGTCTCGAGGATAGATTTGAGATCGGGTTATGACCAGCTGAGAGTGAGAGACCAGGACATACCTAAGGCGGCATTCCGGACTAGGTATGGCCACTATGAGTTGTAGTGATGCCATTCGGGCTCACTAATGTGCCAGTAGTATTTATGGAGTTGATGAATGGGATTCTCATCGACTTCTTAGACCAGTTTGTAGTGGTCTTCATCGACGACATTCTAGTTTACTCTAGAAGTCGAGAGGAGCATGCAGGGCACTTGAGGACAGTACTGCAGATTTTACAGGATAGTCAGCTATATGCTAAGCTATCCAAGTGTGAGTTTTGGATGTCAGAGGTGGCTTTCCTAGGCCATGTAGTGACTGCTGAGGGGATTAAGGTTGACCCGGCGAAGATTGAGTCAGTGTCTTCTTGGCAACCTCCGAAGAACGTGAAGGAGGTTCGCAGTTTCCTTGGATTGGCAGGGTATTACCGTCGGTTCGTGGAAGGGTTTTCCCTGATCGCCCGACCACTCACTTCCCTCCTAAGGAAGACTACTCGGTTCGTTTGGTCTGAGCCGTGTCAGCAGAGTTTTGATGAGCTGAAGAGGAGATTGACGTCTGCTCCGATCTTAGCACAGCCTGAGGGTACAGAGGACTTCGTAGTGTACAGTGATGCATCCAAGCTGGGCTTGGGGTGTGTCTTGATGCAGAGGGGTAAGGTTATAGCATATGCGTCTCGACAGCTGAAGACGTATGAAGAGAACTACCCCACTCATGACCTAGAGTTAGCAGCAGTAGTGCACGCTCTTAAGATCTGGCGTCATTATCTCTATGGAGCGACCTGTCAGATCTTCACAGACCATAAGAGTCTGAAGTACATATTCACTCAGCGGGAGTTGAATAACCGCCAGAGGCGGTGGCTAGAGTTGATCAAGGATTTTGACCTTGAGATTCTTTACCACCCTGGAAAGGCGAATGTAGTTGCCGACGCTTTGAGTCGGAAGACGCCTCAGGAGAAGGCGATAGCCCGGTTGACAGTACAGCCCCAGCTGCAGAGAGACTTAGCTTGGTTAGAGATTGAGATCCAGTTCCCGGATACAGCTCATCAGTTAGCCACCTTAGAGTTACTTACTGACCTGTTGGGTGAGATCCGACAGAAGCAGGAGACCTGTCCGATGTTGACCCGGATCCGAGACCGGATATCACGAGATGAGGCACCTCAGTTCACTATTGGTGCCGATGGGGTGATGAGACGACAAGGCCGTGTTTGTGTGCCATCAGACAGTGAGCTGAGGCAGAGGATACTAGGTGAGGCTCATACTACCCCTTACTCCGTACATCCAGGAGCGAGTAAGATGTATAAGGACGTGAGACGTTCCTTCTGGTGGGGTGGCTTGAAGCCTGATGTGGCCCGATATGTAGCCCAGTGTGCGACCTGTGAGCAGGTCAAGATTGAGCATCGTAGATCCGGAGGAGAGCTACACCCACTTCCAGTAACACATTGGAAGTGGGAAGACATTTCTATGGATTTCGTCACTGGATTGAGGCTCAGCAGAGGTTTTGATGCCATTTGGGTAGTAGTAGACCGTCTGACGAAGACCGCACGTTTCATTCCGATTAAGGAAACGTGGCCGGTAAGTCGTCTAGAAGAGGAGTTCACCAGGCGTATTGTGAGACTCCATGGAGTACCGAGGACTATCGTCTCCGACAGGGATGGACGTTTTACCTCGAGGTTCTGGCAGCAGGTACATACTGCTCTAGGTACGAGTCTTCACTTTACCACTGCCTACCACCCACAGACAGACGGTCAGTCAGAGAGGACCATCCAGACCCTAGAGGACATGTTGCGGGCATGTGTGCTAGATTGGGGACAGGTATGGCCAGATCACCTCCCACTAGTAGAGTTTTCATATCATAACAGCTGGCATGCGTCTATTGGGATGGCACCTTATGAGGCTTTGTACGGCCGGAGAAGTCGTACACCGCTATGTTGGGATGAGCCTAGCAAGGCTGATGGAGTAGTACCAGATCAGATACAGGACGACATCGCCCGGATTGCCTTAGTCCGGGAGAGGATGTTAGCAGCTCAGAGTCGTCAGAAGTCCTACGCCGATAAGAGGCGTCGACCTTTGGAGTTTAGAGTAGGTGCTCAGGTGTGGTTGAGAGTGTCACCTACGAGGGGAGTTAGACGTTTCGGCATTAAGGGGAAGCTGAGTCCCCGGTATGTCGGACCATTTGAGATCGTAGAGAGAGTTGGAGAGGTTGCCTACCGACTAGCACTACCACCGAGATTAGAGGGAGTACATCTAGTTTTTCATGTATCTCAACTGCGAGAGTACATTCCGGATCCGAGACACGTCATCTGTCATGAGGATCTGATAGTGGAGCCTGACCATACATTTGTGGAGTACCCCGTAGCTGTCTTGGAACGCAGTACCAGACGTCTGCGATCCAAGGAGATACCTATGCTGAGGATCCAGTGGTCTAGGAGAGGAGCTGATGAGGCCACTTGGGAGACTGAGGAGAGTGTTAGACGTAACTACCCCGAGTTCTTTGCGGGGTTAGAGTTTACTCTTGTTTGACGGGTTAGTACTCGGGTGTTGTGTTGTTTGACCTTTCAGGTTTTCATGATTGTTTTGAGTGTTTCTGTTTCTCTTTTATGATACTTGTTTGATTGCTGCCTGAGTAACTGCGTGGTAGAAAACAAAGGTGTTGAGAAAACTAAAATATACCAAAAATTTAAGTTTCGGGACGAAACTTCTTTTAAGGGGGCACTGATGTAATAACCAAAAATTTTAAGTCCCGGTAAGATGAAATTAAACAAAATCCGTCGAGACCATAGTAAATAATAAATCAGTAAAACAGAACGAGTTTAGTTCTATCATTTTATGTGACCTAGATTCACATAAAATGATAAATTAAATTCCCGGGAATAATTTACGCTGTTAAATAAAATCAATTATAATTTATAAATACGGAAACTAACTCCGTATTATATAAATTCCCGCACTTTAATGAGTTCCGGATCCGTTCTAAAAAGAGTTGGATTGGAGTTAACCCGCTACTAGGCCCAAATTATCGGCCCAGCCCAGCCAGCCCATTCCTAATGATTAATCTAATTAACCTAATTAATTAACCTAATTCTAAACCTACGTTAAACCTACCGCTCCTCTACTCACCTTCTGTAACTATCGCCCTTCCTTGCCGCTGAGAAGAGACGCCGCAACGCTGAAGCCACCACCAGCCGGAGTCCTCCGCCACCGCTCGCGCCGGCCACCTTGCGCCGCTCCCTGCAGGATCCAGCCGCCAGCCCCGCACGCCCAGCCGGCTGGTAAGACCCGATCTTCCCTTTCCATCTTCTCCCTCTCGTTCTGTTTCGAGCCCAGACGTAACCACCGCCTCACTGTTGGCAGTAGCTGCGCACCAGCCGGACCACCGCCAGTGCCTCGCCGCTTTCCGCCGGACCAGTCCCCTGCCGACGCGTGACGAGGTAAGCCGGCCTTCCTTCCTCCTTCTGTTTCGCTGGGCGCAGCAGCCACTAACCGCCTTCTGCCGCTGGTGACGCAACCCAGGCGAGCCTCCGGACGAACGGTGCACCGCAACCAACGCTCCTCCGCAGCCGACGACCAGGACTCGTGACAGCCAGGATCGGACACACCAGGGGACTGTCGCAAGTCTTTCATTCCGCCGGATCCATCGCCGCCGGAAACGCCAACCCTTAACGCCGGACTGCAGATTCCGTAAGCTTGCTCCTCCTCTCTTCGATTTCACTGTCACCTATGTGTTGGTGGACCGCTGTTGTTGAGCCTAAGCATAAATAACGTAAATGAGCTGCTGAGTATGTGCATAAATGAATGGAAGGGCTGCTGTAAATTAATTTCAATTCTTCAGCGTTTAGGTTTCGAACAGCCCACCTTGTCGAACAATTATAAAATGTTTGGATAAAGATCCACCGTTGAATTTTGGATATGTTGTAGACAGATATAAGTAGTTTATCATATTAAAATTTGGTGAGAAATGAACGGTCGGATTGAAAGTTACGAGCCCCCGAAGTTAGGTAGTTGAGCAGTTTTATTGAACTTATAAAATTGACTAAGTATAAGAAAGTAGAGTGAGGAACCGACTTTGGGAATTATTATAAAAATATCGGCTGAACAGTTTAGTGAAATTCTTTCTTCTAAGGCTAGATAGAACCTCATAGATGATCTAGATAATAAATTCGGAAATTTTATAAGCCGTTAAGAATTTTATTTTTAGAGCCGAAGTTAAACCTTTTTCGGTTCTTCCGGAAAATTGAAACATAAGAAAAATGTCCGTTTCGCACCTAATAAAATTCTAAGAGTTAGGATATATTTTAGAACTTCAAATAGGAGTTTGGACATGAATTTTAGGGTCTTCGAGAAAATCGGAACGAAGGGTAAAATGGTCATTTTACCCTAAAACTAACAATGTAGCTAGTACGTCTTCATAATTATTTAATCTCAGAAGTCTTAGACTTCTATCTACGTGAAAGTGTGCTAATACACTTATCGCCTTTAACAGGCAACTGAGTGGGTACAGTTACAGAGCAAGTGATTACTAAAGAGTCGAGCATTATAACAGGTAAGTCCTTTGGGCTTACTTAGCTGACTGCTAAATATGAGTATAAATGATGATGGTGGTGTGTGGTTGACATGTTAGAGAGATAGGTTGTGATATATAAATACCGACCTGTATTTTTGGCCTAAGAGTAACGGGCGGTGGCATTCCGCTCAGTAGCTCGCAGGGCGCTGGGGGTTTCTTTCGGGACTAGTCCACACATGGTTTGTAGTGATGCTACCAAAGGAAGTCAGCTAGACCTACACCAGTTGGATAAGGAACGGAGGCGAGAACTAATAATAGTTCTCGTGCCACAACTTAAATTGAATAATGTGAATCACTAAAATAATAGATAATAATTGGTTGAGTGCCAGCATGATGTTTGTTTAATTTTTTGTTTCTGCTTGTGTTTGTGCTGTTATCATTTTGCTTATATTTGGATAGTTAGCTAACGGTTTATCCGTGTTGTAGATCTGTAGAGATAGACAGTTGCAGAGAGATCCGGAACGGATGGTCAGCCGGGTCCACGTACTCATTAGATGGGGACGGGGGAGTCTTCCATACGTCATGCACGTTATGTATCTATATATATGTTTGTAAGGCTGTCACATGTGTACTTTCATACCATTAAAAATATTATGTTTTTGAAATTGTTTTAAATACATTTGTGCCTTGTTGTAAGATCCTAGTAAAGTTGTTGTTAAACCAAGGTCGGGACCCATTGTGAGGTCCTAACCAGTAGCTCCCCGAGTTCCGAGAATTTGGGGTGTTACAGAGTTATTGGAGATATACTTCAAGGGACTGGACGGAAGCACCCAGTTCAACCTCCAACTACTCTCCGCCGGTACCTTTATGGACATGGTGATTGACGAAGCTTGGGACTTCATTGAGAAGCAAGCTTTGCATATGGAGAAGTACACCACCAAGGAGCTGAAGGTGGAGTTAAAAGAGTTAACTTCCAAGAAACTCAGCCCAACAACAATCAACTCACGTCTTTGAAGAATGACGTGAAGCAATTGAAGGAACTCTTGGCTGCTCAAACCAAGAAGGAAGAGCAAGGGCAAAGGAACAACAACAATGGATACCGTAACAACAACAACGGTTCCCGGAACAACAACTACAACAACAACAATAGAGGATTCAATAGCAATAACTGGAGGGCGAACAACCAAAATTCTGGTAACAATCATTCAAACTCCAACTCTAACGATTCCTCTAACCCTTTCCTCTCTTCCCCTCCTTCTTCTTCTTCTTCTACTCCATTAAAGAGCCAGGGGTAAGGATCAAGTTCGTCTCAGCCGGAAAAGAAAGACGCAGTTCTGGAGGCTATCTTGATCAAGCTCAACGCTATGGAGACTTCTATGACTTCATTTTCGAAGGCCCAAAAAGCCTTTGAGCAACAACTTGCAAGTAGGGCGAATGAAGCGCCAAGAGATCCAAGGAAGCTCCCAGCAAAGACGGAAAGCAACCCTAAGGGCCAGATCATGGCCATAACTACGAGGAGTGGACTGAAAACTGCAGATCCAGTGCCTCGGTCGGTGCCAGTACCGACGAAGACCACCTCGGTCCAGGTACAGTCGAAGAACACCTCGACCGAGATGCCAACCGAGGTGGAGCCACAGGAAGCGGAGGGGAAAACTGAAGTTTATGTTCCACCTCCTGCATACAAACCACCACTTCCATTCCCCCAGTCAAGAGCCAGAGCACATCTAGACAAGCACTTTGGTAAGTTCCTTGACTTGATGAATAAACTGCATATTAACATTCCTTTCCTTGATGCTATTCTAGGAATGCCCGCCTATGGGAAGTTCTTGAAGGAGATCCTATCAAGGAAGAGGAAACTGGAAGATTTTGGTGAAGTTAGGATGACATCTAAATCCTCGGAGCTAATTCAAATCATGAAGGAGAAGATGCCACCTAAGTTAAGAGATCCCGGCTCATTTTGCATTCCCATTCAAGTTGGGGATGTCACTTGTGAAGCCCTGTGTGATCTAGGAGCCAGCGTGAGCATCATTCCGCTGTTAATTAGATAATTTTTATAAAAATGTTTTATATTAATTTTAAAATAAATTAATTTTAAAATAAATTAATTATAAAACAAATTAAAACAATAACTTTTTTATAAAAAAATGTTTTATATTACTTTTAAAATAAATTAATTAGATAATTTTTTAAAAATTAAAAAAAAATTGTTTTAATTTATTATTAAAATAAATAAATCAGTTTTCTATTTTTTAATATTAATTTATTTTCTTTCTTTTAGTTTTGGAAAATAAATAAAATAGAAAAATTATTTATTTATTTTAATAAGAAATTAAAGCAGTGATTTTTTTAATTTTTAAAAAGAGTCCATATTTTATTTATTTTTTAAATAAATGATAACGCATAACACTGATTTTTTTGAATTTTTTAAAATTTATCTAATTTATTTATTTTTAAATTAATATAAAATATTTATTTTAAAAGTTACTGTTTTACTTTATTTTTAATATAAATAAATTATTCTTTCTATTTTAATTTGTTTTTTAATTTAATTTAATTTAATTTTTTTTTTATGTTTTTAATGGAATTTAAAAAGGTGAAATGAATTTGGGCAAAATTCGGAAAATAACAAAAACTTAAGGGTACCATCTGAACTTGAAAAAGCTGTTGGACAAAATCCGGAATACCCCAAACCACGAGGGTACCATCCAGAATTTCCCTTTTTATTTTTAACATGTAATCACTCACCCTTGCAGTGAGCATTAAAACCGTTATAGGTGCTTGAGATAGCTCATTCCTTCGCCGACAGACCTACACACGTACAGAAGATGACAACATACATAGAGAAATGCCATTTTATCAACTCACTGAAACAGGGCAGTTCATAATAAGCAACAATTTTCGCTACTCGTCAACATAAAAGAAATACCGATTTCAAGATTGTCGCTAACTCTGAAGCACTAGATGGCACTACATTGGTGGCAATAGCAGTATCTATTCCCCTGTATTGTCAAAGAAAAAAAATTTAGGCAGCAAGAACACCTTCACTTTTTCCAAATATCAGGACACAAAGTACCCAACCCAGCCAAATTTCATATTCACGAGTTACTTACATCTTATTTATGTTAATTGTAAGCAAAATCGACCCAAACGCAAACAAGAATACAAATTAGCGCTCGATTTCCACTCCTCCGTTAAGTAACACAAAGCAAAAACGAAAAGTTCGTACAATATGCGTACAACAGAAGTTACAGAACCAAACAAAAGTTTAGGGTTTTAGTGAAAGGGGAAAAACAAGAACAGTCGAACCTGGAAAGTGAAATACACAGGTGATTGAACGAAGTAACGTCGCAATAGTTGGCGAGTTCAAGAGCCAATGAACGTACACCGTCGCTGCTGATGCCGGTGATTGAATTCGGTTGGTTAACCGGCATAATGAACGAAGGAAACTCGTTTTCTGCTCTACTCGTTTTCTGCTCGTGGAAGGAAACTCGTTTTCTGCTCTACTCGTTTTCTGCTCGTGGAAGGAAACTCGTTTTCTGCTCTACTCGTTTTCTGCTCTCCTCGAGTTCAAGAGCCAATGAAATATACAGGCTCGTGGAAGGAAACTCGTTTTCTACTCTACTCGTTTTCTGCTCTCAAGTTTAAACATATGGCGAGCCAATGAACGAAGTAACATCGTTTTCTGCTCAAAATGTATATTGTTACTTTGTTGATTGCTTTTTTTAAGATACCTTATTTTGGAGATACCTTGCCTTTTCGTACCGGTAAAAAATACACAGGCTCGTGGAGATACCTTGCCTTTTCGTACAGGTAAAAAATAAAGTTACTTTTTATTGTTGCTTTGTTGATTGCTTTTTTGAAATATACCTTATTTGGAGATACCTTGTTTACTTTTGCCTTATTTACCTTGTGTACTATCACATTGCTTATTCAGAATCCAAATTATACTCTCTCTTTGTTTCAAATGCTTTATTTTTGGGCATCAGCAACTGTGTTTTCTTTCTGCAGATATTATCCATGGTTGAAATTGGGCCATATACTCGCATCTGTTTCCATTAAGGTGGTGGACATCAAGTCCTTGGCTACTACTATCCCTTTTAGCCTAAATAGATCTTGCGATCTTTTCTGATTTCTCTGGTTCTTTGGCTCCATTTAATATTGTTGCATGAGATATTTCTTTGAATATTCCAGGCTGGATTTGAGGCATGTGCACTGGATTTTCACGTCTCAACAACCATAAATCGAACAGAAAAGGATAGAGTTGTAAGTGTTTCTACTTCAAAAAAGATTTTTATAAACAACTCCCGGAAAATTGGTGGAAATTTGTTATCAAACACTTGAGTTTGTTTTTTTGTGATAGGCGAAAAATCTCGGAAAGGTGAAAAACGGCCGGTTTTGCGGTTTTACGGAAAAAAGGCGTCCGAACTCAGAATTACAATTGCTATACCTTTCCGAGAAGGTTGAAGGAAGATTGAAGATCATAGCTTTTATAGCTTTTGAAGGGTTTTGTAAGATTATCTTAGATTCCCTTCCTTGTTGTCTTGCCTTGTTGGATTTCTATCCAAGGAACGCTTTTGTTGTGATATTTGATTCAGTTATTGATGTCTTTTCATTAAATTCTTCTTGTTCAAATATTCACCTTCTTCCCATATATTTGATTATTGCTTTCATGATGATGAGTGGCTAATTTCCTTGTGTGATTCTAGGGTGATTGGATGAAGGTTGTGGGAAAGACAATGATAGAATAATCTTAGATTCCAGTAGGACCCTGAAAGTTCGAGTCTTTAACCTTAACCCTAAGCATCTCGCTCAGTCGATGAACATCTCGGCCGGGGTGGAACTTGGCTGACCGAGGTGGCTTATCTGATCCTAAACTGAGAGTTAAGTGTTAGAGTTTGCCAAATCCTATTCTTATTACACCTTTCCTGGTTCAATGCAAGCCTAGGATGAGACTTACCCGGTAATTCCTTAGTTTGTGTACCTAAGATCATAAGTGTAGGTAATAAAGGTTTGTCCTTTATTGGGGTTTGAGTGTGCTTTCATCCCATCTTTGTGAGTTAGCCTGAGACTTACCCGGTAAAGGTTGATTCTATTCCCTTAGATGGTGTGTTAGTTTGAGGTTATAGTTCTTTATCTTAATTCCTTGAGACTTACCCGGTAATAGGAGTTACGGTTTTGGATTAGTGAGTAGTGAGACTTACCCGGTGATCTATTCCACTTTAGTAAAACCTTCGCTATGCAAAAATCTCAGCTTTGTCCGCTTATCTTTAGATCTTGAGTTGGAACCACAACTAGATGCTTTAATCCCTAGAATTGCATGTTTGCTTTATTGACTTCTTTATCATCCTTGATTGTTTTGATCACCTCTTGTGGTTAGTATTTACATAAGCATACCGTAATTGGACTTTGTTTCACTAAGTCCCTGTGATCGACCCCTGGAATTCCTTGCTTTTACTACGATTGACCCGTACACTGCGGGTTCGCATCCTTGTTTTAAGCTTACGTCTAGGGTTATAAATTTAAAGCTTGCACACACCGTTTGGAGCGAACAAGTCTTTGGCGCCGTTGCCGGGGACTGTTCTTGCTTTTTCTATTGATCTTTCTGCTTGAGTGTTCTTGCAGGTTTGTGTTCTTAGGTACATACGAAGTTCTCGCTCCGGCAACAGAACAAAGTTTCGCCAAGGAACAAGTTTTTGGCGCCGTTGCCGGGGACTTGGTCTAGACCGAGCCGGTTACGGTTTGCTCTTGGGGGACTTGCCCCCGTGTCTTCTAACCACTCTACTTGAGTGACTTTTGCAGGTTCTTTCTTAGGTTTATGCGAAGAACCCGCACTGGGAAGGAAATCGTTCCTTACGATCCCGAACCAGAAAAAACATACAAGCGACGCTTAAGAGAAGCGAAGATGGCTCAATAAGACAACCGCGATCTTGAGGCCGAGTTGAAAGAGGCGTTAGAGCTGCTACGCCTCAGCAGGGAAGAACTAAGGCAAGAGAAGGAGGAAACTCGCACCAAGACTGAAGCAATCGAAGCAGAGATGGCAGCCATACGAGACCAGATTCTACTTCGACCGAGGGAAGATCCAGTTGCTGATCCTCGACCGCTGCAGGTCCCAGTTGCTGACCCTCGACCGAGGCAGGCCCCAGTACCTGACGCCCCGGCCGATGTACTTCCACATCGGGTGCCAGTCCGAGACGTTCTTCTTGCAGGAATCCCACAAACCCTAGGTCAAAGGATGGACCCCAATCAACAATTGAGGCGTCCAGGAGTTAACCTAGGAGATCCAGCGGACCTTGACTATGAACTTCGACCGCAAGTTCTATCCATGATTCGCCAATGCCAATTCGGAGGGCTAGAGAAGGAATCACCGCATCAACATCTTCAAAACTATGAGATCTTGATGGAGACCTTGAGACCTCCGAGGATTGAAAATAACAACTACAAGCTAAGACCTTTTTACTTTTCTTTAAAAGATAGAGCTCTTACTTGGTATCAATCTCTTCCTCCAGGAAAAATTAGCACATGGGAGGAGATGACAACGGAATTCTTGACCAAATTCTTTCCCCCCTCAAAGACAGCTGAAATGAGAGGGAAGATCAATGCTTTCATTATGAAGGACAAGGAGAGCCTGTCCAAGTCATGAGAGCGGTTCAAGGACATTCTTTTGGATTGCCCACATCATGGAATTCCAAAGTTAGAGTTATTGGAGATATACTTCAAGGGACTGGACGGAAGCACCCAGTTCAACCTCCAACTACTCTCCGCCGGTACCTTTATGGACATAGTGATTGACGAAGCTTGGGACTTCATTGAGAAGCAAGCTTTGCATATGGAGAAGTACACGCACCAAGGAGCTGAAGGTGGAGTTAAAAGAGTTAACTTCCAAGAAACTCAGCCCAACAACAATCAACTCACGTCTTTGAAGAATGACGTGAAGCAATTGAAGGAACTCTTGGCTGCTCAAACCAAGAAGGAAGAGCAAGGGCAAAGGAACAACAACAATGGATACCGTAACAACAACAACGGTTCCCGGAACAACAACTACAACAACAACAATAGAGGATTCAATAGCAATAACTGGAGGGCGAACAACCAAAATTCTGGTAACAATCATTCAAACTCCAACTCTAACGATTCCTCTAACCCTTTCCTCTCTTCCCCTCCTTCTTCTTCTTCTTCTACTCCATTAAAGAGCCAGGGGTAAGGATCAAGTTCGTCTCAGCCGGAAAAGAAAGACGCAGTTCTGGAGGCTATCTTGATCAAGCTCAACGCTATGGAGACTTCTATGACTTCATTTTCGAAGGCCCAAAAAGCCTTTGAGCAACAACTTGCAAGTAGGGCGAATGAAGCGCCAAGAGATCCAAGGAAGCTCCCAGCAAAGACGGAAAGCAACCCTAAGGGCCAGATCATGGCCATAACTACGAGGAGTGGACTGAAAACTGCAGATCCAGTGCCTCGGTCGGTGCCAGTACCGACGAAGACCACCTCGGTCCAGGTACAGTCGAAGAACACCTCGACCGAGATGCCAACCGAGGTGGAGCCACAGGAAGCGGAGGGGAAAACTGAAGTTTATGTTCCACCTCCTGCATACAAACCACCACTTCCATTCCCCCAGTCAAGAGCCAGAGCACATCTAGACAAGCACTTTGGTAAGTTCCTTGACTTGATGAATAAACTGCATATTAACATTCCTTTCCTTGATGCTATTCTAGGAATGCCCGCCTATGGGAAGTTCTTGAAGGAGATCCTATCAAGGAAGAGGAAACTGGAAGATTTTGGTGAAGTTAGGATGACATCTAAATCCTCGGAGCTAATTCAAATCATGAAGGAGAAGATGCCACCTAAGTTAAGAGATCCCGGCTCATTTTGCATTCCCATTCAAGTTGGGGATGTCACTTGTGAAGCCCTGTGTGATCTAGGAGCCAGCGTGAGCATCATTCCGCTGTTAATTAGATAATTTTTATAAAAATGTTTTATATTAATTTTAAAATAAATTAATTTTAAAATAAATTAATTATAAAACAAATTAAAACAATAACTTTTTTATAAAAAAATGTTTTATATCAATTTTAAAATAAATTAATTAGATAATTTTTTAAAAATTAAAAAAAAATTGTTTTAATTTATTATTAAAATAAATAAATTAGTTTTCTATTTTTTAATATTAATTTATTTTCTTTCTTTTAGTTTTGGAAAATAAATAAAATAGAAAAATTATTTATTTATTTTAATAATAAATTAAAGCAGTGATTTTTTTAATTTTTAAAAAGAGTCCATATTTTATTTATTTTTTAAATAAATGATAACGCATAACACTGATTTTTTTGAATTTTTTAAAATTTATCTAATTTATTTATTTTTAAATTAATATAAAATATTTATTTTAAAAGTTACTGTTTTACTTTATTTTTAATATAAATAAATTATTCTTTCTATTTTAATTTATTTTTTAATTTAATTTATTTTAATTTTTTTTTTTTATGTTTTTAATGGAATTTAAAAAGGTGAAATGAATTTGGGCAAAATTCGGAAAATAACAAAAACTTAAGGGTACCATCTGAACTTGAAAAAGCTGTTGGACAAAATCCGGAATACCCCAAACCACGAGGGTACCATCCAGAATTTCCCTTTTTATTTTTAACATGTAATCACTCACCCTTGCAGTGAGCATTAAAACCGTTATAGGTGCTTGAGATAGCTCATTCCTTCGCCGACAGACCTACACACGTACAGAAGATGACAACATACATAGAGAAATGCCATTTTATCAACTCACTGAAACAAAGCAGTTCATAATAAGCAACAATTTTCGCTACTCGTCAACATAAAAGAAATACCGATTTCAAGATTGTCGCTAACTCTGAAGCACCAGATGGCACTACATTGGTGGCAATAGCAGTATCTATTCCCCTGTATTGTCAAAGAAAAAAAATTTAGGCAGCAAGAACACCTTCACTTTTTCCAAATATCAGGACACAAAGTACCCAACCCAGCCAAATTTCATATTCACGAGTTACTTACATCTTATTTATGTTAATTGTAAGCAAAATCGACCCAAACGCAAACAAGAATACAAATTAGCGCTCGATTTTAACTCCTCCGTTAAGTAACACAAAGCAAAAACGAAGAGTTCGTACAATATGCGTACAACAGAAGTTACAGAACCAAACAAAAGTTTAGGGTTTTAGTGAAAGGGGAAAAACAAGAACAGTCGAACCTGGAAAGTGAAATACACAGGTGATTGAACGAAGTAACGTCGCAACAGTTGGCGAGTTCAAGAGCCAATGAACGTACACCGTCGCTGCTGATGCCGGTGATTGAATTCGGTTGGTTAACCGGCATAATGAACGAAGGAAACTCGTTTTCTGCTCTACTCGTTTTCTGCTCGTGGAAGGAAACTCGTTTTCTGCTCTACTCGTTTTCTGCTCGTGGAAGGAAACTCGTTTTCTGCTCTACTCGTTTTCTGCTCTACTCGTTTTCTGCTCTCCTCGAGTTCAAGAGCCAATGAAATATACAGGCTCGTGGAAGGAAACTCGTTTTCTACTCTACTCGTTTTCTGCTCTCAAGTTTAAACATATGGCGAGCCAATGAACGAAGTAACATCGTTTTCTGCTCAAAATGTATATTGTTACTTTGTTGATTGCTTTTTTTATGATACCTTATTTTGGAGATACCTTGCCTTTTCGTACCGGTAAAAAATACACAGGCTCGTGGAGATACCTTGCCTTTTCGTACAGGTAAAAAATAAAGTTACTTTTTATTGTTGCTTTGTTGATTGCTTTTTTGAAATATACCTTATTTGGAGATACCTTGTTTACTTTTGCCTTATTTACCTTGTGTACTATCACATTGCTTATTCAGAATCCAAATTATACTCTCTCTTTGTTTCAAATGCTTTATTTTTGGGCATCAGCAACTGTGTTTTCTTTCTGCAGATATTATCCATGGTTGAAATTGGGCCATATACTCGCATCTGTTTCCATTAAGGTGGTGGACATCAAGTCCTTGGCTACTACTATCCCTTTTAGCCTAAATAGATCTTGCGATCTTTTCTGATTTCTCTGGTTCTTTGGCTCCATTTAATATTGTTGCATGAGATATTTCTTTGAATATTGCAGCCTGGATTTTGTAACACCCCGAATCCGTGGTACTCGGGGCGCTACGGGTTGGGACCTCACAATGGGTCCCGACCCTTAGCTTGACAACAATTTCACCGGATCTTTCAACATGGCAAAAATAAAGGCAAAACCGAAATTCCTTTTAATGCAAAAGATAAGAAACCCGAAGGAAAACAACAAAAGACTTCAGCCGATAAACCACACCAAAGACCAAAACGCCATACACGCGGCATACCAACATAATAAACGCAGAATAAAACACAACCCGACTCCAACCAAAACCCACTCCTAAAATGTACGGAACCCCGGCTGCCCACTCTTCCGGATCTCTCGGCCGCAATCCTAACCTGCAAGGCAATCTACAACAATCGGTATAAAACCGTTAGCTAATATTCGAAGCATTAGAATCAAGGTGAAAGGCACAAACACAAGTAAAAATAACATAACACACAATGTACACCAAATCACACAAGTCCGGTTTATTATCTTTTTATTATTAAGTCGTATCCCGTTCTAATTCAACTTCTTTTGTGACACGAGAATCTCCCGAAACTCGCCTCGGTCCCCACTTACCGCATGGAACGGTGGATGCCCCCGACCGTCTAACCACACGGGCTAGTCGCCAAGAACCTCCTAACTCTACGCAAGAGCTAGACAAGTTGTCACCGCCCGTTATCATACACTTGGGCCAAATAATATATAAAGGTCGGTAATCCTAATTCCGTTTTTATAAGTTATAATGAAAGCGATAAAACACACACCACCAAACACGCATTGAATCTAATACATAGAATACGAGCTAAGTAAGTCCGGAGACTTACCTCGTCTCAAAGATAATCCCGCTAACCACCCCTCTCAACTTTCCATAGGAAGGCACTCAACGCCTGGTCAAAACAAAGCACACAATCAACATCTCTCTCACATGCTAGAAGTCCTTAGACTTCTAGTCCCAATGATCTCGCAAGATCATAAATCATACCCATGTTAGGATAACAAACTCCTAGTCCTCACGATCTCACAAGGTCATAATCATCACAATATAGACTAGGATACTCTCGTTCTAGTCTCCACAATCTCAACAATCATATAACCATAATATCAAGCCTCAGATGCTCACAAGATCAACCAACACTCAACGTCTTACAACAATCGACAATCCTCAAAACTCACCTAAGGTCCAAACCACTACTTGGTATTCACTCTAAGTTATGCTATCCAACCTAGCATGATACTACTACTATTACTAAAAATAACTAGATCGAGAAAGGTACTCACTCGGGGTCAAAGGTGGAAGCCGGTCGACGAATGTCGAATGCGGATTCGATGGCCTTTATCGGGGCGCTTCCGAACCTAGCACCAAAGCTACACAAATTTAGCTCATACGCTAAATTTGATAGTAATATATATACGATATATTAATTTGAGGTAAAACTCGTTTTCAAAAGCCAACATTAAAAACTCACAAAACATTTTCCGGACAATTTATACGAACATAGGAACTTGGTCATAAACCACAATTAAAAACTTTGAGCCAAAATCCGGAATTAGACCAACAAGGGCACAATAGATAATTTTCAAAAAGATGGCTCACAAACTACAATAATAAATATGGCCCAAATATATAATTAATTACTGCAGGGGTATAAAAGTTAATTTCCAAAAACATGGGTAATATGGGCAAATACAAAACAGGGGGTCACAATTGTAAATACAAACTTTGGGTCACATTTGTAATATCACCAAAACTGTGGGGGCCCGAAATGAATAACCCTAAAAGGGTTTCTTCAACCTTGGAACGCACAGGTGGAGAGGTGGAGAGGTGGGGAAGGTGAGGCGGCGACGGCCTGGGTTGGGTTGAACCCTCTCCGGCGTGGGGCGAAGTAGGTGGTTCCCGATTGCAACAGAGGAGAACGAGAGGAGGGGACGCATTCTTGCTTCTCAGATCGGGCTGGTGGCGCAAGGGGGAAGAGACAGAGGCGAGGCTAAGCACTTCCGATGGCGTCGGCGACAGGCTTCGATTCCGGGCATCTGGCGGTTGTTGCTTCCGGCAACGAAAGGTAGGCAAGGGGGATCCAAGCGCGACTCAACAGAAAAAGAAGGGGGAGGTATGGTTTCTCCGGTGGTAGAAGGACGACGGACGCCTGGGATTAGGGCCGATTCCCGGCGGCAGAAGGGCGACAAACTCATGAGACGAAGGATGCTTCCTCCGGCGGTGGAAGGCGACAAGCACCTGAGACGCTGCTTCATCCGTCTGGTTTCCGGCACAAGGCGAAGTTGCTCGAGGATGAGGCAAGGGAGAAGGCGGTAGATCCAGTCCGGGCTTGATGGACTCGTTGTCGTTGATTAGGCTCGAGAGGCGAGTACGGCTTGAGTAGGGATATCGATGCGAGGCTGAGGAGGAGGTTCGGCGAGGCAGTTTCTTCCGGAACAAACCCGACAGACTAACTTACTGGTATCGGATCTGTTCGAGATCGGTGTGGTGTGACCATGGCTCTAGCGATGCGTCGGCACAACTCGGAGAAGAAGATCCGGTGGTGAATAAAACTCCGGGAATGAAAGAGAGAGAAGTGGAGATGAGAATGGTGAGGAGAGGGATAGATGAAATGAAGAGCTAGAGATTGTAGCGTAGCAGGGGTAGAAGATTTGAGATTGCGTGTTAAGGCTGGGTGTGCAGAAAGGGAGCTATCATCACGCTAGAGAGGGAGAAATCATGAAAAAAAATAAAATAAAATAAAAAGGGGTCGGGAATTAAAATAAACCCGATTAGTACAATCGGAACAGGATTTTCGGATTGAATAAATTTTATGAACGTTTCCATATAAAAAAAATTTACGGAAAAAAAATATATAAATAACATCCATACGAATATACTCGTAGAAGTATAGTTTATGATATAAAAATCATTCTCGTAAAATATTTAAGATATAAAAGTATCGATAAAAGGAGGAAAAATGAATATCGAAACGAACCCAATAAACGGGGCGTTACATCAAATCCCCCTAAAAACAAGTTTCGTCCCGAAACTTGCTATTCGTCGAACTTCTCGGTCCCTAAGGCCGAGGTATGAACTCTCAAACTAAGGAGGCTTAAACCTTCTAATCTATACACACAAACTACTCGAGCGACCACTACAAGATATATCTGGTCATAAAGCACATTCCCGCACACGGCACAAACTACACATAACATCACACATGCACATAACTCAACAAGGGAAGAACTAGGTCTAACCCGTTGATTCTATCGGTGTTACTAGCTCAGCATAAAACTCAACCAACTATACTATCCTTTGTCTTCCAATTAACCGCATCGGTCCCTTGTTTGCCACTAGATCATCATGACTGATGACAGGTCTCGAGTCTTGTATGTGCGCTCTTGATTGATACCCATGAAACACCGGGTGAACACCCTCTACTCTCGGCGGCTACGCCAACCGGTAAACCATTTCCCCAACTTGCGCTTAAGATCTCAAAAAGGTCCGATATATCGGAACTCAACTTCATTCTCGGGTCTTTCTCAGTGCAGCATTTCCATTATATTTCTCTTTTATTTTCTCTAACACAGAAGGTCAAACTTTCTTAATTGGTCCCGCACAACCAAACTTTGATGTTACATCTTCTCAATCTTGTTGTAAGTTCCAAGAATTGGAGAAAATACCTTGCTTCCCACTGATTCTACTAACGAGACACGTATGCTATAACTTTTACATCGTTCCTCAATACTCAATCAAGGCCTTGTCTTGGAAAATCACGTGTACACTTCCAACCCATCATACCTTGAGGCAATATCAAAACAGTTCCACCAAATAATCTCCTCTTAACTCTCAACAACTCTATTATCAGTTTTCGTCTCACTCAAAACTCCATTGTCATCCGGAATAGGTTAGCCATAGATGGTGTCAATTAGAAAATCTCTCTACCATTCCGGTAATGACCAACACATCCAAGAAAACTAGTAACTTTTTTTTTTTTTCACCACCTCCGGGGTTGTCATCACGAGACAACTTGTCATACAACTTTTCTCTTCTTGGGAATATACCAAAATATCTTAACTAGGGCATTAGTAAGCCCATAGGGAATCTCTAAAACTCGTAGTGACCATGGTTCATATTTGCAATATCTCAGTCTCGACTTCTCAATCGGTGACAATCGAACCTTAAATCAATTTTTGAAGAGACCACCGACCCTTGCAACCGGTCGATTAAATCATCTGTACGGGGTAAGGGGTACTTTTTCTTCATTGTTATCTTGTTCAACTCACGGTAATCGTTGTACAAATGGAGATACCCGTCTCTCTTTTCACAAGCTGATGTTCTCCATAACAACTTCAAATCAAGAGTTTAAGATAACCTTCGGAGTTCTCCATAACATTTCACCAACTCCAATGAACTTTTTTTTTTTTTTTTCAATAAATTCTTGCAAATGCTCTTTCACTTGCCTCCACAACTCATGTCTCTTCACAAGTGTCATTCCATACGGTGCCTTAGATATCGGAATCGAGTCCAGCTTGACCTTAGTGGAAAAATCCACATTCTAACGTATTGGAATCCGTTGTATTTCGGTTCCATCTTTTCTTCTCCCGCCACATAAAATAAGACCGACACAACCTTGCCTTAACACTTGACAAGTAGTCATGGTATTAATGATCTCCCCCGATCTGTTGGGGTGACGTCCTTCAAACACGTGTATTGCTCCATCTTTAGCTACAATGTTGACCGTCCTCTTTCAAATATTCGTCTTTTCTTAAATTGGAAAGATTTGCTTGCGTCTTTTGACTCTTGTGTTCTTATACAAGTATTCTTCTAACTTAATCCCATTTTCCCTCCTAAATGACATGATTGAAGAAATCTTCTAAGATTTCTCACTTATGTGCAACCATAAGGGTCCAATCAGTAGGACTTAACCGTGTTTCAAAATAATTGACCTTATCTTCTTCACTTTCCGCAACATCCTAACATATGGGAGGAGCTCTTAGTATTCTACATAAGCTTTCTCCATATACATCCCTTCTTCAAGTAGACATTATACTTCACTTTCCTTTTGTAAAGTCAACCCGACGGTAGGGTTCTAACCTCAATCTTCCATATACTTTTTGTACATCTCTTGTCGACATCAAACTTCAAAACTTCGATCTTCTCTTACTCTTGTTGGTTACCTTATGCATCTCTCGGTATTCCATGAACAACTTCACAATTGTACCGGTGTGCCCCGTGGAAAATGCTAGAAGAAGCTCCCCATCCAAAACCACTAAAATATCAAACTCATTACATCTCCACGTACTAACATCATAACTTTAAGCTTGCAGCATTGCCCTAATCCAGGTCCTCTCTTTCACGCCATAACCACCATGTCTCTTCCGTGTGAGTCTAGAAACTTGACTTATCTCTTGCCCGCAGTAACATATCATCCATTTCATACCCGACATCCTCTATATACTCCCGTTTACGTACTACCTCCATGACACCTTACCTTCTTCTTGATTCACTACTTCCCCTTTACCGTGGTCAAACTTTAAAACCTCTCATTTGTGTCGTTCTCCCATATGCCAATTTAATGACCTACAAAGGTCGCATAAGGTCATCTAAATCCCTCTGTATGCCCATAATCTTGTTTACTCATCTGCTCTACACTCACCAATAGACAACCCGCACCTATGCGTTCTCAGTTGTCACCGATTAACTTGTATCTGACCTTCTCCGAAGTCAACGACTTATTATTCTACTACACTTCTCGTGTTACCATTCTCACAAAGGCTACCCTCCTCGGGGTACTTTACCTTAAACTCCGTTAGTTCTTCCTTCATTTCATGCTTCCTCTTCTTTATAAGGTAACTATATCTTCTTGGCGTTGTTGTTTTATATATCTCCCTTTCATAGGCTTAACCATTATTCCATGTTGTCCTTCAAGTACACCTTCTACAAAATTCTAGCCTCATATATCGTCCGTTCATGTTTCACTTGATTGGTATCTTAAGTCTTTCGATCAAAGCTCCTTATTTCGTCGTTCATCTTCTTAGGATCTTCATTTATCCACACTTCCTCCTTCTTGGCGTTTCTTAGCCTTATCATTATCACGGAAATCTATCGACTCCACGTGAATCCGCACCATGCCCTTCTTCTTATTACTCTCGTAATGTCGACACTTCTCTTATTGGTACCTCATAAGCTTAACTTAGGGTACCTTAATCTTTCACACATGACTTGATCACTCTTCTCATGTTGACTCCGATGCTTAGGAGCGTCTAAAGAAAACTTCACCTTTAACTTTACTCGAATGCACCCCTCTTCTTCTCGATTCGTATCTTTAGTTGTCTACGCGTCTTCTAGAAGAACTTAAATTCATTATCTACATTGGTCTTGTTGTCTTTAAATCATAGTTCCTTTGGAACAACTTCCGCACATTAATGTTACTCCTTTTTCTTGTATGCTCTCATCTCGATTTCTCTTAAGTTGCCGCGAATTTTCCTTCCACTTGTTCGTCCTTTGGTTATGTCATCTCTACTCCTCCTCTTCGACATCCTCTTAAAGGAGTACAAGAACTCCAAGGTGTTTGCCCGAACGTAGATCTCAACTCGATACTTGAGCATATTCGTCCTCGTATGTAAACTATCCTATGTAAAACGACGTCGTCCAATGGCGATGATATCATAATAGCATCTCAACTAAAAGGTCCTATATCTCCATATGCTACTTTATATAATAAGAATACTTATACATAACTATATAAGTCCTAAGTCCATATCACTACCAATATAACACATCCAGCATTCCATCCACAATATAAGGTCTCATAACATATAACCGTCCACATATATAACTATACACATCCAGTTCATCATGCAACTTACAATCACAAAGATACACATCAATTTCATCATGCATAACTATAAACCTCATATCCATATCTATATATACATATCAAAATCCAATAAACTAAGCTGCCGAGATCCGCGGAAGGAGTGGTGGTCCGTACATTCTACCCCGACTCATGCATGTGATTTGAAAACGAAAACTCAAAACCCGTGGGGTTCTGTTTATACCTTATTCAGCCTTTAGAAGATTGCGAGTGCCATTGTTGTCAACCTAGGGCTCTGATACCACTTTTGTAACACCCCGAATCCGTGGTACTCGGGGCGCTACAGGTTGGGACCTCACAATGGGTCCCGACCCTTAGCTTGACAACAATTTCACCGGATCTTTCAACATGGCACAAATAAAGGCAAAACCGAAATTCCTTTTAATGCAAAAGATAAGAAACCCGAAGGAAAACAACAAAAGACTTCAGCCGATAAACCACACCAAAGACCAAAACGCCATACACGCGGCATACCAACATAATAAACGCAGAATAAAACACAACCCGACTCCAACCAAAACCCACTCCTAAAATGTACGGAACCCCGGCTGCCCACTCTTCCGGATCTCTCGGCCGCAATCCTAACCTGCAAGGCAATCTACAACAATCGGTATAAAACCGTTAGCTAATATTCGAAGCATTAGAATCAAGGTGAAAGGCACAAACACAAGTAAAAATAACATAACACACAATGTACACCAAATCACACAAGTCCGGTTTATTATCTTTTTATTATTAAGTCGTATCCCGTTCTAATTCAACTTCTTTTGTGACACGAGAATCTCCCGAAACTCGCCTCGGTCCCCACTTACCGCATGGAACGGTGGATGCCCCCGACCGTCTAACCACACGGGCTAGTCGCCAAGAACCTCCTAACTCTACGCAAGAGCTAGACAAGTTGTCACCGCCCGTTATCATACACTTGGGCCAAATAATATATAAAGGTCGGTAATCCTAATTCCGTTTTTATAAGTTATAATGAAAGCGATAAAACACACACCACCAAACACGCATTGAATCTAATACATAGAATACGAGCTAAGTAAGTCCGGAGACTTACCTCGTCTCAAAGATAATCCCGCTAACCACCGCTCTCAACTTTCCATAGGAAGGCACTCAACGCCTGGTCAAAACAAAGCACACAATCAACATCTCTCTCACATGCTAGAAGTCCTTAGACTTCTAGTCCCAATGATCTCGCAAGATCATAAATCATACCCATGTTAGGATAACAAACTCCTAGTCCTCACGATCTCACAAGGTCATAATCATCACAATATAGACTAGGATACTCTCGTTCTAGTCTCCACAATCTCAACAATCATATAACCATAATATCAAGCCTCAGATGCTCACAAGATCAACCAACACTCAACGTCTTACAACAATCGACAATCCTCAAAACTCACCTAAGGTCCAAACCACTACTTGGTATTCACTCTAAGTTATGCTATCCAACCTAGCATGATACTACTACTATTACTAAAAATAACTAGATCGAGAAAGGTACTCACTCGGGGTCAAAGGTGGAAGCCGGTCGACGAATGTCGAATGCGGATTCGATGGCCTTTATCGGGGATTTCCGAACCTAGCACCAAAGCTAAACAAATTTAGCTCATACGCTAAATTTGATAGTAATATATATACGATATATTAATTTGAGGTAAAACTCGTTTTCAAAAGCCAACATTAAAAACTCACAAAACATTTTCCGGACAATTTATACGAACATAGGAACTTGGTCATAAACCACAATTAAAAACTTTGAGCCAAAATCCGGAATTAGACCAACAAGGGCACAATAGATAATTTTCAAAAAGATGGCTCAAAACTACAATAATAAATATGGCCCAAATATATAATTAATTACTGCAGGGGTATAAAAGTTAATTTCCAAAAACATGGGTAATATGGGCAAATACAAAACAGGGGGTCACAATTGTAAATACAAACTTTGGGTCACATTTGTAATATCACCAAAACTGTGGGGGCCCGAAATGAATAACCCTAAAAGGGTTTCTTCAACTTTGGAACGCACAGGTGGAGAGGTGGAGAGGTGGGGAAGGTGAGGCGGCGGCGGCCTGGGTTGGGTTGAACCCTCTCCGGCGTGGGGCGAAGTAGGTGGTTCCCGATTGCAACAGAGGAGAACGAGAGGAGGGGACGCATTCTTGCTTCTCAGATCGGGCTGGTGGCGCAAGGGGGAAGAGACAGAGGCGAGGCTAAGCACTTCCGATGGCGTCGGCGACAGGCTTCGATTCCGGGCATCTGGCGGTTGTTGCTTCCGGCAACGAAAGGTAGGCAAGGGGGATCCAAGCGCGATTCTGTATGGTTTCTCCGGTGGTAGAAGGACGACGGACGCCTGGGATTAGGGCCGATTCCCCGGCGGCAGAAGGGCGACAAACTCATGAGACGAAGGATGCTTCCTCCGGCGGTGGAAGGCGACAAGCACCTGAGACGCTGCTTCATCCGTCTGGTTTCCGGCACAAGGCGAAGTTGCTCGAGGATGAGGCAAGGGAGAAGGCGGTAGATCCAGTCCGGGCTTGATGGACTCGTTGTCGTTGATTAGGCTCGAGAGGCGAGTACGGCTTGAGTAGGGATATCGATGCGAGGCTGAGGAGGAGGTTCGGCGAGGCAGTTTCTTCCGGAACAAACCCGACAGACTAACTTACTGGTATCGGATCTGTTCGAGATCGGTGTGGTGTGACCATGGCTCTAGCGATGCGTCGGCACAACTCGGAGAAGAAGATCCGGTGGTGAATAAAACTCCGGGAATGAAAGAGAGAGAAGTGGAGATGAGAATGGTGAGGAGAGGGATAGATGAAATGAAGAGCTAGAGATTGTAGCGTAGCAGGGGTAGAAGATTTGAGATTGCGTGTTAAGGCTGGGTGTGCAGAAAGGGAGCTATCATCACGCTAGAGAGGGAGAAATCATGAAAAAAAATAAAATAAAATAAAAAGGGGTCGGGAATTAAAATAAACCCGATTAGTACAATCGGAACAGGATTTTCGGATTGAATAAATTTTATGAACGTTTCCATATAAAAAAAATTTACGGAAAAAAAATATATAAATAACATCCATACGAATATACTCGTAGAAGTATAGTTTATGATATAAAAATCATTCTCGTAAAATATTTAAGATATAAAAGTATCGATAAAAGGAGGAAAAATGAATATCGAAACGAACCCAATAAACGGGGCGTTACATCTGAGGCATGTGCACTGGATTTTCACGTCTCAACAACCATAAATCGAACAGAAAAGGATAGAGTTGTAAGTGTTTCTACTTCAAAAAAGATTTTATAAACAACTCCCGGAAAATTGGTGGAAATTTGTTATCAAACACTTGAGTTTGTTTTTTTGTGATAGGCGAAAAATCTCGGAAAGGTGAAAAACGGCCGGTTTTGCGGTTTTACGGAAAAAAGGCGTCCGAACTCAGAATTACAATTGCTATACCTTTCCGAGAAGGTTGAAGGGAGATTGAAGATCATAGCTTTTATAGCTTTTGAAGGGTTTTGTAAGATTATCTTAGATTCCCTTCCTTGTTGTCTTGCCTTGTTGGATTTCTATCCAAGGAACGCTTTTGTTGTGATATTTGATTCAGTTATTGATGTCTTTTCATTAAATTCTTCTTGTTCAAATATTCACCTTCTTCCCATATATTTGATTATTGCTTTCATGATGATGAGTGGCTAATTTCCTTGTGTGATTCTAGGGTGATTGGATGAAGGTTGTGGGAAAGACAATGATAGAATAATCTTAGATTCCAGTAGGACCCTGAAAGTTCGAGTCTTTAACCTTAACCCTAAGCATCTCGCTCAGTCGATGAACATCTCGGTCGGGGTGGAACTTGGCTGACCGAGGTGGCTTATCTGATCCTAAACTGAGAGTTAAGTGTTAGAGTTTGCCAAATCCTATTCTTATTACACCTTTCCTGGTTCAATGCAAGCCTAGGATGAGACTTACCCGGTAATTCCTTAGTTTGTGTACCTAAGATCATAAGTGTAGGTAATAAAGGTTTGTCCTTTATTGGGGTTTGAGTGTGCTTTCATCCCATCTTTGTGAGTTAGCCTGAGACTTACCCGGTAAAGGTTGATTCTATTCCCTTAGATGGTGTGTTAGTTTGAGGTTATAGTTCTTTATCTTAATTCCTTGAGACTTACCCGGTAATAGGAGTTACGGTTTTGGATTAGTGAGTAGTGAGACTTACCCGGTGATCTATTCCACTTTAGTAAAACCTTCGCTATGCAAAAATCTCAGCTTTGTCCGCTTATCTTTAGATCTTGAGTTGGAACAACAACTATATGCTTTAATCCCTAGAATTGCATGTTTGCTTTATTGACTTCTTTATCATCCTTGATTGTTTTGATCACCTCTTGTGGTTAGTATTTACATAAGCATACCGTAATTGGACTTTGTTTCACTAAGTCCCTGTGATCGACCCCTGGAATTCCTTGCTTTTACTACGATTGACCCGTACACTGCGGGTTCGCATCCTTGTTTTAAGCTTACGTCTAGGGTTATAAATTTAAAGCTTGCACACACCGTTTGGAGCGAACAAGTCTTTGGCGCCGTTGCCGGGGACTGTTCTTGCTTTTTCTATTGATCTTTCTGCTTGAGTGTTCTTGCAGGTTTGTGTTCTTAGGTACATACGAAGTTCTCGCTCTGGCAACAGAACAGAGTTTCGCCAAGGAACAAGTTTTTGGCGCCGTTGCCGGGGACTTGGTCTAGACCGAGCCGGTTACGGTTTGCTCTTGGGAGACTTGCCCCCGTGTCTTCTAACCACTCTACTTGAGTGACTTTTGCAGGTTCTTTCTTAGGTTTATGCGAAGAACCCGCACTGGGAAGGAAATCGTTCCTTACGATCCCAAACCAGAAAAGACATACAAGCGACGCTTAAGAGAAGCGAAGATGGCCCAATAAGACAACCGCGATCTTGAGGCCGAGTTGAAAGAGGCGTTAGAGCTGCTACGCCTCAGCAGGGAAGAACTAAGGCAAGAGAAGGAGGAAACTCGCACCAAGACTGAAGCAATCGAAGCAGAGATGGCAGCCATACGAGACCAGATTCTACTTCGACCGAGGGAAGATCCAGTTGCTGATCCTCGACCGATGCAGGTCCCAGTTGCTGACCCTTGACCGAGGCAGGCCCCAGTACCTGACGCCCCGGCCGATGTACTTCCACCTCGGGTGCCAGTCCGAGACGTTCTTCTTGCAGGAATCCCACAAACCCTAGGTCAAAGGATGGACCCCAATCAACAATTGAGGCGTCCAGGAGTTAACCTAGGAAATCCAGCGGACCTTGACTATGAACTTCGACCGCAAGTTCTATCCATGATTCGCCAATGCCAATTCGGAGGGCTAGAGAAGGAATCACCGCATCAACATCTTCAAAACTATGAGATCTTGATGGAGACCTTGAGACCTCCGAGGATTGAAAATAACAACTACAAGCTAAGACCTTTTTACTTTTCTTTAAAAGATAGAGCTCTTACTTGGTATCAATCTCTTCCTCCAGGAAAAATTAGCACATGGGAGGAGATGACAACGGAATTCTTGACCAAATTCTTTCCCCCCTCAAAGACAGCTGAAATGAGAGGGAAGATCAACGCTTTCATTATGAAGGACAAGGAGAGCCTGTCCAAGTCATGAGAGCGGTTCAAGGACATTCTTTTGGATTGCCCACATCATGGAATTCCAAAGTTAGAGTTATTGGAGATATACTTCAAGGGACTGGACGGAAGCACCCAGTTCAACCTCCAACTACTCTCCGCCGGTACCTTTATGGACATGGTGATTGACGAAGCTTGGGACTTCATTGAGAAGCAAGCTTTGCATATGGAGAAGTACACGCACCAAGGAGCTGAAGGTGGAGTTAAAAGAGTTAACTTCCAAGAAACTCAGCCCAACAACAATCAACTCACGTCTTTGAAGAATGACGTGAAGCAATTGAAGGAACTCTTGGCTGCTCAAACCAAGAAGGAAGAGCAAGGGCAAAGGAACAACAACAATGGATACCGTAACAACAACAACGGTTCCCGGAACAACAACTACAACAACAACAATAGAGGATTCAATAGCAATAACTGGAGGGCGAACAACCAAAATTCTGGTAACAATCATTCAAACTCCAACTCTAACGATTCCTCTAACCCTTTCCTCTCTTCCCCTCCTTCTTCTTCTTCTTCTACTCCATTAAAGAGCCAGGGGTAAGGATCAAGTTCGTCTCAGCCGGAAAAGAAAGACGCAGTTCTGGAGGCTATCTTGATCAAGCTCAACGCTATGGAGACTTCTATGACTTCATTTTCGAAGGCCCAAAAAGCCTTTGAGCAACAACTTGCAAGTAGGGCGAATGAAGCGCCAAGAGATCCAAGGAAGCTCCCAGCAAAGACGGAAAGCAACCCTAAGGGCCAGATCATGGCCATAACTACGAGGAGTGGACTGAAAACTGCAGATCCAGTGCCTCGGTCGGTGCCAGTACCGACGAAGACCACCTCGGTCCAGGTACAGTCGAAGAACACCTCGACCGAGATGCCAACCGAGGTGGAGCCATAGGAAGCGGAGGGGAAAACTGAAGTTTATGTTCCACCTCCTGCATACAAACCACCACTTCCATTCCCCCAGTCAAGAGCCAGAGCACATCTAGACAAGCACTTTGGTAAGTTCCTTGACTTGATGAATAAACTGCATATTAACATTCCTTTCCTTGATGCTATTCTAGGAATGCCCGCCTATGGGAAGTTCTTGAAGGAGATCCTATCAAGGAAGAGGAAACTAGAAGATTTTGGTGAAGTTAGGATGACATCTAAATCCTCGGAGCTAATTCAAATCATGAAGGAGAAGATGTCACCTAAGTTAAGAGATCCCGGCTCATTTTGCATTCCCATTCAAGTTGGGGATGTCACTTGTGAAGCCCTGTGTGATCTAGGAGCCAGCGTGAGCATCATTCCGCTGTTAATTAGATAATTTTTATAAAAATGTTTTATATTAATTTTAAAATAAATTAATTTTAAAATAAATTAATTTTAAAATAAATTAATTATAAAACAAATTAAAACAATAACTTTTTTTATAAAAAAATGTTTTATATTAATTTTAAAATAAATTAATTAGATAATTTTTTAAAAATTAAAAAAAAATTGTTTTAATTTATTATTAAAATAAATAAATCAGTTTTCTATTTTTTAATATTAATTTATTTTCTTTCTTTTAGTTTTGGAAAATAAATAAAATAGAAAAATTATTTATTTATTTTAATAATAAATTAAAGCAGTGATTTTTTTAATTTTTAAAAAGAGTCCATATTTTATTTATTTTTTAAATAAATGATAACGCATAACACTGATTTTTTTGAATTTTTTAAAATTTATCTAATTTATTTATTTTTAAATTAATATAAAATATTTATTTTAAAAGTTACTGTTTTACTTTATTTTTAATATAAATAAATTATTCTTTCTATTTTAATTTGTTTTTTAATTTAATTTAATTTAATTTTTTTTTTTTATGTTTTTAATGGAATTTAAAAAGGTGAAATGAATTTGGGCAAAATTCGGAAAATAACAAAAACTTAAGGGTACCATCTGAACTTGAAAAAGCTGTTGGACAAAATCCGGAATACCCCAAACCACGAGGGTACCATCCAGAATTTCCCTTTTTATTTTTAACATGTAATCACTCACCCTTGCAGTGAGCATTAAAACCGTTATAGGTGCTTGAGATAGCTCATTCCTTCGCCGACAGACCTACACACGTACAGAAGATGACAACATACATAGAGAAATGCCATTTTATCAACTCACTGAAACAGGGCAGTTCATAATAAGCAACAATTTTCGCTACTCGTCAACATAAAAGAAATACCGATTTCAAGATTGTCGCTAACTCTGAAGCACCAGATGGCACTACATTGGTGGCAATAGCAGTATCTATTCCCCTGTATTGTCAAAGAAAAAAAATTTAGGCAGCAAGAACACCTTCACTTTTTCCAAATATCAGGACACAAAGTACCCAACCCAGCCAAATTTCATATTCACGAGTTACTTACATCTTATTTATGTTAATTGTAAGCAAAATCGACCCAAACGCAAACAAGAATACAAATTAGCGCTCGATTTCCACTCCTCCGTTAAGTAACACAAAGCAAAAACGAAAAGTTCGTACAATATGCGTACAACAGAAGTTACAGAACCAAACAAAAGTTTAGGGTTTTAGTGAAAGGGGAAAAACAAGAACAGTCGAACCTGGAAAGTGAAATACACAGGTGATTGAACGAAGTAACGTCGCAACAGTTGGCGAGTTCAAGAGCCAATGAACGTACACCGTCGCTGCTGATGCCGGTGATTGAATTCGGTTGGTTAACCGGCATAATGAACGAAGGAAACTCGTTTTCTGCTCTACTCGTTTTCTGCTCGTGGAAGGAAACTCGTTTTCTGCTCTACTCGTTTTCTGCTCGTGGAAGGAAACTCGTTTTCTGCTCTACTCGTTTTCTGCTCTGCTCGAGTTCAAGAGCCAATGAAATATACAGGCTCGTGGAAGGAAACTTGTTTTCTACTCTACTCGTTTTCTGCTCTCAAGTTTAAACATATGGCGAGCCAATGAACGAAGTAACATCGTTTTCTGCTCAAAATGTATATTGTTACTTTGTTGATTGCTTTTTTTAAGATACCTTATTTTGGAGATACCTTGCCTTTTCGTACCGGTAAAAAATACACAGGCTCGTGGAGATACCTTGCCTTTTCGTACAGGTAAAAAATAAAGTTACTTTTTATTGTTGCTTTGTTGATTGCTTTTTTGAAATATACCTTATTTGGAGATACCTTGTTTACTTTTGCCTTATTTACCTTGTGTACTATCACATTGCTTATTCAGAATCCAAATTATACTCTCTCTTTGTTTCAAATGCTTTATTTTTGGGCATCAGCAACTGTGTTTTCTTTCTGCAGATATTATCCATGGTTGAAATTGGGCCATATACTCGCATCTGTTTCCATTAAGGTGGTGGATATCAAGTCCTTGGCTACTACTATCCCTTTTAGCCTAAATAGATCTTGCGATCTTTTCTGATTTCTCGGGTTCTTTGGCTCCATTTAATATTGTTGCATGAGATATTTCTTTGAATATTGCAGCCTGGATTTGAGGCATGTGCACTGGATTTTCACGTCTCAACAACCATAAATCGAACAGAAAAGGATAGAGTTGTATGTGTTTCTACTTCAAAAAAGATTTTTATAAACAACTCCCGGAAAATTGGTGGAAATTTGTTATCAAACACTTGAGTTTGTTTTTTTGTGATAGGCGAAAAATCTCGGAAAGGTGAAAAACGGCCGGTTTTGCGGTTTTACGGAAAAAAGGCGTCCGAACTCAGAATTACAATTGCTATACCTTTCCGAGAAGGTTGAAGGAAGATTGAAGATCATAGCTTTTATAGCTTTTGAAGGGTTTTGTAAGATTATCTTAGATTCCCTTCCTTGTTGTCTTGCCTTGTTGGATTTCTATCCAAGGAACGCTTTTGTTGTGATATTTGATTCAGTTATTGATGTCTTTTCATTAAATTCTTCTTGTTCAAATATTCACCTTCTTCCCATATATTTGATTATTGCTTTCATGATGATGAGTGGCTAATTTCCTTGTGTGATTCTAGGGTGATTGGATGAAGGTTGTGGGAAAGACAATGATAGAATAATCTTAGATTCCAGTAGGACCCTGAAAGTTCGAGTCTTTAACCTTAACCCTAAGCATCTCGCTCAGTCGATGAACATCTCGGCCGGGGTGGAACTTGGCTAACCGAGGTGGCTTATCTGATCCTAAACTGAGAGTTAAGTGTTAGAGTTTGCCAAATCCTATTCTTATTACACCTTTCCTGGTTCAATGCAAGCCTAGGATGAGACTTACCCGGTAATTCCTTAGTTTGTGTACCTAAGATCATAAGTGTAGGTAATAAAGGTTTGTCCTTTATTGGGGTTTGAGTGTGCTTTCATCCCATCTTTGTGAGTTAGCCTGAGACTTACCCGGTAAAGGTTGATTCTATTCCCTTAGATGGTGTGTTAGTTTGAGGTTATAGTTCTTTATCTTAATTCCTTGAGACTTACCCGGTAATAGGAGTTACTGTTTTGGATTAGTGAGTAGTGAGACTTACCCGGTGATCTATTCCACTTTAGTAAAACCTTCGCTATGCAAAAATCTCAGCTTTGTCCGCTTATCTTTAGATCTTGAGTTGGAACCACAACTAGATGCTTTAATCCCTAGAATTGCATGTTTGCTTTATTGACTTCTTTATCATCCTTGATTGTTTTGATCACCTCTTGTGGTTAGTATTTACATAAGCATACCGTAATTGGACTTTGTTTTAAGCTTACGTCTAGGGTTATAAATTTAAAGCTTGCACACACCGTTTGGAGCGAACAAGTCTTTGGCGCCGTTGCCGGGGACTGTTCTTGCTTTTTCTATTGATCTTTCTGCTTGAGTGTTCTTGCAGGTTTGTGTTCTTAGGTACATACGAAGTTATCGCTCCGGCAACAGAACAGAGTTTCGCCAAGGAACAAGTTTTTGGCGCCGTTGCCGGGGACTTGGTCTAGACCGAGCCGGTTACGGTTTGCTCTTGGGGGACTTGCCCCCGTGTCTTCTAACCACTCTACTTGAGTGACTTTTGCAGGTTCTTTCTTAGGTTTATGCGAAGAACCCGCACTGGGAAGGAAATCGTTCCTTACGATCCCGAACCAGAAAAGACATACAAGCGACGCTTAAGAGAAGCGAAGATGGCCCAATAAGAGAACCGCGATCTTGAGGCCGAGTTGAAAGAGGCGTTAGAGCTGCTACGCCTCAGCAGGGAAGAACTAAGGCAAGAGAAGGAGGAAACTCGCACCAAGACTGAAGCAATCGAAGCAGAGATGGCAGCCATACGAGACCAGATTCTACTTCGACCGAGGGAAGATCTAGTTGCTGATCCTCGACCGATGCAGGTCCCAGTTGCTGACCCTCGACCGAGGCAGGCCCCAGTACCTGACACCCCAGCCGATGTACTTCCACCTCAGGTGTCAGTCCGAGACGTTCTTCTTGCAGGAATCCCACAAACCCTAGGTCAAAGGATGGACCCCAATCAACAATTGAGGCGTCCAGGAGTTAACCTAGGAGATCCAGCGGACCTTGACTATGAACTTCGACCGCAAGTTCTATCCATGATTCGCCAATGCCAATTCGGAGGGCTAGAGAAGGAATCACCGCATCAACATCTTCAAAACTATGAGATCTTGATGGAGACCTTGAGACCTCCGAGGATTGAAAATAACAACTACAAGCTAAGACCTTTTTACTTTTCTTTAAAAGATAGAGCTCTTACTTGGTATCAATCTCTTCCTCCAGGAAAAATTAGCACATGGGAGGAGATGACAACGGAATTCTTGACCAAATTCTTTCCCCCCTCAAAGATAGCTGAAATGAGAGGGAAGATCAACGCTTTCATTATGAAGGACAAGGAGAGCCTGTCCAAGTCATGAGAGCGGTTCAAGGACATTCTTTTGGATTGCCCACATCATGGAATTCCAAAGTTAGAGTTATTGGAGATATACTTCAAGGGACTGGACGGAAGCACCCAGTTCAACCTCCAACTACTCTCCGCCGGTACCTTTATGGACATGGTGATTGACGAAGCTTGGGACTTCATTGAGAAGCAAGCTTTGCATATGGAGAAGTACACGCACCAAGGAGCTGAAGGTGGAGTTAAAAGAGTTAACTTCCAAGAAACTCAGCCCAACAACAATCAACTCACGTCTTTGAAGAATGACGTGAAGCAATTGAAGGAACTCTTGGCTGCTCAAACCAAGAAGGAAGAGCAAGGGCAAAGGAACAACAACAATGGATACCGTAACAACAACAACGGTTCCCGGAACAACAACTACAACAACAACAATAGAGGATTCAATAGCAATAACTGGAGGGCGAACAACCAAAATTCTGGTAACAATCATTCAAACTCCAACTCTAACGATTCCTCTAACCCTTTCCTCTCTTCCCCTCCTTCTTCTTCTTCTTCTACTCCATTAAAGAGCCAGGGGTAAGGATCAAGTTCGTCTCAGCCGGAAAAGAAAGACGCAGTTCTGGAGGCTATCTTGATCAAGCTCAACGCTATGGAGACTTCTATGACTTCATTTTCGAAGGCCCAAAAAGCCTTTGAGCAACAACTTGCAAGTAGGGCGAATGAAGCGCCAAGAGATCCAAGGAAGCTCCCAGCAAAGACGGAAAGCAACCCTAAGGGCCAGATCATGGCCATAACTACGAGGAGTGGACTGAAAACTGCAGATCCAGTGCCTCGGTCGGTGCCAGTACCGACGAAGACCACCTCGGTCCAGGTACAGTCGAAGAACACCTCTCGTTCAGCCGGCTGGTAAGACCCGATCTTCCCTTTCCGTCTTCTCCCTCTCGTTCTGTTTCGAGCCCAGACGTAACCACCGCCTCACTGTTGGCAGTAGCTGCGCACCAGCCGGACCGCCGCCAGTGCCTCGCCGCTTTCCGTCGGACCAGTCCCCTGCCGACGCGTGACGAGGTAAGCCGGCCTTCCTTCCTCCTTCTGTTTCGCTGGGCGCAGCAGCCACTAACCGCCTTCTGCCGCTGGTGACGCAACCCAGGCGAGCCTCCGGACGAACGGTGCACCGCAACCAACGCTCCTCCGCAGCCGACGACCAGGACTCGTGACAGCCAGGATCGGACACACCAGGGGACTGTCGCAAGTCTTTCATTCCGCCGGATCCATCGCCACCGGAAACGCCAACCCTTAACGCCGGACTGCAGATTCCGTAAGCTTGCTCCTCCTCTCTTCGATTTCACTTTCACCTATGTGTTGGTGGACCGCTGTTGTTGAGCCTAAGCATAAATAACGTAAATGAGCTGCTGAGTATGTGCATAAATGAATGGAAGGGCTGCTGTAAATTAATTTCAATTCTTCAGCGTTTAGGTTTCGAACAGCCCACCTTGTCGAACAATTATAAAATGTTTGGATAAAGATCCACCGTTGAATTTTGGATATGTTGTAGACAGATATAAGTAGTTTATCATATTAAAATTTGGTGAGAAATGAACGGTCGGATTGAAAGTTACGAGCCCCCGAAGTTAGGTAGTTGAGCAGTTTTATTGAACTTATAAAATTGACTAAGTATAAGAAAGTAGAGTGAGGAACCGACTTTGGGAATTATTATAAAAATATCGGCTGAACAGTTTAGTGAAATTCTTTCTTCTAAGGCTAGATAGAACCTCATAGATGATCTAGATAATAAATTCGGAAATTTTATAAGCCGTTAAGAATTTTATTTTTAGAGCCGAAGTTAAACCTTTTTCGGTTCTTCCGGAAAATTGAAACATAAGAAAAATGTCCGTTTCGCACCTAATAAAATTCTAAGAGTTAGGATATATTTTAGAACTTCAAATAGGAGTTTGGACATGAATTTTAGGGTCTTCGAGAAAATCGGAACGAAGGGTAAAATGGTCATTTTACCCTAAAACTAACAATGTAGCTAGTACGTCTTCATAATTATTTAATCTCAGAAGTCTTAGACTTCTATCTACGTGAAAGTGTGCTAATACACTTATCGCCTTTAACAGGCAACTGAGTGGGTACAGTTACAGAGCAAGTGATTACTAAAGAGTCGAGCATTATAACAGGTAAGTCCTTTGGGCTTACTTAGCTGACTGCTAAATATGAGTATAAATGATGATGGTGGTGTGTGGTTGACATGTTAGAGAGATAGGTTGTGATATATAAATACCGACCTGTATTTTTGGCCTAAGAGTAACGGGCGGTGGCATTCCGCTCAGTAGCTCGCAGGGCGCTGGGGGTTTCTTTCGGGACTAGTCCACACATGGTTTGTAGTGATGCTACCAAAGGAAGTCAGCTAGACCTACACCAGTTGGATAAGGAACGGAGGCGAGAACTAATAATAGTTCTCGTGCCACAACTTAAATTGAATAATGTGAATCACTAAAATAATAGATAATAATTGGTTGAGTGCCAGCATGATGTTTGTTTAATTTTTTGTTTCTGCTTGTGTTTGTGCTGTTATCATTTTGCTTATATTTGGATAGTTAGCTAACGGTTTATCCGTGTTGTAGATCTGTAGAGATAGACAGTTGCAGAGAGATCCGGAACGGATGGTCAGCCGGGTCCACGTACTCATTAGATGGGGACGGGGGAGTCTTCCATACGTCATGCACGTTATGTATCTATATATATGTTTGTAAGGCTGTCACATGTGTACTTTCATACCATTAAAAATATTATGTTTTTGAAATTGTTTTAAATACATTTGTGCCTTGTTGTAAGATCCTAGTAAAGTTGTTGTTAAACCAAGGTCGGGACCCATTGTGAGGTCCTAACCAGTAGCTCCCCGAGTTCCGAGAATTTGGGGTGTTACAGAGTTATTGGAGATATACTTCAAGGGACTGGACGGAAGCACCCAGTTCAACCTCCAACTACTCTCCGCCGGTACCTTTATGGACATGGTGATTGACGAAGCTTGGGACTTCATTGAGAAGCAAGCTTTGCATATGGAGAAGTACACCACCAAGGAGCTGAAGGTGGAGTTAAAAGAGTTAACTTCCAAGAAACTCAGCCCAACAACAATCAACTCACGTCTTTGAAGAATGACGTGAAGCAATTGAAGGAACTCTTGGCTGCTCAAACCAAGAAGGAAGAGCAAGGGCAAAGGAACAACAACAATGGATACCGTAACAACAACAACGGTTCCCGGAACAACAACTACAACAACAACAATAGAGGATTCAATAGCAATAACTGGAGGGCGAACAACCAAAATTCTGGTAACAATCATTCAAACTCCAACTCTAACGATTCCTCTAACCCTTTCCTCTCTTCCCCTCCTTCTTCTTCTTCTTCTACTCCATTAAAGAGCCAGGGGTAAGGATCAAGTTCGTCTCAGCCGGAAAAGAAAGACGCAGTTCTGGAGGCTATCTTGATCAAGCTCAACGCTATGGAGACTTCTATGACTTCATTTTCGAAGGCCCAAAAAGCCTTTGAGCAACAACTTGCAAGTAGGGCGAATGAAGCGCCAAGAGATCCAAGGAAGCTCCCAGCAAAGACGGAAAGCAACCCTAAGGGCCAGATCATGGCCATAACTACGAGGAGTGGACTGAAAACTGCAGATCCAGTGCCTCGGTCGGTGCCAGTACCGACGAAGACCACCTCGGTCCAGGTACAGTCGAAGAACACCTCGACCGAGATGCCAACCGAGGTGGAGCCACAGGAAGCGGAGGGGAAAACTGAAGTTTATGTTCCACCTCCTGCATACAAACCACCACTTCCATTCCCCCAGTCAAGAGCCAGAGCACATCTAGACAAGCACTTTGGTAAGTTCCTTGACTTGATGAATAAACTGCATATTAACATTCCTTTCCTTGATGCTTGTAACGCCCCAATTTTGGCGCGTTTGCGATTTATTATGATTATTATTTTTCCGGATTTTTATCGATATGTAAATGGATTAAATATTTTTTTTTACGAGTACTTTGCGTCGTAAATTAAATTCTACTAGTATATATATCGCTATATTTTATTATCCGTATTTAAAGTATTATATAATCTCGTAAAAATATATTGCGAGAATGGTTTTTCTATTTCAAATTATATTTCGCGAGTTTACTTATATATTCGATCCGCATAGATTTCTTTTACCGCGTCTTTACTCTCGGAAAGTCGAGAAGTTTTCGATTCGGAAATCCCGTTCCAAATGTCTTGACCGATTATGATTGTTTTTTTTTTCCCGTCGGTTTTTCTTTCCTTCTCTAACCCGTTAATTTAAATCAGCCAACCCATCAAGACAGGCCGTTGGGCCCATCAAGATAGGCCAGTCCGGCCCATCCAGATATATACTAGTGATGCTCCTCACCCTAACCCTAATTCCCCACACCTCTTTCACGCTCTCTCCCTGCTTCCCTCTCTACTCACGCCGCCTCCTGGTCACCTCTGCTCACTGCCGCCTCCTCGTCACCTCCGCTCACTGCCGCCCTCCTTCGCTCACCGTCAACATGAGCCGCCATGAAGTCGGCCTTCTGCTACCGGTTGGATGGACGGAGTATGGCCGCCTCCTCGCTTCGTCTCTCTAGGGGATTCGACAGCCTCCGCCTCCTCACTCTCGTCTTCGCTGTCGACCGGCCGCTGAGGGTCTGCGCCACCACCTCGCCGCCTCCTCGCTTTGTCTCTGTGGGATTTGACAGGCTTCCGCCTCCTTCCTTCCATCTTCGCTGTCGACCGGCCTCGGGGCTCCATTCTGCCTTTCCTTTCGTCTTTGTGAGATTCGAACAGCTAGTGTGGTTGCGGATTCTCGCCGGGAGGGAAGGCCACCTTGCTTCCGTCCAAGCTAGGCGGGAGGAGCCTCGTCGCAGCCACACCAGCGCCACGCTGCCGGAGGGTGCCTGGCCCAGCCGCCGCCTGCAGTGCTGCTCCCCTTTCACCGGACTACTTCATACGTGGGTTTTGAAACCCTAGCCTTTTAATTATTTTGGACCCCCTATTAATTGGTATAATCACAGTTTATAACCCATTTGCAATTATAATATCTGACCCATGTTTTCTGGAATTTCAAATATGCCATGTTGGGTTAACTACAAGTTTTACTAAAACCCACAGTTTTGGATCATTGCAATTAAACCTTGCTGAAATAAATTTCGGACATGACCCATAATTATGGATATTGTATTTTTGTCCCGGGAAACGTTTGAGAGGTGTTGTTGTCCTTGGCTTAGAACACTAGTCTTTCCTTGAGTTATGATGTTGTATAAGTTTCCCGAAATATATAGTGGCGGATTCTAAAACTGTGGTTTACGGGTCAAGTTTTATTATGTAAATGGACCACATTTATTGAGTTTCTTATCTTGCCCGGAAAAGTTATTTGGCAATTTTGACCATGTTATAAATTTGTGTGGTTTACCCGGAAAATGCGTTAGCGGTTTTAACCTTGGGTGTTAATTACGGGAATATTTTTATATTTATATACACTATATATAATGCCCTTTGTTGGATTATTTTCGAAATATGGCCCAAAGGATTTAATTTGGGGTTTATGACCCAATTTCTAAAATTGTATAAATTCCCGGAAAATGTTTTTATGCGTTTTAACATTGGTTCTGAAAATGAGTTTTATATAAGTTATCTTCCGTTCAAATTTAACTTATAAGCTAAATTTATTTAGCTTTGGTGTTAGGACCGGAAGCGCCCCGATAAAGGCCAACGATTCCAATCTCGACATCCGTAGATCGACTTCCGTCTTTTGACGTTGTGTGAGTATTCCTTTCCCTCGATCTAGTTATGTTTAGTAGTATCATGCTAGGTTGGATATAACATAACTTAGAGTGAATACCAAGTAGTGGTTATGAACCTTAGGTGAGTTTTGAGGATTTATGATTGTGCTAAGACTTGAGGTGTTTGGTTATCTTGTGAGGTTGTTATAAGGCTTTAAGTTATATGGTTGATCTTGTGAGCGTTTTGAGGCTCGAGGTTGGGGTTGTATGATCTTGTGAGATTTTGGAGTTTAGGTTTGGCTTATCCTAGCATGGTTATGGGTTATGATCTTGTGAGATCATTGGGACTAGAAGTCTAAGGACTTCTAGGATGTGAGAGAGATGCTGATCGTGTGCCTTTTTACAGGCGTTGAGTGTCTTCCTACGGGAAGCTGAGAGCGGGATATAGCGGGATTATCTTTGGGACGAGGTAAGTCTTCGGACTTACTTAGCTCGTATTCTTTGTATTAGCATTATTGTGTGTTGGGTGGTGTGTGTTTATTATGTTAATATTTATAACAACTAAACCGAAAATAGGATTACCGACCTTTATATTATTTGGCCCAAGTGTATGATAACGGGCGGTGACATCACTGCCTGGCTCCCCGTGAGAGCTAGGGGGATCTCGGCGACTGGCCCGTGCTGGTTAGACGGTCGGAGGCATCCGACCGTTCCATTGCCGGAAGAAGGGACCGAGGCGAGTTTCGGAGGATTCTCGTGTCACAAAAGAAGTTGAATTAGAACGGGATACGACTTAATAATAAAAAGATAATAAACCGGACTTGTGTGATTTGGTGTACATTGTGTGTTATGTTTATTTACTTGTGTTTGTGCCTTTCACCTTGATTCTAATGCTTCGAATATTAGCTAACGGTTTTATACCGATTGTTGTAGATTGCCTTGCAGGTTAGGAAAGCGGCCGAGAGATCCGGAAGAGTGGGCAGCCGGGGTTCCGTACATTTTAGGAGTGGGTTTTGGTTGGAGTCTGGTTATGTTTTATTCTTCGTTTATTATGTTGGTATGCCGTGTGTATGGCGTTTTGATCTTTGGTGTTGTTTATCGGCTGTAGTCTTTTGTTGTTTTCCTTCGGGTTTCTTATCATTTGCATTAAAAGGAATTTTGGTTTTGCCTTTATTTGTGCCATGTTGAAAGATCCGGTGAAATTGTTGTCAGGCTAAGGGTCGGGACCCATTGTGAGGTCCCAACCCGTAGCATCCCGAGTCCCGCGGATTCGGGGTGTTACAATGCTATTCTAGGAATGCCCGCCTGTGGGAAGTTCTTGAAGGAGATCCTATCAAGGAAGAGGAAACTGGAAGATTTTGGTGAAGTTAGGATGACATCTAAATCCTCGGAGCTAATTCAAATCATGAAGGAGAAGATGCCACCTAAGTTAAGAGATCCCGGCTCATTTTGCATTCCCATTCAAGTTGGGAATGTCACTTGTGAAGCCCTGTGTGATCTAGGAGCCAGCGTGAGCATCATTCCGTTGTTAATTAGATAATTTTTATAAAAATGTTTTATATTAATTTTAAAATAAATTAATTATAAAACAAATTAAAACAATAACTTTTTTATAAAAAAATGTTTTATATTAATTTTAAAATAAATTAATTAGATAATTTTTTAAAAATTAAAAAAAATTGTTTTAATTTATTATTAAAATAAATAAATCAGTTTTCTATTTTTTAATATTAATTTATTTTCTTTCTTTTAGTTTTGGAAAATAAATAAAATAGAAAAATTATTTATTTATTTTAATAATAAATTAAAGCAGTGATTTTTTTAATTTTTAAAAAGAGTCCATATTTTATTTATTTTTTAAATAAATGATAACGCATAACACTGATTTTTTTGAATTTTTTAAAATTTATCTAATTTATTTATTTTTAAAGTAATATAAAATATTTATTTTAAAAGTTACTGTTTTACTTTATTTTTAATATAAATAAATTATTCTTTCTATTTTAATTTGTTTTTTAATTTAATTTAATTTAATTTTTTTTTTTTATGTTTTTAATGGAATTTAAAAAGGTGAAATGAATTTGGGCAAAATTCGGAAAATAACAAAAACTTAAGGGTACCATCTGAACTTGAAAAAGCTGTTGGACAAAATCCGGAATACCCCAAACCACGAGGGTACCATCCAGAATTTCCCTTTTTATTTTTAACATGTAATCACTCACCCTTGCAGTGAGCATTAAAACCGTTATAGGTGCTTGAGATAGCTCATTCCTTCGCCGACAGACCTACACACGTACAGAAGATGACAACATACATAGAGAAATACCATTTTATCAACTCGCTGAAACAGGGCAGTTCATAATAAGCAACAATTTTCGCTACTCGTCAACATAAAAGAAATACCGATTTCAAGATTGTCGCTAACTCTGAAGCACCAGATGGCACTACATTGGTGGCAATAGCAGTATCTATTCCCCTGTATTGTCAAAGAAAAAAAATTTAGGCAGCAAGAACACCTTCACTTTTTGCAAATATCAGGACACAAAGTACCCAACCCAGCCAAATTTCATATTCACGAGTTACTTACATCTTATTTATGTTAATTGTAAGCAAAATCGACCCAAACGCAAACAAGAATACAAATTAGCGCTCGATTTCCACTCCTCCGTTAAGTAACACAAAGCAAAAACGAAAAGTTCGTACAATATGCGTACAACAGAAGTTACAGAACCAAACAAAAGTTTAGGGTTTTAGTGAAAGGGGAAAAACAAGAACAGTCGAACCTGGAAAGTGAAATACACAGGTGATTGAACGAAGTAACGTCGCAACAGTTGGCGAGTTCAAGAGCCAATGAACGTACACCGTCGCTGCTGATGCCGGTGATTGAATTCGGTTGGTTAACCGGCATAATGAACGAAGGAAACTCGTTTTCTGCTCTACTCGTTTTCTGCTCGTGGAAGGAAACTCGTTTTCTGCTCTACTCGTTTTCTGCTCTACTCGAGTTCAAGAGCCAATGAAATATACAGGCTCGTGGAAGGAAACTCGTTTTCTACTCTACTCGTTTTCTGCTCTCAAGTTTAAACATATGGCGAGCCAATGAACGAAGTAACATCGTTTTCTGCTCAAAATGTATATTGTTACTTTGTTGATTGCTTTTTTTAAGATACCTTATTTTGGAGATACCTTGCCTTTTCGTACCGGTAAAAAATACACAGGCTCGTGGAGATACCTTGCCTTTTCGTACAGGTAAAAAATAAAGTTACTTTTTATTGTTGCTTTGTTGATTGCTTTTTTGAAATATACCTTATTTGGAGATACCTTGTTTACTTTTGCCTTATTTACCTTGTGTACTATCACATTGCTTATTCAGAATCCAAATTATACTCTCTCTTTATTTCAAATGCTTTATTTTTGGGCATCAGCAACTGTATTTTCTTTCTGCAGATATTATCCATGGTTGAAATTTGGGCCATATACTCGCATCTGTTTCCATTAAGGTGGTGGACATCAAGTCCTTGGCTACTACTATCCCTTTTAGCCTAAATAGATCTTGCGATCTTTTCTGATTTCTCTGGTTCTTTGGCTCCATTTAATATTGTTGCATGAGATATTTCTTTGAATATTGCAGCCTGGATTTGAGGCATGTGCACTGGATTTTCACGTCTCAACAACCATAAATCGAACAGAAAAGGATAGAGTTGTAAGTGTTTCTACTTCAAAAAAGATTTTTATAAACAACTCCCGGAAAATTGGTGGAAATTTGTTATCAAACACTTGAGTTTGTTTTTTTGTGATAGGCGAAAAATCTCGAAAAGGTGAAAAACGGCCGGTTTTGCGGTTTTACGGAAAAAAGGCGTCCGAACTCAGAATTACAATTGCTATACCTTTCCGAGAAGGTTGAAGGAAGATTGAAGATCATAGCTTTTATAGCTTTTGAAGGGTTTTGTAAGATTATCTTAGATTCCCTTCCTTGTTGTCTTGCCTTGTTGGATTTCTATCCAAGGAACGCTTTTGTTGTGATATTTGATTCAGTTATTGATGTCTTTTCATTAAATTCTTCTTGTTCAAATATTCACCTTCTTCCCATATATTTGATTATTGCTTTCATGATGATGAGTGGCTAATTTCCTTGTGTGATTCTAGGGTGATTGGATGAAGGTTGTGGGAAAGACAATGATAGAATAATCTTAGATTCCAGTAGGACCCTGAAAGTTCGAGTCTTTAACCTTAACCCTAAGCATCTCGCTCAGTCGATGAACATCTCGGCCGGGGTGGAACTTGGCTGACCGAGGTGGCTTATCTGATCCTAAACTGAGAGTTAAGTGCTAGAGTTTGCCAAATCCTATTCTTATTACACCTTTCCTGGTTCAATGCAAGCCTAGGATGAGACTTACCCGGTAATTCCTTAGTTTGTGTACCTAAGATCATAAGTGTAGGTAATAAAGGTTTGTCCTTTATTGGGGTTTGAGTGTGCTTTCATCCCATCTTTGTGAGTTAGCCTGAGACTTACCCGGTAAAGGTTGATTCTATTCCCTTAGATGGTGTGTTAGTTTGAGGTTATAGTTCTTTATCTTAATTCCTTGAGACTTACCCGGTAATAGGAGTTACGGTTTTGGATTAGTGAGTAGTGAGACTTACCCGGTGATCTATTCCACTTTAGTAAAACCTTCGCTATGCAAAAATCTCAGCTTTGTCCGCTTATCTTTAGATCTTGAGTTGGAACCACAACTATATGCTTTAATCCCTAGAATTGCATGTTTGCTTTATTGACTTCTTTATCATCCTTGATTGTTTTGATCACCTCTTGTGGTTAGTATTTACATAAGCATACCGTAATTGGACTTTGTTTCACTAAGTCCCTGTGATCGACCCCTGGAATTCCTTGCTTTTACTACGATTGACCCGTACACTGCGGGTTCGCATCCTTGTTTTAAGCTTACGTCTAGGGTTATAAATTTAAAGCTTGCACACACCGTTTGGAGCGAACAAGTCTTTGGCGCCGTTGCCGGGGACTGTTCTTGCTTTTTCTATTGATCTTTCTGCTTGAGTGTTCTTGCAGGTTTGTGTTCTTAGGTACATACGAAGTTCTCGCTCCGGCAACAGAACAGAGTTTCGCCAAGGAACAAGTTTTTGGCGCCGTTGCCGGGGACTTGGTCTAGACCGAGCCGGTTACGGTTTGCTCTTGGGGGACTTGCCCCCGTGTCTTCTAACCACTCTACTTGAGTGACTTTTGCAGGTTCTTTCTTAGGTTTATGCGAAGAACCCGCACTGGGAAGGAAATCGTTCCTTACGATCCCGAACCAGAAAAGACATACAAGCGACGCTTAAGAGAAGCGAAGATGGCCCAATAAGACAACCGCGATCTTGAGGCCGAGTTGAAAGAGGCGTTAGAGCTGCTACGCCTCAGCAGGGAAGAACTAAGGCAAGAGAAGGAGGAAACTCGCACCAAGACTGAAGCAATCGAAGCAGAGATGGCAGCCATACGAGACCAGATTCTACTTCGACCGAGGGAAGATCCAGTTGCTGATCCTCGACCGATGCAGGTCCCAGTTGCTGACCCTCGACCGAGGCAGGCCCCAGTACCTGACGCCCCGGCCGATGTACTTCCACCTCGGGTGCCAGTCCGAGACGTTCTTCTTGCAGGAATCCCACAAACCCTAGGTCAAAGGATGGACCCCAATCAACAATTGAGGCGTCCAGGAGTTAACCTAGGAGATCCAGCGGACCTTGACTATGAACTTCGACCGCAAGTTCTATCCATGATTCGCCAATGCCAATTCGGAGGGCTAGAGAAGGAATCACCGCATCAACATCTTCAAAACTATGAGATCTTGATGGAGACCTTGAGACCTCCGAGGATTGAAAATAACAACTACAAGCTAAGACCTTTTTACTTTTCTTTAAAAGATAGAGCTCTTACTTGGTATCAATCTCTTCCTCCAGGAAAAATTAGCACATGGGAGGAGATGACAACGGAATTCTTGAACAAATTCTTTCCCCCCTCAAAGACAGCTGAAATGAGAGGGAAGATCAACGCTTTCATTATGAAGGACAAGGAGAGCCTGTCCAAGTCATGAGAGCGGTTCAAGGACATTCTTTTGGATTGCCCACATCATGGGATTCCAAAGTTAGAGTTATTGGAGATATACTTCAAGGGACTGGACGGAAGCACCCAGTTCAACCTCCAACTACTCTCCGCCGGTACCTTTATGGACATGGCGATTGACGAAGCTTGGGACTTCATTGAGAAGCAAGCTTTGCATATGGAGAAGTACACGCACCAAGGAGCTGAAGATGGAGTTAAAAGAGTTAACTTCCAAGAAACTCAGCCCAACAACAATCAACTCACGTCTTTGAAGAATGACGTGAAGCAATTGAAGGAACTCTTGGCTGCTCAAACCAAGAAGGAAGAGCAAGGGCAAAGGAACAACAACAATGGTTCCCGGAACAACAACTACAACAACAACAATAGAGGATTCAATAGCAATAACTGGAGGGCGAACAACCAAAATTCTGGTAACAATCATTCAAACTCCAACTCTAACGATTCCTCTAACCCTTTCCTCTCTTCCCCTCCTTCTTCTTCTTCTACTCCATTAAAGAGCCAGGGTAAGGATCAAGTTCGTCTCAGCCGGAAAAGAAAGACGCAGTTCTGGATGCCACCTAAGTTAAGAGATCCCGGCTCATTTTGCATTCCCATTCAAGTTGGGGATGTCACTTGTGAAGCCCTGTGTGATCTAGGAGCCAGCGTGAGCATCATTCCGCTGTTAATTAGATAATTTTTATAAAAATGTTTTATATTAATTTTAAAATAAATTAATTTTAAAATAAATTAATTATAAAACAAATTAAAACAATAACTTTTTTATAAAAAAATATTTTATATTAATTTTAAAATAAATTAATTAGATAATTTTTTAAAAATTAAGAAAAAATTGTTTTAATTTATTATTAAAATAAATAAATCAGTTTTCTATTTTTTAATATTAATTTATTTTCTTTCTTTTAGTTTTGGAAAATAAATAAAATAGAAAAATTATTTATTTATTTTAATAATAAATTAAAGCAGTGATTTTTTTAATTTTTAAAAAGAGTCCATATTTTATTTATTTTTTAAATAAATGATAACGCATAACACTGATTTTTTTGAATTTTTTAAAATTTATCTAATTTATTTATTTTTAAATTCATATAAAATATTTATTTTAAAAGTTACTGTTTTACTTTATTTTTAATATAAATAAATTATTCTTTCTATTTTAATTTGTTTTTTAATTTAATTTAATTTAATTTTTTTTTTATGTTTTTAATGGAATTTAAAAAGGTGAAATGAATTTGGGCAAAATTCGGAAAATAACAAAAACTTAAGGGTACCATCTGAACTTGAAAAAGCTGTTGGACAAAATCCGGAATACCCCAAACCACGAGGGTACCATCCAGAATTTCCCTTTTTATTTTTAACATGTAATCACTCACCCTTGCAGTGAGTATTAAAACCGTTATAGGTGCTGGAGATAGCTCATTCCTTCGCCGACAGACCTACACACGTACAGAAGATGACAACATACATAGAGAAATGCCATTTTATCAACTCGCTGAAACAGGGCAGTTCATAATAAGCAACAATTTTCGCTACTCGTCAACATAAAAGAAATACCGATTTCAAGATTGTCGCTAACTCTGAAGCACCAGATGGCACTACATTGGTGGCAATAGCAGTATCTATTCCCCTGTATTGTCAAAGAAAAAAAATTTAGGCAGCAAGAACACCTTCACTTTTTGCAAATATCAGGACACAAAGTACCCAACCCAGCCAAATTTCATATTCACGAGTTACTTACATCTTATTTATGTTAATTGTAAGCAAAATCGACCCAAACGCAAACAAGAATACAAATTAGCGCTCGATTTCCACTCCTCCGTTAAGTAACACAAAGCAAAAACGAAAAGTTCGTACAATATGCGTACAACAGAAGTTACAGAACCAAACAAAAGTTTAGGGTTTTAGTGAAAGGGGAAAAACAAGAACAGTCGAACCTGGAAAGTGAAATACACAGGTGATTGAACGAAGTAACGTCGCAACAGTTGGCGAGTTCAAGAGCCAATGAACGTACACCGTCGCTGCTGATGCCGGTGATTGAATTTGGTTGGTTAACCGGCATAATGAACGAAGGAAACTCGTTTTCTGCTCTACTCGTTTTCTGCTCGTGGAAGGAAACTCGTTTTCTGCTCTACTCGTTTTCTGCTCGTGGAAGGAAACTCGTTTTCTGCTCTACTCGAGTTCAAGAGCCAATGAAATACACAGGCTCGTGGAAGGAAACTCGTTTTCTACTCTACTCGTTTTCTGCTCTCAAGTTTAAACATATGGCGAGCCAATGAACGAAGTAACATCGTTTTCTGCTCAAAATGTATATTGTTACTTTGTTGATTGCTTTTTTTAAGATACCTTATTTTGGAGATACCTTGCCTTTTCGTACCGGTAAAAAATACACAGGCTCGTGGAGATACCTTGCCTTTTCGTACAGGTAAAAAATAAAGTTACTTTTTATTGTTGCTTTGTTGATTGCTTTTTTGAAATATACCTTATTTGGAGATACCTTGTTTACTTTTGCCTTATTTACCTTGTGTACTATCACATTGCTTATTCAGAATCCAAATTATACTCTCTCTTTGTTTCAAATGCTTTATTTTTGGGCATCAGCAACTGTGTTTTCTTTCTGCAGATATTATCCATGGTTGAAATTGGGCCATATACTCGCATATGTTTCCATTAAGGTGGTGGACATCAAGTCCTTGGCTACTACTATCCCTTTTAGCCTAAATAGATCTTGCGATCTTTTCTGATTTCTCTGGTTCTTTGGCTCCATTTAATATTGTTGCATGAGATATTTCTTTGAATATTGCAGCCTGGATTTGAGGCATGTGCACTGGATTTTCACGTCTCAACAACCATAAATCGAACAGAAAAGGATAGAGTTGTAAGTGTTTCTACTTCAAAAAAGATTTTTATAAACAACTCCCGGAAAATTGGTGGAAATTTGTTATCAAACACTTGAGTTTGTTTTTTTGTGATAGGCGAAAAATCTCGGAAAGGTGAAAAACGGCCGGTTTTGCGGTTTTACGGAAAAAAGGCGTCCGAACTCAGAATTACAATTGCTATACCTTTCCGAGAAGGGAAACGGGCCGGCGAGTCCAATTCACCGCTTCGCCGTGACCTAAGGGCTTTTTAAGCCATCCGACACCGTTTCGGTCACGAAACCGGCATTTTTATTACTTTCGGTTTTGCCTTTGAACATTTCGTTTTGTTATACCTTTGGACACTTGGTTTTGTTTGTTTCTTTGATTGTTTTGTAGTCCAACAGCAGGATGGCATCAATCAAGCCGACCCACGTATTGACCGCCTTGAAGCCATGGGAGCTAAAACCAAGATAGACGCCGAGATATAAACCGGGACCATAGTCGACACGATGACTCGGACGATGAAGAAAATCGTGATCACCGCAATAGGAGGCGTTACCATGGATCAAAAGTGGATGTTCCAAACTTCACCGGAACTGCAGAAGCGGAGACCTACATTGAGTGGGAGACTAAGGCTGAACAAGTCTTCCGTTATTATGATTTTAACGAGTATGAAAAGATTGAAGCTGCTACTATTCATTTTGTTGATTTTGCTCTAACTTGGTGGCAGGAAGAATTGGAATATGTGGAGGCACATCAGCAGCCGCGCATCAACACCTGGTTTGAACTCCGTAGAAGGATGCGTGCTCGGTTCATACCTTCGGATTACAAGCAACAATTGTTGCTCAAACTTGAAAGGCTACGTCAAGGTAACCGAACTCCAGACGAGTACCACAAAGAGTTGAGAACTCTCCTTCAGATATCCTAGCCAAGTTCCTATCTGGGCTTAACCCCGATGTGTCCGAAATAGTTGAACAACTCCGACACACAATCCTAACTGATGCCCTACACCATGCTACCCATGCCTATAATGTCATCCAAAAACGTAAGGCATCCGGATCAACAAGACGAGGGACAAGTCATGAATCCACTGAGCCCTCTCGCAATAATCGTCCTACCCACAAAACTAGTTCATCTCCAACAGTAGTTCCCAAGGCCACCTCCGCCCCTAACCCTAGTATTCCACCAACTCCAGAAACGAGCCGGACTAGGGAAGTGAAGTTCTACAAGTGTTATGAGCATGGTCATTATGCCCGGGAGTGCCCTAATCCCCGTAAGGTTTTATTGAATGCATTTGGGGAAGAGGTCACCGAGAATCATGAATCCGAAGATGACTATGAAACAGTAGCTCCAATCATAGACGGTGTTGAAGTAGAAGCAAGCGAACTTGTTCCCGATGTCTCACAAAGGGAGAATCTCTTTAACACTCGTTGTTTAATTTCGGGACAATTGTTTACTGTTATTATTGATAGTGGGTCTTGCCTTGTCACAACCTTATTCGCTCCAGTGGCTCAACACCAACGCTCCCCTTCAAGTCAAGGAGCAATGTTTTGTTCACTTTGTCATCGGACCATACCAAGACGACGTTGTTTGTGACGTGCTTCCAATCATAGCTTGCCATCTCTTACTTGGGAGACCATGGCAGATGATTACACCAACATATACTTCTTCACCATGGCCGGGAAGAAAGTAAAACTCATGCCCCTCAGCCCATCCGAGATCATGGAAGACCACAAGACCCTACTCACCGCACGGCTACACGATGCCCGTCGAGCCCTACAAAGGGGGGATATTTGCTTCCTTCTTGTTTGTGTAACAGCTTTATCTACTAGGGAAGCTAATGATTTGTCTTTGCCTTCTTGTATTTCAGGGCTACTTGAGGAGTTCAAGGAGATTATGCCCGAAGAGATTCCCCGGGACTACCCCCTATCCGAGGCATAGAACATCAGACTGACTTCATACCCGGATCAACCTTCCAAATCGGCCCGCATATCGAGCAAACCCGGTGGAAACAAAGGAGCTACAAGCCCAAGTGGAGGACCTTTTGAGTAAGGGATACATTCGGGAGAGCTTGAGCCCATGTGCCGTGCCTGTGCTATTGGTACCTAAGAAAGATGGGAGTTGGAGGATGTGCGTCGACTGTCGTGCCATCAACCAAATAACTGTAAGGTACCGACATCTTATTCCTCGTCTTGTTAGATGAACTTTTCGGAGCCCATGTGCCGTGCCTGTGCTATTGGTACCTAATAAAAATGCCTGTGCTATTGGTACCTAATAAAAATGCCTGTGCTACTCTTTTCTCTAAAATAGACCTTCGGAGTGGATATCATCAGATTAATAAATGCACCTAGTACGTTTATGCCTTTTGGAAAACTGCTTTCAAACTAAGTATGGTTTATATGAGTGGCTTGTAATGCCTTTTGGATTAACAAATGCACCTAGTACGTTTATGCGCCTAATGAACCATGTCCTATGATAGCATGAATTATAGTCTATATTTTGGGGTTTGTTTGGACGTTTTATCTTCAATAATGTGCATGTTTGTATGTATATTATGTGATTATATTATCATTTCATCTACCTTTGCGGGAATCGAGATCTACACCTAGTTTTGTTGTAATCGTAGGTAAAATGGCACGTTTTGCATTAAAAAGGAGCAAAAGGAGCTATGTATGTATATTATGTGATTATATTACCATTTCATCTACCTTTGGACCAGATTTGAGAGATTTCACATTCAGTCGTGACTCACCTCGGTTGACTACAGAGTCACCTCGACCGAGGTGATCCAGAGAAATCGACTCGACCGAGGCGAACACCTGGGACGTGGCGAGAATATTTTATTCTTGGCTGAGATATTTTATCTTTGGAAAGAGATCTTATATTTTTGGGCTTGGCTCCTGGAAGGAAGAAGATATGCTAGATCATATATTTTACCTATTTTTATGGGAAGAGATCTTTTTAAGATATCTTATCTTTGGAGAGTAATTTTCCTATAAAATGGGTTGGATTTTCCACAAATCCATATCCCGCATACCACACATCTTGCATAAATCCGCTTACACCGCTGCAGCCATACTCCAGTTGGGAGATTTGAAGAACCTTTTTGAAGGTTGAAGGAAGAAAGTCTATAGCTTTTATAGCTTTTTGAAGGGTTTTTGTAAGATTATCTTAGATTCCCTTCTTTGTCATTGTCTTGTTGGATTTCTATCCAAGGAACGCTTGTTGGTTATATAATTGATTCAGTTATTGAAGCCTTTCTCTTAAGGTTTTCTTGTTCAATTATTCTCTTTCTTCCCATATATTTGATTAATACTTTCATGATGATGAGTGGCTAATCTCTTTGTGTGATTCTAGGGTGATTGGCTGAATATTGTGGGAAAAATAATGATAGAATGATCTTAATCACAGTAGGAAAGTTCGAGTCTTTACCTTAACCCTAAGCATCTCGCTCAGTCGATGAACATCTCGGCCGGGGTGGAATTTGTCTGACCGAGGTGACTTATCTGATCTGAAACTGAGAGTTAAGTGTTAAAATTTGCCAAATCCTATTCTTATTACACCTTTCCTGGTTCAATGCAAGCCTAGGATGAGACTTACCCGGTAATTCCTTTGTTTGTTTACCTAAGATCATAAGTGTAGGTAATAAAGGTTTGTCCTTTATTGGGGTTTGAGTGTGCTTCCATCCCATCTTTGTGAGTTAGCCTGAGACTTACCCGGTAAAGGTTGATTCTATTCCATTAGATGGTGTGTTAGTTTGAGGTTATAGTTCTTTATCTTAATTCCTTGAGACTTACCCGGTAATAGGAGTTACGGTTTGGGATTAGTGAGACTTACCCGGTAATCTAATCCACTTTAGTAATACCTTCCCTATGCAAAAATCTCAGCTTTGTCCGCTTATCTTTAGATCTTGAGTTGGAACCACAACTAGATGCTTTAATCCCTAAAATTGCATACTTCCTTTATTGACTTTTATCATCTTTGATTGTTTTAATTACTTGTGGTTAGTAATTGCTAAAGCTTACCGTTGTCGACTTTGTTTCACTAAGTCCCTGTGATCGACCCCTAGAATTCCTTGCTTTTTTACTACGATTGACCCGTACACTGCGGGTTCGCATCCTTGTTTTAAGCTTACGTCTAGGGTTATAAATTTAAAGCTTGCACACACCGTTTGGAGCGAACAAGTTTTTGGCGCCGTTGCCGGGGACTTGGTCTAGACCGAGCCGGTTACGGTTTGCTTTTGGGGCACTTGCCCCCGTGTCTACTAAACACTCTACTTGAGTGACTTTTGCAGATTCTTTCTTAGGTTTATGCGAAGAACCCGCACTGGGAAGGAAATCGTTCCTTACGATCCTGCACCAGAAAAGACATACAAACGACGCTTAAGAGAAGCGAAGATGGCCAACCAAGACAATCGCGATCTTGAGGCCGAATTAAAAGAGGTGTTAGAACAGCTACGCCTCAACAGGGAAGAACTAAGGCAAGAGAAAGAAGAAACTCGCACCAGGACTGAAGCGATCGAAGCAGATATGGCAGCAGCCTTACGAGACCAATATCAACTTCGACCGAGGGAAGATCCAGTTCCCGATGCTGGACTGATGCAGGTCCCAGTCGCTGACCCTCGACCGAGGCAGGTCCCAGTACCTGACGCCCCGGCCGAGGTACTTCCACCTCGGATGCCAGTCCGAGGCGCTCTTTTTGCAGGAATCCCACAAACCCTAGGTCAAAGGATGGACCCCAATCAACAACTGAGGCGTCCAGGAGTTAACCTAGGAGATCCAGCGGACCATGACTACGAACTTCGACCGCAAGTTCTATCCATGATTCGCCAATGCCAGTTCGGAGGGCTAGAGAAGGAATCTCCGCATCAACATCATCAAAACTATGAGATCTTGATGGAGACCTTGAGACTCTCAAGGATTGAAAACAACAACTTCAAGCTAAGACCTTTTTACTTTTCTTTAAAAGATAAAGCTCTTACTTGGTATCAATCTCTTCCTCCAAGAAAAATCAGCACTTGGGAGGAGATGACTACGGAATTCTTGACTAAATTCTTTCCCCCCTCTAAGACCGCTGAAATGAGAGGGAAGATTAATGCATTCATTATGAAGGACAAGGAGAGCTTGTCCAAGTCATGGGAGAGGTTTAAGGACATTCTTTTGGATTGCCCACATCATGGGATTCCAAAGATAGAGTTGTTGGAGATATACTTCAAGGGACTGGACGGAAGCACCCAGTTCAACCTCCAACTACTCTCCGCCGGTACCTTTATGGACATGGCGATTGACGAAGCTTGGGACTTCATCGAGAAGCAAGCTTTGCATATGGAGAAGTACACCCATCAAGGAGCTGAAGGTGGAGTTAAAAGAGTTAACTTCCAAGATACTCAGCCAAACAACAATCAACTCACGTCTTTGAAGAATGACGTGAAGCAATTGAAGGAACTCTTGGTTGCTCAAACCAAGAAGGAAGATCAAGGACAAAGGAATAACAACAATGGATACCGTAACAACAACAACGGTTCCCGGAACAACAATTACAACAACAATAGAGGATCCAATAGCAACAATTGGAGGGCGAACAACCAAAATTCTGGTAACAATCATTCTAACTCCAATTCTAACGATTCCTCTAACCCTTTCCTTTCTTCCCCTTCTTCTTCTTCTACTCCATTAAAGAGCCAGGGGCAAGGATCAAGTTCGTCTCAGCCGGAAAAGAAAGACGCGGTGCTGGAGGCTATCTTGATCAAGCTTAGTGCTATGGAGACTTCTATGACTTCATTTTCGAAGGCCCAAAAGGCCTTTGAACAACAACTTGCTAGTAGGGCGAATGAAGCGCCAAGAGATCCAGGGAAGCTTCCAGCAAGGACGGAAAGCAACCCTAAGGGCTAGATTATGGCCATAACTACGAGGAGTGGACTGAAAACTACAGATCCAGTGCCTCGGTCGGTGCCAGTACCGACGAAGACCACCTCGGTCCAGGTGCAGTCGAAGAACACTTCGGCCGAGATGCCAACCGAGGTGGAGCCACAGAAAGCGGAGGGGAAAACTGAAGTTTATGTTCCACCTCCTGCATACAAACCACCACTTCCATTCCCCCAGTCAAGGGCCAGAGCACATCTAGACAAGCACTTTGGTAAGTTCCTTGACTTGATGAATAAACTGCATATTAACATTCCTTTCCTTGATGCTATTCTAGGGATGCCCGCCTATGGGAAGTTCTTGAAGGAGATCTTATCAAGGAAGAGGAAACTGGAAGACTTTGGTGAAGTAAGGATGACATCTAAATCCTCGGAGCTAATTCAAATCATGAAGGAGAAGATGCCACCTAAGTTAAGAGATCCCGGCTCATTTTGCATTCCCATTCAAGTTGGGGATGTCACTTGTGAAGCCCTGTGTGATCTAGGAGCCAGCATGAGCATCATCCCGCTGGAGCTATGTGCGAAGATCGGACTTGGAGAGCCCAAGCCGGTCAAGATTCGACTTTATATGGCGGATCGCTCCATCACCCATCCCGTGGGCATCTTGGAGGACGTTCCGGTCAAGTTAGGTAACTTCTATTTACCAATAGATTTTGTTGTACTTGACATTCCCGCAGATTATCCTATTCCTATTATTCTCGGGAGGCCATTTCTAGCAACTTCGGGTTGCAACGTGGATTGCAAGAATTTCAAGCTGAAATTCAACATTGGCAGCGACGAGGTGGAGTTCGCATTACTTGGGCCATGAAAGGGGAGCAGCTAACTGATGATATCTTCAACATCTACGATGAAGAAGAATCAAGAGAATTGGTGAGCTCTATCCTTACTAACGATCTACTTGAAAGAGTTATTAGCTTCAGTTTAATGGAGGAAGGTATAGATGCTTCTTGTGATGTAGAAATACGGAGCTTAAAAGCACTGGAAGAGGATCCAGGAGCTAAAACTAAGAAGCTAATCCAGGAGACGAAGATCTCCAGTTTCGGTTCCAATTGCAGTACCTCAACCGAGGCACTTCCTGGACTGAGCGAGGCGACTGAAGAACATCTCGGTCAATGCCTCTGCGCCTCGACCGAGGTCGATGGCGAGATGATGTCAACTGAGACTGCTGAGAATAACAAACTTCTTACTCCCTTCTCTGACATTCATCCTCAGTTGGTGGAACATTCTGTCCACCAACTTTCTGATAATAAAGGACCTTGGTATGCTGATATTGTTAATTATCTTGTTTGCTAGGAAGTACCGCCCGGATTGACGTACTCTCAAAAGAAGAGATTCTTCAAGGAAGTACGCTATTACTACTGGGACGAGCCGCTGCTATTCAAGCGCGGGCCGGATGGGATGCTTCGAAGATGCATTCCGGAAGATGAAGTTAATAGCGTAATACGGCATTGCCACTCACTTCCTTGTGGAGGACATGCTAGTACCGATAAGACTTGCGCTAAGGTATTGCGTTCTGGTTTCTTTTGGCCTACATTATTTAAAGATGTGCAAACTTTTGTTGTCTCTTGTGATGCATGCCAAAGAACAGGAAATTTATCAAGGAGGAATGAGATGCCACTTAATAACATTCAAGAAGTGGAAATCTTTGATGTATGGGGGATTGACTTCATGGGACCTTTCCCATCCTCCGGAGGAAACCTCTACATTCTTCTTGTAGTTGATTATGTCTCTAGATGGGTTGAAGTCATCGCTTCTCCCACTAACGACGCCAAGGTGGTTGTGAAGTTCTTGAATAGAACTATCTTTCCACGTTTTGGAACTCCACGCATCATCATCAGCGATGGAGGAACGCATTTCATCAACCGGAAGTTCAAGGCACTTCTATCGAAGTATGGGGTAACCCACAAGGTATCAACCCCTTATCACCCTCAAACTAGTGGACAAGTCGAGATCTCGAATAGAGAAATCAAAGCAATTCTGGAGAAGACCGTCTCTAGGACGAGGAAGGATTGGTCCATGAAATTGGACGATGCTCTTTGGGCGTTGTTAGCATGAAATATTGTGATACTTTAGGCACGTTTTCTAAGTGTATTTGATACATATTGATAGTTTTTGATTGAGCATTGTTACATTAGTGAGCTAGTACCACGGCCTAAACCACGGTCGTGACAGCTACAGTACCCGTAATTTCCAAAAGCCTTTGAAAAATCACCAAAACCACGGTTCCGTACATTTCCACGGCCGTGGAACACCCCGACAGACCGTGATTTTCAAAAATTTTGCCTGTGACTATAAAAACCACGTTCTTCACAAAAACCACCCACAAAACCCCTCTTCCACGACCTAAAAGCCGAATCCACGCCTCCTCTCTCAAATCCTCGTTTCTTAATCGTTTTTAACGATTCTTCTTCCTAAACTGAAGCAAATTCGACCACCAACAAGATCCAAGCGACAAATCGAGCGGAAATTCACCAAGGAACGCGCAATTCGGATTTTTCAATCCGAAAAATAGGTTTTTCCACTCTTCTTGATCTTTGTCGATTTGGTTCGTTTTTGTTAGAGATTTTAGGAAGAACTGATTGAGATTGGAAGAAATTAGATTAGGACTGCCTGTTTGTGGAGATTGAGTGCTGATTTGCTGAGATTCGCGACTTTCTGAGACGAATCACGGTCTTTGGAGGAATTACGGCCGTGGTTTCTATAGAACAGCCCGTAATTTTGAACAGAATGGACTTTGTGAGGAGAGTTTCGGGGAGGATTAAAGAGAAGAAGAATGATCAGAATAAGAAAAGGAAGGGTAATACCTCCTCCTCCTCATCCTCTAGAGCACCACCACCCTCTTCCTCTTCACCTCCATCTTCACCTTCATCACCCTCACCTCCTAGCCCTAGAGTCCCGACCATACATGAGGATCATCTCGATGCACTCGAGAGGATCAAGGAGAGGGCTGTGATTGGTCCTAGATACTTGTTGTTGGAGGATCTAGCTCCTCTCAACATTGTGGATGATCTTACTTGGCTCTTGGATAGAGCCGGACTAGTTGTCTTCTCGGCTATCCGAGAAGACGCTTATGAGGAGATTACACGGGAGGTTGTTCTTGAGCTTGCACCCGTATACCGGCCGTACCTTTAGGGCTACATGCTTTCATGACTAGGGGTCTCATTTTCCCCACAAATAGAGGTCCGCCTTATGCGGGCATGCCTTGGGAGAGCAGGACGGGTAGGGGTATAGAGTGGCTGCCAGAGTACTCCATTATGGCGGGACGCCATAATTGGAAGGAGACGTTCGCTGCTATGCATGCGAACAGGATAGTAGCTCCCCCATATGTTCCACCACCGGTTGTTGAGGAGGAGGATATGAGAGATCAGTTTGAGGGTGGAGGAGGAGCCGAGCAAGAGTTTGGCACGTTTCCGGATCAGCCGGAGGCGGCCCCAGATGTACCTAGACGTTCTCCACGTCCAGCTAGAGCTTCAGGCTCGTCTTCTTGCCGCGCTAGCGTGAGTGAGAGACCTACGTGGATGACCACACCTCCTACATGGTATGGCGTTCCCCATCCTTGGTCCACAGAACAGCCAGCAGCACCAGCACCAGCACCATCCGACGCCCCAGCATGGTATAGTCAGGCTCCGGGATGGTACGAGCAGATGCCGGATTGGGCTACTGGCCTTTCAGAGAGAGTATGAGCATTGGAGATCCGAGCCGATGCTAGAGATGGACGCTAAGATGACCTCGACCACATGATGAGGGATGTCTACCGCCAGCAGTTTGGGCGGTTTTATGATCCTAGCTTCTCTCCATTCCCGCCTCCACCAGCACCGCAGTGATTGATTGCATGACCGTTCGCTTTAGACATTCCACCGCCACTTTGTGAGTTTCTTTTTCTTTTCTTTCTTTTCTTTCTTTCTTTTGAACATTAGGAACAATGTTCGTCCTAAGTATGGGGTGGGATGTACTAAAAGTTTGTAATAACTTCTACTCACTATATTTGCTTTTATTTGAGACCATCATTGCATGTTCATTATATTGTTGCACGTTTCATTATTGCATTGCATGAAAAAGAACTTGAAAAACCCATAAAAATTGAAAATTTTTGAAAAATTTTGTGCTTCTAATGAATTGAGATGATTTCCATGATAATCACTACTTGTGAATTGAGTTTGATGACAATTGCATGCTTAAAAGAATAGTGAATTGAAAAGATTTTGAATGAATGAATTATACCTCTTTTGCAAGTTTCATAATGTGATGAATATTGTCTAAATCATGTTGAGAAATTGAAGTTGAAATCACACTATGAGTTCTTATACTTCTTGTTGAGATGATTAAGGCAATTCGATTTTTCTTTCTTCTTTCTTTTGATCATTTTAGCTCCTCATTGAAATATTAGCCTCCTTTACCTATCCGGGAATTTGGAGAAGTGAATGAAAAAGGCATGTTTGATGTGGGAGGGCCATGAGAGCAATTATTTGCAATCCAAAGAATAGAAAGAAATTGTAGGTTTGGGGAAGTCAATCATGACGATGAGTAACTCGGCACCATTCACATAGCCGGGTGTTTGTGTCTTGCCAAAGTCGGATTGAGCGATATTCCTAGCGGATTATAGTATATGCGCTAAGGGTTTGAGGCATCTCATGAAATTGAGAAACGCCAATCTCCTAGGCTTCGGTTTTTGTGCACCTCTATCCATAACTCCAAAAGTAAAGTCGAAAAATGAAAGGAAGAGAGCGAAGCTCTAATTTGAAAGTGTGCGGAAACCGCAAAAGAAGAAGAAGTAGTTGTCCACTTTCCCGGATTCATGCACCACATTCCTTAAAGTTTTCCCTTCCCTTCCACATTCTAGACCTTTCTTTGAAAGTCCTTAAGATCAAAAGAATGTTATATGACTTGGTGATCTAAATTGAAGTTTCTTATGATTGATTTTGATAATGTTTGAAGGTTATGATGCTTGTATAGAAGTCTAATTGATTCATGAGTTTTCTTTGCTTTTTACTCTTTGATTAAGTGTATGAAAGTTTGATAAACGATTGAAGCAAGGTTTGAGAATGATCTATTCTTTAGAAGGCACATCCATCCAAAAGAAGTATTGCTTTGAGAAGGTACACATATTTCATCCTAACTCTTGTTTTAAAGGCTTTTGAAAGACCTTGCTTAGGGACAAGCAAGTTGCAAGTATGGGGTTATTTGTTAGCATGAAATATTGTGACACTTTAGGCACGTTTTCTAAGTGTATTTGATTCATATTGATAGTTTTTGATTGAGCATTGTTACATTAGTGAGCTAGTCTGCCTATATTGTCAATATGGATGTCTACACTAGCTTTATGTTGATTATAGGTGATTGAGAGTCATTTCCGAACGGAATCGAGCAAAGATGAGTTGATCGAGTATGTCCATGGATTGAGGGCATTCTTAGGAGCAAAATGGGTGTCAACTTCAGGAATGCACGAGGCTAGGGAAGAATCACGTTCTTGCCCTAAACCATGCTCTAAAATACGGCCGTACTACAAACCACGTTCAGTTCCACGGCCGTGGAACCTTGCAAGAGAGGCGTGATGCATTCCAGTAACTATTACGGTCGTGGAATCCATGGTTCAAACCGTGACACTTTCCACGCTCTAAATTACGGTCGTGGAAACTTCCACGACCGTGATCTTGGCGATCTTTTTCGCCACATTTTGAAGCCACGATGTTTTAAAGATTGGGCTGGGCCGATATTTTATCTTGCCCTATAAAAAGACGGACGAAGGCAGATTCCGTCACCTCTACTTGGACGCGTTTACACCTTCGCTTAGACGCATTTTTGGTGATTCTTGAAAAAGACGTAATTTGCACTCATCCTTGGAGTTGCCCTAATCTCGCACTTTTGGTGGAGATTGCTGAAGATCAAAGATTCGGAAGGCTATTTGCTAGGAGATTCCTCTTCTTGTTTAGGTTTGATTTAGAAGACGGATTGACATCCCGTTCTTCCTTCTTTCCTAAGATTGAGTTTGTTTGCTCTATTCTGAATCTTGTGACGTTATTTGTTCTTGATTGTGACTTTGAGATTGGTTTGGAGTTTATTGAAGGTTTTCGGAAGTTTTCATCTTTCAATCTTTTAATTCTTGAAATTGATATCAATATGACTGTTATTGGCTAAAAACCCTTAACAATTCTAAGGTGAAGGGTTGATAGTTGTGGCTAAGATGATGATAGATAGATCGTAAACAAATTAGACCCTGAGAGTTTGAGAGAATCGTCGACGAACCCTAAATCACGGTTTGTTCTTGAGTTCCACGACCGTGGAATCTCAAGATCCACCCGTAATTTCCCTTAAGTTTACGAACCTGCTTTTACTTTAATCCAAAGTTAAAGATTAGCTTTAACTTAGTCTTGGCTTGCCTTTTCTAGGTGGTAGTGAAGCCTCAACAACCTCTACCTCGATTGTGAGTGTCACCACCTTAATCGATTTAGTTAGTCTTGATCCTTGGATTACAAGTTTGGGTATTTGACATTAATTCTTACCTTTAGAACCTTTCTATATTGAAGCCTCAACAACCTGTATAGAGAGTGTCTTGTAGGTGAGTCATATAAGGTTTTTGGAACTTCACCGTACGATTACCTTACATTAGTATACCTTCGCATATCTTAACTCTGTCTTTATATCAATAGTAAATCTTGAATCGATTGCCACAGCTGGATACTTGGATCATTAGGATTGTTGTTTTCCCAATATTTGCAAAAACTCTCATATTTACTCGCTTGATAATCTGCAATTGAATTTTTTCCCACCCAAATCCCTGTGTTCGATACTCTGGAATCCTTGCTTAACTATATCGATCCGTACACTGCGGGTTCGCTTGCTTGATTCTAGTTTTATAATTAAAACTTATTTGCACGCACGTTTAGGGGCGAACAAGCGTACAAGACCGCATTCAAGACTCCCATAGGCACCACCCCTTTTAATTTGGTGTATGGGAAGTCTTGCCATTTGCCCGTTGAATTAGAACACAAAGCATATTGGGCGATCAAATGGTTGAACTTCGACATTAAGGAGGCCGGCGAGAAGCGGCTATTGGAGATCAACGAGCTGGAGGAGCTGCGTTTGAACGCTTATGAGAATGCCAAAATCTATAAGGAGAGGACGAAGAGATGGCATGATAAGCGTATCGTCCCAAAGGAGCTTAACGAAGGAGACTTAGTTCTACTCTTCAACTCCCGCCTCCGCCTTTTTCCAGGTAAGTTAAAATCTAGATGGACCGGACCTTATATTGTGAAACATGTTTTTCCTCATGGTGCAGTTGAGATATGGGGCGAAACGGGTGGAAGCTTCAAGGTCAACGGTCATAGACTTAAGAAGTACAAACCGGAAGTTCCGGTTGAGGAGGTTGCACCAATATACCTCGTTTGAGACGCATTATGGTCCAGCTAGCGACCTTAAACCAAGCGCTTCTTGGGAGGCAACCCAAGGTATTGCTTTCCTTTCCCGTTTTCTAGTCTAGTTTAGATAGTTTTGCTTTTGCTTTGCTTTGTTTTGTTTTTGGCGTTCTAGACAGATAACAGGCGACATCAAAAGAAGGAGCATAACTGGAAGGACAGAAGATCGAGAATTTGAAAAAACGAAGTTTGACTGAGGCATCTCGGTTGCTGTCAGAGCACCTCGACCGAGATGATTCTTGAGCAACCGAGGCGACTAGGGTTTTCTGAAGAACCACCTCGGTCCGTACCACCTCGGTCCAGTCGAGACCATCTCGACCGAGGTGACAGCAGTTCCAGAAAGGGTATAAAAGGGGGATTTACTTTCTCTCTCTTCCATCTCACCCTTCCTCGACCGCGGCGACAGTTTCACCTCGCCTCCTTCGATTCTTGCTCGTTTTCGAAGATTTTTGTCTCCAAAATGCGATTAAGGCTTAGAGGATCCCAGTGCATCATCGATCTGCAAGAAAATCGAACCGATTCGGCCGAACGAGGTAAAACAAAACCAAAACCCTACCTCTCCGATTTCGCTTCGATTTGGGCTTTGGTTGCCCTTGCATTTGCTGAGAAAAGGCTTAAGTACCCCTTAGGAAGTAGTTGTAGTGATTTTGGGGGAAAAGAACTGAATTTTCTGAAGAAATTAAGATCCAGTTTTTTGCCTCGGTCCAGTCGAGTTGTGCCTTGGCCGAGGTGATTCTTGAGTGTTGTCAGTTGACCGAGGTGACCTGACAGTGACTGAATTGAAAATGAGTTCTGACCGACGTCTTGCCCTCAGGGATAGATCCTCACCTTCCCCTTCTTCCTCTTCTTCCCGACCTTACCGCCCGGTGATCCATGAGCGACACCGGGTGGATTATGAGCGTATTTCTGGCCGTCCAGTGATTGCACCACGCTTCCTGGACGTGTTTGCTTTTGATTGCCTCTAGGTCGACGGAGACCTTAGGAGGATGATTTCTACAGTAGGGCTGGATCAGTTTACTGAGATCCGAGCCCCAGCCTATTTGGAGCCCACCTTAGATTTCATTAGCTCCTTCACCTACCTCCCCACAGAGAGATCTGTGAAGTACCGGTTGATGAACCGGAACTTCTTAGTGCCACTAGAGTACTGAAGAGAGATTTTTGGCTTTCCTGAGCCCACTGCTGTTGACTTCCCGTCCCGATCTGTAGCTAGGGAGTTTTGGGGGCAGATTGCCCATATTACTGAGCATGCAGACAGATGGCGCCCTTGAGATTCCAGGGAGAAGGTCATCTTCCATTTAGCCTTTAGGTTAGCCCATCGGATATTCAGCGAGACACTTCTGGCGCGTACTGAGACGCCCCAGAAGATCCGACAGGGAGAGCTTTTCAGTTTATATTGCATGGTTACTGGGGGTATCCCGGACTTTGGCTTGATGTTGGCAGAGGATCTGCACAAGATCAAGGCCAAGGCGAAGGGAAACATCTGCTGCGGAGGGCTTGTCACCCATATAGCTAGCTATCAGGACATGGATCTCAACGCTTGCACGATGGTGGCGGCTCCCAAGCCGCTTGGACTACAGGAGATGATCACTCGGCGGATTCTAGTTCCCCGAGGTCTGACTACACCGTATGTGGCTATTCCGTGGGAGCTGACTGCACCACAGGGGATCAGGTGGTCTGCCTAGTTTACTGTTTTTAACCCTTATTATTGGCAGACCGCTTGGGCTCCATTGATGGAGGATTACAGAGAGGCAGCAGCTGCCCCAGCTGAGGAGGAGGCAGATGATGAGGAGACAGTGGATGAGAGAGAGGGTGGAGTCCCGATGGACACAGGGACGGATACTGCAGGGACGAGCGCACCAGTTATAGATCTGGATGATGAGGACACTGAGCCTGCACCTGCTACTTCTCCAGTGAGACCTGCTAGGCGTAGGGCGCGCCGACACAGAGATTCAGAGGCTCACAGACGGATCGATGATCTGACGGATCAGGTTATTGACTCCTATGCTGCTTTGTCACTAGATATCCGCGAGATGCAGAAGCGGCAGCATTACCAGCACATGATGGCCCAGATTCAGTTTGAGCACGTCATGGGCTATCCGTTCGACCCGTCCTAGTATCCGTATGTTCCACCACCACCACCACCGGATCGTGACTACTGAGAGCTGCAGGATTTCCTTTTCTTATTTTTATGCAGTTCAGCTATTTATCCGGTGAGTACTTTATTTCTCAGACTTATTTTGACCCACTGGGACAGTGTGTCCCAAGTATGGGGTGTTTATTTGATGTATTTGACAGCTATTCGATGTATGACTCTAGTTGACCGGATATCTATATTTATGCTTCACTTTTGCATCTATGTGTTTATCTGAGATTACATGCATACTTACAGGTTATTTGATTGAGAAAAACGTCGAAACTGAAAGAAAACTGGTTTTAAAAAAAAATTTTGGACCTCGACCGATGGAGTTCTGGCCGAACGAGGTGTTTCACCTCGGTTGACCTATGAACACCTCGACCGAGGTGGGTTAACTGAGAGTTTTCGAAAACGATTTTTGTGCTTCTTATCTGGATATGATCTCAGTGAAGATCTTGCTTACTGACTGGTTTTGAAATCTTTATGTGTTTGAAAGGTTTTATAATATGTTTAAGTTGCTAAATGCTTTGTTTGAAATTATTGGCATGTTTAATACTTTGTTTTTGTCTAAATTATGTTGAATTTGAAGGTTGACACCACATTATGAGTTCTCTCACTTTCTTCCTGGAAAGACCAAGGCAATTTATTCTTCTCTCTTCTTCTTCTTGATCATGCTTAGCCCCTCATATACATTTTGCCTCCCTTTACCTATCCGGGAATTTGGAAGCAAGCGAAGTAGTGAAAGCAAGTGAAGTTAAAGTTGAGAAGTTGGCTGGAAGTGAAAGTGTTAGAAAGTAATAATAGGTTTGGGGAAGTCAATCATGAAGATGAGTAACTCGGCACCATTCACATAGCCGGGTGTTTGTGTCTTGCCAAAGTCGGATTGAGCGATATTCCTAACGGGTCATGGTATGTGCATCAAGGGTTTGATGCATCTCAAGAAATTGATGATTGCTGATTTCCTAGGCTTCGGTTATTGTGCACCTCTGTCCATGCATCCCAAAAAGTAAAGTAAAAAAGAAAAAGTGTGAAATAAGCAAAGCTTATTGGTGGAAGATGTTGCAAGTCAAAGTGAAAGTGAAGTTCATCCTTTTCCCGGATTCTAGCACCACATTACCTTACATACATTCCTACCCTACACGTTTCTTGACCTTTCTTTTAGGAAGCCCTTGAGACCTTGAGCTTGTTGATTGACTTAGTGGTTTAAACTGGATTATGCATGATTAATTTCGATAATTATGACTTATTATGCATTCTATGATTTTATGCAAAGATGAACAACTTTCTTATATTTATAAAATGTTTTGATCATACATTGATTTTAAATTCCATGAAGTATTCTCTTAGAGTGATCTATGATTATAGCACACCATAAAAATGTTTTGAAAGACTTTTCATTGATTATCTTGACTATTAATCCATTCTATCTTGTCTTCTATATGCGGAACTTGCTTGGGGACAAGCAAGGGCTAAGTATGGGGTATTTTGATAGCATGAATTATAGTCTATATTTTGGGGTTTGTTTGGACGTTTTATCTTCAATAATCTGCATGTTTGTATGTATATTATGTGATTATATTACCATTTCATCTACCTTTGCAAGAATCGGGGTCTACACCTAGTTTTGTTGTAATCGTAGGTAAAATGGCACGTTTTGCATCAAAAAGGAGCAAAAGGAGCTATGGAGTCATTGGAGCTACATTCAGGAACATAAGGAACTATCCAGGAAGCATAGCCATGGATTAAAGATTCACTTTGTACCAGATTTGAGAGATTTCACATTCAGTTGTGACTCACCTCGGTTGACCACAGATTCACCTCGACCGAGGCGAACATCTAGGACGCGGCGAGAATATTTTATTCTTGGCTGAGATCTTTTATCTTTGGAAAGAGATCTTATATTTTTGGGCTTGGCTCCTGGAAGGAAGAAGATATACTAGATCGTATATTTTACCTATTTTTATGGGAAGAGATCTTTCTAAGATATCTTATCTTGGGAGAGTAATTTTCCTATAAAAAGGGTCGGATTTCCCACAAATCCGACATCCGCATACAGTTGGAGATTCCGTAATATACTGCAGCAACCATACTCCAGTTGGGAGATTTGAAGAACCTTTTTGAAGGTTGAAGGAAGATTGAAGATCATAACTTTTATAGCTTTTGAAGGGTTTTGTAAGATTATCTTAGATTCCCTTCCTTGTTGTCTTGCCTTGTTGGATTTCTATCCAAGGAACACTTTTGTTGTGATATTTGATTCAGTTATTGAAGTCTTTTCATTAAATTCTTCTTGTTCAAATATTCACCTTCTTCCCATATATTTGATTATTGCTTTCATGATGATGAGTGGCTAATTTCCTCGTGTGATTCTAGGGTGATTGGCTGAAGGTTGTGGGAAAGACAATGATAGAATAATCTTAGATTCCAGTAGGACCCTGAAAATACGAGTCTTTAACCTTAACCCTAAGCATCTCGCTCAGTCGATGAACATCTCGGCCGGGGTGGAACTTCGCTGACCGAGGTGGCTTATCTGATCCTAAACTGAGAGTTAAGGGTTAGAGTTTGCCAAATCCTATTCTTATTACACCTTTCCTGGTTCAATGCAAGCCTAGGATGAGACTTACCCGGTAATTCCTTAGTTTGTGTACCTAAGATCATAAGTGTAGGTAATAAAGGTTTGTCCTTTATTGGGGTTTGAGTGTGCTTTCATCCCATCTTTGTGAGTTAGCCTGAGACTTACCCGGTAAAGGTTGATTCTATTCCCTTAGATGGTGTGTTAGTTTGAGGTTATAGTTCTTTATCTTAATTCCTTGAGACTTACCCGGTAATAGGAGTTACGGTTTTGGATTAGTGAGTAGTGAGACTTACCCGGTGATCTATTCCACTTTAGTAACACCTTCCCTATGCAAAAATCTCAGCTTTGTCCGCTTATCTTTAGATCTTGAGTTGGAACCACAACTAGATGCTTTAATCCCTAGAATTGCATGTTTGCTTTATTGACTTCTTTATCATCCTTGATTGTTTTGATCACCTCTTGTGGTTAGTATTTACATAAGCATACCGTAATTGGACTTTGTTTCACTAAGTCCCTGTGATCGACCCCTGGAATTCCTTGCTTTTACTACGATTGACCCGTACACTGCGGGTTCGCATCCTTGTTTTAAGCTTACGTCTAGGGTTATAAATTTAAAGCTTGCATACACCGTTTGGAGCGAACACGGCCTCAAACTAGTAACGAAGTCCATGGATATATCCTCCCACTTCCACTGTGGCATGGGCAGTGGATGAAGCTCTCGTGTGTGTCTCTAGTGCTCGATGTTGACATGCTGGCAGGTCGCGCATCGGGCCACATATCTAGCCACATCGGGCTTGAGCCCGCCCCACCAATAAGATCTCCTAAGGTCCTGGTACATCTTACTCGTGCCTGGATGCACAGAGTAAGGTATAGAATGTGCCTCATGGAAAATCCGCTCTCTCAACTCCGGGTCCGACGGTACACAAATACGTCCCTCGCGTCTCAATAACCCGTTTGCTCCCGTGATAAATTGCGGTGCCTCTCATCTGGCCATCCTGTCCCGATTCCTCTTCAATATGGGGCATCCCTCCTGCTTCTGCCGGATCTCCCCGGACAGGTCAAGTAAAACCTCTAACTCGGACAAACGGCCAACCGTATCCGGAAACCGGATATCCAACTCTAACTCCGTCAAATCCCTCTGCAACTGTGGCTGAATCGTAAGTCGAGCTATAGCCTCCTCTCGAGGAGTCCTCCTACTCAAAGCATCAATGACTACGTTTGCCTTCCCCGGATGGTACAAGATCTGCAAATCGAAGTCCTTAATCAGCTCTAACCATCTCCTCTAGTGGTTATTCAACTCCCGCTGAGTGAATATATACTTCAAACTCTTATGGTCTGTGAAGATCTGGCACGTGGCCCGTACAAGTAGTGTCGCCAGATCTTCAGGGCATGAATCACTGCCGCTAGCTCAAGATCATGGGTGGGATAATTCTCCTTGTACGGCTTAAGCTGCCGAGAAGCGTACGCAATAACCCTACCCCTCTACATCAAAACGCATCCCAAGCCTAGCTTGGAGGCGTCACTATATACAACAAAATCCTCTACGCCCTCAGGCTAGGCTAACACAGGAGCGGAGGTCAACCTCCTCTTCAGCTCCTCAAAGCTGCATTGACAAGGCTCGGACCAGACGAACCGGGTAGACTTCCTCAGCAAGGAAGTAAGCGGCCGTGCAATCACGAAGAAACCCTCTACAAATCGGCGGTAGTATCCCGCTAAGCCCAAGAAACTGAGCACCTTCTTAACCGTCCTAGGAGGCGTCCATGAAGAAACGAACTCTATCTTCGCCGGGTCGACCATGACACCCTCAGCGGAAATTAGATGACCTAGGAATGCCACCTCGGACATCCAAAATTCGCACTTAGAGAGCTTTGCATAAAGCTCTCTATCCTGAAGGACTCGAAGAACCGTCCTCAGGTGTCCCGCATGCTCCTCCCTACTCCGGGAGTATACTAAAACATCATCTATGAACACTACAACAAATTGGTCTAAAAAGTCGATGAAGATGCCGTTCAACAACTCCATGAAGACGGAGGGTGCATTCGTGAGCCCGAATGGCATCACGACAAACTCATAATGGCCATATCTCGTCCTGAATGCCGTCTTCAGCACGTCCTCCTCTCTCACCCTCAGTTGGTGGTATCCCGACCTCAAGTCGATACGCGAAAATACGGAGGCTCCCTACAACTGGTTTAGCAAATCATCAATGCGCGGTAGAGGATACTTGTTCTTGATGGTGACCTTGTTCAACTCCCTGTAATCAATGCAGAGCCTCAAAGATCCGTCCTTCTTCCTGACGAAGAGGACCAGTGCACCCAGGGGGAAACACTCGGGCGTATGAAACCCCTCTTGGCTAACTCCTCGACCTGCTTCTTCAGCTCCAGCATCTCGATCGGCTCCATGCGGTATGGAGCCTTGGAGATCGGCCTCGTGCCGGGCTCCAACTCAATAGAAAAATCAACACTCCTCTACAATGGTAACCCGGGTGGCTCCCCGAATACGTCCTCAAACTCACATGCCACGGGAATCTGCTCCAGCAATGGGTCCGTCTCCTCCTTCATGGCATAGCACCAGAAGGCCTCGCATCCTTGCCCGATAAATCTCGCGGCTCGGACCGCGCTAATGACTATACGGGCCTTCCCGAGGTCCCAGCCTTGGAAAATCACCTTACGTCCCGTCTTTGTGGTAACCGTCACAGTCCTCCGGCTGATGTCCAACACGGCTCGATGGCGGTCCATCCAATCCATCCCAAGGATGACTTCTTCATGCACCAAGTGCATGACATAGAAGTCGGCTAACCAATCGCGGTTTCCCAAATGTATGGGACAACCGTGTACCTCTCGGGTACCACTAACCCTACTCCCATCGGGTAACCCTACAACGAAGGGCCTTCTCTCTACCGTAACTAAGGATATCCTAGCTACACAATCATCAGATATAAAAGAGTGCGTACACCCGTATCAAATAAAACTCGGACCGGAAGTCCATGGATCTGAATAGTACCTGTAGCTGCCGGTTCTACCGGATCAACAACACTCCTTAACTCGAACATCCTGGCATGTGTGTCTCTGGTCTCCTGGGTACCCCCACCACGGCCTCTACCTCGGCCCTGTCCCTGGGCTGATCCCTAGGTACGAGCCTAACTTTTTCTTCTTTGCTGAAAACCCGGAGACTGAAACTGTGACGTTCTCTGATTGCCCCCTGCTACTCCTGCAGGCGAAGAACCCTGCTGTGACTTGCCTTGACGGCAAAAAGTGGCTCGGTGACCCACCTGGCCACAAGTAAAACATGCCACAGGCGGCCTCTTACACGCCGTCCTAATATGCCCAAACTCTCCACAACTGTGGCACTGTCGACCCTAGTCTGGTGTTTGCATCGACTGTTGGGGACCGGGACGTCCCTGAGTCTAGCTACGTCCCTGTCCTGAGGCTCCTACACCCGTACTGTTGGGGCCGGGAAAGTAGGTGGTTGAAAGTCCCTATGTTTGCCCTTTGTTTAATGTCACAACTCTTGAACTTGTAAGCCTTTAATGTTGGGAGTTAGGTGCTGATATTTCAGCCTATATAAGGCCTCTCACACAAACCTTTTTAATGATGAAATAGAGTTGAGTTCTTCAATCACAAGTTGTGTTTTCACTTTGAGTAAAACAAACCTAAAGACTAAGGTGAGAGGCCAAAGTTTCGAAACCCACAAGGTGAGAGGCCGAGTGGTGTCCTTACGGTGAGAGGCTAGGAGGAAAAAGGAGATCCAATTTCCAAAGTGAGATTCCGAGGAAAGAAGATCTCGAGCCAAGGAGATCCAAGGTGCGAGGCTGGACGATCCTTGCTTGGCGCATCCCATCAATAAAAAAAATAAAAAAGAAGTGGTCGGAAGAAACAACACCGGTGGATCCTCGCGTTCAACTAACGAAGAGCGCATCAAGTGGTATCAGAGCCCAAAGGTGCGAGTTCCTCAAGCTTTCGGGTTGTGAACTATTCGAGAATGTCAAGACGCGATCGAAAAAGAACAATAAATGAAGAATACGTTCGATGGGCTATTCGAGAGTATGACGATGGTTATCTTTGTTTGAGTGAAATGGAAGACGATCTTTACGAGGCCGTCTATGAAGAACTACAAAGACGAAGAAAGAGAAGAGAAGCTTGTCGCCGTGAAGAGGAAGCTCGTAAACAAGAGGAAGAGGACCAACGTTGCAAACGTCGTCGAGAAAGGGAGGCTAGAAAACAAGAAGAAGAAGCTCGGCGCCGTAGGGTGTTCGAAAAATGGATCAAGGACGTGACTCATTTTCAATCAAGTCGAGTTGAGAAAGCGGGAAGCAAGACGAAGTACACATTGCCGTCTATTCCACCACCGAAGGCTGCTACACCAACCCCGCCTCCTCATCCACCGGATCCCGTGCCTCCACCACCATCTACTCCTCCACCGGATCCCGTACCCCAACCACCATCTACTCCTTCAGGGGATCCCGCGCCTCCACCACCGACTACTTTTCCACAGAATCCCGCTCTTCCACCATCGGATCCCACTCCTTTGCCTATTGCTACACTCTCCCCGCCCATGGAAAATTCGGATTCGAGGACGAATCCTTTTGAAGTGATCGAGTGAGGATGATGTGATCCCCGAGAGCCCCAACATGAAGCTGAAAATGCTCACTCCGAGCGTGGTCAAGTTAGGTCATATATCGCTCGATCCGGCTAAGTTGTCAAATGTATGCACTCTCAGTAAAATGCCTATATTTGAAGCTTCGTTTGGATTTAGAAGAACCACAAGTACAACTTTCGAAGGTATTTTCAAGAGCTACAACTTTGTAGTTTATGAGAAGTCGAGATTCCAAAAGGAAGAGGGTGAAAATGACCCGACAATACAACAACGTTTATACTTGAGTGGTTTTTGACCAATATCACGCATGGAGGCATTAAAGATGGTTATACAAAACATATGCACGTCCACCCAATACATATTTCATGCAGCATATCATCCTCATATTATTCATATATTATGCATAAATTTATGTATTAATTATGTGAAAGTAGGTGGAGAAAAGTAGGTGGAGAAAGTAGGTGGTTGAAAGTCCCTATGTTTGCCCTTTGTATAATGTCACAACTCTTGAACTTGTAAGCCTTTAATGTTGAGAGTTAGGTGCTGAATTTTCAGCCTATATAAGGCCTCTCCCACAAACCTTTTTAATCATGAAATAGAGTTTAGTTCTTCAATCACAAGTTGTGTTTTCACTTGGAGTAAAACAAACCTAGAGACTAAGGTGAGAGGCCAAAGTTTCGAAACCCACAAGGTGAGAGGCCGAGTGGTGTCCTTACGGTGAGAGGCTAGGAGGACAAAGGAGATCCAATCCCGATGTGAGATTCCGAGGGAAAAGATCTCGAACCAAGGAGATCCAAGGTGCGAGGTTGGATGATCCTTGCTTGACATATCCCAATAAAAAAAATCAAAAAAAGAAGTGGTCGGAAGGAACAACACCGGTGGATCCTCGCGTTCAACTAACGAAGAGCGCATCAAGCAAGGATCGTCCAGCCTCGCACCTTGGATCTCCTTGGCTCGAGATCTTCTTTCCTCAGAATCTCACTTTGGAAATTGGATCTCCTTTTTCCTTCTAGCCTCTCACCGTAAGGACACCCCTCGGCCTCTCACCTTGTGGGTTTCGAAACTTTGGCCTCTCACCTTAGTCTCTAGGTTTGTTTTACTCAAAGTGAAAACACAACTTGTGATTGAAGAACTCAACTCTATGTCATCATTAAAAAGGTTTGTGGGAGAGGCCTTATATAGGCTGAAAATTCAGCACCTAACTCCCAACATTAAAGGCTTACAAGTTCAAGAGTTGTGACATTAAACAAAGGGCAAACATAGGGACTTTCAACCACCTACTTTCTCCACCTACTGTCACATAATTAATACATAAATTCATGCATAATATATGAATAATATGAGGATGATATGCTGCATGAAATATGTATTGGGTGGACGTGCATATGTTTTGTATAACCATCTTTCATGCCTTCATGCGTGATCTTGGTCAAAAACCCACTCAAGTATAAATGTTGCTTCATTGTCGGGTCATTTTCACCATCTTCCTCTTGGAGTCTCGACTTCTCATAAACTATAAAGTGGTAGATCTTGAAAATACCTTCGAAAGTAGTACTTGTAGGTCTTCTAACTCCAAACGCAGCTCCAGATATAGGCATTTTACAAAGAGTGCGTAAATTTAACAACTTAGCCGGATCCAGTGGAATATGACTTAACTTGACTACGCTCGGAGTGAGTATTTTAGGCTTCATGTTGGGGCTCTCGGGGATCACATCATCCTCGCTCTCTTCAAAAGGATTCGTCCTCGAATCCGAATCATCCATGGGCGGGGAGAGTGTAGCAATAGGCGAAGGAGTGGGATCCGATGGTGGAAGAGCGGGATTCGCTGGAGGCGTAGATGGTGGTGGGGGCACGGGATCCGGTGGAGGAATAGATGGTGGTGGAGGCACGGGATATGGTGGATGAGGAGGCGGGGTTGGTGTAGCAGCCTTCGGTGGTGGAATAGACGGCGATTTGTACTTTGTCTTGCTTCCTACTTTCTCAACTCGACTTGATTGAAAATGAGTCGCGTCCTTGATCCATTTTTCAAACACCCTAAGGCGCCGATCTTGTTCTTCTTGTTTTTTAGCCTCCTTTTCTCGACGACGTTTGCGACGTCGGTCTTCTTCCTCTTGTTTACGAGTTTCCTCTTCACGGAGACGGGCTTCTCTTCGCTTTCGTCGTCTTCGTAGTTCTTCATAGACGGCCTCGTTAAGATCGTCTTCCATTTCACTCAAGCGAATATAGCCTTCGTCATACTCTCGAATAGCCCATCGAACGTATTCTTCATTTGTTGTTCTTTTTCGATAGTGTCTTGACATTCCCGAACAGTTCACAACCCGAAAGCTTGAGGAACTTGCACCGTTGGGATCTGATACCACTTGATGCGCTCTTCGTTAGTTGTACGCGAGGATCCACCGGTGTTGTTCTTTCCGACCACTTCTTTTTTGATTTTTTTTATTGGGATATGCCAAGCAAGGATCGTCCAGCCTCGCACCTTGGATCTCCTTGGTTCGAGATCTTTTCCCTCGGAATCTCACGTCGGGATTGGATCTCCTTTGTCCTCCTAGCCTCTCACCGTAAGGAACCACTCGGCCTCTCACCTGGTGGGTTTAACTTTGGTCTCTCACCTTAGTCTCTAGGTTTGTTTTACTCAAAGTGAAAACACAATTTGTGATTGAAGAAATCAACTCTATTTCGTGATTAACAAGGTTTATGGGAGAGGCCTTATATAGGGTGAAAATTCAGTACCTAACTTCCAACATTAAAGGCTTACAAGTTCAAGAGTTGTGACATTAAACAAAGGGCAAACATAGGGACTTTCAACCACCTACTTTCTCCACCTACTTTTCCACCTACTTTTCTCCACCTACTTTCACATAATTAATACATAAATTCATGCATAATTGATAACACGATTTATGGGTTAGTTTTAGGTAATCATTTAGATAGAATTCTCGCTCATTCACGCATGGTTTAGCATTGGTTCGAGACATTTTGCACTCAATTCATGTATTTTGTCGAGATAGATGTCTACACGGACTTGTGCGTGTTTTGTAGGTAATTCGGGAAATTTAGGAGCTAAAACGATGCGTTTGAGGATCGTTCATCTAGACGACACACCCTCGGACTCATTAGGACACAAGCTATAGGCTAAGGAGGACTCATGGAACCTTGCCAACACTATCCATGCACCAAATCACAGCTTAATGATCCAAGGCAAAGTTTCTGCACAGAATCACGGTTCTCTGACAGATCACGGCCGTGGAATCAACCGTGGTTTTTGCCAGATTCTTGTGACAGTTGTGCCACGACTCTCATGGCCAGCTCATGCAAGTTTGTTATAAAAGTGGTCCTTCATGGGTTGTGAGGGGCAGCTGGGAGTAGTTTGGAGCAGCTCATCCATTATCCATTTCTCTCTAACAAATATATTCTCTCAAGAAGAAGTTTTTCTAGGAAGGAAAGTGTCAAGGAGAAGAAGAAGAGTTCCATTGAAGGGAAGAAGAAGAAGAACACACAACATAGCCATTGTTGCTAGATTTCCGGATTCTATTTTCTAGTTGTAAGAACCATTTGAACCTTCTTTTGGAAGGATTGTAAGTCTCCGAAATTCTATTTTCAGCTTGTTTTAATTCTAGTACTCTTGTTCATCTTTTTCTTTCATTCTCTTGCAAATGAATGTTATGATTTTGTGTTTGTTTGTTTCAATTTCTATTATGAATGTTGTAGGCTAAATAGATGTGGTTCTAGGGTAAGGAAAGGATGGTTATGGCTAAGGCTAGGATAGGATGAACTTAGATTTATCTTTGGATGACTTGTGTGCTTGAACGTACCCTCTGTTAGAAATTACGGGTGGATCTTGTCAAACCACGGCCGTGGTTTAGGTAGAACAGCCCGTGATTTTCCTGGTTCGATGGATCTTGATTTAGATTGATTAGAATGTTGAAATCCTAGGTGTTTGTTGAGTTAAATCTATCCTAAGGTAACCTAGTGTTAGCAACTAAGTGTTAGGAGAGACCTACCCGGTAATCCTCACTCTTAGATCCCAAAGATAACAACCCTTAGGTAGTGGTGAGCCTAACAAGCCGCCATTGGATTAAGTGTGCTGGATAGTAGCTTGAGACTAGCCCTTCCGAGACTTACCCGGTGAGGATAGGTTAGATCCTTGAGAAAACAATCCGGTTTGAGTAGAATTCCGCTCCTTAGGTTTTTAGAGACTTACCCGGTGATGAGATCTAGGGGATGGACTAGTGGATCTTGAGACCTACCCGGTGATTGATCCCAATTTAGAAATACTTAACCCCAACATAGTTAATCCAAGGAATGAATAGATAGCTTGAGTCTTATGCCATAACCGGAACTTCCAACCCCTAGAATCCGTCTTTTCTTTCTTTGATCTATATCTTATTTAGTTGTTTATTCGAGTTGATTCATAGTTTAGTCGATTGATTGTTTTGCATGTATTGTGATCTTTGATTGATCACCAAAAACCAACCAAAAAGATTTGAGATTTTCATTTCTTTACTTCTTTCTTCTCTTGCACCCTAGGTCTTTACTAAGCTCAATCACAAATCGAATCAATTTCACCTTAGTCTTTGTGTTCGACCTCGGAATACTATCCCTACTACAAACGTCCCGTACACTGCGGGTTTCGCTAGGAGTTAGGATAATTATAGCGAGTATAAATTTAAAACCCAATTGCGCATCACAATCTTAGCGTAACAAGTTTTTGGCGCCGTTGCCGGGGACTAGGTCTAGATTGAGTCTATTTTGTGATTGTTTCTAGTGTAGATCTTTCTTGTTGCTTTTGATCTCTTTTTGGTTTGTGTCTTTGCTTTTCAGGAGATCTATTACTCTTTAGGTGTATGCGAAGATCTCGTGGAAAGGATTTAGCTCCATTCGATCCCGAACCGGAGAAAACCCTTCGATCTAGATCCAAGAACATCCGAAAAGAGAAAGAGATGGCCGGAAGAAACCTCCAAGCTGAATTGGATGAAGCCTTAGAGCAAATAAGGCTAAGAGATGAGCTCTTGGAGGAAGAAAGGAGACTTGCCAATGAGAGGCAAGAGGAAACTAGGAGGGAGATTGAGGAGATTAGGCAAGCCCTTGTTCAAGGAGAGCTTAATCGCCGACAACCTCCACCTCCTCCGCCACAACCGCAGCCGGCGGCTAATGTTAGGGTTGTCCCCATTGCTATTGAGGAGCCACAAACCCTAGGGAGACGTATGGATCCGGCACAAAGAGCACACCGACCGGGTGTGAACCTAGGAGATCCCGCTACCCACAACTATGAGCTCCGCCCTCAAGTTCTACAAATGATCCGGCATAATCAATTTGGAGGGATGGAAGGAGACTCTCCTCATCAACACTTGATGAATTATGAGATCTTGATGGAGACTCTTAGACCGCCAAGATTGGAGAGCAACAACCATAAGCTTAGGGCTTTTTCCTTCTCTCTTAAGGATAAAGCCTTGGCTTGGTATCAATCTATTCCACAAGGGCGAGTTGGTACTTGGGAGGAGATGACAACCGAGTTTTTGACCAAGTTCTTCCCACCTTCCAAGACTACCGAATTAAGAGGGAAGATCAATGCCTTCGTGATGAAGGACAGAGAAAGTTTATTCAAGTCTTGGGAGAGGTTCAAAGATCTTCTCCTTGATTGTCCACACCATGGCATCCCGAAAATTGAGCTATTGGAGATCTACTTCAAAGGACTTGACGAAGATAGCCAATTCAAGCTCCAATCTCTTTCCGGTGGGACATTCATGGAGAAACATGTAGATGATGCTTGGGAGTTTGTGGAGAAGCAAGCCCTAGTGATTGAGAAATACTCCCATAGGAAGAGTGAAGGAAGGAAGGCGGGAGCATATGAGGTGAGTGAAGTCACCATGAGCAATTTCAAGCTTGACGCCATCAACAATGAGTTGAAGTCCTTGAGGGAATTGTGTGCTACTACTTTGAAAAACCAAGCAACCCCCCAAGTGCTTCCACAAGCCAACTTGTCTTCCAAGGAGGAGGATGTGAATTATATGGGAAGGGGCAACTTCAACAATTACCAAGGCCCAAGGAGTTTCAACAACAACCGGCAATTTAACAATTACCGGCCCAACCACAACCATCCGGGGTTTTCTTACTCTAACCCGGATGGAGCCTTGAACCCTCCCGCTTCCACAAGCTCAACTCCACCACCAAGAGCTTCACAAGAACCTCCACCCGGCTTCACTCAACCTCCCAAGGATAGAACCGAAATAATGTTTGAGCAATTGCTAGGAAGGTTGAGTGGTCTTGAGAGCACCGTGACTTCAATTTCTAAGGCTCAAAAAGTCTTGGAAGCACAAGTGTTCCAAAAGGCGGGGGAAGCCCATAGAGATCCGGGAAAGCTTCCCAGAAGAACCGAAGACAACCCAAGAGGCCAAGTGTTGGCTATCACAACAAGGAGTGGGTTGAATATGAAGGATCCTTTGCCCAAGGACCAAGCTAAGGGAAAGCAAGTAGTGGTAGAAGAGGGAAGAATGCAAGAAGATGGAGGCAAGAGCAAGAATGTAGAGCCAACCTATGTGGCACCGCCTCCATACAAGCCACCACTACCGTTTCCACAATCAAGAGCAAGAGCTCGTTTGGATAATCATTTTGGTAAGTTCCTTGAACTAATGTCCAAATTACATATTAACATTCCGTTCATGGATGCCATTTTAGGAATGCCGGCATATGGCAAGTTTTTGAAGGAAATACTCTCCAACAAAAGGAAGTTGGAGGAGTATGGGGAGATAAGAATGACCAAGAGATCCTCGGAATTGATCCAAACCATGAAGGAAGAGATGCCTCCCAAGCTAAAGGATCCGGGCTCTTTTTGCGTCCCAATAGGAGTGGGAGATGTGAAGTACGAGGCCCTTTGTGATCTCGGAGCAAGTGTAAGCATCATACCGCTTGCACTTTGCAAAAAGGTCGGGCTAGGAGAACCAAAGCCGGTCAAGATGACCTTATATATGGCGGACCGTTCTATCACTCATCCGGTCGGGATTCTAGAAGACATTCCGGTGCAACTAGGAGGATTCTATGTGCCAATTGACTTTGTCGTCTTGGACATTCCAGCGGATTATCCGGTTCCCATCATCTTAGGAAGACCTTTCCTAGCCACTTCCGGATGTCTAGTGGATTGCAAGAACGGGACTCTCTCCTTCAACATTGGAGAAGAGAACATCAAGTTCAAGCTGTCCACCATGATGAAAGGACCAACCCTTGATGAGGATGTCTTCAACATAGTTGAGCAAGAAGAATCTAGAGAAGTTGTGAGCTCGATCTTAATCAAGGATCCCTTGGAGAAGGTCCTTACCTTGAGTATGATGGAAGAAGGGGTTGAAGAGGCTTGCAATGAAAAGATCAAGGCCTTAGAAGCCTTGGAAGAGGAGCCAAGAGTTGGATTTGAAAGCCACGAAGAGGTGTTGAACAGCTGCAAATTCCACGGTCGAGATTTATGTTCCACGGCCGTCAAACTTTCTGGACAACTCCGAGAAGCAAGCTTGGCAAGAACCACGGCCGTGGAAGTTGGGCAAGCCGTGATTTCAACCGTGGATTTCCCTGGACCAGTCCTTGATGATGATCACGCTTTTAGGAGGCATGATGAGTCTTCAATTGCTTTGGACTCATCTAATCCAACCTTGTTTGGATCATCTTCAACCGATAAAGGTCCCCCTCAACTTGAACTTAAACCCCTTCCCTCTCATTTAAAGTATGCATTTCTTGGTGAAAATTCTTCATATCCGGTGATTATTAATGCATGTTTGAGTGATGATGAACTTGCTAAGTTGTTGCATGAACTGAGATTGCATAGAAAGGCCATTGGCTATACTATTGATGATTTGGTTGGCATTAAGCCCTCTTTGTGCATGCATAAGATAATGATGGAAGATAACCACAAACCCTCTATTGAACATCAAAGGAGATTGAATCCTATAATGAAAGAGGTAGTCAAAAAAGAAATCATTAAGTTGCTAGATGCGGGAATTATCCACCCTATCTCGGATAGTAAGTGGGTTAGTCCCGTTCATGTAGTTCCTAAGAAGGGTGGGATGACCGTAGTGACCAACGAGAAAAATGAACTAATCCCGACTAGGACGGTTACGGGGTGGAGGATGTGCACTGATTATAGGAGATTGAACATGGCCTCTAGGAAAGATCACTTCCCTCTCCCCTTCATTGACCAAATGCTAGAAAGGTTAGCTCAACACTCTCATTTTGGCTATCTAGATGGCTATAGTGGATACTTCCAAATCCCTATCCACCCCGATGACCAAGAGAAAACAACTTTTACATGTCCATGGGGTACCTTTGCGTATAGGATAATGCCATTTGGGTTGTGTAATGCACCCGCCACTTTCCAAAGGTGTATGATGGCTATATTTTCGGAATACATAGAAAATATCATGGAAATGTTTATGGATGATTTCTCTGTTTATGGTTCTTCCTTTGATAATTGCTTGGCTAACTTGTCATTAGTATTGCAAAGATGTGAGGAGACAAATCTTGTCTTGAATTGGGAAAAATGCCACTTCATGGTAAGTGAAGGCATTGTGTTAGGACACTTGGTGTCCAACCGTGGCATTGAGGTTGATAGGGCCAAAATTGAAACGATAGAGAAGTTGCCGCCACCTACCTCGGTGAAGGGGGTAAGGAGTTTCTTAGGGCATGCCGGTTTCTACCGGAGGTTTATTCAAGACTTCTCTAAAATTTCTAAGCCTCTCACTAACCTACTAATGAAGGATGTTGATTTTGTCTTTTCCAAGGATTGTCTTGAAGCTTTTTGTAGGTTGAAGAACGCCTTGATCTCCGCACCTATAATGCAACCTCCGGATTGGAGTCTACCATTTGAGATCATGTGCGATGCAAGCGATGTGGCCGTTGGGGCCGTTTTAGGGCAAAGGAAAGAAGGGCGTACTCATGCTATTTATTATGCTAGCAAGACGCTAGATGACGCCCAACTCAATTATACTACTACCGAGAAGGAGTTGTTGGCGGTAGTGTATGCATTTGAGAAGTTCCGCTCATACCTTGTTGGAGCGAAGGTCATAGTTTATACGGATCATGCGGCGATCCGTTATCTACTTACAAAGAAGGATGCCAAACCAAGGTTGATTCGGTGGATCCTTCTTCTTCAAGAGTTTGATTTGGAGATACGAGATAAGAAGGGATCCGAGAACTCCGTGGCGGATCACCTTAGTAGATTGCCTCCGTTAGAGCTTGGAAGAGATGACATTCCAATTGATGACTCATTCCGAGATGAACAATTGCAAATGGTAGAAGAATGCTTGTTCCAAGTGTCTAGAGGGAATGAGCCATGGTATGCCGACATTGTGAATTACTTAGTATGTGAGGAAGTGCCTCCCGGATTGACATATGCATAAAGAAAGAAGTTCTTCAACGATGTGAGGCATTACTATTGGAGTGAACCACTCTTGTTCAAGAGAGGACCGGATGGGATGTTCAGAAGATGCATACCGGAAGATGAAGTGGAAAGTGTGATCCGGCATTGTCACTCCTTACCATGTGGAGGCCATGCTAGCTCACACAAGACGTGTGCAAAGGTATTGCAATCCGGTTTTTATTGGCCTAACTTGTTTAGAGATGTGCAAGGTTTTGTAGCTGGATGTGATGCTTGCCAAAGGACGGGCAACATCTCGAGGAGGAATGAAATGCCCTTGAACAACATCCAAGAAGTGGAGATTTTTGATGTGTGGGGTGTGGACTTCATGGGACCATTCCCTTCCTCATGTGGCAATCTCTATATCCTATTGACGGTGGATTATGTGTCAAGATGGGTGGAGGCAATCGCCTCTCCTACAAATGATGCCAAGGTAGTGGTGCGGTTCTTCAATCGGGTGATCTTCCCTAGGTTTGGAACGCCAAGGGTGATCATTAGTGATGGAGGAAGGCACTTCACAAATAGGAACTTTGGAGCGCTTTTGGCTAAGTATGGGGTGACTCATAAGGTGGCAACACCTTACCATCCCCAAACTAGTGGCCAAGTGGAGATCTCCAACCGGGAGATAAAGGCCATCCTTGAGAAGACGGTGTCTAGAAGTAGAAAGGATTGGGCTATGAAGCTCAATGACGCATTGTGGGCATATAGAACCGCCTTCAAGACACCGATTGGCACCACTCCCTACAAGTTAGTCTATGGCAAGTCTTGCCATCTTCCGGTGGAAATGGAGCATAGAGCTTATTGGGCCATTAAGTGGCTAAATTTTGACCTCAAAGAGGCGGGAGAAAAGAGGATGCTTGATCTAAACGCCCTTGAGGAGATCCGGTTGGACGCTTATGAGAATGCCCGGATTTACAAGGAACGAACCAAAAGATGGCATGACAAGAAGATCATCCCCAAGGAGTTGAGTGAAGGAGATCTTGTCCTTCTCTTCAACTCAAGGTTAAGGCTCTTTCCCGGAAAGCTCAAATCAAGATGGACCGGGCCATATGTGGTGAAGAAGATTTTCTCCCATGGAGCTATTGAGATAGGAGGGGAGCATTGTGGGAATTTCAAAGTGAATGGGCACCGCTTGAAGAAGTATATTCCGGGAGCTCCGGTGGACATGATTGCCCCACTTCACCTTGAATAGACTCCCCCGAGTTTGGTCAAGCTAATGACCTTAAAGAAGCGCTTGGTGGGAGGCAACCCATTGGTAACATTTTCTCTTTTTAGTTTTGTTTTCGTTTTTAGATTTTTTGTGTGTGTTTTGTCTACTTTGTATGTGTGCTAGAGTAGCATTGGAAGCCTTACTTGGCATATGAATGATGATGATGAACCCCTCACCAATTATGGGTGGAGCGGACGCGGGACTTGGACGGCTAGCGGTGCCTAGCGCGGGTTCCGAAGCTTTGATGGATGCTTAGAGCTCTCTACCATGGTTGATAGGATCATCCAACATCAATTCATTTGAGAAATCCCAATTACCATAGCAAATCACTTTTACATTGTGAGAACCTTCTTTCACTCTCTTTACTTCATTTACACATTGGGACAATGTGTTTCTAAGTATGGGGTGGGGTTCGCATGATCCTTTGCATGATGAGAATCTAGGATAGTTTAAAATCTTCACATGTCTTGCATTGTACATACTTAAAACGAAAATCCCATAAAAATCAGAAAATTTTAAAAATTTTTGTGCTTTCTAGGCTTGGATATGATCCTAATGATGAAATCTTGTCTTGAGAATTGGCTATGGATGGCCTTATGTGTTGAATTGATAAATGCATATGTGGACTTGAACTACTTCTCTTAAATTCTATGAATGATTTGTGACCATGATGTTTGCCTAGAAAGGATTGAGTAGTGAAAATCGAAATTACATGATAGTTCTTGCATACCATCTAGGAATGAATGAGGCAATTCAATCTTTCTCTACTTCTCATCTTAATCACGATTGCTTGAGCACCTCAATTGAGACAAATTTGACCTCTTTTAACCCATCCGGGAATAGGAGCATGCTAGTGTGTTGATGTGTGCAAAAAGCAAGTGTGGGGTGAAGTTGTTGATGAAAAGAACATCATGCATAAAATGCTGAATTTGTTGTGAAAGTGTAGCCAAAATATAAGTTTGGGGACATTGGTTTAAATGACAAGTAACTCGGTACACTTCACATAATCGGGTGTTGGTGCCTTGCCAAAGTCAAATGAACTAATAGTCCTAACGAGCTTTGGTATGTGTGCCCGGTGTGGATGCACCTCGAAAACTAAGAAAAAACCCGAGGACGGCTAATCACCAAGGTTTCGGCTCTTGTACACCAATGCCATTGTCTCAAAAATAAGTCAAAGAAAAAGAAAAGAAAGAAAAGATAGAGGAAAATATACACTTGGGGGAAGTTGATCGAGGACAAGGATGTGAAGTTAGTTCCGTTCCCGGATTAACATCACATAACCTAGAAACCCCCACCCAATCACTACATTTCTTGGCCCTTTTATCTCACAAGACCTTATGACCTATTTGCATGTTTGTAAGACTTAGTAGTTTAGATTGAATGTACTCTTGATCTTCTTGACTTCTTCATCTTTACATTTCATGCATACTTTTGAGTTAAGTACAATTGTCTTTCCATGCTTTCATTTGTTTGATGCATGATTGCTTGTCCTTAGCCACGAAACATGACTTTGAAGGTGATCCAATAGTAGAAGCACAGACCCAAAAGATTTTTGCCATTTTTCTGCATACATAAATCATGTCATCTCTTAATCTATAATTAGGAATTTGCTCGGGGACGAGCAAACCTTAAGTATGGGGTATTTTGATAACACGATTTATGGGTTAGTTTTAGGTAATCATTTAGATAGAATTCTCGCTCATTCACGCATGGTTTAGCATTGGTTCGAGATATTTTGCACTCAATTCATGTATTTTGTCGAGATAGATGTCTACACGGACTTGTGCGTGTTTTGTAGGTAATTCGGGAAATTTAGGAGCTAAAACGATGCGTTTGAGGATCGTTCATCTAGACGACACACCCTCGGACTCATTAGGACACAAGCTATAGGCTAAGGAGGACTCATGGAACCTTGCCAACACTATCCATGCACCAAATCACAGCTTAATGATCCAAGGCAAAGTTTCTGCATAGAATCACGGTTCTCTGACAGATCACGGCCGTGGAATCAACCGTGGTTTTTGCCAGATTCTTGTGACAGCTGTGCCACGACTCTCATGGCCAGCTCATGCAAGTTTGTTATAAAAGTGGTCCTTCATGGGTTGTGAGGGGCAGCTGGGAGTAGTTTGGAGCAGCTCATCCATTATCCATTTCTCTCTAACAAATATATTCTCTCAAGAAGAAGTTTTTCTAGGAAGGAAAGTGTCAAGGAGAAGAAGAAGAGTTCCATTGAAGGGAAGAAGAAGAACACACAACATAGCCATTGTTGCTAGATTTCCGGATTCTATTTTCTAGTTGTAAGAACCATTTGAACCTTCTTTTGGAAGGATTGTAAGTCTCCGAAATTCTATTTTCAGCTTGTTTTAATTCTAGTACTCTTGTTCATCTTTTTCTTTCATTCTCTTGCAAATGAATGTTATGATTTTGTGTTTGTTTGTTTCAATTTCTATTATGAATGTTGTAGGCTAAATAGATGTGGTTCTAGGGTAAGGAAAGGATGGTTATGGCTAAGGCTAGGATAGGATGAACTTAGATTTATCTTTGGATGACTTGTGTGCTTGAACGTACCCTCTGTTAGGAATTACGGGTGGATCTTGTCAAACCACGGCCGTGGTTTAGGTAGAACAGCCCGTGATTTTCCTGGTTCGATGGATCTTGATTTAGATTGATTAGAATGTTGAAATCCTAGGTGTTTGTTGAGTTAAATCTATCCTAAGGTAACCTAGTGTTAGCAACTAAGTGTTAGGAGAGACCTACCCGGTAATCCTCACTCTTAGATCCCAAAGATAACAACCCTTAGGTAGTGGTGAGCCTACCAAGCCGCCATTGGATTAAGTGTGCTGGATAGTAGCTTGAGACTAGCCCTTCCGAGACTTACCCGGTGAGGATAGGTTAGATCCTTGAGAAAACAATCCGGTTTGAGTAGAATTCCGCTCCTTAGGTTTTTAGAGACTTACCCGGTGATGAGATCTAGGGGATGGACTAGCGGATCTTGAGACCTACCCGGTGATTGATCCCAATTTAGAAATGCTTAACCCCAACATAGTTAATCCAAGGAATGAATAGATAGCTTGAGTCTTATGCCATAACCGGAACTTCCAACCCCTAGAATCCGTCTTTTCTTTCTTTGATCTATATCTTGTTTAGTTGTTTATTCGAGTTGATTCATAGTTTAGTCGATTGATTGTTTTGCATGTATTGTGATCTTTGATTGATCACCAAAAACCAACCAAAAACATTTGAGATTTTCATTTCTTTACTTCTTTCTTCTCTTGCACCCTAGGTCTTTACTAAGCTCAATCACAAATCGAATCAATTTCACCTTAGTCTTTGTGTTCGACCTCGGAATACTATCCCTACTACAAACGTCCCGTACACTGCGGGTTTCGCTAGGAGTTAGGATAATTATAGCGAGTATAAATTTAAAACCCAATTGCGCATCACAATCTTAGCGTAACAATAATATATGAATAATATGAGGATGATATGCTGCATGAAATATGTATTGGGTGGACGTGCATATGTTTTGGCCTCTCACCTTGGATTTCCTTGATGCGCTCTTCGTTAGTTGAACGCGAGGATCCACCGGTGTTGTTCCTTCCGACCACTTCTTTTTGAATTTTTTTATTGATGGGATATGCCAAGCAAGGATCATCCAGTCTCGCACCTTGGATTTTCTTGGCTACGCTCGGAGTGCATACGTTTGACAGCTTAGCCGGATCGAGCGAAATATGACCTAACTTGACTACGCTCGGAGTGAGTATTTTCGGCTTCGTGTTGGGGTTCTCGGGGATCACATCACGTGGGGTTCTGTTTATTCCTCATTCGTCCTTTAGAAGGTTCCGAGTGTCATTGTTGTCAACCTAGGGCTCTGATACCACTTTGTAACACCACGAATCTGCGGGATATCGGAATGCTATGGGCGAGACCTCACAATGGGTCCCGACCCTTAGCCTGACAACAACTTCACTGGACCTTTCCAACATGGCATAAATAAAGACGTAAAAGTCAAACGTTTGTAATGTATGCAAGACTGAAAAGTAAAGGGGTACAATGTGGAAACTCAACCGAGTCCTCAAAACGACATCAAAACTCCAAAATGTAAATCTGAAACCGTACACAACTCCATAATTCGACACAACAATAATAATCCAAAAACGTCCCCGTCCTAAATGTACGGCGACCCTCGGTTGTCCACTCATCCACCTCACTCGGCGGCGTCACTAACGTGCGGGGCATCTACACAAGCGGTTTAAAACCGTTAGCTCAATTGGAAGCATTAGAGACATGGTGAAGGCACATACACACTCATATATCATAACATCACATAATCATGCTCAACAAACAAGTCCGGTTTATTATCTTTATTTATTAGCTCATATCTTGTTCTAGTTCAACTTCTTTTGTGACACGAGCATCTCCCAAAACTTGCCTCGGTCCCCACTTACCGCATGGAACGGTGCGGATGCATCCGACCGTCTAATCACGCGGGCTAGTCGCCAAGAACCTCCTAGCTCTACGCAATAGCTAGGCAAGTTGTCACCACCCGTTATCATACACTTGGGCCAAATAATATATAAAGGTCGGAAATTACTATTTCCGGTTTATAAGTTATAATGAAAGCAATAAAACACACATCACCGAACACACATCGAGTCTAATACGTAGAATACGAGCTAAGTAAGTCCGCAGACTTACCTCGTCATCACACTCACTCACAACACTCTCGTTTCCTTAGAGAGGAAGCACACAACCTGCTCACACAAGAATACACTCATCAACACAAGCTCAAGCTCAAAGAAGTCTAAGACTTCACTCTAGGAATCTACGCAAGATCACCTAGCTCTCAACCTAGGAATGCATCCTAGAACTCACAATCCTAATAACACTCTCAACACAAGGAAACTTCTCACAACAGCCTATACAACACATGGACAAGATCAACAACTTAGGGGAGCCACTCTAGCCTAGAAAGATCCAACATGCTTAAACACTCAAGATCAAAATTCTCATCAAGCCATAAGGGCTCCAAGGGTAGCAACCACTAGATGGCATTCTCATAAGTCCTAGGTCCACCCTAAGCATGTTTCTAACTATGTATAAACACGAGGCTAGGAAAGGAACGAAGAGGAAGGAAAGAGGAAGCCTACTGGTGAAGAAAACGCAGCCGCGGAAGCAAGCTGGCGCCCCCGGTGGAAAGCTGTCACTGCCCCTTCGGTGGTCTGAGGCCGCACCTGCGCCTGGGAGCCGCCCCTACGGTGGCTGGTGGTCCTCCCCTGCGCCTCTGGTGATCCGCCCCGCGGTCGAACAATAGAAACTTCGTCTTCTTCGTTTCTTCGACTAGTTCTTTGCTCCAAGTGCCTTCTTCTCTGGCTGGGCCTTATCCAAACCTTCACCACAGGTCTTAGCTTCCTCTCCACGACCTAAACGAGCTAGAAGGATGGGCACGCAAAGGTTTTACAAAAACTCTCTTCAAAGCTTCGTCCATAGCTATGGAGGTGAAGAAAAGAGGAAGGGGGAAAGACCTAACAACAAGAGGGAGAGGGAAAGAGGTATCTTGCCACAACAGATCCGGAACTCCAAGGTTGCAGCTTCCTACACCACTCTTCCAAGGAAATGAAGGAGAGGGCAACAAGGGAGAAGAGGGTATAGAGGGGAAAGTTGAGCGTAAGAGTGAAAGAGGGAAATGATGAGAGAAGGGGAGTAATGAAGGCTGCACAAGGGGGTAGGGAGTCCCAAGGTCAGTTGTCCCGCTTGTCCCTTCACTCCATGTCCCGAGGCCGGAAAACAAAAAGAGGAAGCCCAAAGGTTGGCGCGGGAATTTGAACAAAACTCCCGGCACTCAGCAATCGTGCCTGCGGGAAAACTAAGCCGATGACGCGGAAGGCTCGGCAAACATCTCATCACCCGGAATAAAATTTCGGATGTTACATAGATCAAAAGTAAGAGCATTGAAGGAGAAAGAGTCTCAAACATTATCATCACCTACCATGGAAGGAGCAATTACTAGATCCAAAGCAAGAACTATTTAAGAAGAGGTTTCTAGCTTGTTGGCATTATTAGCTTCTAAGAAGACCATTGGTGATCTGTTTGTGTCTAAGCCTTCTTTAGTCACATTGATGTCCATTTTGGAGGAGCCATACACGTGTGAGGATGATCAAGGAAGCAAGCCGAGCTTCTACTCGAGATTTTAGTTAGTTATTTTATTTTAGGGAAATTCCGGATGGTACCCTCGTGGTTTGGGGTATTCCGGATTTTGCCCAACAGTTTTCTCAAGTTCGGATGGTACCCTTAAGTTTCTGTTGTTTTCCGGATTTTGCCCAAATTCATTAATGTTTTTTAAAATCTATTCAAAACATAAAAAAAAAAAACTAAAATTAAAAAACAAGTTAAAATAGAAAGAATAATTTATTTATTTTAAAACTAAAGTAAAACAGTAAATTTTTTTTTAAAAAGAAATGTTTTATATTAATTTAAAAATAAATTAATTAGATATTTTTAAAAAATTCAAAAAAATCAGTGTTTTATTTTATTTTAAAAATAATTAAATTAGGTTAAAATTTTTTAACAAAATCTAAAAACATAAGTGTTATACATTATTTAAAAAATAACTAAAATAAGGATTCTTTTAAAAAATTTTAAAAAAATAACTGTTTTAATTTATTATTATAATAAAAATATCAGTTTTCTATTTTTTTTATTTTTTAATATTACTTTATTTTCTTTCTTTAAGTTATGGAAATTAAAATCAATAGAAAATTTATTTATTTATTTTAATAAAAATTAAAAGTGATTTTTTTTTAATTTTTTAAAAGAGTCCTTATTTTATATATTTTTTAAATAAAGTATAACACTTTATGTTTTTAGATTTTGTTAAAAAAATGCTAATCCAATTTATTTATTTTTAAAATAAATAAAACACTGATTTTTGAATTTTTTAAAAATTATCTAATTTATTTATTTTTAAATTAATATAAAATATTTATTTTCTTAAAAAAAGTTACTGTTTTACTTTATTTTTAAAATTATAAATTATTCTTTCTATTTTAGTTTGTTTTTTAATTTTATTTTATTTTCTTTTGTATGTTTTTAATGAAATTTAAAAAAGTGTAATGAATTTGGGCAAAATCCGGAAAACAACATAAACTTAAGGGTATCATCCGAACTTGAAAAAACTATTGGGCAAAATCCGGAATATCCCAAATCACGGGGGTACCATCCGGAATTTCCCTTTATTTTAATATATACCTTTAAAGCTCTAAACATTCTAAATGTATCTTTATCTTATATATTTTTAGGATTATTTTAATCTCTTATTCCTGGATTTTCGGCTATTTAAGCAACCCTAAGATCGATCTTGTCGAGTTATTTGTTAATTTATATTTCATTCCACAATATTGTGAGATATTCGATACTCCGTTTATGAAGTTTTCATTTTATTCATTTCTAATCAATAAAAAAGAGAGTATTTGATTCAATCGTTGTGAGTGTTAATCTTGTGTGTGTTAATCTTCTTAAAGGTTGATGCTCCTAGTCATTTTTAGTCCCTTCTTGTGTTTGTCTCAATTTGAAGACTTGTATAAGCTTGAAGTGAAGAAGGAAGGGATAAGGTAATTCATTGTTCGGGTTTTGATCCATTTGATCAAGGTTATTGCAAGTATATCTTAGTTCTTTTATTCCTATATTTTCCATCAAGGTTTTGTGAACTTTCAATCTAGATCTGTCAATTGCGGCCTCAATACTGCATCAAAGTGGTATCAAAGCTAATCAATTGAAGTTCAACTCAGCCATACATCACAATTTGAGTATTTTTATATGAATCTTCTTTGAGTCTTTTCTTGTTTTCATCTTTAGTTAATAGTCTATTTGAGTTTAATTCGCTTTGTATTGTGTCCATTGGTGAAGAGAGAACAATCATAGCCAAACGCAAGCCAGTCATAACCATAGCCTTGAAGTCTCGCCGGAAACTTAGTGTCGAGATCTTTACAGTGTTAAAATCTCGCCCGAGATTCTCGAAGATTTGGCCGAGATTTTGCTTGGACGGAAAGTTTGCTATTTTCTCCAAATCCAATCGAATCCAACAATATGTTTGGACCAAATCTTATCAAGTACATCCATATTCAGCTGCTATATCAAGGATAAAAGAGATCTACAAAGTTTAATTGATTTTAAAAATCTTATCTAGTATGTGAGATATTATCATATCTTTCAAATCCTAACCGAATTATCTCTCAAAATTTTGGCCTTACCTCTCTCTAGCAGCTATATATATACATCATCAACCCTGTAATATCCGGAAATTTATTTCCGTAAATTTCCGAGTTGAACCGGATTTCGCCTTGTTGATTTTTTTTATAATACTTAATCTCATGGATCGACAAATTTGATCGATTTATGTGAGACATTACTCACATAAAATAATAAATCACTAAATTGCCTACTATTTGCTATTACTATAAGTAATAGGTTTATTTTGACAAGGTCAAGACAAGCTCTTGACAAGGCCCATTCAATCAATCTGCCTGCCTTCCTTCCCTTGTTGTGTTTCACCATCCAACCTGCCTTTCCCTACTTCTCGTCAGCCCAGGAGACGCCAACCCAGGAGATGCCGGCCTTCCTTCTCTTGTTTCTCATCAGCCCTGGAGATGCCATTGCTCCTCCACGCTGCACTGCCAGACGTTACTCCTCCCACCTTTGTCCTATCCTTACTCCCTTTCACATCTGGGAGATTATTGCCTTTAAAGACACAAGTTTGGTCAGTTTATATTCGTGTAGCATTTAGTCTCCTTAACAACAATGACACGAGATCTGTTGGAGCAGCCTCCCCTTCCCTCCTCCCCGTCCAAGTTCATCACCCTCTCTCTCTCAATAACCCTATTACTTTTTATTATATCCGTTCTGGGACCAAATGACGCAGACGGCACACGTCCGATGAACTACACATACAAGCACATGGGGTTTCATCCTAAAACCAATTGGCAATATATAGGAGGAGTAGCCCGGATGATTATATGGTAGGTTCACTTGATTGCATGTTATCGATGTGGGATTCTTTTCCCTACATCTCAACACTCCCCTCAAGTGTTAACTACCTGAACTAGTTAACACTTGACACATTTTTCTTTTTCTTTCTCGGGTCGAGCATCTCATTCTCTTTTTTTAGCTCGCCCACAATTTCTTTTTTCTTTTGGCGGATTTCGCATCTCATTCTCTTTTTAGCTAATCCCCGAAGTCAGGAAACCGGACCTTGATCGGACCTGCTCTGATACCATGTTACTTTTTCCTATATCCGTCCCGGGACCAAATGACGCGGAGGGCACACGTCCGGTGAACTACACATACAAGGACATGGGGTTCCATCCTAAAATCAATTGGCAATAGGAGGAGTAGCCCGGATGCTTATATGGTAGGTTCACTTGATTGTGTGTTATTGATGTGGGATTCGTTTCCCTACATCTCAAAAAACCCTAGCCGTCACCACTATTGTCATTTCCTTCCTCTCATGTGAACACGTTGAAGGCAAAGAGATCCATCCTACCTACACAGTAGTTCTCCTTCGCCTCCCTGTACCTTTGAGAAGAAATAACCATCAACACCCTCTCTCTCTCTCTCTCTCTCTCTCTCTCAATAACCCTAGCGTGCACGTTATTGTAGCTTCCAAGCCCTCGGTCGCCCTTCCCCCTACAGAGGCGGTATTATACCGTTTGCATCGACGATGACCATTGCACCAACAACTTGCAGGTAACCAACGAATTACCCTCTTCTACAGCTACCCTCTAGCACTATGTGACCTTTTTGCATGTCGACAACCTACCATTGGTGGCCGGAAATAGACAAGCTTGCATGGATAAATCGATCTCCCTCTCCACAGATCATTTTGGGCATAACCGGTAGGGACCTTGCCTTCCTCCTTTCCTGCAACGTGTCGCTAGTCAAGTGTAGTCATCGATCCTTCTACCTGATCACATGATCAGAAAGGTGGGTTAATTGACTTCCAAGACTACTTTGCTTCGCATACCAGACACGGTCCTCGCCCTCACAAGCAGTAGTGGACACGCCTTCCTTCACAATTATCAGGCATGAGTAAGAACCACCTACCTTGCCTCTTAGATCCATGTAATAGAGTAAGAGAGAGTAATAGACACTTCTTTTTGTCTCTTCCCGGAATTAAACTTGTGACATGTAGTTTACTATAGAATATAAGTTGTTATGGGTGAGATTCGAACCCTTGATCCCTTGCATATTCTATAATTCTGAGTTTTGATTTTAGAAAAATCTATGTATTGTAGTCATGTTTGAGCCTATATTTCGATACCTTAGAAACATAATCCATCGTTCAAATTTTAGTGTGACATAGAGGGATATGCATAGTGTAATGTATTAGAAATTGAGGTCGATCAAACGGTCGGATCTAGATTTATAAGGGCTCAAAGAAGGTTAATTGGACAGTTATGAAAATAATCAAGACTTGGCTAAGTATAGACTTTCTGGATTTGGAAACAACTTTGGAGATTTGTGTAGGAGTTGTTGTTGTTGGGTATTTTTGGGAATTCTTTGCTTTCACGAGTAGAGTGCTTAGCAAGGAGGACCTAGGTATTTTTGTTGGAATTTTTATATTTCCTTATGAACCTCATATATTAAGACAAAGTTGGATTAGCGCCCTTTGGGAGAAAATCAAGAATTTGTTTAACTCTTCTAAATCATTAACAAACTTCCTTTTAAGAGTTAGATAGTGGTTTGTGTTCCAAGTCATAGTTCAGAATTATGTTATTGAAGTTTCTAGAGTTTCGGGACCAAGGGTAGAATGGTCATTAACCCTTATGAGGGTATTTTGGTAATTTCTCTTGTGATCGATTTGAGTATCTTAGAAGTTGGAGACTTCTAAGAAAGTGGGATACATTATTGATCCACTTGCCTTTTATAACACACGGTTGAGATTCTACGGTTGTAGACCAAGTTGAGATAACAGGAATAGAGTTTTGATTCAAGTAAGTCCTTTGAACTTACTTAGTTGGCTTCTAGATGGTAGCTGAATGATGATGGTAGTGTGTGTTGTGTGTTTAATAATTATAATATGCATAGGACGACCTTTTATACGTTTATGGCCTAAGTGTATGTATAACGGGCGGTGACATCACTGCACAGCTCTGACACGAGATTGGGAGGTTCTCTATACCCAGACAAGACAAGTATATGGTGAAGTGCACCGGATCCACTCTTGATGGTCACACGGGGGCGGATGTGAGGTTTGAGAATCCTTCGTGTCACAAAATAAGTATCATTATTATTTGTTGAGTGTTTTATTATATGTGTGTATGCTATTATTATTTGTTGTCTTAGAGTTTATGATTCTAAGTTATATTGTTGGCTAACAGTCTTATGTTGTTGCATCCATAACCTTAAAGGATTGTTTTATAAATTTTGGTTTCCTTATTTGTGCCTTGTTGTAAGATCTAGTGACAGCGTTGTTAAACTAGGGTCATGACCCATTGTGAGGTCCTAACCCGTAGCTCTCTGAATTCTGATAATTCGGAGTGTTACAAACCCCTTGGATACACGTTTTCCATGCACAAAAATCATCTCTTTACTTCACCCACACTTTATATCATCAATTATAACCAAAGTTTTGGTGAAGCCATTCAAATCTTGGCTCCTTGAGTCTACTTGCTATTTACTTTCCACTTTGTGTCAATTGTGTGATGAAAAATCCAATAGCGGTTCCTTAACCATCTTTCAACACAAGAACCTTCATCCAAGCCAAGTTAAATCTTGATTCATCCAAGGAGTGTTCTAGTTGAAGCTAGTCATCGAATTTAAAGGAGTATTAATCCATCCAAGACAATTACATCAAATAAGCTTGAGATATCACAACAAGAGTATGAGTGTGAGAGACACACAAGTGAGGAACTTTTGATTGCACTAACTTCACAAGTTTGTTGTTACTTTGCGTGTTTGTGTAGATGTCAAGGTCTAATAGTCCTCAAAGGTCACCAAGGAGTGAACCATCAAGTCCAGAAGCCATAAACATGTTGAAACAACTCATGGTCATGGTTACATACTTGACCGAAAGGATGACTAATCTGGAATCTCACCCCATCGGAGAATCTCGCCCCCAGCTTTGGCCGAGATTTCAGCCGAGATCAGTTTTTTATGTTGGTGGTAGTTCACATAATTCACCTAGACCCCCATCCCCGAGTCACCTCAAAGAGCCCCCAAGGGCAAGGTATGGGACATTTCAATCCTCTTTTTAAGCACCTAATATTCCGGATTTTGTTGATGATTTTCATGAATTAGAGGAGGATGATGAAAAGGGCATGTGGAGATATTATCCTAGACGTAACCATCGTCCTAGGAGAGGCCGAGAGTTGGAAACATTAAGACCTCACCAAGAGCATGACGGAAGTGGAAAAGTGAAGGTCAAAATTCCAAGTTTTGAAGGCAAATGTGATCCGGACGCTTTTATGGAATAGGAGACCAAAATCGAACAAATTTGGTCTTGTCATAATTTTAGTGAATAAAGGAAGATTAAACTAGATGCATTGGAATTTCAAGGTTATGTCTTAGTGATGTGGTATCATCTTGTCAAAGAAAGGATAAGAACGCTAAATCCGGACATCAACACATGGGAGCAAATGAAAGCCTTGATGAGAGCTAGACTTGTTCCTCAACATCATGTTAGAGAGTTAAGGAAAAGATTGGAGAACCTCAAGCAATGATCTATGAGTGTGGAGGGAATTTACACATATATGCAAATGGCAATGGTTAAAGCCAATGTTATAGAGAATGAGGAGACAACAATGGCTCGTTATTTACGTATTTTGCATCCATCTTTAGCAAATGAAATTGAATTATATCTTATGATACTATGACGGATTTGTTGCATTTGGCCATCAAAATTTAAAGGAAGACCAAAGGAAGAAGTCAAGCAACCAAGTCAAATTATGAGACTACAAGCTCATGGAAACAACAAAATAATAGGTTCCAAAATCAACATAGCCGAGACCATGCATCCACCAAGGACGGAAATAAAGGTTAAAACATGGATCAAGGAGCTAGGAAACCTTCGATCCTTCACTCACAATCTCGATCCTTGAATGAGCCTTCAAGTGATCCTAAAGGGAGCAATTCTAACTCTAATTTACATTATATTGATATTGTATGCTTTAAATGTCAACGTAGAGGTCATTATATGAGAGATTGTCCTAATAAAAAGGATTTTATTCATTAATCAATTTGGACAATATGAAAGTGAGGAAGAGAATGATCATGATCATAATACTCACCTTAATACATTGCATGAAAATGGTAGTGATAGTGAAAAGACATTGAGTTTGAGCATGGTGAATCATTGATTGCTAGGAGAACGTTACATGCTAAGATAGCTCCATGTGAGGATAATAAAAGGGAGAGTTTTTTTTCATATTATATGTCTTGTTAAAGGGAAGGTGTGTAACATGATTATTGATGGAGGTAGTTGTTGCAATATTGCTAGTGTTGATTTGATCAATAAGTTGCAAATTACTACGTTTTTATCATCTTAGACCGTATAAGTTGCAATGGATGAATGATTGTGGTGAATTAAAGGTGAACAAGCAAGCTAGAGAAGGATTATGTCGCCCCAGAGAAGAGAAATATCGCCCTAGTAAAGGTTTTTCTCACCCTAGTGAAGAATCTCGCCCCAGGGAAGGTTTATCTCGCCCCAGTGAAGGAATATCTCGCCCCGGTGCAGGAAAACCTTACCCAAGTGCAGAATCTCGCCCCAATGAAGTTTATCTCGCCCTAGTGCAGAAATCTCACACTTATCTACAAGAGTCCTTCTAGCATCCAAGAAACAATACATTGATGATTATACCCTTTGGATGTCATTCTCATGAGCCTATGTAAAAGCCTTGTGACTTAAGTAATGAAGACAAGCCTACCTTACCCAAAACCATCCTAAACCTTTTAGATAAGTTTTGTGATGTTTTTTTGGATGAGATTCAAGCAGGACTTCCACATTTTTGAGTCATTGAGCATCAAATTGACTTAAATCTAGGTGATACTCTTCCTAATCGTCCAACGTATAGGATGAATCCTCAGAAAAGTCAAAGAGATTTGAGGTCAAGTTCAAGAGCTTTTAGATAAAGGTCATGTGAGAGAAAGCTTGAGTCCATGTGTTGTTCCCATCTTTTTTGTTCCCAAAAATTATAAGCACGTGTGTTGATTGTAGAGCAATCAATAACATTACTATCAAGTACCGTCATCCCATCCCTAGATTCTACAATATGTAGATGAGCTTAGTGAATCCCCCTTGTTATCCGAAATTGATCTTAATAGTGGATATCATCAAATCAGAATGCGGGAAGGAAATGAATGGAAGATGGTCTTCAAGACTAAGTTTGGTCTATATGAGTGGTTAGTTGTGCCTTTTGATTTAATTTATGCTCCTAGCACATTCATGAGGTTGATGAATTATGTGATACATCACTACATTGGCAAATATGTGATGGTATACTTTGATGACATTCTCGTCTATAGTATATCACTTGAGGAGCATGAAGAGCACTTAAGGGAAGTACTTGGTCTCTACATGCTAATATTAAGAAATGTGAGTTTAGCACTAATCAAGTTATTTTTCTTGGTTTTGTAGTAAGTACAAGAGCTCTAGAAGTGGATGAAGAGAAGATTAAAGCAATCCAAGAGTGGTCAACACCTACCACAATCGGTCATGTTCAAAGTTTTCATGGACTTGCTACCTTCTATAGACGTTTTGTACGAGATTTTAGTATCATAGCAACCTCCCTCACATCTCTCACAAAACTATTTGAAGTCGAATGTGATGCTTTCGAGATTGGCATTGGAGGAGTGCTCATGCAAGAAGGTAGCCACTTGCATTATTTAGTGAGAAATTGAGGAGCATGCTTGAATTATTCGACCTATGATAAATAACTTTTTGCCTTATTTCGAGTATTTAAGTCATGGCAGCATTATCTTTGGCATAATGAATTCATCCTACGTACCGATCATGAGTCCTTGAAGCATTTTAGGAGTCAAGATAAGTTAGATAGGAGATATGGTAGATGAATGAAGTTTATAGAGACTTTTCCTTATATCAGTAAGTATAAGAAAGGTAAGGATAATGTTGTAGCCGATGTCCTTTCTAGGATACATTCTTTGATCACTACTATGGATTCTAAGGTTTTAGGCTTCTATTACATTAAGGATTTATATGTTGATGATGCTGATTCTGGAGACATTTATAAACATTGTAGGACTCGAGGTTCTATAGATAAGTTTTACTTGTTTGAAGGATTTTTATTCAAGATTGATAAGGTGTGTATTCCTAGATGTTCTCTTAGGTTATTGCTTGTTGAGGAAGCTTGTATGGGAGGTTTGATGGGACATTTTCGGATGGATAAGATGCATCATATGTTACAATTTCATTTCTATTCGCCTCATATGCTTAAGGATGTAGAGAACATGATTAAGAGATGTCTTGTGTGTTTGAAAGTTAAGGCTAGATTGAAGCCTCACGGTTTATACACCCCTCTTTCTACGCCTATCTCACCTTGGTTAGACATTAGTATGGACTTTGTTGTAGGTTTACCTAGGACTAAGAAGGGGAAAGACTCGATATTTATGGTTGCAAATCGATTCTCTAAGATGGCCCATTTTATTGCTTGTCATAAGACCGATGATGCTTATAATATATTTGACTTGTTCTTTAGGGAAGTTGTTAGATTGCATGGAGTACCTAGGACTATTGTGAATGATAGGGATGTTAAGTTCCTTAGTTTTTTTTTGGAAGACTCATTGGGAAAAACTAGGAACTAGGTTGTTATTTTCAACTTCTAGTCATCTTCAAACGGATGGTCAAACAGAGGTTACTAATAGGATCATAACTACCATATTGTGGGCTGTTGTGAAGGATAATTTCATGATTAGTAAGATGTCTTACCTCATGTGGAATTTTCTTATAATCAAACTATGCATTCTTCTACTAACCTAACGCCTTTTGAGTGTGTGTATGGGTTGAATTTTTTTACCATTTTGATCTTATACCGCTACCTATAGAGGAGTGAGTAGATTTTAATGCAGGACAACAGATGAAATTCATCAAGGAATTGCACGAGAAAAAGCGGCTAAGGTTGGAGGAGAAAGGCAAGCTAGTTGCGGCCAAGGCTAATAAAAATCGTAAGGAATTGCTATTCGAGCCAGGGGATCTTGTTTAGTTGCATCTATGGAAAGAAAGGTTCCCAGAGAAGATGAAGTCAAAGCTTTCACCACGTGGAGATGGATCATTTAAAGTGTTATGTAAGGTTGGCAACAACGCTTATGTATTGGTGCTTCCGGAGGAGTATGGCGTGAGTCCTACCTTTAATGTAGGAGATTTGAATCCCTTTGTATCTAGTGATGATGAGCATGTTGATGATTCGAGGATGAATGTTTTCAAGAAGGGGAGTATGATGATGGATCATCCCCAACACCGCTTACTACACAAGGACCTATGACTAGATCAAAGGTGAGAGCATTGAAGGAGAAGGAGTCTCAACCATTACCATCACCTATTATCGAAGGAGCAATAACTAGATCTAAAGAAATAACTAATAAAGAACAGGTTTCTAGCTTATTGACATTATTAGATTCTAAGAAGACCATTGATGATCTATTTGTGTCTAAGTCTTCTTTAGTCACATTAATTTCCATTGTGGAGGAGCCATACACGTGTGAATATGATCAAGGAGGCAAGCCGAGCTTCTAGTCGAGATTTTAGTTGTTATTTTATTTAAAAAACCTTTAAAGATCTAAACATTCTAAATGTATTTTTATCTTATATATTTTTAGGATTATTTTAATCTTTTATTCTTTAGAATTTTCGGCTATTTAAGCAACCATAGAATCGACCTTGTCGAGTTAGTTGTTAATTGATATTTCATTCCACAATATTGTGAGATACTCGATACTTCGTGTATGAAGTTTTCATTTTATTCATTCCTGATCAATAAAAAAGAGAGTTTTGATTACATCATTGTGAGATCTTGCTAGGTTATTCTTGTTGTGTTAATCTTCTTAAAGATTGGTGCTCCTAGTCAATTCTAGTCTCCCCTTGTGTTTGTCTCAATTTGAAGACTTGTGTAAGGTTGAAGAAGGAAGGCTTAAGATAATTCATTGTTCGGGTATTGGTCCAATCGATCAAGGTTCTTGCAAGTATATCTTTGTTCTTTTATTCCTATATTTTCCATCATTATCATTCCGTTCCATCTTCTTACTCTCACCATTTAAATCCATACAACTCGCATTCTATTCTTTGAAGTTTTCGTAAATCTCGGCTTTCCAATTTATTGATCTCGGCAATCACACATAATTGCCTATCGAGATATTTTATCGAGGTTGAAACTCCATCTTGATTATATATTTGTATAGGTGATGATGATGGAAGACTTAAACACAAAGGGAGTGGTTTTATACACTAAGAATTTATTGATTATATATCGAGTTACTTGGTTTGGTTTGGTGGTTTGTTTAGAATATGTGCAGATTTTGAAACATATTTCAAAGGACCTTGGAAGGCCTTGAAATCAGAAGCACGCAAAGACAAGACGTTTAGAGTGATTAAAAGACGAATGCCTTGAAAGCTATTTCAAGGGATCAGAAGTCAAAACACGCCAAGGATGTATGCTGAAGGAATTCAAAATTCAACAAACTTATCTACCAAGGCGCCAAAGAAGATCTTCTAAAGCAAGATATGCTCAACAAGAAGATCTCCACTGACCAAGAAAGATTTAATTCTTAAAAGGATCTTACAACGATCCTCAACCGAAAGCACGAAGATCTTCTCTCACGGAAGTTGATATCGTCACAATAAATACGAGAAGATATGAGCCAGAGAGATAGATGTGTTTTAAGGAGATGAAAGTCCACAACGTATACCTCATCTCAACAAAGAAGGGATTTTCATGGAGAAGAAGAATCATCTTCAAACGGTCATCTTCCCAACGGCTAGAAGACCTCTCCATAGAAGATTATAAATGAAGATGTCGATTGATGAACAAAGTACAAAATCTTACACGGAAACATCAAAAAAGCCTTCAAGCGATCCAAAAACATCTTCATTCGATCAAATAGTTTTTCTTTCTCTCTTTTACTTAAAAGATTATTCCCTAGAGAGAGATAAACTCAAGAGGTCCATTGGAATATCTAAAGAGCGTTATACTCGAAGGTTTTGTTACTCTATGAAGTAACTAGACTATTATAGCAAGATGAAGAGTTGGAGCTAGATCGTAGCGTTGGCTACAGTGAGAGAAGGAGGGGATTTCTACTAGTTTGTACCTAGGACTCTTTGAAGCTGATAATGGATAGTTAGATCCTACGGATATACCCTGGGACGGAGAGTAGGCTATTTAGAGCCGAACTTCGTAAACATATCCTCGTGTCGATCTTTTACATTCCGCACTTTATCTTGATTTATTGTGACTAACTTTGTTTTGCAAGTTGACAAAGTCAAGGCCCTTGAAAATAGTTTCAAAGCCCTTGAAATCAAAGTGTGTCACAAAGATCTCATATCGACATCAAGGCCTTTGAAATTGGTTTCAAAGCCTTGAGATAGGTTTTTGCGAAAAGATCGCATACTCTATTCAACCCCCCTTCTAGAGTATCTTTTATCCTTTTTATTTACCTAACGGTTCTTCAGAGGTTTCTGTTGATCTCGCCAGAGAAGTCTTGCCGAGATTGTTAAAAATCGAGGTTTTGTGAACTTTCAATCTAGATCCATCAATTGCAGCCTCAACCCCGCATCAAGAGAGTTTCCTTAATTTTTTTGCTATCCTACATCGGTTATCAAGTAAGGTTGATAGCTTGAAAACTTGTATAAATGGAGGGTTTGAAGATTAAACAGATGATATATATCTTGAAATTTTTGGCTAAGTTCAAGTATAATTATTATTCATATCGGATTAATATTTTTTATGTGGGTCATTGACCTAACATATGTGAGCCGTTGACCTAACTTATATGGGTCGTTGACCTAACGTATATGGGCCGTTGACCTATATTTATGTGGGTCGTTGTTTATAAAATTTAAAAAAAAACCGTTGATGTACGGATACGCATTTGACTTTGTTATTTAGTTTAACTAAGTCAAATACATATATATTTAATATAATAACTTTATTTTTTCATAATTATTTTAAAATCATTTATTATTCACATTTTCTTAATCCAGCCATATTTTCATGTATTTTGCTATCTCACGTCGGTTATATGTACGACTAACAATTTGAGATTTTGTACAAATAGAGAATTTGTGTACTTTGACGCTGGCGTGGCGCACTGTGGAAGCAATATTTCGAAATGGATCTCTCACAATTAACGCCATAAAATCTTTTTTTAATTTACTTATTGATTTTGTAACGATTTTAGTTAAAACAAATCATTAGTTTAATTTGATTTTAATTTTAATTTTAATTTTGTTTAACAAATCAAATAATTATTGTCCATAAAATTTATATTATCTTCTACTTTATTGTGCACATGAGGTTTTATTTTTTAAACGAGTTTCCTTAATTTTTTTTGTTATCCCATATTGCTTATCAAGTAAGTCTGATAGGTTGAAAACTTGTATAAATAGAGAGTTTGGAGATTAAACAAATCATGTATTTTTTGGCATTTTTGTTAAGTTTAAGTATAATTATTCATAACGAATTAATATTTGTTATGTTGGTCGTTGCCCTCACTTATGTGGGTCGTTGATCTAACGTATTTTGGCTGTGGATCTAACGTATGTGGGTCATTGACCTAACGTATTTGGGTCGTTAACCTATAGATATGTGGGTTAACGTTGACCTACATTTATGTGGGTTGTTGACCTAAATTTATGTGGGTTGTTGACCTACATTTATGTTGGTCGTTGTCTATAAAATTTAAAAAAACCGTTGGTCTACGGATACGTATTTGACTTTGTTATTTAGTTTAACAAAGTCAAATACGTATATATTTAATATAATATTTTTCTTTTTTCTTCTCATAATTACTTTTAAAATAATTTATTATTCACGACTTTTTTTTAATTCAGCTATATTTTCATGTATTTTTGCTATCTCACGTCGGTTATACGTACGACTAACAATTTGAAAATTTGTATAAATAGAAAGTTTTCTTAATTTTTTGTTGTCTCACATCGGTTATGAAGTAAAACGTAGTTTGAGAACTTGTATAAATAGAGAGTTTGAAGATAAGACAAATCATACATTTCTAAACTTTTTGACTAAGTTCAAGTATAATTATTGTTCATAGGGTCGTTAACCTACTACAATTATGTGGTAGTTGAAAAACGGTTGATCTATAAATATGTATTTGACTTTGTTATTTAGTTAAATAAAGCCAAATACGTATATTTTTTATATAATTTTTTTCTTCTCATAATTATTTTTAAATCGTTTGTTATGCGCGACTTTTTTTTTCATTCGGTCATATTGTTATGATTTTTTTTATCTCAAATCGGTTATGAAGTAAGACTTACAATTTGAGAGCTTGTATAAATAAAAAGTTTTCTTCCTTAGTTGTTGTGATCGCACATTGATTGTCAAGTAAAACTATTGTCAAGTAAAACTAATAATTTAAGAACTTTTATAAAAACTGAGGTTTCAAGATTAAATAAATTATACAATTCCTTTGGATTAATATTCGTTAGTTGAGTCATTTACCTAATTACTTTTATAGTTATCTTTTAAAAAAATTATTAATGATTTACTTATTAATTAATGATTTACTTATTAATTAATGATTTACTTATTAGTTTTTTAAATTATTAATTATTTTTAAAAAAATACATCCATAATTTAAGGTAACAATATATAAGATTTTGCCTAATGATTTATAGTGGTTTTAAAAAATACACAAATAATTCACCAAGTTATTTTATAGTTTTTTTAGCATAAATAATATGCTTTTTTATTTTTGTTAAAAGTTGCACCTTGCCTAATTAGTTTTTATAGTTTTTTTTAACATAAAAATAATATGCTTTTCATTTTTGAAAAAACCCGCACGAGATGCGGCCACTAAATTAGTAATGTTACAAAAATATGAACCACGGATAATTGGCATTGGATTTGTCACGTAAGTAATTATAATTGTCGATGTTGTTGTTTTAATTGGATGGTTGCTGCAAGTTGCGGTCTTGCGGAGAACTATAAACGTCAATTTACATGTCTCACGTTAGTCTAAATAAAAGAAGAATCATTTCACGCAAGGGTTGAGCATGGACGCACACTAACTCCTAGTGTGGGCTTCTTTTTTTGTAAATAATTAATATAAAACTTGTTTGTAACAATTGTTGTTCTAAAATCGCTCCAACTTACCGCTATACTTTTAAAACATTAATACCTTTTTAGAATATATAGTATTTTTATTAGAAAAAAAGGTTTGAGGACGATAGTTTTTATGCATAAACGTTCTCTAATGAAATAAATTCTGACAAACGAATTACGTTCGCGTAAAATCGTTTATAACTTCTGCAAATGTTATAATATGTACTACAACGTAAAATGGATTTTCACTTGAAGTTATAATTGTAATTCACATAATCAAATAAGAAAGAATTTGACCAAATAGACCCTTTTCTATTTTCATTAGGTTTGTGTAATCCTTCCCCATTAATTTTTACCGCTTTTATTAAATTAAAGTTGATAAATAAAAAGTTTGATTAGGGATACATCTACTAAACATATTGTCTAATTACTAGAGATAAATCTTAAACAAATCTTAAACAATTAGAACATTTTGTAAAGGGGAAAATATTATTAAATATTTATTGGGAAAGTTGAGGGGGGCATTAAGCATTTACTTCCTATACAAATACAATACAAGTATACAACTAAAAGAATGACGAACAAGTGAGGAAAGAGAAAGCGAGAGATGCACATACATCACAGCCTTCATTTATTTTTCTTTCTTTACATTGTTTTTCAACCTGCCTTTCCCCTTCGCCCATTTCATTCAAGATTCCTCCATAAGTCTCTTCCTTCTTTCCATTGAATTGCATACGTTATCAGCTTCAGACCCACATCTAATCCTATTCAAATTTTCCAGTCGGTATCACTCTATTTGCCAAGGCATAAAAAATGGGTTTTGAGGTTCTGGGTTCCTCTTTCTATGGCTAAACTTTATATGGAATTTTGGATTGAAACGCCTTAATAAACCCTCACTTTGGTAATACCATAAGAGCGTGGGCAAGGATAAATTTATTGCTCTTCTTCTTTCAATTTTTTGTGGATTCAAATTTGCAGTTTACATTTCCTGCTTCAGAATTTCTACTCCGTCTTGAGTTGATTTTTCCCCTTTTCTAATCCGTGAAAGCGAGAGGAGAAATGGGCAAGCATGGACCTTGCTGTCACTGTGGTGTTACAAGTGAGTTTTATCTGTTTTGTATCATCTGGAAGTTTCAATACTTTGATGGGTTGCTTTCATTTTCCCCTTGCATTGCCCAGAATGAGTTTTTGAGTGGGATTGTCCGCTTTGTGTTTTTGAGTTTGGTTGTAGGTAGAGTTCAGTTCATAACTTCCTGGTTTAAATGATTAGATGAAGAACTTGTTTTCCGGATGAATCTACAATTTGGGTTTGCTTACATAATTGGTTTGGATCACCCCATTTTGCTCAACCTTCAGTTATTCCTGTGTTGGGACTTTTGACTCTTTCGGAAAAATGAAGCCAACTTGATAATTCTATTGCCCCTTTGTTAAGCAATTTGCATTGGCCTTTTTGGACTGGATGATTGTCTTGATGAAACTGGACATGATCTGATCATTGCTTAAGCAATGAGAAATTAATTCTTTCTCACTGTAAAACATATGGCTTCATTTTGCAAGATGTATGTTACCTACATTGGATATGGTAATTTTCATTGCAGAGGGCAGATGTGTTCTATGGTTATTAAGATTGATAGCGAATGAGACTCCAGACCAAGCTTTGTTATTAACTACTACAAAAATCTTCCTTTTCTATTCCCCACACACAGTTCATTGAATTGGAATACCAACCAGTAGTAAACACTGATAGAGTGTGTGTTCTTTTAGCTTTCGTTGGAGTTGGCGTGTTTGATACGCTAAACCTTAGTATTCGGTTATCATTTCATGCTTAGAGCTTAAAATTCTGCTGTTTTCTGAGGAATACCAACTCATCAAGAGCTTAAACTCCTGCTGTCATCTAGAGGCAACTGGCATCTTTGTCCAGTGCCTTTTTAAATGTTCGATTCTCTTTTCTTTATACCAACTGGCTACTAAACAGTCAATTCAGTGGAGTTAATATAGCAGCTGTTGGTCATTAAAGGTGTATATCTCTTATAATTAGGTGTAGTCCAGTTTTCAAGATTTCTATCAAGTATGTGAAAGGCATAAACGGAATTTAGTAGTAGGGTTTTGGTTCTATGCATTGTCGCAATCGCAGCATTTAATTTTCAGTTGATGGCTTCTTTTTTTTTTATAAAATTTTGTTTGGTGGTGTCGCAGGTACTCCACTCTGGCGTAACGGGCCTCTAGATAAGCCTGTACTTTGCAATGCATGTGGATCGCGATGGAGAACCAAAGGAACACTGGCTAATTATACCCCATTGCATGCCAGAGCTGAAGGAGATGATTATGAGGATCCCAGGGTTTCCAAAGCAAGAACTATATCTCTTAAAAAGAAAGATGAAAAGCTGAAGAAAAGGAAGCTAAGTTATGAGAACACTTCCCTGGGAAGGTATGCTTCCGACTACAGCGAAGGGTTTCAGAAAAGCATAGAGGAAGACACCAGCAACAGGTCAAGTTCTGGTTCAGCTGTATCGAACTCAGAAAGCTGTGCTCAGTTTAGTGCAGATGCTAGTGATTTGTCAGGTACAGCTTTCAATTGCACTCTAATATGTTTGTGTTAGACCAAAGAACAACAATGAAAGGCCATAATACCAATTCTCTCACTGAAGGAATCCCAATATGTTTGTCGAAGGAATAAATGAATGCCATTTTGGAAGTGGTTTGTATAAAGAATGCTCCAGCTGAAATGAAACAACTGAGACACGGTTCAAAGCATTTATTTTTCTGTAACTAAATTAGAAAAAAATAAAAAGTAGTTGGTCCGTCTTTATTTTCGTTGCAATTAGTGTTCTATTACTTAATTAGGCATTCACCCTAAAGTTGTTTCATTTTTTTCACTTACTATAGCATAATCATAACTTTGTACAATACAATTGCCATTTTAGGGCCTATTGCTAGTGCCTTCTTCTATGTCATATAATCTTTCTGCTATACTAGTGTATTTTAGTCATATGAAGCTATTTAAATTTTGCTCCCCACTATAATTCTCAAAGTACCAGAAACTGTGTTAAGTTCATAAGCTGATTAATTCTTCAGGTCCATCTCAATCAATTGTATGGGAGGCACAAGTGCCATCAAAGAAGAGAACCATTATGTCTCGCCCAAAGCCGACCGCAGTTCAGCAGCTCACCCAGGATTTGTATGCTATTTATCGAAAACAGCAATCCTCTTACCTGTCTGGAACTTCTGAGGAAGAGTTGCTTTTTGACAGCGATACACCGATGGTTTCTGTTGAAATAGGCCATGGAAGTGTTTTGATGAAACATCCAAGCTTTCTGCCTCGAGAAGAAGAATCTGAAGCTAGTTCTCTTTCAGTTGAAAACAAAGCCTGTGTAGTAAATGAAGCCTACTCACATTCTGCCCCCCTCTTTAGATGCAAGGATTTCAATAGTGACGGTGTTATTAAGAGCCTTAGTAGCCAGACGGTACAACAGGATCCAATCAAGAGGTATTTCAACTACTGCTTTTTAATCGTCAAATTATTCCTTTTATTTACTTGTGGTATTCTTTTTGAGATACGGACATATAGGAAACAATTGCAATGACAATGGAGGTGATTTATACCTTCACATCAGTTTGTAGAAGAATTGTTTGTTTCATCATATGTTTATTAGGAAATATTTGATTAAGATTTGAAATGGATCGTTTCGTGACAAATCAGTGAAAACTCTGCTGGTCGTGCAGGAATGAGTCTATCAGTGACAGGATGCAGTTCCTTTGGAATCACAACTCGCCACTTTGCCATATAGACTTAAATGTGAGTTGCATGCGATGGTTTCATTGCAGAGATCCTAATGAGACTCCACTGATCATAGTAACTTCATTCGTTGATATCTGTATGCAGCTCCTTTGGAGCAAAGTTAATAAAATGCTGTTTTAAGAGTGAACATTTGATAAAGTGGGAATGAATGATTACTAAAAAGGGTTTTCAGGTTTAAAGCTTGTAAATGTGACTTTTTTCCCTGAACTAAAAGTTATTGCTATTTGGGTAAGATATATTTAGTTTCAATCTTATTATAAAGCTCTTTGTTTGTGCAGGAAGTCATAAATTTTGATGTGCTATTGGGGCATTTGACAAGTGAGGAGCAGCAACAATTGCTGAAATACCTTCCTTCTTGTGATAATCCACAGTTTTCTGAAAGGTTAGTCTTTACAATTCACACTTGCTTTTTTCAGAGCAGTCAAGATGGCTAGTGCAAATCTTTCAGCGCAAAATTTCTCCACAGCACACTATTCAGTATGTACAACCTCATCAAATGGATGTTTTTCATTGTAATCTTGCTTTCTTACATTTGCAGCCTTAGAAACATGTTTGATAACTCTTCCTTCAAGGAGGACATCTCTTCTTTCCACCAGCTGCTTTCAGAAGGGGTTTTTAGTGACTCCTCTTCAGAAGTCAAAGGGAACGAGTTCAAGGCGTTAAAGACGCTTGCAATGTCCGATTTGACAAAGGCCAAATGGTTGGAACTTTACAAAAACCTTAAGGTTGTAACAAGATTAAATTCCATAAGCCATAGCATCAATTTTTTTATACTCTAGAGGAGACAACTCTTACTGTTTTTCTGTGTTCATAGGATAGCAAGCATCTAGTTGCATTAGGAGCAAAGTCTAGCTTATCAAAGAACCTGGGAAGTACCAAGAGATTGCAAGAGCATCTGAGCCTAAAGATGACAGGTTAATCATTTAACTTTTTCTATTAAAATAGCCACCATTATTGTAATTTGTAATTTCCTCTCTTCTTTTTCCTTATCCTGAATAATTAGTCATTTAAGTAGTACCCTGATCTCTTGAAACCCAGCTTATTCAGAGAGAACTGTAGAGATGGGGCATCTTATGAGGTAGAAGACACATGAAAGATTATATTGCTTAAAAGGTGTTGACACTCCAGATATCTAGTACACATATATGAAGTCTCCTAGTTTGGTAAGAAGGATGTCTATTTGCTAAGTGATGGACTTATTCAGAGATAACTGTTACAGATGGGCCATGATTCTCTATGTTTTTTACATAAATATGTAGCAAAATGATGTCACAGCAGATTCAGGTTCCATCTAAGCCACCAAATGTTACTTTGACGTGGTTAGGGGATTCAAGGAGAGTAGAAAGAAACATAGTAATACTTTAACATGAAAAGACAAAACTCTGATTATTGTAAGTTGATCATGCCTAATAATGTTATCTGCCAAGTGTTGATGCTGAATAATATTCTGTTTGTGACAGATACGAGAACCACAATGAGAGCCGGGACTGCAACCAAGAAAGCATCAGATAGAAAGGAGTCATCCTTCAGTCCGATGAACCCTTTTGCTGTGCCAACTAAGAATCAACATGTGATGCCTGAACCACCGGCCCAGTTTGCTGATGAGGGAAGTGATCAAGATCTGCTACTCGATCTGCCATCAAACGGGTTCTTCCCGCAAGCTGAGCTTCTTCCAGTTTCCCGTTTTGTGTCCCATCAATGAAAAGGTCTCTCCTTTTACATGGTTCCTTGCTCAAGGCCAAACATATTTTGCATGCAATTAAAAGTAAGATCAGATTGCAGTATGACAGTTTCCATGTTTTTAATTCAGTTGAATTTCTGACCCACAATTTGCCTTATTGGGGTTTATTGTTCTGTATAGGTTAGATCATACATGGGATATAACTCATTTCCTGAGGAAAGAAGATAGAACTCATAGACAGTATGTTTTGTCAAATTACATGAAATGAAGTCTTACGTCTTCAATTGCTAGCAAATGCTCACTTGTAGTTGCTGATAATGCTATTTGCCATGATGTGAAATGTGCTGGCCATGATTAGCTCCACTAATTCAACTAAATTAACCATCTTTAATCAAATGTAAGTGGACTCGGATATATTACTCCAACCATAACCAAGAAGTGGCCCGCTACTTGTTTAGTTTATTATTTATTACCCTGAGTGAGACAGACATGGTCAACCATTAATAGCAAATAATCCTTCTTTGATGAATCCTATACCAACATATCATATTCAAACTCAATAATTTCTCAAAATAGTAACTGCTTTGAATCTCAATGCATTTATCTCTATAAGGTCAATGGATACACATCTTACCCCGCAAATTTCCTTCCTCTTCTGGATCATCGCCTTCAACATCAGGTTCAGATCTTTCAGTTACCCAAACCACTCCTATTAACACCAAATCCTCTCTGCATAACCTCAGATTTGGCGCTCCCTTGCACAAAATCAGTCATCTGGAACACGCCGGAGATTGCATCACCGCCCAGGGGATTAGCGAAGAGAAGTTGGTGGAGAAGAGGTATCTGGAAGCCATAATGAGGGGGGAGAATTATAGACGGAGGACAGCCATTTTAGGGGAACATATTTCAGCTATTTTTTTCCCGCCTTTTTTCAAGAGAAAAGGCGGGAGTTCTCATGGAGTGCTGTCTTTTGGATCGGCCAAAACGTCGTCGTTCCCACACTGACATTGGGACCCACCTTTTTTTCTTTTGAAATACGTCCCGGCTATTTTCATCTAGGAAAAATTATATGGACTAGTGTACTACTGCTGTATAGTAAATTAGTAATGTACAATTTTTAGTATGCAACTAGCCAAATACTAATAGCTTATTTATCCAGAAATTTCTAAGAATCAGTTTAAAGTTTCTGGATATTCGAACTAGTAAATGCCAGATTCATAACCAAAAACTATAAAATACACATATTTATATAGTAAACAAACTAATAAAAAATCGGAAGTCGTAAACGTACGACGGCTCCGGAGTTCGTGGGCGTCACGGTTACGGATTCCGGATCCGTTAAATAATGTTCACGGATCCGGAATCCGTAACTGTGATGGTCACGAGTTCCGGATCAGTAAAAGTTCAGAACCATATTTCACGAGGCCGCAACTCGTAGCCGTCATTAGGTTCATATACGAAAACGAAAAGACGAGGACAAAGCAAGCGATCAACGAACGAAGAGATGAAGAGATTCCTACACTTTCACACTCGAAAATCAAATGGATCAAGGAGGTGACGGAGGACGATCGTTCCAAAAGCTTAAACATACCCCGAGCGAGATAAGCAGTTACGAGTTTTTAGTTTTTCGTTTTCGGTTTCGGAATCGTAAACCTCGATGATTTTTTTGTTTTTTGTTTGAATAGTGTTTGTTTAGGTTAGATTTGAGTAGATTAGATTGGATTTGAGGAAGAAATCGACTGAATTGAAGAAAAACCGATTCGCAATCCGCCATTGAAGGCGGACTTGCAAAGAAGATGAACAATGGCATCACGACCACGGGTTCCGGATCCGTGGTGTCACTGTTCACAATACATTATTCCATCTTTGTATTATGATGTATTAAATTGAATTGTTTTGAATTAATTTGAATTAACTTTAATTAAATTAAATTTAGTTTGATGCAATTTAATTAAAATGTATTAAATTAAATTAAATAATATTAAAATAAAATTACTTCATACGAATTAACTTAAATAAAAATTAAATTAAACTAAATTTAATTTAATTTAATTTAATTAATTTTAATTTTAAATTAAAATTAAATTAAATTAAAATTAAATTTAAATTAAATTAAAATTAAATTGACTTCATCCAAATTAACTTAAATTAAAACTAATTCAATAAGATTAAATTAAATGAGGTTAAAATAAACTAAATTATATTAAAATCAAATAAACTCTATTAAATTAAAAAAATAAAATTAATTATATCTATGAAAATAAGTTATATTAAATTTAAATATATTTGAAATGCAATTAGATTAAACTTATAAATATAGTATTAATTAAATGAAATTTAGTTTTAGTAAACTGCTTAAATGTAATAATAATAAATTGAACAAGTATAACTAATTAAAAGCAATAAAATTATTTAATTAATTAAAATCAAATAAATTGTATTTCAATAATTAAAATCAATTTAATATTCGTATTAAATATAATTACGTAACGCATATACTACTACAGATATTAGAGGGTATGGAGAGACAAAGGCGTCCTACAGCCTCCACTAGCAGAGATAGAGCACGGGCGACAGAGAGTAGCTCTCAGGTTGTTGGCCTGGCGGAAGGACCACCACCATTATAGCGGCCATTGAGACCGTGCACATCAAAGTCATCCCCCATTGTCCGTATGAATGTACTTCTGGAGCCGACATACGCGACTGAGTCTGAGGGTAAGGAGGACACTTCTGCTAGACAACCAAAGCCGCTAGTTGATGAGGAGCATCGGGTGGACCATATTGATATCACTGTAGACGAGCATGTCGATCCACCAGTTGACGACCATTGATAACATGAATTATGTCCTTAGTTCAGACTTGCATTTAGGTAGATTTTCCCTTTGTTTATCATGTATAGACATGAATCCATGACATTTAGGCTCAACTTTGCATATTATGATAGAATAGATGTCTACATGGATTCTTGTCTTGTTTTCACGCAATTCGGAGAGCTTTGGAGCGGAATGACACATATGAGGGCTGAGCCTCAAGGTGGAACATGGCAGAGAACCAAAGAAAGCTAGGAACACCACCAAAAGAATCGAGCAAAGGATCTAAGGAGAAGGCAAGCACATAATGAACCGCGGCCCCGACTTGTGAAAGAAACCTTGGCCGAGGTTTTTGTCGGAGCGACCGAGATTTATTTCTTTTACGGCTCAAGATGCAAGATCCTTAGGAGGTGGACCATGTTGATCCACCACTAGAAGATCCCTATTTATCTCTAAACCTGCAACATAGAGAATGACCTCTTGGACCTCAACTTAGACTTTACATGGCTGGACGCACTTGTTATTTTTGGATTCAATTTGAGAGAAAGATTTGTGAGAGAAGAATTCTTGGAGAGAAACCCTACGTTCTTGAACCATTTGGAGTTCGCATTAAAAATTCTATTTTTACTGTTGGATTGCTATTTTTATCAGAGTTTGAAGACATCTTGCTAAGTATTTCTTACTTCTCTTTATTATTTTGCTTTGGTTTGCTTGAATTCTTCTTTTACCTTTATTGATTTGAATATGTGTGTTGTTGGCTAAACCCATGCAATTCTAGGATGATTGGTTAGTGGTTGTGGTTTAGATGATGATAGGCTGAGTCTTTATGTTAGATTTGGACGTTTTGAGTTGATTAAACCCTCACTCCAAAAACCTCGGCTTGTTCTTCAGGAACCGCGGCCGCGGTTTATCTTAGAACAACTCGGTGCTTCTTTTGTTGATCCGTAGATGATAAATTTGTATGCTTGGGTGTTAGATTGCCTAAATCATAGTCTTTGTAGTGTTTTAGATCCCTCTAAGGCTTACACTTAAGTTTGGGAAGAGACCTACCCGGTGATTCCCGTTCTTAGGCACCAACGATTATAAATTCTAGGTAATAGAGGATTCAAACCCCTTTATTGGATTGAGTGTGTCAGACTTCTTGCTTGAGTGAGCTTAACCTGAGACCTATTCGGTGAATGTTAGTTCTGTTCCCTTAGGTAGAGTGGTTGGTTTGTGTATATGTGTTATCCTTAGAGCCTTGAGACTTACCTGGTAATAGGTGATTCGGTTTGGGATAGTAGAATGTGAGACCTTCCCCGTAAGCATTCCCACCATAGAAACACCATTCCATAGTCATCCCACCCTTGTCCTAGTTTGTAGAAGTCCTGAATCTAAAACCGCAACCGAATACCTTGACCTCTAGAATCCGCATTCCCCGATTATCTTATTTCATATTGATTTTGCTTTGCTTATTTTGTTGGATTTTAAACCGATCTTTGATCACCAAAATACCAAAAATATTGTTATTTCTTACCATCCGTTTTTCTTCTTTAGTCTAGGTTTATTCTATTTTCGATCATTGCATAAATTGATTTCACCTATGTCCTTGTGTTCGACCTTGAAATATTTGCTTTTGCTAAATAATAATTCATACATTGTGGGTTCGCTTAGTTGTTTAGGCTTTTTATTACGAGTATAAATTTAAAACTTTGTCATGCATTATTATCACACCCTTGTGGGGCAAACAACCATCCTGAGATTCCAGCTGACATTCATGCCGATAATTCAACTGAAGAGCATGTACATGAGCCCTTTATCCCGGCAGACTGAGGCCATGTTTTCGCAGGCACGGGGTACCCTTGATCAGCAATGTGCTGACATGCTATGCCGGTCACCGTGCTCGCGGTGTTTGGATGGGCAAGGTAGATAACTACATCATACTTGTAAAAAATTATGTTATAGTATTGAATAATAAAATGATTAATTAAATCAAAATTTCTTTCTAAAGAAGGACTTCAGGATGCTCAATACAACGGTGCGGCGGATAGAGCACATCACGATGGTGAGTAGATGGATAACATATGCTGACAAAGAGGACCCCACTTCCTGGTTTGCAATTGCATCCTAGAGTGGTTTGATAGATCTACTCGATGTGTCCTTTGTTGGTGTCGACAACGCGCTCATCCATGCTTTTGTAGAGAGATTGCATCCGGTGACCAGCAACTTTCACCTTTCATGGGGTGAGATGACCATCGCCCTCCATGATGTAGCCATCATCATGGGTCTGAGGTTTGAAGGAGAGCCCTTGCTAACACCATTTTCTTCACTTGACCGCACTGACTGTTTGAGCAAGGTATTTCATATTATTGAGGCCGAGGCAGGGGGACACCAGATGACGTTGTTTGTAGATACCTTGAGTACGACATTCTCCACCTTACGTCGTGACTCAACCACCCAACTGAGGATGTCGCTTTCGTGTTCCTCCTCTTTTCTTGGAGTCATCTTTGTTCGTCGATAAGTCGACGAACAAGATTTGTCCTTAGTTGATCGATTTAGTACGTGATCACCAGCATATAGAAGGGTGTGCATAGGGCACTGGTGTCTTTGCGTACTTATACTAGTACGTATAACTATCATTTTAGTTAACTATTTGCATATTTATTTTTTATTAATATTAATCTTCAATTAAAAAGATTGTCGTATATGATAATGGACGACACTTCACGGCTGAAGGTGAACAAATCGTTGGTTGTACATCATTGCTGCATGTAACAATTTTTTTTATACAAGGTAAGAAAAATAGAGGATCAGTTTTGATCGACCTAGAGCATCCTTACGGATGAGGTCTTCAACATCGGCTGGAATTCTGCTTACACCAATGATTGAGCTAAGTCCATGCCGTGCGATTTTGTCAGCAATAGTGTAGATTTTCCTAAAGATGTGATGAACGGTAGAGTGCGTGAATCCTGATATCATATTAGATATGTCAAGGATGGTCATATCCAACTCCCATGGAGGCTTCCAAATCTAATTGATCGTATTTGTTAACATCAAATTGGCTCCTTCAATCTCTATGGATGTCGCATCTACCTCCTTGGCCATTTTAAGACCCTCACGTAAAGTGATAGCATGAATTATTGTCTATATTTTGGGGCCTGTTTAGACGTTTTATCTTCAATAATCTGCATGTTTGGATGTATATTATGTGATTATATTGTCGTTTCATCTACCTTTGCGGGAATCGAGGTTTACACCAAGTTTCGTTGTAATCGTAGGTAAAATGGCACATTTTGGACTAAAATGGAGCAAAAGGAGCTAAGGAGTCATTGGAGCTACATTCAGGAGCTTAAGGAATAATCCAGGAATCATGGAATTGGATTAAAGATTCATTTTGGACCAGATTTGAGAGATTTCACATTCAGTTGTGATTCACCTCGGTTGACTACAGAGTCACCTCGACCGAGGTGATCCAGAGGAGTCGACTCGACCGAGGCGAACACCTTGGACGCGGCAAGGATATTTTATTCTTGGCTGAGATCTTTTATCTTTGGAAAGAGGATCTTATATTTTTGGGCTGGATTCCTGGAAGGAAGAAGATAAGTTAGCTCATATATTTTACTTGTTTTTATGGGAAGAGATCTTTCTAAGATATCTTATCTTTGGAGGGTAATTTTCCTATAAAAAGGGTTGGATTTTCCACAAATCTGATCGTGCTTAGACATCCGCTAACAGCTGAAGATCCTACATACATCGAAGATCCGCTACAGCCATACTCCAGTTGGGAGATTTGAAGAACCTTTTTGAAGGTTGAAGGAAGAAAGTCTATAGCTTTTATAGCTTTTTGAAGGGTTTTTGTAAGATCACCTTAGATTCCCTTCTTTGTTGATTGTCTTGTTGGATTTTAATCCAAAGAACGCTTGTTGTTTTGATAATTGATTCAGTTATTGAAGCCTTTCTCTTAAGGTTTTCTTGTTCAATTATTCTCTTTCTTCCCATATACTTGATTATTGCTTTCATGATGATGAGTGGCTAATTTCTTTGTGCGATTCTAGGGTGATTGGCTGAAGGTTGTGGGAAAAACAATGATAGAATAATCTTAATCACAGTAGGACCCTGAAAGCTCGAGTCTTTATCCTTAACCCTAAGCATCTCGCTCAGTCGATGAACATCTCGGCCGGGGTGGAATTCTTCTGACCGAGGTGACTTATCTGATCCGAAACTGAGAGTTAAGTGTTAGAGTTTGCCAAATCCTATCCTTATTACACCTTTCCTGGTTCAATGCAAGCCTAGGATGAGACTTACCCGGTAATTCCTTTGTTTGTTTACCTAAGATCATAAGTGTAGGTAATAAAGGTTTATCCTTTATTAGGGTTTGAGTGTGCTTTCATCCCATCTATGTGAGTTAGCCTGAGACTTACCCGGTAAAGGTTGATTCTATTCCCTTAGGTGGTGTGTTAGTTTGAGGTTATAGTTCCTTCCCTTAATTCCTTGAGACTTACCCGGTAATAGGAGTTACGGTTTGGAAATAGTGAGTAGTGAGACTTACCCGGTGATCTATTCCACTTTAGTAACACCTTCCTTATGCAAAAATCTCAGCTTTGTCCGCTTATCTTTAGATCTTGAGTTGGAACCACAACTAGATGCTTTAATCCCTGGAATTGCATATTTCCTTAATTGACTTTTTATCATCCTTGATTGTTTTAATCGCTTTTGTGGTTAGTAATTACATAAGCTTACCTATTCCGACTTTGTTTCACTAAGTCCCTGTGATCGACCTCTGGAATTCCTTGATTTTACTACGATTGACCCGTACACTGCGGGTTCGCATCCTTGTTTTAAGCTTACATCTAGGGTTATAAATTTAAAGCTTGCACACACCGTTTGGAGCGAACATAAAGCAAAAGCTCCAGCCTCTAGTACTGATTCGGCATTGCATCTGCCATTACCTATAGCGATAGGAATGACAAAGTGATTTTTAATAATAAAACCAAAAGTAAATCGATCCAATGAATTACTTGAGGCGTCACAATTCAGTTTGACATACTGATTTTGTGGTCTCTTCCATTTTATGTTTCTAGTTTTTCTTCTATGTTTAGAGTTTTTCATGTTGTTTGTTGTCACTTTAGAGTTTGCCTTGTCCCACACAATAATTTGGTTTATAGCTAGAAGATTTAAATTTTGCGGTGCTTTTATTTTGTTAAAGATGACTTTGTTTCTAGCCATCCAAATGTTCCACCATATAACCATAAGATTTCTTAGTTCCGATGGGCTGATTTTTCCTTGTATTTCGGAAAGAATGTCACTAATGGCTCATTTATCAATGTCACAATTATGTAAAATAGATGCGACTTTTTGGTTATAGATGGTCTTCAAGCTATATTGACACTTAAGGAAAATATGTTTGGTGTTTTATGTATGGTGATTACAAAATTTACAATTCATCACTACATAAATTTTTTGTTTGTCTAGATTTTGTTTGGTCGGTAATTCTTCTAATGCCAACTTCCACAGAAAATTTTTAATTTTGGACATTATGTTGATTTTTCAAATTCACGTTTTATCTGTGGTTACCCCCACCTCCGTTTTTGAATCATTTCCATTGCCGATTTAGTTGAGTATCATCCTTCATCATTGGCCGTCCAATATAACCTATCTCTAATATCGTTCACGAGAGGGTTATACTTTTTAATTTTTTTGATAATGTTGTTAGGCAAGAGAGTGCCTAACCAATTTACATTTTGGTGATTCCATTTTTATCTGTAATGTAGAAGGCGGTGAGTTATGTCGAATTTATTAGTGCTTTCTTAGTCACAATGTCTTGTAGTGGTTTATCGGAAATCCATATGTCTTTCCAAAATCTCACCGTTTGTCCATCTCATACATTCCACCGGAGACCTTTGTCAAAATCTTCTTTCAATTTTATTAGAATATTTCTCCATTGCCACGATGTGTTTTTTCTACATACGTAATTCTAGAGGCATAGGCCTTTGAGGTATTTTCTTCGACTACTTCCGGGCCAACCATAATTTTCCAAAGAAGTTTCATCTGTAATGCTTTATTCATGTCTTTGGATTTCCTAATTTCCGTTCCACCAAGGGTTCTTGGTTTACAGATTTTATCTCAACTAATTAGCGGATGAAAGTTGGGTCCCTTATTCCAAAAGACACTTCTGTTTATTTGGTCTAGATCGTGGTGGATGCTTGTTGGCAACATATATGCTTGCATAAGGTAACTTGGTTTTGTATTCAAGTTCGCTTTTATAAGCGTAATTATACCTTCTTGAGATATAGATGATGCTTTCCATTTTGTAAGTTGTTGTTTAGACTTTATTATGACAGTGTTAAAAATGTCCTTATTCACTCTACCGTTAATGATGGGGCATCCGAGATATTGTTCGAGGTTAGTTGTTGCGTTAATGCCAGTACTGATGAAGACCACCTCGGTCCAGGTGCAGTCGAAGAACACTTCGGCCGAGATGCCAACCGAGGTGGAGCCACAGAAAGCGGAGGAGAAAACTGAAGTTTATATTCCACCTCCTGCATATAAACCACCACTTCCATTCCCCCAGTCAAGGGCCAGAGCACATCTAGACAAGCACTTTGGTAAGTTCCTTGACTTGATGAATAAACTACACATTAACATTCCTTTCCTTGATGCTATTCTAGGGATGCCCGCCTATGGGAAGTTCTTGAAAGAGATCCTATCAAGGAAGAGGAAGCTGGAAGACTTTGGTGAAGTAAGGATGACATCTAAATCCTCGGAGCTTATTCAAATCATGAAGGAGAAGATGCCACCCAAGTTAAGAGATCCCGGCTCATTTTGCATTCCCATTCAAGTTGGGGATGTCACTTGTGAAGCCTTATGTGATCTAGGAGCCAGCGTGAGCATCATTCCGCTGGAGCTATGTGCTAAGATCGGACTTGGAGAGCCCAAGCCGGTTAAGATAAGGTTATACATGTTCAGGGATGAAATTTCACGAATTTTATCATTTGTGAAATTAAATAAAAGACATGAAATTACCCATAAATATTTTTGGTGTGTTTGATTTCTTATTGTTATTTTTCTTAAAAAATAATGAAGAAGGCTTCTATAAAAATTCCCAAAGGCCAAAATATTGTTCAAAAGCCTAAAATTACAAAAGGTCGATTTAGCTCATGAGATGCCAGATAATAAATTGGAAAATTGGACCAAACAAAATAAAACTAAAAGCATCCTGAAATTGGGTAGTTTTTTCATCCTATGGTTTTAATTGAAAAATAAATATTTATTAATAATTTAAAAGATGATTGGAGTTAGTGGGGTTAGTGGGTAGTTTACTCCGTAACTTACCCCACCCATTCTATAAAAGGAAGAGAGATTGAAGAAAAAAAAAGGGGATCGAAAGAATTTGAAGAAAAGGGGAAAATACGTAAGGCAGAAGGATTGAAGAAAAGAAAGTAACCAAAGAAGCCATAAACGTGCAGTGGTGCGATAGTAAAAAGCTACTTTACACCCTTCTTTCTTGTTTTGATCAGAACAAAGTAAGTGTAAAGATGATCTCTTTTTCTTAATCAACTTGATTTGAAAAGTCAAATCATACAGCAAAGTTGTATTGTATTTTAAAGTGGCTTTCAAAGTTCTTAATTTCATTCCATTTCTTGGATTACTTTAACTTTAATCTTGTTTCAAAATCTTCCGCTTTTACTGATGCTTTTGAGTTTCAAAGTCTCCTCCTTCCTTGGTCGATCGCAAAACCTGCACTCGTTCGGAATCAAGGGAATATCGTTGTTGTAAAATTTGCGGTTGATCGAAAGTAATTACTTTCGATCGCAGCATCTAAACCATAGTTGATTGGAAGTAATTACTTTCGATCGCTATACAAAATTCGTAGCTGGTTGGATTCACTTGATTCCTCCGCTGCAAAACCCGTAAATGCTCGGTTCAATGGCTAGGATCGACACTGAGAAGAAGGAAAAGATAAAATGATGAATCTGAATGGAAACTAAAAGGCATGTTTGATGATGTATATATTTTACAAGAATAAAAAAAAGGAAGTCGGCGACCCAAATAAGAAGAGTTGAGGATAAAGATATCTTTAGATCCAATTCTTGTTTATTTGTTGAGCATTGATATCCATTTGTGCCTAATATGGGGAGAAAACACATAATTAAGTAAATTAACTTATACCCATTTGTTTCTTCTCCTCTAGTTATGCAATTCACGCCGCATATGTCCAGACATTCATTCATATACAATACCCCATCACTTTATCTGATACACTTCTCTCATAAGCCTTTGTTCCCCTCTGGTTATCCTCGTGCTCGATCTTATCTCGTAACCTTTTCACTGCCCTAAATGAATGCACAAAATGGGGTCAAGTTTTCTTACTTAATACTCTCTCGAATTACAAAGAAAAGGAGATAATAAATTTACCTCCGACATCTTTGAGCGATCGAGTCCAATCACTTGCAAAAGCCTTTTTGCCTCTCATTTAGCCTTGTCCTCGTTTTATTTATGATTGATCTTTAACTGGGATCCTTTTCACGCTTCTTTTGATTTTGACGGAACCGCAAGCTCACCTTCAATTTCACCATGGTTGGAGCTTTGTTCTCTTGTTCTTCCTGTAAATGAAAAGTTGAAAGAAATAAAGAAAGAGAGAGAAAGTAAAAATGAGAGACAAAGTGAACAAATGAAGAAGGTAATAAGAAACAAAAAGAAAAGGAAATAAAAGTCAAAAAAATATATACATTATGCATGTACGGGGAAAAGTTCACTTGAACTTTTAAAACAAAAAATAAATTATTTTTTTTTTATTGAAAAGTGTAGCCTCTCATATTGTAGCCTGTAAAATTGTGGCGTGCAGCGGTGCTTTCACACTTTTCAAACTAAAATTTAATTTATTTATAAAATGGGACCCATTTCCTTTTTTTAAAACAAAAAGAGGGAAAAAAAAAAAACAAAACAAATCCAATCCATTTTGTAACTCATTTACGTGGAAAGTTACAACTTTTAATTCAAATATTGATTTATTTATAAAATATATCTAAATAAATAAAATTTTTGTAAAAGATAACCCATAAAATAGGTTATTTGTAAAAGTGATCCTATTAAGATAAAGTCTTAATAAACAGGATCATAAATTTACGATTATCTATCGTAATTAAATATTTATATATAAAACTTAACGAAATCAAAATATAAATTTTGTTCATGTAGAACTACGTAAGGACTTGCGCCACTCAAATGGCTACGTAGGTAACCCGATACCAAGTTTAAAATATTATCGGGTACAGTCGCAAATCAAATTCAAATTATCTTTCATTGTAGAACTACGTAAGGACTTGCGCCACTCAAATGGCTACGTAGGTAACCCGATACCAAGTTTAAAATATTATCGGGTACAGTCGCAAATCAAATCCAAATTATCTTTCATAGTCTAACTACGTTATGACTTGATACTCGTTTTGAGTTACGTAGGAAATCCGATCTCAAATTAAATTGGATTCAGTCGATCCGTCCAAGTAAAGTATAATTAAACTCAAACCTTGGACTTAAAAAATCAAAATTCGTCAAAAGAACTACGTATGATTTGATTCCGTTTTTACGGATACGTAGGAAATTTAATACAAAAGGATACGTATTAAATTCAATCGCAAAACATATTTTTTTGACTTTTATATGAAATGAAAGTCATAAAGTTAAATTTTTATTAATTTAATACAAAAGAATATGTATTAAATTAAATCACAAAATATATTTTCGACTTTTATATGAAATGAAAGTCATAAAATTAAATTTCAAACAATCCCTTTAAGAACTACGTACGACTTGATTCCTAATAAAGGATACGTAGGAAATTTGGTAAATTATAAACCAGATTCAGTCACAAGTTTTAAAATAAAATAAAATAAAATAAAATAAAATAACCTATCACTGTTCTTGATTATGTGCGTGATAGTAGGGATAAATTAAGCAACCCTTCCTAGAAGGTGGGTTTAATTTAATCCTTTGATGCATGATCGAGATATAAATGCCATGCAAATGATAGTTGAATCATCGTCTAGGCAACCCTTCCTAGAAGGTGGGTCGGGACTTTGATTCTTTGATGCATGAAAACACCGCACGGAACTACGTGAGACTTGATCCTCTTTAAAGAGGTACGTAGGCAACCCGTCCAAAAACGGGTGCAGTCCAAATCACCAAAACCAACCAAATATCGGTATTTATATAACTTAGAATCAAAAGGTCAAAAAGAGAGGGTCGAACTCAAATAAAAATAAATAAATAAAATGTGTTTTGTAAATTTGTATTTGAATAAAACATAAAATGTGTTTTGTAAATTTATGTACATTTTTACTCAACAATACATGGCGGACCGCTCCATTACCCATCCCGTGGGAATTTTGGAAGACGTTCCGGTCAAGTTAGGTAACTTCTATTTACCTATAGATTTTGTTGTGCTTGATATTCCCGCAGATTATCCTGTTCCTATCATTCTCGGGAGGCCATTTCTAGCAACTTCGGGTTGCAATGTGGATTGTAAGAACGCCAAGCTGAAATTCAATATTGGCGGGGATGAAGTGGAATTCGCATTACTTGCGGCTATGAAAAGAGAGCAGCTAGGAGATGATATCTTCAACATCTATGACGAAGAAGAATCAAGAGAATTGGTGAGCTCTATCCTTATTAACGATCCACTTGAGAAAGTTATTAGTTTTAGCTTAATGGATGAAGGTATAGATTCTTCTTGTGATGCAGATATACGGAGCTTGAAGGCGCTGGATGAAGATCCAGGAGCTAAAACTGAGAAACTAACCCAGGAGACGAAGATCTCCGGTTTCGGTTCCGGTTACAGTACCTCGACCGAGGCACTTTCTGGACCAAGCGAGGCGACTGAAGAACATCTCGGTCAACGCCTCTGCGCCTCGACCGAGGTCGAAGGCGAGATGTTGTCAACTGAGACTACTGAAAATAACAAACTTCTTACTCCCTTCTCTGACATTCATCCTCAGTTGGTGGAACATTCTCTCCACCAACTTTCTGATAATAAAGAACCTTGGTATGCTGATATTTTTAATTATCTTGTTTGCCAGGAAACACCACCCGGATTGACGTACGCTCAATGAAAGAAATTCTTCAAGGACGTACGCTATTACTACTGGGATGAACCGCTGCTATTCAAGCGCGGGCCGGATGGGATGCTTCTAAGATGCATTCCAGAAGATGAAGTTAATAGCGTCATACGGCATTGTCACTCACTTCCTTGTGGAGGACATGCTAGCGCTAACAAGACATGCGCTAAGGTATTACGTTCCGGTTTCTTTTGGCCTACATTATTTAAAGATGTGCAATCGTTTGTTGTCTCTTGTGATGCATGTCAAAGAACAAGGAATTTATCTAGGAGGAACGAAATGCCACTTAATAACATTCAAGAGGTGGAAATCTTTGATGTATGGGAAATAGACTTCATGGAACCTTTCCCATCATCCGGAGGAAACCTCTATATTCTTCTAGCAGTTGATTACGTCTCTAGATGGGTTGAAGCCATTGCTTCTCCCACTAATGACGCCAAGGTGGTTGTGAAGTTCTTTAACAGGATATCTTTCCACGTTTTGGAACTCCATGTATCATCATCAGCGATGGAGGGACGCATTTCATCAACCGGAAGTTTAAGGAACTTCTATCGAAGTATGGGGTGACCCACAAGGTAGCAACCCCTTATCACCCTCAAACTAGTGGACAGGTCGAGATCTCAAATAGAGAAATTAAAGCAATTTTGGAGAAGACCGTCTCTAGGATGAGGAAGGATTGGTCCATGAAATTGGACGACGCTCTTTGGGCCTACAAGACCGCATTTAAGACTCCCATTGGTACCACCCCTTATAATTTGGTATATGGGAAGTCTTGTCACTTGCCCGTTGAATTAGAACACAAAGCATATTGGGCGATCAAATGGTTGAACTTCGACATCAAGGAAGCCGGCGAGAAGCGGCTATTGGATATCAACGAGCTGGAGGAGCTGCGTTTGAACAATTATGAGAATGCCAAAATCTATAAAGAAAGGACGAAGAAATGGCATGACAAGCGCATCATCCCTAAGGAGCTTAAAGAAGGAGACTTAGTTCTACTCTTCAACTCCCGCCTCCGCCTCTTTCCAGGTAAGTTGAAATCTAGATGGACCGGACCTTATGTTGTGAAACATGTTTTTCCTCATGGTGCAGTTGAGATTTGGGGCGAAACGAGTGGAAGCTTCAAGGTCAATGGTCATAGACTTAAGAAATACAAACCGGAAGTTCCGGTTGAGGAGGTTGCACCACTATACCTCGTTTAAGAGACGCCGTACGGTCTAGCTTGCGACCTTAAATCAAGCACTTCTTGGGAGGCAACTCAAGGTATTGCTTTCTTTTCCCTTTTTCTAGTCTAGCTTAGATAATTTGCTTTTGCTTTGCTTTGTTTTGTTTTTGGCGTCCTAGACAGACAACAGGTGACGTCTAAGGAAGGAATACAACCCAGGAGCACAACTGGAAGGACAGAAGTTCGAGAATTCGAGAAGACGGAGTATGATTGAGACACATCTCGGTTGCTGTCACAGCACCTCGACCGAGATGATTCTTGAGCAACCGAGGCGACTAGGGTTTCTGAAGATCCATCTCGGTCCAGTCGAGACCATCTCGACCGAGGTGACAGCAGTTCCAGAAAAGGGTATAAAAGGGGACTGAGATTTCTCTCTCCTCTCTTTACCTTCTCCTCGACTGCGGCACGTCTTTCGCCTCGCTTCGCCATTCTTCGCTCGTTTTCGACGATTCTTGCTTCCAAACTACTAAGAAAGGGTAGAGGATCACAGTGCAAGTGCTAATCTGCAAGAAAAACGAGTCAATCGACCGAATCGAGGTAAATATTGAAAAAACCCTAACCTCGTCTTTCTCCACTGTTTTCCCTCGATTTGGGCTCTAGTTGCCCCTGCATTTGCTGAGAAACAGATTAAGTACCCCATAGGAACCTGTTGTAGTGATTTTGGGGGAAAAGAACTGGATTTTTGAGGGAATCGTTCGCACAGTTTTTCGCCTCGGTCCAGTCGGCATGTGCCTCGGCCGAGGTGTTCTACAGAGTTGTCAGGCCGACCGAGGTGTTCTGACAGGTTTCAAAAAACATGAGTTCAGATAGACAGCTGGTCTTGAGGGACAGATCTTCTCCTTCCCCTTCTTCTTCTTCCCGCCGCACGAGACTGGTGATCCACGAGAGACACCAGGTTGATTATGACCGCATAGCGGCCCGTCCAGTGATTGCACCCCGCTTCCTGGACATTTTTGCCTTTGACTGCCTCCATGTGGATGAAGATCTGAGACGTATGATCTCTATGGTGGGGCTAGATCAGTTCACTGAGATCCGCGCTCCTGCTTACTTAGAGCCTACCCTGGAGTTTGTTAGCTCCTTCACTTACCTTCCCACTGAGCGTGCCGTGAAGTACCGGTTGTTGAACCGGAATTATTTAGTTCCTCTAGACTACTGGCGGGATATCTTTGGTTTCCCGGCCCCGACTGCTGCTGATTTTCCCTCCCGAGCTGTAGCTAGGGAGTTCTGGGGACAGATTGCTCACGTAGTTGAGCATGCAGATAGATGGCGCCTTGGAGACTTCAGGGAGCGTATTATATTTCATCCTGCCTTCAGACTAGCTCACAGGATATTCAGTGAGACTCTTCTGGCGCGTACTGAGACGCCCCAAAAGGTCAGACAGGGTGAGCTGTTTAGCCTATACTGCATGGTGACTGAAGGGATTTCAGATTTTGGACTTATGCTGGCAGAGGATCTGCATAAGATCAAGGCCAAGGCGAAGGGCGACATCTGTTGTGGAGGCATTGTGACTCACATAGCGAGTTACCAGGATATGGACCTCAACGCTTGTACCATGGTGGCGGCTGCCAAGCCGCTTGGACTTCAGGAGATGATCACTCGGAGGATACTGGTTCCCCGAAGACTCACTACACCATATGTGGCTATGCCATGGGAACCTACTGCACCACAGGGGATTAGATGGTCGGCTCAGTTCTCCGTATTTGATCCACACTACTGGCAGACTGCGTGGATCCCATTCATGGAGGATGCTAGAGAGGCAGTAGCTGCACCAGCTGAGGAGGATGAGGTTGAGGAGGTTGCTGCTGATGATGATGATAGGGATGGTGGAGTTCCTATGGATACGGGCACTGATACTGCTGGGACGAGTGCGCCGGTCATCGATTTGGATGATGACGAGACTGAGACCGAGCCGGCTGCATCACCAGTACGCCCTGCTAGGCGTAGGGTACGCCGACAAAGAGATCCAAATGCTCACCGTCGGATTGATGATCTGACGGATCAGATGATCGATTCATATGCTGCCTTGTCCTTGGATATCCGTGAGATGCAGGAGAGACAGCATTACCAGCACGTGATGGCTGAGATTCAGTTTCAGCATATCATGGGCTATCCTTTCGACCCATCTCAGTATCCGTACGTGTCACCACCACCACCACCACCGGATCGGGATTATTGAGAGCTTGCAGGATTTTCTTTCTTTATTTATTATGCAGCTCAGCTATGTCCGGTGAGTACTTTATTTTCTTAGACTTATTTTGACCCACTGGGACAGTGTGTCCCAAGTATGGGGTGTTAATGTATTATTCGACTCTTATGGATGTATGACTCGACTTTATCAGATATTTATGCTTTATTTTGCTTCTATGGTTTTATCTGAGATTACATGCATGCATACAGGTTATTTGATTGAGAAAAACGTCAAAAACTGGACATAAAAAAAATACATATTTTTTTTTGACCTCGACCGGGATGGTTCTGGCCAAACGAGGTACTTCACCTCGGCTGACTTAGAACACCTCGACCGAGGTGGTTTAACTGAGAGTTTTCGAAACGTTTTGTGCTTCTTATCTGGATATGATCTCAGTGAAGATCTTGTTTCCTGACTGGTTTTGAAATATTTATATGTTTGAAAGGCTTTATGATATGTTAAAGTTGTTAAATGCTTTGTTTGAAATTTTGGCATGTTTAATACTTTGTTTTTATCCAAATTATGTTGAATTTGAAGGTTGACACCACATTATGAGTTCTCTCACTTTCTTCCTGGAAAGACCAAGGCAATTCATTCTCTTCTCTTCTTCTTCTTGATCATGCTTTAGCCCCTCATATACAGATTTGCCTCCCTTTACCTATCCGGGAATTTGGAAGCAAGAAAGTGAAAAGCAGGTGAAAGAAAAGTTGAGAAGTTGGCTGGAAGTGAAAGTGTTAGAAAGTAATAAATAGGTTTGGGGAAGTCAATCATGATAATGAGTAACTCGGCACCATTCACATAGCCGGGTGTTTGTGTCTTGCCAAAGTCGGATTGAGCGATATTCCTAACGGGTCATGGTATGTGCATCAAGGGTTTGATGCATCTCAAGAAATTGATGATTGCTGATTTCCTAGGCTTCGGTTATTGTGCACCTCTGTCCATGCATCCCAAAAAGTAAAGTAAAAAAAGAAAAGTGTGAAATAAGCAAAGCTTATTGGTGGATGATGTTGAAAGTCAAGTGAAAGTGAAGTGATATCCTTTTCCCAGATTCTAGCACCACATTACCTTCTATACATCCCTACCTTACACGTTTCTTGACCTTTCTTTTGGGAAGCCCTTGAGACCTCGAGCTTGTTGATTGACTTAGTGGTTTAAACTGGATTATACATGATTAATTTCGATGATTATGATTTATTATGCATTCTATGCTTTTATGCAAAGACGAACAACTTTCTTATATTTATAAAATGTTTTAAGCATATTTTGATTTTAAATTCCATGAAGTATTCTCTTAGAGCGATCTATGATTGTATCACACCATCAAAATGTTTTAAAGGACTTTTTCATCGATTTCCAGGACTAATAATCCATTCTATCTTGTATTTTATATGCAGAACTTGCTTGGGGACAAGCAGGGGCTAAGTATGGGGTATTTTGATAGCATGAATTATTGTCTATATTTTGGGGCCTGTTTAGACGTTTTATCTTCAATAATCTGCATGTTTTGGACTAAAATGGAGCAAAAGGAGCTAAGGAGTCATTAGAGCTACATTCAGGAGCTTAAGGAATAATCCAGGAATCATGGAATTGGATTAAAGATTCACTTTGGACCAGATTTGAGAGATTTCACATTCAGTTGTGATTCACCTCGGTTGACTACAGAGTCACCTCGACCGAGGTGATCCAGAGGAGTCGACTCGACCGAGGCGAACACCTTGGACGCGGCAAGGATATTTTATTCTTGGTTGAGATCTTTTATCTTTGGAAAGAGGATCTTATATTTTTGGGCTGGATTCCTGGAAGGAAGAAGATAAGTTAGCTCATATATTTTACTTGTTTTTATGGGAAGAGATCTTTCTAAGATATCTTATCTTTGGAGGGTAATTTTCCTATAAAAAGGGTTGGATTTTCCACAAATCTGATCGTGCTTAGACATCCGCTAACAGCTGAAGATCCTGCATACATCGAAGATCCGCTACAGCCATACTCCAGTTGGGAGATTTGAAGAACCTTTTTGAAGGTTGAAGGAAGAAAGTCTATAGCTTTTATAGCTTTTTGAAGGGTTTTTGTAAGATCACCTTAGATACCCTTCTTTGTTGATTATCTTGTTAGATTTTAATCCAAGGAACGCTTGTTGTTTTGATAATTGATTCAGTTATTGAAGCCTTTCTCTTAAGGTTTTCTTGTTCAATTATTCTCTTTCTTCCCATATACTTGATTATTGCTTTCATGATTATGAGTGGCTAATTTATTTGTGCGATTCTAGGGTGATTGGCTGAAGGTTGTGGGAAAAACAATGATAGAATAATCTTAATCACAGTAGGACCCTGAAAGCTCGAGTCTTTATCCTTAACCCTAAGCATCTCGCTCAGTCGATGAACATCTCGGCCGGGGTGGAATTCTTCTGACCGAGGTGACTTATCTGATCCGAAACTGAGAGTTAAGTGTTAGAGTTTGCCAAATCCTATCCTTATTACACCTTTCCTGGTTCAATGCAAGCCTAGGATAAGACTTACCCGGTAATTCCTTTGTTTGTTTACCTAAGAACATAAGTGTAGGTAATAAAGGTTTATCCTTTATTAGCCTGAGACTTACCCGGTAAAGGTTGATTCTATTCCCTTAGGTGGTGTGTTAGTTTGAGGTTATAGTTCCTTCCCTTAATTCCTTGAGACTTACCCGGTAATAGGAGTTACGGTTTGGAAATAGTGAGTAGTGAGACTTACCCGGTGATCTATTCCACTTTAGTAACGCCTTCCTTATGCAAAAATTTCAGCTTTGTCCGCTTATCTTTAGATCTTGAGTTGGAACCACAACTAGATGCTTTAATCCCTGGAATTGCATATTTCCTTAATTGACTTTTTATCATCCTTGATTGTTTTAATCGCTTTTGTGGTTAGTAATTACATAAGCTTACCTATTCCGACTTTGTTTCACTAAGTCCCTGTGATCGACCTCTGAAATTCCTTACTTTTACTACGATTGACCCGTACACTGCGGGTTCGCATCCTTGTTTTAAGCTTACATCTAGGGTTATAAATTTAAAGCTTGCACACACCGTTTAGAGCGAACATAAAGCAAAAGCTCCAGCCTCTAGTACTGATTCGGCATTGCATCTGCCATTACCTATAGCGATAGGAATGACAAAGTGATTTTTAATAATAAAACCAAAAGTAAATCGATCCAATGAATTACTTGAGGCGTCACAATTCAGTTTGACATACTGATTTTGTGGTCTCTTCCATTTTATGTTTCTAGTTTTTCTTCTATGTTTAGAGTTTTTCATGTTGTTTGTTGTCACTTTAGAGTTTGCCTTGTCCCACACAATAATTTGGTTTATAGCTAGAAGATTTAAATTTTGCGGTGCTTTTATTTTGTTAAAGATGACTTTGTTTCTAGCCATCCAAATGTTCCACCATATAACCATAAGATTTCTTAGTTCCGATGGGCTGATTTTTCCTTGTATTTCGGAAAGAATGTCACTAATGGCTCAATTATCAATGTCACAATTATGTAAAATAGATGCGACTTATTGGTTATAGATGGTCTTCAAGCTATATTGACACTTAAGGAAAATATGTTTGGTGTTTTCTGTATGGTGATTACAAAATTTACAATTCATCACTACATAAATTTTTTGTTTGTCTAGATTTTGTTTGGTCGGTAATTCTTCTAATGCCAACTTCCACAGAAAATTTTTAATTTTGGACATTATGTTGATTTTTCAAATTCACGTTTTATCTGTGGTTACCCCCACCTCCGTTTTTGAATCATTTCCATTGCCGATTTAGTTGAGTATCATCCTTCATCATTGGCCGTCCAATATAACCTATCTCTAATATCGTTCACGAGAGGGTTATACTTTTTAATATTTTTGATAATGTTGTTAGGCAAGAGAGTGCCTAACCAATTTACATTTTGGTGATTCCATTTTTATCTGTAATGTAGAAGGCGGTGAGTTATGTCGAATTTATTAGTGCTTTCTTAGTCACAATGTCTTGTAGTGGTTTATCGGAAATCCATATGTCTTTCCAAAATCTCACCGTTTGTCCATCTCATACCTTCCACCGGAGACCTTTGTCAAAATCTTCTTTCAATTTTATTAGAATATTTCTCCATTGCCACGATGTGTTTTTTCTACATACGTAATTCTAGAGGCATAGGCCTTTGAGGTATTTTCTTCGACTACTTCCGGGCCAACCATAATTTTCCAAAGAAGTTTCATCTGTAATGCTTTATTCATGTCTTTGGATTTCCTAATTTCCGTGCCACCAAGGGTTCTTGGTTTACAGATTTTATCTCAACTAATTAGCGGATGAAAGTTGGGTCCCTTATTCCAAAAGACACTTCTGTTTATTTGGTCTAGATCGTGGTGGATGCTTGTTGGCAACATATATGCTTGCAGAAGGTAACTTGGTTTTGTATTCAAGTTCGCTTTTATAAGCATAATTATACCTTCTTGAGATATAGATGATGCTTTCCATTTTGTAAGTTGTTGTTTAGACTTTATTATGACAGTGTTAAAAATATCCTTATTCACTCTACCGTTAATGATGGGGCATCCGAGATATTGTTCGAGGTTAGTTATTGCGTTAATGCCAAGTTGTGACTGAATTCTTCTTTTGTTGTTCTGGTCAATGTTTGGGGAAGTTTTGAATGCTGATTTATGATAATTTATGACATGTCCTGAAACGTCACAATAGTCAGTTAGAGTCGATAGAATTTTGTTACTAGCTTCTGATGTGGCCTTTGTGAAGATAGTTATGTCATCCGCAAAGACTAAGAATGGGATTCTTGACCCATTTTTTGTTATGGGAGGACCTAACGATTTAGGATTCTCATTAGTCATATTTTTATATTTCTAGCCAAAATTTCCGCACACACATTAGAAAGCAAATGAAGTAAGGGATCTCCTTGCCGAAGCCCTCTTTGTGGGACAAAAATCGTTGTGGGGGAGTCGTTTACTAGTATGGAATAAGAGATCTCATCGCTCACTACTCCCCCCACAACGATGAGAACATTATCACGGATCACTTTGATGCCCCATCGTTGTGGGGGGGGGGGGGGGTCGTTTACTAGTGTGGGACAAAAATCGTTGTGGGGGAGTCGTGAGCGATGAACTTATGATTAGTTTGTTTGAGAACTTTTCTTGTGGTAAAGAAACTTTACACTTCCCGAGCCACTATTGGCCCAATGATTTGCCAATAGTTTTGATAGAATCCAGCTGACATACCATCAGGACCCGGCGATTTATCACTACCAATATCAAAAAGGACATCTTTAATTTCCTTAGTGGAGAAAGGCATTGTTAGGATCTTATTTCCATTTTCAGAAATTTCCGATTGGATGACTTCTAATTGTTTTTAAAGTTTGTGGTGGTCTATTGCTGAGGCTTGAAACCGGTATTTGCAATCTTGTAAGAATTACTCAATAATTTCATTTTCTTTGTACACAATCGTACCATCATTTGCGGTAATCGTAGTGATGATTTTCTTATTTCTACCCGTATCTTTTTTATGGTGGAATTTTGTATTCTTATCTCCTAGTTGTAAATTATTTGTCTTAGCTCTTTGCACCCAATACTTATGTTAATAGACTAATAGACATTCTCTTTTCCTAGTTAATCTGGTAATTTTATCATTAATAATTTGGTTGAAAGATGCAAAGTTTTGTTTTTGGAGCGCTTCAATCTTACCAACAACATTTTGTAGTTGCTTATGAATATTCCCAAAATTTTCTCGGCTCCATTGCTTTAACTTTTGTTTGAGGAGATTTTTTTTTGCGAGGTTGAACATGTGGGTACCTGGGATTTGAGTTCTCGAAACTTGTTTAACAAGATTCTCACAATCTTGTCTTTGTATCCACATAGATTCAAACCTGAAGGATTTATTCTTGAACTTTGTATGTTTATTTTGTAGGTGGATGGATATCATACAGTGGTCAGACGTAGTAAAGGCATGATTTCTCGTATCAATTCTACGGTATTCTTGAATGATTTTTATAGATGTCAATGTTCTGTCCAATTTTTCATACGTGTTATCAACTCCTTTTTTATTTTTTCAAGTGAATTCATTACCTTTGGTTGGTAGATCGACTAGACTAAATTGTTGTGAGATTTGTTGTAATCTGTCAAATTTACTATTAGAGAGAGCTGCCCCCCTCCTTTTTGTCTGCTGGTTCCAGTAGTTCGTTATGATCGACAATCAATAATATCGATTTATTTGTAGCATTCAATTCAAAATTAGCCTGGTCCAAAATTTATTTTTTTGTTTGTTTGTTGGTAGTGCGTAAGTGAAGAATGTCATAGTTTCAAAATTCTTAAGGAGGTTTGTGTATTGAATTATCAAAAACATGACATGGGGTTTAATTATTTCAATTTGTTCATCTTGTAGTTGATAGTCCTTCCAAAGAAGACATAATCCCCCGCTATATCCCACAGACGGAATTAAAAAAAAATATATCAAAACCCGCGTTTTTCCATAACATTTCATCAGGTTCCACCCTTGATTTTGTTTCGGCTAGCATAATTATTTAGATGTGTTCACTTTTACATGTTAGATTGATGTCAGTCCAAAAATTCTTTCTTTTTTTTTCATACCCCTACAATTCCAAAAGGCGATCTTCATTAATATTTTATACTTTGTGGGGAAGTAGTGATCCCTTTGTTCCTACCCTTAGTTACTAACTTATCACTTTCTCAAAAGCCGAATATTGAAGTTTATCTTTTCCCGTATTTTTATTCTGACTCGGAAATTGCGGCGTAGGATCAAAGAGTTGCGGTTTCAATAGAAGGGGTGATATGCATCCATGTTTCCTGTTATGACTCATGATCATCAATCCACTTTAATTTTGACAATTTGTTAGTTTTGATGGTAATGTTGTTTCCACAACTTTTGTTGTCACTGTAAGCATTATATATACTGATGTTTATCACCATGATTATTCCAACATTGGTAATTTTAGTCCCAGTACATATGTTATGCCATGTTTCGGCGGAACCATAAGTGCATAGCTTTGATGAATTTGATTATCAATCTCATAATTAGGATCGTTGTATGTAACATTTGTTATACATACACAAACGCACAAATATGTACCTAATATTGATTATATCGTAATTAAATAGATCCAATTTTGGATTTATGCCCACTTCCCATCATTGGGTTATTTTGCGGCGGAGGATCCTATGAGACATGGATCAAATAGGTGGGCTTCGAAACTTTCTGTCCCGAAGACCCCACCTCAAACATTAGAGAGGTTGAGATCACTCCGCTAACAATAAGACCACATGAGCGGAGGACATCAAGTTCATGCCTTACGAAGAAAGAGTTTTAGATTTTGAGGGCGAGTTTACGGTTTCCACGTATAGAGGGACGATCTAGGTTGGAGATGTTATTGAGCCATACATTCCGGATCGGGTCCTCAGACAGTTCATATACGTACAAACCATCCCACTAGATAGGATCACCCTGTACCTCGAGATCCGTCCAACGACTGGCAACAAGGGGTACAAGGTCCGGTTTTCTTCATCTGATGATCAGTGGGCGACCAGACATGACGATAGAGCCGAGTACAACTACAGGGTCGGATTTAGCTCCTGATTTGTGGACTGTATCTCAGGATTACATGTCTTGGTTCAGTGAGCGGTGTCATCTGTTCGTATTAACCGGCTCGGTTGTATAGACTCAACCTCCAAATTGCAATCCTCTTGTTCCTATTTCGGATACCCGGGTACGTATGTACTATTTTTTTTTGTCTATTATGCAACTTAAATATCTAAATAACTACTAATAAATGTATCTTTCATTACAGAGGTTGCACATCATGCAAGCTCGGATCCGTGATCTTATCACCCGCGGTGCGCCGACTATAGAGGAGTTGTACGAGATATGACGAGTCGGTTGCACACCATATTCATGTAGCGCCGTCTTCAGTTAGGGCATTGTAGGCTAGACATGGTTGACTTTTTGTATATGTATTTTTTGGTTTGACTTTGTGTATAGGTGTTACTTTATGTATTAGTATCACTTTGTATACTGGTTTGATTTTATGATTTTATGTATTTCGACTTTAGTCACTTTCTTCTATAATCTTCAAAAACAAGAACAACACTTAGACATAAACCAAGAATAATACTTACTCATAACACAACACTTAGTCATAAAACAAGAACAACATTTTGTCATGATACAAGAACAACACTTATATCCATCATTCGTTTATTGGATCGACGTCGATGGTTATCTTTCTAGGACACTCTAGGCACCAAAAGTCATCCGACAATTTAAACCTATCACTAAAATGAATGTCCCATCCATACAGAATTGACAAGGGCGGTAAGGGTGGATCTGGTTTGGTCCAAACCTGAGAAAAAATGAATGTTACATTACACTAAGTCATTACACATAGTCATTATGGTAGGTTATTGAACAAGTTAAAAAGTGAAAGAATTTACAGCTACATAGTGATTACCACAAACAAGTGCAATTGTACGAATCTTCGTCGGAATTTTTGGTCCTCAACCGTTGTAATCATTGGTAAACATGTCTCAAGGGAACGTCCAAGTATAACCACTACACAACGATAATATGTCGTTGCTGCCAAACAAACATTTGGTATCTTCATCCAATTCTCCGGACTGCAAGGTTTAGGCTCGTTCCAAAAAGTAGATTGAATAACCTCATCAATAGGCCAACGGAAAGACGATTGTCGAAATAAAACAAATAAAGGTGAATGAATGAACATTTTTATGAACAAACAATGGTTAACGAACAAAAGAGATATTCACTATTGCGTAGAAGTCCTTCCTCATGAGCAACTTCGTAGCCAATTCCATTCGTACGATCAAATAATCTTCATCCAAATATCCTGAAATCAAGACAAGGGATCTAAATCCACAATGTTCTTCACCTTTAACATTATACACCGAGAGAATGAATGATTTCATGAACTTCTGCATCTCACCATCCTTAAAGCGGTAACCCTTAGACCGTCGGGAGATGGTTTTCTTTTCACGTGGTTCGGGCTCCTCAACCTTAATTTCAGCATAGTGACCTGGTTCGAGCTCTTGAACTTTAACTTCCGTCCGATGACTTGATTTTGGTGGGTGACACCGAGGACGTGGCGGGCCAATCCAAAACCATGCTAGAACGCACTTGGTTCTCTCCTTATTGAACGAATACCATATTTTGGTGGTCTTTCTTTAGTTCTTACCTACTACTCTGGTTCTCTCAACGTTGAAGATCCCGGATGTATCATCTCCTTATATGTTGAAGTCGTCCGCTCAATCCAATCTTTAGTAAGAAAATTTGTGTCCATCTGCTCTATGAAGTTGTTGAGTGACACAATGTTTGGATCAATGTGGACAACATCATCTACTAGAGTCGGATCCACTCTTTCTCATCTTACTTGCCTCCAATATAGATGAATCTAATCCAAATGTATTGGCTCCCGAGCCCTAATAGCAAGAAAGAACTCATGCGCGCAAGGTACTCCATGAACTTCCCTTCAATATGAATCCTGACATGTTTGACATGTTGTTATTCTCCTAATTTTATTTGCCTTGTTGTAGATCTCCAACAATATAAAGAAGCACTTATTGCTTACTTTGTTCCAGAGCAAATCGAGCAAATCAAATACCAGAATCCGCACATCCAACAACATCCTCTCGCGTGAAGTCTCTATTGACGTTTGTATATTTCCAATCTGATCATGAACCATCAAGTTGATGTCTTCATCACCAACTGAAATCCTTGCACGCTCGAACGCAACGTACTCTTCAACAAAGAGTGTACGGACTCCTACCTAAGGCCCTTTATCAATTCAATATACTATGGCAGTTTCGCAATTAGAAAACTTATAAACAAGATAGGATTAAGTTCTTACGCGTTTGTTGTCCTCGTGCCAAAGTGGAGATGCAAGTCACACCAACCTCTAACAATTGCCTCCTTGTATAAGATAAACCATGTAGTTTTCAAATACTCTACAGCCTCGGATAACTTTGTCAATGCACTTTCATCTCAGTCAAACGTCTCTCGTAACTAGCAGAAGACCTAGATTCAAAAAGATCATGGTAGTGTGATGCAAAAACTGCTTGTACTTCCTTTGATCGTGTCATCGCCCTAGATCTATGTTGAATGTTGCACTTGACATGAAATGTGCACATCACGTGCTTCACATCCGGTAAAACGACACCAAGTGCACTTATAAGTACTAGCTCTCTATCTGTCACAATCACCCCTAGTGTAACATTTTTGCACACATGTCGAAGTCTCATTAATGGCCACTCGTAGTGATTCGAATTTTTTTTAGCCAAGAAAACAAATGCTATTGTGAACGTCAACCTCGTGCTAGTGATACCGACAATCTCTAACAACGACATCATGTACCTACATAGGGCACAAAATGAAGATTGTAGTTTGTTGGATTTGAATAAAATGTACATGTAATATATAAAGACTCGTAAAATGAATGTATATAAAACTTACTTGTTCGTCTTGTATGTCTTGTCCATAATGAGACGTAAAGAAACAAGTTGAGGAGATATCTTGAATCTGGATGCTTGATGAAAAAATCTGAAACTTCATATGAATCCGGGCATCTTCTCACATCGACATAGGTGGTGACGCTGTGGGGGTCATCCAATTGTAGTGACCTCAAAATACTTCTCGGCTTGAAACCCGACTTAAGTTCATGTCCTACCCTCCGAAATTGTTTATGCGTCAATCGGCCAACATATGTGTCCCTTTAACTACTTGGGAAGTGTATGGTTGTGCACCCTACATATAAAATGCAACGTCTATTTATCAACTTCTCTTTGTAATCCCTCAAACTCTAATGAACACCCGTATTTTCATAATTTGTGTGTTCGGCTAGACGACGACTCGACATCAGGATCAACGTTTTTCTTCTTCCGAGGGGTTACGAAACGTTCGCATGTCAGACGAAATGTAACGAAACCCCTAACATTTCTCCATGACCTACTTGTGACTAAGACCATGTTTATATTTCCTCCGATGAATCGAGACCAATCCACCATTGTCTCGCGATCGTGGAAAAAACTGCGAATTTCAAACATGCGCATATAATCTGCCCCTTCATCATGTGAATAATTCGGTAGAACCTAGTTCAGATAGAATAGAAATAAGAATCTTATTTTTCAGTTTAATTATAACGGATAATAAGTTAAAATATATCTACTTCAAAATGTCGAAGAAACTCGTCTAGCTGACTAAATTTTATATGATCGAACGGAATCATCATCTTCTCATCATCTTATGTTGTCATTTTCGGTACCTTTTTGGGAGAGTTTGTGAGTGTTGATCACTTCTTCTTTAACTCTCACTATATATTTAATAAATAACGCAACACTCGAATTACAACAGTCAAAATTATCAGATCCGGATCCTATATCCGTCACGATTACAAATTTCACGGATCTAAAATTCATAACCGTGACGACTACGAACCCGATTCTGTCATGCGTTTGCGTCCCTTGAAAATAAATTACAAACACAGCTCCCATCCCTCCGAGTCCTGAATCTCCTGACCTTCTCCCTTTCTTATTCTGGAAGAGGCCTCGTCGATCGTACCCTTCCCTGGCGACCCCAGAACTGGTTGCCGTTGCCGCTCGATGACCGCTGCCAATTTCTACACCATATCGCATCTCTGCCACCAGTGGCTCTCCCCGTTCTTTCCAACGAACTGCCACCCTCACGGCGAAAGCACTGGACTTCCTTGCTTCTACCCGCGCCAGCGGACTCACCACCATCACTGACCACACGGTAACCTCCAATTTGTTTTCTCAGCCATAAAAAGTAATCCAATCGATTTCATTCATTTTTTTTTTTGAAACTGGATGTTGTACATGAATGTGTTGATCGAATTATGTTTTTCCCAAAAAAAAGGAAAGCAATTTATGTATTCATTACTTTGATGTGAGTTGGAATCTATTGATCCAATTAGGGCACATCCAATTTCTCTCTTTTTTCCCCAGGTTGGTTCTTTGGTTTCATAATAATTAGACAAGCAGAGGATGTGATTAGTTGATCTGATATGGGATTTTCATCCTCTTGTATAACTTAAATGTTTCTACTATTGAGCTCATGTCTTGTAGTTAAGCCTCAGGATAGCAGATAATCTAAATCTGTCTTGTATAATTTTGATGTTGAGGTTCAAAAAACTTCAGGATTAAACCTTATGATTGACTACTTTAGTGGGAAAAGCAAACAGATGAAGAAACTATACTAACTTTTACTGATGTGTCATTCGGAAATGGAAACGTGCTAAACATGGAGATTAAGATTGAAGTTATATAGAATAAGATACCATGTTGACATTTCACTAATGTTGTTGACTATCTCAGGCTCATGTGTCATTGACTCAATTTACTAGTCTTGTTGCTTTTACCGACTATTGATCACTCAATGTTTTAGGAATTTGTTGTGTTAAATTGATAATCTGCACCTTGAAGTTCATTAGGACATGGAAACTTTGTTGTGCATTTCTTTCTCTTTACTATTACCCGAAGATTGTCTTGCTTCATATGTAATATATATACATTACACGAAAGTTGAAGGGATGAAGTTAAATCTTTGACTAAGGTGATAATGCATACGTAGAACCTTTGAACTAACATTAGCATTACATTAGTTTTATATGCATACTGTTATATTGGTTTTCACTTATCATATATTTTATTACAGTATTACAGGGCACAACAGGGTCATCCAATGAATTTTGGTGCCCCTGTGCTAAAATCAAATGTAGGCCTTAATATAGCCCCGGCTAGAAAGTAGCACTGGCTTCATGAACCCTGTATAGTTATGTTCAAAAACAGGAAAAATATAACAAAAAATCAAATCTAAAACTTAGGTTAATGAAGAAATTAGAATGTTGCTTAGGTTGAAGCTAAAGTAGTAATTGACAAATTGGCTCACCAAACTATAAATTTTGGTAGTCAGTAAACACTAAAATGAGCATTGATGACTTCTGTTCTATAAACAAATACAGATGATGCAAAAGAAAACTAATTTAGTTATGTGACTAGAAATAAGTTTGAGAAGAGCTGTGTGACTGTATGCATATCAAATAAATCAAATTCAAGATCCAAATAAAAACAGTCAAGCCCGAAAAATCCAGAATATACAATAATCTAACTCTAGCATTCTTTATTTTATTTCTAGTTATAAAGAAAAGAATGGATATAAAGGTAATGAGAGATTAGGAAAATGAAATTGAAACTAAATAATCTAGCTTATAGGAAATAAATTCTCACATTTCTTAGAGTTGCGAAGCAGCCAAAGAAGATGGTTTCTAGACAGTTGGAACCTGTACAATATAATGAAGAGAATTAAATGAAGAAAGATAACGGACAATGAGACAAGTTATAGTCACAGACTAGAGGATGTGGAATGTACTTCCATTTTAAGAGAAGCATGATAAACTACAAAAATTTTATAACTACAAATTGTTCATGACACATTTCCTCTTCTGATGCCTATTGGTCTCTACCATGTATGTATTGCTCTATGAAAATTGCTGGTTGGGTCTCAGTTGAGCTGAAGGCACTCTTTTATGTGTTGAACCTGTCTATGGTGCTGCATTACTGAGATAAAACACAATAGTGCATTGATCATGCGGGGAGCTTAGGAAAAGTACGATACATGGTTCAAAAATTGTCTGGAAGAACCTGAATGATTGACTTAACTACGGTTTCTTGATGTTCACTTCATGTCTCAAATTGACCATGTAAAAATACTGTCAGTCTTTTTCCCATTTAATATATTTCTGGACAATGTCAACCAAATTTGGTTCATTACATATTTCCTCAGGCACTCAACTGAAGTGTGCTAGAGTTACTTTGTGTAAGAAAATTTTCATCAATGGCTGATCCTTGGTCTGTCAATAGCCCCAGAAGAATTCTTAGTCTGTCAAAGAAGAGGGAATCTCTATCCTCACCAGACCTTGATTTCGACTCTTCTAGAATTGGCTTGTCTGGGGAGCATGGTCCCAACCCCACTGAAGTATATGGCTTTGTGGGCTCCATTACAACTGCTGTGGCTGCAGGTAAAGTTCTCTCATACCTATCATTCAGTCGTGCATTTAATTTTATGATATATGGCTTTGAATCTGTTGAAAAAACTTCTCTGGTAGTCTGGTTGAAATTTTGGTCCAATGATGAGACAATGATCCAAACTACATGAGCAATTTGTTAATCCATGATGTATCTCCTAATTAGATTTTCCCCTGCTGAGATAAACATAAATGACATTGGCTTTGAGAACATTAAACTCAGGAACTTACATATACGAGCTTCTTCTAAACTCTCTTGGACTTCATTGCATGTGAGGGAAATCACAAATATGTTAACTCACAAATATAAATTGTTATGAATCTAAACATGCCTCAACCTTTATGTTATTGAGTAAGTTGGTTCATTGCCCCATGCTGATCTCAGGTTAGTAGTTACAGAAACGATGTGGTAAGAACTGCAATAGTATTATATCTGTTGGGAACCAGCATCGTTGTTTTGCATTGTTCAAATCAATGGTTAATTTATTGTCAACTGATATCATCGTTCACTAACTGCTAAATCTCTTTTTGAAATTTGAAGGAGCTCCTTTTTTTTTTTTGCTTATTATGCAAGCCCTCCTGCCGCCATGGGGAATCTAGCTTGTCTTAATCTTACTTATGCATTGTAAAATTGTGATCCTTTTAAGGCTCTGAGAAACGTGTTCTTGTGTCTGATTAGTTATATTCTTCATTTGGGCATACCTTCCAGACCGCTTCTTGCATTCAATTGGTATCTCTTACTATCCGAGCAGGTCTGTTCGCACTTTTCTGCTCCGTATTTCATTTTTGATACATCATATGACTAATGGTTAAACAATCAAGCAGTGATGGAATACATAAGCATTTTCTTTGCATCTCTCCCTCAAACATGTAGTATTCATCTTAGTTGCTATGGAAGTGGTGGCTGACTACCTCTTATTTAATACTTCAGTTTAATGTGTGATCTTTAATTAGTCTATAACTAGTAGAGCAGAAAAAGTAAAGGAAGTGGACACCTAAATTGGCCATTTCCTTTTTTTATTTTTTTACCATGAATTAGTATTTTTGTAGGTGTTTTCCAACTTTTAAATCTTCTTAGCAGTAGCTTGTCATCATTTTTTTCCATGAAATAATACAGTAAGTTGAGGAAACCTCTGCCAAAGGGTAGAATTTTGTTACAGGCTATATCTGTATGCGTTCATGACTCGAATGATACTATGAAGACACTATTTTTCTGTTGTGTTCGGTATCGCGCACCTGTACCACAAGAAGGCATGTAGTTGACAAAATGCAGTAGTAGCATGTGGGAACCTCTTAGCAATATTCCACTCCTACTCCTTTATAAAGATACTACTTTTTTGGGTTATTCTTGTTGCAAAAGTAAACTGTAGAGTGCTCCATATTAAGTTAAGAAAATTAGATATGGTGTAGTTGGCAGATTTAAAAACATAATTGTGTAGGGTTAAAATATGCAGAGATTTTGTATAGGGCTACTCTGTTTGTATAGTACTGTGACTAACGTCCCCGCATAAGTTTCGTAAATGTGTTGTTTTAGAGGGACGAAATGCACTTAAATAGTGAAGGCCATTATATAATTGTAATGCACTCCAAGTGTTGCATGTAGTTCATAATCTGAGTTTTGTTCAGGTATTGGGCTATGGCTCTGCCAACTTACTTCATGGTGACAGTAGCACTTGCAATTGGGTGTTATATTGGCCTCAACTTTACAGCAACTCCACCTCCGACTTCATTAAACGTGATATTCGGTAAGCCTGCCTGTCTTGCTCCGACAAACGCAAAAAAATTTGGAAGTGAGTTTGTATGATTATTCTTGTGCAATTGAATGTGTATAGACGAGTACAGCAGGGAACCACAGAAGCGATTGCTGTCAGTTAAAGAAGAGGACCAGCCAATTGAGCCTATATCTGACATTGGCATCAACGAGATAAATGAAGTGATGTTTAGAGAAAGATAAGGAAATAAATCCGTGGGTTTACTTGTGTAGTTGTGTTTTCCATTTTGATGTTAGAGACTACTGTATCATCTTTGTTCATAGTGGATACGATTATTCTAAACCAATGCCGGGTTCACTCTTGAATTGTAATTACATGAAATTTGTTCAGGGATTTGATCTGGCATACAGAATCAATCTATGAACATCCTTGCAGTTGCAAACTGCTTGTTCATCATCTGCGTCGATGACTCGGGAAAAAATAAAGGGACAAATTTCGGGGGATTGAACCCGACGTGAATCAAACACGCAACCTTCTGATCTGGAGTCAGACGCGCTACCATTGCGCCACGGATCCCATTTGATAAACAATCCTCTTAAATATTTCTGATTTGTGAGTTGATCGACCTTGCCGCCTCCCTGTGGTTTTTTCTGACATTTTTCGGTTTAAAATGACTTGGAAAACACAATATTTTATATTTCTCTAATCATATATGACACAACGCACTTAAAAATATAAATTTATCAACTTTAAGTGTTTAAACAGGTTTATGGAACAATCCTCAACCTTACTTTGGAGAATACTTGATTCCTATTTTCTACACCGTATAACATATTACAAAGCGTATAAAAAAATAATTTCAATAAATAATAAATATAAATACTAATTGGATAAGTTGCTTCATGCGAGCAACCTAAGCCGAGTGATTCTAATATATCTTTCGTCTTTGGCAAGCAGTGTTCCTCAAACTAGTTGTGGGTGCACATGTTGTAATCTCTCCAACCCTCGTCTCACGGGTTCAGTTGAGTCGAGAAATGCAAGCATGTCACCTGGTATTCTTGCTTCTTCACAATGTCCTTTAGCTCCGGTCGCTATATTATATGCCTACTTTGAGAGCTGGAGAAACTATACCGCGTGCCAATAAACTACTTTAGCTATTCCATAAAGCATTATGATGGATTCGGTCGATCAAGATATCGCTAGTGGTGGCTTCATCATGAAATTTTTGTGGAATATTACATTTAATTTTAATTGGAACAAATCTTTTTTTTTACTTAATTGTGTATCCAAAAACGAAATTTCTGGTTTTACTTCAAAGAAAAATGTAGTTGTGAAAATTCGAAATTGTGCAATATTATGTTAGAATTTAACGTAAAATCTTTTAAAAAAACATATTAGTAAAAAAAGATTTGAAGGATTAGTTAAAAAAATTGCGTGAAAACACGTGACACCGCCACATCACCATTAGTGTCGCTTGTTTTAATATAAGTATATAGATTGTATGTTTTTTAAATTTATTATTAGTAAATTATATTTTGGTTTTTAGTTTTAGTTTCCGAGTTTCAAATTTTACGAGCTTTCGTTTTCGGTTTTGGTTAGGGTCAGTTTTTGTTTCACGATGTTACCTTGATCTTGTACGTGACCACAACACAATGGGTGCAACAATACAGGGGACTCTCGCACTCACTTACCTCTATAAACAATTGGGCGAGGCATCCCAGAGTGGAACGATGCAAATTGTCAGGTTCACGGCTCTTCTTGGGGTAAGTACATTACTAATTTCTAAAATATACAACACCGGATCATTGTCAATGGACATGGATTCTCTTACCTATGGGTGATTTAACTTAGGGCTGGGCATGGGACCCACGCGAGATGGAAGGAGCCTAATCCCACAAAAAAATAGTTAAGCATTGATTATATTCAACATTTGTATATGTTTTCTCTCATGTTTAAAGACACAAGGATAAAAAAAATGATACCGAATTACTGATTCAAGAGGTCTACATTAGTAGTTTATACATTCAAAACGAATACAAGTTACGTCAAAGTGTATCTTACCGATTCACATTCAAAAACATAGCACTGCACTATACTAATGATGGTTTACAAAAGATAACATTCTTTTACATAATGTGATCCCTAATAATAGTTTAATACTCTTTTAGTATTTTATTAACCGGGATAGAAAGTTTCCGTCGCGCGTCCCGTCTTGCAAAAGTTTCACGGATCAGGATACATATTTTTTTTTCAAATTCCGTCGGGATCCAAATTAATCAGTCCAAATCCTCCGTCTCCTTCCCTGACCCAAACATCTTATTGGTCCACGTGACAGGTTTATTTAAAAAATAAAACTGAAAAATGATGGTTCGGTTCTCTCATGATAATGGAGGATTAATAGGTTCAAAATTTTTAAAAAGCGAAATAAACCAAACCGATGATGGTCTCTTTCTCTACCCTCAATTCCACGCTTAGCTTCTTCGATTCTTCTCTTTTTTCCAAGCGATAGTCTTCTTCTTCTCAGTCGATTGTGGCCGGAGGTTTCTGTCTTCTAACCTCCTCTATGATCTCAGTCTTCTAACTCGTGTTGATTTTCCGTATTTACTAACATGTACCAAAGACATAGAATGAGAAATGACTTGTTCAGCTAAAAATCAAGTTTGAACCTAGAACATGTTCTTAAAAAATGGATAATTGGGCTACCATTTTGCATTCACAAAAGCAAAGAGATGAACCCATTGGGTTTTTAATGCTTAGATTGTCAATTAAGCTGTTTCACTTTTCCCTCATTTTTTATCTAATTCATCATATCGATCAATTGGTATTGCATATTTATTCTCAAAATATTTCAATATCATCACCCAATTCCACATTCTGCGAGCTTCCATAAAATCTTTCACCTTCCTCTCCGATCAAAAAATCTAAATTTACAAATAATTACTAAGTGTAAAATCTCAATTATGAATGATTACCATGTGTAAAAGCCTTAATATTACATATTGCAAGATTACGACCGACGGTTGCAAAAGACGATGAAGATTATATTCGGCAACGATGAACGACGGTGAAGTCCGAGGAATCAAAAAAGTCTTTCATCGTGATTCATACAATATGGGCCGGTTTGTTTTTATTGTTAAATATTTGAACCGTAACTCTATTTTCAGTATTATTACTAACCCAAAGTTACGATTCAATTTTTTAATAAAAAATGTTGACGCGTGGTCCAATCAGGTGTTTGGGTCTGGGAGGGGGCCAGGCAAGGAGACAGAAGATTTGGACTGCCTTGCCTGACCCCCTCCCTGAACCAAACATCTGATTGCACCACGCGTCAACATTTTTTATTAAAAAAATTGAATCATAACTTTTGGTTCATATATAATATTGAAAATAGAGTTTACGGTTCAGATATTTAACAATAAAAACAAAGCGGCCCATATTGTATGAATCACGATCGATGAAAGATTTTTTTTAATTCCTCGGACTTCACCGTCGTTCATCGTTGCCGAATATATTCTTCATCGTCTTTTGCAACCGTCGGTCATAATCTAGCAAATAACCTTTATTGTCCTCACCGTCGACTCTTCATCGTCGTTTGGAAACGTTAGTCATAATCTTGCAATATGTAATATTAAGGCTTTTATACTTGGTAATCATTCATAATTGAGATTTTACACTTAGTACTCATTTGTAAATTTAGATTCTTTGATCGGAGAGGAAGGTGAAAGATTTTAGGGAAACTCGCAGAATGTGAAATTGGGTGATGATATTGAAATATTTTAAGAATAAATATGCAATACCAATTGATCGATATGACGAATTAGATCAAAAATGAGGGAAAAGTGAAACAACTTAATTGACAATTTGTGCATTAAAAAATCAATGGGTTCATCTCTTTGTTTTTTGAATGCAAAATGGTAGCCCAATTATACATTTTTTAAGAACATGTTCTAGTTTAAAACTTGATTTTTGGCTGAACAAGCCATTTCTCATTCTATGTCTTTGGTACATATTAGTAAATACGGAAAATCAACACGAGTTAGAAGACTGAAAGCATAGAAGAGGTTAGAAGACAGAAACCTCCGGCCACAATCGACTGAGAAGAAGAGGATTATCGCTTGGGAAGAAGAGAAGAATCGAAGAAGGTAAGCGTAACTGAGGGTAGAGAAAGAGACCATCACCGGTTCCGTTTATTTCATTTTTAAAATTTTTTGAACCTATTAATCCTCCATTATCGTGAGAGAACCGAACCACCATTTTTCAGTTTTATTTTTTTTATAAACCTGTCACGTGGACCAATAAGATGTTTGGGCCAGGGAGGGAGACAGAGGATCTGGACTGCAGGCAAGGAGACAGAGGATTTGGATTGCAAATTAACGAGGATTTATGTTCACCCTATTTAACCCATTATTCTACTCATACTATGTTTTCCAACAAGTTGTAAAAGTATTTGAAAGAGCAAATATGTATATGTAAAAGTAGGCAATTTCGAAGCCTAAAAATTATTTAAAAAAGTAATTTCTAAATATTAATATAAATTGGAAAATGATGTCCAAATTTTTTTGAAAGATATTTAAATAAATATTTACAAAGGTAGTTTTTAAACTTTTACGATTACTTTACAATCAATTTTACCAACAATCATATTATTACAAAATCACTCTTAAAACTTAATGCGGATAATACCCTAGTTTATCATTAACGAAGACAATTGTGAATTTGTTTAACTTATGAGCAAAGAAAAAACGAACATGTTCATCAATTTCCAATAGCTGGAAACATTGAAAAGTGATTTAAACATGTTGAGATTAAACAAAGTGAACCGATAAGAAGTTGCAATGTGAATCTAGGCATATTTGAATCTTGCAGAACTCCAGGCACAGTATGGTGATTCAATCTTGCAATTCTTATAAAGCTAAATGCGTTTTCACTTGGTCAGGTCGAATAGAAAGTCAAGATCCCAACTTCATAAACTATAAGCACAAAACAAAACGAAATCAATTGATTAGAAAATTGGTGGAGAAATAAAGCACCAAATTTCATAACAGAGGCAGAGATCTAGTGTGGATGCGCTTATGTCAGCGTATCTGGGCATATCTACCATAGGTCGATTGAGGACGACGCTTCTGGATCGACAGAAGTGAACAGTAAAACAAGGTAGACGTTATCGAAGAAACAGAGATAAATAAAATGGGCATTTTTTCCTTATAAAAAAGAAATAATTACCCTGTGAAAAAAAAAAGATTTCCATCTAAACTGCGTTTCCCTTCTTCCATTCAGCGCCGCCTCACTCATCTCCGGCAAGTCCCCAATCTCTTCCATGACCAAGCAGGTAAGGCATTTCTCTAGAATTTGTATCTCTGGTGAATCCTTTCTAGGTTTAATGAAATACAATTAGATATCATTTAGCCGCTTCTCTTATCATTCATCTTCCAATTTGCTCTGTTTTCAGTGTTTCGTATATCTTCATAACCGTTATCCTCTCCCTGCTGTCTCTATCGCCATTGAAGTAGGTGCGTCACCACTTATTACTAGTGCAACCGCTTAGAGAACTTCCAATTTCATCCCTTTTCGAGTTCTCCTTCTCTCCAATTCAGTATGCAAAAACTCGATCTGGATGCATCTACACGCACCAACTCCTAGTTCATCACTCCAGAAAATGACGTCGGCAAGCTTAATCCGTTCCTTTTACGCGATTCGACCTCGATGGCCATCTCCAGTAAACACAGTTATCCCCTTCAATTTCTCCTATTACGGTGTGACCAAGCTTTCTCGTTTCTCTGTAATGGCGGTCCCTTCTTCTTCTTCTTCATCATCATCGTCGTCTGTTTCAATGGGTTCCCGCGCGATGAGGAAAGCGCGACGGGAGTCTCCCGAGAACATTCTCAAGGTCAAGCTTGATATGTGCTCCAAGAACAATGATCTCATTGAGGCGATTCGTCTCTATGAAGACGCTAGGGCTAGTGGTACACCCCTCTCTTTGTATCATTATAACGTGCTTCTCTATATATGCTCTGCATCTTCTGATTCATGTGTTATGGAAGAATCTGATAAGTGCAGTTCTTTTGATAATGTGGCAAATTTGGGGCTTGAGAGGGGATTTGAGATTTATAGGCAAATGGATAGTGATAAGATTGCTCCAAATGAGGCTACTTTTACTAATTTAGCTAGGTTAGCTTTGGCCAAGGAGGACCCTAAAATGGCATTTGAATTGGTTAAAAAGATGAAGAGTTGTGGCATACCGCCTCGGTTAAGGTCATATGAACCTGCTTTGATCGGGTTCTGCAAGAGAGAGGATGCTGATGGGGCCTACGAGGTAGATTCCCATATGGCAGAATGTGGGGTTGTTCCTGAAGAGCCTGAGCTTTCGGCCCTCTTGAAAATTAGTGTAGATGTCAAGAGGGCTGATAAGGTGTATGAAGTGCTGCACAGGCTGAGGGCTGGAGTGAGACAGGTCACTGAGGATACTGCTCGGATCGTGGAGGATTGGTTTTTGTCCGATGCTAGTGGTGAAGTTGTGATGGAGAATTATGATGTGGGGAAGGTTAAGGAGGCTGTGATCAAAGGAGGAGGAGGGTGGCATGGCCAAGGGTGGTTAGGGAGTGGTAAGTGGAAGGTTGTCCGGACTGAAGTTGGTAAGACAGGTGTGTGCTGTTCATGTGGGGAGCAACTTGTTTCTATTGACATTGATCCTACGGAGACCGAAACCTTTGCTACTAAATTGGCAAAATTAGCTTGCCAGCGGGAAGTCAAGGCAGAGTTTGTGCAGTTTCAGGTATATTGACATCTATTTTTTTCTACTATGGAGTATTTAATGGCTGCGAATATATACATACATAAAAGGGAAAATTACCAATCATCATTTTTTAGGTTTGATATTTAAAAGTCTTGACACTAATTTCTCAACTACATATACTTATATGTATATATGTGTGTGTATTTTCTTCTCCAGTAATAAAGTCTGGACATATTAAAAATTCCTTATGCATTTCAGTCATTTTTTTTATAGAAATTTCTGAGGCTGATCTTCATGAACTACTAAGGGAAATCATTGTTAGCCTTTTTGTTTAATATAGAGATGAATTATATTCAGGAATGGCTCCATCGGCATGGACCATTTGATGCAGTTATAGATGGTGCTAACGTGGGTCTTGTCAATGCACGCAGCTTTAACTTTTTCCAGGTAAGTAAGGACAAATACTGATGCAACATTCATTCTCCATGTACTGCTAGCTTTATGATTGAATGTCTGCTAATTTTCCCTTTTATGTAAAAAAATTGTAGCTTGATGCTGTTGTAAACCGAATGCGACAAATGAGCCCTACAAAGAAAACACCCCTAGTTATTTTGCATAAAAGTCGTGTCTTTGGAGGTCCTGCTCAGAATCCTAGAAACAAGAAGTTGTTGGATACTTGGAAAATGTCGGGTGCTCTTTATGCCACTCCTCCTGGTTCAAATGATGATTGGTAAGATTATAGTCTCTTTAGCCATCATAATGTATACTTTAACGACAAACACGAATGCCATTCTATTTTACATGTGTAATTTTGGACTACAAATAAGAGTGTAAGTCGGTAGAGTTGGCTTCATCTTCTTTCTATCTTTGCATACACAAGTAACTTAATTTTGGACTAAAAATATCTTTGGAGTTCCAAGCTGTAAGGAAAAGTTTCTTGATACTGATTATTCTAGTGATAATTTTGACAATTTCAATGGTGGTGTCATTGACATGATTTGCACCTGATGATATCAATCGGAAAGTGACTCGGGATTTCTGACCTTTTAGTGCCCAGGATGAAACATTCATGAATGGGCTTACAGTTATTACTATGATGGACTACTAATTAGAGGAGTTTATGATCTAGTTTCACTCATATTCTGTTAATAAATGCTAAAATTCTTTAAACCAGTGGAAGTGAACAACTATCGGTTAATATTTCAGGGATGATAACTATTAATTGCTAACTTGACATAGACTATGGTATGAATATGTCATTATCTTTGTTAAGTGATAGACTGAAAAAGAACTGCAATTGTTTGTCATAAAAGCTTATTTGGAGTAAAATACAGCATGCCTCTAGGTTTGCATTAAATGGAGCTGTTTCTGATAGATATTCATGCTAGCTTGGTGATTGATACCAATTAATTTGTTATGAATAGGACACAGTACAGATGAAACTGAAATTAGAAACCATTTGGAAAATAATTGATGAAAAAAGAGACGAGGCATTCAACCTGAATCACTTAACTATGTTATAAACTAATATGATTGGATAAAATTGGTAGTCTGTTTAATGATCTTCATGCCGTGGGTAATGTTTTCCGACTCTGTGAGCAGGTATTGGCTGTATGCTGCTGTCAGTAGCAAGTGTCTGTTGCTAACAAACGATGAAATGAGAGACCACTTGTTCCAACTGCTAGGGAATAGCTTTTTCCCCAGGTGGAAGGAGAAACATCAGGTATGATTTTTACTATGTATACAGAAAATAGGGTTGCTTGTGTTATCGAAAAATAATGAGCTCTTAGCTTTCATTTTTGTTGAGCTTCTTTTTGTAAGATTTTTAGATCTTATTTTTTTTTATTCCAGTTTGTTAAGTTATGCCTCAAATGTCATTGTGGAATGTTCTAGACAAACATCCTGAATAATCTGATCCCCAACTTGTACTGATATGCTCAAAAAAAGGATGGATGAAATCTTTGCCTATATTTTTCTAGATCTACCTCAAAATCTCAACAAATCTTATTATTTTTTTGAAACAATGGATGGATGAAACTCTTTGTTACCTGGCAGGTCCGGATGTCAGTGTCAAGAAACGGAATAGACATCTGCATGCCACCTCCATATTCAAGTGTAATACAAGAATCCGAAGAGGGTAGTTGGCATATACCTACAGTCACAGGTGATGACCTTGAAACACCTAGGCAGTGGTTATGTGCTACCAGGAATGGAAGGAAGAGCATCAGTTCTTCCAAGGCAAAAGCCCCAACATTGTCAAATCTCTTCACAGCTGGATGATCTTGAGATAAGTTCTTTTGATTCGCCCATGTTTGTAAAATCAATTTTGCATGACTGGAATAAATTTGAACCCGTGGTTAATATTCATGTTGTACGGTTATAATTTATTATTACTATTGGTTGAGCATGGAAACAGAGGGTTCATATTGTTGATGGACGATGACGATTTGATGTTTGTGAAGGGAATAAATGAATGAACTCCAATATGTATGCAAGGTAGCTTTTCTTTTTCACTAAGAGCATTACAGCGTACTGTTTCCTCATGCTGCTCATGGTAAATCTTCCTCGGTCCATTTAAAAATGCAGTAGAAACACAATAAAACAGATATAATAGGTCATCACAGTAAACATGTCGGAGCTCAGTTCATAGGATTTGTCCTAATTGTGGATGGGAGATTTTCGCCGAGGCTTTACATAGTCCTGAGCCTCCACAATTTCATCTCCTCCACCCAATTCATCTGGATAGCTTCCATGTTGCTTATTCTGATTGGAATCCATCTGTGTGAACATCGATTCTTGTCTTGCTTCCAATGAAGGTTCATTCGATGGGCTCACAGTGATGACGCCTTGCAAGTTCTACAAATTAGCAAATGAATTAATGTGCAAGATGAGTACAATTTGAAGTGTATATGAATACGGTTTAGACCTCAGAGGGAACGGATGGTTCTTTCTCGATAAAGTGAGAACGATGGACAAATCCAAAGCCGCGGGAAGCGAAGCATGCACGGGATTGGAGAAGCAAGAGAAAGAAGAGAAATGGATAAGACATGATAGTTAAGAGTATATAGGCTTTGTTTGATTGCAACATTGAAGGATTTGGAGTTATATATATAGAGAAGAAGCAACGATGCATTAGTCACAAATTCGGGGTTGTTGTATGTAATGGGGAAGTAAGTAATTACTATTAGTGTCCCCTTCAACTTCAATGCATGCGTTTGGTTCCCCAATTTCCTGGAGGTTATTGCTCATAATGTCTCCGAGGTCGAATGCTAGATTTCGGAGCTCAACCTCATTGCAACATTAGGTAAAATACTTAATATTGCAGTTGAAACATATAAGATCGTGCAAGCTAGCTACGAGTGATTTGGAGGGTAGGCACGTGTGTATGCATATGGCTTTAGCCGTTAGAGTAGGACACACGATAATCCAGTCAAAGATTGCACCGGTGCTGAGGTTTGACGTTGAATAGAGTCAAATTATTTCTTGACTGTCTTGATTGTGGGATGCAAGTGAGAAGGTATAAGCAGTATCCCTGTCGTTGCTTTGCCAAGGCATTCACAGTAGTATGCTTTATAGCCTCCATGCATTCTGGATTTACATTTTTTTTATCCAAATTATATGCACTTTACTGTATATATCGCCTTTAGGGTTTGACTGTGTAACATGATGTTAAATTTTGGATTACTTTTATCAGGCGGGTGGACAACCGCCCCACACAGCGGAGTTCGCCCCCGGCCCCGTCATATCAGACGTATTCGCGGTCCGATCCCGTGGCCGCGGTAGGGTGGCAGAGTCCAAGTCCGCCCCACTTTGGGGTGCATCCGGATTGCGAGTCCGCCCCAATGTGGCCGTTATACGTTCGAAATCTAGCCGTTATTCATTTACGTGCTTATATATATACATGTCAAATCATTTAACTATTCACATCCGAAATCACTACAACGTCTGGAAACAAATCCGTAAAAGGCCGTTAAAATGTCAACATTTTCAGAAGAAGGCGATGTGGAATCCGATGGTGAAAGCTCTATTATGCCGTTCGAGGTGGATAAATATAGTGATCCGGAAGAACTTCTGGCACAACTTGAAGTAAGTGTACAATTTATATTTTATCTAATAATTACTTTTAGACAATGTTACAATAGAGAATCAGAATTGTAGAATTAGTCGGATTAGTTTTAGACGTGTTTGAGTAGAGAACCAGAATTATTGAATTAGTCGGATTAATTTTAGGCGTGTTAGAATAGAGAACCGAAATTGTTGTATTAATAGGACTAGTTCTAGACATGTTAGAATAAAGAACCAGGATCGATGAATTAGTATGATTATTTTTACTTATTTAAGAATATAATATATGAATTTTAGAAATAATACTTTATCTTATTTTATTTAGGATCTTATGGAATATTCTTGTGCAATCGGTACCCACTTTTTGTCAAAATTTGAGCTCTATTTTTCGGATAGAGAGAAATTATTGGGTTGGGCTCGGTATGTGGCAAAATCAGTGATGATCATTAAAAAATCATGGTTGGATAGACGAGGATTTCGTATCTTACAATTGACATGTGATAGACACGGAGTACCTAAAAAATAGAAAGGTGTTGATCCCGACCATGTTCCAAGTTCTAGCCGAAAAAGAATTCGAAGAAGTGTATGTGTTTGTTTCAACTTGAGGGAGCGCAAATTGAAGAGGAAAAATGGACATTGAGGGTTGTATGTGGAATTCACAACCACATAATTCTCTCGGTGTTAAAGGGTCATTCATATGTAGGACGCTTTACTCCCAAGCAGTGCTGAAAGGTGAAGCGTGAATTGGGTTTCTAGTTAAAACCAAGACATTTTAAAACATGCAATTAGAGGATCCCGACAATGTCCCTACCATCCGGCAAGTTTACAACACCGGTTTGAAGATTAGAATGAAACAAGCGAAGGAAGAGGATCATTACAACAAAACACTTCATACTTTGACGGAACGTGAATATTATGTGCACACAAGGAGAAGTCCGAACTCCGATGAGGTAGTTGATTTCTTATCTCACATTCCGATTCGAGGCATTTGCTTCGCATGTTTCCTTATGTTATTATGATGAACTCGACATATAAGACCAATAAGTAAGTATCAAGGCGCATTTTTACTTTCTTTCCTATACTCAAACATCTTGTCCTAGAAAATCTGAACTTAATCGTTGGTATGTATTACTTGTAGATACAATATGCCAATGTTGGAGATTGTAGGCGTCATAAGCAGAAAGAAGACATTCACAATTGCTTTTATATCCATGACACAAGAGAACATTGATCACTACGAGTGGGCTTTGAGGAGGGTCCGTTATTTGTTATACAGAAAGATCCCGGAGGTGATTACCACTGATCGTGAGCTATGTCTTATAAGCGCCATGAATGTAGTATTTCCCGAGGTGAAACATATCTTGTGCACATTCCATATAAAGTGCAACATTGTTAATAGAGTGTCCCTCATACTACGCTCTAAGAAAGTAGAAGTCGTCTTCATATCCCATTGTCATGCCTTGTTCGAGTCGAGATCCAACGAAAGCTACCAACGGCGTTTGATGAAAATGAGAGACTATTGACATCCATATCCGAGGTTAATGAACTACCTCGAGACAACATGGCTTACCTCGTACAAGGAGGCAATTGTTTGAGCTTGGTGTGACGTACATCATCATTTCGGCACAAGAATGACAAATGCGTAAGGAAGTTTTTTAATGTCCATTTGCCTCTACATTTTTAAACATTTGTTTATTTTGTGATTAATTTATTACTTTTTTAGGTGTGAGTCCGCACACAAGTTGTTGAAACAGACACTAGCTTCGAATGTTGAAGGATTTCAGTTTGTGTGTGACAACATACATTTGATGGTCACGGATCAAGTCCAAAAGTTACAAGCTTCTTTAGAGATGTCACGGGAGAGGATTCCACGGGAGGTGCGTAAACCGATATTCGACTTGCTTCGAGACTACATAACAAGCGAGTGTTTCACGCTCTTGTGAAATAACTACACCAAGGATAGAAATACAAGGGATGATGGCGTTTGTCGGGATAGTTATTGGAGTGAGGTTCATGGAGTGCCATGTGTGCATGACTTTATGATAGCAATCTAGGCTCGTAGACCTAAAACTTTAAAGCAGATACACCCATTTTGGAAGCAAGTTCATTGGATTCCAATTGATTTTTTTGATGGTGATATTGTTGTTGATGATGATGATTCCATGAACCCGAGCCTAGTATCGCTAAATAGGTTCAGACAAAGAATGGACTCAAACATGCTCAACCCGGATCAGTTGGAGAAGATGGCCTCTTGCTTCATGGACCTTGAGAACCCAGAGTGTACGACGATGAAGGAGCCGGCAAAAAAAGTCATGGCAAAGGGAAGACCCCCAACCCCGAGATCAACAAGAAGAGAGCCCATTTCTTTTGAGCATTCGGCTACTCGTGGTCCTGGGCGGCCTAGAGGGTAAAAAGGGAAAAAAGGAAAAGATGTAGAATCTACACCGGAGGAGTAGACTTATACTAGTAGGGTGCGTCGTAAAGGAAAACAACCCGTGGATGTAGATCATATACTCGATGATGGAGAATTTCGTTGGAGAGATGGAGAATTCCCAAAGTTCATGTATGTATTGGGGACGAGGGAAGCACGAGGAGACGGTCATTGTGAATATAGATCATTTTCCGTGGTTTTGGGATTATCGGATGAAGATAACTTGACAATACGGAGGGATATGCTTATGGAATTAATTTTGAGAAGAGCATTGTATTCGAAGATAAGTATTTTTATTAGCTTTGAAGTTAGCATCCATAATTTTAACATAAATTTACTTGTTAATCTATGCAGTGTACCGTCTTCGTAGAGTTTGAGCAAGTGCTTCGAAACGTTCATGGGTTGGGAAAGTCTCCGTGTACAGAACCGTGGTGGATGAAATTACCTATTGTTGCATGTGTTGCAACCACCTATTATTTGATTTTCCTGGTTGTCCTTGAGAATAACCCCATCGACAATCCTACCTAGAATAACAACCGCTCCTAACCAAATACCCCAGTCCATCATACTTGAGCTATGATATTGGATTGATTCTATGTATTGTTTGTATGTTTATGAGTTATGATAGTATCATATATATTATGTGTCTATGAGGGTTATCTTCACTCGAAGTGGCAATGGAGTTCTCACACCTCAATGCCTAATTTGATGTGATGAAATCGGCAGCTGTCATGGTACGGAGTGACAATATGGTGAAAACATCGATTTACCGCAAGCAACTACCTAACCATGAAGTGACAACAAAGTTGTCTTTAGATAACTCTAGTATACTTGTGATATTGTAGAATTGCCTCTTGAGATCTATTATGTGCATGTTGTGGTATTCTAGGTTTTGGAATGTTTTTACCTCTATTGCTATCTATCGTTTGACATTTACTACCCTCAAGTATATGATTTCAAACATTATAAAGATCTAACCTTTATCCAACTTCTCTATCTTTACTTATAGACTGATTTACGAGCCAGTCCGAACAATTCACAAGGGACCCGTCGGACGACCTACCTTACCTAAGTTAGGGTTTTGCTCTGATTCTTCCTTGGTCATTCTCTTATTGTCCTCCAGTGTTTTAAATGAGTTTTGACCCGTCGACCTCCTACTTGTCGGACATCCTCCTCTTTTGTTCTCAGTTTTTGTCTTTTTGTGATTATGCATATATGTACATATATAATCCCTTCACTTATTTGCTTGATTCCGATTTCTTAATTAATTCGTTAAAGTAAGACATCGCCTTTCATGTGTTAGATCCTGACCCATTGTACTACAATGGGTCTTTTAAGTATTTATAGGACCTGAGGCTCACACCTCAACCCTCATCAACATACTTGCACAATATTAAATGATTATAATCCTAGGAAACAAAGTATTGAGCATGATGAAAGATCATGGAATATGTAAGAATAAATCTAGATATTCTATGAAAGACCACAAACGAGCTTTTGAAGTCAAGGTATGTCATTCTGTTAAGGAGAACAAAATCTTATCAACAAGAGATTTGTACTTGGAGGGGATTCAAGAACTCATGATACTTTATATGAAACTTTCAGATTTATTGTGAGGTTATAAAAAGTATGAACCGTGATTCTATACTTGGAAAGTCGTTGAAGATCTTCTAGAGAAGCTCATTGAATTCAAGAGTATTTTTTGTTTACCTATAGCCAAGTATTGAGGGTTTTAAAGGATGTAGATGACTAATTGGGATTGATGGTTTCCAAGGCAAATATAGAGAATTGTTATTGTCCACAAGAGCTTTAGATGAAAATAGTAAGATTTCTCCCATAACATAAATTGTGTACGTAAGAAAAATGAGATAGATGGCACATGGTTCCTATTTTTTCACATTAAAAGATGCTTTGTAGAACTATACGAGAGAATTTTCCATGATATAAGACATACAAAACGTATATGAACTCACTATTTTTTGCTCATAAACTTTTTCCTAAGTTTTTCAACTACTATTAATGTGTTTTTCAATTTTTAGGGTGCTTGTCCTAGATGATAGTTAGCTCGGTGTTCCAAAACATCTTTACTGTAGACACTTGTGCGCTATAATTTTAAAAATTTCCGGGTCCCATTTTAAAATGGGAATGTTTGAAAGCATTTTGTAAGTTCAAGTGCTATAAGACACTATAGATAATACAAAAAAGGAAGTTGGATTTTTTAAGTGGTTACATGAGACCAAAAATAAAAGAATAAATAAAAATAGGTTAGTCACACATTTGATCCTACATAATTTTGTGATGAAATCTCAAGTAATTTTGTCTTGTCTTTCAATAATATTGTTAAAGTAGACAAGAATTGGTCCAGTGTTGAGTTTGCTTGAAGGTTAGAATGAATTTGAATATTTATAAATAGAAAGTATATTGGTCAGTTGTTTATGCACAATGAAGTGCGTCAACTGTAAGATGTTGGAGATTTGGGCTAAATCTTCATTGTAACCGTTGAGCTTGTCTTGAGACAAGGTGCAATGAGTTGTTCACATGTGTGTCACTATGGTCTGGGTTGCGGGAGGCAAGCCAAGTGACAGCACTAAGAACAACTAGTATTATAAGGGAAGTCGAATCAAAGCAAGGTGATTCACGACAACGTCAACTTGTGCTAGCTTTTAGAAGGCCGACGATTGGGGCTTTTTAGCCATATTTTATCGACACACCTTTGGTTCTTAGGCCTTATATTGACTAAAGAATATGTGGTTAAAAATTGGGAGCAATTTAAGCTCAAATGCTTAGTGAATGTCAATGAAGTAGCTAGTGAGCTTCTTAATTAAGGAGCTACACTAGCTTGAGCTAAGATATTGAGTATTTGTGAATCTTTGAGCTTACCCTAGCTATATTAAAGTGAATGAAGCTCATTGGAACTGTTTGGACCAAGAAAAATAAGCTAGCTCTGGGGAGCGGTTTTGGGCTCCCTATGAGGGCCTCGGGATTTCTAGGGCTTCAAGGCCCATCTTCCAAGTAACTTCCACAACCGATTTCAACCGCTTTTAACTCCCCAAAACTGTGACCCCCTATGCCTATAAAAGGGAGAGTCATTTGCACTTGATTTCACATTCGTTTTTACAACAATAAAGCTTTTAGTTCCATTGTATTGACATGGATATACCTTCTTATAAGCTTGTTTGCAAAACTCGAAAGACCAGTATAGTTCTTTTGTATTGACAAAGGATAGGCATCCATCTTAGTTGGGTTTTGTATTGACAAAACCTAAGAATATCCTTTCTACAAAGTAAGACAAGTAAGTCTCTTACTTAGTCTTTGTAACGTGTAACGTTTTATCCCACTAACGTATTTGGATATTCCCGGTGTAGGGGGAGAATACATTTAGAAGGAAAATTCATTTATGAATGACTCATTATATAATCCAAGTCAATCGTTTTAACATATAACAACCGGTTTATAAGACTTGCAATTGAACTTAAATTCTATTAGAGTTTTGTCTACTCCTTTTCGGAGATTATAAACTCTTTGTTGAGTTTTTTCTACTCCTTTGGAGATTACAAACTCTTGGTTGGGTTTTGTCTACTCCTTTGGAGACTACAAACTCTTCATTGGGTTTTGTCTACTCCTTTGTAGAGATTACAAACTCTTGGTTGAGTTTTGTCTACTCCTTTGTGGAGATTACAAACTCTTGGTTGAGTTTTGTCTACTCTTTTGTGGAGATTACAAACCCTTGGTTAATAAATTGTTTTCAGTTCAAGATAATTAAATTAATTTGATTGACAATTGGGAGAACCGTCTACTTACTTAAGTGAGACTACAACCCTTTGGTCTAAAACCAGACACCAAAAATCCAACATAAGATTCAAAGAACACACATGGTAACATATGTGTTGAGGCAAGAAGATGCACTAAAATTGGCATTGTGTTGAGATTTTAGATGTGTAAAAGCGGAATTTCAAAAAACAATTTCCTAAACATCTAAACAAGAATCGCATGCATAATAGATTAGATAAGAAAAAAAAGAATACCTTTTGATGCGTTTTCAAAACTCTTCTCAAGATATGTAGAATCCCAAATGTTACTCCTCTAGTTGGTCCATCAGAGACAAAACAAAGATCGCGTTAACCTTCGATTGCTAGAACAAGGATGAAGCTTTTGAGAGAGAATAATGGGGAGGAAAAACACAGCTGCCTTATCCCTCTACTCAGTCGATCGATCGTATATATCAATAATAGGGTTGAGATTTTTAACTATTAAAAACTTCCTTTATTATAAGATATATATTTTAGTCATTAATATATAAATAACCCCATTTTTCATCATATATTCATATATGCTAATTCTCTCATTAATTGATCCAATTCACATGCTCGTTATGGTGTGACCTCGTAGGACCCAATAATATTAGCAATACGTTTATCATATAAACGTACCGATCACGGTTAACTTCTAGCAAAACACCATAACCCCTAATATCATCGGATTATATATATCCCTATATTTAATATCTTATATCATCATCAGTTATTACACCTTGGATGAAGAACACAATTCCTTTACATTGAATGACATACCGCAAAAAATTGTTGAAATTTAAAAAAGAACATTTTAACTCTTGAGTATGCTTTAGGTATTGCCTAATGCACATGCGTCAATTCTTTTGTTGGGATAAAAAAACTTTAGCAAGGAAGATACTTAAACAACACAAATTAATCCAAGAGCTTTTGGATGAGTTAATTGTCCAAATGATGGGTTTATTTGACACACCCCGAACAATTGCAAGTTATTTTTACATGGTGATCCATTACCAAAGACATCCTTTTATAGGTGGCTTGTTTTGAATACATAACTTATTTGTTCATACTCGCTAAAACATTACATTCGTCATTCGGTACCTCGGGGTGAGTTCATGCAAGATCCTCAATAACCCTATCTCATTGCTACATATCACATAATTCTCTACCACTTAACTTTTGTATATATTCTCTGCACGGTAACTTTGATTATATATATATATATAATTGAGGGGTTAATTATTATTACCTACCGTTATATCAAAGTGGTAAAAAATTATAGGTACACTTACTAAACACAAAACTAAAAAAGGTCTAGTAAACCAAAATCTTTCGTATATTTTCGCTCCAAGGCCGGAGGATATAAATTATGAGTAAATGGAGCAAGCCTGCTGGTATGGAGAAACAAGTGGGTGTGGACAAATTTAGAGATCCATTCGGACCAATGAAGCACGACTCAACGTCCAGTTTGGGTGAGTATGAACAAGGGCTGAGGCTCGTTAGGGCTTCTTGTCCGGCCCAAAGCCCTTTTTATTTATACTCTATATATTTAATTATACATATAATATTTAGAAGATAGATAGGATTCGAACTTGAAACCATGAAAATCTACCAATTCCAACGATTATTAGACTACTTTACTTTTGTGTGATGTCGTTATTTATTTATTTTAATATCATATTTAAATCTTTATAAATTTGGGACCAAAATACTTTCCAACCTCGAGTAAGACTAGAGACCAAAATTTAAGCTCGACTCGAATTCATCCAAAGTCTGAATTTACTCCGGTCTACCCTTGATGAGCTTGGGTCTCCGTCACCTTAAGCTTCAATTTACATTTCCAGTTACATGGTCTACCATAAGCATATCGATCAACAATTTTTACAAGCCACGTATGTAGTGTAGGAGCTTTAATTTACATTTTTAGTGAAGACAATGGAAACACTATTTGTCTTACTAACTGCCCCTCTTTCAAGTAGCAAAAACCCTAATTCGAACTGTTGAGTAGGTAGGCCCCTGTACCTGCATGTGGCGTACCAAAATCCCTCCTTGCTGCAATTATGTAGCCTTTTCTATCCACCAACCTTGCCCTTAATTTGGGATTTTTATCCATGCATTTCAAAACTCCTCTATAAATTGAAGCTCCCATTCGAAACCCTAGCAAATTATCACAGCTTCAGCTTTGTATAAAACATCGATCATGCCTCGGCAGCTTCTTCTCTTGTCGCTCTTCTTCCTCCTTGTCCATGCATGCTTTGCTTCCCGACTTGTCCCTCACAAAGAATTTACTCCTCTCATGCAGGTACAGGCATCAAATTATTCTACTGACTATGAATATTAATTTACACTTACCATGCTATAACATTTACATGAACAGGATACACAGCAGAACACACGAGCCATGATAGAAACCAAAGATGCGGTTACACACGTTGAGGACTACTCAGGCCCGTCCGGAGACTCACCCATCCACAACAATGACAACCTTAATCCCTAGCTACCTTCCGATCTTAACATGTTATCGTCGACTTTGGGTTTACTTATATGCTACTACGACTTAGTAGGGAACTATAGAACTCTACTTACTGAAGCATATGTGTAGCTTCCCGATTTCAATTCAGCTTGGTGCTTGTTTATTTCATTTTATTAATGCTTCTATATTCCTAATTTTCATTAATGAATTAAGTTTCAATTTTAAATGAATGAGAGCTTGGTGCATAATTTTTTAGAGCAAATAAAAACAGCTAAGAATTGAACATGCGACCCACTCATATTGTTCGACAAACGTCAACAAAAATCTCCAAGAGAGGATAGGATCGGCTAGAATGTGTATGCCGATTGGAAAACGAAAAGCATAAAAAACTCGCAGCGTTGTTTGTAGGAACCCTACAACACGTTAGTTAAACTGCATGTATAATAAAGATAAGGGTTGTAATATTATACCACCTGAAGTGCGTATGTTGAGCAGAGTCGAGATTCAATTCTCTTTCCTTAATTCTAAAAACACCCCGTATTATAACCGTTACCGGTGTTTAAGAATCCCAGGATACAACTGTTCTAATTTGAATCCGGCCTTCGTAATTTACCGGAAGCGGCTCTATTTAAGCCAAAAAATTCGGAGCCCATTGGCTGGCCCAGATTGGGAGTCAAGCTGATCCACACCCACCTGCACGATTTTCGGAGTCAAAGAAGGGCCCAACTGCTGCACCCAAATTCCTGGATCCGTTGCACAACACGAGCACGAACACGACGCGGCTCGACTCGGCACGACCATGACCATGACCACGACCTCGGTGCGCGCGTGTGGTGATTTGCCTACACCGTTCCCCCATTGAAAATGGGTAGTGACCCAAGGCCACGGCCTTTAGTGCATAACTCCTCTATATATCCCATTGGATTTCCCTCAATATAGTCGATGTGAGAAGCTCCCATTTTTTTTTACTATTTTCTCAAGTTATTGTCTATCACGCAACCAACTTCGGGTCTCCATTTCTCATTCAAACGGAACTCAAATTTAACGTATCCACGAGAAAGATCTCGCGGAGACGAAGACAAAGCTCACACTTTCCGGTGTTGACAATGGCCGAGCCCACCGGAAATGCGTCCGGAAAGTGCCTGGCGCACCATGTGTTAAAACATGTATAATTCACAGTATATTTTATATTTAGTTCCAACAATCCCCTACATGAATAGAAATGATTCTAAACATATGCTTCTCCGTTTTGTAAAAACAGACAGAATTTTCGAGAGTACAATCAAAAAATCACTACATTTGGATTGGTGCCATGTTTCAGGCTTGAACTATCCGTTGTAAATAACTATTGGATTTACTCGACCAGGTAGTGAACATGATGTCTTGAACCACCCGCGGTAGCTTTTATGTAAACCGAGACAACAACTATCACACAGTTTTATTTTCTCGTAGAACATTGGTTCTCTGGTTGTGTTCATTTTGGCCTTGAACAACCCTAGTTTTTCATTAGTGAATATGGAGAATTCAGCCTCACCTTATTCTCCTAAGCACGGCCTCATGTCATACTCACAAGGTGATTGACCATAAAGAGTATCTTTCATACTCCCCCTTTGTTTCAAGGTGATGGAATCATTAAAAGCCAAGCTTAGCCTTAACTCATACAGTTTGCACTGTTTATCATCCTAGGAACTGGGTAGAGACAGTGCTCCACTCGATTCAGCTTGATTAGGTTTTCCACTTGAACCTATGTTCGCTCCAAAACGTGTGTGTATATGAAGAAAATAACTTTAAATTTATACCAAGAATAAAAGCAATAGCGAACCCGCAATATACGGATCAACTGCAATAAAAGCAAGTATTCCAAGGTCGATCATAAAGATTATGGTGAAATTAATATGTGGCAAATCAATGATAGAGTAAATGATAGATCGAGTAAATCGGTTTTAGGTAGTTTTAGAGTCTTTTTAGAGTCTTTTAGTTTTGTCTTGTTGCTAATGTTTGGATCCAGATGAAGAACCTCAAAATGAAGTAAAAGAAGGATCTAGAAACACTTGGAAAAAGAAGAAGATCAATGAAGATGAGCTTCTGGTGCCACACCGCCCCCGCGGCAAAGGCCACCACCCCAGCGGTGGCCAATGTCCCCGATGTCGTAGCCTGCGCCTCGCCTGCGCCTCGCCAGCGCTCCGAGAGCAGGGTGTCACCGCCCCTGCGGCAGCACTTGGACGCCCCTGCGGTGACACCCCTGAAGACCAATGTCCGACACCGTAGCCAGCGCCTTCGCCTACACCCAGAAGATCCCTGTCACCGCCCCTGCGGCACCCCCATAGCCGCCCCTGCGCCTCTGGTAACGTCTCCTACTGCACTGTCGCTGCCCCTGCAGCCTGAGACATCCGCCCCTGCGGTGACAACTCTTGAGCCTCCCCTGCGGCTGCAATCACCCACCCCTACGACAAAGGCAACAAAAGGTCCGGTTGAAGAGGACTCTTATGTCCATCCAAGTTTTCCACTAGTCTACTCAGAGAAACCACCATCTCCCTTTCCAGAGGCACTCAAGGAGAGGAGAGTGATAAAAGACAAGGACCTTTTTGAGACTTTCTCAAAATGCGAGGTAAATATCCCTCTTCTCAAACTTGTGAAGAGTATTCCTAAATATGCTCGTATTTTAAAGGAGTTGTGCACTATCAAGAGGAACCAAAAGTTGAAAGGAAAGTAAAAGGTTCAAGTGAGTGAGCATGTCTCAACGGTGTTTCCACAACGGATGCCCAAGAAGTTTAGTGATTCGGGCATGGTAAGTATTCCTTGTGTCATTGACGAAATCCGCTTTGACAAAGTAATGCTTGATTTAGGTGCTTCAATTAACGTGCTTCCATACTCTATTTATCAGTCTCTTGGCCTTGGGCCACTCCATGAAACTCGAATTGTTGTCCAACTAGCTGATAGAACTAACGTATATCCTAAGGGAATAATTAAAGATGAGCTAGTAATGGTTGATAATTTAATTTTTCCGGTTGACTTCTTTGTTTTGGATATGGAACATGATTCACATGTTGTACCTATCTTGTTAGGAAGACCCTTCTTAAAAACGGCTAGGACTAAGATTGATTATGTTAGTGGAAAATTCACAATGGAATTTGATGGTGAGGTTGTATAATTTAATATTTATCATGTCATGAAACATCCCATCGATGACCATTCTCTTTGTTCAATTGTTATAAGTGAACCAATTGTACAAGATGTGTTTGACATTTCCGACATTGATGAGTTAAAAAACATAATTGAAAATAATATTGATTTTCATGATTCAGAGTATGCCTTGACATCTAACATGCAAGAGGTTCTAGCTCATGTTGGATGGGCACAAAAGGCTCCTCATCAGACCTTTGGCCATTGGGCCTACTTTGCTAACACCAAGCGTTAAAGCTTGTTCCATCTATTGTGCAGGCTCCGAAGATCGAACTAAAAGAGCTTCCCCAACATCTCAAGTATGCACTCCTTGGAGAGAATGACACATTGCCCGTGATTGTGTCTAGAAAGTTGTCTCTACATCAAGAGGAGAAGTTGGTGAACATCCTTAAGGAGCACAAGACGGCCCTTGGATGGACCATTGCGGACATTAAAGGGATTAGTCCCTCTACTTGTATGCATCGGATCCTCCTTGAGGAAGAAGTAAAACCGTCAAGGCAACCCAAAGGTGACTAAACCCGCGTATGATGGATGTGGTCAAAAAGGAAGTATTGAAGCTTCTTCAAGCGGACATGATCTTCACAATCTCGAATAGCAAATGGGTTAGTCCAACCCAAATTATTCTGAAAAAGGGAGGAATCATCATGGCGGAGAACCAACACGGTGAGATGGTTCCAAGCAAAACCCAAACTGGGTGGAGGGTTTGCATCGTTTACCGTAAGTTAAACCGGTAACCCGAAAGAATTATTTCCCTTTACCTTTTATTGACCAAATGCTTGAGTGTCTTGCAGGGCACCCCTACTATTGCTTCCTAGATGAATATTCGGGCTATTTTCAAATGGTCATTGCTTTGGAGGACCAAGAAAAGACGACCTTTACTTGTCCTTTTGGCACTTTTGCATACCGTAGAATGCCATTTGGAATATGTAATGCTCCTGACACCTTCCAATGATGCATGCTAAGTATCTTTTCTGAATATATTGAAAATTTTATTGAAGTTTTCATGGATAATTTTACCGTTCATGGAGATAGTTTTGATGCATGCTTAGGACACTTAAAACTTGTTCTTCAAAGATGCGTAAAAACCAATTTAGTTCTCAATTCAGAAAATGTCATTTTATGGTGGAGCAAGGTATTGTGATAGGCCACGTAATCTCCTAAAAAATAATTGAAGTAGATAAGGATACAATTGACGTTATTCAAACTTTACCTTATCCTACTAACATGCGTGAAATATGTTCCTTCTTAGGTCATGCAAGGTTCTACCGGCACTTCATCAAGGATTTCTCCAAGATATCGGTGCCACTTTGTGAGCTCTTGAAAAAGGATGTCACATTCATGGTAGATAAGAAATGCAAGAAGGCGTTTGACACCTTGAAGGATTGCCTCACACGTGCCCTAATCATCCAATCTCCCAATTAGGAGAAGCCCTTTGAGATAATGTGTGCCGCCAACGACTATGTTGTAGGTGCCGTCTTGGGACAAAAGGACGGGAGAGCATCACATGAGATTCACTACGCCTCAATGACATTGAACGACACTCAAAGGAACTACTCCACCACCGAAAAGGAGATGTTAGCGGTGGTGTTTTCCTTGGAGAAATATTTAGGCAATATCTTCTCGATGTAAAGGTAATAGTTTACACTGACCATGCAACACTACGCTACCTCATGACCAAGAAAGAGGTCAAGCCAAGGTTGATCCATTGGGTCCTACTTCTAAGTGAATTTAACTTAGAAATTCGAGACAAGAAAAGAGTGGAGAACTTAGTAGCTGACCACCTGAGTAGGTTGGTGAAGGAGGATGAAGATCTAGGAGAGGAGAAGACCATCCTTGGAGTTTTTCCAAACGACACATTTTATACAACTCTCTGTTCCGTAACCGCTCCTGCGGCCATAGGAGACCGCCCCTGCGCCATGCCGCTCCCGCGGCTAGAAGCCGGAGCCCCTGCACCTCCCTTGTCGCCGCCCCTACGGCTTGCTCTGGCCGCCCCTGCAGAAAACCCTACAGAGGTATTGTATAAAGTGCGTTCATTCAAGCCTTGGTTTGATGGCCTTGTGAACTTCCTTGTTAGAGGTGAGTACCCCCCCCCCCAAAAAAAAGAAGAGAAAACCAAAGCTTAGAGAGAAAAGGTGAAATTCGAGGCTAGGCATTACGTTTGGGACGATCCCTACTTATGGAAACATTGTAGCGATCATGTAATTCGTCGTTGCATTCCGGATAATGAGGTACAATATGTTCTCTCTTTTTGTGATTCAGAAGCATGTGGGGGCACCTTGGGGCTAAAAAACGGCTATAAAAGTATTGGATGCGGCGGGTTTCTTTTAGCCACACATCTTTCGAGATGCATTTGCGTTTTGTAAAGTGTGTGATAGGTGCCAACGAATAGGTAATATCTCTAGGAGAAACGAAATGCCACAATCATCTCTTATTTTTTGCGAAATTTTTGATGTTTGGGGAATAGATTTTATGGGACCCTTTCCTAGCTCCTTCGGTAATACTTATATTCTGGGTGCGGTGGACTATGTTTCCAAATGGATGGAAGCAAAGGCCACCAAAACTGACGATTCTAAGGTTGTGGTAGATTTTCTCAAGGATAACATCTTTGTAAGGTTCGGGATTCCTAAAGCTTTGATAACCAATTGGGGAACAAATTTTTGCAACAAAACGATCACCGCCCTCCTCAAGAAGTACAATGTCCATCAAAGAATCTCCACAGCATACCGCTCACAAACCAATGAGCAAGCAGAAGTGTCAAATAGAGAGATCAAGACGATTCCCGAAAAGACGGTGACCCCTGGAAGGAAGGATTGGAGCCTAAGGATCAACGATGCTTTATGAGTGTACCGTACGGCTTACAAGACCCCCATTGGGATGTCACCATTCCGACTTGTGTTTGGCAAGACGTGCCATCTACCGGTGGAACTAGAACACAAGGCTTGGTGGATGGTAAAGAAATGCAACATGAACTTGAATGAAGTCGGTGAGTTCCGGAAACTCCAACTGCAAGAGCTAGAGGAACTGAGGCTCGACGCTTATGATCATGCCACAACATACAAAGAGAAAACCAAGGCATGGCATGACCTGAACATCCTCCGAAAGGACTTCCAAGCAGGTAATAAGGTCCTTCTATTTCAATCACGTTTGAATCTTTTTACAGGAAAGCTCTGCTCAAGATGGAGAGACCCCTACGTCATTGCCGAAGTCCATCCACATGGTGTTGTGGATCTTTATGATCCATAAACACACAAGATTTTCAAAGTCAACGAACAAAGACTCAAGATGTAGCATGAAGGAGTAACAAAAGATCCAATTGACGAGATGGTCTTGGTAGAAGCCCAAGCTGAGAAATGAAGGACTTACGTCGAGTCAACGACGTAAAACAAAGGCGCTGCTCGGGAGGCAACCCAATAAAATAAAAAGAGGAGCTTCTGTCAAGAAAACCGCACCCGCGGTGACACTACGCTCCCAACACCGCCCCCAATGTTAGGTCAGCGCCAGCACAAAGAAGTCACCGCCCCCGCGGTTTTACCTAGAAAAGAAAAAAAGGAAATCAAGAAAATTCCCCTACACCTACCCCACCCACCTTTCTCTCTCTCTCTCTCTCTCTCTCTCTCTCTCTCTCATATCCTCACCTAACTCTACCCCCGACCTCAACCCTTACCCCTTACCCTCTTCCTCGCTCAAACTCTCACCGACGCCTTCACTCACGCCCCGCCCCCTACGCACCACCACGTTGTACCACCGCCCCTGTCAACGTCCCAACGCCACCCCAATCTACTATCACCATGCCACCTCCTCCATCCCACTGTAACTTCCCTTTTATCTACAAAAAACCCTAACCACCTTACCACCTCACCACCACCACATTCTCCACCAACTCCCCCACCTCCAACCACCAACAACACCAATGACAAGCAGATGGGAAAGCTCCAACAACGCCCACATCGAGCTTCTGAAAAAAATTGTTCTTCTGCACTTCGCCCGCCACCGCGCATGCTCTCCACCGCCCCTGCGGATCTGTCACCCACTCTTGCGGTTTCACAACAAAAAGGTATGGTTCTTTAAATTTCTTTGTGAATTCTAAATCCTTTGCTTTCAAGTGATTATAGAATAGAGAAACCAAGGAAATGCAAGATCAATCCAAGGGAATTGGAGAGATTTGAGATTATGCAGAACCGGACCGTCTTTCCAACTCGATTTTTGCATATTCCGACGTTAGAAAGCTTAGGGATGCTAGAAAGTATGAAGGAGTTCCCCGAGCATGTTGGGCTCGGGGAATTCCTTGGAAATAGTGTTGTAACATATCCCGAGCTGTCAAGGCAGTTTGTGGCCACCTTCAACATGGAGAAGGAGGACAAAATTTGCGTTGGATTGTCATTCAAGTACAACAAGAGGAGGTATACGTTGGACTTGGACAAGCTGAGAGAGCTTTTGGGGTTACTAAGATCCCTTCTAAGAACTGGTGGGAGACGGCTCCTACACCGGATCTGATTGAGTTTTGACGTGTTGCTACCAGTTCGGAGTTCCATGTAGGAGGTGAGTACAACAACAAATTCACTCACCCCTGTTTGAGGCTGCTATCCAAGATTATTATGTGTGTCTTCTACGGACACAAAGAGGAGAACAAGGTCGCCCTCAAGGACGTTCCATTACTTTACTCCTGCATCCCGGCGTGTGACAATGTTCCGGATTGGATTACACTATTCCTCTTTTCTTTGAAGCGGATTAGGAAGGATGAGCCCCGGGAAATCGTTGGAGGAGGGATCATTACCCTCATTGCGGCTCAGGTGATGGATGTGACGGAGTTGGAGGATGGGATGACGATCCCGTTCTACACCGAGGGCCTTCTTTGTCGGTGTAAGTTATTGAAGAGGGAGGGTGAACACCTCTTTTGGCTTTCATTTGCAGATTGGAGACATGTCACCTACCTGCCCCGGCCTTTGCCCTTCGGAGACGAGCTTTCCGACCTTTACATTGCCGCTGATTCGTACGTTCCGAGGCGACCACAAGTTGCCATTGTTGAGCGGCATACGGCAAGCTCGAGTCGGGGACCAGCTGAGGACTATCAGTCCATCCCCGATGACATGGAGATGCCCACGGTGGAGGAGGATGACCCCACACACGCCATCCTTCTTGCTCAGATGGCAACTTTGTCCACTCAACATCAAGTGTGGTAGACCGGCTATCATACGACTATGCTTGAGCAGCAGCAGGCTTGGCAGCCGGGTTTCTTTGGCCACTTCCCATATCCACCTCCGGATTGTCCAGCCGGACCATCCCACTAGTGAGTCTCCTATTTGCCTTCTCCATATTTTATTTTGCCCTCATTTTCACACTTTGAGGGCATAGAGGGATCATATCATGCATGTACAGTTTGTTTGTTTGTTTGAAAATTTTCGGTTGTAATTTAGTATTTTATTTAGTCAAAATAAGTAAAGCCAAAGAAAATGAGAAAAAGGCATGAAAAACTTTGGATAAACCAAAAACCCAAAAGGGCGGTTTAGGAAAAAAGAAGGTAGTCTGACCAACACTAGGTTGGTACAAAAATGGACTTGAGGGATGTGAGAAATTGGAGAGACTATCATAGAAAGAAGAAGAGTGGCAAGGTGAAAACCTGAAAGGGCTCCTTGGCAAAATGAGCGATATCCGAGTGTAGGTTCTCCTTCCGATATTGCGACATAAGAAGGGGAGACATAAGGAGGAGTCCGGATAGGTCACTCTTGGAGCAATAAGGATGGTAGTTCCTATCTTTTCTCACTTTTCTCTTTTTCTCGTTTTTCCTTTGGTGATTTCTTGTATGTTCCTCATCTTTTCTTCTACGCCATGTTTTCTGAGACTTTATTTTGACAGTGATTTGATGTGTTGTTTACTCGAGACGAGTAAAGAGTCTAAGTATGGGGGAGTTTGATAGGTGATGGAATCAATATCAGTTTTAGCCAGTTTTAGAGTTTTGTTAGAGTCTTTTAGTTGTCTTGTTGCTAATGTTTGGATCTAGATGAAGAACCTCAAAATGAAGTAAAAGAAGGATCTAGCAGCACCTGGCCGCCCCTGCGGTGACACCTCTGAAGACCAATTTCCGACGCCGTAGCTAGTGCCTTCGTCTGCGCCTAGCCTTGTTACCTCCCTTGCGGCACCCTCTAGCCACCCCTGATGTGACTCATCCTGAAGAAGGGAAGACAGCACCCATGCGCCTATGCCTGCACCCATGCCTGTGGACCTGCAAAGTTGAAGAGATTGTGTCACCGCCCCCACGGTGACACTGGGCCGCCCATGCGGATCGACACCAGGAACATCACGAAGATCAACAGTCAAATGTTCCAAAGCATTAAAGACCCCGCCCCACGGCCCTGCCATGCCGCCCCCGCAACTCAGTTGAAGATGGAGTGTTTGGCCTAAACCGCCCTTGCGGCACCCTTGCCCGCGCCTGCGGTTTAACGCTAGAGGACTTAACTCCGGTTGTTTATCCCACCTTTATGACATTTAAGGTGGTTGTTTACACAACCCATTTACTCCCTTTTATTGCATTTTCTAGTATAAATAGAGCCCTAGGCTGATTGCTAGAATCATCCTCATTTCCCCCTAAAAAGCTCTATTTTGTCTAAGTGCCATTTTGTATGGAGTTCTAAGCTTCCTTGCTACATTGGGTTGATTGAAGTTTTATGAAATTTGGTTGAAAGTCTTTCTAATAGAAGTTATATCCAATTTCCAATTGTGTTTTGTTCCATGTTCTTTAACTTATGTTTGCATGTCTTTTCTCTCTTAGTTTGATCACCTAAGTTGTACAATCGCATGCAAAAGGCTAGGGTTATTCGATTCTGGGTTCGGGTCCTTAATCTAGTAGCAAACCCCTAGGTAATAATGGGTTGTAATTATCTAAGGAAAAGGAACACAACTACATAATAAGATTAACGGGTGGTTCATCTTTTATGTATCTCTTTATCTTTATTTGAATGCTAACTTGTGGTTTGATCTTGTAGGTTTACGGACCGAGAAACTAGTTAAGTTGTGTTAATGCCGGTTGGCTTAACACATAAATAAGATCAAGATGATAACAATTGGAAAATGCTTCTAAAAAGAACCAACCAAGTTGTATGCATGCGGAAATCTAACCTAGTGTTAAGTTCGGAATTCTACTTTGATTAAGCTAAACACAACGACCATAGGTTTTTAGGCTTGTCGATGAATGATGTGATAATCATGAAAAATGCATATTCTAGAGATCAAAGTATCCGGTTATGGTTTTCGATTCAAGACTTCTAAAGGTCTAGGGCAAGGTTGGGATTGCTAAGGAATGATGTTTCTCCAATGGGAATGATCACGGGGAAGGTCTCACAAACCACTATCACTAACCAAAGCTCCTATCACCGGGTAAGTCTCAAGGAACAAAGGAAAGGAACAAAAGTTCAAACCAATCACTCAACCTAATGGTCAAGAACTAACCATCACCGGGTAGCTCTCAAGCTAGCTCACAAAGGCAAGGGTTTGCACACTCAAACCAACAACGGAATATAATCATCTGTTACCTAGAAAACATCATCATCGGTACTCAAGAAAGGGAATTACCGGGTAAGTCTCTTCCCGATCTCAAGCATAGGCCTTAGAGGAATCTAAAGGTATTAAACTATCAACAAAGACTAGGATTTGGACAATCTATAGTATTGGCTCAGGGATATATCATGAGCGGATCAACATAACAAAATCTCGGCTATTCTTACTCAAATCTCGGCCGTGATTCCTGAGTACAGTCCGAGATTTGTAACTGTGTAGGTTAAAACCAACCTTTAGGGTCCAATCTAACTTAAAGGTCTAGTCTATCATCATCGATCTACACCACAACCATCAACCGACCATCCTAGAATCACAAGGATTTAGCCAACAACAGTCATAATCAAATCAAATATCGAAAAACAACAACTAAGTATCTCCTTCAAGAATACTCACAAAACTTCAAAGTGTGTCAATCTTCCTTCTAACTCTTGTGCCGTCCTTTACTCTATTCCAATCTCTCTATGCAATATCGGAAGAGGAAGCAAAGGAGGAAAAGGAACAAGCTAAGCTAAAGAAAGTGAGTGACCTTAGGAAGGATGTGGCCTTGGAAGAGATGAAGGATGCAACTGCTAGAGAAACAGAACAACTGTCTCACTGGGATTTTGAAGATGTTGCTATTGGTATATTTTTCGATCAAAGATAGTTGGGCAACCGGTTAGATCGAGTTGCTTTGATCGAGTTGTTCGGCTTTCCACAACTGCAGCAAGTGTAAGCCATTTCTTCTTTCTGAGTCATGAGAGAGAGCGAAAGAGACATAATCGACCATTCTATTATGAAGAGCCGTGTATTGTTGCAGGAAGTTGAAGAACAACAGGTTCAACGGGACGCTAAATGTCACGTCTAGGAATAGATGTGCACGCAATAAGTCTTAAATTTATACTCGTTATAACTATCCTAACTCCTAGCGAACCCGCAGTGTACGGGACGTTTGTAGAAAGGTAAGTATTCCGAGGTCGAACACAAAGACTAAGGTGAAATCGAGTCAAGCAATGATCAAAAATAGTGTAAATCTAGACTAAGATAAGGTGAGGAACAAAGAAAATGGAAAACTCAATGTTTTTGTTGGTTTTTGTGGTGATTAAACAAGGTCACAAGCCAAGCAAAGTAATAAAACAACTAACAAATTAAGCTAGCAAACGAGTAAGTAACACAAAGCACAAGTATATGATCAAGAGAGAAAAGTAGATTCTAGAGATCAAGATTTCCGGTTATGGCATTGGATTCAAGGTTCTAAAGATTCTAAGGACTAAGCTGCGGTGTTGGGAAAGAGTGTTTCACTAATGTAAGCAATTACCGGGTAGGTCTCTCACTTTACTAGTCCCGTATCTAACTCCTATTACCGGGTAAGTCTCAAGGGTTTAGAATAAGGAATTCCGCACAAACTAGATACTACTTAAGGGGTAACCCTCTCCTTACCGGGTAAGTCTCGGAATAGGGCAATCTCAAGCATAATCCTAGCACACTCGATCCAATAGCGGCTTATGAGGCTCACTACTACCTAGCATTCATCATCTTAGGTATCTAAGGTCGGAATTCATCGGCTAGATCTCTTCCCTCACTTAGATTGGTAGCATTAGGTGATCCTAAGCTAAATTAGGCTTAATAAACACTAGGATTTAAACAACCAAACACCCTAGCATGCAGATTTATCATTTAGAGAGCAACAGAAGAATAAATCGGTCTGTTCTACAGATAAATCGGCCGATTTATCTGATGAACAGGTCGATTTTTCCTTCTGTTGTGAGTTTCGTGTATATAAATCATCCTAAACTAACATATAAGTCCATCCTATCATCACCCAAGCCATAACCATCAATCCATCACTCCAGAATCACAACAAACTAGCCAATAATATGCATATCAAGATCCAAAATCATCAAACAAGCATACATGATGTTCATGGATGAGAAATGAAAGATGAGTAAGCAAAATCAATAAATCTCAGCCAAATCCAAGTTGTAGAAAGACTTACAAACTCTAAAATGAAGATTCAAAACGTTCTTAACAATCCTTGCAATTAGTTCTTCGATCCGAGACTACAAAATCACTCAAAATCACTCTAAACTCTTTAGAATGGTGTTCTTCTTCTTCCTTCAATCCTTGGGAGCTTTTCTTCTTCTCCAATCTTCCTCCAAGATCCAATAATGAGCTGTCAATGAGAGTGTGAGAGAGGAGAGATGCTCAGCAACCACCTGAAGGACCACTTATATTCTCCACCAAGAGCAAGGACGGGCAAGAGATCGTGGGACACGTGGCTTTAAGCTGTCAAAGGCCTAAAAATCGACCCAGAGCAATAAATCGGCCGATTTAGCTGCTTGCTGGTCCGATTTTCTTCAGCAGGAACTTGTTATGCTCGTTTAGCCATGAGTTGATCCATTGCTTGCACCAATAGTGGTCTTTGTGTCCTTTGTTGCTCCAATTATGCTCCTCCTTAGCCTTGGATGTGTATCATCATGAGGCTTGGTCCTCAAATGTATCGATTAACGTCCAATAGATCCCCGAATTACCTACAAAACCGATAAAAGGTAGTGTAGACGTCTTTTCTAGAAATGTGCGTGAATTGAGCGAAGACGTCATGAATCAATGCCAAAACTTGTACGAATGAATGAGAAATCTATCTAAGTGACTACCTAATCCTAAGTCATAAATCTTGTTATCAAAAATACCCCATACTTAAGGCTTGCTCGTCCCCGAGCAAATTCCCAACTATAGACTAAGAGATGACATGATTTATGTATGCAAAAAAATTGTCAAAATCTTTTGGAGTTGTGCTTCTAATATTGGATCACCTTCATAGTCATGTTTCATGGCAATGGACAAGCAATTATGCATCAAATAAATGAAAGCATGGAAAGACAATTAAACTTAACTTGATAGCATGCAATGAAATGTAAAGATGAAGAAGTCAAGATGATCATGAGCATATCCAATCTAAATCACTTAGTCTTACACACATGCAAGTAGGTCATAAGGACTTGTGAAATAGAAGGCCAAGAAACGTTGTGATTAGGCGGGAGTTTTCTAGGCTTTGTAATGCTAATCCGGGAAAGGAACTAAACAATCACAACTTCAAATTTTCTTATCAACTTCCCTCAAGTGTATATTTTTCTTCATTTTCTTTTCTTTCTTTTATTTTTGAGACAATGGCATTGGTGTGCAAAAGCCGAAACCTTGGTGATTAGCTATTCTCGGGCTTTTTCTATTTTTCGAGATGCATCCACACCGGGCACACATACCAAAGCTCGTTAGAACTATCGGTTTATTTGACTTTGGCAAGGCACCAACACCCGATTATGTGAAGTGTACCGAGTTACTTGTCATTTAAACCAACGTCCCCAAACCTATATTTTTTTCTACACTTTCACAACAATTTCAGCATTTCATTCACATCATTCTTTCATTAACAACTTCACCCCACACTTGCTTTTCACACACATCAACACACTAGCATGCTCCTATTCCCGGATGGGTCAAAAGAGGTCAAATTTATCTCAATTGAGGTGCTTAAGCAACATGATCAAGATGAGAAGTAGAGGAAAATGAATTGCCTTAATCACTCCTAATTGATGTGTAAGAACTAGCATGCAATTTCGACTTTCAATACTCAATTCAATCAAGAAAAACATTCATGATCACAAATCATTCATGGGATTCAAGATAAGTACTTCAAGTCCACATATGCTATCATCAATTTAACACATAAGGCCATCCATAGCCAATCCACAAGACAAGATTCATCATTAGGGTCATATCCAAGCTTTAGAAGCACTAAAAATTTTTAAAAATTTTCTGAATTTTTTTGATTTTTCGAAATATGTATGTACAATGCAAGACATAATGAATCATGTGACAAAATTAAACTATCCTAGATGCTAATCATGCAAGTGATCATGAAAACCCCACCCCATACTTAGAAACACATTGTCCCTAATGTGTAGACTAAATAAAGAAGTGAAAGAGAGTCCTCACAATGTAAAATTGGTGATGCTTTGGTATTTCGGTTCTCATTGGATGATGATGGTGGATGATCGATCAAGGATGGTAGAGAGCTCTTGATGTTCATTATGGTGTCGGAACCCGCGCTTGGCACCGCAAGCCGTCCAAGTTCCACGTCCGCTCCACCCATGCTTGATTGGAGATCATCACTTTTCTTTACAGAGGAAAAATCGGCCAAGCAACCCAGGAAAATCGGCCGATTTTGTGCATGAACAGTCCGATTTCCTGGGTGCTTTCTTCCTTGTCCATGTGCTCGGATCTTGCTTCTTCAACCATTCCATGAGGCCTTCACATGACCTCCAACATCTCATAACTCATGACAATCAACAAGATCTAGCACCCAAAAACACAAAGGAAAAACAAAGCACACCAAGAGTAAGATCAAGCAAAAGCAAGAAAAAGAAAGGGAAAAATATGTACCAATGGGTTGCCTCCCATTAAGCGCTTCTTTAAGGTCATTAGCTTGACCAAATTCAGGAGCGTTTCAATCAAGGTGAAGTGGGGCAATCACTTCCACCGGGGCTTCCGGGATGTACTTCTTCAATCGATGCCCATTCACCTTGAAGTTACCACAATGATCTCCTCCTATCTCCACCGCTCCATGAGGAAAGATCTTCTTCACCACATATGGCCCGGTCCATCTTGATTTTGAGCTTTCCGGGGAAGAGCCGCAGCCTCGAGTTGAAGAGAAGGACAAGGTCGCCTTCACTCAACTCCTTTGGGATGATCCTCTTATCATGCCATCGCTTGGTTCTCTCCTTGTAGATCCGAGCATTCTCATATGCATCCAACCGGATCTCCTCAAGGGCATTTATGTCTAGCAACCGCTTTTCTCCGGCCTCCTTTAGATCAAAATTTAGCCACCTTATAGCCCAATATGCTCGATGCTCCATCTCTACCGGAAGGTGGCAAGACTTTCCATAGACCAACTTGTAAGGAGTGGTGCCAATTGGTGTTTTGAAGGCGGTCCTATATGCCCACAAGGCATCATCGAGCTTCATAGCCCAATCTTTTCTCGTCTTTGATACCGTCTTCTCAAGAATGGCCTTAATCTCCCGGTTGGAGATCTCCACTTGGCCACTAGTTTGGGGATGGTAAGGTGTTGCCACCTTATGAGTCACCCCATACTTGGCCAAAAGTGCTCCAAAATTCCTATTGGTGAAGTGCTTCCCTCCATCGCTTATGATCACCCTAGGTGTTCCAAACCTAGGAAAGATCACTCGGTTGAAGAACCGCACCACGACCTTGGCGTCATTTGTAGGAGAGGCGATTGCCTCCACCCATCTCGAAACATAGTCAACCGCCAATAGGATGTAGAGGTTGCCACATGAAGAAGGGAATGGCCCCATGAAGTCCACACCCCACACATCAAATATTTCCACCTCTTGTACGTTGTTCAAGGGCATCTCATTTCTCCTTGAGATGTTGCCCGTCCTTTGGCAAGCATCACAAGCTACCACAAAGCCTTGCACGTCCTTGAACAAACTTGGACAAAAGAAGCCCGATTGTAGCACTTTCGCACATGTCTTGTGTGCACTAGCATGCCCTCCACATGGCAAGGAATGACAATGGCGGATCACACTCTCCACCTCATCCTCCGGTATGCATCTTCTAAACATCCCATCCGGCCCTCTTTTGAACAAAAGTGGTTCACTCCAATAGTAATGTCTCACATCCTTGAAGAACTTCTTCCTTTGGGCATATGTCAAACCGGGAGGCACTTCCTCACACACCAAGTAGTTCACAATGTCGGCATACCATGGCTCACTTCCTCTAGACACTTGGAATAAGCATTCCTCCACCATTTGCAATTGCTCATCCCGGAATGAGTCATCAATCGGGATGTCATCTCTCTCAATCTCCAATGGTGGGAGTCTACTAAGGTGATCCGCCACGGAGTTCTCGGACCCCTTCTTATCCCGGATTTCCAAGTCAAATTCTTGAAGAAGAAGGATCCACCGAATCAACCTAGGCTTGGCATCCTTCTTGGTAAGGAGATAACGGATCGCAACATGATCCGTATAAACAATGACCTTCGCTCCAACAAGGTATGACCGAAACTTCTCAAAGGCATACACTACCGCTAGCAACTCTTTCTCGGTTGTGGCATAGTTAAGTTGGGCATCATCTAGCGTCTTGCTAGCATAATAAATGGCATGAGTGCGCCCATCTTTCCTTTGCCCCAAGACAGCCCCAACGGCTACATCGCTTGCATCACACATGATCTCAAACGGTAGGCTCCAATCCGGGGTTTGCATGATGGGTGCGGAGATCAAAGCGTTCTTCAACCTACAAAAAGCCTCAAGGCAATCTTTGGAGAAGACAAATTCAACATCCTTCATTAGTAGGTTAGTGAGAGGCTTAGAAATTTTAGAGAAATCTTGAATGAACCTCCGGTAAAAACCGGCATGCCCTAAAAAACTCCTTACCCCTTTCACCGAGGTAGGTGGTGGCAACTTCTCTATCGTTTCAATCTTGGCTCTATCAACCTCAATGCCACGGTTAGACACCAAGTGTCCTAACACAATACCTTCACTTACCATGAAGTGGCATTTTTCCCAATTTAAGACAAGATTTGTCTCCTCACATCTTTGCAATACTAGTGACAAGTTAGCCAAGCAATCATCGAAAGAAGAACCATAAACAGAGAAATCATCCATGAACACTTCCATGATATTTTCTATGTATTCTGAAAAGATAGCCATCATACACCTTTGGAAGGTGGCGGGTGCATTACACAACCCAAATGGCATCATCCTATATGCAAAAGTTCCCCATGGACATGTAAAGGTGGTTTTCTCTTGGTCATCGGGGTGGATAGGGATTTGGAAGAATCCACTATAGCCATCTAGGTAGCAAAAATGGGAATGTTGAGCTAACCTTTCTAGCATTTGGTCAATGAAGGGGAGAGGGAAGTGATCTTTCCTAGAGGCCATGTTAAGCTTTCTATAATCAATACACATCCTCCATCCCGTAACCGTTCTAGTGGGGATTAATTCATTGTTCTCATTGGTTACTACGGTCATCCCACCCTTCTTAGGTACTACATGAACGGGACTAACCCACTTACTATCCGAGATAGGGTAGATAATTCCCGCATCTAGCAACTTTATGATCTCCTTCTTAACTACCTCTTTCATTATAGGATTTAACCTTCTTTGATGTTCAATAGAGGGTTTATGATTATCTTCCATCATTATCCTATGCATGCACAAAGAGGGCTTGATGCCAACAAGATCATCAATGGTGTATCCTATTGCCTTTCTATGCAGTTTCAATTCATTCAATAACCTATTAAGCTCATCATCATTCAAAGATGCATTCACAATCACCGGATAAGTAGAATTTGAACCAAGGAAAGAATACTTTAAATGAGAAGGAAGAGGTTTAAGATCAAGTTGAGGAGGACCTTTTTCGGTTGGAGACGATCCATACAATGTAGGTTGAGATGATTGCAAAGCCATGGAAGCCTCCTTGAAGTCCCTTGATGATTGCTCATACTCAAGTGGTTGATGCTGAAAAGACTCAGGAAAATCGACCCAGGAAGAAAAATCGGTCGATTTTTCTGAAGGGGGGTCGATCTGAGTTTCTGTTTTGGCAAAACTGGCTGAAATTTCAGCATAAGTACAAAAATCGGCCGATTTTTGGCAGGCAGTCCGATTTTTCTGCCAGTTTTCCTCTTCTTCTAGCACTTCAAACCCAACACTTGGTAGCTCGTCCAATGCATTCAAGGCCTTGATTACTTCATTGCTACTCTCCTCAATTCCTTCTTCCATCAAGCTTGAGCTAAGAACTCTCTCAAGTGGATCCTTGAGCAAGATTGAGCTCACAACCTCTCTAGACTCCTCTTCTTCAACTATGTTGAATATATCCTCATCAAGGGTTGGCCCTTTCATCATTGTTGATAGCTTGAACTTGATGTTCTCTTCTCCAATGTTGAAGGAGAGAGTCCCATTCTTGCAATCTACTAGACATCCGGAAGTAGCTAGGAAAGGTCTCCCCAAGATGATAGGAACCGGATAGTCCGCCGGGATATCTAAGACAACGAAGTCTATGGGCACATAGAACTTCCCTAATTGCACCGGGATGTCTTCCAAGATCCCAACCGGATGAGTGATTGAGCGGTCCGCCATGTAAAGGGTCATGTTGACCGGCTTTGGCTCTCCTAGCCCAACCTTGTTGCAAAGTGCTAGCGGGATGATGCTTATACTTGCCCCAAGATCACATAGGGCATCATACTTCACTTCTCCTACTCCGATTGGCACACAAAAGGATCCCGGATCCCTTAGCTTGGGAGGCATCTCCTCCTTCATCGTTTGAATCAACTCCGAGGATCTCTTAGTCATCCTTATCTCACCATACTCCTCCAACTTCCTTTTGTTGGAGAGTATTTCCTTCAAGAATTTGCCATATGCCGGCATCCCTAAAATAGCATCCATGAACGGAATGTTAATATGCAATTTAGACATTAGTTCAAGGAACTTACCAAAGTGATTGTCCAAGCGAGCTCTTGCTCGTGATTGAGGGAACGGTAGTGGTGGCTTGTATGGAGGCGGTGCCACATAGGTTGGCTCTACATCTTTGCTCTTGCCTCCATCTCCTTGCAAAGTTTCTTCTTCATTCACCACTTGCTTCCCTTTAGCATTCTCCTTGGGCAAGGGATCCTTCATGCTTAACCCACTTCTTGTTGTAATAGCCAACACTTGGCCTCTTGGGTTTTCTTCGGTTCTTCCGGGAAGCTTTCCCGGATCTCTATGTGCTTCACCCGCCTTTTGGAAAACTTGTGCTTCCAACACCTTTTGAGCCTTTGAGATAGAAGTCACCGTGCTCTCAAGACCGCTCAACCTTCCAAGCAATTGCTCAAACATCATTTCGGTTCTATCCTTTGGAGGTTGAGTGAATCCGGGTGGAGGTTCTTGTGAAGCTCTTGGTGGTGGAGTTGTGCTTGTAGAAGCGGGAGGGTTCAAGGCTCCATCCGGGTTAGAGTAAGAAAACCCGGGATGGTTATGGTTGGGCCGGTAATTGTTGAATTGCCGGTTGTTGTTGAAGTTCCTTGGGCCTTGGTAGTTGTTGTAGTTGCCCCTTCCCATATAGTTCACATCCTCCTCCTTGGAAGATAGGTTGGCTTGTGGAGGCACTTGAGGAGTTGCTTGGTTCTTCAAAGTTGTAGCACACAACTCCCTCAAGGACTTTAGCTCGTTGTTGATGGCGTCAAGCTTGAAATTGCTCATGGTGACCTCACTCACCTCATATGCTCCCGCCTTTCTCCCTTCACTCTTTCTATGGGAGTATTTCTCAATCACAAGAGCTTGCTTCTCCACAAACTCCCAAGCATCATCTACATGCTTCTCCATGAAAGTCCCACCGGAAAGGGATTGAAGCTTGAATTGGCTATCTTCATCAAGTCCCTTGAAGTAGATCTCCAATAGCTCAATTTTCGGTATGCCATGGTGTGGACAATCTAGGAGAAGGTCTTTGAATCTCTCCCAAGACTTGAACAAACTCTCTCTATCCTTCATCACGAAGGCATTGATCTTCCCTCTTAATTCGGTAGTCTTGGAAGGTGGGAAGAACTTAGTCAAAAACTCGGTTGTCATTTCCTCCCAAGTACCAACTCGCCCTTGCGGAATAGATTGATACCAAGCTAAGGCCTTGTCCTTAAGAGAGAAGGAGAAAGCCCTTAGCTTATGGTTGTTGCTCTCCAATCTCGGCGGTCTAAGAGTCTCCATCAAGATCTCGTAGTTCATCAAATGTTGGTGAGGAGACTCTCCTTCCATCCCTCCAAATTGGTTATGCCGGATCATTTGTAGAACTTGAGGGCGGAGCTCGTAATCATGGGCTGCGGGATCTCCTAAGTTCACACCCGGGCGGTGTGCTCTTTGTGCCGGATCCATACGTTGCCCCAACGTTTGTGGCTCATCCATAGCAATGGGCACAACCCTAACGTTCACCGCCGGCTGCGGTTGTGGTGGAGGTGGAGGAGGTTGTTGACGGTTAAGCTCCCTTTGCACAAGTGCTTGCCTAATCTCCTCAATCTCCCTCCTAGTTGCCTCTTGCCTCTCATTGGCAAGTCTCCTTTCTTCCTCCAAGAGCTCATCTCTTAGCCTAATTTGCTCTAAGGCTTCATCCAACTCAGCTTGGAGGTTCCTACCGGCCATCTCTTTCTCTTTTCGAATGCTCTTGGATCTAGATCTAAGGGTTTTCTCCGGTTCGGGATCGAATGGAGCTAAATCCTTGCCACGAGATCTTCGCATACACCTAAAGAGTAAGAGATGTCCTGAAAAGCAAAGACACACACCAAAGAGAGATCAAAAGCAACAAGAAAGATCTACACTACAAACAATCACAAATTAGACTCAATCTAGACCTAGTCCCCGGCAACGGCGCCAAAAACTTGTTACGTCTAGGAATAGATGTGATGTGCACACAATAAGTCTTAAATTTATACTCGTTATAATTATCCTAACTCCTAGCGAACCCGCAGTGTACGGGACGTTTGTAGAAAGGTAAGTATTCCGAGGTCGAACACAAAGACTAAGGTGAGATCGAGTCAAGCAATGATCAAAGATAGTGTGAATCTAGACTAAGATAAGATGAGGAACAAAGAAAATGGAAAACGCAATGTTTTTGTTGGTTTTTATGGTGATCAAATAAAGAACACAAGTCAAGCAAGGAAATAAAACGACTAACAATTTTAGCTAGCAAACGAGTAAGTAACACAAAGCACAAGTATATAATCAAGAGAGAAAAGTAGATTCTAGAGGTCAAGATTTCCGGTTATGGCATTGGACTCAAGGTTCTAAGGATTCTAAGGACAAGCTGCGGTGTTTGGGAAAGAATGTTTCGCTAATGGAAGCAATTACCGGGTAGGCCTCTCACTTCACTAATCCCGCATCAAACTCCTATTACCGGGTAAGTCTCTAGGGGTTAGAGTAAGGAATTCCACACAAACTAGATACTACTTAAGGGTAACCCTCTCCTTACCGGGTAAGTCTCGGAATAGGGAAATCTCAAGCAATAATCTTAGCACACTCAATCCAATAGCGGCTTATGAGGCTCACTACTACCTAGCATTCATCATCTTAGGTATCTAAGATCGGAAATCATCGGGTAGATCTCTTCCCTCACTTAGGTTGGTAGCATTAGGTGATTCTAAGCTAAATTAGGCTTAATAAACACTAGGATTTAAACAACCAAGGACCCCAACATGCAGATTTATCATTTAAAGAGCAACAGGAGGATAAATCCTAATCTCAAAGAGCAACAGGAGCAACATGAGTGAGAAAAATCTTGTTATCAAAGAGAGATCAAAAGCAACAAGAAAGATCTACACTATAAACAATCACGAAATGACTCAATCTAGACCTAGTCCCCGGCAACGGCGCCAAAAACTTGTCACGTCTAGGAATAGATGTGCACGCAATAAGTCTTAAATTTATACTCGTTATAACTATCCTAACTCCTAGCGAACCCGCAGTGTACGGGACGTTTGTAGAAAGGTAAGTATTCCGAGGTCGAACACAAAGACTAAGGTGAAATCGAGTCAAGCAATGATCAAAAATAGTGTAAATCTAGACTAAGATAAGGTGAGGAACAAAGAAAATGGAAAACTCAATGTTTTTGTTGGTTTTTGTGGTGATTAAACAAGGTCACAAGCCAAGCAAAGTAATAAAACAACTAACAAATTAAGCTAGCAAACGAGTAAGTAACACAAAGCACAAGTATATGATCAAGAGAGAAAAGTAGATTCTAGAGATCAAGATTTCCGGTTATGGCATTGGATTCAAGGTTCTAAAGATTCTAAGGACTAAGTTGCGGTGTTGGGAAAGAGTGTTTCACTAATGTAAGCAATTACCGGGTAGGTCTCTCACTTTACTAGTCCCGCATCTAACTCCTATTACCGGGTAAGTTTCAAGGGTTTAGAATAAGGAATTCCGCACAAACTAGATACTACTTAAGGGGTAACCCTCTCCTTACCGGGTAAGTCTCGGAATAGGGCAATCTCAAGCATAATCCTAGCACACTCGATCCAATAGCGGCTTATGAGGCTCACTACTACCTAGCATTCATCATCTTAGGTATCTAAGGTCGGAATTCATCGGGTAGATCTCTTCCCTCACTTAGATTGGTAGCATTAGGTGATCCTAAGCTAAATTAGGCTTAATAAACACTAGGATTTAAACAACCAAACACCCTAGCATGCAGATTTATCATTTAGAGAGCAACAGAAGAATAAATCGGTCTGTTCTACAGATAAATCGGCCGATTTATCTGATGAACAGGTCGATTTTTCCTTCTGTTGTGAGTTTCGTGTATATAAATCATCCTAAACTAACATATAAGTCCATCCTATCATCACCCAATCCATAACCATCAATCCATCACTCCAGAATCACAACAAACTAGCCAATAATATGCATATCAAGATCCAAAATCATCAAACAAGCATACATGATGTTCATGGATGAGAAATGAAAGATGAGTAAGCAAAATCAATAAATCTCAGCCAAATCCAAGTTGTAGAAAGACTTACAAACTCTAAAATGAAGATTCAAAACGTTCTTAACAATCCTTGCAATTAGTTCTTCGATCCGAGACTACAAAATCACTCAAAATCACTCTAAACTCTTTAGAATGGTGTTCTTCTTCTTCCTTCAATCCTTGGGAGCTTTTCTTCTTCTCCAATCTTCCTCCAAGATCCAATAATGAGCTGTCAATGAGAGTGTGAGAGAGGAGAGATGCTCAGCAACCACCTGAAGGACCACTTATATTCTCCACCAAGAGCAAGGACGGGCAAGAGATCGTGGGACACGTGGCTTTAAGCTGTCAAAGGCCTAAAAATCGACCCAGAGCAATAAATCGGCCGATTTAGCTGCTTGCTGGTCTGATTTTCTTCAGCAGGAACTTGTTATGCTCGTTTAGCCATGAGTTGATCCATTGCTTGCACCAATAGTGGTCTTTGTGTCCTTTGTTGCTCCAATTATGCTCCTCCTTAGCCTTGGATGTGTACCATCATGAGGCTTGGTCCTCAAATGTATCGATTAACGTCCAATAGATCCCCGAATTACCTACAAAACCGATAAAAGGTAGTGTAGACGTCTTTTCTAGAAATGTGCGTGAATTGAGCGAAGACGTCATGAATCAATGCCAAAACTTGTACGAATGAATGAGAAATCTATCTAAGTGACTACCTAATCCTAAGTCATAAATCTTGTTATCACTAAACATGGGCAACGGTATCAACCAACAACTCGAGCTTGTTGATCTTCAGCACAATGACATCACTGCATTCACATTAGGTTCCTCCTACAACAACACATTGATGTGAGAATATCTTCTCTGATTACTTGTCAACATATAAAAAAAGAGTAAAATGCTTTGAAGCTCACTTTAAAGTGCTACTTAACAGTTTGATGGACAATCCAATTTGCTCCAATGAATTGTCTGTTACCAACTTCTGCCGTCTGGAGCAGCTGTTCAAGAGGCCTTACGCGACCAGCCTGGCACGCTGTGGGACCAAAACATGCCCGGAAATAGACCAGAACAGGAGCCCTCAAAGTTGTGAATGATCCTACCCATACGAGGGAACTTTGTATTTCCGCGGACCTTCTTTCAGGGACTTATCCAATGCCACGGTCTTCCTTGCCCTCGAGATGGACCTATGGACAAAGCTAGAACTGACCCCGGGTCAGTCTCCCTTCAGTACCTAATCTTCAACAATGATGACTACCTTCAGATGCACTTGACACTCTTCCCATCCTCCCAAGTGTCCTTCAACAGAACACAAGTGCAAAGGATTGGATTTGAATTGAGCAATCAGACCTAAAAACCACCCAATGGCTATGGGTTTGGACCTTAGTACTTCATTGCAGATCCTTATATCTTCCCAGGTGACTAAGTGCCTCTACTATCATATCAAATAGCCACAAATGTTAGTAATGTCACTGAACTGTAAGTTATATATATATAGATACTATGAGAACACCCCCAACGTGTATACATGAGAACAAATTCGTAATTATTATTAGTTTTGTTACGAAGGTTCCATATCGTTTAATGTATTATTCGTAGTTATTGTTGGTTGAGTGGATTATTCGTAGTTATTGTTGCATTCCTAATTATTATTATTCGTAGTTATTATTAATTATGATATCTACTCTAAATCTCAACCCTTAATACTCACCATCCAACGGTGTACGATTGTTCTCATGTATACACGTTAGGGGTGTTCTCATGGGAACCCCACCCTATATATATATATATATATATATATATATATATATATATATATATATATATATATATATATATATATATATATATATATATATATTAAATTTTCGATGAAAGAAATGAGTGCAGACAAATGTTAGTGTATGGAGTGAATTTTTAGAAATCTGATGAGCCTATTGTTCTTGTTGACTACTCAATGTAAAAAAAAAATTGGTATGTCAAAGAGAAAATGCTGTCACTGAACTGTTTTATTACTCTTATTCCTGTCCATTCATATTTCAAAATTTAATGGGCCTATTGTTCTTGTTGACTATCCTATTTCTCATCATTTATGCTAGCATGATCTATACTTTGCATCTGATATTGTTTAGTTAAAATCATATTATAGGACGATATTGTTTAGTTAAAATCATATTATAGGACGTGCAGAGTGGATGAAGTTTGAATAAGCTTTCAATCACATTATTCACTGTCAAGAATCAAGATCCTCTTTAAGAGAATATTATTGTTTTCATCAGGTCAAGGATAGTGGATTGGAGGATAGTGTTATGACAATTGAAGAGCTTCGTATTGGAGTCAAATCCTAGGGGACACGTAAAGTTTCTGAAAATACTATTAAATGATATTAAAAAAATATTTTTGAACGATATTCAGGGGAAATCGTTTGAAAAGGCAGATTAGAAGCAGTAGCATGCATAACTCTTGACGATGTAGCAACATGCATAACTATTATTCTAATTGCAGAAGCCATAATAGGGTATTTTCTTGTTTGTTCTTTGAGTTGTAGGGTAACATGGATCCAAACATTTGCAATTTGCTTATTAAGGCTTTTATTGGCAACGCCAAATCAATGAAGAAGTGCTTGTTGATGCTATGGGAATCTAGGAGGCTTAGTCATGCCCTATGCGTTTCACCTATAAATGAGGCATTTTTTACAAAGCCTTTCGAGGATTATGGTGATGCTTTTAAGTCTGTTCAGTACTGGCTAAGATGTATGAAAGATGCCCATTCTGCACTGCTCGACTTTAAGCAAAATTTTTCAATTTTGTGTACTTTTCAGTTCTGTTAGGATTGACAACTAAAGTAGAAAGAGTGGAATGTGTTTTTTCTTGTTGTATTCAAGCCTTGCACCCACGATTCTTTGTTTTTTTTTTATAAAAAAAAGAACTGGGACCCCGGTTATTTAAAATAATCGGGGTCCGAAAATACCACGGTTATTAAGAACCGTGGTGTTTTTTTTTTAAAAAAAAAGAATTGGGATCCCGGTTATTTTGAAATAACCGGGGTCCGAAACTTACCCCAGTTATTAAAAAACCGGGGTCCGAAAAAATTAACTCGGTGACATTTACCGGGGTGCGAATGCTCGGACCTCGCTCCCGTTAACCACGCTTCCTTAACCGGGTTCCCATATACAAAATAACCGTGGTCTAGGAGGGGTATTTGTACTAGTGTAAGGTCCCTAACCCTCGCCGCAACTTCTTCTTTTAATAATAAAAACTAGGGTTTATGATGTACGGACCATGTGCCGTTAATTAGCGATATCTCGGACGACTCCGAAATAAATCTCGGGATGTAAATCTCGGATGAGAATTGGTCGATATTACTTCCTGGAGTGAAAATCTAGGATGACCAAATATATCCCTGCCTCATTGCAACATATAAGATCGAGCAAGCTAGGTATGAGTGATTTGGAGGGTAGGCACGTGCTGAAGTTTGACGTTGAATGGAGTCAAAGCCATTATTTCTTGACTGTCTTCATTGTGGGATGCAAGTGAGAAGGTATAAGCAGTATCCCTGTCGTTGCTTTGCCAAGGCATTCACAGTAGTATGCTTTATAGCCTCCATGCATTCTGGATGTACATTTTTTTTTATCCAGATTATACACACAGAAGGTATAAAATGATTATACAGTCCGAAAATTTTGTAAAGAGCAATAAAAAAAAAGCCACAGGAGATGCAGTGAAGACAAGGGAAGCACTATTTGTCTTACTAACAGCCTCTCTTTGAAGTAGCAAAAACCCTAATGTTAACTGTTAAGTAGGTAGGCACCTGTACCTGCATATGGAGCACCAAAATCCCTCCTTCCTGCAAATATGTAGCCTTTTCTATCCAGCAACCTTGCCCTTAATTTTAAATTTTTAGTTCCTGTCGATTACCCTTTTTATCCATGTATTTCAAAACTCATCTATAAATTCAAGCTCCCATTTGAAACCCTAGCAAATTATCACAGCTTCAACTTTGTATAAAATATCGATCATGCCTCGTCAGCTTCTTCTCTTGTCGCTCTTGTTCCTCCTTGTTCATGCATGCTTTGCTTCCCGACTTGTCCCTCACAAAGAATCTACGCCTCTCATGCAGGTACAGGCATCAAATTATTCTACTGTGACTATGAATATTAATATACACTTACCATGCAATACAATTTATATGAGCAGGATACACAACATAACACACGAGCCATGATAGAAACCAAAGATGAGGTTACACACGTTGAGGACTACTCAGACCCGTCCGGAGACTCACCCATCCACAACCATGACAACCTTAATCCCTAGCTACCTTCCGATCTTAAAATGTTATCATCGACTTTAGGTTTACTTATATGTTACTACGACTTTTATAGTAGGGAACTATAGAGCTCTACTTACTGAAGCATATGTGTAGCTTCCCAATTTCAATTCAGCTTGGTGCTTGTTTATTTCTTTTTATAATGCTTCAATATTCCTAATTTTTATTAATGAATTAAGTTTCAATTTTAAATGAATGAGAGCTTGGTGCATACTTTTTTTTAGAGCAAATGAAGCAGCTAATTAAGTTTCAATTCTTATACCCATATTGTTCGACAAACGTCAACAAAAAGCTCCAAGAGAGAAGAGGATCGGCTAAATGTGTATGCCGATTGGGAAGTGAAAAGCATAAAAAACTCACTTCATGATAAATATGTCGGAACCGGATATTCTAGGGTCTTAATTGGCACTTTTCCATCACACTAGCGAGAGGATGAGTTGGAGGAAGCTCCATATGCACTAGATCCACCAACTCAGAGTTCATTTCCAGGACTCCAACCGTTAATTTGGATTACAATGCAATCAATAGGGGGGAAAAAAACGAGAATTGGTTATATTCCATTTGTACGAATCTATGACTACGTTTAGGGCAATACCAATGCAGGGTTTTGCACTATAACTTATAATGATGATTATAATAATCAATGTGGGTAAATAAGGCCAAAATTATCTACAAGATGACATACCTACAAATATAATATATTGGGCCGGAAATTTTTTCCAAGGACGTTAACTCAGTCTCATTGTGATAGTACATCGGACTCCCCAACCTAACAATCTTCCACTTGTAGATTGATATCAATCATCATCATCGTCTTCTTCACCAAGAACCTTCATCCAACAATAGTGGCTAACCTTCATCTGAGTTACCAAGGCCAACGTACTGAAATTATGAAAACTTTTCTAAGGTTACCACCTTGGTCAACATATAAATTTGCACGATTTTCCCTTCTTAAAATCTTCTTCAGATGGACTTTTCTTTTATCTTTAAGAGATGTATGTAATGATATCCCTGTATGTTTTTGTCTTTGAATGAAAGGCTAGATTTAAAGTCAAGTGAATGATGTGTTTAGTTGTCACTATATAGAGTGTGTCCACTTTGACCCTTTCTCAAATCAATCAAGAAATTCTACCACCATATATACCATCTCCTTGGTAATGTCACTCACTACAACATACTCAACTTCCATAGCAAATAGAGTCACACTTTTCAGCAATTTAGAAGCCCGGGAGATCGTAATACCACAAAATGTGAAGACATATCCAATTGTACCTCACTTGATAGCAAATCTACATCAACATAGCCGACTAACAAGACATTCTTGTCTTCAAAACACAAGACATACTTTATAGTAACCTTCAAGTATCTAATGGTCCATTATTACTTCCCGATGTTATTTTCCTAGATTGTCAATTAATCAACTAACAACTCCCACCACATGTGCAATGCCTATAAGCCTTGTGCACACCGTTGCATACATCACACTATTAGTTCATGAAGCATACCGAGTTCTTTGTATTTGGACACATTATCTCTTATTTGTAGGTGACTCATTGTTAGACAGCTTGAAGTGATTGCCTACGAGGACATTAGATGGCTTAGCATCTTGCATAATAAACCTCCTAGAACCCTCTTGATGTATTCGGCCCATGTCTTCCTATCTTGACCAAATCGTCATACTAAAATGTGTAGCATCACGAAGGTCCTTCATCCAGAATGGCTCAAACAATTAATTTTTTAACCTTCTCACTTCTCGAGCACTAGAACCTGATATTAACATAGAAACATTATGATATAGCCATTTTCGAACTTCTTAAAGTAACAACAATGATTATGTTTGATGATGTGCATATTAGTCGGTGTAGGATATGCATTGCATGATAATAGACATCTTTACGTAAATTTGATATGCTAAAATCTACCTCGCAAGTGTGACAATATCATTTGTAGTAATCGAGTGTCGAATTACGAGGACAGTATCTGTATTAATTAATATACTTTTAGGCAATTCGACTAAGCCTATTAAGAGAGAGGCTAAGAAAGCTTCTTGTTTGTGGGTTATAATTGTCGAGTGACCAAATTAATTAATAATAGAAGGCGGACCAAATATATGAGATAAAATATAAATAATAAGTATCACCACAATAATATATCGATAGAATATATGAACATCATAAATTCAATCAACTTTCGAACTAGGTATACTACGCCAGTTTTACACTCGGGTGACGGAATAAACCGTCACCACAATACCTTTTCTGTCGCCTAATGAGCCTCGTGACGGACATTCCGTCGCCTGATCCGTCACAACACAACCGTCCCCCTAGTATACAGGTGACGGAGTACAAATTTCCGTCGCCTAATCCACTTTGTAGCGACGAAAGGGATGAGTCGTCGCCTAAGAATTGGAGTGACGGAATTCATTTTGGCGGCGGTTTTTTAGCTTTGTCGCCTAATTATTAGGCGAAGGACTTTGTTTAGGCGACAAAATTTTCATTTAGGTAGCAGTTTTGGTCGTCGTCGCTCCAATAATTACGCGACGGAAGTTTTCAAATCTTTCCCTCGCCTTATTTTGATTGGGCATGAAAAAAAAAATAATTGAATCGTTCACTAAACATGTTAAAAAAATACTCATACCTGAAATTACACAACCAACAAAATCTGTCAAAACTCAAATCACACAATCAACAAAATCTGTCAAAACTACACATACTTGCTTGGCATCCACAAAATTCCACACAACCAACTAATTCAAAACCCGCACAAAAATCCACACAACCAACTAATTCAAAACCCGCACAATTCCACACAACCAACTAATTCCAAAATAGCTCAAGCATACTAATTGCTTGGCATCCACTACATACTACCTCAAATTTGAGCTTGTTGTTGATCGGCGGTATATCTTTGAAACATGGCCCGCAATGCTTGAACCTCCTCCTCTAATTTCTTGGAATTCTCCTCTAATTTCTTGGCTTTCTCTATGGCTTCAGTGGCTGTCGCCTCGGCCTTTTCAATTCTATCTTCGGCATTTCGAAACCTCTCTTCATTTTGTTGAGAAAGATCGGCTTTTCCACGTATCTTTGAAGGCCACCTCAACTGTCCTCCAAATCCTACAATAGTGAATGAAAGATATATTATTAACTATTTCAAATGGAAGCTAAAATAAAAACAGTGAAATAATAACCCATAAAAATCACAGCAACAATCTTACCTCTGATTTCAGTCCCTTTTCGTTCTCCAAAACCGTGTACAACCAATTCATGTTGATCATCAAAGGAAAGGGGGACTACATTATCCAGGTCCTCCTCTCTTCATTCTTGAATTACTTCTTCAACTTTCCTCTTCAACTTATCTTGAAAACCAATACAGTGAATAAATATAATGCAGCAACATCAGCCTAGCCAGTTCAAAAACAGTTCAGAAACATCAGCCCAGCCAGTACAGCCAGTTCATCTTATAACAGTCACTATATTCTTATATCAATACAGTGAATAAATATAATGTAGCAACATCAGCCCAGGTAGTTCAGAAACAGTTCAGAAACATCAGCCCATTTATAAGATTGCATAAAAACAGAATGAACAAAAACAATGAATAAATGCAACAACTTAGGTACAAGCTGAATTTTCCACATATCAATACAGTGAATAAATGGAGCAAAAGTGAACAAGAGCTGTAAACAGCTCAACATAGTAGCTAAATGCATTAATGTACATTAGCCCCTTAATATATATATATATATATATATATATATATATATATATATATATATATATATATATATAGCAACAATAAGATTTAGAGCAATTTACGAAACTCATTTAAGCATGGCATAAGAAAGAAATACATGGAACTCCTAATGGCAGAAAATAAATAACTCTCTGGAAGACAATAAATACATGGAACTCCTAAATACATGGAAGACAATAAAAAAGTCAGAGTGCGGGATGACTACTACCATAGAAAACAATAGACTCCATTTGTTTCTTAAATATAAGGAACAAATAACTCTCTGCAATAACTTATAAAAAAATCAGAGTGAGGGATGCTCTAAATCTTATAAAAAAAAGTAAAGAGAATAAATATAATGCAGCAACATCAGCCCAGGTAGTTCAGAAACATCAACCCATTTATAAGATTCCATAAAAACGGAATGAACAAAAACAGTAAATAAATGCTGCAACTTAGGTACAAGATGAATTTTCCACATATCAATACAGTGAATAAATGGAGCAAAAGTGAACAAGAGCTGTAAACAGCTCAACATAGTAGCTAAATGCATTAATGTACATTAGCCCCTTAAAAAATATATATATAGCAACAATAAAATTTAGAGCAATTTACGAAACTCATTTAGCATGGAATAAGAAAGAAATACATGGAACTCCTAATGGTAGAAAATAAATAACTCTCTGGAAAACAATAAATACCTAAATACATGGAAGACAATAAAAAAATCAGAGTGCGGGATGACTACTACCATATAAAACAATAGACTCCATTTGTTTCTTAAAAATTTCATTTTAGGATTTTCATAGTTTATAAGGAACAAATAACTCTCTGCAACAACTTATAAAAAATCAGAGTGAGGGTTGCTCTAAATCTTATAAAAAAAGTAAAGAGAAAGTTAGAAACCTCACCGCTTTTTCACTCCCGTACTTGTTGTTACAATATGCTTCTATAGCAGCTGCACAGTACGGTGCCGGATGCCCTTTCTTCGCGAACTCCTCCGCCGTGTAAGTTAGGGGTCTTGAACCCGCGTGATGGTTGATTGGAGAGGGACTTTTTGTCCGGTTTATTTGATTTTGCTTCCCCATAGTCTCGAAAAATAGCAACAAAAGTTACATTTAGAAGCAATTCACATAGTAATTATCAAAAAAAAATAGAATTTGAAATATTAATATGCTTACTTGTTTCACTTCATCTTTAAACTCTTGATTAACTAAATATTCCCATTGCTCAGGACGGTCAAGAAACTCAAGTGGAAGTGGTTCCCCGTACTTCAGAAAGTGCTTGTGGCACTTGTGTTTCCAATCAGAGTATCTCTTTTGAGACTTCTCTTTGATGTATTTCCACATGTTTACCTCCGTTTTAGGAACAATATAGTAATCTTGCAGAATGCAAACCATAAAAGAAAAGCTAAGTATAAGTGCCACATTTTTAATACAAGAAAAAAGAGACAAATAAAAAATTATAAAAACAAAAAAAAAAAGACTCACCAACAAGTAATATTTAACAACATTCCTGTAATGCTCGGGTAAGACACGAAAAGAAGATGCAAGCATAGGAACTCTTGATCTTACCTCTGCCCCGATATCGTGTGACAGCAAGCTACAATTCTCCTTCATGTGAGGTCCACTATGGAAATCAGACCACACTAGTGTGATCTTTCCTCCCACGGTATTCACAATTTGAGAAGTTTAGTTGCTTCTAACCACTCGATATTTAGGTTGTGTAAAACCTGCACAAAACAGTAAAAACAGTTCAGCATAAGCAGTGATTTAGTGCAGCGTTTTCCTCACCATCCTTAGCATTTTTACACCGAATGCTCAGTGGCGCAACGTCTATTGTGGGGCTAACCACCGGTTCAGAGAGTTCTGGAGGTGGAGGAAAGAGGGATTGGACAATGAAAGTATTACAGGATAAGGGAGTAGGTAGAGGACGAGGAGAAGGTGAGGTGATTATGTGGTTTCTGAGAGGAGGAGGAGGAGGCGGTGGAGAAGGGTTGCTGGTGTTTAGGGTTGGAGAACAGGGAGAAGGAGAGGAACTAGCACTAGTACAAAGAGGGGTTGTAGACCCCGTTTTTTTTGTACATCAGACCCCGATTTTCAAAGCGTGGTTAACGGGAGCGAGGTAAAGCTACTCGGACCTCGCTAATTGTCACCGAGGTAAAAAAAAATTCGGACCACGGTTATTTGAAATAACCGTGGTCCCAGGTCTATTTTTTTTTAAAAAAAATTACAGGATTCGGACCACGGTTATTTAAAATAACCGTGGTCCCACTTTAAAATTTTGTTAAAAAAAACACCACTTCCGCGATCCTCGTCCACGAATAACGAGCAAACTTTGATCTTTTCTACGATACCACAAATGAAACTTCCTTCCTGTCCCTGATGTGATGTCGGTTCTTTAAAGAACCGTGGTGTTTAAAAAAAACTGCTAGTTCACTTTGAGTAGAAGTAGCACTTTCAATGCTCTCCTTCCATGCAATACCACCTCCAACTACCTCCATTACCCCATTCACTGCATCCACGTATTTTTTACTGCTATAATGTAAATCCCCAAGTTGCATCATTCCTGAAGAATCAAGATCAGAAGTAGAAAACATAAACACCCTAAGCTTCACCGAACCATACGCAGATCTCTGCAACAACTTCTCATACTCTTCCATCATATTATCAAGGTCATCCGAGCAAGAAACAGAAACAAGAGCATCAAGATCCTCATCTGGGATTTGATATTTCATAACAAAAAGGAAACAGAAGTGAACCATCAAAAGAGTTGGGTTACTGACAAAACCGGCTACAATAGCAAAATGCATAGCAACGTCTATATTTCTTTCAAGTGACACAAAAGCATCAAGCTTCTGATATTTAACAATTGAGGGAAGATTACTCCTACATATATAAAAAGGGAAAGGTGCCATTCAAATACCGATATAATTTTTCATATTCTTCACGGCTTCTTCTTCTTCCATCTGAACTAGTTGCCTACAGAATGATTCAGCATTGCAAGCTTCTTCAAGGAATGTGAATCTCAATACTTTCCATTGGGATCCGCCTCCAAAGCCTGCAACTTTTGCCAACACTTCAAACCCTTTGCGGTCCATAGAGACCATATATGCATCCTAAGTGAACAAGCCACATAACTCGTTATTCTGAGATTGAGTTTCATTTGTAACTCCATTGCTCAATTTTGAACATACAGAAAGGCCAAGTGTGATGCTAAATTTCAATTGGTAGAAAGAGTCAAATTTGTTCATCAATTAGATTAGACCAATTTTTTCTACTAATTTATCCTCATTAGACAACAGCAAGATAAAAGTCAAGATCAATCACTCACCTTTGCGTAAATTTTCATGTGTATGAAACAAAATAACACCAGAGCCCTACGCCTCATCTCACTTTGATTGATACCATCAATTAGTTTTGTTGCAAATGAAACTGTAAGAACATATTCAATTTTAACCTCTAACTTTACGTAGACCAAATAAATACTGATCGGAAGGATATAGTAGAAGCCACACATAATTTATCAGCCTTGGACTTGCCAAGTTCCTCTAAGTCTACTTCATGAGAGCCTCCATTCCCATCAATGAACATGCATGAGCTGTGTAAAAAAAAAAGATTAAAAGGAGTTGTTACTTCCAATTTGGAAGAGGGGAGTGGTTACCAAATAATAATGCACCAAGAGCAATTCCAAATCACATCTGATTACCACATGTTGCCCACAAGCATCAACCATTTTCTGAACCAAGTTAGTGAAACTCACATCTCTCCTTACAGTTATAATTCGTGTTTGCCCTCCAACATATCTTAGCATCAGATCATTAGGCCTTGGCAATATCTTACAAACGCCAGGGAAGGTGACTTCATCTCCATCTTCTAGAAATGATCTGTTCTTGCCATTCAGTGATAGTGTGTTTTGCCCATTCTTAGTCAGCTCAGCCAAGCATCCCCAAGGATCTAGGGTCCTGTCAAGTTTAAAAGCTGCATACAGACACATAAATGAGCATTTTCCTTGAAACTGCAAGGGGTTGGTAAAGATTTAGAAGAGCATTTACCATGCTCACCTTGGACGAACCAATCTCAACCAAAAAAGCTGCATACAGCCAAATTATTTCTTTTTTAAATAACAATCTCAACCAAAAATTTACTTATTTCCTGAAATATAAGTGATTCTTTCTAGAATTCGATTTTGTTGATCTTCCAAAATCTGATAATTACAGATCAAGGCAATAAAAGATTTTGCTAATCATACAATCTCAAACAATATATGAAAGCAGTTTATGTTACTATGAGACATCACCTTGACAGAAGAAATGTAAGTCGGTCACTGAGGCATGGACTCTCGGTCTGAGTAGCATTCATAGGCAACTGAAGCTGGCACATTAGTTTCAATCTTCACCCTGCATTGAGTGACAGCCAGGAATCAAGTTGATTTCAATCCAATTCTCAATCAGATTAGACTAAAGAAATGACATGACGACTTGATACATTAAGAGAAAATGCTATAAATTGAACTCACTTGGCACTTGGGTCTTCTTCTCACACTATCTTACATTCATCAAATGTCAGAGTAGACTAAAGGAACTCACTCCGGCTGTCATCACCTAAACTCATGAAGAATCACATTTCTTGATGCATAAAGAGAAAATTGGCTTAAAAAATGCTATAAATTGAACTCACTTGGGAGGTGGATCTTCTTCTCTATACGATGCTTCAAGAGAGTGATCACTGTGAGAAAAAAGACAGATTCTCATAAATAATAAAACTTGAGAAAATGAAGTAACAATTTGTGACATATCCTAGACTCCTGGTAGTTAAAGCTTAGTATGCATATGCCAATTGTCAAGTTAAAGAAGCGGATATAAACGCATTTGAGAGATGGCCATGACAACAATACTAGCTAGCACATTAGTTCTGAGAAGAAAAGAGTTTACCTTGGCAACAGTAGTAGCACATTACACTTGAAGAGAGCTACGTTGGCCGCCAGTGCAGTGAGGCTACACAAAATCCAACCCGAACGCCGTCTCCAGTCCTTCTGTGTTCGATTACGTAGGCAATAGAACGATTACGGGTAACGATTAGAAGAAATAGACAAAGTAGAGAGCCAGAGAGATTGTGAAGAAACCAATCGATCGGTGAATGGAGCAGGCAATGGAACCGTGTTGTGAGTTTCCTTAATTGGCACTTGTGTCGCCTAGGGTTTTTTTTGGTGACCTGTGAAGAAAAATTAGGGATAACGATTAGAAGAAAAATTAGGGATAACAATGTCGGTCAAGAACGAGATAAGAAGATGAGATCTGTTGAAGGCCGTCTCAAGGAAAACAAAAATGAGTTGTTGTCGGCGAAATTAGGGTTTTGCAAAATCGTACAAAGAGAAACATCAGAGCACAGAGTCTTGAAGAACAATGCTAGATCTAAACATACGAATAGAAATCGAGTTAGAGTAGGATGAATTCTCAATTGGATTGCACCTTATCGCACAAGAATGAATATAGGAGAGGAAGAGGGACGAGATGTTGATGAAAGAGTAGCAGCAGTAGATGGCCAAAGCGAAGAGAATGCCATAAGCGAGAATCCATCACCACAGTTGGATTGCAACTAATGTACTACGGTTATTCAAACAACCGGGTTCCGAGAATTTGTATCACCACGGTTTTTCCGAATAGCCGTGATATTATCAGAAAAATTGATATTATATCCCGGTTAATTCATAAAAATCAGGGTCCGAATTTATTTTTTTTTAAAAAAAATTCGATTGTCCACGGTTATACATATAACCGTGGTCCGAAAATACTCTTTATCTCGGTTCTTACAAACCGCTCCAACGTAAGCGAGGTCTAGAGGGAGTCTTTGTACTAGTGTAGATCAGTTTTTGACAGGCGGTGGAGAAGGGGAGGAACTAGATCGGTTTCTGAGAGGAGGAGGAGGCGGTGGAGGAGCGTTGGTGTTTAGGAAGGGTGAAGCTAGCGGTGGCCGATTAGGGTTAAGAGGAGGACACAAAGAAGAAACAGAAGGAGGAGGAGAACGAGAAGAAGAAGGGGTAGCAGCAGGAGAAGGAGAGGAAGAGGGGGAGGGAGAAGGAGAGGGCGCACGCTGCAAGCGCTTGGACTTGGTCGGAGCCATCGTGACGGTGAGAACTGGATTAAGATCGATTGATCAGATTGCATAAGCCCAAGTCCAATTCATATATTATAAAAAAAAAATCAGATTGCATAAGTCCATTATCATGTTGTGCAAAACGAAATTCAGTTCAAATAGTACAAGTATATACTAAGAGCTGCAAACATCAGCCCAACCACTAAGTTCAAATGCTACTAAAGTTCAAATACTACTAAGAAATGAAAGAAATGAAGCAAGAGACATCGTTAGTTAATAGATTGAAGGTCATATGCAGATTGCCAAAATATCCTATTGCTTAAATCTAGATAGGATAACTTCGGATCAACTCATCCGCCAATTCAGATAAACGGGTGAGTATAGACATCGTTAGTTCTACCACTCTATCATTATATTCTGAGAGGTACCAACCACCAAATTACCTTAATTACTGCCTGATAATCCTACCAATCTATCATTATATAATGCTTAAGGTAAAAGTAAATAAATATTCAGAACTTGATCCAATTCTGGCAATGTTATTCCTTCTCCCTAATTCCTAGAAGAATAATTTTCCTTTGGTAATTCTTTATACCATTAGTGTTAATCATGGTTCACAAATTAATTAGAACATTCTTTTTACCATTAGTGTTAATCACAAGGTACTAACAGTCAGAGGCCCCTAATGGTCAATGGTTCCAACGAAGCTAGACAAGTACAAACTAGTTATGTCACCTGTTGAGTTTGTAGTTGCTCTGTTTCAATTGTGGCTGCTTTCACATTCTTTGATTTTCCAAGAACGTCCAAAGCTTTGGAGTATCCTATCCAGCAATTCACCACCCTTGTAGAGTCTGTAGAGACATACACCAAATCAAAACTTGCAAGTTACAATAATATATAGAAATAAAGGAATCTAATGCTTATAAACTATTACGTCTAGGAATGTCATAGTCATACCAAAGCAAAAACCAAAGCAATTCTTATGTCCAGTTAAAGCAAAAACCAAAGCAATTCTTATATCCAATTAAAGCTGTTATTCCTTCAAGTTTTTCTAGGTGCAAAGAAGCAACAACATATAAAGCTGCTACAAAATATCCCAACCAAAAAATTTAACCCTGCAAGTTGAACCGACAGTGGAAAATCAACCGGCAGTGGAACCTAAAGTACAAAGAGGGGAATGAAGAAACAAAGAGGGGAAAGGAGAAACGTACTAGAGGCTGCTCAAGGGTACTCGGAGGCGCCGGAGGCGTCGGCTAGGGGCTGTTACCAGCGGTTGTACCGATTGCAACGATTGAAATGATCTGGACATGCTGCTCGAGGGGAAAGGAGAAGGAGGCTAAGCAGGCTGCTCAGAGGGAATGGAGAAACAAAGAGGGAATGGACAAGAGAGGAAAGGAGAAATGTACTAATTGCAACGACCTGGATAGGCTGCTCGTACCAGGGGCTGTTACCAATTACCGATTGCAAAAACCCTAAGCAGGCTGCTCGAGGAGGAGGAGGCTAAGCAGGCTGCTCGGAGGCGTCGGCTACTCGAGGAGGAGGCAGTGGAGGAGCCGTCGTCGTCCGACAATTCGTCCTCTTGTTGGAAATAGAAAACTGTAAAATGATATCGAGTTAGGAGGATAGCTGTTCATAAGTCCGCTGGTACGAGCAGTTCCCAATTACCGATTGGAAAAAAAATAATTGAATATTACTTAGGTGACGGAATTATACTATTCCGCCGCTAGAATTTATTTAAAAATTTAGGTGAATTTTTTTTGGCTCTATTTTTCCCGCTTTTGATTTAGAATATTGAATTGATTTTTTATTGTGACATTTTGGCAACGGAAATGCTTAAGTCCGTTGCTTGAATTGAATTAGGCGACGGAACTTTCTAAGTCCGTCGCCTGATAACCTTATTTCCAAAAAAAAAATTTCATTTATGTGATTAAGATTGTTGCCTGGTTTTCAATCCTGGAATAGAAAAAAATTATACCCTAAAACGTAAAAAACAAATGTATCAAGTTAACAAAACATAAGTTTGTTTTACCGTTTTGAGTTTTCAAAAAATGCAAATACACAAATTTCTTTCATATAATCAATCATCATCTTCTTCTTTTTCAAATTGTGCATGATCTTCTTCTTCACCAAATTCTCTCCCGTATTCCTCTTCCTCTTCCTCTTCCTCTTCGTCTTCCTCTTTTTCCACTTCAAGGTCAATAGTAACATCAAAGACTCCGCTATATATCATGTTGTGCTCTTGATAGGGTTCTTCAACATGATTTCCAATAGGAGGTCTCTCATCTTCATGTGTTGCAAGTGTTCTAGAATCATACACATTCCTATGAGAGCTCACATTAACTACTTTCCAATTCTCACCCGCTTTCGGATCATCCACGTAAAATACTTGTTTTGCCTTGGTCGCAAGACAAAAGGGAGAATCTTCATACCAACTACTACTAGTATCCACATATATCATGCCATGGTCTATCTTTGTGATGTCATTGTTATAAGGATCAGTATCATACCACCTACACTTGAACAATACAACCGGCATCTAATCTGTGTATAGCAGTTCGACCACATATTCAAGGATCCCATAGTATTTGGTACCATGTGTCTCTACCATCACTCCACAATTTTTTGTTTGCAAGTATCGATCTTTATCCCATGATATGAACTTGACCCCATTCACATAACAAGAAGAATAGACAAAGTGGCTTTGTGGTCTTCTAGCCAAATTGAGCACCCCTGACTTTAAGTAAGGATCTCTAGAGTTGTTAAGTGCTTCAACCAGTAAGATTCACAATATTAGTGTAAGGTGGATCGTAATAGAGATTGTACAATGGAAAAACAGTTTATGTGTACGTACCCAATCTAGGAAGTAAAGATGAAAATCAAGCATACGTGAATTCTCGTCAGAGTATGGATGTTGTTCCATATAAAGTCTTTGATGTTCGGACATATAGTATCTCACTTCTTCACATTCAAGCAAAACTTGCCAGTGAGCCTTAAAGATCTCGTGTTCTTGTAACCTAACACGAGACCTACAACGATCTGGACACAGAAGCTCCGAAACGACAAAAATATCGTAATGCGATGATGTGCTAATGTTGGTTGTTTCTTGACGATGTTCACCAATCCCCAAGTATAAACTCTAATTCTTGATCAATATAATGCTCGGAAATACAACCTTCTGGAAAACGATTATTGCGAACTGATTTCTTGTAAGTTCCAAGTTGACTACAAAAAAAATAGTTAGTTAAATTGGATAAAATGTCCAAGTATATAAGAAAACAGAAAAGACATTAAATAACTAATATACCGTTCAATGGGAAACATTCAAGTAAAATGCACGGGAGCAGTGAGCATCACTTGTTCTGGAAGATGAACCATAAGGTGAACCATAATGGTAAAGAAATGGGAGGAAAAATCATCTCCATCCTACACAAGATAGTGACTATCTCATGTTCCATTAACCGAACATCCTCCTTTTTCAACTCTTTGCTACACAATTTCTGAAATCATTTGGACAATGCAATCAAAGGCTTGACAACACTTAATGGTAAGTACTCACGAATAACTATTGGAAGAAGACGTTGAAGCATTACGTGACAATCGTGCGTCTTTAATCCATGAAATTTTCTATCACGTACATAAACCTTATTCCTCAAACTCCCAGCATAACCATGAGGATACTTCACAAAATGAAACCATTCAAAAACCTCTTCTAAACGTTTTTGCCTCACCAAGAATGGCGCATGAGGAAGTTGTCAATTTTTTGGCTACCACTGACTTTGTCGCACCCCCCTTTTTCTCAAGGCGGCACGAGCTTTTGGACCGCCTTTAGACTTTCCTTCAATACTAAGAATGGTTCCAATGATGTTATCAAATACGTTCTTTTCAATGTGTATGACATCAAAAGCATGTCTCACCTTCAAAATTTCCAGTAAGGCAACCTCCAGAAGATGCACTTGTTACTCCAACCTACTATGTTCCTTGGATTATATGGGACCTTGAAGGTTTCATACAAGCTAGGTATTGGAAACTCGTGACTGTTGATCCTTGCAATAGTTTGCTCCCCGGATAGACAAGGAGGTCTTTGTCTGAACTCACACTCTCCATTAAATGCATGATCAGCAAACCGCCATGGGTGATCATTTACAAGCCATCTACGATAACCATCGTATACCATCCTTCCACATTCATGTTTTGCATCCACATCATCCAAACAGATTGGGCACGCCTTATAACCACTAGTAGTTGAGCCTGCCAACATACCCAAACCTAGAAAGTCACTAATGGTCCATAACGCATCTGCTCTCATGGTGAAAGTAGATTGTGCGTAGCGGTCAAAAGTACAAACTCCAGTTTCCCACAATTTCATAAGTTCGTCAATCAACAGCTCTAGGAATACACTAAGACACTTTCCGGGAGACTTTGGACCTGGGATCAACAAATTTAGCATGTTAAATTCCTTCTTCATACATGATAGAAATACGGGCAATCTAGATCGAGGATAAACTTTAACTACTTCTTCTTGATCGTTTATTTTGGATCAAACATAGAATTTGGGTGGCGGAAGCGTTTGGTTGATCCTTCAAAAGGATCCTCGAGTGTGAAGGCTTGGATCAAAGACAAGATCCAAGATAGAATATTTAGAGGGTGGAAGAAGAAGTGATGTCTAAACTAAGTAAGAGGGTTTTCCTTCTCAATACTTAGTTAAGGCATCACTTCTTCTTCCACCCTCTAAATATTCTATCTTGGATCTTGTCTTTGATCCAAGCCTTCACACTCGAGGATCCTTTTGAAGGATCAACCAAACGCTTCCGCCACCCAAATTATATGTTTGATCCAAAATAAACGATCAAGAAGAAGTAGTTGAACTTGAGCTGCGGAAGCATGGAAATGGATGCGGAAGCGTTTTATTGATCCTTCAAAAAGGATCCTCGAATATGAAGGCTTGGATCAAAGACTAGATCCAAGAGAGAATATTTAGAGGGTAGAAGAAGAAGTGATGCCTAAACTAAGTAAGAGGGTTTTCTTTCTCAATACTTAGTATTCAACTTAGACATGATTTTATAAATGAGTCAAGCCATCCTTATATAGTGGATGGGGGCTAACCAAAGAGTTCAAACATAAATGACGGAATTAAAGTCGGAATTAAGTTCCGAATATGAAAAGCCTAAAATACGAAAGGTCGGAATTAATTCACGAAATTAAGTCCCGGAATTAAAGTTCCGAATATAAAAAGACTTATTATTAAATAGCCGAATAATAATAACTATCTTCAAAATGTGCGGGTCCCTTTAGCCGGAAACATGGATGGTGATGCCATCCGGGGGCATATCATTCTCCTCCTCTTAAATGTGAAACGTCCTCGTTTCACCGTCAAAAAAGAAAGGAGTCACTTAAGGAGCAAGACCCTTGAAATTCAGCCTTGGATGCATAATGTCGGAGTCGGACGGCTTGGACTTATAGTCTTTCAAAAGAACGGTGGGGCCGCCAAGCTTGTCGAACATAAAGAGGACAAACTCCGGATCGGGATGCTTGAACTTGTAGTTCGACATGGTGGTGACGTTGTGGACTTTGTCTCTTATTCCGTAACTAGTCTTGACTTTGAACGGTGGAGGCACACTAAAAATGTTGAAAGGCAAGCTAAGATGGAAGTTAGTTGGCAATGTAAAGACAAACCTCGGATCATAAAACTCGGATTTGTATTCCATCAACACCATTGTGCCGTTGTCAAAGTCGATGAGTTCTTTTTTCTCAATGATGGGTTCATCTTTGTCATATTGAAAGTACTCTCCACATAACGGATTGACAAGATGAATTGGAATAACCGGGGCATATGATTTAATGGCGACATCCTCCTCGTCTTCAACTTCGTCACATAATGGTTGGACCACCAACTCACACCGTGGTTGTGACACCGCTTGAGGTGCTTCTTGTTTGGCGGCCGTCATGAGGGAAACCATTTGTGCCTTCAATTTTGCAATCTCTGCCCTTAAAGAATTATTCTCTTCTTGCCGGTGTGGATACCGTCGGTGCCCGTTCATCCAAAAAGTCGGCCTAGGTGGGTCCGGAGGAGGCAACCACTCCTCATCCTCAAAATATTGTCTCCGTCGGTACCTCCGGGAGGTTTGTTTGGCCGCCTTGAGCTTTAATTCATGGGGAGACGGCAACTATTCTCCATACAAGTCAAACTGATCATCATCGTCATAGAACATGATGAACGATGAAGAACACTTGAAGAACAATGAAGAACTTCGAAGAACACTTGAATATCTTCGAAGAACATTGAAGAACGGTTGAAGATCTTCGAAGAACACCGAATAACTTTGAAGAACACCAAAGAGAGAGAAAAAAAATTTGATGAACAATCAAGAACACAAGTAAAGAACTTGACCTCGATCCCAAGCTCTGATACCAATGATAAAAATACGGGCGATCTAGATCGAGGAGAAACTTCAACTACTTCTTCTTGATCGTTCGAATTGGATCAAACTGAGAACTTGAGCGGCGGAAGCATAGAAATGGATGCGGAAGCGTTTTATTGATCCTTCAAAAAGGATCCTCGAATATGAAGGCTTGGATCAAAGACTACATCCAAGATAGAATATTTAGAGGGTGGAAGAAGAAGTGATGCCTAAACTAAGTAAGAGGGTTTTCCTTCTCAATACTTAGTATTCAACTTAGACATGATTTTACAAATGAGTCAAGTCATCCTTATATAGTGGATGGGGGCTAACCAAAGAGTTCAAACATAAATGACGGAATTAAAGTCGAAATTAAGTTCCGAATATGAAAAGCCTAAAATATGAAAGGTCGGAATTTAATTCACGGAATTAAATCCCGGAATTAAAGTTCCGAATATAAAAAGACTTATTATTAAATAGCCGAATAATAGTAACTATCTTCAAAATGTGCGGGTCCCTTTATCCGGAAACACGGATGGCGATGCCATCCGGGGGCGTATCAATACACATTGATGGAGGCAAATTATACGTCATCAAAACAACAGGCCAAGTGCTGTGAAGACTTCCCATTGTTCCATAAGGGTTGAAACCATATGTTGCTAGCCCAAGACGCACATTTCTGATATCATTAGAAAAATGAGGAAAGTTTCTATCGAAATCTCTCCATGCCTCTCCATCTGCAGGGTGCTTTAACCAATCATGATCTGACATCCTCTCTCCATGCCATCGCATTTGCTTTGAAGTGTACGGAGACATGTACAAGCGTTTCAGTCTGGGAGTCAAGGGAAAGTAGCGGAGTACTTTCCTAGCAACGATGTTGTCATCCTCTCTCCATCTCGAAGTGTGACAGATGGGACACTCATCACAAGCGTCTATACTCTGATAACCCAAACCAATATCCCTGCAAAGCTAATATCACTCCTTGTTCTTGTACAAGTTCCCAATCACTACCAGATCTATGGGTTCTGAAATGCCTTTGGCATTTTGGTACTCTCATTAATCATCTTTGTTCTTGTACAAGATTTGGTACTCTCATTAATCATCTTAAGGTCGATTGAATTTTTTTCTTAATTTTTTTATTGTCGGAGACAATAATTAATTTTAAGAACCAATTCGATCGTAATCAGATCAATGAAAACTATCACTCCTTGTTCTTGTACAAGTTCTTCATCTAGTCAATCGATCTAAGTTTTCCTTTTCTAAAATTGGATACTAGGAGAAAAAGACAATATTTATGTTGGCAAAACCCCCACTAACTTCGTCGGAAAATCCCGTCAATCACCACATCTACTTGAACACTTTCGATTGTTCTTTTAAACCGGAAAAGTAAACAACTTTAGTTTAATCACTTCTCCTTTTCCGATACAAGAAATACAAAAGCAACAATAACAACAAAAACAAAATTAATGTTACCAAATAATTCTAAAAGTGATAACCTTCCATTTGAAAAAAGAGGCAAAATCAAGGTTCTCATGATCTTAAAAATAAATCAAAACGCTTAAATAATCAATTCTGCTGCTTTAATAGGATGGTTTGAAATTAAAAAGCGGTTTTACAAAATATTCATTTTTTTTTTAAAAACAAAGATACAATTTTTGTTAACCAACTCTTTTCGAACAATGTTTCCCCTGCAAATCGCTCCTCTCTAAACCCTCAAAGTTGTACACATTTTTATATCACGATATCCGTGTGTTGCAGCTTCGTCTTCTCTGATTTGATTCTGTCATGGTGGTTCGAGTTGGTAGTGGTTCGAGTGTTTGTCGAGAAGGGGGCGTGGATGTATGATCGACTCCTGACGGCTCTGTTGCAGTCCAAATCTGAGGTGTTCACAGTTGTTCCCCAGGCTTCCTACCTGTGTACTTCCTTTGAAGATGAACATTCATGCTCGTCGCTTCCAGCTGACTGAATCATTCTGCTTTCCCCTGGAGACGTCTCTGCTTTCGGGTTTATATGATGTATTTTTGTGTTTTCTTTTTCTCCTTTGTTGTTGTCCCTCATGACGGTGAGTCCGTCCGCCGATCCTTTTCGGCCTTTCGATCCAAATAGTCGGCGCGCCGTCTATTGGATCGAACTGCTTTCCATTATCAAAAAAAAAATAATATCCCTGCAAAGCTTTTTCATTCTTCCAAAATCAATGGGATAATTGTGTCCAGGAGGAAGCAAACCACTAATGTAATTGCAAAGATCGTGAATGCTCTTATCAGACCATCCATTTTCAATGCTTTCAACACAGTACCCAAAACAGTTTATGTGCTCCCAGGATATAACGGGGTTTGAGCCTCTAATAAAAGTTTGTCATATTTCTGATAATCTTCATCAACATCATCAAAAGTAGGAACATTAATATCACTATTGTCTTGACCTAAACCAGCATCATATCCATCATGATAAGGGAAACGATCATGCACAATGTTCATAACAGGATCCATAGAAGAACTGACACCACTGTTGGAAGATGTCATTTTATCGAGCAACTGATTTCTGAGTTCATCAATTCTCGATTCATGTGAAACTTCACCATGTTTGTCCCACACCGTATATAGAGGCAACATGCCTTTAGTAGACAAGTGAGAATACATGGTATGGATGTCAACCGGAAGTCCACTATTTCGACATTTCTTGCAAGGACACAAAAAATGTGTCTTCTCAGGCGACATTTCTCTAACCCACTTCACAAATTCAAAAGTCCCTTGAAGGTATCTTCGATAAGTAAGACCACATTGCATCCAACTCTTATCCATTTTCCTAAAAAAGCAAATGAGATAAACCATTCAACACATTTTCTAACAAACAACACATTTTCTATTTCATTTCATATCCAAATAAACCATTCAATCCAATTTTCTAGTTAATTCCATAACACAACAAACAACTCAATTTCTACTTTAGTTCATATTCTAACCAAAAAAATCATTTTCTATTAAAGGCCATTCCATATGCTAACAATACAAAATTTTCAACACTATTCAAACAAATAACAAATAATCAATTAACACACATAACACAAATCACCAACATACATAGCACAAAATTCCAACACTCATCAAACTAATAACAAATCACCAACAAAAAAATTCCAACATGAAGAGAAAAAAAAATTAACACAAAACCAAAATTTAAATACTTACGTACCTGAAACAATGGAGTATAAGAGGTTTGACAACCAATTAAGTTGTATTATATTCTTCCAATTTGAAAAAAAAATAAGGGTGGAAGAAAGGAAGAAAGACAAAAAGAAGTGAAAAACACGAATGAGGGTTGAAGAAAGGGGTAAACACGGCCAATTGTACAGATCTGGTACGTGCTCAACTAACGAATTAAATGTGATAGCTTTACATTTAGGCGGCGGAATTAACATTTCCCTCGCCTTATTGCATTCAGGTGACGGAAGTATTACCTCCATCGCCTAAGACAACAACTCTTACAACTTCAGGAATTTGTGGTGATGGCCCTTTGTGGTGAAGAGATTATGTCCGTCACCTATATGTTTAACCGACGGAAAGCAAAAGTTTTCGTCGCTTGAATGTTTTTAGGTGACGGAACTAAAATTCCGCAGCCTAAATTTCTTAAGGTGACGGAACTAAAAAGCCTCGTCGCCCGAGTTGCAATCTGACGTAGTAGGTCTAATATCGCCTTTACCACCTCTCGATGCGAAGAGATATTGTCTAACAAACACATATAGACACTTTTTCAATTTCTATAGATATAGGTCAAACCCTTTGGGTACTTAGAACACAAGTAAACTAAACTAACCACGCTCTGGCAGAAAAGCAAAAAAAAAAAAAAGCATAACTCCTATGAAACTACGTAATAGAATTACTCACTCTAGCTAGCAGAAAACTAGTCTATTTTTATTCGTAAGGCAAACACCCCTTCTCAACATATGCCTACAAAAAAAATCAATTTTTTAATACAATTAAGGCAAAGTTCGGATAAGATTAGTAGGGTGAAACAACACTCCTACAAAACCATATATCAACACATTACTAGTGTAATTCTCGTGCTTTGCACAACTTTTGTTTTTAAAAAACTAACGTGAAATATTTTTATAATTATATTTTTTCTAACTATTATAATTAAAAAGTATATTTTTATTTGGTTTATTGTAAATGTAATATATTATAATTTTCGATAGTTTAAAAATTAAGGTTGAAATAAAATCCACCCAATCAATTATATTAGGAAAGGAGTACATAATTCTTTTATCAAAATTAAAATATAATTAGAAGGTAAGAGTATCAATTATTTAGATATTATTTTGTTAGATTAAATATATTCATAATGCCGCTTGCAAAGCTCTTTCGTTGAGTGCTCGATCATGACAAGACTCGAGGAAGAAGCCCCGGGTAACTCCGTGCCCGACTCGGCTTCAACGATAGAATAATCTTTTTTCCACCCTCCAAAGAAGTAGAGAGCCTATGGATAGATAAAATATGCTCTCGGCACACCTTGAAGCCTTGAAGGAGGTCTCGTCTAGAACAACGAGCCTGGTTCTACCAACCCAAAATACCCAATATTTCAGCTTTACTTATATGGTTAGAATATCTAAATTTTAGTAATGAAAGAGATGAAATTAGTTATTATAATATATAATAAATAGTAAAATGTAAATTGTAAGAAAATGACACGTTTCGATGTATAAGAGAATGACACGTGGATTAAAAGACTTTTGCTTTAATATAGTACTAGTATAGTTCATCGTGTCAAGGCACAAGTAATATTTAAATTTTAATAGGTAAATATTTTTTATTTTACAAAACAATTTTAATGTATCGTAATGGGTAATTAATTAATCGGGAGAGAAACTGAAATTAATTATATATATTTTTATTAGATTAATTATATTTTAGATAAACAAAATAAAATAGTCTACTACATATCCAAAATTTTCATATCTTATATAATATAAGAGTGCAAATATAATTTAATATCAATTTATTATTTATTAAGATATTAAAGTGAAATAAATATTAAAAAAAAACTAAACCTCAAAATTGAAATGTAACGTTTAAAAAAAATAGATTTTAAAAATCTCAATTCAAAAAATTGTCATAGGTAATTTAAAATACGATCCTTAAAAAAAGATGTAATATATATTGTGATAGTTTATACAGTTGTATATTTAGTGAGTAAATAATTGATATAAAAACTATATATTTATATGTTAAAGTTAGAATATGAAATTATCAAATTATCCTATAAGTAAGAGAGGAAATGTTTTTTTCACCAAAAAAAAAAGAGAGGAAATGTTTTTTTTTTTTTAAATTTTTTTTGATAAAATATCTTAAAGTATGTAGAAGATTGTGGTAAGATTAAAAAGTAAGATATTAATTTATTGTTAATTATATAATTTTAACATATATAGTGTGATATAAATATTTAAAATGTATGTTTGGTAAGTAGATATCTATTATGTATTATGAGATTGTTATTTAAATATGAAAGATGTCAACAATGTACATTTAAAAAAAATCAAATCACGTAAAAATGACACGTGACAACAAATAGATGAGGAAGTAACTTATGACAAAAATTGTTTTGGCTTTAATAATAGTAATAGATATAGCTTGGGTTTAACCGATGCTTGGTTATTAGAAAATTATCCAAACATGTGATTAAAATGAAAACAATAAAATTTAATGCATATTTGAATGATAAAATTATATCGAATGAAATAAAACAACAAACTTGCATGAACCAACAATACCTCATTATTCAAGGTTCACCAATGCAAGAAAACGGCAAAACAAACCCAATAAATTCAGCACAAGTCAAAGTTGAATTTTTGATCATAGTTTTTCTCTCCGGAGACGTGAAGCCCAAAATTAGCCCTAAAAACATCTATTTATTTCTCCCAAAATATGGCACAAAGTTTAGTATAAAAGCCCGTTCAAAGTTAAACCGGAATCCTTAAATAATGAACTTTTTTTTTTAAATTTAGTTCACAAAGTTTAACAACCCCCATTCTCAAGTAATGTTTACCAAACACAAATTTTATTATTATATTTGTTTGTTAAAAATTTTTATACTATTAGTTTAAATATTTTATATTATTCGTACGCACTTTAATGTAATTTTTTATAGTATTTTAAAAATCTTTTATAATGTTACGTATTTTGAACTTATAACATTAGTTTAGAATTTGTTTATTATTACTTTGACAAATATATTTTAGTAGTTCAAATATTGTATTTTATTAGTTCAAACATGTATAGATAAAAAAAATACATAAAAATATAACTAACAAAAAAAATTACCCTTTGACGTACATTAGAACTTATAACATACAAATTTTGAACAAATCGAACAAAAGTTTTGAAGTGACAAAGTAATAATTACAAACTTTTTTTTCAAAAAATTTATGAATTATTATTATATAATTTGAATTAATAAAGTAAATCTTTTAAAGGAATTGTACAAAACATTAACTAAAAATGCACGTCAGAAGAAATAAAAATTCACGTTTAAATCGAAAAGTGCTCTCTAATTTCATACCCGAGGAATAACTCTGTGCTTGAACATTAACTATTCCTTATTTTATTTTTTTTAAAACTTTTCCTTTAATTGGAAAATATTTTCACCCTTTAAAGATTAGAAAGTCAATAAATATGATTTTATATAAGTTAGTTATTGGGAGTTATTAAGACAAACCATATTCTTTTGGTACTGATGAATTAAACGTTTAGTTAATAAAATAAAAATCAAACGGTTGTTCGACTTGATTATCATAATGTTTCTCTTCGGAATAAAAGTTTGTAAGTATAAAGTGTCATGACAAATTGACAATTAGCAATAAAATAAATAAAATAATAGTGATAACTTCAACGTATCTATTCCCGTATTCCACTGAGTCCTAAGTCCAAACTCTCACCGTTCCTCTATATCTCCCCTGCAGTTGCAGTTGCGAATACCGAACAAAGGGGGAAAACCATTCCTACACTCACCGCCATCGCCGTCAACGTCAACACTCGACGGCACTTATCCGTCATGAACGCCGCGGCCGACCACGATTCGAGCAGAGATATCTTCCACCGGTAGATCTGTGTGACTGACTCGGTTCAATCGGATCAATCTAGATTCGATTTGCTTTTCTTGTGCATTTTTTCTCTGGTGGATGGAAGATGGAGTACGTCGACAACTTGCCACCAATGGATCTGATGAGGTCGGAGAAGATGACCTTTGTGCAATTGATTGTTCCTGCCGAATCCGCTCACCGTGCCGTCTCTTACCTCGGAGAGCTTGGCCTTGTTCAATTCCGCGATGTACGCCTCTTTTTAATCAGTTATATGCATATATAATTATTTGATTCAGCTAATTTGTTAACTTTATACAATCACTCATGGTTCACTTTCCTGTGACATTGTGGTAGACTAGTTGATCTATGCTAGCTCGGAATTTCATAATCAGTCTTTGTTTATAGTTGGATATTCAACTGATGCCAAATTGAATGCTTTTATGGATATTGGTGGAAACTGAAGTGATATCTGGACTTGTAGTTTGAGGAGTTTCCCGGAGGATCAGTGATGACATGTAAAAGTTCTGTAAAAAGCTATTGATTAATAGTGACCATGAGTGCCTCTATGGTTCCTCATGCGGCCGTGAATGGAGAGTGTATTTGTAGCCGCACTAAGTAATTTAGTGGTGTCATAATGGCATAAAGACTGAGATAATATAATCATGCTTCTATGTGAAGCTGGTTGTTGCCTGATTTTCATTATATGGCATACAGATAAATTGGCTTATCACCAAAACCGAGAGGGATTGGTTTTAGTGTTGAGACTGATGATGACTGTCCAAGAAGAGAAGAGCAAAGCCGGATTTGACTTTCCTTCATCTAGCAAAATCCTTAGCCACAACTTGTTTTGATGTAGGGTTCATATGGTCAAAATAATTGAGGGATGTGTATGCAGCTAATGTAGGTAAGAACAGAAAAAATCTTCTTTCAACTGTAGTCTATAATAAGCACCTGTATTAATTTTTATTTTTCCAAAATGGGCATCAAGCTGCAAATAATTTCAAGAGCTGAATTGAAAGTGTAATTATGCAAAACTCGCTGGGATTTAAACCACAACTATGCAGATTAAAAACTATACATGCATGTGATGACAGTGAGATTCAAGGCTGCATTTAGGAATGCTGCACATCTTGCAACTTAATAAATGAGATTCAAGTGCCATGAAACTTGATCTTAGTGTTTTTAGCCATCAACAACCTTGAGAGACTTGCTAAGTTGACTTATAAATATTGTAAAGCAGCAGAGTATTGACTCCACCTTAATCTTACTTTATGTTTAGCAGGGATGTTTGTCTTCTTCTTCTTTTTTTAACGCTTTTGATAGATTTGTGAGGTAGCAAGTTATCTCCTTTGGTGAAGCATAAAACTAATCTTTAAGTCCAGTAGGCATTGGTAACATGGGCCAGAGGGTTTAGACATAAAATGAGAAGATGACGAGGCGAAAGTATGGAATGCACATTGCAGTTTGTTATGAATGTTTTTATAATTCACGATTTTTCAAAGAAATATCAGAATGATTAGTTCAGATTATATAATTATTCATGAAATCCTATGCTATTGTGTAGCTGAAAATCCTTGAAAAGTTGCTCTATAATTAATTGATAGCATGTTTTCTTTTTCTTATGAAGCATATTCATATGATCATATAGATTTTTTTTCCTAAAAGAGGAAAATGAATGACTAAAGGAAAAATAGAAAACTCAGTGCTCGGACTAGAAGCTTCAGTTTGCCTGTGTGCACAAATCCTACCTCTGATTTTTATCTGTGTTTGACATGGGTAATGAGATTAAGAATTATAATCTCATCAATGTATGTCTGGCATCTTGTGAGTCATAAGTCAAATGTGTACATTTAGTGATGCCTATAATGATTGATCATACTTTTTATTTGTTCATCTTTCAATTTTTCATCTGTTATGTATTATGCATTTCGCATGGGCCTCACTGTCAATCTGCTACACTAACAAAAAAAAACTCTGTTTTTTTGGCAGTTAAATGCTGATAAGAGCCCTTTTCAGAGGACGTTTGTGAATCAGGTAACTCTTTCTTAGACTCTTGTCTACTGAATTTGGTCAGTGTGATGATGAGTGTCTTCTATTTCCTTCTGCAACCTTGCAGTCTTAAAATAAGGAATGATCTCAGCAGTTGAAATACGGTAATATTAATAGTTGGATGACTTGCGTCATTAGTTGGATGACATTGTGATACTTTGGAAGTTTCCAAAAATCTTAGCTTTAGAAGAAGGGATGCCAACTTGGGGGCATGCCATCCTGCATATCTTTCTCGTTGTTTAATGATTATTATATGTGCATCTAGCAAATTCCTTTGACTTGTAGGTATTTTTAAGGTATTCAATTGCTAACTTTTGACAGTGTAGGTTCCAGGGAGTTACTAACGTCTGTTGACTCTGTTCATATAGTTGCTAGTACTTTTGTGTCCATTTTCCTTCTAGAAGCCCCCAGCTTTCTTAGAATTTTAGATATTATCCAGTATATCTATGGCTGATAAAAGGAACTCGGATCTGAATCATTTGAGTTAATCTTCATTGATTCAGGCCATCCTTGGTACGGGTCTAGAACAATGAACAATAACAATTACACACGGAGGATTTAACCTTTCTGCAGTGATGAAAGAGGATACTCTTTCTTCCTTGTTTGTTTGGTTTGGCACGATTAAAATTAGAGGAAGCAACATGTCTTCTCCAATCTCTCTCCACTTGGATAATCTTGTACACCCAACTGCAGGTGTTTTCAAAAACACCAGGACCATCCACATCCTTCCATAAGTGTTGAACCAGTTAATCTAACCAATAAACACCAATATTTGTGATGCGCTTTCAGCCTTTTTTCTCTCCCTATGCTGCTCCTAACAACAACAAAAAGCAGCGTAGAGGATGGAATTAGTGTGATCTGAACAGCTAAGAATAGTGGGGAACAGAGTGCGGATTTTACATTTCAAATTCCACATCACTGGTTGTTTGGCCTTCTCTCCGTGGAAACCAGAATGCTCTCTTCCTGTGATCTTACTTGATGAGGATTTAAAGGCAAATTGAAGGTGGAGGACATGACTTGCTAGAACTGAAAGAAAGAGCTCTCATGGTGAACTCCCTGGAGGTCCGTTTTCATCTGAACTGTTAGTTCTGAAAGAGATTGTAGTTGGAGATAGTATGTGTATGGACACTGTAGCAGTCAGATGTGTTCCTTGTTGAGCATGAAGTATGAACACTGATGACTGTGTAAATCTTCTGCTCTTGGCATTTTTGGTTTTGGACAGCAGCAGACTGGTGGCAGAAAATTTGGACGTGGGGAAGCGCCCTTGAGTTGAGAGTTGGGTGGGTAATGAAATTCCACTCTTATGACAATATCAATTTCTTCCTTTTCTACACATACCAATATACATAAGACAGGGAAGTGAGACTTGTAGAGCTATGACTCAACATACTATTCCAGGGATGTTGTAGAAGTGTAGAACTATGACTTAACAAACTGTTATTATCATTTTCATCCTTATTTAGTGAGACCAAATAATGAAGTTCCAGCATAAATCTTGTTGGTACTGCAAAAGAATGAAAGCATTTTGCTGGAGCATCACCATCTCCTTCTGAAAAAAAAATGTCTCTGAAGGTATCCTCCATAGGAAGATATAGCTTGCAGCGGCACCAGTTTAAGCATCTAAGCAATCCTACTAATGTCATTATTACTTCTAGTGACTCCAAATGAATTAGAAAGATGGAAAAGTAATTCCACCTGCAAAAGAGGAAAACCTACTGGAACTCTAAGGAGGGAGAGGTGAACAGAATATTGGAAAAACATTTTGTTTTACCAAGAACTGAAGATTTCTTATTCCTCAAGGAAATGAATAAATAACCCCTTTTGCCTCCATAAAACCACTTTCAAATATCCATAACCCCAGGTCCTAATAGAAAGAGAAATCAAAATTACCACGAGAACTTCCAATATAAGCTTGGCCATAGTGATACAATATACCCTGTCCGATAATAACAAAAACCATCCAAAGAAAGGTGCATGTTGTTTCCTATTGCTTGAAAATCTTGTAAGCTTTTGCTAGTTACTGGGTATTAGAGCAGATTCTCAATCAAGCATATGGTGAAATTGCATAAATTTTTGTGTTTTACAGGTGAAAAGATGCGCAGAGATGTCTAGAAAGCTGAGATTTTTCAAAGATCAGATCAGCAAGGCTGGTTTAGTAGTCTCTGCCAACCCTTCAATGCGACCTGGAGTTGACTTGGAGGAATTGGAGGTTTGAGCATTTATTCTATGGATTTATTTTTGGGTTTTCTAGTGAAACAAAAGCCTCTATCATGCTCTATGGAGCACTTGGTTCCTGTTTTAGAGCGTGGCACTTGCTGCTCATTAAATTTGCACTTGCTAAACCATCACATATAGATTAAGTATGCGGCATCTGGTACATTTTCTTTGGTAATGCTACCTTAGAAAAATGACTTTATACATGTGTTACTTCTGTTTTTCATGATTTAGGTTCAGCTGGCTGAGTATGAACATGAGCTGATTGAAATGAATTCTAACACGGAGAAGCTGAAACATACGTACAATGAGCTCCTGGAATTTAAAATGGTTCTGCTGAAGGTAAGATCAGTTGCCTTCTGATGATTCTAAAATGGATTACAAATATTGGCTCCATACAGCAGGCCTTGCTACTGATAACTAAATTTTGTTTAGATACCCTTTCTGATTCTCGCATTTCAAGTTTTATTGACTTATTGTTGGTTCCTTGATTAAAATTCTTCTATTTATGAGTGCCTGTTCTGCATACTACCAGTACATTTACTTTTTCTTTCATATCATTTCTGTTGTTTTCCCAGCAAATTGTTTTTTATAATTGCCATTTTTACCACAATCAGTTTTTTTCCTACAGATTATCCTCTCTTTTCTGATATGAAAAAATTTAGGAGACAGTTGATATCACCTTTTCGGTTTCATATGTTGCATTAGTATGTATATAACTATACAACATGCATACACACACACACACACACACACATATATATATATATATATATATATATATAGGGTGTGGTTTCCATGAGAACATCCCTAACGTATATACATGAGAACAATCGTACACCGTTGGATGGTGAGTATTAAGGGTTGAGATTTAGAGTAGATATTATAATTAATAATAACTACGAATAATAATAATTAAGAATCCAACAATAACTACGAATAATACATTAAACGATATGACACCTTCGTAACAAAACTAATAATAATTACGAATCTGTTCTCATGATTACACGATAAGCCTGTTCTCATAGGATCTATACTCTATATATATATATATATATATATATATATAAATATATAATATGGGACAATAATTGTATTCAATAGTGTATACATGTAAGAAAAAATTTAGAAGCATCCACAAGTTTAGACTGTTGAGCCAATATTATTAATTATTTGAAGTATCTTAATTATGAGGCAACTTAAGCTTTCTTCGATTTGTTTCCCACCAATTGGTACAACACAAAAGAAAATAGGTATTTTATGATGGTGTAGGGTACAATGCAAAAAGAAATAAGTATGAACAATAGCAGAGAATGCTCCAATTTAAGACTTTTGAGCCAATATTATTAATTATTTGAAGTATCTTAATTATGAGGCAACTTAAGCTTTCTTCAATTTGTTTCCCACCAATTGGTGTCTAAATGATGACGCTAAAAATGACTTGCCTTGAATTCATTTGATGTCCTCCATGGGGAACAACTTTGAGCTGATGACTAAGTTTTAACAACCCAGGCAGGTGATTTCCTTATCTCTGGAAAGACTTCTGCTACGCCAGAGGAGACAGAGTTAAGTGAAAATGTGTATTCAAATAATGACTATGTTGAATCAGCGTCATTATTAGAGCAGGTAATCCAAACTATTATCTTGTCACTTTTGAGCCTTGTTTTTATGAATCTAAACTTCGTTTTGTTCATTAAGGAAGACGGTTAATTTGACAGGAGATGTCTGAAACACAAAACCGATCCGGTGTTAGATTTATTAGTGGAATCATAAGTAAATTTAAGGCCCTTAGATTTGAGAGGATGCTGTTCCGTGCCACAAGAGGAAATATGCTATTTAATCAGGCAACAGCTGATGAGTGCATTGAGGATCCTATATCTTCTGAAAAGGTACGAATTGTGACAATACCCTGATTGAGTTTGTTTATGGTTTTTATGCAATAAAATATCTAAAAAGTTTGACTGTTACAATATTGCAACTTCCTTTAGTTTGGTCATTTTTGTACCCATTAGTTTGGCCTTTTTTGTTATACACATCCGATCATAGTTATTATGGTGTTGCAACAATCTATAAAGTACTTGTTTTTCAAGTGAAGCCAATACGACTTTATGAACCAGATTGCTCCTTGCAGGTTGAAAAAATGGTTTTTGTAATATTCTTCTCGGGAGAGCAGGCAAGAATGAAAGTACTGAAAATTTGTGAAGCATTTGGTGCAAATTGCTATCCAGTCCCAGAGGAGATGATTAAACAAAGGCAACTTACTCGAGAAGTACGTATGCATATACCTTGTGGGACTTTATTAGTATTGAAAAATTAAGGCCAATCATGAGATGAATCCAAAAGGTAAGGGCCCAAATATGCATTTAATCCAAGATGAGCCGATTAACTTACAAGTTCTTGGCGCTTGTAAGTACTTCAAAGGTCCTTGTAATGGATAAGGACGTCACATCAATCTAAGCCATGGAGTTCGGGTTTATTTTTCCCTTTGTTTAGCTGAGAGCTAGTGTGCAGTGTACGTACAACAAAGTTTTTCTGTTATTTTGTGGTTCCATGAGAATAAAAAATTCCTTGATACAGGTTATATCGCGGCTGTCTGAACTGGAAACCACTCTGGATGCTGGAATTCGTCACAGAAACCAAGCTCTTACGGAAATTGGATTCCAACTAACAAAGTGGATGACTATGGTATACTTTTGACTGTCTAATAGGTGCACCCTGGTGCATTTAGTTGCTAAACGCAGTTTGTGGATGAACATTCTTATCGTCAATTAGGGTCTTCGATTGATACAAATGTTTAGCTGAAGCTTCAAAACTTTGAGATTTATCTACAAGAGAAGTAAATAACCCCCTCCCCATTCCCCTGACTGGATCGATGTAAAAAGTAGATGTCAGTTTGCTCTTCTGTGAAACTCAGGTGAAAATGTGTACCTGTGAAGTGCTTTGACCTTCTTTGGAACTGTCTTATTTTCACAGGTGAGAAGTGAGAAAGCTGTATATGATACATTAAACATGCTCAGTTTTGATGTCACCAAGAAATGCCTTGTTGGTGAAGGTTGGTGTCCAATATTTGCAAAAACTCAGGTACCAATCCATCATATATTCTCCCAACAGTTGCACTCCTTTTTGTAACACACCTTTTAGCAATGGTTACTCAGTATGTTTCTGAGCTTAAATAGAAGCTTATTTCCTCATTTGGTAAATAGATTATGGTTTGTTATTGTAGATTCAAGAGGTTCTGCAGCGTGCAACATATGATAGTAATTCACAAGTGGGAATTATATTCCATGTTATGGAGGCTGTAGAATCACCACCAACTTACTTCAGAACCAACCGCTTCACAAATGCATTTCAAGAAATTATTGATGCATATGGGTACTTCATTCTTCTCATAAATCCTTATTGGTGTATTATAACTTCATGATGTATAATGATATAAAAATTTTCCTGATTCAGAATACATGCAGAGAAAGAGAGAAATAGATAGGACAGGATTGTGTAATGCAGTTATTATTTGAAATATCAAATGCCCTTTCCATTATATATTTATAACTTGTGTAGCTGATGAGAGGGTTCCCGTAAGCCTGATGTTTTCAACATAAGCTTGGCACCATTATGAGACTGATCCCCTCCCCATTTTTACTTATGTTTTCCCCTCAAGTTCGACATTGAATTGATTGAATTGCTTTTATTATTTCCTACGCAATAGTGTTGCCAGATATGAAGAGGCAAATCCTGCTGTTTATTCCGTGATTACATTCCCGTTTCTGTTTGCGGTGATGTTTGGTGATTGGGGTCATGGTATATGTTTGCTGCTGCTGGCTTTGTTTCTTATTGCTCGAGAAAGCAAGTACAGTTCTCAGGTAATAAAAAAAATCTGATTCCTGAGATTATTTGTTAAGTCAGTTCTCTTCTGGGCTAGAACATTTCATGTACCATCAAACTAGCATTGATATCTTTAAATTATGGACAATATCATATCAGATTGATCTTCCTCATTTGGGCCTGATAGGGGAAGTCTTTGTGTTCAAATGAATTTTCTTACTAAGCCTTTTATGGTGCTTCTGCTGCAACCTCACCGATTACAATCATTTATCTTTTTCAACAGCGGCTTGGTAGCTTTATGGAGATGCTTTTTGGTGGACGCTATGTGGTTCTTCTAATGTCACTTTTTTCAATTTATTGCGGCTTGATTTACAATGAGTTCTTCTCAGTTCCTTTCAATATATTTGGCCATTCTGCTTACAAATGCAGAGAGGCAACTTGCCGGTACGTAGCTGTATACACTGCTACTTAATTATCTAAATTGCTTGGTGTGCCATGATATGATGTTAATCGTTTTTTACGTCTCATCCATCATCCATGATTTTTGTTCTAGTCTGTTGTCTAGTTACTTACAGTGCTGCCAATAAATGCTATGAATATGCTAAAATATTGCTACTAAACAACTCTTTAAGTGTATACTTTTGCACTCTGGATGTCACTAGCCGTGTATTGGGTCAAAAGCTGAGAAAAGGGAAGTTATTTTATGGAATTGACACATAATATTTTCCCAACATTGCAAGTTCTAAACAGTTATCATTACAGTTTTGCAACAAGACATCCCTTCTACCTTCAAATTTTCTGGAAAAAGTCAATGTCAATTTGCATGCGGATGATAGTGGCACATATTGCTAATTCTTGATTTAAAGTAAGACCTCCTATTTTGTCTTTAAAGGCAATAGGAGTTGGTGATTAGGTCAATGACTTGACTCACCTATTTGATCAAGGGTGATAAACTTAGATGTTGTAAAAGAGTTAATATGTATTGTTTTGTTTTGATGACGGAGTCATACTTACTAACAAGATTGGTCAACTTTATCATTTAATTAGTCTGTACAACCCAAAATGGGCAGTTGTGGAGAGACACTGTTGTGTTGTATGGTCCATCATACTTTGGAAAATGGGGAGGGAGATGCTATGTTGTTATGATGACGGAGTCATATACTCGTTACCAAGATTGGTCAGTCACGATCTAGAAATGCACCTACAACGATGTTTCATTTTTTGGTTCTTTACTGTGCCCGGTCGGTGTGTTACTCTCTTCAACCTCCATTTGATCTAGACCTAGGCTTTGGAGAGAACTCATGATTGTAGAGTGAAACATCTGGAAAGGTGGTTAATTTGAGCTACTACCATTTGTTATATGTCTGAATAACTTTTTACTTTTTGTAATGTTGCATGTAGTGATGTAACTAGGATGCAATCTTTCTTTTCACAAAAAGTTTCAGTTATGTTTTGTCTTCCCGTTCTCTTAAAATGATGCTTCTGTTTTGACCAGTGATGCTCGCACAGTTGGTTTAGTAAAAGTTGGAGACACATATCCTTTTGGGGTGGATCCTAGGTGGCGTGGAAGCCGAACCGAGCTACCTTTTCTAAATTCACTCAAGATGAAGATGTCAATATTATTTGGTGTGGCGCAGATGAATGTAGGAATAATACTTAGTTACTTCAATGCCCGATTCTTTAACAGCACGCTGGATATAAAGTATGTGGTTAACTTCATTCTCTCCGTTCTCAGTTAAGATGCAACAGCAGTGAGTTACAGTAGAAATAATTTGCTTTTTTTCAGGTATCAGTTTATTCCTCAGATGATCTTTCTGAACAGCCTTTTTGGCTATCTTTCACTCCTTATCATAATCAAGTGGTGCAGCGGTTCTCAAGCAGATCTCTATCATGTCATGATCTACATGTTCCTGAGTCCTTTGGAGGCCCTTGGAGAAAACGAATTGTTTTGGGGACAGAGACCTTTGCAGGTACTCCCTCAACATCAAACATTTCTTTTTAGTGCTATATATCTAAACAGTAAACACTACAGTAAAAGACAATGATGATAACTTGTCCATGCAGATTTTGCTTTTGCTTTTGGCTATTGTTGCTGTTCCATGGATGCTCTTCCCGAAACCATTTTTGCTAAAGAAGCTTCATGCTGAGGTAAGTTTATGTTTGAACTTGAAAACATTATTGGTGTTGTATGATCTTAGATTCTGATATGATTAAATAGCGAAATTTTACGGTTCAGAGGTTCCAAGGTCGTACATATGGAATGCTTCGCTCCTCTGAGATGGATCTTGACGGAGAACCCGACTCTGCCAGACAACATGAAGAATTCAATTTCAGTGAGGTCTTTGTTCATCAATTAATTCACTCAATAGAGTTTGTTCTAGGATCAGTTTCAAATACAGCATCATACCTTCGGCTCTGGGCATTGAGGTAAAGCATAAGATAATCCCTTATCAAAGTTTCTGTGATATAATAGGGCTTAATTGTGTTGTTGCTCCCAACAGTTTAGCTCACTCGGAACTGTCAACTGTTTTCTATGAGAAGGTTCTGCTTCTCGCATGGGGGTGAGTTCTAAACCATAACTCAACTAGAGCATTCTCAACGTGCGTTGTTTATCCTCTTAATGCTTTGGATGAATGGCGCTCTCAGGTACGAGAACATAGCAATTCGGCTGGCAGGGCTAGCGGTGTTTGCTTTCGCCACAGCCTTCATCTTACTCATGATGGAGACCCTCAGCGCTTTTCTACACGCGTTGAGGCTCCACTGGGTGGAGTTCATGAACAAGTTCTACCATGGCGATGGCTACAAATTCAAACCATTCTCCTTTGCGGCACTAACAGACGAGGAAGATTAGCAACAACTATTCGACATGTTTTTACATTGTAAGTTTCCCTTCATACATACATATGAAGTGCAAGTATAGAAGACTCGAGAAGACACTCATCGATAACACCGTGAATCATCAAACGTCTATAGTTTCGGCTAGCCCCAAGTATTTTCTGCTCAAACCTTAACCTCATTACATATGAGTACATTTAACTTTAAGCTTGTTTGTTTTGTCTAGAAGAGTTCTCAGATTTTGTAATTTCTGGTCATATACCCTTTATAGTTGTCATTTTAGACACATTAGACTGGATTTTTGCAGAGCTTACTGAATTCTCGCCTTCATTGTACAACTTTTTCCTAAATTAAGATCGAAATTGTTCCAATTGGCGTGGAACTACTAGGCTCCATCCTAGTAACTGCTTTTCTGGTTTACGTTTGAATTCAATGTTGCTATACTTTGTGTATGTTTTCCCTTCATACATACATATGAAGTGCAAGTTTGAATTCTCGTAGCATGTATGGATCAATTAATATCGAGAGGGTCTCTTTAAATAGGCAATGAAATATTTAGGTTCGGACGTGGAGTGACATTGGTACACTAACTAGACGAGCCAAAGACAAGACGTAGTACGGATCTTAATATCAAGTGTTTTTTTTTTTGTGAAAACGGAAAGCGTTAGGAAAGACTATCTTTTAACCTGAAGTCGAAACTATCTACTAGTCTGGAGTCGAAATTTCCAAATGGGTCAATTGGTTAGCAACACAGTTGATCTCTCTAAACACATGTCTAATCTGGACTTCCTCAAAGAAGTGAAGATCCAGTCTGGAGTCGGATACGATCATTTCGATCTCTCAGGAACAACACTAAAGTCCTTGGAGTGCCTTGATAACACATAGGTTATCACCCTCACGTGTTTAATTGTCACGTGTGTGTACATATGGAGAATATTTGACGGAAGAATGGTTGAATTGATGGTGAGTTTGTTGTGCTAGTTTATTTGGTTTCAATTTCGTTCGAATAGTAAAACCCTAAATATTCTAGTTGTTTGTAATGATTTTATGCGCTTAAGTTTTGTGTGTTCTTGTAAAAGGAGTATGTGCGATGTTTAGCTGGAATATGTGTTGTTCAATTCATTTTCAAAGAAAAAAATGTATGTTTATTTGTTTCGTTTGTTAGTCAATTCTCACCATTTGACTGAATCTGTGGGGACCCAATTCATAGTTTGTTGGCTTTATTGACTGGATTCATTTTTAAATGAGGAAATGTGTGGACATCAATGCATTTGTTTTATTTTGTGAACTCAATTCAATATTTGAATGCTTTCTTGTTGTCTTATATTGACTAAATGTACTTTGTGGACCGTGTATTTTTATGCAGATATGTTAACTAAGATGATCTTTAACAGTGGGGGAAGTTTTACATTGGTCTTGATGGTCAATTACGTTATAGAAAAGAGAAAGTTAAGATTTATCACGACTTTGATTCAGATTTGTTGCCCAAAGTTGTGCTAGAATCTATGTTAAAGGATGACCTTAGCTATATGAATGTTACAAAAATTTGGTACTCTCAGCGTGGACAAACTTTACATGTTGGGTTAAGAGAAGTGAAAGTTGATATTGATATTTTTTTTTTGATACAAGGGTAAGCAAAAGGGGGGACAATCTCTAGAGACTTGTCGCCCCTTGGCATCCAAACGGATGAGGTCTTCAACATCTTCCGGTAGCACCAGCCGCTGACGCAAAGCCATGCAACGCAAGTAATCTGCTACGGTGTTGAAATCCTAGAAAAAGTGGTGAGCACAAAGTTGATCAAAACCGGAGATCTGGGAGAAGATGTCCGAGAAGATCAAAACGTAGCCAAAGAGAAGAAGGTGAAGCCGGAGGAGGACTATCAGCACGAAAACGAAAAGCATCTCACAAAGATGAAGCGGGAATGGGCGAGCCAAGCACTATCAAAATAGCACCGCCAGATGCATGTACACAGGAACATGAACTCCCGGGGAAGTGAATGACGAGAATTCGGGAAGAGCCTCCCATCAAAAGAAACCGTCATGAAAGCACACCACCACGACCGCAATCCAAACACGAGTCTATATATTCCTGGAATCTGTGGGAGAGCTTGAAAATAAGAATATGCCAATATCCACCTCAACGAAAGTCACGATACTTATTCATACGAAAACTTTCGCTCAAAATTAGTTCATAACTTCAAAGATTAGTTTGAAAAGGAAAAAACTTCCATGTTATCAAGTTGATCGGATAAAAGTTTTAGTCCAATCAGATTTCATAGACAAATATTTAGTAATTTGTGATTCTTGGTCAAAGAAACAGATTTCATAGATCGTGTGACCGTAGTCGTTGTTCATAAGCAAGACAAATTTGTCTAAAGCTTCATGCTTTGTTCAAAAGCTCAAACAACTTTTCTCGACAAAAAGATTAAAAATTGCACCAATTCCCTGAAAAAGTCAAAATTTCAACTCTAACAGTAGGGTGATAGATCTCAAATTTGGAGCAAAAGGTTTGTTGAAAGGGTGTTGTTCACAAGTGGATCAAGAGAGACATCAAAACAAGGTTTGTATCACCTCAAATCCTCAGATAATCCAAAAAATAGTCGGAGAAGCACTATGAAGGTAAATAAAGCCCGCATAGTTAGACATTAGAGCATTACACTCAGCATTGTTCATATGAGCATAGTCCGCTCAATATTGTTTAAAGAAATAATTGATTGCTCGAGATTTGCCAAAGGAGTAAATTCAATTAAATAAGAATGGCTAGGAAAAAGTATATGATATGAGGGATCCACATATGCTCACTCTTAAGATTGTTCAAAGAGTAGACCTGATTACTCCCTATTGTATAAATAGTATATACGACTTAATAAAGCCAAGACTTTTTGCTCTTATTCATGTTGTTAAACGATGGGTTTTTATTATAAGTTGGTTTGTGGTCAAATCATAGGTTTTGTTATTCTAACGGTTCAATCTTTCAATTGTTCATGTAGGTCAGTTTTGGGGAAAGTTTCAAACAAGGCCGAAGATTAGAGGTACAAGAGGAAAAAAGAAGAAAAAGAGGCTTAAGAAAAAAAAACTTAAAGGAAACGAAAATTTTTTTAAACAACGATTTGCAAAAACAGCTTAACAAAGATTGGGGACATTTGATTTAAGAAAGCCTTATAACAAAGAAGCACAAAACCAAAAATCAATAACTCATCTCAACTTGGCACACAACCTACTAAAAAGAGCAGGGAAAAACAACACTGAAAATTACAAAGAACTCATCTTTTCCTTGTAAGAAAAAGGATAAGAAAAAAAAGTGTTTGGTTAAAAAAGACTAAAACTATAAAACAAAAATAAACCGCGAAATCAAAAACAGAAAACAAAAGATATATAAGAAAAAACACACGGTAAGACGAATAATCAAAGAGACGTGTATGAAAAATAAAACAAACGGAAGACGATGAGAAAAAAGGTAAAACGAGACCAAAATAAAAAAAGGAGAAAAGTTTAGGAAAAAATTATTCCTCTATACTTTCTTCTAACTTTAGAGATAAAGGACAAATTTCCCCAAAACACCGTTGTGGCTGTTTTATTGTTTTTTTTATTCTATTTTTGTGAGAAAATTTTTCATAATTTACCTTAATTCTTAGTTCAAGATTAATGGGGTGATTTGGAAGTGAAAAAAATCACACCGGTTTTTTTTAAAGTTAATTGTTCTTTTTTGGATTCAGATGTTTCTAATTTTGATCAACAATACAAATAAGGTGATATTGTTTGAGGTCATTGAAAACCTTAACATTTCAATTTGTTTAAAACCTCTTTGCTAGAAAAAATATTATCAGTTACTGTCGTAAAAAAACAAAGCCTTAGTGAAGCCGTTTCATGCTTTCAGTAGCAATTCTAAAAGCAGGTTTGAGTTTGTTCCAAGAGTTTAAGAGAAGTTTGTTCCAAGAGTTTGAGAAAACTAGTGCTTGTTGTAGTAGTTGCAGGAGCAAAGTTGAGTTTGTTCAAAGAGTTTCAACGAAAACTCTTTTTTGGCATCAATTTCAGAAGCACAGTCTGAGTTTGTTCAAGAGTTTCAAATAAACTCACAACTATTTGTTCAAGAGTTTCAAAGAAAACTCATAATATAAGTATTTTTTGGGCAAAGTAGAGCTCTTGGTGAGAAAGTCTGGCAGCAAGAGTGGTGACCGGAGGTGGTATGCAGATCTGCATCTGAAATCCAAAAAACTGCACAAAAACTCAATAGACCAAACATAATAAAACCTGAAACTCATATACAACCTAATCAAAGAATAAAAAACTTGTTAGTAGTATATGACAGCTTTAGTTGAGACCCCGTTTTGAAGATAGGGTAGTGTCGTCGGAGGGAAGGTAAGAGTCTGCTTGGACTTCTTGAGATCGCCGTTCCCATTGAGAGGAACTTTTACCCTGCTTCACTTTCGAGCCCCTCCAAACTCAGACCTAGATCTGTAGGGAAGTGGAGACGGATGTTTGGCCGGAAGAAGGGAACTGATCGTGCCGGTGAAGAAGAACGGAAGGCGCCGGAGAAGAGAAACAAATATCGCCGGAGAAGAGAAGCAGATGTCGCCGGAGAGGAGAAGAACACAACAAAAGGCAGAAAACTAACCTAACCCGGTGAAGAAGAACTTTTACTCTAGCGACAGACTCCACGCCACAACCGCAATCGGACCTGGTGGCCGGAGAGAAGAACAGAAGAGAAGGACAGATGGTGGGAACAACCTAACCCGGTCGTTCGCTAGCGGCGGCGAGATCCTGGTCAGCGTCTTTCACGAGCGGCGGGCTAGAAGCGACGACGACTCCCAGTGGTGAGGCCGTCTTCGTGCAGTGGTCGTACTGACGTGAAAAGGAGCGGCGGCTTAATCGTCCAGATCAAGGCCTCGTTGCTAGCGCACTTCCCAGCATAGCCAGGTGGTTGGTAAGGAAAGCAGCGAGACATCTTCTCGATTAGTTTTCGCGAGATCGGTTTCTCTCCCTCGAAGACACACCCCCTTTCCTACGAATCTACAAGTAAAAACCCTAATCGAATAAAGAACGGTGTAAGGGTTGCAGATCTACGGGAGGAGACTGGGGAAACGCCGACTAATTGGGGGCGCGGCGCCGAATTGGGGGAAAATTGGGAACCCTAGGGTTTGGCTTTGGAGGCGGAGAATTGATATTGATATTTTGCACATGGTTAGGTGTATTGGTTATGATAGAATTGTGCATATGTATCTTATTGGAAGTGATGAGATAAGCCCGTCTAGCTTGATGGTAAAAAGCCCACAATCTCAGCCCATTTGCAAAACTCTTTCTTACTTAATTCCACCAACATCACAAACCCTAATTCCAATACTAGAAATATCTTCTCTTAGAAAAGACACGAACCCTGGGGCATCAACATCACAAACCCTTATTCCACTTGTAGACATACCTTCTCTTAGAAAAGACACGAACCCCTAGCTCTTTTATTTGCCAACAAATAAGCCAAGATCTACCCCAACACCTTTCTCTCATTGCTTCTAATGAAAGTTCAAATGATGAAATTAATATTTTAGGGAATTCTGATGAAGATTTCAACTTCAAAGACATTGAAGATGATGGCGATGAGCTCTTTGATGAGAATATTGATTTCGATGTTGGTGAATTGCGCTTTGTAGACGAGTTTCCCTCTATAGATGAGTTTTCCACTGTAGATGAAGAAGTAATTGATGGTGAAGGTTTGTTGTTTGATAAGGATGCAAAAGTTGATTTGATTATTTGAATAGTGTTAGTGATTTTGATGGTGAGCCACACATAAGGTATCTAGAATATAACCATCTAGTTGATTTTAAATAAAAAAATATGTTTGAAAGTGGGGATGAAATTTGGATCTAAATAGATCTTTAGGGTTGCTTTGAAACAGTTTGTCATTGAAACAATGGGTGATTATTATTACTTGCACAATGATAAGTGTAAAGTTTTAGTTTATTGCAAAAAGAAGTGTGATTGCTATGAAGCATGCTAGAAAGAAGTGTAATTGTGGGAAAGTTTTTTGTAACTTCAAGGTTTGTACTAGAAAGATGTGTGAAGATGGTACTTTTCAACTAAAGACTTTCCACCCTACACATGATTGTTGTAACACCCCAAGTTCTCGGAACTCGGGGAGCTACTGGTTAGGACCTCACAATGGGTCCCGACCTTGGTTTAACAACAACATTACTTGGATCTTACAACAAGGCACAAATGTACTTAAACAATTTTGAAACATAATATTTTTATTGTATGAATGTACACAGGTGACAGCCTTACAAAACATAAACATATACATAGCATGCATGCTGTATGGGAGACTCCCCCGTCCCCATCTAATGAGTACGTGGATCCGGCTGACCATCCGTTCCGGATCTCTCTGCAACTGTCTATCTCTACAAATCTACAACACGGATAAACCGTTAGCTAACAATCCAAAAAAATAAGCAGAATAATGATAGCACAAACACAAACAAGGTAACATAAACAATCATCATGCTGGCACACAAACCGGTTATTATCTAGTAGTTAAGTGATTCACCTTATTCCATTTTACAGTTGTGGCACGAGAATCTTAAGAGTTCTCGCCTCCGTTCCTTATCCAACTGGGTATAGGTCTAGCTTACCTCCTCCGGTAGCATCACTACAAACCGAGTGTGGACTAGTCCTTAAAGAAACCCCCAGCGCCCTCAAGCTAACTGAGCAGAATGCCACCGTCCGTTACTCTTAGGGCCAAGGTATAGGTCGGTATATATTTATTACTAAAATATAACTATAAACATCTCATTCACACACCACTACCATTATTCATACTCATATTTAGAAGTCAGCTAAGGACTTACCTGAATTCAAACATAATCTCGTTATCTCGACTCGGTCTGTAACCGCAGGAACTCAACCGCCTGTTATAAAAGGCAAGTGGATCAATAATATATCCCACTTAATTAGAAGTCTCTGACTTATAAGATATTTAACTCTATCATCAGCTAAATTACCAAAATACCCTTATACGGATAAATGACTGTTTTACCCCTGGTCCCGAAACTTTATAAAATTCCATAACAAAGTTCCAAACTATTCTTTGGAACTCAAAACCACACTAAAACTCTCAAAGGAAAGTTTACTAGAGATTTAGAAGAGTTAACTACATTCTTGACTTTCATAAAAAGTCGTCAAGGTCCGACTTTGGCTTAAGATATGAGAACCGAATAAAAATATAAAAAGTCTAACAAAAAACTCTAAGTCTTTTATGCTATGCACTCTTTCCATAGTAGTCAGAATTTCCCAAAAATACATAATCATCACTTCTACACCAATTCTCAAAGTCAGTTCCTAAATCAGAAATTCAGACTTAGCCAAAAACTGAGTATTTCTTAACTGCTCAGCCAGTCCACTTTGGACCCTCATAGATCTAAATCCAACCGTTGGATCAACCCCAACTTTCGATACACCACACTATGCATGACACTCTATAACATATAAAAAACTGAACGGTGGATTATGTTTCTAAGGTATCCAAACTTAAGCTCAAACATGACTGCACAACCCAGATAATTCCAGCACTCAACAATTTCAGCAACATTCAGAAAACTGTTTAAGGTCTCAACTTTAAAAATTCATAACTCCTAAACCACTTGCTGGATGCATCCCAAATTTTAATATGTTCCACCAAAATATGCCAACTATATCATATCCAAATTTTAAGTCAAACAGAGATCAAACTCGTATTCAAAACTATCTCTCAAAACGGCATCACATGCTGTTTTTCCCAATACTCAGCACAGTTATAAAAAACTGTGTGAGGAGTCAACTTTGAGACACCATAACTCTCAAACCGTAGCATGGATTCCTCTAAAATTTTAGTATTATCTACTATACTATATCAACTATAACCTGTCAGAAATTCAAGTCTAACAGAAGTCAATAACCCCTCCAAATTTATTCCACAAAACTGCATCTCAAGCAAATTTCCTCAAACTCAGCACACTAAAAAAAAAACTGCATGAATAGCCAACTTTGGGATACTATAACTCTCACACCGTAACTCCGATTGTTCTCAAATCTTGATATGGTCTACTATACAATACCATATATAACATATCCGAAAACCATAAACAAAGGAGGAGTCTAGCTTACCCAAATCTGACCTCAAGGTTGACTGTTCGTCACTTTACAACCCAGAAAACCGCAGAAGCTCTTCAAGCCATCTTCTAGGGCTTCTATGGAGGGTCTAAAGACAAAATTTTGTACTCTCATCAGCACATACACAAAGAGAGTAACGCAGAGAAGAGGTCGAGATCATTACCGGACAAGCGAGGCTCGATGTGCTCACGTGCATGAGGCAAAGACGAAGCTATGACCCTTGTCACTTTGGCGCACCTATGGCTGGGAAATGACGCACCAGCAGCCAGGAGGAACAGCCTCACACGCAGATCTGCTCCTTGCTCCTGCGCGAGGACGAAGGGGGAAGTCATGAGGCATCCGAAGGCGAGGAGGAGGTTCGGGTCGAGACGAACATCAATGGTGCGTGCAGAAGAGATCCGGATGCTTTGCTGTTGCGATCCTAGATGTGCAGAAAAGATCCAGCTGCTTTGCTATTGCGAGATCCGGTTGCTTTGTTGTTTGCTTGAAGAAGATCCCGCGCTTGAAGAAGATCCGGCGCTGCTGCTTGAAGAAGATCCGGCGCTGCTACTTGCTTGAAAGCTGAACTAGGGCAAGAGGGAAGGAGGCTGAGCAGTAACGTAATTGCTTCTTCTCTTAACGGGCCCGGAAGGCCCGGAAGGCCTTGTTCAGTGTTGTCAAAAATTAGCCCATGACTTTTAATTTTGCAAGAATAAAACTCTAAGGAAGATAGATATATTTTATGTGTGTAAAAATTCCACATAAAATAATAAAATGTGTTGATTTATAAAACTAAGGATTATGTAAGAAAATTTAAGCTTCACATAAATTATAGAAGTTGATAAAAGCATTTTATTTGCTTAATTGTTCACATAAGATGACACGGTTTATGTTGACTCATGATTTACCGGAAATAAAATTTTTTGGATATTACATCAGTACCCCCTTAAAATAAGTTTCGTCCCGAAACTTAAAAGAAGACTCGTAATGTCGGAGTCCATACAAAAGAACTAAAGCGCCGGAAAGAGGTCACAGCGGTCGAGTTATGATTTATTTCCGAAATAGCCGGAAGAAATATTTCCGGGTATTACATCAATCCCGCCTTAGAATAAGTTTCACCGCGAAACTTAAAATACGCCAGTCATCAGGTCAACCCTCAAAGTACAAATCTAGTGTATCTACTTGTTACCGCACACGACTCATCGTTTCCACCTATAAGTATCCCGCACATCAAGGTCACCAATAACACACATCCCGACTAAGCATTCACGCATGAAAATAAGCAAGTAGTCAGACAATATAACACAGATATAGGGCCGAGCCCTAACTCGTCGCTCCCTAGATTACAACTATCTCGACAAAGGTCTCAGAAAGGTTATGTCTCATACTATCCATAGTATGAGACATATGTCCTAATCTTTGTCTGGTAAGTATCCCTCTAACTGAATCCGTAGAAACTGGGTTTATACTCTCCAATAGGGTGAGGATTACTAGTCCATCACTCACTTATAAACCACTTTATAGCCTCAAGTAGTCGCATTTTGCAACTCACCTCCAGGTCCTTTGATGACCGTTCAGAAAATAACCTAGTCAACTTCTTCCTTCTTTATGATTACTTGACTACACACTCAGGCCAAAGGTCTTAGACCTCCGCCATCACTTTACCAAGTGCCTAATGCTCTTCGTATCACGACCTACTTGATCTTGTCTTTTAATATGACTCAATCATCTTATTCCTCAGGTAAGGAATCATCACCTTTACCCTTTTCTGGTCTATCACTTGAGACACAATTCCAGTGGTCATCGTCTACATTCACTTAGCATTATTATACTATTTATGGATCTCTAATATATTATTAGCTCAACCTTAGGCTTCTCACGTATTTTCCAAGGTCTTGAGTGACATAAAATATGTCCGGAATGACGATATTAGATACCAGGTGATCTCACGCCGCCATTATTTGCTCACACTACTCAATAGTTGTTAGCATTGCACTGGGTCCTATAATATCCCTCTGACTCAAAACGCACTCGACTCCGTTCTGATATAAAATTCTCCTTATACTCTACTCTTGAGATTATGTTTTCTATATGTACGGATACTGGTTTGTAAGTACACTCTCGTGGCTTCCTTTTCTTATATGTCTTTCGATTCAGCTTGATAGTTACTCACCTTGAGCTTGTTAGTGCAGGCCCTACACAATACCTTTATTACATCGTTACTCTCTTTTTCGTTCCATTAAGAAACTCATTCTAAAGTACCCTATTAGGTAATAACTTCCAAATTGACTTGTTTGCAGACATGTGACGAGGTCGGCATGCTTCATTTGGATCTATAATGGGTACCACTCTCTTTCTATAATTCTGTGTGCACATACTTTCTCGTCTATCTAGATAGTGATACAATTCCTCTACAATATTTCCTGTCACTCCACGTAGCCTATTTCACGTTCCTTCCAAACGAAATGCATTTTACCAATTATCACCGTCTTACACTCGACACGTCATTTTCTGTACTCTTGAATTTCTTGTTATGTGGGTTAGGACCCATCACGCTTCCGCTGCGTTACTTTGATAATTATGTTGTCACCCGTTAATCATAAGGACATTTTCCGTGAGTCCAAAATGATTGACCCCAAAACTCTTCCTCTCGATTACACCATACGTCCTATCCGGATGAAGTACCCAATACCTTCCTTATTTGCCTTAAGGAACTAAGATGACGGTTGGAAGATGACCTCTTCCGTTTATTTTTGGAATTCTTCTAACATGGATCTAAACTCTCTGACTCAACCGGAGTTTGATCTTAACCAGCCAGTAAGAAATCTCTAACTAAATTCTCTTCATACCTTTAGTTAATCAAAGGAGGTTGTCATTACCTACTTGAGGAAATCCTCCAAGGCGTCGGTAAGGCTAATTCATAAATCTACAGTCAAAATTATCTTTTCTTGATGGCACATAACTCCTCAATACCAAAAGAAACGCTTGCACGTCCTCCGTTGACGTCAGTCAGTCTATAGTTGACTTATATCAATATCCTGAACTCCCTCTTCTCATGCTCTACTGGCAAAAAATTTGGTAAGCATCAACTACTCTGTTAATCATTTCCCCTTCGTTAGTTCGTTCTATCCTTCCCACTTCCATTTCCTTAGGCCAATTCTCTTTCTTGAGTCCCCTAGGTCATTCTCACATGTTCCTTCATTAGCATTGTTTATAATATTGCTCTGTTGAACTCCATTGACTCGACTACTAGCCTCCTACTCTTTTTGATACTGGTCTCGTGATTCCTTTCAACTTCTTATATATGTGACGAGGTCAAAACTTCTCTACACTTTTGGGGTCTATCTTTGCTCTTACACTTAATTGCAGGTCTTCATTCCGTGCACCATTTAGTCCCAAGGGTTTCTTCTACAATTATCTTAATAGAATCATCATTCTCCCTTGTATGAAATGCTCTACACACTCTGTCTTGACTGACATAGAAACTTATCAAAAGTGTATACTTCTTACTCCTCTAGTTCTCCTCTTACAATCCATCTGTACTAGTTGTGATATGTACCTTTTTCCTAGCCCGTAGGTAGTAAATCACTTATACAATTCCTTTGGTCTCAAAACACATAAGGGGTCATTCCTGGTCGTCTAGTCTTTCTTTTTAAGTTCTTAATTAGAGTTACTGACGCGTCTCCTTATCTGCCAACCAGTTACTACTAGTTGACCTGCACGTGTTATGACTCAGTTATTACCAACTAGTCTTTAGTTGACCTTCTATAAGATCACGGACTTATTGTTCTTCTATTTCTTTTGAAGTTTGATACGCTTGGTGAAATCTATCTCTCCCAATTTCTTTGTTAATACTCCTTCAGCTCCTTCCAAAGTTGCATTTCTCTTATTCTCTTATGGAATCACTATATTCTTCTGAGTCTAGTCCTAACATTCATCTGCCGTCAATGAGTTTATTAAGTCTTCCACATTAAACTTGTAAGCGTGTCTTCGCGATTCTTCTTACTTTGTTCATCATCTGTTTACGGTTCTCTGATATGATCTTTTGTGTTGGTAACTTAAATTCCGGTTGGGTGAGAGGTCATGGTGGACACCTAAGTCTACTGTTCGCCCCTAAAGGTGTGTGCAAATAAGCTTTAAATTTATAAAACTAGAATCAAGCAGCGAACCCGCAGTGTACGGATCGACGTAGTTAAGCAAGAATTCTAGAGTATCGAACACAGGGATTTGGGTGGGAACAAATTCAATTGCAGATTATCAAGCGAGTAAATATGAGAGGTTTTGCAAATATTGGGAAAACAACAATCCTAAAGATCCAAGTATCCAGCTGTGGCAATCGACTCAAGATTTACTATTGATATAAAGACAGAGTTGAGATATGCAAAGGTATGCTAATGTAAGGTAATCGTACGGTGAAGTTCCAAAAACCTTATATGACTCACCTACAAGACACTCTCTATACAGGTTGTTGAGGCTTCAATATAGAAAGGTTCTAAAGGTGAGAATTAATGTCAAATACCCAAACTTGTAATCCAAAGATCAAGACTAACTTAACCGATTGAGGTTGTGACACTCACAATCGAGGTAGAGGTTGTTGAGGCTTCACTACCACCTAGAAAAAGCAAGCCTAAACTAAGTTAAAGCAAATCTTTAACTTTGGATCAAAGTAAAAGCAGGTTCGTAAACTTAAGGGAAATTACGGTTGGATCTTGAGATTCCACGGTCGTGGAATTCAAGAACAACCCGTAATTTAGGGTTCGTCGACGATTCTCTCAAACTCTCAGGGTCTAATCTATTTACGATCGATCTATCATCATCTAAGCCACAACTATCAACCCTTCACCTTAGAATTGTTAAGGGTTTTTAGTCAATAACAGTCATGTTGATATCAATTCAAGAATTAAAAGATTGAAAGATGAAAACTTCCGAAAACTTTCAATAAACTCCAAACCAATCTCAAAGTCACAATCAAGAACAAATATCGTCACAAGATTCGGAATAGAACAAACAAACTCAATCTTAGGAAAGAAGGAACAACGGGATGTCAATCCGTCTTCTAAATCAAACCTAAACAAGAAGAGAAGTCTTCTTGCGACAATCTTCCAAAAACTTCAATCTTCCGCCAATCCGGAGATCTCAACAGCAATCTCCACCAAAAGTGTGAGATTAGGGCAAATCCCAACATGAACTTCGATCTCCAACGAGATGTAAATGCTTCCAAACAAGAGTTGTGCCGCTAAGCGATGACGTAAGCCAAGGTCTAAAGCGAGGTCGCAAAAGTGCGTCTAAGCGGGGATGACGGAATCTTGCTTCGTCCGTCTTTTTATAGGGCAAGATAAAATATCGGCCCGGCCCAATCTTCAAAAGATCGTGGCTTCAAAATGTGGCGAAAAAGATCGCCAAGATCACGGTCGTGGAACCTTCCACGACCGTAACTTAGAGCGTGGAATGTGTCACGGTTTGAACCATGTATTCCACGACCGTAATAGTTACTGGAATGCATCACGCCTTTCTTGCCATACTTCCACGACCGTGGAACTGAACGTGGAAAAGAGTACGACCGTATTTTAGAGCGTGGTTTTGGGCAAGAACGTGATTCTTCCCTAGCCTCGTGCACTCCTGAAGTTGAACTCCATTTTGCTCCTAAGAATGCCCTCAATCCATGGACATACTTGATCAACTCATCTTTGCTCGATTCCGTTCGGAAATGGCTCCCAATCACCTATAATCAACATAGAACTAGTGTAGACATCCATATCGATAATATAGGCGAACTAGCTCACTAATGTAACAATGCTCAATCAAAGACTATCAATATGAATTAAATATGCTTAGAAAACGTTCCTAAAGTATCACAATATTTCATGCTAACATCTACCTAGGTCATACTCATTCATTATTCTCCCTTCGTTAGCGTTGTTTTGTAACATTGCCCTTATGGAAATCCGTTGTCTAAATTATAGACTTCTACTCTATTTGCTACTTGCGTCTTGATTTCTTTTAAAATTTCCATATCTATGAAGAAGTCCACATGTCTCCATGGTTATGAAATTTACTTTAAATCTTGAAATTTAGTTGTAAATGTATGTCTTTGTACACCTTTAGTCCTTCATATTTGGGTCATCACCTTATCTTTTCTGGGATCTCATGCCCATACTTGCCTATGGCGGCATCCACCTTGGTTGTAGTGTCATTCAACCCGCCAAGTGTAATTGTATTTTTCCCTCCTCGATTTGTGTTCTGATATGGTCCTTTCCAATATATGCTCTTTTCAGCCCTTACATGCATCCTTGAGTTTCATCTCTCGTCTTCATACTGCTACGTTCCTTGTATGACTTTCTATCTCTTCTATCTAAGTGGATTTGATATTCTTCCTCATCCGATTGTTCTTGTTCCTAAGAATCATCTCATAGTCTTCACCTTCTGTCCACTCATTCTTCGGAAAATTGCAGGAATCACCAGGGTACCCTCGAGAACGAAATGTTTAAATCCGGGTTTGTGTACACTATCTTTAGATAGATACTCTATAAGATCTACTAACATTTTATCATGCGGCGGTACTCACATCATGATAGCCCAACTAAAGGATGTCCTATCCTTTAGGTTATTAACATGCTACATATACATAGATATATATATATATATATATATATATATATATATATATAAATATAAATTTATACAACCTACATACACATACAATTATATAAGTCCATATATACTATTTACTATCATACTAAGTTGCAGAGATCCACGGAGAGCGATGGTGGTCCAACGTACTGCTATACCAACAACCCGACTATGCACATGATTTTAAAAAATAAAACTTCATTTTGAAAATTGTAGATCCCTTTCGGGTTTTGGTTATTTCTACATTCGGTCTTTCAGAAGATTACAAGTGCCATTGTTGCCAACCCAGAGCTCTGATACCATGTTGTAACAACCCAAGTTCTCGGAACTCGGGGAGCTACTGGTTAGGACCTCACAATGGGTCCCGACCTTGGTTTAACAACAACATTACTTGGATCTTACAACAAGGCACAAATGTACTTAAACAATTTTGAAACATAATATTTTTATTGTATGAATGTACACAGGTGACAGCCTTATAAAACATAAACATATACATAACATGCATGCTGTATGGGAGACTCCCCCGTCCCCATCTAATGAGTACGTGGACCCGGCTGACCATCCGTTCCGGATCTCTCTACAACTGTCTATCTCTACAAATCTACAACACGGATAAACCGTTAGCTAACAATCCAAAAAAATAAGCAGAATAAGGATAGCACAAACACAAACAAGGTAACATAAACAATCATCATGCTGGCACACAAACCGGTTATTATCTAGTAGTTAAGTGATTCACCTTATTCCATTTTACAGTTGTGGCACGAGAATCTTAAGAGTTCTCGCCTCCGTTCCTTATCCAACTGGGTGTAGGTCTAGCTTACCTCCGCCGGTAGCATCACTACAAACCGAGTGTGGACTAGTCCTTAAAGAAACCCCCAGCGCCCTCAAGCTAACTGAGCAGAATGCCACCGTCCGTTACTCTTAGGCCAAGGTATAGGTCGGTATATATTTATTACTAAAATATAACTATAAACATCTCATTCACACACCACTACCATTATTCATACTCATAGTTAGAAGTCAGCTAAGTAAGCCCAAAGGACTTACCTGAATTCAAACATAATCTCGTTATCTCGACTCGGTCTGTAACCGCAGGAACTCAACCGCCTGTTATAAAAGGCAAGTGGATCAATAATATATCCCACTTAATTAGAAGTATCTGACTTCTAAGATATTTAACTCTATCATCAGCTAAATTACCAAAATACCCTTATACGGATAAATGACTGTTTTACCCCTGGTCCCGAAACTTTATAAAATTCCATAACAAAGTTCCAAACTATTCTTTGGAACTCAAAACCACACTCAAACTCTCAAAGGAAAGTTTGCTAGAGATTTAGAAGAGTTAACTACATTCTTGACTTTCATAAAAAGTCGTCAAGGTCCGACTTTGGCTTAAGATATGAGAACCGAATAAAAATATAAAAAGTCTAACAAAAATCTCTAAGTCTTTTATGCTATGCACTCTATCCATAGTAGTCAGAATTTCCCAAAAATACATAATAATCACTTCTACACCAATTCTCAAAGTCAGTTCCTAAACCAGAAATTCAGACTTAGCAAAAAACTGAGTATTTCTTAACTGCTCAGCCAGTCCACTTTGGACCTTCATAGATCTAAATCCAACCGTTGGAGCAACCCCAACTTTTGATACACCACACTATGCATGACACTCTATAACATATTAAAAACTGAACGGTGGATTATGTTTTTAAGGTATCCAAACTTAAGCTCAAACATGACTGCACAACCCAGATAATTCCAGCACTCAACAATTTCGGCAACATCCAAAAAACTGTTTAAGGTTTCAACTTTAAAAATTCATAACTCCTAAACCACTTGCTGGATTCATCCCAAATTTTAATATGTTCCACCAAAATATGCCAACTATATCATATCCAAAATTCAAGTCAAACAGAGATCAAACTCTTATTCAAAACTATCTCTCAAAACAACATCACATGCTGTTTTTCCCAATACTCAGCACAGTTACAAAAAACTGTGTGAGGAGTCAACTTGGAGACACCATAACTCTCAAACCGTAGCATGGATTCCTCTAAAATTTTAGTATTATCTACTATACTATATCAACTATAACCTGTCAGAAATTCAAGTCTAACAGAAGTCAATAACCCCTCCAAATTTATTCCACAAAACTGCATCTCAAGCAAATTTCCTCAAACTCAGCACACTAAAAAAAAAACTGCATGAATAGCCAACTTCGGGATACTATAACTCTCACACCGTAACTCCGATTGTTCCCAAATTTTGATATGGTCTACTATACAATACCATATATAACATATCCGAAAACCAGAAACAAAGGAGGAGTCTAGCTTACCCAAATCTGACCTCAAAGTTGACTGTTCGTCACTTTACAACCCAGAAAAACGCAGCAGCTCTTCAAGCCATCTTCTAGGGCTTCTATGGAGGGTCTAAGGACAAAATTTTGTACTCTCATCAGCACATACACAAAGAGAGTAACACAGAGAAGAGGTCGAGATCATTACCGGACAAGCGAGGCTCGATGTGCTCACGTGCATGAGGCAAAGACGAAGCTATGACCCTTGTCACTTTGGCGCACCTATGGCTGGGAAATGACGAACCAGCAGCCAGGAGGAACAACCTCACACGCAGATCTGCTCCTTGCTCCTGCGCGAAGACGAAGGGGGAAGTCATGAGGCATCCGAAGGGGAGGAGGAGGTTCGGGTCGAGACGAACATCAACGGTGCGTGCAGAAGAGATCCGGATGCTTTGCTGTTGCGATCCCAGATGTGCAGAAAAGATCCGGCTGCTTTGCTATTGCGAGATCCGGTTGCTTTGTTGTTTGCTTGAAGAAGATCCCGCGCTTGAAGAAGATCCGACGTTGCTGCTTGAAGAAGATCCGGCGCTGCTGCTTGCTTGAAGAAGAGAAGGAACGGATGGTAGGCAAGGTTACGTGAAAGCTGAACTAGGGCAAGAGGGAAGGAGGCTGAGAAGTAACGTAATTGCTTATTCTCTTAACGGGCCCGGAAGGCCCGGAAGGCCTTGTTCAGTGTTGTCAAAAATTAGCCCATGACTTTTAATTTTGCAAGAATAAAACTCTAAGGAAGATAGATATATTTTATGTGTGTAAAAATTCCACATAAAATAATAAAATGTATTGATTTATAAAACTAAGGATTATGTAAGAAAATTTAAGCTTCACATAAATTATAGAAGTTGATAAAAGCATTTTATTTGCTTAATTGTTCACATAAGATGACACGGTTTATGTTGACTCATGATTTACCGGAAATAAAATTTTTTGGATATTACAATTGTGGATGGCAACATGAGAACACTAAAGTGATATATGCTTGGTTGGCTGAAAGGTACATAGAACACTATAGAGATGATCCATATTGTAAACTGAAGGGATTCATAGTTGTTGTGAAAAGGGATCTTAGGGTGTTGATTACATACAATTAGGCTTGGAGATCTAGGTTTAGAGCAATGTTGATGACACATGGGGATGCTATAGTACAATACAATAAAGTTTAGGATTATGCAATAATTGTGAAGAAATGGAATGTAAGAAGTTCTATTTTTGTCAAATGGTATGATTGTGTGAATTTGTTGTTAAATGTTGTTGGAAGACATTTGGTGTTATGATCACATTCTTGGTACCATATTATGATGTAAGATATTGATGTTATAATCACATTATTGGTACCATATTATGATGTAAGACATTTGGTGTTATAATCACATTATTGGGACCATATTTGAAAGTGATACTCATGCAGGAAAATTAATACATTAGATTCGACTAAAAGAGTCATGGGATACATTATCTCATCAAAGTCAAAAATTACAACACCTTATATTACAATTACAATGCAAACTTCATCATCACAACATTCATACAAGTAAACAAGACCATTAACCCTAGAATCAATAGCATACGACTATGGTCATGAGCTTTTAACTTCATTACCATGTCCTCACAATCTCGTCTTTATTTCCCTTTCTCCAACTACCATTGAACAATTATCAGTTTTTACGACGCAACTTCCAAACACATCTTCTCCATCTCAGTAATATTTTTTATGTTTGACTTTGTTAGTTCCATGTTACATATCTCTAATTGTTTCTTCTCCTTCACCAATTCTTGGATTACAAAGGTTGACCTTGGAGTAATGCCTTCATCATCCTACTCAAATAGTTACACTTGTCACCTGTTGTATATAAAGGACATCCAAAAAAACCTTTGACCATAGTGATGTTTTGTACGTGCAATAGCATATCTTTCTTGCAAACCATGTTCACAAACGTTACGCTGTGGGATGAAAGATGTACAATTAGAACTTGACATTTTGTTGCCCTAAACACCAGAAAACATAGTTCAAATTAGAATGAAATAAATCATTTTCAAACATAAGAGTGCATCATCAAATTAGAATGGAAGAAACATTGTTCAAACATATGAGTACATCAACCCTTAACTAAAACATATGTGTTTGGAGTTTACCTTAATTAAAACAGAAAAGCGCATCATCGAATTATAACTAAAACAGAAAATGAATTGTAAAACAGAAGAGTGAATCAATTAAAACTGGTAATTAAACCGTAAGTAAACCCAACCACCACATCATAGAAAATGAAGTGTAAACCTCACATTATTAAATAGAAGAAACCCTTCACAAAATCAGAAACTTAGAACTATTAACTAAAATAGATGCGAAGAAACAAAACTGCATCGTTAATCGAGTATGGGAAATTGTGAATGGTGTTTTAACTCGGAATAAGAAAACAATTTTTTTTTTCAGAAACAAACAACGTACAAAGAAACAATGTACAAAATTGTTCGAATGGAGAAGAAATGAAATGAATCATGTTTAACATATATTTGTGCTTATAATAAAAGAATTAAATATATTACACACTATGTGTAGATCTATTTACTTAGGTTTGCTTATATAGCATAAATTAACTTTTACGCTGTCAATAAAAGAGAAAATATATAATTAGAGCTTGTTGTATAAAGAGCCACAATCTCCATCCGGTATTAAAGAGGTATGATGCTTACGAGGATCCTGTAAGTCATGGTTGATCATAGCAGATACAAATATAATCAAAAGATGCTCCATACGACGGTCATACCTGCAAGTATATCAAAAATTTAGAAATAAATTTCACCAATTATAAATTTGTATGAAGTCTGTCTCAAGGGTTTCAAAGAGCAAGAGTTGTAACACTTAGCTTGTAATAAAACGAACATTCTTGGTAGACATACCTGACAAAGGAGTTCTTCCTTCTTTTGTTTATTATTTTGAATGAAAAAAGGGTGGGCAATTCAGCTAACATAAGAATCAACAAGTAATTTAGAGCAAAATAAATTAGAATTCAGCATTGAAGTTATCAAGTTGTTAAAGCAAGCTAGAGCAAAAAACAGAATTCAGCATTGAAGATAGTCAATTTAGGGAGAAATTTAGAGAAAAAAATAACAATGAGAATTTAGCTCTATTTGTGACATTAAAAACCAAATTGCTAAGAACTCAATCATATTTTAGGATTTAGGCGCAAACGAATCTACTCCTAAGAACACAATTTGTTTTCTCACTGGTCTAATGTGATCAAGTGCTTGAATACTCGCAATTCCCTTAAGTGCCTTTAGATCCATTATTTTCTACATGTTTGTCAATTTGTATAAGCACAAATATTCAACTCAACATAAAAGTAGAGGAAAAAAGAAGCAGGAAACTCTATTAACATGAACAAGTTGTCCCACAAAACAAGCAAGCACTGAAACTAAAACAACCTAACCATAAGGGAGGAAGAAACTATGAGAGCCAGGGCGTAGCAAATCACGAGTTACACAACAAAGGAGCACAAAAAACAAAGTAGGGACTGTAAAAGATGATGAAGGAGTTGAGACCTTTTTTATTCCGATAGGCAAACAAATAAAAGCTGCATTTATGGAAAAAAAAAGGAAAAAATAATATCAAAAACCTCAAATAACCTACTAATTGATGACAAAGATGAAAGACAATAGCAAACAACCAAAAATCAAATGCATATATTTACTAACACAATAACCCAATAAAAAAAATAAAAGGGTGCATGACGTGGGATGCTAAAAGCCGCAAAAAAAGCCATAAGTTCATAGGAAGAGGCCAAAACGAATAAGGATGATAAGATCACGAACATACGAAGAAGCACAAAAAAAATGAGTATATGTAACATCATGGCAAAACTTACCATATCATGAATGGAAAAATATGTTGGTTCACCCGATCAAAGTGCCATTAACTGATGGATGTTTGCTTTAATGGGAATGAAAAGGTGAATCCAATTTTCCTCTCCTTATCAGGGTCAAGCTAAAATTCTTCACCTTCCTTGACAACAAACTTTGCTAGTTCAGCAACAATGTGACCAAAAGGCCCCTGAATTCATGACGGTGCGCAAGGGTGAGACACAAGACTACCAACATCACGAGACACAAAAGAAAGACTTTAAAAAATCAATTTTATAAACGAACTTTGCAATAGGTAATATATTTTTTGTCTTTCTTATTTCATTTACTCCATAATGATAAAGGAGGAAGGGACCTCTCAAAAATGCTAGAGTAACATTTCAAACAACAAACATAAAAATAAATAGACTGGTCACATGCACACAAAATATTAAGAAAATGAACATAAGAAATAAATGTAACACCCCGAATCCGCGGGACTCGGGGCGCTACGGGTTGGGACCTCACAATGGGTCCCGACCCTTAGCTTGACAACAATTTCACCGGACCTTTCCAACATGGCACAAATAAAGGCAAAACATAAATCATTTTTATGCAATGAAAAGAAAAACCCGAAAGAATACAACTAATGACTTCAGCCGAAAATACAACTCCAAAGACTAAACGCCATACAAGATACAATAGATACAATACTCAAACTCGACTCCACCCAAAACCCAATCCTAAAATGTACGGAACCCCGGCTGCCCACTCTTCCGGATCTCTCGGCCGCAATCCTAACCTGCAATGCAATCTACAACAGTCGGTATAAAACCGTTAGCTCATATTCGAAGCATTAGAATCAAAGGGAAAGACACAAACACAAGTAAATCATCATAAACACACAACATTCTCAAAGCACACAATTCCGGTTTATTATCTTTTTATTATTAAGTCATATCCCGTTCTAATTCAACTTAGTTTTGTGACACGAGAATCCTCCGAAACTCGCCTCGGTCCCTTCTTCCGGCAATGGAACGGTCGGATGCCTCCGACCGTCTAACCAGCACGGGCCAGTCGCCGAGATCCCCCTAGCTCTCACGGGGAGCCAGACAGTGATGTCACCGCCCGTTATCATACACTTGGGCCAAATAATATAAAGGTCGGTAATCCTATTTCCGGTTTTATTGTTATAAACAATGAATAATAAACACACACCACCCAACACACATCAATGCTAATACAAGGAATACGAGCTAAGTAAGTCCGGAGACTTACCTTATCGTCACACTCAACTCACAACACTCTCGCTTCCCTTGGGAAGGATTCCACAACCTGCTCACAAGAATATAACTGTATCAACAACTCACTCAACTCAAGAAGTCTAAGACTTCTACACAAATGATCTACGAGAGATCATTTGACTCACATTCTAGGACCGCATCCTACAATCAACACAAGCTAGAAGTCTATAGACTTCTAGACCTTATGATCTCGCAGGATCATAACCCATAACACAATTAGGATAAGTCAAACCTAAACTCCAAAATCCAACAAGATCATACAGCCTCACCTCGAGCCTCAAAACGCTCACAAGATAATATCAACTCCTCAAGCCTACAACATTTCATAATCCACAAAACTCACCTAAGGTCCAAAACCACTACTTGGTATTAACTCTAAGTTATGCTAGATTCATCCTAGCATGATACTACTACTACTACTACTAAATATAACTAGATTAAGAGAGGTACTCACTCGGGATCAAAGGTGGAAGCACGGTCTACGGATGTCAAACTTGGACACATTAGGCCATTATCGGGGGGGGCGTTTCTGAACCTAACACCAAAACTAAACAAGTTTAGCTTTAAAGGCTAAACTTGGGCATTATATATAATATATATAAGCTACAAGAATAACCCCGTGATTGAAATCCAAGTTTAAAATTGACAATTACATTTTTAAGACAAATGTGAGCAATTTCATAAACTTGAGTTATATTCCGTAATTAAAACCTTGGTCATAAACCGCAATTATATCTTTGTCATAAACCGAGATTAACCAACAAGGCATAAATGATTTGTGACCCAATATAATATTTGGGTCCATTTTTGTAAATAATTTATGCAAGAGGGTATGTTGCTCACATTCAAAAACCTGGGTTCAAAACTGCAATATAACAAATCTGGGGCACAAACTGTAAATACAAAAGATGGGTTATATTTGTAATTATATCAAAAGCTAGGGTTCCCGATTGTAATAAAAAAAACAAGGTTTTCTCTTTCACCATTTGAACAGCCGTCTTGCTGGAGAAGAGGGAAATCAGGGCCAGCGGCCATGGCTCCAGGTGGCAGGGCGAGGCAAGCAAGGCGCGGCGAGGCTGCGGTTGGGTCTCCTTCTCCGACGAGTTGCACAGAGGCGGAGGCTCTCACTCAGCCCGGCGGCGGTCATTGGAGATGCGCAAGGTATGCAGAGGAGAAGCAGCAGACGGCGGCGGCAGGCAGGGCGAGTCGACGGCGAGGGCTCAGACGACGAGCAGAGGCGGCGGTGAGGATGGTCCTTCTCCGGCTGGCGGCGCACATAAGAGCAGCTATTGCGCAGGCGAGCAAAGGAGAAGGGCGACGGGACCGTGGCGCGGCAGACAACAAGGCGAGGCGGACAGCGCGGCTTCTCCGGTTTCGAGAGGGCTTTAGGGAAAACAAAACAAAGGGGGCGCGGCTAGGGATTCCCGGTGGATCTCCGGGCGGCAGAAGAAAAGGCTGCACTTGGTTCCAGCGAGGTTTAAAGGAGGAGGGAAGACAGAGGGCTTCTGTTTGAACCCGAAGCATTTGACGGAGAGAGAAACCAATGGAGGCGGCTAGGACTTGGCAGCGTGGTAGGCGGCGGCAAGGGACGGTTTTGGTGGTAGATGGAGTGAGGGAGAGGCAGAGGCAGCTGCAGATGGGAGAGGAGGTTGCAGGTGTTGTGAGGTTGAGGGTGGAGGTCTGTTGCTTGTGGGAGTAGAAGTTGTTGAAGTGAAGATAGGAGGAGCTGAGAGAAACACGAAAGAGAAGGGTGACGGAAATGAGTGAGGATGAGTGATTGAGTAGCCCTGTAGGGTGCAGGCCAAAGCAAGGCACCAGGGCAACGAGGAGTCACGCCAGGGAAGGGTCTATTCCCAATGATGGTGCGAGAAAAATAAAAAAAATAAACTAACTCGATCCAAGTAAATCGGAACGGTATATTAGGGACGGAACACTTTTCCTTAAAATAATATACGGAAAAAAAAATCTATAAAATATGTATATACCCGTAAAAATACATTTTCCATATAGATATATAAAAGGAAAAGAACTCGGTCGAAACACTCGGATCGGGATTTTCAAATCGGAAAAATTATCCCGACTTTTCCGAAAATGATAACTCTGATATACGAGAACGCACCCAATAAACGGGGCGTTACATTAGATCACCCTAAAAACAAGTTTCGTCCCGAAACTTGCTATATGTCGAACTACTCGGTCCCTAAGGCCGAGGTATGAATTTTTTTAAAACTACGAAGGCTTAAACCTTCTAATCTATATACACAAACTACTCAAACTACCACCGCAAAGTATATCAAAACATATAACGCATCCCCGCACGCGACACAACTACATATAACATCACACAAGCACGTAATTAATACTAAGGGAAGAACTAGGTCCAACCCGTTGATTCTATCGATGCTTCTAGCTCAACGTAAAACTGAACTAAAAATACTAGCATTCGTCTTCTAGTTAGACTCATCAGTTACTCGTCTGCCACTAGATCCTCACGACTGACAATATGTCTTGAGTCATATATGTGCCCCCCTCAACTGATACACCTGAAACACCGGATGAACACCCTTTACTCTCGGCGGCCACGCCAATCAGTAAACCACTATCCGAACTCGCGCTAAGATCTCAAAAAGTTCCGATATATCGGAAACTCCACTTCCCTCTCGGATCTTTCTTAATGCAACATTTCCTTGATGTTTCTCTTTGATTGCCTCAAACATAGAAGGTCAAACTTCTTAATTGGTCCCGCTAAACCCAACTTTGTTGTTACATCTTCTCAATATGGTTGTAAGTTCTAAGTAATGAAGAAAATACTTTACTTCACATTGGTTCTACCAATCGAGACACGTATGCTATTACTTTTACATCATTCCTCAATACTCGATCAAGACCTTGTCTTGAAGAATAACTCGTACAAGTCAAACCCATCATACCTCGAGGCAATGTAAAAACAGTTGCACTGATGAATCTCCTCTTAGCTCTCAACAACTCTATTGTCAATTCTTCGTCCCATTCAATACTTCGTTGTCATCCGGAGGATACCATAATTGGTGTTATACAACTTATCTCTTCACAGATCCGGTAATGCTCAGCTCATCTAAAAAAAACTTGTAACTTCTTTCACATTTATCGGGGTTTGTCATCTCGAGACAACTTGTCCTACAATTTCTCTCTTCTTTGAGAGTTGACCAAAATATCTTATCCGGGGTATTAGCAAGCCCATATAGAAACACTCTAACTTGTAGTGACCGTGGTTTGTCTAGAATGCCGTGTTTGCAATATCCTAATCTCGAATTCTCAGTTTGTGAAAAAGAGACCTTAAATCATTCATATAAGAGACTAACGACCCTTGCGACCAATCGAGTAGATCGTCTATCCGTGGTGAGGGATACTTGTTCTTCATTGTTATCTTGCTCGGCTCACAGTAATCGATGTATAAACGGAGATAATCTTCTCTCTTTTCGTAAATTGGTGTTCTCCATAACAACTTCAACTCAAGAGTTTAAGATATATTCTCATATGAACTTCAAATCAAGAGTTCAAGATAACGTCTGGTGTTCTCTATGGCAGTGCATGGGTTCTATTGAAGCCTTATCATGAAGAGCTTGCAATTGCTCCTTCAATTGCTTCCTCGTTTCAAGTATCTTCATGGTGTCATTTATTGATATTATTTTGTACGGTGCTTTGAAATTGGGGTTGGGTCAAGATCAACCTTAATGACAAAATCCACATTTCGATGTATTAGAATCCATGATATCTCAAGCTCCATATTTTCTCTTCCCAACACATATCGTAATAACCAACACAATCTTGTCTTATCACTTCACAAGTGGTCATGACACAATTGATCTACCTCGATCTATTGAGGTGACGTCTTTAAGACTCGTGTATTGTTCCATCTTCAGCTATGATCGTGTTTGTTCTCTATAAAGGGTCCTTCTCTCGAATCCGTATTGTTCCATATTTTTCACCTTGAAGGTATGGTCGTAATAACTTTTTAAGTACCCATACTTATGTGTTGTCATAAGCGTCCTTACGGTAGGGCATAACCACGTCTTATAACAAATCGATCTTATCTCCTTCGCTCTCCCGGACATCCCAACATGTTGGGGGAGTTCTTCTTATTCCACCTAAGGTTGCATCATTCCTTTGAGTAGGTGTAGAACTACTTCATTTACTTATGTAACGTCAATCCGACCGCAGAGGTTCTACCCTCAATCTTTTATATACTTCTCGTACATCTCATGTCGACATCAAACTTCCAAACTTTGGTCTTCTCTTACTCTGGTTGGTCACCTTATGCATTACTCGGTATCCCATAAACAACTCCACAACCGTATCAGTATGCCCCATGGAAAACGCTAGAACAAATTCCCCTTCCAACACCCCTGAAATATCCAACTCATTACATCTCCAGGTACTAACATCATAACTCTAAGCTTGCAGCGTTGCCCTAATCTAGATCCTCTCTTTCACACCATAGCCACCATGTATCTTCCATGTGAGTCTAGAAACTTGACTTATCTCTTTCCCACGTTAACATACCATCCATTTCATACCCTGCATCCTCTATATACTCCCGTTTACGTACCACCTCCATGAAAACCTCATCTTCCTCTTGATATACTAGTTTCCTTTACCATGATCAAACCTTAAAACTTCTAATCCGGGTCGTTCTCCCCTATGCCGATCTCATGACCTAAGAAGGTCGCAAAGGGTCATCTTCATCCTCCCCTAGGAGGTTTGTAACAATTACTTGCTTGAACTCATTCAACATTATTTGATTTAAGACAATTGCACTTCCGTTGACGTACTTCCTTACCATTGACATTGATCCACCGCGAATACTTTAAGTTCTTGTTGTTGATCCTCTATATACCCATAATCTTGTTTATTCATCCCTTTTCACTCACCAATAGACAACTCTCACTTGTTCGTTCTCAGTTGTCACCGATTAACTTATAACTGACCTTCTCCAATGTCAATGACTTACCATTCTTCTTAACCTCCATGTTAGCATACTCCTTCCTCTCAGGTTACTTTGTCTTAATCTTCACTTGCTCATTTCACTCTTCACACCCTTCCTTTTTAACTCTTTCTACGTTCCACGCTTCTTTCCACTTCTCTAAGATAACTATATCTTCTTTGCCTTGTTGTTTCATATAACTCCCTTTCATAGACTTAACCATTCTTCCTTGATGTCTTTCAAGTGCACCCTCCCAAATATTATAGCACTAGCTAGCTTCCACTCACGTTTCTCTTGGTTGGTATCTTAAGTCTTTCGATCAAAGCTCCTCGTTTCATCTTTCATCTTCTTGGGATCATCATTTACACACACTTCCTCCTTCTTGGCGTTTCTTAGCCTTATCATTATAACGGAAACCAGCCAACTCCACGCGAATCCCCACCATGCCCTTCTTCTCATAACTCTAGTAATGTTGAAACTTTACTTTTTGGTACCTTGTAAGCTTAACTTACGGTATCTCAAATCTTCAACAAATGGTTCGATCACTCTTCTCCTCTTGACTCAAATGCTTAGGAGTGTCTAAAGAAAACTTCACATCTTAATGGAATGTCACCTTAACCTTGTTAGAATGTATCCCTCTCCTCCTCGATTCGCATCTTTAGATGTCCACGCGTCTTCTAGAAGAACTTATGTTTATTATCCTCATTGGTCTCGTTGTCTTTCTAATCGTGACTTCTTTGTAATCACTTCCACGCCTTTGTGTTACTCCTTTTTCTTGTATGTTCCCCATCTCAATTTCTCTTAAGTTGTCTCGAGTTTTCTTTTACTTGGTTGACCTTCCTTTACGTCATCTCCAATCCTCCTCTTCGACATCCTTTAAAGGAATTCGAGAACGCCACGGTATTCGTTAGCACAAAATGCCCAACTCGATACTTGAGCGTCTTCTTCTACTTATGAACGTCATCATAAGATACATCATCGTCTTAAAGGGGATGATATCGTATCATCATCTTAGCTCAAAGGTCCTATAGCTCTACATACTACTATACGTATATGTCTACATATACATAACTATATAAATCATATGTCCATAACTCTACTAACATACATATCCAACATGCCATCATATCAATACAAGGTCTAAAACATATAATAGTCCACACATACAACTATACACATAAGTCACATCCATCATGCAACTACAATCCACCAAGATACACATCAATTCCATCATGCATAACTACAACCCTCATATCCATATCTATATATATATATATATATATATATATATATAAATACCAAGTCCAATAAACTAAGCTTCCGAGATCCGCGGAAGGAGTGGTGGTCCGTACATTCTACCCCGACTCATGCATGTGAATTTTGAAAACGAAAACTCAGAACCCGCGGGGTTCTGTTTTATTCTTTATTCGGCCTGTAGAAGATTGCGAGTGCCATTGTTGTCAACCTAAGGCTCTGATACCACTTTTGTAACACCCCGAATCCGCGGGACTCGGGGCGCTACGGGTTGGGACCTCACAATGGGTCCCGACCCTTAGCTTGACAACAATTTCACCGGACCTTTCCAACATGGCACAAATAAAGGCAAAACATAAATCATTTTTATGCAATGAAAAGAAAAACCCGAAAGAATACAACTAATGACTTCAGCCGAAAATACAACTCCAAAGACTAAACGCCATACAAGATACAATAGATACAATACTCAAACTCGACTCCACCCAAAACCCAATCCTAAAATGTACGGAACCCCGGCTGCCCACTCTTCCGGATCTCTCGGCCGCAATCCTAACCTGCAATGCAATCTACAACAGTCGGTATAAAACCGTTAGCTCATATTCGAAGCATTAGAATCAAAGGGAAAGGCACAAACACAAGTAAATCATCATAAACACACAACATTCTCAAAGCACACAATTCCGGTTTATTATCTTTTTATTATTAAGTCATATCCCGTTCTAATTCAACTTAGTTTTGTGACACGAGAATCCTCCGAAACTCGCCTCGGTCCCTTCTTCCGGCAATGGAACGGTCGGATGCCTCCGACCGTCTAACCAGCACGGGCCAGTCGCCGAGATCCCCCTAGCTCTCACGGGGAGCCAGACAGTGATGTCACCGCCCGTTATCATACACTTGGGCCAAATAATATAAAGGTCGGTAATCCTATTTCCGGTTTTATTGTTATAAACAATGAATAATAAACACACACCACCCAACACACATCAATGCTAATACAAGGAATACGAGCTAAGTAAGTCCGGAGACTTACCTTATCGTCACACTCAACTCACAACACTCTCGCTTCCCTTGGGAAGGATTCCACAACCTGCTCACAAGAATATAACTGTATCAACAACTCACTCAACTCAAGAAGTCTAAGACTTCTACACAAATGATCTACGAGAGATCATTTGACTCACATTCTAGGACCGCATCCTACAATCAACACAAGCTAGAAGTCTATAGACTTCTAGACCTTATGATCTCGCAGGATCATAACCCATAACACAATTAGGATAAGTCAAACCTAAACTCCAAAATCCAACAAGATCATACAGCCTCACCTCGAGCCTCAAAACGCTCACAAGATAATATCAACTCCTCAAGCCTACAACATTTCATAATCCACAAAACTCACCTAAGGTCCAAAACCACTACTTGGTATTAACTCTAAGTTATGCTAGATTCATCCTAGCATGATACTACTACTACTACTACTAAATATAACTAGATTAAGAGAGGTACTCACTCGGGATCAAAGGTGGAAGCACGGTCTACGGATGTCAAACTTGGACACATTAGGCCATTATCGGGGGGGGGGCGTTTCTGAACCTAACACCAAAACTAAACAAGTTTAGCTTTAAAGGCTAAACTTGGGCATTATATATAATATATATAAGCTACAAGAATAACCCCGTGATTGAAATCCAAGTTTAAAATTGACAATTACATTTTTAAGACAAATGTGAGCAATTTCATAAACTTGAGTTATATTCCGTAATTAAAACCTTGGTCATAAACCGCAATTATATCTTTGTCATAAACCGAGATTAACCAACAAGGCATAAATGATTTGTGACCCAATATAATATTTGGGTCCATTTTTGTAAATAATTTATGCAAGAGGGTATGTTGCTCACATTCAAAAACCTGGGTTCAAAACTGCAATATAACAAATCTGGGGCACAAACTGTAAATACAAAAGATGGGTTATATTTGTAATTATATCAAAAGCTAGGGTTCCCGATTGTAATAAAAAAAACAAGGTTTTCTCTTTCACCATTTGAACAGCCGTCTTGCTGGAGAAGAGGGAAATCAGGGCCAGCGGCCATGGCTCCAGGTGGCAGGGCGAGGCAAGCAAGGCGCGGCGAGGCTGCGGTTGGGTCTCCTTCTCCGACGAGTTGCACAGAGGCGGAGGCTCTCACTCAGCCCGGCGGCGGTCATTGGAGATGCGCAAGGTATGCAGAGGAGAAGCAGTAGACGGCGGCGGCAGGCAGGGCGAGTCGACGGCGAGGGCTCAAACGACGAGCAGAGGCGGCGGTGAGGATGGTCCTTCTCCGGCTGGCGGCGCACATAAGAGCAGCTATTGCGCAGGCGAGCAAAGGAGAAGGGCGACGGGACCGTGGCGCGGCAGACAACAAGGCGAGGCGGACAGCGCGGCTTCTCCGGTTTCGAGAGGGCTTTAGGGAAAACAAAACAAAGGGGGCGCGGCTAGGGATTCCCGGTGGATCTCCGGGCGGCAGAAGAAAAGGCTGCACTTGGTTCCAGCGAGGTTTAAAGGAGGAGGGAAGACAGAGGGCTTCTGTTTGAACCCGAAGCATTTGACGGAGAGAGAAACCAATGGAGGCGGCTAGGACTTGGCAGCGTGGTAGGCGGCGGCAAGGGACGGTTTTGGTGGTAGATGGAGTGAGGGAGAGGCAGAGGCAGCTGCAGATGGGAGAGGAGGTTGCAGGTGTTGTGAGGTTGAGGGTGGAGGTCTGTTGCTTGTGGGAGTAGAAGTTGTTGAAGTGAAGATAGGAGGAGCTGAGAGAAACACGAAAGAGAAGGGTGACGGAAATGAGTGAGGATGAGTGATTGAGTAGCCCTGTAGGGTGCAGGCCAAAGCAAGGCACCAGGGCAACGAGGAGTCACGCCAGGGAAGGGTCTATTCCCAATGATGGTGCGAGAAAAATAAAAAAAATAAACTAACTCGATCCAAGTAAATCGGAACGGTATATTAGGGACGGAACACTTTTCCTTAAAATAATATACGGAAAAAAAAATCTATAAAATATGTATATACCCGTAAAAATACATTTTCCATATAGATATATAAAAGGAAAAGAACTCGGTCGAAACACTCGGATCGGGATTTTCAAATCGGAAAAATTATCCCGACTTTTCCGAAAATGATAACTCTGATATACGAGAACGCACCCAATAAACGGGGCGTTACATTAGATCACCCTAAAAACAAGTTTCGTCCCGAAACTTGCTATATGTCGAACTACTCGGTCCCTAAGGCCGAGGTATGAATTTTTTTAAAACTACGAAGGCTTAAACCTTCTAATCTATATACACAAACTACTCAAACTACCACCGCAAAGTATATCAAAACATATAACGCATCCCCGCACGCGACACAACTACATATAACATCACACAAGCACGTAATTAATACTAAGGGAAGAACTAGGTCCAACCCGTTGATTCTATCGATGCTTCTAGCTCAACGTAAAACTGAACTAAAAATACTAGCATTCGTCTTCTAGTTAGACTCATCAGTTACTCGTCTGCCACTAGATCCTCACGACTGACAATATGTCTTGAGTCATATATGTGCCCCCCTCAACTGATACACCTGAAACACCGGATGAACACCCTTTACTCTCGGCGGCCACGCCAATCAGTAAACCACTATCCGAACTCGCGCTAAGATCTCAAAAAGTTCCGATATATCGGAAACTCCACTTCCCTCTCGGATCTTTCTTAATGCAACATTTCCTTGATGTTTCTCTTTGATTGCCTCAAACATAGAAGGTCAAACTTCTTAATTGGTCCCGCTAAACCCAACTTTGTTGTTACATCTTCTCAATATGGTTGTAAGTTCTAAGTAATGAAGAAAATACTTTACTTCACATTGGTTCTACCAATCGAGACACGTATGCTATTACTTTTACATCATTCCTCAATACTCGATCAAGACCTTGTCTTGAAGAATAACTCGTACAAGTCAAACCCATCATACCTCGAGGCAATGTAAAAACAGTTGCACTGATGAATCTCCTCTTAGCTCTCAACAACTCTATTGTCAATTCTTCGTCCCATTCAATACTTCGTTGTCATCCGGAGGATACCATAATTGGTGTTATACAACTTATCTCTTCACAGATCCGGTAATGCTCAGCTCATCTAAAAAAAACTTGTAACTTCTTTCACATCTATCGGGGTTTGTCATCTCGAGACAACTTGTCCTACAATTTCTCTCTTCTTTGAGAGTTGACCAAAATATCTTATCCGGGGTATTAGCAAGCCCATATAGAAACACTCTAACTTGTAGTGACCGTGGTTTGTCTAGAATGCCGTGTTTGCAATATCCTAATCTCGAATTCTCAGTTTGTGAAAAAGAGACCTTAAATCATTCATATAAGAGACTAACGACCCTTGCGACCAATCGAGTAGATCGTCTATCCGTGGTGAGGGATACTTGTTCTTCATTGTTATCTTGCTCGGCTCACAGTAATCGATGTATAAACGGAGATAATCTTCTCTCTTTTCGTAAATTGGTGTTCTCCATAACAACTTCAACTCAAGAGTTTAAGATATATTCTCATATGAACTTCAAATCAAGAGTTCAAGATAACGTCTGGTGTTCTCTATGGCAGTGCATGGGTTCTATTGAAGCCTTATCATGAAGAGCTTGCAATTGCTCCTTCAATTGCTTCCTCGTTTCAAGTATCTTCATGGTGTCATTTATTGATATTATTTTGTACGGTGCTTTGAAATTGGGGTTGGGTCAAGATCAACCTTAATGACAAAATCCACATTTCGATGTATTAGAATCCATGATATCTCAAGCTCCATATTTTCTCTTCCCAACACATATCGTAATAACCAACACAATCTTGTCTTATCACTTCACAAGTGGTCATGACACAATTGATCTACCTCGATCTATTGAGGTGACGTCTTTAAGACTCGTGTATTGTTCCATCTTCAGCTATGATCGTGTTTGTTCTCTATAAAGGGTCCTTCTCTCGAATCCGTATTGTTCCATATTTTTCACCTTGAAGGTATGGTCGTAATAACTTTTTAAGTACCCATACTTATGTGTTGTCATAAGCGTCCTTACGGTAGGGCATAACCACGTCTTATAACAAATCGATCTTATCTCCTTCGCTCTCCCGGACATCCCAACATGTTGGGGGAGTTCTTCTTATTCCACCTAAGGTTGCATCATTCCTTTGAGTAGGTGTAGAACTACTTCATTTACTTATGTAACGTCAATCCGACCGCAGAGGTTCTACCCTCAATCTTTTATATACTTCTCGTACATCTCATGTCGACATCAAACTTCCAAACTTTGGTCTTCTCTTACTCTGGTTGGTCACCTTATGCATTACTCGGTATCCCATAAACAACTCCACAACCGTATCAGTATGCCCTATGGAAAACGCTAGAACAAATTCCCCTTCCAACACCCCTGAAATATCCAACTCATTACATCTCCAGGTACTAACATCATAACTCTAAGCTTGCAGCGTTGCCCTAATCTAGATCCTCTCTTTCACACCATAGCCACCATGTATCTTCCATGTGAGTCTAGAAACTTGACTTATCTCTTTCCCACGTTAACATACCATCCATTTCATACCCTGCATCCTCTATATACTCCCGTTTACGTACCACCTCCATGAAAACCTCATCTTCCTCTTGATATACTAGTTTCCTTTACCATGATCAAACCTTAAAACTTCTAATCCGGGTCGTTCTCCCCTATGCCGATCTCATGACCTAAGAAGGTCGCAAAGGGTCATCTTCATCCTCCCCTAGGAGGTTTGTAACAATTACTTGCTTGAACTCATTCAACATTATTTGATTTAAGACAATTGCACTTCCGTTGACGTACTTCCTTACCATTGACATTGATCCACCGCGAATACTTTAAGTTCTTGTTGTTGATCCTCTATATACCCATAATCTTGTTTATTCATCCCTTTTCACTCACCAATAGACAACTCTCACTTGTTCGTTCTCAGTTGTCACCGATTAACTTATAACTGACCTTCTCCAATGTCAATGACTTACCATTCTTCTTAACCTCCATGTTAGCATACTCCTTCCTCTCAGGTTACTTTGTCTTAATCTTCACTTGCTCATTTCACTCTTCACACCCTTCCTTTTTAACTCTTTCTACGTTCCACGCTTCTTTCCACTTCTCTAAGATAACTATATCTTCTTTGCCTTGTTGTTTCATATAACTCCCTTTCATAGACTTAACCATTCTTCCTTGATGTCTTTCAAGTGCACCCTCCCAAATATTATAGCACTAGCTAGCTTCCACTCACGTTTCTCTTGGTTGGTATCTTAAGTCTTTCGATCAAAGCTCCTCGTTTCATCTTTCATCTTCTTGGGATCATCATTTACACACACTTCCTCCTTCTTGGCGTTTCTTAGCCTTATCATTATAACGGAAACCAGCCAACTCCACGCGAATCCCCACCATGCCCTTCTTCTCATAACTCTAGTAATGTTGAAACTTTACTTTTTGGTACCTTGTAAGCTTAACTTACGGTATCTCAAATCTTCAACAAATGGTTCGATCACTCTTCTCCTCTTGACTCAAATGCTTAGGAGTGTCTAAAGAAAACTTCACATCTTAATGGAATGTCACCTTAACCTTGTTAGAATGTATCCCTCTCCTCCTCGATTCGCATCTTTAGATGTCCACGCGTCTTCTAGAAGAACTTATGTTTATTATCCTCATTGGTCTCGTTGTCTTTCTAATCGTGACTTCTTTGTAATCACTTCCACGCCTTTGTGTTACTCCTTTTTCTTGTATGTTCCCCATCTCAATTTCTCTTAAGTTGTCTCGAGTTTTCTTTTACTTGGTTGACCTTCGTTTACGTCATCTCCAATCCTCCTCTTCGACATCCTTTAAAGGAATTCGAGAACGCCACGGTATTCGTTAGCACAAAATGCCCAACTCGATACTTGAGCGTCTTCTTCTACTTATGAACGTCATCATAAGATACATCATCGTCTTAAAGGGGATGATATCGTATCATCATCTTAGCTCAAAGGTCCTATAGCTCTACATACTACTATACGTATATGTCTACATATACATAACTATATAAATCATATGTCCATAACTCTACTAACATACATATCCAACATGCCATCATATCAATACAAGGTCTAAAACATATAATAGTCCACACATACAACTATACACATAAGTCACATCCATCATGCAACTACAATCCACCAAGATACACATCAATTCCATCATGCATAACTACAACCCTCATATCCATATCTATATATATATATATATATATATATATAAATACCAAGTCCAATAAACTAAGCTTCCGAGATCCGCGGAAGGAGTGGTGGTCCGTACATTCTACCCCGACTCATGCATGTGAATTTTGAAAACGAAAACTCAGAACCCGCGGGGTTCTGTTTTATTCTTTATTCGGCCTGTAGAAGATTGCGAGTGCCATTGTTGTCAACCTAAGGCTCTGATACCACTTTTGTAACACCCCGAATCCGCGGGACTCGGGGCGCTACGGGTTGGGACCTCACAATGGGTCCCGACCCTTAGCTTGACAACAATTTCACCGGACCTTTCCAACATGGCACAAATAAAGGCAAAACATAAATCATTTTTATGCAATGAAAAGAAAAACCCGAAAGAATACAACTAATGACTTCAGCCGAAAATACAACTCCAAAGACTAAACGCCATACAAGATACAATAGATACAATACTCAAACTCGACTCCACCCAAAACCCAATCCTAAAATGTACGGAACCCCGGCTGCCCACTCTTCCGGATCTCTCGGCCGCAATCCTAACCTGCAATGCAATCTACAACAGTCGGTATAAAACCGTTAGCTCATATTCGAAGCATTAGAATCAAAGGGAAAGACACAAACACAAGTAAATCATCATAAACACACAACATTCTCAAAGCACACAATTCCGGTTTATTATCTTTTTATTATTAAGTCATATCCCGTTCTAATTCAACTTAGTTTTGTGACACGAGAATCCTCCGAAACTCGCCTCGGTCCCTTCTTCCGGCAATGGAACGGTCGGATGCCTCCGACCGTCTAACCAGCACGGGCCAGTCGCCGAGATCCCCCTAGCTCTCACGGGGAGCCAGACAGTGATGTCACCGCCCGTTATCATACACTTGGGCCAAATAATATAAAGGTCGGTAATCCTATTTCCGGTTTTATTGTTATAAACAATGAATAATAAACACACACCACCCAACACACATCAATGCTAATACAAGGAATACGAGCTAAGTAAGTCCGGAGACTTACCTTATCGTCACACTCAACTCACAACACTCTCGCTTCCCTTGGGAAGGATTCCACAACCTGCTCACAAGAATATAACTGTATCAACAACTCACTCAACTCAAGAAGTCTAAGACTTCTACACAAATGATCTACGAGAGATCATTTGACTCACATTCTAGGACCGCATCCTACAATCAACACAAGCTAGAAGTCTATAGACTTCTAGACCTTATGATCTCGCAGGATCATAACCCATAACACAATTAGGATAAGTCAAACCTAAACTCCAAAATCCAACAAGATCATACAGCCTCACCTCGAGCCTCAAAACGCTCACAAGATAATATCAACTCCTCAAGCCTACAACATTTCATAATCCACAAAACTCACCTAAGGTCCAAAACCACTACTTGGTATTAACTCTAAGTTATGCTAGATTCATCCTAGCATGATACTACTACTACTACTACTAAATATAACTAGATTAAGAGAGGTACTCACTCGGGATCAAAGGTGGAAGCACGGTCTACGGATGTCAAACTTGGACACATTAGGCCATTATCGGGGGGGGCGTTTCTGAACCTAACACCAAAACTAAACAAGTTTAGCTTTAAAGGCTAAACTTGGGCATTATATATAATATATATAAGCTACAAGAATAACCCCGTGATTGAAATCCAAGTTTAAAATTGACAATTACATTTTTAAGACAAATGTGAGCAATTTCATAAACTTGAGTTATATTCCGTAATTAAAACCTTGGTCATAAACCGCAATTATATCTTTGTCATAAACCGAGATTAACCAACAAGGCATAAATGATTTGTGACCCAATATAATATTTGGGTCCATTTTTGTAAATAATTTATGCAAGAGGGTATGTTGCTCACATTCAAAAACCTGGGTTCAAAACTGCAATATAACAAATCTGGGGCACAAACTGTAAATACAAAAGATGGGTTATATTTGTAATTATATCAAAAGCTAGGGTTCCCGATTGTAATAAAAAAAACAAGGTTTTCTCTTTCACCATTTGAACAGCCGTCTTGCTGGAGAAGAGGGAAATCAGGGCCAGCGGCCATGGCTCCAGGTGGCAGGGCGAGGCAAGCAAGGCGCGGCGAGGCTGCGGTTGGGTCTCCTTCTCCGACGAGTTGCACAGAGGCGGAGGCTCTCACTCAGCCCGGCGGCGGTCATTGGAGATGCGCAAGGTATGCAGAGGAGAAGCAGCAGACGGCGGCGGCAGGCAGGGCGAGTCGACGGCGAGGGCTCAGACGACGAGCAGAGGTGGCGGTGAGGATGGTCCTTCTCCGGCTGGCGGCGCACATAAGAGCAGCTATTGCGCAGGCGAGCAAAGGAGAAGGGCGACGGGACCGTGGCGCGGCAGACAACAAGGCGAGGCGGACAGCGCGGCTTCTCCGGTTTCGAGAGGGCTTTAGGGAAAACAAAACAAAGGGGGCGCGGCTAGGGATTCCCGGTGGATCTCCGGGCGGCAGAAGAAAAGGCTGCACTTGGTTCCAGCGAGGTTTAAAGGAGGAGGGAAGACAGAGGGCTTCTGTTTGAACCCGAAGCATTTGACGGAGAGAGAAACCAATGGAGGCGGCTAGGACTTGGCAGCGTGGTAGGCGGCGGCAAGGGACGGTTTTGGTGGTAGATGGAGTGAGGGAGAGGCAGAGGCAGCTGCAGATGGGAGAGGAGGTTGCAGGTGTTGTGAGGTTGAGGGTGGAGGTCTGTTGCTTGTGGGAGTAGAAGTTGTTGAAGTGAAGATAGGAGGAGCTGAGAGAAACACGAAAGAGAAGGGTGACGGAAATGAGTGAGGATGAGTGATTGAGTAGCCCTGTAGGGTGCAGGCCAAAGCAAGGCACCAGGGCAACGAGGAGTCACGCCAGGGAAGGGTCTATTCCCAATGATGGTGCGAGAAAAATAAAAAAAATAAACTAACTCGATCCAAGTAAATCGGAACGGTATATTAGGGACGGAACACTTTTCCTTAAAATAATATACGGAAAAAAAAATCTATAAAATATGTATATACCCGTAAAAATACATTTTCCATATAGATATATAAAAGGAAAAGAACTCGGTCGAAACACTCGGATCGGGATTTTCAAATCGGAAAAATTATCCCGACTTTTCCGAAAATGATAACTCTGATATACGAGAACGCACCCAATAAACGGGGCGTTACATTAGATCACCCTAAAAACAAGTTTCGTCCCGAAACTTGCTATATGTCGAACTACTCGGTCCCTAAGGCCGAGGTATGAATTTTTTTAAAACTACGAAGGCTTAAACCTTCTAATCTATATACACAAACTACTCAAACTACCACCGCAAAGTATATCAAAACATATAACGCATCCCCGCACGCGACACAACTACATATAACATCACACAAGCACGTAATTAATACTAAGGGAAGAACTAGGTCCAACCCGTTGATTCTATCGATGCTTCTAGCTCAACGTAAAACTGAACTAAAAATACTAGCATTCGTCTTCTAGTTAGACTCATCAGTTACTCGTCTGCCACTAGATCCTCACGACTGACAATATGTCTTGAGTCATATATGTGCCCCCCTCAACTGATACACCTGAAACACCGGATGAACACCCTTTACTCTCGGCGGCCACGCCAATCAGTAAACCACTATCCGAACTCGCGCTAAGATCTCAAAAAGTTCCGATATATCGGAAACTCCACTTCCCTCTCGGATCTTTCTTAATGCAACATTTCCTTGATGTTTCTCTTTGATTGCCTCAAACATAGAAGGTCAAACTTCTTAATTGGTCCCGCTAAACCCAACTTTGTTGTTACATCTTCTCAATATGGTTGTAAGTTCTAAGTAATGAAGAAAATACTTTACTTCACATTGGTTCTACCAATCGAGACACGTATGCTATTACTTTTACATCATTCCTCAATACTCGATCAAGACCTTGTCTTGAAGAATAACTCGTACAAGTCAAACCCATCATACCTCGAGGCAATGTAAAAACAGTTGCACTGATGAATCTCCTCTTAGCTCTCAACAACTCTATTGTCAATTCTTCGTCCCATTCAATACTTCGTTGTCATCCGGAGGATACCATAATTGGTGTTATACAACTTATCTCTTCACAGATCCGGTAATGCTCAGCTCATCTAAAAAAAACTTGTAACTTCTTTCACATTTATCGGGGTTTGTCATCTCGAGACAACTTGTCCTACAATTTCTCTCTTCTTTGAGAGTTGACCAAAATATCTTATCCGGGGTATTAGCAAGCCCATATAGAAACACTCTAACTTGTAGTGACCGTGGTTTGTCTAGAATGCCGTGTTTGCAATATCCTAATCTCGAATTCTCAGTTTGTGAAAAAGAGACCTTAAATCATTCATATAAGAGACTAACGACCCTTGCGACCAATCGAGTAGATCGTCTATCCGTGGTGAGGGATACTTGTTCTTCATTGTTATCTTGCTCGGCTCACAGTAATCGATGTATAAACGGAGATAATCTTCTCTCTTTTCGTAAATTGGTGTTCTCCATAACAACTTCAACTCAAGAGTTTAAGATATATTCTCATATGAACTTCAAATCAAGAGTTCAAGATAACGTCTGGTGTTCTCTATGGCAGTGCATGGGTTCTATTGAAGCCTTATCATGAAGAGCTTGCAATTGCTCCTTCAATTGCTTCCTCGTTTCAAGTATCTTCATGGTGTCATTTATTGATATTATTTTGTACGGTGCTTTGAAATTGGGGTTGGGTCAAGATCAACCTTAATGACAAAATCCACATTTCGATGTATTAGAATCCATGATATCTCAAGCTCCATATTTTCTCTTCCCAACACATATCGTAATAACCAACACAATCTTGTCTTATCACTTCACAAGTGGTCATGACACAATTGATCTACCTCGATCTATTGAGGTGACGTCTTTAAGACTCGTGTATTGTTCCATCTTCAGCTATGATCGTGTTTGTTCTCTATAAAGGGTCCTTCTCTCGAATCCGTATTGTTCCATATTTTTCACCTTGAAGGTATGGTCGTAATAACTTTTTAAGTACCCATACTTATGTGTTGTCATAAGCGTCCTTACGGTAGGGCATAACCACGTCTTATAACAAATCGATCTTATCTCCTTCGCTCTCCCGGACATCCCAACATGTTGGGGGAGTTCTTCTTATTCCACCTAAGGTTGCATCATTCCTTTGAGTAGGTGTAGAACTACTTCATTTACTTATGTAACGTCAATCCGACCGCAGAGGTTCTACCCTCAATCTTTTATATACTTCTCGTACATCTCATGTCGACATCAAACTTCCAAACTTTGGTCTTCTCTTACTCTGGTTGGTCACCTTATGCATTACTCGGTATCCCATAAACAACTCCACAACCGTATCAGTATGCCCTATGGAAAACGCTAGAACAAATTCCCCTTCCAACACCCCTGAAATATCCAACTCATTACATCTCCAGGTACTAACATCATAACTCTAAGCTTGCAGCGTTGCCCTAATCTAGATCCTCTCTTTCACACCATAGCCACCATGTATCTTCCATGTGAGTCTAGAAACTTGACTTATCTCTTTCCCACGTTAACATACCATCCATTTCATACCCTGCATCCTCTATATACTCCCGTTTACGTACCACCTCCATGAAAACCTCATCTTCCTCTTGATATACTAGTTTCCTTTACCATGATCAAACCTTAAAACTTCTAATCCGGGTCGTTCTCCCCTATGCCGATCTCATGACCTAAGAAGGTCGCAAAGGGTCATCTTCATCCTCCCCTAGGAGGTTTGTAACAATTACTTGCTTGAACTCATTCAACATTATTTGATTTAAGACAATTGCACTTCCGTTGACGTACTTCCTTACCATTGACATTGATCCACCGCGAATACTTTAAGTTCTTGTTGTTGATCCTCTATATACCCATAATCTTGTTTATTCATCCCTTTTCACTCACCAATAGACAACTCTCACTTGTTCGTTCTCAGTTGTCACCGATTAACTTATAACTGACCTTCTCCAATGTCAATGACTTACCATTCTTCTTAACCTCCATGTTAGCATACTCCTTCCTCTCAGGTTACTTTGTCTTAATCTTCACTTGCTCATTTCACTCTTCACACCCTTCCTTTTTAACTCTTTCTACGTTCCACGCTTCTTTCCACTTCTCTAAGATAACTATATCTTCTTTGCCTTGTTGTTTCATATAACTCCCTTTCATAGACTTAACCATTCTTCCTTGATGTCTTTCAAGTGCACCCTCCCAAATATTATAGCACTAGCTAGCTTCCACTCACGTTTCTCTTGGTTGGTATCTTAAGTCTTTCGATCAAAGCTCCTCGTTTCATCTTTCATCTTCTTGGGATCATCATTTACACACACTTCCTCCTTCTTGGCGTTTCTTAGCCTTATCATTATAACGGAAACCAGCCAACTCCACGCGAATCCCCACCATGCCCTTCTTCTCATAACTCTAGTAATGTTGAAACTTTACTTTTTGGTACCTTGTAAGCTTAACTTACGGTATCTCAAATCTTCAACAAATGGTTCGATCACTCTTCTCCTCTTGACTCAAATGCTTAGGAGTGTCTAAAGAAAACTTCACATCTTAATGGAATGTCACCTTAACCTTGTTAGAATGTATCCCTCTCCTCCTCGATTCGCATCTTTAGATGTCCACGCGTCTTCTAGAAGAACTTATGTTTATTATCCTCATTGGTCTCGTTGTCTTTCTAATCGTGACTTCTTTGTAATCACTTCCACGCCTTTGTGTTACTCCTTTTTCTTGTATGTTCCCCATCTCAATTTCTCTTAAGTTGTCTCGAGTTTTCTTTTACTTGGTTGACCTTCGTTTACGTCATCTCCAATCCTCCTCTTCGACATCCTTTAAAGGAATTCGAGAACGCCACGGTATTCGTTAGCACAAAATGCCCAACTCGATACTTGAGCGTCTTCTTCTACTTATGAACGTCATCATAAGATACATCATCGTCTTAAAGGGGATGATATCGTATCATCATCTTAGCTCAAAGGTCCTATAGCTCTACATACTACTATACGTATATGTCTACATATACATAACTATATAAATCATATGTCCATAACTCTACTAACATACATATCCAACATGCCATCATATCAATACAAGGTCTAAAACATATAATAGTCCACACATACAACTATACACATAAGTCACATCCATCATGCAACTACAATCCACCAAGATACACATCAATTCCATCATGCATAACTACAACCCTCATATCCATATCTATATATATATATATATATATATATATATAAATACCAAGTCCAATAAACTAAGCTTCCGAGATCCGCGGAAGGAGTGGTGGTCCGTACATTCTACCCCGACTCATGCATGTGAATTTTGAAAACGAAAACTCAGAACCCGCGGGGTTCTGTTTTATTCTTTATTCGGCCTGTAGAAGATTGCGAGTGCCATTGTTGTCAACCTAAGGCTCTGATACCACTTTTGTAACACCCCGAATCCGCGGGACTCGGGGCGCTACGGGTTGGGACCTCACAATGGGTCCCGACCCTTAGCTTGACAACAATTTCACCGGACCTTTCCAACATGGCACAAATAAAGGCAAAACATAAATCATTTTTATGCAATGAAAAGAAAAACCCGAAAGAATACAACTAATGACTTCAGCCGAAAACACAACTCCAAAGACTAAACGCCATACAAGATACAATAGATACAATACTCAAACTCGACTCCACCCAAAACCCAATCCTAAAATGTACGGAACCCCGGCTGCCCACTCTTCCGGATCTCTCGGCCGCAATCCTAACCTGCAATGCAATCTACAACAGTCGGTATAAAACCGTTAGCTCATATTCGAAGCATTAGAATCAAAGGGAAAGGCACAAACACAAGTAAATCATCATAAACACACAACATTCTCAAAGCACACAATTCCGGTTTATTATCTTTTTATTATTAAGTCATATCCCGTTCTAATTCAACTTAGTTTTGTGACACGAGAATCCTCCGAAACTCGCCTCGGTCCCTTCTTCCGGCAATGGAACGGTCGGATGCCTCCGACCGTCTAACCAGCACGGGCCAGTCGCCGAGATCCCCCTAGCTCTCACGGGGAGCCAGACAGTGATGTCACCGCCCGTTATCATACACTTGGGCCAAATAATATAAAGGTCGGTAATCCTATTTCCGGTTTTATTGTTATAAACAATGAATAATAAACACACACCACCCAACACACATCAATGCTAATACAAGGAATACGAGCTAAGTAAGTCCGGAGACTTACCTTATCGTCACACTCAACTCACAACACTCTCGCTTCCCTTGGGAAGGATTCCACAACCTGCTCACAAGAATATAACTGTATCAACAACTCACTCAACTCAAGAAGTCTAAGACTTCTACACAAATGATCTACGAGAGATCATTTGACTCACATTCTAGGACCGCATCCTACAATCAACACAAGCTAGAAGTCTATAGACTTCTAGACCTTATGATCTCGCAGGATCATAACCCATAACACAATTAGGATAAGTCAAACCTAAACTCCAAAATCCAACAAGATCATACAGCCTCACCTCGAGCCTCAAAACGCTCACAAGATAATATCAACTCCTCAAGCCTACAACATTTCATAATCCACAAAACTCACCTAAGGTCCAAAACCACTACTTGGTATTAACTCTAAGTTATGCTAGATTCATCCTAGCATGATACTACTACTACTACTACTAAATATAACTAGATTAAGAGAGGTACTCACTCGGGATCAAAGGTGGAAGCACGGTCTACGGATGTCAAACTTGGACACATTAGGCCATTATCGGGGGGGGCGTTTCTGAACCTAACACCAAAACTAAACAAGTTTAGCTTTAAAGGCTAAACTTGGGCATTATATATAATATATATAAGCTACAAGAATAACCCCGTGATTGAAATCCAAGTTTAAAATTGACAATTACATTTTTAAGACAAATGTGAGCAATTTCATAAACTTGAGTTATATTCCGTAATTAAAACCTTGGTCATAAACCGCAATTATATCTTTGTCATAAACCGAGATTAACCAACAAGGCATAAATGATTTGTGACCCAATATAATATTTGGGTCCATTTTTGTAAATAATTTATGCAAGAGGGTATGTTGCTCACATTCAAAAACCTGGGTTCAAAACTGCAATATAACAAATCTGGGGCACAAACTGTAAATACAAAAGATGGGTTATATTTGTAATTATATCAAAAGCTAGGGTTCCCGATTGTAATAAAAAAAACAAGGGTTTCTCTTTCACCATTTGAACAGCCGTCTTGCTGGAGAAGAGGGAAATCAGGGCCAGCGGCCATGGCTCCAGGTGGCAGGGCGAGGCAAGCAAGGCGCGGCGAGGCTGCGGTTGGGTCTCCTTCTCCGACGAGTTGCACAGAGGCGGAGGCTCTCACTCAGCCCGGCGGCGGTCATTGGAGATGCGCAAGGTATGCAGAGGAGAAGCAGCAGACGGCGGCGGCAGGCAGGGCGAGTCGACGGCGAGGGCTCAGACAACGAGCAGAGGCGGCGGTGAGGATGGTCCTTCTCCGGCTGGCGGCGCACATAAGAGCAGCTATTGCGCAGGCGAGCAAAGGAGAAGGGCGACGGGACCGTGGCGCGGCAGACAACAAGGCGAGGCGGACAGCGCGGCTTCTCCGGTTTCGAGAGGGCTTTAGGGAAAACAAAACAAAGGGGGCGCGGCTAGGGATTCCCGGTGGATCTCCGGGCGGCAGAAGAAAAGGCTGCACTTGGTTCCAGCGAGGTTTAAAGGAGGAGGGAAGACAGAGGGCTTCTGTTTGAACCCGAAGCATTTGACGGAGAGAGAAACCAATGGAGGCGGCTAGGACTTGGCAGCGTGGTAGGCGGCGGCAAGGGACGGTTTTGGTGGTAGATGGAGTGAGGGAGAGGCAGAGGCAGCTGCAGATGGGAGAGGAGGTTGCAGGTGTTGTGAGGTTGAGGGTGGAGGTCTGTTGCTTGTGGGAGTAGAAGTTGTTGAAGTGAAGATAGGAGGAGCTGAGAGAAACACGAAAGAGAAGGGTGACGGAAATGAGTGAGGATGAGTGATTGAGTAGCCCTGTAGGGTGCAGGCCAAAGCAAGGCACCAGGGCAACGAGGAGTCACGCCAGGGAAGGGTCTATTCCCAATGATGGTGCGAGAAAAATAAAAAAAATAAACTAACTCGATCCAAGTAAATCGGAACGGTATATTAGGGACGGAACACTTTTCCTTAAAATAATATACGGAAAAAAAAATCTATAAAATATGTATATACCCGTAAAAATACATTTTCCATATAGATATATAAAAGGAAAAGAACTCGGTCGAAACACTCGGATCGGGATTTTCAAATCGGAAAAATTATCCCGACTTTTCCGAAAATGATAACTCTGATATACGAGAACGCACCCAATAAACGGGGCGTTACAATAAAGTACAACGGTAGCTACAAATATAAGAAGAAGAACCGAGGTCGTATTAAGTCAAAGAATAACATGTTGGGTTCTATTGTGCTAGTAGTGGAACAACCATTATTTGCATCGTTTGAGGCTACATCAGACTCGTCACCTTCATCACTAAGAGATGCTTGAAATGTCTCATCTTTATCTTCATTTTCTAAATCTTCTGTCTACAGTGCATATATTACTTTTGCCAGATGTACCTATGATGCCTAAACAAAGATAAACAACTTTATAAAAAGTCTTTGAAGAAGTTGTCATCTAGAGAAGAAAAATCAATACACTAATTCTTAAGGACTTGTCTCTCGCTAGCTTAACTTGAATGCGCGCAATTTTGGTTAACAAGTATATTTTCTCCTTTTAATATCCTTGTACAAGACAATCGTTGTATGGAAAAGGTTGTTATGCAACTTGAGTGCGGATAAGCAAGTCTTGAAACTAAAAGTATCTGTTGAGTATAACTACTTATTGTAGTTTTTTACATAATCTTGAAAATTCTTGTAAGTAGATCCACCAAAAACGTATTCCAAGTATATATAAATTTGGTCATCCAGCTGCAAGTAACTAATGAGAATGAGAACATTCCAGTAGAAAGGTCAACAATTTTTCATTGGGGTCATTCCAGACTAATGCAAGCACATTGTATATGATTAACACGAGTACTACAATCATTTTTTGAAGTATTTTGTTATCCCACATTTATTAACTACTAAAGTTGATAGTTTTAGAACTTGTATAAGTTTTATTTTTAGGAAAGATTTTATTTTTCGGAACGTTAACCTACAATATGTGGGTGGGTCATAATGTTCTACCCCAAAGTAATATTGACCTTTGTTATTACGTTAAATATTTTCACGTTACTTTTATATAAGTAAAAGTATCCCTAAAGTTTTTATTTTTAGGAAAGATTTTTTTTTCCAAAGAATATCAAAATGATCTATTTAGTTAAATTTTTTGAGGGTTTTTGTTGTCCCACATCGATTAACTACTAGGGAGTCTATATACTCGCTGACGTGGCGCGTTGTGAAGACAGTATTTCTAAAACAGAGCTCCCACAATTAACGCCATTATATCTTCTTTTATTAAGTCATTTTTTTTGTAAACGATTTGTTTCGAAAATGTCTTTACTTCTAAAAAAAACTTTTAAGCCAGATAATATTTATTTTGTAAACTATTTTTTTAAGCCATAAAATCTTTATTTATTAAACTAACAATCTGTTATTAGAAAATTTCACGTAATTTTTTTTTCCAACAAAACTATTTTTTGGACAAAAAATCTTTATTTTTAAACTATTTTTTTATTTTAAACTATTTTTTTAAAATAAAGAATCTTTTATTATTAGCATCATCTCTTTTTTTTTTTTAAGGATTTTCACATCGATTAGCTAATAAAGTTGATGGTTTTAAAAGTTGTATAAATAGAGAGTCTAAGAAGTATACAAATAATACATTTCTTATCCTTTTGGTTAAGTTCAACCATAATTATTATTCATATCGGAATAATATTTTATTTTTGGATCTTTAACCTACAATTATATGGGTCATTATGTTCCTTCCTAAAGTAATCGTAGCAAAGATTTTATTTTGGAACGTTAACCTACAATTATGTGGGTCATAATGCTCTTCCCTAAAGTAATATTGGGCTTTGATTATTACGTTAAATATTTTCACGTTACTTTTATATAAGTAACCGTATGCCTAAATTTTTATTTTTAGGGATTTTTTTTTTCAAATGAATATCAAAATGATCTATTTAGTTAAATTTTTTCACATCGCTTAACTACTAATTTTGATGGTTTTACAACTTGTATAAATAAGAAGTCTAAAGAGTATGCAAATAATACATTTCTTGGCGTTTGAATAATGTTTTATTTTTTGGATCGTTAACTTACAATTATGTGGGTCGTAATTGTGACCCTCGAATTTTGTTTTAGCAACCTTATCTATTTACGTTAAATATTTTCAAGATTTTGACTATACAAATAATACATTATTTTGCCAATAAATCTTTATTTTTTTTTTTTTTAACTATTTTTAAGCTAGAGAATCTTTTGTTAACAAATTAACAATTTGTTATTGGAACTATTTCACGTTATTTTTTATTGTTGGAACCAATCTATTTTTGGAATAATTTTTTAAATAAAAATAAATGTACTCCGACTTTTTCTGTTAGTTTTCGATTTCTATTTACGTTAAATATTTTCACGTTATTTTGGTTAAATAATCATACCCCTAAAGTTTATTTTTTAGGGAAGATTTTTTTTTTCAAATGATTATTAGGTTGATCTATTTACGTTAAAGTTTTTGAGAGATTTTGTTATCCCACATTGATTAGATATTAAGGTTGATGGTTTTAGAACTTGTATAAATAGGGAGTCTAAGGATTATACGAATAATACATATCTTGGCTTTTTGGTTATTTTCAAGTATAATTATTATTCATATCGGAATAATATTTTATTTTTTGGATCGTTAACTTACAATTATGTGGTCATAATGTTCTTTTCTAAAGTAATCGTATCCCTAAAGTTTTATTTTTAGGGAAGATTTTATTTTTGGGATCGTTAACCTACAATTATGTGGATCATAATGTTATTCCCTAAAGTAATCTTGGCTTTTTGGTTAAGTTCGATTTCTATTTACGTTAAATATTTTTACGTTACTTTTATATAAGTAAGCATACCCCTAAAGTTTTATTTTTAGGGAATTTCTTTTTTCTCAAATAAATATCAAAATGATCTATTTAGTTAATTTTTTTGAGGTTTTTGTTGTCCCACATCGATTAGCTACTAAGTTTGATGGTTTAGAACTTGTATAAATAGAGAGACTAAAGAGTATACAAATAATAATTTCTTGACGTTTTGGTTAAATTCAAGTATAATTACTATTCATATCTGAATAATGTTGACGTGGTGCCTCCACGGTTTTTTTTTCGGATTAAATCTTTTATCAAATTACAAATTAAGCCAATAAATCTTTTTCTTATTAAATCATAATTATTTTATAAAATATGAAATTTGCTATGCCACATCGATTATCAAGAAAACACGACTCTTTGATAAGTTGTATAAATAAACACAAAAAGTTTGAAGATTAATGTTATCTTCCGAGTTTACAATTATTTCATTTTCTATTAATAATATCAAGCGATCATAACTTTTGATTTTACACTTAAATCAAATTTATCTTCTTCTTTTTCAAAATTGGACTATCGCACATGTTTTCGAGGTTTCAGGACAAATGTTATCTTATGGATTTGTATTATATTATATTTGCACAATTTTATTTATTTTTTGAATTAATTTATTTTAAATATATTTTGCATTGCATAGATGTCGTTTATTATTTGACATCTATAAAAATCACATATATATTTTTTGACATTTATTAATATTGTGGTTTTTATAATATAGATATAGTGAACACTTTTGGTTTGATATGCTCCCATATGTAGTCAGTCAATAATTATGCTGTTATTATTTAATAAGCGTATACTTTTTTACATAAACATTCATAATCAAATCAACAAAATATAATAATAAAATGACATCTATAAAAAATTATTCACAGAAAAAAAAACAAAAAAAATACATTTTCAAATACCCGTGCAAGACACGGGCACTAAACTAGTATATATAAAAAGAAGAATATTTGATTAAATTAAATATCGTATCTAATAAAATCTAAATAGTAATTTTTTTAAAATCCAAATATTCGTATTTCACGCATTTTAAATTTACAATAACTATTATCATGTTCATATTTGTGTGTAATACAATCCATTTTATATTCAATATTCGTATATTATACAAATATTTGTGTCTCATGCGCTCTAGATTCTTAGTGTGGTATTGACAAATGTTACATAATATATCATTTGTATTGCATTGACCAAATTGCATTTTCTTAGAGTGAATTACCAGGAACCACCCCTTAAATAGTGTCATTTGCAGCTAACTACTTGTTAAATTGAAAATTATCGGAAACCACCCCGTCAGTAGAGTAACACCCCGCTACTGTTCAGTCTCATTTATCGTTAAATGGCCCCACTTTTTATTAATATATTGTTATATTATATGAACCATGGACCGAACTGGGTTAACATTTAGTAGTGAACGAAACTGGTTTTTGATTAAAAAATAAAAAACAAACCACCTAACTCCTAAATGAACTAATGTATCGGGCGATCGTAAAGTTTCCCCCCAGTTTCCCTCTTTGTTCCCTTCTCAGAGAGATTCCAAGAAAACCTTCGTAACCAACTCCAAATCCAAAATACAATCCTAATCCTTCGATTTTCCGAGGTTCGTTGATGTTGTGAAGGATAAAACCTAATTTCTTTCGAAGAGTGAAGCCATAAATCTCTACCAGTTGGTCCCAATTCGAAGTTGTTGAGTGAAGAGTGAAACCCTAAATTCTTCGATGGAAGGATGGTTGAAGGTGGGTTTGTTGCGTATTGGTTTATTTGATTTCAATTTCGTTCGAATAGTAAAACCCTAAATCTGCTAGTTGCTTTGTACTAATTTTATGTGCTTAAGTTATATGTGTTTTTATAAAAGGAATATGTGCGTTGTCAGTTAGAATATGTATGTTGTTTAGTTCATTTTCAAAGAAAAGATGTTTGTATGTTTGTTTTGTGTGTTAGTCAATTCTCACCATTTGACTGAATCTGCGTGGACCCAATTCATAGTTTATTGACTTTATTGGTTGTATTCATTTTAGATAAGGAAATGTGTGGACATCATCCATGCATTCGTTTTTGTGTGTATCCAATTCAATGTTTGAATGCTTTCTTGTTGACTTGTTATTGACTGAATGTACTTTGTGGACTATGTATTTTTATGCAGATGTGTTAATTAAGATGATGTTTAATAGTGTGGGTGGGAGGGGAGGGGGGGTTGCATTGGTTATGATGGTCAATTACGTTATAGAAAAGGGAAAATTAAGGTTTATCAAAACTTTGATCCAGATTTATTATCCAAAGTTGTGCTAGAATCTATGTTAAAGGATGAACTTGACTATATGAATGTTATATAAATTTGGTACTCCTAGCCTGGACAAACTTTACATGTTAGGTTAAGAGAAATGAAAGGTGATATTGATATTTTGCACATGCTTTGATTATGATAGTGTTGTGCATCTGTATATTGTTGGAAGTGATGAGATAAGCCCGTCTACCTTGATGGTACAAAGCCCATAATCTCAACACATTTTCAAATCCCTTTCGTACTCCATTTCACCAATATCACAAACACTAACTCTACTACTAGAAATATCTTCTCTTAGAAAATACATGATCCCTAGGACATCAACATCACAAACCCTTATTGCACTTGTAGACGTATCTTCTCTTAGAAAAGACAAGAACCCTAACTCTTCCATTTGTCAATATATAAGCCAAGATATATCTCAAAACCATTCTCCCATTACTTTTGATGAAAGTTCAAATGATGAAATTAACATTTTAGGGATTGAGTATTCTTCTTTCTCATGAAGATTTCAACTTCAAAGACAGTGAAGATGAAGAAGATGATGTCTTTGATGAGAATATTGATTTCGGAGTTGGTGAAATGCGCTTTGTAGATGAGTTGCCCACTGTAGATGAAGACGTTTCAAATGATAGTGATGATTTGTTGTTTGATGAGGATGAAGAAGTTGATTTTGATTATTTGAATAATGTTGGTGAGTTTGATGGTGAGCCACACAAATGTTTTCAGAATTTAAACTTCTAGTTGATTTCAAGAAAAAAATGTTTGAAAGTGGGGATAAAATTTGGCCCTAATGAGATCATTAGGAAGACTTTTGAGATAGTTTGTGCTAAGTGATGATTATACTACTTACACAATGATAAGTGTAAAGTCTCACTTTATTGCAAAAAGAAATGTAATTGTACTATGAAGCATGCTAGAAATAAGTGTGATTTTGGGAAAGAATTTTGTAACTTAATGCTTGTGCTAGAAAGATGTGTGAGGATGGTACTTTTCAACCAAAGACTTTCCACCCTACACATGGTTGTGGATGGAAGCATGAGAACTAGGGGTATAAATGGGGTGGAGATTACCCGAAATTCGCGGGTATTACCCGTCATGGGGACGAGGATGGAGATTTTAAACGGGAACGGGGACGGGGATTGTAACAACCCAAAATTTACAACTTGGGGAGTTACTGGTTAGGACCGCACAGTGGGTCCCGACCTTAGTTTGACAACAACTTAACAAGATCTTACAACAAGGCACAGATAAGGAAAAACCGGAAATCATAGATTAAGTCTTAACAATGTATGAATGTGACCAGAACAACCAACAGCCGAAAAACATAAGATAACAAAGAACGAATAGAAAGAAAAGAACCAAGGTCTAACTGGAAATCCCACAAATAAAGAAACTGCATCACATCCTAAAAGTACGACACCCCGGCTGACCACTACCATCCGGATCACTCGGCATCTGCTCTAACCTGCGGTACGTCTACACAACATAACAACTGTTAGCTAACTATCCAAATATAAGTAGAATAATAACAGCACAAACACACTCAGAATAATATAAACAATCATCATGCGGGCACACAACCGTTTATTATCTATTACTTAGGTGATTCATCTTATTCAATTTTACAGTTGTGGCACGAGAACTCTTAACAGTTCTCGCCTCCGTTCCTTATCCAACTGGGTGTAGGTCTAGCTGACCTCCGCCGTTAGCATCACTACAAACCGAGTATGGACTAGTCCCTAAAGAAACCCCCAGCGCCCTCAAGCTAACTAAGCAGAATGCCGCCGCCCGTTACTCTTAGGCCAAGTATAGGTCGGTAAATATCTATCACAACCTATATCTCTAAACATTTCAATCACACACCACTATCATCATTCATGCTCATATTCAGAAGTCAGCTAAGTAAGCCCAAAGGACTTACCTGTTATAAATCTCGACTCTTTGTAAACCAAACTCGCTCTGTAAACTGTAGCAACTCAGTTGCCTGCCAAAGGAGATAAGTGCATTAGCACACTCCAATGTAATTAGAAGTCTAAGACTTATAAGATAGAAGATCGTAATATGACATAACTAATTACAGTACTAATTTATGGTAAAATGACCATTTTACCCTTAGTCCCGAAACTTCCAAATTTTCCGAAATTCATGTCTAAACTCCTATTTGAGACTCTAAAGTCATATTCTAACTCCTAAAGTTTAGTTTGGTTACAAACTGGCACTTTTCCTATTTTCCTATTTTCCGAAAGATCGTAAAGGTTCAACTTCAGTTTCAAATATAAAATTCGTAAAAGGTTATAAAAATTCCGAAATAATTCTCTAGATCATCTATGATGTTCCATCTACCCTTAGGAGTAAGAATTTTTCAAAACTGTTCATCCATCATTTTTATAAAAATTCTCAAAGTTGGCTACTACACTTACCATTTCTATACTTAACCAAAAATCCAAAGTTTACAAAAACTGCTTAACTACCCAACTTCGGAAGCTTATAACTTCTAATCCGACCGTTCATTTCTTCTCAAATTTTAATATAGTAAACTACATACATCTACTTATCACCTATTAAAATTTCAACGGTGGATCATCATCCAAACTCTCGAACATTGGTCTCCAAGCTAGGCAGTTCTTCACTTCTAAAACTGAATAAAACACCAATATAAAAGCACAGCAGTTCCTTCTTCCTTACTTCTGACCGCACAACTGCACCACTATTCTCTACCAACACACCTCATGACTCAACCCTCCTAAACAGCAACAATTGCTATACCTCTTAACTTTTCAACCATAAATAAAATAAAGGATCTAACTAAATAATATTATCTCCTCTATGTAAATTAACGTCAAACTAATGAGGTGATAAACTTACTCAGCTGTGATGCAGGAAGGCTCCTAGGCAATCAACAGGCTGTTAGAGCGTCGAAACGTCTAGGTGAGTAAGAGAAAGGGTCGGTCTTGGCTGCACGAGAAATGATAGTATCAAGGCCCTCTCACAGCAGTAACTGACTCTACAGAAACGAGACAAGAGAGGGGTAGAGTGACGTACGCAGGAGGATTGGTAGAGAGATTAAGGTGCAGACGGAAATAAGACTCACTGCACTAACCTTGATTCAGTCGCGAGATCAGGAGGTGATCGTATGTGCTTGGAGCGGCTGGATGTGTGCAGAAGGCTGGTGTGGTTCCGTTGCTGCCTTCGTCTGATGATGGGGAGTCGGGAGAGAAGGGAATGCTCGACCTGCTGCTAGCGAAGGAAGGAGATGACGATTGCTGTGAATCTGGACAGATTACAAGCGGCTGCAAATGGAAGGAGATCATGCAAATCTCGGCTGTTACATTCCTTTGTAACGTTCAGCAATTGAACGTGGTATTGCAGGTGGCTGGCGTGCTCCTGGGCTGCGCGCTGGGCTGAGAAGTTGTGCCTGCTGCTGGGCTGCTGGAAGCTGGGCGCGCTGGGCTGCTAGGCTGGCGCTGCGGGCAAGCTGCTGGGCTGCTTGAAACTGGGCGCGCTGGACTGGCAAGCTGCTGCTGGGCTGGGCGCTGGCTGAAGAAGGTAAGGCAGCAACACACGTTGCTGGGCTGGGCTGGCGCAAGGGAGCAGCAGCCCGGTGTTAACTGCAGTCCGGAAACGAGATCCCGACTAACGAATGCACGGAATAGACGGATACGGATCATGTTATAGTTTAGGATTGGTTATAAGAATCCTATCATTTTATGTGAAGGGAAGTTACATAAAATGATGAATTTTGAAACAATGTGTCTAACTAAGTAGACGGATATGGATCAACTGATCGAAATCCGATTTGTTACGGAAATAAACGGAATAAAAATTCCGGATATTACATCAGTGGATGGGGAAAACTTTGATTCCCCGCTTGGGGATGGGGACGTGGATGAAGATAGTGGCATCCACCCCGCTCCCCAATTCGAACCCAAGCCCGTCGGGGATCCCCGACGGGTAACCCGATGGGGATCCCCGACGGGTAACGCGATGAGGATCCCCGACCGAGAATATGTCGGTGATACATATATAAACAAATTGTATTTATATTACAATTTCTTTGTAGTTCCATATTTAATTCAAAAATTGTCGATGATTACTATAATTTCAAGCAATATAAACTTTTGTACTTTAAGATTACTCATTTCTACTTACACAAAATGTATTTTAACGTTAAATATTTATTTGATAATTATATGTATAAATATACTAATGCTAACCTATATTAATTTGGTTTTCGATCATATGAGGATTACACCTCGTGAAAATTTTGAATATGTCGTGAACGTCAAATCATGATGATCAAATACACATCCTACTACATGCTGTGTTTTTTTTGTGTCTTACACTTTTAGATACGTATTTTGATGTGAAATCTAAATCCTAAACCGTAAAATTAAAATGATAAAATAATATAACACTTTTTCTTAAGATCGTAATCTAAATGTTAGTAACATATAATTAATTTAGTTTACACAAGTTTGTACTACGGGTCTCGATCCTACTTGAACGAACAAAACCTAATATATAGATGATATAACTTTACTTTGCCAAATTTGTATTTAAAAAAAAATAAAAATTCTTCTTTCTTTTTTTTACTCGTGTTTTTTTGTTATTTATATAGTTAAACAAAATAACAATTTTGTATTTTATTGTCTAATTTCACATTTATTATCCAAATCATTATTTTTTTTTGTCAAACTCCTAAAAGTTAAATGGGGATGGAGATTTTTACGGGGAATACCCACAATGTTTTAAAATGGAGAAATTAAACGGGGATGGGGATTCCCCGATGTGGACGAATATCCGACGGGTATGGGGATGGGGACAATTCTCAATACCCGAAGGGGATGAGGTCGGGGACGGGGAACATTATATTAAACAGGTATGAGGATGAATAGGATACTCCCCAACCCATATCCGACCCATTGACATCCCTAATGAGAACACTAAACTGACATCTGCTTGGTTTGCTGAAAGGTACATAGAACATTATAGAGATGATCCAGATTGAAAATTGAAGTTATTTATAGTTGTTGCGAAAAGGGATCATAGGGTGTTGATTACATACAATCAGACTTGGAGAGCTAGGTTCAATGTAATGTTGATGACACAAGGGGGTGCTAGAGAACAATACAATAGACTTTCGGATTATGCAACAACTGTGAAGAAGTGGAATGCTAGAAGTTATGTTTTTTTCAAAGTGTGTTTCGACAACCTAGAAAAACCATTGTTTCAAAGTTTGTATGTGTGTCTACAAGCCTGCAACCAAGGTTTTCTATTGGGATGTAGACCAATAGGTCTTGATGGTTATTATTTGAGGGGAGCTTACACAAGGCAAGTTTAAGTGGTTGCTGGTAAACGTGAGAATGATAACATATTCATATTTCCTTTGCTGTTGTTAAGGTAGAAAAGAAAGAAACATGGGGATGGTTCTAGGATATTTATATTTGAGATATTGCAGGGAGTAATCCCACATTCATATTAAATGCACTTGTTTTTTGATATTTTTTTTGAATTATACTAGTTAGATACGAGTATTAATCATATATGTTGTTAATCATCTTGGTTTTTTTTAATATTAGGGTTTACTATAACAAAAACTTGTTTCATTTACCATTATTAACTTGTTTTATTTATATTCTAAAAAGAAGATCAACATAATACTAGGAGAGAACAAACAAGCAGGCACCTAGTACAACAATTGCACATGCTGACAATGTCAATGTAGTGACCAACCAAACAAGAAATTCAAATATTGCTCCTCCTAGATCAAACAAAAGAGTGATTACGACTCGATCTCAACTAGTTGCTGTTTTGAGATGCTCACCAAGAAAGCATTTGAGTCAAGCTCCCTAATTGTGGACTTGGATCCAAATTTATTTTGTTTTTGTGTTAAGTGTGAAACTTTACATTGCCTACATGTTTGTATTCGAAAGTTGGGTGCTTTTGTGTTAAACTATAGCCCATACTTTGATGTTTAATCTTGTTAGGGTATTATGATTTTTAATCTTGTTTAGGGTATTATGATTGAAGACATTTGGTTTTATGATGTAATACATTTGTTGTTACATGGTATGAGTGTGTGAATTTGTTGTTATTTGTTGTTGGAAGACATTTAGGATCCGTTTGGTTCCAACTCCGGAAACGGAATGGAAATGAATTTAGTCCATATGTATATCCTTATTCATGAAATTTGATTGAATCATTCTTTGTGGTTTCATACAAAATGCACTTGCCTTCCCATATTTTGTTTCCCTATAGGGTATCAAAAGTAATCAAATTCAACTCCAATTACTTCAAACCACAAGGAATTATTCCAAAAACTTTTATGAACAAGGGCATACATATGCACTAGATTCGTTTCCATTCCATTTCCGATTCCGTAGTTAAAACCAAACGGGCCCATTATTAATACCATATTATGGTGTAAGCACTAGTACAAATCATAAGTTTCTCGGGACTTTTTTTGCATTACGGTAGGGAGTTTTTGAAGTCCCGTAAAACCTTTGGCCGAGAGCTTTTTCTCGGGAGTTTTTCTGCAAGTCCTGAGAAATAAAAATACTCTACGGAGTTTTTAAAAAAAGTCCCAAGAGATGTCTCTCGGGAGTTTTTAAGAAAAGTCCCTAGAGATATCTCTCGGGACTTTTTGAAAAAACTCCCTAGAGATATCACTCGGGATTTTTTTAAAAAACTCCCTAAAGATATCTCTCAGTACTTTTTTAAAAAAACTCCCTAGAGAAATCTCTTGGGAGTTTTATCAAAAAGTCCTGAGAGATATCTCTAGGAAGTTTTTTTTATCACATATTTATATTGGCTTGTTTCCTGCTAACACTTAGAAACCAAAAAGTTCTCCAGACTTGTTGGTTGTTGCATGATTCAGTAACACATACACTTATGATGAAAATCAAATGCTCTATTTTCAATTGTTCAAACATTCAACAACACATACACTCAAATATTGTCTCATTATATAAGGTAAAAACATACAAAATATCTAAAATCTAGCAACAAAAGAGACATATGTTTTTTCGACCTTCTAACTTCTTGGCTGGGTGAAACGCTATTGTGTGTCCAAATAATGTAGCCCTTCCTCTCGTAACTCATCAATAAGTTTTTCGTTGTAGATCTCAGGTGAACCTCGAAAGTACTACAATAAGTGAATTTCATGTTAATATACCTACAATATATATACAAATTTAATGTTTAACTAAAATTAATATACTTACATGGATAGGAATGACGCTACATTGATGACCAAAATCTCTTTCATATACCGACATATATAATAACCGGATAACACAATGTCTTGTTATTGAGGACACTTCATAATACAGCAAAAGAATGTCATATAAATGAAAAATGTAAGATAGTCTTTTTCGAGTGTGTAACTTGAGCTTCAACATATTCCTTTTTTTCTTTTTTGTGAAAAAACATATGTAGTACATATCAGATCACAATTATCTGACATTCTTAAAACAGTAGGGACAAAGATTGTCCTAAAACTCACCGGTGGCGACATAACAGGAAGTTACGGATCCAATAATATTCATGAAGCCCAGGGACAACATTTCCTTGTTCCCATCAATATGGTATCCTTTAACGGAAGCAAAAGATCGAACAGCAACCATAGCTTCCTGTTAGGTACAACGAGTCACTATTATGCAGAGGTATAAGTCTCACAATATCCAAATATTAAGAATAGGTATTAATAGCTCACTGTGAGAGCAACAATTGCAGATAAAAGGCCAATCTTCATGGCATTTCTAACATGAGGACCCTTGTTCATCAACTCTAGTAATGTACACTAAAAGAGTAGACAAAATTACTACCACAAGAAGAGCCAAAGCCAGCATCCAAAACAGCTTTCTCGGCAACCCTATAATTTGAGAGAGATCAATCAATACTCAACAAGTAAAGTTCAGCATATATGCTCTTGTTCATCAGCTCTAGTAATGTACACTAAAAGAGTAGACAAAATTTCTGCCATAAGAGGAGCCAGAGTCGGCATCCAAAGCAGTTTTTGATTCGTCTACCCTATAATTTTAAGAGAAATCAATCAATATTCAGCAAGCAAAGTTCAGCATATATGCTCCCTTTTACAAATTTTCCCCACACACCCTAAACTAAGAAGATAAGACCTCAACATAAAACTCCGATGCCATTACCCATAACCTTTTTCTGGCATTAGCATATCAAGTGTAAATTACCTTGAATCAATAGAGTCGAATCTTCCACATATTTGGCTATAGATAAAATTGAAATTTCATGGACACCTTACATACCATAACCCCTGTAATAAGGATGAAAATGAGCAAGGAGCATCCCAACAGAAAGTTTAGAGGATACCATTACAACGTCAAAGGGAATTGTAAAACAAAAAGTTGGGTGCCACTTAAATTTAAAGAAAAAAGTGCAATAGTATTATAAAGCTTACTTCTTGATGAACAGAAGTAAAGACAGTCTTCAAGACAGAGACTGCATCAGTTTTGGTGGTAAAATGGCTTAGCCCAAGAAGCCCCTTCAGTTGTTGTCGACCAATAACTATGGTTGTCCCTCACATGAACCAACAATTCCTGCGTGCGAGAGAAAATCAACAAGTATACCGAACCTGCACGCTCACCAAATTTTGACTTATTCTAAGCTTTCTTACTACAAAAACTCAAAGGACCAGTATGAATATAGATCAAGGATAGCCATATTGCATATTTATATAATCTCTTTCCAACACAAATTTTTGCCTTAATCTTGCCAAATACATCTACGCAAGGTGTAAAACAGTGAACAAATTCAATACAACTACAAAACACATAAGAGAAAGTACACAACAAAAGATGCATTAGAGATCCAAGGCCGATGGTTATGCCAAACTCTGTTTAAGCTGCATAACATGTTCTCTCTATTTCTTTCAAGTCAAACAAGATGATGAAAATATACCCCCACCCACCCAAAAAAATAACTAAAAAAAGAAGAAGAATTTTTAAGTAAAAGAGATTAAGCCGTTGATATAAAATGGAGAGATGATTAGAAAGAGGGTTAAGTCCAGCTCATGGAGAATATAATCCCTAATGCCAGGAAAGGAGCGGAAGAAATGCGTAGTATATTGTCTATAAGTAAACTTCAAACCTACAACATCAACTTAAGTTAAATTTTACAAAACCACTTGTTAATTAGGGCTTTTTGTTGTATATAAACATTAGTGATTTGTGAATAAGATCCCATGACTGGCTGTATTTAACTGGATTTTGTTTCTATAAATTGTCCAAAGCTAGTTCTCAAAGAGGTCCAATTATATAAGTGTTGTCAAGTTACAAGTAATTATCAAATCCCTTTTAAAATCTGACTTAAATTCTAAAATACATGAAGGAGAATGAAGTTTATACAAGACAATTGTGGTAGAGATCCAATTCAATCAGTTATCGGACCACAAAAGCCAAACCCGACAAGACTCCTATTACATATATAAATAACATACACTCAGAACAAAGGCTTATTCGTGTAGTCTTGCAATTTTTGTTTTGCAGAAAAAGTAATAGAATACTTTCTTATTACAAGTTTATGAGCTTCTTCAATTTCCCAAGATCTAGAAGAAAACCTGTAAGGCTTGTATTGTAAGATAGATCCCTAAAAGAGGAACTAGTTCAGATACATCACAATCTGACATGAAAAAAATTGGCCAGTTTAGTTTTATTTGATGTTCTCAGAAGACTTACTTAGAGCATGAGCAACAGTTAGCCGATTTCGGTAGTCCTTGTTCAGTAATCTCTTGACAATGTCAATTGCATCTGTTGATAAATCTGGCCAAGGGGCGACTTCCACACAGAAGAATGTAAGCAATCACACCAATACTCCACATATCCGCTTCAGTCCCGTATGACCTATGCAGAACTTCAGGAGCTACATAATAAGCACTTCTGACTATATCAATCAATTTTTCATCTGCATAAGTTAGTTCAAGAGTCAATTTCTTATGCTTTCAGTTTTTAAAGTGAATAATGCAACAGCTAGTCAAGAAGATAACCTGGCTTTAGGTAATCAGAGAGACCAAAGTCAATGGCCTTTAGACTAGAATTATCCTCCTTGGTAGTAAAAAGAAAATTCTGAAATAAAAACTAGATAACATCAACAACCATATAGAAGATAATTACGTGAAACCGGTAACATATCACTAAGGGTGAAAGCGAAAGAGACTTCCATTAAAGGGCATTACCTCTTGCTTGAGATCTTGATGGACAGTAGGCAACAACACTTAAATACTGCACCATGACGGCCTTTGCCACGTCTTCAGAGTATTTTCCTCCCTTGAAAAATGCAGATATTAATTGCAGTTGCAGTAGTCAATGCCATAAATTAAACCTAGAGCATCTGATATAGGAAACATTCTTCAACTAGTTTTCACTGTTAGTTTTCTAAATGCCTAATATCATGATTAGTGTAATAGCTAGAATTTCGAATTCTAATTAATGTTGATTAACTTAATCGTTGATAGTAATTAACATATAACTCGCGAAGACTTCGCAAGTGATGAGTAAGAGTCCCACCGTTATGTTCCTGGCGTAATTTTGGACGTTTGGGGAAATTTTTACTTTTTCCCCCGGGTAATTATTTTTACTCTCCGGTGTTATTTGGAGCATTTGGGAGCTCCAATTAATAAAAATGCAGTTGAGAGAAATGATCAGGACATCGGATATGTCCTAGATATGAAATAACATGGAGAGGCAAAACGGCCAAAAGAGTCGCTATTTTGTTTCTTAACGGCTAAGAAAGACGGCTTAGGAATACACGTTTTCCGAGGCAGTTGTGGAATAATTATCCCTACAATATTCCAGATTTAATGTTTCAATCTCGAGAAGTTTGGAGAAAGAGGTTCGACCCGCCTTTGGATCGGTTAAAGGATAATTATCGACTTTACTAAAGGATAATTATCGTCTTCACTATAAATAGCGGAAAATCCTTTATTAATTCATTTCCTTTCACGTTTTCTCGTAAAAGCTCTGATTTCTCTCAACCTTCAAATTCAGATCTACTCTCCGTTTCTAATCCGATTTCAATTCCGTTTGAGTTTCTGGATTCCTCTCTTCATTCTCTTCATAACGGTACCGAGTTTCTACATTTCCGAGTATATGGAGGGCTGGTCGAGCATATATGTCACCAGGACGGTTCCGTCGCTCAGATTCCGATGAATTTGATGTTGTCCATGCGTAGCCTGCGTCGTTGTGATTCTGAATCTTCTTTCAGATCGTCAATCGGGTTAGTAACGAATAAGTTATGAATTTATTCGTTTTCCGTACTACGATTTGGCCTAAATTGACTTTAGGCTTGTCAAATAGGACAATTAGAAATTCCATTATGGTCGTTATATTATTCTAGTGATTATGGATAGTTTGTTTGATGAAATCTGATGACAGGTGGGTTTAGAAATTGCCTGCGGGCAAAACGTTATTCTGGCGAAATCTAATTAATTAATTAAAGGTTAATTAATTAAATTAGGATTTAAAATTGAGATTGAGGAATGTTGATTAGATACTACCTTGAGATTTGAAGAATTGTGAGCTATGTTGAGATATTGAGGTTTAGTTGGTTGTGAGGCTCATAGATTGAGTATGATCCTTATGGATCCCTTTGGGTCTAGGTGTGACCCCTTTGATGAATAGAGGTTGATATATCTCTTTACGCCTTGTTTATAGGCCGTGTTGTCCCTCCAGTGTAGAGGTGATCGTGGTTGAGTTTGTACGAGGTTGAGGTAAGTCCATAGGACTTACTTAGCTACCATCCCTATATTGGGTGTTTGCATGAGTGGTGTATGCTTTATATGTTTGCTGTGATAGCATGCTGATGTGTTTATCTTTCATGATTGTGCTTGTGCTTATGCATTACCTCATATATGTATGGTTAGCTAACGGTTTCATACCGTGTTGTAGATGTTTACAGGTTAGGCACTGCTGAGTGACCTGGCAGGGTGACAGGCCGAGGACTCTCGTACATTAGGTGGTTGGTTTGGGGTTGTTGTGTTTCCCCTCCTGCGTGAGGATGATCTTTTGTACCTCCTATGTGAGGATGTCGTTTTATATACTCGGCTATGTTGTTGTTTACTTTGGGTCGTACAGTTTATACTGTTTTATGTATTTGTTTTATATCTGTCAGTGCCATGTTGTAAGGTCTAGTGAACTTGTTGTCAGGCTAGGGTCAGGATCCATTGTGAGATCCTAGCCCAATGTGACATCCCGATTCCCGCGGATTCGGGGTGTTACAGAGTTGGTATCAGAGCCCAGGTTGACAACAATGGCACTTGCTACCTGCAATGAGGTTTGATAGGTAAAATAAACGGAGCCCACATGGGATCTGACGTTTTCAAAGGTTTTGGTTTTAAGTGTGGTTTTGGGATAGAATGTACGAGAAGTCGTCACCTCTGCCATGGATCTCTGCAGCGTAGATATGTATATATATCTGTGTGTACTATGGATTATGTGGATGTATTATATACATATCGATACCTATGGCATATATATAGCCTTATAAGATTAGGTGCGTATATCCTACAGATGACTAAGACTAGAGTAGTATCTGTAGTAGGATGAGGTAGGGGCACACCCCCTCTTCCTCCAGTGGTGATAAGTCAGGGACCAGTTTCCGCTGTTGTATCGCCTATGGCAGAGAACGAGTTTGAAGAGAATGATCATGTCTCCATGAGTAGATCCGAGTTTCAAGAATATATGCGCCAAGTATATGAGGCTGTAATAGCGGGTAGACCTACACCGGATTTACCAACATTTGTGAGATCAACTGAAGCTTCTGGATCCAAAGAGAAGCAATGGACTAAATCAGTTACTGGAGAAGCAAAGATGATGAATGGGGAACTAAGTCCGATATCTGGACAATCTAGTGATCCTTTGGCCATGAAGATGACTGGCAAGGAACTACAGTGTTTTAATTGCGTGGAAGTTGGGACACTGGCGAGCTGTGTGCCCAAAGGCGCCCATCATATGCTTTACGTGTGGTAAAGCAGGGCATAGAGCGAAGTTTTGTCAATGTTAGCATGAAATATTGTGATATTTTAGGCACGTTTTCTAGTCGTAATTGATTCATATTGATAGTCTTTGATTGAGCTTTATGCATATATGAGCTAGTATTGCCTATATTGTCGATATAGATGTCTACACGAGTTCTATGTTGATTATAGGTGATTTGGAGCTATTTCCGAACGGAATCGAGCAAAGGAGAGTTGAGTTGATGTGTCCATAGATCGAGGACACTCGTTGGAAGCAAAATGGAGTATTAGATTGAGGAATGCACGAATGAAGGCAAGAATCACGGTTTTACCCTAAATTACGGACGTGGATTGTGAGTCAGAATTCGATGTTCATTCCAGGGGATATTACGGCCGTGGAAGCTAGCCGTATTTGTTTCCACGCCTCAAAATTACGGTCGTGGAATCTTCCACGACCGTGATCTTGGCGAATCCCTTCGCCACGTTTCGAAGCCATGATCTCTTGAAGATTGGGCCGGGACGACATTTGGCCCTGCATTATAAAAAGGACGGATGAAGCAAGATTCCGTCACCTCGCCTAACCTCGTGAACGTCGCTTACGACCTTTCAACCCTAAGTTTAGCGGTAAAAACGCAAGCTTAGCAACACACAAAAACCTTCATTCTTGGGGGTGATTTGAGAGATCTCATTGAAGTTCCAAAGTTCGTTTTGGAGAGTCACCGTTTGTGATCTTCGTGTGGAAGATCGAAGTTCTTGGAGGATTTTGCAAGAAGATTCCTCTTCTTGCTTAGGTTTGATTTAGGATCGGATTGACATCCCGTTTCTTTTCTTTCCTAAGATTTTGATTGCTCATTCCGTTTTGAATCTGTTGACAAACACTTGCTCTTGATTGTGATTCTGAGATTCAATTGAAGATTATTGATAGTTCTTGAAAGTTCCCATCTTTTACCTTTTAAATCTTGAATTAATATCAATATGACTGTTATTGGCTAAAAACCCTTAACAATTCTAAGGTGAAGGGTTGATAGTTGTGGCTTAGATGATGATAGATCGATCGCAAACAGATTAGGCCCTGAGAGTTAGAGAATTGTCGCCGAAAACCCTAAATTACGGCCTGTTCTTGAGTTCCACGGCCGTGATTCTTAAGAACTAACCGTAATTTCCCTAAAGTTTACGAGCCTGCTTTTACCTTGATCCAAAGTTAAAGATTTGCTTTAGCTTAGTTTAGACTTGTCTTTTCTAGGTGGTAGTGAAGCCTCAACAACCTCTACCTCGATTGTGAGCCTCAACAACCTCAATCGGATAGGTTAGTCTTGATCTTTAGATTATAGGTTTGGGTATTTGATGCTAATCCTTGTCTTTAGAATCTTTCTATATTGAGCCTCATCAACCTGTATAGGAGGAGTCTTTTAGGTGAGTTATATAAGGTTTTTGGAACCTCAACCGTACGATTACCTTACATTAGTATACCTTTGCATATCTTAACTCTGTCTTTACATCATTAGTATATCTTGAATCGATTGCCACAGCTGGATACCTGGATCTTTAGGATTGTTGTTTTCCCAATATCTGCAAAACTCTCATATTAACCGCTTGATAACCTGCAATCGAGTTTGTTCCACCCAAATCCCTGTGTTCGATACTCTGGAATTCTTGCTTAACTATATCGATCCGTACACTGCGGGTTCGCTTGCTTGATTCTAGTTTTATAAATATAAAGCTTATTTGCACACACCTCTAGGGGCGAACAAGTTTTTGGCGCCGTTGCCGGGGATTTGGCTTCGATCGAACCCGGGTGCCGGTTGTCAAGCTTGGGAGCTTGCTCTCGTTATTTGATTTTTCTTTGAGTGTATGCGCAGGTCTAGGAACACAGAAGATCTCTTACCTCTTGATCAAGAGCTAGAGAAAACCTTGAGGCAAAAGCGCAAGGAAAGGAAGATGGCTGAAGAAAATGAGCACGATCTTCAAAATAAGTTGGCGGAGAAAGAAGCTCAGTTCCGATGGAATGAGACTCTCCTCCAGGATGAGATGGATCGCCATCAAACTCAAGTTAACGGTCTGCAAGACATGATCGTTCAAATGAAGATAAAGATGAGCGACCTTGAAGACAGGGTGGGCAAGAAGTCCTCGAGAAGGAGGACAAGGTCAAGAAGAAGAAACCACTCATCCACCGACGATAGTGATTCTTCCATGCCTCCTTTAGAAGAGATTGATCCCACGATCAATATAAATCCATTCAATCAGCAAGGAGCTGCTAACCGTCGCATTCCACCTAGAAATGCGAGGGTCGAACGTGTGGATAATGAGCCAAGAACTCTTGGCCAGCGGATGGATCCAACACAACAACCACGCCGTTTAGGTGTGAACTTTGATGCTGAAGATGTACAAGGGTTTAGTTTCAACCCTCAAGTTATCACTCTTGTTCGCCAAAGTCAGTTTGGCGGTACAAGCACTGAATCTCCACACCAACACTTGCAAAACTTTGAGTGTATGATGGAGACAATGAGACCAAAGAGCGCCACTACCAACAGCTATAAGCTCAAACCTTTCTTCTTCTCTTTGAAAGGGAAAGCGCTATCTTGGTACCAAGCTCTTCCTAGTGGGAAACTAGAGACATGGGAAGACCTCTCCGCAGAGTTTCTCACCAAGTTCTTTCCGCCCTCCAAAACGGCGGAACTTAGAGGTAAGATTAATGCTTTTTCTATGAGACCTAACGAAAGTTTGTTTCAATCTTGGGAAAGGTTTCAGGATTTGCTCTTGGATTGCCCTCATCATGGCATATCCAAACTTGCCTTGCTGGAAATTTACTACAAGGGGCTGGATGCGGGAACGCAATTCAACCTCCAATCCCTCTCATGTGGAACGTTCATGGACATGAGAGAAGATGACGCTTGGGACTTCATTGAGAAGCAAGCAAGAGTCATAGAGAAGTATTCCCACCGGAAGGTGGAGGGAAATCGTGTGGAGCAAGGAGCAAAGCTCACACATGAAGCTCAAAATCAGATTTTCTCCCTCAACAATGAGATCAAAGAGTTGAAGGAGACTATCAAGACCAACTTCCCAAAGCAACAAGAGAAGGATGTTGGCTATTTAGGCAACAACAACGGCGGTGATAACACCAACCGCAACAACAATAACCGGAACAATAACCGGAACAACAACAATTGGAACAACAATCGGGGTTCGAATAACAACAATTGGCGCTCCAATCAACAAAATTCCGGTAACTCCTATCCTTCCAATTCCAATTCACTAACTCCACCCTCTTCTTCCTCTACTCCTTTGAAAAGCCAGGGGCAATCATCAAATGGAGGAAACGATACGGGAAAGGAGAAGCCGGATCCCATGTTGGAAACGATCTTGGGAAAGCTTCAAGGGTTGGAGAACCGCATCATCAAGGTTGATGATCAAATTTCTAAGGTTGACAAAGCTCAAAAGGTTTTGGAAAACCAAATGTTCAACCATGCGGAGGAAGTTCCTAGAAATCAAGGGAAACTTCCAGGAAAGACGGAGGACAACCCTAAGGGAAGGGTAATGGCGATTACAACTAGGAGCGGAGTAACTACCACCGATCCGCAACCTACGTTTGTTGAGGTCCCCGTAGAAAAGAGCAAAGAAAAGGGGAAGGAGAAGGAAGACGTCTATGTTCCTCCTCCAGCTTTCAAACCTCCCCTACCGTTCCCTCAATCTAGAGCGCGGGCGCGCCTAGATAAACAATTCGGTAAGTTCATAGAACTCATGAGCAAACTGCATATTAATATACCTTTCATTGACGCTATTGTAGGTATGCCGGCCTATGGCAAGTTCTTGAAGGACCTCCTCTCTAACAAGAGGAAACTAGAAGATTTTGGAGAGGTCAAGATGAGTTCGGATTCTTCGGATCTCATCAAGACCATGAAGGAGAAAATGCCCCCAAAGCTGAAAGATCCGGGGTCATTTTGCATTCCCATTGGAGTGGGAGAGGTCACATATGACGCTTTATGTGACTTGGGAGCAAGTGTGAGCATCATACCACTTGCATTGTGCAGGAAGATCGGTTTAGGCGACCCTAAACCAGTGAAGATGACGTTATACATGGCGATCGATCCATTACTCGTCCCGTCGGCATTGTAGAAGACGTCCCGGTCAAGCTAGGCAAGTTCTTTGTCCCCATTGATTTTGTCGTGCTTGACATTCCTGCGGATAGTCCGGTCCCGATCATACTCGGAAGACCGTTTCTTGCAACTTCCGGCTGCATGGTCGATTGCAAGAATGGGAGACTCGCCTTTGACGTTGGGGAAGAGAAAGTAGAGTTCGTTCTTTCCACTCTAGTAAAGGAGCCAATCTTTGATGAGGATATTTACAATGTCCAAGACGAAGAAGGTTTAACTAGGGAGGAGATCCCGATACATCCGGATGATCAAGAGAAGACCACATTCACGTGCCCTTGGGGTACGTTCGCCTATAGGAGAATGCCGTTCGGGCTTTGCAACGCCCCAGCCACCTTTCAACGGTGCATGATGGCCATATTCTCCGAATATGTAGAGGAAATCATGGAAGTCTTCATGGACGACTTCTCCGTTTACGGTTCCTCTTTTAACGATTGTCTTTCTAACCTTTCTCTTGTTTTGCAAAGATGTGAAGACACTAACCTAGTTCTTAATTGGGAGAAATGTCAATTCATGGTTAAGGAAGGAATCGTCTTAGGTCACTTAGTCTCTAGTAGAGGGATAGAGGTAGACAAAGCTAAGATAGAGACCATAGAGAAACTTCCTCCCCCAATTTCGGTGAAGGGAATAAGAAGTTTCCTAGGACATGCTGGATTTTATAGACGTTTCATTCAAGACTTTTCTAAGATATCAAAACCTCTCACTAATCTATTGATGAAGGATGCGGTTTTTGAGTTTTCACAGGAATGTCTAGATGCGTTCAACACTATTCGGCAAGCTCTAATTTCAGCACCCATTATCCAACCTCCGGATTGGAATCTCCCCTTCGAGATTATGTGTGATGCTAGTGACGTAGCCATTGGAGCTGTTCTTGGGCAACGAAAGGAAGGACGAACCCACGCCATATACTACGCTAGCAAGACGCTAGACGAAGCCCAGCTCAACTACGCCACTACGGAAAAGGAGTTTCTAGCCATTGTCTATGCTATTGACAAGTTTCGCTCTTATCTTGTAGGTGCAAAGGTGATTGTCTACACGGATCATGCTGCGATCCGATACCTCCTTGCAAAGAAGGATGCGAAGCCAAGGCTGATTAGATGGATTCTTCTCCTACAAGAATTCGATCTTGAGATCCGCGACAAGAAAGGCTCGGAAAATTCTGTTGCGGATCATTTGAGTCGTCTAACACATCTAGAGGACGATCATTTACCTATTGATGACTCCTTTCCGGACGAACACCTACACATCATAGAGGAGTGCATCAAGGTAATCTCCAAAGGTAACGAACCATGGTTTGCTGATTTTGTTAACTATTTGGTTTGCCAGGAGATACCACCCGGACTATCATACGCACAAAGGAAGAAGTTCTTCAAGGACGTCCGGGAATACCATTGGAACGAGCCTCTCCTCTTTAAGAGAGGTCCGGATGGCATCATCCGGCGATGTGTGCCGGAAGATGAGATGCAAAGTGTCATCCGTCATTGTCATTCACTACCTTGTGGAGGACACGCTAGTTCGAACAAAACTAGCGCAAAGGTATTGCAATCTGGATTTTATTGGCCTACTTTATTTAAAGATGTGCAATCCTTTGTCTCTTGTTGCGATGCTTGTCAAAGAACAGGCAATATCTCTAGGAGGAACGAGATGCCCCTCAACAACATCCAAGAGGTGGAGATTTTCGACGTTTGGGGAGTCGATTTCATGGGACCATTCCCTTCTTCTTGTGGAAACCAATACATACTATTGGCGGTAGATTATGTCTCTAGATGGGTCGAAGCAATTGCCTCTCCCACAAATGATGCCATGGTGGTGGTCAAGTTCTTCAACAAGACCATTTTTCCGCGATTCGGGACGCCAAGGACAATCATTAGTGATGGAGGTTCTCACTTCATAGCCCGTCGCTTTGAAGCTCTTTTAGCCAAGTATGGGGTTACTCACAAGATCGCTACCCCTTACCATCCACAAACGAGTGGACAAGTCGAGATCTCAAATAGGGAGATCAAGGGAATTCTAGAGAAGACGGTTTCAAGGACTAGGAAGGATTGGTCCTTGAAGCTAGATGATGCATTGTGGGCATACCGGACTGCATACAAGACTCCCATAGGAACCACACCATACAACCTCGTGTATGGGAAGTCTTGTCATTTGCCGGTAGAGCTAGAGCACAAAGCGTTTTGAGCTATCAAATGGCTGAATTTCGGCATGAAGGAAGCGGGAGAGAAGCGTCTCCTAGACATCAACGAGTTGGATGAACTCCGTTTGAACGCCTATGAAAACGCTAAGATCTACAAGGAAAGAGCAAAGCGTTGGCATGATAAGCATATCATCCCAAAGGATTTCCAAGAAGGAGATCAAGTTCTCCTCTTCAATTCGAGACTTCGCCTCTTTCCAGGTAAGTTAAAATCTCGTTGGACTGGACCTTTTCTAATTAAGCGTATTTTCCCCCATGGTGCAATTGAAGTATGGGGTGAAGCTAGCGGAAGTTTTAAGGTGAACGGTCAACGACTCAAAAAGTACTCACCGGAACTCCAAGCTGAGGAGTTTGCACCTACCGTACTCGAATAAATGCGAGAATGGTCTAGCTACGGACCTTAAACAAAGCGCTTCTTGGGAGGCAACCCAAGGTATTGCATTTTCGTTTTTTCTTTCAATTCATAGTTTAGCTTAGAATAGAAGTTTTTGCTTTATTTTTGCCTCGATTTCTCCCGGTATGTTCGTGTTTTTGGTTGTAGGATCGATGGAAAAGAAGAAAAAGGGGATAATGTCGAAGAGAAGTGACGAAATTTGGACTTTGAAGCTTTACAGAGAGTTTCACGGTCTAAATTACGGTCGTCATTGCTACAGTGACCGTAATTCTCAAAGGCCTGTGAAAAACCACAAAAATTACGGGTCCGTACATTTCCACGGCCGTGGAACACCCCGACAGACCGTGATTTTTGAAATTTTGCCTGCAAGTATAAAAGCCACACTTCACCACAAAAACACCACAAAACCCCCAATTTCCACGCCCTAAATACCGAAAACCCGCAGATTCTCCCAAATCTTCGTTCTTTAATCGTTTTTAACGATTCTTCTTCCTAAACTGAAGCAAATCCAACCAAGAACAGGATCCAAGCAACAAATCGAGTGGAAAACGATCAACAAACCCGCATTTCGGATTTTTCAATCCGAAAAATAGGTTTTTGCTCTCTTCTTGATTCTAGTCGTTTCTGTTCGTTTTTGTTAGAGATTTTTAGGAAGAACTGATTGAAATCGGAAGAAATTAGATTAGGACTGCTTGTTGTGGAGTTTGATTGCTGAATTGCTGAGAATTGAGAATTTCTGTGTCGAATCACGGTCTACCCAGATTCCACGGCCGTGGTTTACGAAGAACAGACCGTAATTTTCAACAGAATGGACTTTGTGAGGAGAGTTTCGGGAAGGATTAAGGAAAAGAAAGGGGAACAGAATAAGAAGAGAAAGGGCAACCCTTCCACATCTAGGGCACCACCACCCTCATCCCCCTCACCACCATCCTCACCTTCACCTCCATCTTCACCCCCTCCTCCTAGCATCCCGATCATACACGAGAACCACATAGCTGCGTTTGAGAGAATAGAGAAGAGGACAGTGATAGGTCCTAGATATCTGTTGTTGGAGGATCTACATCCTCTCAACATAGTAGATGACCTCACATGGCTCTTGGATAGAGCCGGTTTGACCGTCTTCACGAACATTCGTGAAGACGCTTATGAGGAGATCACCCGAGAGGTTGTGACATCTTTCGAGCACAGCCATGTTGATAGGACCGTCTCCTTCCGTCTCATGAATAGAGACTACCACCTTAGCATTGTTGAGTTCAGGACCATCTTTGGGTTCCATGAGACCTACAACGGTCGCCTCCCTAGGAACGTTTCCGCTAAGGATTTTTGGGAGGATGTGGCGATGATCTATGCCGACGAGGACCGTTGGCATCCAGCTGATACCAAGGCCAAATTGATGTACCATTTGGCCTTGAAGATAGCTCACCGAGTTCTTTCGGAGTGTCTCTTTCCTAGGACGGAGACGCCCCAAAAGATTAAGACGGATGAGTTATTCCTTCTCTACGCTATGCTTCATGGATGCCGCGCAGATTGTGCTACCCTTTTGGCGGCGACGATGAGCAAGCTTAAGAACAAATCGAGAGGGAACATTGGATATGGTGGGATAGTGACCCACATAGCTCGGACGTTTGGTGTTGACTTCTCAGCCTGCACCCGCATACCCGCCGTACCTCTAGGATTACACGCGTTCATGGTTAGGGGACTCATCTTCCCCACACATAGAGGTCCGCCTTATGCGGGCATGCCTTGGGAGAGTAGGACGGGCAGGGGTATTGAGTGGCTGCCGGAGTATTCCATTGTGGCGGGACGCCACAATTGGAAGGAGACGTTCGCTGCGATGCACGCGAACAGGCTTGTAGCTCCCCCTTACGTCCCACCACCGGCTGATGATGAGGAGGACATGGGAGAGCAGTACGAGAGTGGTGGAGGAGCAGAGAAGGAGTTCGGCTCGTTTCCGGATCAGCCGGATGCGACCCAGGATGTACCTAGGCGCTCTCCACGCCCAGCTAGAGCTTCAGGCTCGTCATCTCGCCGCGCCAGTGTGAGCGAGAGGCCCACGTGGATGACTACACCTCCCACTTGGTACGACACACCCCCTCCTTGGTCCACGACGCAGCCACCACCGCCACCACCAGCACCAGCACCAGCCGACGCCCCCACATGGTACGGTCAGCCTCCGGGATGGTACGAGCAGATGCCGGATTGGGCTACCGGACTTTCAGACAGAGTCGGCGCATTGGAGATCCGGGCGGACGCTAGAGACAGACACTTGGACGACCTTGACCACATGATGAGGGACGTCTACCGCCAGCAGTTTGGGCGGTACTATGATCCGAGTTTCTCCCCGTTCCCACCTCCACCGGCACCGCAGTGATAGATGACCGGACAGCTCGTTTCTAGACATCCCAACCACCATTTGTGAGTTTTCTTTTTCTTTTCTTTCTTTTGTTCTTTCTTGTGAACATTAGGGACAATGTTCGTCCTAAGTATGGGGTGGGATGTACTAAATGTTTGTAATAACTCTACTCTATATGTTGCTTCTATTCCGAGACTATCATTGCATGTTCATTGTATGTTACACGTTTCATTCTTGCATTGCATGAAAAAGAACTTTAAAAACCCATAAAAATTGAAAAATTTTGAAAAATTTGATGCTTCTAACGAATCGATATGATTTCCATGATAATCATTACTTGCGAATTGAGTTGATAACAATTGCATGCTTGAAAGGATGGTAATTCGAAAAGGATTTGAATGAATGAATTTTACCTCTTTTGCAAGTTGTATAATGTGAGAATGTTACCTAAATCATATAAGAAATTGAAGTTGAAATCACATTATAAGCTCCTATACTTCTTGTTGAAATGATTAAGGCAATTCGATATTCTCTTTCTTCTTTCTTTGATCATCTAACTCCTCATTGAAATATTAGCCTCCCTTACCTATCCGGGAATTTGGAAAGTGAATGAGAAAAAGGCATGTTTGATGTGGGAGGGCCATGAGAGCAAATATTTGCAATCAATTGAATAGAAAGAAACTATAGGTTTGGGGAAGTCAATCATGACGATGAGTAACTCGGCACCATTCACATAGCCGGGTGTTTGTGTCTTGCCAAAGTCGAATTGAGCGATATTCCTAGCGGATTATGGTATGTGCGCTAAGGGTTTGAGGCATCTCGCAAAAATGAGAAACGCCAATCTCCTAGGCTTCGGTTTTTGTGCACCTCTATCCATAACTCCAAAAGTAAAGTCGGAAAATAAAAAGGAAAGAGCGAAGCTCTAAGTGAAGTGTTGCGGAAACCGCAAAAGAAGAAGAAGGTAGTTGTCCACTTTCCCGGATTTATGCACCACTTTCCCTTAAAGTTTTCCCTACCCTTCCATGCTCTAGACCTTTTCTTTGAAAGTCCTTATGATCAAAAGAATGTTATATGGCTTGGTGATCTAAATTGAAATTCTTATGATTGATTTTGATAATGTTTGAAGGTTATAATGCTTGTTTGGAAGCTAAATTGATTCATGATTTTTCTTTGCCTCTTACTCTCTAATTAAGTGTGTGAAAGTTTGAAAACGATTGAAGCAAAGGTTGAGAATGATCTATTCTTTAGAAGTCACATTCATCCAAAAGAAGGTACACATATTTCATCCTAACTCTTGTTTTAAAGCTTTTTGAAAGACCTTGCTTAGGGACAAGCAAGTGTTAAGTATGGGGTTATTTGTTAGCATGAAATATTGTGATATTTTAGGCACGTTTTCTAGTTGTAATTGATTCATATTGATAGTCTTTGATTGAGCTTTATGCATATATGAGCTAGTATTGCCTATATTGTCGATATAGATGTCTACACGAGTTCTATGTTGATTATAGGTGATTTGGAGCTATTTCCGAACGGAATCGAGCAAAGGAGAGTTGAGTTGATGTGTCCATAGATCGAGGACACTCGTTGGAAGCAAAATGGAGTATTAGATTGAGGAATGCACGAATGAAGGCAAGAATCACGGTTTTACCCTAAATTACGGACGTGGATTGTGAGTCAGAATTCGATGTTCATTCCAGGGGATATTACGGCCGTGGAAGCTAGCCGTATTTGTTTCCACGCCTCAAAATTACGGTCGTGGAATCTTCCACGACCGTGATCTTGGCGAATCCCTTCGCCACGTTTCGAAGCCATGATCTCTTGAAGATTGGGCCGGGCCGACATTTGGCCCTGCATTATAAAAAGGACGGATGAAGCAAGATTCCGTCACCTCGCCTAACCTCGTGAACGTCGCTTACGACCTTTCAACCCTAAGTTTAGCGGTAAAAACGCAAGCTTAGCAACACACAAAAACCTTCATTCTTGGGGGTGATTTGAGAGATCTCATTGAAGTTCCAAAGTTCGTTTTGGAGAGTCACCGTTTGTGATCTTCGTGTGGAAGATCGAAGTTCTTGGAGGATTTTGCAAGAAGATTCCTCTTCTTGCTTAGGTTTGATTTAGGATCGGATTGACATCCCGTTTCTTTTCTTTCCTAAGATTTTGATTGCTCATTCCGTTTTGAATCTGTTGACAAACACTTGCTCTTGATTGTGATTCTGAGATTCAATTGAAGATTATTGATAGTTCTTGAAAGTTCCCATCTTTTACCTTTTAAATCTTGAATTAATATCAATATGACTGTTATTGGCTAAAAACCCTTAACAATTCTAAGGTGAAGGGTTGATAGTTGTGGCTTAGATGATGATAGATCGATCGCAAACAGATTAGGCCCTGAGAGTTAGAGAATTGTCGCCGAAAACCCTAAATTACGGCCTGTTCTTGAGTTCCACGGCCGTGATTCTTAAGAACTAACCGTAATTTCCCTAAAGTTTACGAGCCTGCTTTTACCTTGATCCAAAGTTAAAGATTTGCTTTAGCTTAGTTTAGACTTGTCTTTTCTAGGTGGTAGTGAAGCCTCAACAACCTCTACCTCGATTGTGAGCCTCAACAACCTCAATCGGATAGGTTAGTCTTGATCTTTAGATTATAGGTTTGGGTATTTGATGCTAATCCTTGTCTTTAGAATCTTTCTATATTGAGCCTCATCAACCTGTATAGGAGGAGTCTTTTAGGTGAGTTATATAAGGTTTTTGGAACCTCAACCGTACGATTACCTTACATTAGTATACCTTTGCATATCTTAACTCTGTCTTTACATCATTAGTATATCTTGAATCGATTGCCACAGCTGGATACCTGGATCTTTAGGATTGTTGTTTTCCCAATATCTGCAAAACTCTCATATTAACCGCTTGATAACCTGCAATCGAGTTTGTTCCACCCAAATCCCTGTGTTCGATACTCTGGAATTCTTGCTTAACTATATCGATCCGTACACTGCGAGTTCGCTTGCTTGATTCTAGTTTTATAAATATAAAGCTTATTTGCACACACCTCTAGGGGCGAACAGTCAACAGGGCAAGGCATTGTCTTTACAAGTTCCCTTCAAGAGTGAGATCATTCCAGGTGAACGACGAAGGTCGAGTTACCCTTCAGCTGCATAGGTTGCAAGGATGGGATGATTATGTTTCAATTGTGGCTATCCAGATCATTTGCGTTCTGTGTGCCCTTTGACAGTGATAGCTTGTTTCACTTGTGGTGAGTTAGGTCATCTGGCCCTTTCTGTCAGCACGGTGGTGTTTCTTCCTAGCAAGACATTCCTCTTTCCGGTGTAGAAAGAGTGGAAGTGGCGGCTATAGTAATAACCTCAGTGATACCTGAGGATCATGGATATGAGATTGAGTGATGATATGTAGAGGAGCTACGAGTGTTAGCTGTTATAGGTACCATTCTCGTTAATGGTTTACCTAGTGGAGTTTTGATTGTTATGAGTGCTATGCACTTCTTGTCTTTCGATGCATGCGTTAATGGTTGATCTTTGATATATAGTAGAAGGTGGACTTTCCTTTACAGGATTATCAATTAGGGGTCTGAGGTACCCGCGAGATATGTGTTTGTTCCCTTATTCCGGGACTTGTGTATGGCTTGTAGACTTCTTTGTCATGATGTAGGTGCATGAGGAAGTCATTATGTGTATGAATTGTATGAATAGATATCATGTGGTGTTAGATATTAATAGTAAGGCTATTATAGTCTTTACTGAGTTGAGTTAAATAGAGGTCTTCTGAGGTTAAGACCTTTGAAGAGACGGGTTTGTCATCAGGACTGTACGAGCAGCGAGCTGATAGCACAGGGATGTGACGCCTTCTAGTGTTATACCATGAAGGAGCGAGATAGTCCAACAATGGAAGGTATTCCAATTGTTTATGAGTTTATAGATGTGTTACTGAACCGTCTAGTTTCCACCTCAGCGGAGTGTGGACATTGTTATCGAGCTGAAGTATGATACAAGATTGAAGGGGAAAGCCACATTATACAGTGCTTGTTGAGATATTGTACAGATAACTTGAAAAGTTGACTGAAATGGGCTTCTTTTACCCTAGTGGGTTCCATGTTCCGTATTGACGACCTGACGAGTTAACTTCAAGAAGCAATTGTGTTTTCGGGATTCCTTTATGCTCAAGATATCCCTAGTCATGGATGAGAGAGCAGCATGTGTATGAGATAGCATCCCATACCCGTTATGGACACTACGAGTTTGTAGTGATGTCATTTGGGTTGACGAATGTTTTAGTAGTTTTTATGGAGTTGATGAATAGTATCTTCATCGACTTCCTTGATTAGTTGGTGGTGGACTCCATGGATGACATGTCGGTATACTCTCATAGCAGAGAATAGTAGACCGATCGTCTGAGGACCGTTCTACAGATTTCGAGAGATAGAGGGTTGTATGCTACGCTCTCTATGTGTAAGTTGAGAAGCCAGTGATAGCCTTTTTAGGCCATGTTGTCTCCACCAGTGGGATCATGGTTGACCTGGCGAGAATTAAGTATGTTGTAACATGGGAGATACTAATGAACATTAAGGAATACATAGTTTTTTCGGCTCAGCCGATTGCTACCAATGCTTTGACGAAGGATTTTATATGATTATGTATTCATTTGCGAGTCTTTTGAGAAGATCACCATAACTACGTGATGAAAGCAGTGTGTCTATGTTTTGAAGAGTTGAGGAGGCATTTGACCTCTACTTCCATTCTGTTTTAGTGAGAAGATTTTTGGGATCCCGTGATTTACGGTGATACATCCCAGCTAAGTCTGAGATGTGTATTACTACAAAGGAGTAGGGTTATTGATATGTGTGTTTACAGCTGAGAACGTATGATGAGAACTACTCGACTCATGATTTAGAGTTAGTAGTGGTAGTTCAAGCCTTTAAATTTTGAAGACCGTACCGGTGTGATCTTCATGTCAGATTTCTATAGATTATAGAAATCTGAAGTATATTTTATGCAACAGGGGTTGAATAACCACCAGTGTTAAGAGCTTAAGTTGATCAAGACTTTGACTTGAAGATTCCATATCATTCAGAGAAGTTGAACGTTGTCGCCAATAACTTGAATGGAAAGACGCTCCAAGAGAAGATGATTGTGAGACTGATAGTTCAACCTCAGCTTCAGAGAGATCTAGCTTGGCTAGAGTTGGACAATCAGTTCCTTGATGAGGATACCTAGTTTTACCTCAGAGGTTCTACCTGGTCTGTTGGATGAGGTTCAACAGAAGCAGGAGACCTGCCGGGCCTTGACAAGGTTTAGAGAAAGGATGTCTCGTACTGAGGCACCATAGTTCTCCATGGGAGTAGATGGACTGATGAAGAGTCATGACCGCTTTTGTGTACGTGCTGATGCAGATGGACACAGAGAATATTACGGTATACCCATTGTACGCCTTATTCAGTACATTCAGGTACGAGTAAGATGTACCACGAGATGAGAAGATTATATTATATGAAGCCGATATAACCAGATTTGTGATATAGTGTGTGACATGTCAGCAGGTTCAGATAGAGTATTTCCGATCTAGAGATAAGCCCCACCCACTACCAGTGCAGTAGTAGAATTTGGGAGGACATCTCTATGGACTTTTTTATGGGATTGTGACCCAGTAGAAGATTTATGTTATTTGGATTATTGGTAACAAATTAATGAAACCGGCACGTTTCATTTCTATCAGAAGGACGTGGCTAGTGAATGAATTGGCAGAGGAGTACACTAGACAGATAGTGAGACTCCATGGTATACCGAGAACGATCATTTCTGATCGAGATGGATGTTTTTACTTTGAGATTTTAGTCAGCAGATTCAGACTGCTTTGGGGACGAGTTTGTACCTCATGACTACACTTCACCCCCTGACAGATGGTCAGTTAGAGATGATCATCTAGATCTTAAAGATCTATTATAAGTTGTAAGTCGAATGGGAAACGTGGATGGTTATATTACCTTCCATTAATGAGTTTATTATATAACAATGAAGGACGTGCATCTTTCTGGGATGGCCCTATGAGGCAATATATATAGACATAGATGTCGTATATCCTTATGCTAGAAGTGATCTAGCAGTAGTAGTAGAAATAACACATGACCAGACTCAGGATTTTATAGTTCAAGTAACGATGATTAAAGGAAGAGTGTTGGCTCTACATATTCGCCAGATTGTGTGTGTAGACAAGAGGTGTTAACCTCTAAAGTTCAAGTGAGAGTTCATGTCCGGCTGGAGGTATCTCAGCTGTGAGACGTTTGTTGTGTATTATGGAAAGGGGAACTGAGTTTCCAATATGTCGGTTACTTGAGATCTTGATCAGTTTTGTGAAGGCAACATGATGTTTAGCTTTCACTCTGAAGTTGGTGGATGTTCACCCAGTGTTCCTATGTCTCAACTGAGAAAGTATATATCAGGATGGAAACACTTTGTGAGTTATAATGATCTAGTGGTTAAGTTGAACCACATTGTTGTTGAGCATCTGATTACATTCTTGGAATAAGATATGAAACGCTTGCATTTGAAAGACATGCCCATATTGAGGATATGATGGTCGAGATGAAGACCTGAAGAGGCTATGTGAGAGACTGAGGATAGTGTCCTGAGGAACTATCCAGAGTATATGTTGGGACAGACCCATTTGTTGGAGCACGAGTAGATCTTAGTGCTATCTTGATGAATGTTGTGCTTATGTGCTTATATGCCTTCATGTGTTATTCCATGCTAGATGTGAGGTGATTTATAATCTTAGTAGATCTTGATGTGCTAGCGTGATGTATGTTATAGTTGGAGATGATTACTTCCTCCACGCTACCCGAGTATGATTATATTTATAGCTGGAGATGGTTCTTTCCTCCATGCTATTTGAGTGGGATTAGGATTCAGCTGGAGATGGTTCTTTCCTCCATGCTATTTGAGTGGGATTAGGATTCAGCTGGAGATGGTTCTTTCCTCCATGCTACCTTGATGGACATAGTTAAGTGGAGATGTGATTCCTCCATGCGATATATATGTTTATGGGTTGGCTAGAGACGTATTTCCTCTATGCATGTGACATGTTTTGGCTAGAGATGTGCTTCCTCTATGGCTTGTGATGTGGTATGGCGAGAGACGTGATTCCTCTACGCCTTTGGGTAGCGTTATGACCCTGTTTCCTGGAGTGATGATTCCTCCATGTTTATACTTGAGGTTATAGATTGTTATAGGTTGTGATCTTTTGAACGGAGATGTGATACCTCCGATAGAAAGAGTGAGAGTTATACCTTGGCGTATGGGTCCGAGAGGATTTGGGAATTGTTCAAGTTTCGGGACGAAACTTTTTTTTTAGGGGTGTGTGATGTAATAGCTAGAATTTCGAATTCTAATTAATGTTGATTAACTTAATCGTTGATAGTAATTAACATATAACTCGCGAAGACTTCGCAAGTGATGAGTAAGAGTCCCACCGTTATGTTCCTGACGTAATTTTGGACGTTTGGGGAAATTTTTACTTTTTCCCCCGGGTAATTATTTTTACCCTCCGGTGTTATTTGGAGCATTTGGGAGCTCCAATTAATAAAAATGCAGTTGAGAGAAATGATCAGGACATCGGATATGTCCTAGATATGAAATAACATGGAGAGGCAAAACGGCCAAAAGAGTCGCTATTTTGTTTCTTAACGGCTAAGAAAGACGGCTTAGAAATACACGTTTTCCGAGGCAGTTGTGGAATAATTATCCCTACAATATTCCAGATTTAATGTTTCAATCTCGAGAAGTTTGGAGAAAGAGGTTCGACCCGCCTTTGGATCGGTTAAAGGATAATTATCGACTTTACTAAAGGATAATTATCGTCTTCACTATAAATAGCGGAAAATCCTTTATTAATTCATTTCCTTTCACGTTTTCTCGTAAAAGCTCTGATTTCTCTCAACCTTCAAACTCAGATCTACTCTCCGTTTCTAATCCGATTTCAATTCCGTTTGAGTTTCTGGATTCCTCTCTTCATTCTCTTCATAACGGTACCGAGTTTCTACATTTCCGAGTATATGGAGGGCTGGTCGAGCATATATGTCACCAAGACGGTTCCGTCGCTCAGATTCCGATGAATTTGATGTTGTCCATGCGTAGCCTGCGTCGTTGTGATTCTGAATCTTCTTTCAGATCGTCAATCGGGTTAGTAACGAATAAGTTATGAATTTATTCGTTTTCCGTACTACGATTTGGCCTAAATTGACTTTAGGCTTGTCAAATAGGACAATTAGAAATTCCATTATGGTCGTTATATTATTCTAGTGATTATGGATAGTTTGTTTGATGAAATCTGATGACAGGTGGGTTTAGAAATTGCCTGCGGGCAAAACGTTATTCTGGCGAAATCTAATTAATTAATTAAAGGTTAATTAATTAAATTAGGATTTAAAATTGAGATTGAGGAATGTTGATTAGATACTACCTTGAGATTTGAAGAATTGTGAGCTATGTTGAGATATTGAGGTTTAGTTGGTTGTGAGGCTCATAGATTGAGTATGATCCTTATGGATCCCTTTGGGTCTAGGTGTGACCCCTTTGATGAATAGAGGTTGATATATCTCTTTACGCCTTGTTTATAGGCCGTGTTGTCCCTCCAGTGTAGAGGTGATCGTGGTTGAGTTTGTACGAGGTTGAGGTAAGTCCGTAGGACTTACTTAGCTACCATCCCTATATTGGGTGTTTGCATGAGTGGTGTATGCTTTATATGTTTGCTGTGATAGCATGCTGATGTGTTTATCTTTCATGATTGTGCTTGTGCTTATGCATTACCTCATATATGTATGGTTAGCTAACGGTTTCATACCGTGTTGTAGATGTTTACAGGTTAGGCACTGCTGAGTGACCTGGCAGGGTGACAGGCCGAGGACTCTCGTACATTAGGTGGTTGGTTTGGGGTTGTTGTGTTTCCCCTCCTGCGTGAGGATGATCTTTTGTACCTCCTATGTGAGGATGTCGTTTTATATACTCGGCTATGTTGTTGTTTACTTTGGGTCGTACAGTTTATACTGTTTTATGTATTTGTTTTATATCTGTCAGTGCCATGTTGTAAGGTCCAGTGAACTTGTTGTCAGGCTAGGGTCAGGATCCATTGTGAGATCCTAGCCCAATGTGACATCCCGATTCCCGCGGATTCGGGGTGTTACAATTAGCCTATGAACATTAACCAAAACAAAGTTGTATAAGTGACTACGAATCGTGTTCCCAGTGATAAATCATCATATCGAAGTATAAAACTCCAAGGCCAGAACAGATGGCAAGTAGACAACAGTGATCCGGAATAAATTAACAAATTGCAACAACTTTTCTCACCTTCATACACCACCAATTAAGGAGGAGGAGAGTATTAGAACTCAAACAAGAAAAAAAAAATTATGTTGATTTATCGATTGCAACTAACCTGGTGGCACCCGATTGACGATTGTAACCGGGAGGAGACTAGCAGAGACAACAAGTCAAACCTCGACTCGACGGTGGCGATGATGGTGGCTGAAACTCCAGAAAGAAATTGGGGACGATGATGGACTGGATGGAGACATGAGAGGCGCGCTAGTAGGGAATAGTGGGTATCGATTCTCAACAAGTTTTTTAGGTTAAAGTTCTAGTGAGGTAAAAGAAAAGTAGCGAGAGATTAACTTTTTTCCATGTATTTCTCGGCACTTTTTTTAAAAAATCCCTAGAGTGTTTAGAGGGTTCTAGTGAGGTGGAAAAAAAGTCCCGAGAGATTTATTTATTTTTTAAATAAATTAATTAATAACTCTTTTACGGGAGTTATAGTATTAAATCCTGAGAGTTTTAAATTTTTAAGGGAATTTTTTTAACACCCGAGATAATTGTCCTGAGAAACTTAAGATTTGTACTAGTGAAGACATTTGATGTTATAGTTACATTGTTGGTACTATATTTGAAAGTGATACTCATGTAGAGAAACTAATACATTAGATTCAACTAAAAGAGTCACGGAATAAATGATCTCATCAAAGTCAATAATCACAACACCTTATATTACAATTACAATGTAAAATTCATCATCACAACATTCATATACGTAAACAAAAACATTAAAATTGCAATATAGTCTTTCGTTCCCTTTCTCCAATTGCAATTGAACAATTATGGATTTTTTCGATTCAAGTTTCGAACACATTTGCTCCATCTCAACAACATTGTCCATGTTTGACTTTGTTAGTTCCATGTTACAATCTCTAATTGGTTCTTCTCCTTCATTAATTCTTGGATGATAACGGTTGATCTTGGAGTAAAACTTTCATCATCCCACTCAAAAATAGTTAAACTTGTTACTTGTTCCATATAAAGGACAATCAAAAAACCTTCTACCATAGTGATCTTTTGTACGTGCAGTAGCATATCTTGCTTGCAAACCATGTTCACAAACTCTACGTTGTGGGATGGAATATGTACAACTAAAACATGACATTTTGTTGCCCTAAACGGCAAAAAAAAAAAATTGTTCAAATTAGAATGGAAGAAACTATGTTCAAACATAATAGTGCATCATCAAATTAGAATAAAATAAACCATGTTCAAACATAAGAGTGCATCAACCCTTAACTAAAACATATGTGTTTGGAGCTTACCTTAACTAAAACAGAAAAGTGCATCATCAAACCTTAACTAAAACAAAATGAAGTGTAAAATAGACGAGTGAATCACTTAAAATTGGTAATCAAACCTTAACAAAATTCAACCACAATATCACGGAAGATGAAGTGTAAATTTCACATTATTCAATCGAAGAAACCTTTAACTAAATAAGAAGATTGGAACTATAACTAAAACAGATACGAAGAAACAAAAGTGCATTGATTATAATAGTAATCAAACAAACAAAGAACAGGTCAATCGAAGAAATGTTCAATAACAGGAACCTCACATTATTCAATCGAAGAAACCCATTTCAAAGGAAGAGAGTCAAACGAAGAAAAAATGTTCAATCACGGAAATCCTAATACGTAAGAATAAACCCTATTTCACTAGTAATTCGTAATAAAATTCCAAAAACCAGTTTGAATACTAACCTCAGTTGCAACAGGGTGAATATTTCAATTTGTAATTGAAAAGAAGAGGGAATGAAGAGGGACATCTCATGATTAACTTCAATATGAAAAGACATACATTAGTTTATTTAGGAATTGGTTGGTTCATTTTTTTATCTAAACCCGGTTCGGTTCACTATTAAATGTTAACCTAGTTCGGTCCATAATTCATATAAGATAATAATATAATAATCAAAAGTGGGACCCTTTAACAAGATATGAGACGAAATAGTTGTGGGGTGTAACTTTGTTGACGGGGGCGTTATAAAAGGTGGTTTCCGGTAATTTCAAATTTAATGGGTGATTAGTTCCAAATGGCCCTACTTAAGGGGTGATTTTCAATAATTTTTTTTAAGCATGTCATGCCTCAGTTATACCAATTCAATTGTGTATCAAGCTTGTTATCAAGAAATGTCACTGAAGGGATCATCAAACGAGATTTAGATAATTATTTTTCCCTCATTAAAAAAATAATTGACATTGGTTTGGTAGCCAAAAAAACCCTAAGTCGCCGCCGACTAATTAACCGCGACTCTAGTATCTCCTCTACTGTTATGGAATATTCTCCGGGTGATCATCAGGCTCTGTTGTTGATCCATCGAAGTCCATGAACATTGACTTTGCAACGGCAGACCCAACTCAACAAAACCTAGTTATAGAAAACACGAGCTCGGTTCCCCCTCTTGATATCGGACTCCCAGGAACATCCGCTCCCATAGGCGGTGGAAACCTCTACCTCCATGGAAGCGCATGATACCTCCAAAACTATGCCGGTCATGCAAGAACCTAAGGGAAATGCTTCATATCGGGATATGGTATCACAACATCAACTTGCTATCAACCCTAATCCCAACCCGGCTCCAACGGTGAACGCAACCCTTTTGGTGACCGCCTGGATCTTTACGACACGCATGATGATAAAGATCTCGTCGTTGATGATCCTCTTTTTTAGGTAACGGTATAATCATAGAAAAGTAAAATAACATAATCGGGCCCATTAAGACCCAATTATACTAAAAGAACAAAAAATATGAACATGCCCACCACCTATATTATATGACCCAAACTAACACACACGCAAAGTATTCTAGAGAGGCATGCAACCCTGTTAAAGATACCCTCTACCCTTAAACTTATGAAACCAAAAGTACATAAAAAACCGGCACAACTCATGGGCTCGTCCACCTTCGGCAAAGCCATCAATAAACAAAGATACCCACAAGTCAAAAAAGTGCCCAAACCTCGGGACAAAGTTCAGTCCACCTTCGGCAAAGCCATCAGTAGACTAGAACCACCCCTGATACACATGCACAATAAAAATACATAAAAATAAGGAGCGGAATACAACTCCGGTAAAGACCAACTACTAAGATGTAATCCTCACCTCTTTTCCCTACGATTAAGCTAACAGGGGCTGAGAAGAGAGAATTACTTCTTTTGTGGATCCGAACTATATGGCACTTAAGAGAAGGATTGATTAGAAATGGAATTTCAAGGGTTCTACGATAATGATTGATATTGGTAACGATCATTATGTCCTCCAGTTCATGAATGATGATGATTACAACTTCATTCTCACGCAAGGTCCTTGGCTCGTGGGGACAAGTATCTCATGATTAGGAGGTGGATACCAAATTTATCTCCTTTCCATTCCAAGGGGTCTCAGGTTCTCATTGTCTAGGTGCGCATCACGGGCCTTAGCCTCAAATACTTGCATGTGGGTATTCTCAAGCTCAATGACGATAAAATCGGGAAAGTAGTAAACATAGACAAAAGTACACAAGCAACAAATAGAGGCCATTTTGTCCGTATGTGGATTAAGATTGATCTCTCTAAACAACCCCGCTCAAAGTTCGGATTTCATGGTCACGTTTGGCCAAACCAATATGCGAGATTACGGATGTTGTGTTATTCATGAAGGAGGGTTGGAAATCCTAGTAACCAACGACAAGCCTCCACAATCAATCCTTCTTCTAGCTCAAGGTTTATGTTTTTTGGCCCCGTCGCCCATGTAACGACGCCTGATTGCTGATCACGTTTGGCCAAACCAATATGCGGGATTACGGATGATTGCTGATCTCCTAGGCTTCGGTTATTGTGCACCTCTGTAGCTTCTTCGGTTACTGATGATTTGAGGCGGATGAAAGCATGAATTATAGTCTATATTTTGGGGCCTGTTTAGACGTTTTATCTTCAATAATCTACATGTTTGAATGTATATTATGCGATTATATCGTCGTTTCATCTACCTTGGCGGGAATCGAGGTCTACACCAAGTTTCGTTGTAATCGTAGGTAAAATGACACGTTTTGCATCAAAATGGAGCTAAAGGAGCTAAGGAATCATTGGAGCTACATTCAGGAGTTTAAGGAAGAATCCAAGAAGCATGAAATTGAATTAGAGATTTACTTTGGACCAGATTTGAGAGATTTTACCTTCAGTTTAGAGTCACCTCGGTTGACCATAGAGTCACCTCGACCGAGGTGATCTAAGGAAGCGTCTCAACCGAGGTGAATATCCTGACGCGACGAGATATATTTTATTTGGTTGAGATCTTTTATTTTTGGAAAGGGAGATCTTATATTTTTGGGCTGGATTTTTGGAAGGAAGATAATATATTTTAGGGATCTATTTTTGAGATATGGATATATTTTATTAGGAAATTATCTTTTCAAGATATTTTATCTTTGGAAGATAGTTTTCCTATATAAAGGGCTGGATTTTCCACAAATTCGACGGCCCGCTACCATCACAACAGTTGGGGATTGAAGAAGTTGTAGTTAGGAAGAATTTTTGGAAGGTTGAAGGAAGATTGAAGGAAGTAAGTTCATAGCTTTTTATAGCTTTTGTGAAGGGTTTTGTAAGACTTTCTTAGATTCCCTTCTTGTTGATTTGTCCTGTTGGATTTGTTATCCAAGGAATGCTTATTTGTTTGATATTTGATTCAGTTATTGAAGCCTTGTTCTTAAGGTTTTTGTGTTCAAATATTCGTTCTCTTCCCATATATTTGATTATTGCTTTCATGATGATGAGTGACTAATTTCTTTGTGCGATTGTAGGGTGATTGGCTGAAGGTTGTGGGAAAAACAATGATAGAATAATCTTAAATTCCAGTAGGACCCTGAAAGCTCGAGTCTTTATCCTTAACCCTAGAGTACCTCGCTCAGTCGATGAACATCTCAGCCGGGGTGGAACTTGACTGACCGAGGTGACTTATCTGATCCGTAATTGAGAGTTAAGTGTTAGAGTCTGCCAAATCCTATTCTTATTACACCTTTCCTGGTTCAATGCAAGCTTAGGATGAGACTTACCCGGTAATTCCTTTGTTTGTTTACCCATGATCATAAGTATAGGTAATAAAGGTTTATCCTTTATTGGGGTTTGAGTGTGCCTTCATTCCATCTTTGTGAAGCCTGAGACTTACCCGGTAAAGGTTGATTCTATTCCCTTAGTTGGAGTGTTTGTTTGAGATTATAGTTCCTTTCTTTAGTGCCTTGAGACTTACCCGGTGATAGGTTCTTTGGCTTGGGATTGTGAGTAGTGAGACTTACCCGGTGATCTATTCCACTTTAGTAACACCTTCCCTTTGCAAAATCTCAACTTTGTCCGCTTATCTTGAGATCTTGAGTTGGAACCACAACTAGATGCTTTAATCCCTAGAATTTGCATATTTCCATTAATTGACCTTATTATCATCTTTGATTGCTTTAATTGCTTTTGTGGTTAGTTGTAATATTGACTACCTATATTGGTTTTGTTTCACCTAAGTCCTTGAGATTGACACCCCGGAATTCTTGCTTTTACTACGATTGACCCATACAATGCGGGTTCGCATCCTTGTTTTAAACATATATCTTGGGTTATAAATTTAAAGCTTGCACACACCATTTGGAGCGAACAAGTTTTTGGCGCCGTTGCCGGGGACTTGGTCTAGACCGAGCCAGTTGCGGTAATCTTTCGGGGCACTTGCCCCTGTTGCTACTAACCACTCTACTTGAGTGACTTTCGCAGGATTCTTTCTTGTAGGTTTATGCGAAGAACCCGCGCTAGGAAGGAAATTGTTCCTTAGATCCCGAACCAGAAAAGACATACAAAAGACGCTTGAAAGAAGCTAAGATGACCAATCAAGAGAATCGCGATCTTGAGGCCGAATTGAAGGAGGCATTGGAACAACTACGCCTCAGTAAAGAAGAACTGTGACTAGAAAAGGAAGAAACTCGCGCAAGGACGGAAGCGATCGAAGCAGATATGGCGACTTTACGAGACCAATATCTACCTCGACCAGATCCAGCTCCTCGATCGAGGCAGGACCCAGCTCTAGCTGCCCCGGCCGAGGTACTTCCACCTCGGATGCCAGTCCGAGAAGCTCTTTTTGTAGGTATTCCACAGACCCTAGGGCAGAGGATGGACCCTAACTAGCAACTGAGGTGTCCAGGAGTCAACCTAGGTGATCCAGCGGAGCATGACTATGAGCTTCGACCGCAAGTTCTTTCCATGATTCGCCAATGCAAGTTTGGAGGGCTAGAGAGGGAATCTCCGCATCAACATCTACAAAACTATGAGATATTGATGGAGACCTTGAGACCTTCAAGGCTGGAAAACAACAATTACAAGCTAAGGCCTTTCTACTTCTCTTTGAAAGATAGGGCGCTTACTTGGTACCAATCTCTCCCTCTATGAAAATCAACACTTGGGAGGAGATGACGACGGAGTTCTTGACTAAATTCTTTCCCCCCTCTAAGACCGCTGAAATGAGAGGGAAAATCAATGCATTCATCATGAAGGACAAGGAGAGTTTGTCCAAGTCATGGGAGAGATTCAAAGACATCCTTTTGGATTGCCCACATCATGGGATTCCAAAGATAGAGTTGTTGGAGATATACTTCAAGGGACTGAACGGAAACACCCAGTTCAACCTTCAACTACTATCCGCCGGCACGTTCATGGACATGCTGATTGACGAAGTTTGGGAGTTCATAGAGAAACAAGCTTTGCACATGGAGAAATACTCCCATCAAGGAGCTGAAAGTGGAGTTAAAAGAGTCAACTTCCAAGAAGCTCCATCAAACAATGATCAACTCACCTCTTTAAAGAATGATGTGAAGCAATTGAAAGACCTTTTGGTTGCTCAAACCAAGAAAGAAGAGGAAGGATATCAAAACTCAAGGAACAACAACGGTTACCGGAACAACAACAACGGTTCCTAGAACAATAACTACAACAACAATAGAGGATCCAACAGCAATAATTGGAGGCCAAACAATCAAAATTCGGGTAACTCTTACTCTAGCTCCAATTCGAACAACTCTTCTAATCCTTTCATCTCTTCTTCTCCTTCTTCTACTCCATTGAAAAGACAGGAGCCTGGATCAAGCTCGTCCCAGCCAGAAAAAGAAAGATGTAGTGCTGGAGGCTATCTTGATCAAGCTCAATGCTATGGAGACGTCCATGACTTCATTTTTGAAGGCACAAAAAGCCTTAGAGCAAAAATTCTTTAATAAGGCGAATGAAGCGCCAAGAGATCCAGGGAAGCTTCCAGCAAGGACGGAAAGCAACCCTAAAGGACATATCATGGCAATAACGACGAGAAGTGGACTGAAAACTGCAGATCCAGTGCCTCGGTCGATGCTAGTACAGACGAAGAACACCTCGGTCCAGGTACAGTCGAAGAACACTTCGGCCGAGGTGCCAACCGAGGTTGAGCCTCAGAGAGCGTCGGACAAAACTGAAGTTTATGTCCCACCTCCTGCATATAAACCACCACTTCCATTCCCCCGGTCAAGGGCTAGAGCACATCTAGACAAGCACTTTGGTAAGTTCCTTGACTTAATGAATAAACTACATATTAACATCCCTTTCCTTGATGCTATTCTAGGGATGCCCACCTATGGGCAGTTCTTAAAAGAATTCTATCAAGGAAGAGGAAGTTGGAAGACTTTGGTGAAGTAAGGATGACATCTAAATCCTCGGAGCTCATTCAAATCATGAAGGAGAAGATGCCACCTAAGTTGAGAGATCCCGACTCATTTTGCATTTCCATTCAAGTTGGGGATGTCACTTGTGAGGCATTGTGTGATCTAGGAGCCAGCGTGAGTATCATCCTGTTGGAGCTATGTGTGAGGATCGGACTTGGAGAGCCCAAGCCGGTGAAGATACGGTTGTACATGGAGGACCGCCCCATTACCCACCCCGTGGGCATTTTGGAAGATGTTCCGATTAAGTTAGGTAACTCTTATTTACCTGTAGACTTTGTTGTGCTTGACATTCCCGCAGATTATCCCGTTCCTATCATTCTCGGGAGACCATTTCTAGCAACTTCGGGTTGCAATGTGGATTGTAAGAACGCCAAGTTGCAATTCAACATTGGCGGTGATCAAGTTGAGTTTGCATTGCTTGTGGCAATGAAAGGAGAGCCGCTGGGAGATGATATCTTCAACATCTATGATGAAGAAGAACCAAGAGAATTGGTGAGCTCTATCCTTATTAATGATCCACTTGAGAGAGTTATTAGTTTTAGCTTAATGGAGGAAGGTATAGATGTTTCTTGTGACGTAGATATACGGAGCTTAAAAGCACTGGAAGAAGATCCAGGAGCTAAAATTGAAAAACTAATCCAGGAGAAGAGAATCTCCAGTTTTGGTCCCAGTTGCAGTACCTCGACCGAGGCACCTTCTGGACCAAGCGAGGTGTTCTTGGCTGAAGAACATCTCGCTCACCCTCTCAGGACCTCGACCGAGGTCGAAAGCGAGATGATGTCAAGTGAGACTTCTGAAAGTCCAGTTCTTCGATCTAAGTCTACTCCACTGGAAGGAGGAAGCAAGGATCCCCCCCAGAAAGCACCCCTAGTTGTGGAGCTTAAACAACTCCCGAGTCACTTGAGGTATGTTTTTCTTGGACCGGATTCTACTTATCCCGTCATCGTTAGTGTTTCCCTCTCTGAATCTGAATTATCTAAACTAATACATGTCTTGAGGAAGCATCGAAAGGCTTTGGGTTATACTATTGATGATCTTATTGGCATTAAGCCTTCTTTCTGCATGCATAGAATACTAATGGAGGATGATCATAAGACTTCACGGGAACCTCAAAGACGGTTAAATCCGATCATGAAAGAGGTCGTGAAGAAAGAAATTCTTAAGTTGTTGGATGCAGGTATCATATTTCCTATCTCGGACAGCAAGTGGGTGAGCCCAGTGCACGTAGTTCTGAAGAAAGGAGGGATGACCGTTATGACAAATAAGAATAGCGAGTTAATCCCAACTAGGACCGTCACGGGCTGGAGGGTGTGCATCGATTACAAGAAGCTGAACATGGCCACTCGGAAGGACCATTTTCCACTTCCTTTCATTGATCAAATGCTCGAACGGTTAGCCCAGTATTCACATTTTTGCTACTTAGATGGTTATAGTGGCTTCTTTCAGATTCCTATCCATCCGGATGATCAAGAGAAGACCACTTTCACTTGTCCATGGGGGACATTCGCTTATAGGAGGATGCCATTTGGATTGTGTAATACACCCGCTACCTTCCAGCAATGCATAATGGCCATCTTTTCCGAGTATATAGAGGAGATCATGGAGGTATTGAGGTCGATCGAGAGAAGACCACTTTCACTAATCTCGTCTTGAATTGGGAGAAGTGTCACTTTATGGTTAATGAAGGCATCATGCTAGGACACCTCGTTTCCAGTCGAGGCATTGAGGTCGATCGAGTTAAGATTGAGACTATTGAGAAACTTCCTCCCCCTTGTTCTGTTAAGGGTGTGCGGAGTTTTTTCGGGCATGCAGGTTTCTACAGGAGGTGTAACACCCCAAATTCTCGGAATTCGGGGAGCTACTGGTTAGGACCTCACAATGGGTCCCGACCTTGGTTTAACAACAACTTTACTGGGATCTTACAACAAGGCACAAATGTATTTAAAACAATTTCCAAAACATAATATTTTTAATGGTATGAAAGTACACATGTGACAGCCTTACAAACATATATAAATATACATAACATGCATGACGTATGGAAGACTCCCCCGTCCCCATCTAATGAGTACGTGGACCCGGCTGACCACCCGTTCCGGATCTCTCTGCAACTGTCTATCTCTACAGATCTACAACACAGATAAACCGTTAGCTAACAATCCAAATATAAGCAGAATAAAGATAGCACAAACACAAACAAGGTAACATAAACAATCATCATGCTGGCACACAAACCGGTTATTACCTAGTAGTTAAGTGATTCACCTTATTCCATTTTACAGTTGTGGCACGAGAATCTTAAGAGTTCTCGCCTCCGTTCCTTATCCAACTGGGTGTAGGTCTAGCTTACCTCCGCCGGTAGCATCACTACAAACCGAGTGTGGACTAGTCCCTAAAGAAACCCCCAGCGCCCTCAAGCTAACTGAGCAGAATGCCACCGCCCGTTACTCTTAGGCCAAGGTATAGGTCGGTATATAACTATTACTAAAATATAACTATAAGCATCTCATTCACACACCACTACCATTATTCATACTCATATCTAGAAGTCAGCTAAGTAAGCCAAAGGACTTACCTGAATTCAAACATAATCTCGTTATCTCGACTCGGTCTGTAACCGCAGGAACTCAACCGCCTGTTATAAAAGGCAAGTGGATCAATAATATATTCCACTTAATTAGAAGTCTCTAACTTCTAAGATATTTAACTCTATCATCAGCTAAATTACCAAAATACCCTTATACGGATAAATGACTGTTTTACCCCTAGTCCCGAAACTTTATAAAATTCCATAACAAAGTTTCAAACTATTCTTTGGAACTCAAAACCACACTCAAACTCTCAAAGGAAAGTTTGCTAAAGATTTAGAAGAGTTAACTACATTCTTGACTTTCATAAAATGTCGTCAAGGTCCGACTTTGGCTTAAGATATGAGAACCGAATAAAAATATAAAAAGTCTAACAAAAATCTCTAAGTCTTGTATGCTATGCACTCTATCCATAGTATCCAGAATTTTCCAAAAATACATAATAATCACTTCTACACAAATTCTCAAAGTCGGTTCCCAAAACCAGAAATTTATACTTAGCCAATTTCTGAGTTCTTTCTCAACAGTTCGACTAGCCTACTTTGAGCTCCTATGGATCTATATCCGACCGTTGGATCGGTCTCAAATTTTGATATGTTGAACTATATATGACACTCTATAACATACTAAAAACTGAACGGTGGATTATGTTTCTAAGGTATCCAAACCTAAGCTCAAACATGACTGCACAACCCAAAAAATTCCAGCACTTAACAATTTCAGCAACATCCAGAAACTGTTTCAGGTCTCAACTTAAAAAATTCATAACTCCTAAACCACTAGCTGGATTCATCCCAAATTTTAATATGTTCCACCACAATATGTCAACTATATCATATCCAAAAATCAAGTCCAAAAGAGCTCAAAAGAATAATCAAAACTATCTCACAAAACAGCATCACATGCTGTTTTTCTCAACATTCAGCACATATATAAAAACTGCATGAGGAGTCAACTTTGAGACACCATAACTATCAAACTGTAACATGGATTCCTCTAAAATTTTAGTATTATTCCCTATGCAATACGGAATACAACATATCCTAAAATCAGCAATAAAGGAGGTGTGTAACATACCCAAATCTGGACTCGAACATGCCTGCTTGTCACTTCATGAAAACTCCGAAAACAACATGAATCTCTACTGCTCCTCTATGGCTGTTCTGGGTAGATTTAGGAGACATAAAAGGCACTCATTATGTATGAATTTCATGGCTGGAAGTGTAAGGAAGAGAAGGGTATCAGCCTTACCCCGTTCCTAGACTCGAGGGGGAGGGAGGAAATGGCATTAGTCTGTTGTGGATCCCACTGTTGCACAGAAGACAAGGGATTGTGTGACTGCAGAGAAGTTGAGAGCTCTAGAGATGGCGGTGGTTCTCCGACTAGATGCAGATGAAGTTCGTCTGGGTACAGAGAAGGGGGTGAGGCGGTCTATGCGGCCTGGTCGTTCACGACCCGATCCTGGGCGAGAAGACACACTGCTGATGCTTCTCATGTGTAGCAGGAGTCGACTGGGATGGCTGGAGCGTTGAAGTCGACTGGGATGGCTAGACGAGAAGACGCACTGCTGGTTCTTAGAGTCGACGGTGCAAGGATTGGGAAGCTCGCCGTTGGTGTTGGTGCCCTACTCCTGGGTCGTCGTTGCTGCACAAAAGGGGACGGTCTTGTTGATGAGATCGTCGCTGCTGCCCAGGAACGATCAATCGAAGGTGGCGATCTACGGCAGAAGGCGAACGTCGGAGACGGAATGAAACTGGACGTGAAGGCTGGGCGAGATACACGCGATCTGGCGTTGCTATGGAAGGAAGGTCTTCAATGTTCTGCACGCTATCCGGCGGTTACGTAGAGATAGGAGAGAGAGAAGGGGAGCAGCTGCTGCGTGGGCTGAAGAGACTAAGGGCTTGTCATTCTTCTCTGCTTGTTGGGCTGAACACATAATGGGCTAGCACACCAACCACACTTCGCTGGCTGGAGCAAGACAGCGTTGGGCTGGCGTCTGGTGTCTCCTGGGCTACTCAGATCCGTGTAGAGCAGAATAAGAGACAAAGGCTGGACATAAATCCAACAAGGTACATGGGCTGAGGCAAGGTAAGGAATGAAGTGGGCTGAACTTGTAAAAAAACAAAGGTGGGCTGAGTTGTCAAAACTCGTCATGGCTTTGTCAAGCCCATGCATGGCCTTGTCACGAGTTTGTCATGGTCTCGTCTTGATCTCGTCACTAGGACGTCATGACCTTGTCAAAGACAAGTCATGTTCTAAACTAGGGTTTGATGGATTAGGGTTGCTATAAAAATCTTATCATTTTATGTGAAGTGAGATTACATAAAATGATAAAATTTGAGATATTGTGTCCGACTAGGTAGACATATAAGGATCAACGGATCGAAATCCGGTTTGCTACGGAATTAATCGGAATAAAAATATCCGGATATTACATCAGTACCCCCTTAAAATAAGTTTCGTCCCGAAACTTAAAATACGTCAGTCATAAGGTCAGCCCTCAAGGTACAAATCTAGTGTATCTACTTGTTACCGCCCAAGAGTCATCGTTTCCACATATAAGTATCCCGCATATCAAGGTCACCAATAACACACATTTCGACTAAGCACTCGAGCATGAAAATAAACATGTATTCAGACAATATAACACGGATATAGGACCAAGCCCTAACTCGTCGCTCCCTAGATTACACTATCTCCACAAAGGTCTCTGAAAGGTTATGTCTCATACTACCCATAGTATCCAAGGTGGCCTCGTCGGCTTTATATAAAACCACTAACTCTGAAATCTTTTCATGTACAGACCTCACCAGTGCCTACTACTACGTTCTAGTGTGGTAACTAGATATCTCACCGGTATCATCCGGCTTCATTGCCCGATTCTCTAAGCCGATGTCCTAACTTTTGTCTGGTAAGTATACCTCTAACTAAATCCGTAGAAACTAGGGTTACACTCTCCAATAGGGTGAGGATTACTAGTCCATCAATCACTTATAAACCACTTTACAGCCTCAAGTGGTCACATTTTGCAACTCACCTCCAGGTCTTTTGATGACCGTACAGAAAAATAACCTAGTCAACTTTCTTCCCTTCGTTATGTTTACTTGACTACACACTCCGGCCAAAGGTCTTGGACCTCCGCCAGCACTCCACCAAGTGCCTAATGCTCTTTGTATCACGACTCATTTGTCTTTTAATATGACTCAGTCATCTTATTCCTCAAGTAAGGAATCATCCCGTTACCCTTTTCCGGTCTAGTAGTGGAGACACAATCTAGTGGTCATCATCTGTATTCACTTGGCATTATTATAATATTTATGGATATCTAATATATTGTTAGCTCAACCTTAGGCTTCTCACGTATTTTTCAAGGTCTTGAGTGACATACGATATGTCCGGAATGACGGTATTGGATACAAGGTGATCTCACATCACCGTCATTTGCTCACACTACTCAATAGTTGTTTTCATTGCATTGTGTCCTATAATATCCCTCTTACTCAAAACGCAACTCGACTCCATTCCGAGATAAAAATTCTTCTTATACTCCACTCTTGAGATTATGTTTTCTATATGTACGAGTTTGGTCTGTAATTACACTCCCGTAGCTTCCTTTTCTTATCTGTCTTTCGATTCAACTTGATAGTTACTCACCTTGAGCTTGTTAGTGCAGGCCCTACACAACACCTTTATTACTTCGTTACTTCCTTTCTCATTTCATCAAGAAACTCATTCTAAAATACCATGCTAGGTATTAAATTCCAAATTTACTGGTCTGCCAATAAGTGACTAGGTCGGCATGCTTCACTTGGGTTTATAATGGGGTACCACTCTCTTTCTATACTTCTACGTGCACATACTTTCTCATCTATCTAGTTGGTGATACAGTTCCTCTACAAAATTTCTTGTCACTCCATGTAGCCTATTTCACGTTCCTTACAAACGAAATGCATTTCGCCAATTATCATCGTCTTAAACTTGACACATCATTTTCTGTATTCTCGATTTTCTGGTTCCGTGGGTTAGGACCCATCACGCTTTCGCTGCGCTACTTTGATAATTATGTTGTCACCCTCTAATCGTAAGGACATTTCCCGTGAGTCCAAAATGATGGACTCCAAAACTCTCCCTCTCAATTACACCATAAGTCCTATCCGGATGAAATACCAAGTACCTTCATTACTTGCCTTGAGGAACTAAAATAACGGTTGGAAGACGACCTCTCCCTTTTACTTTTGGAATTCTTCTAACCCGGATCCAAACACTCTGACTCAACCGGAGTTTGATCTTAACCAGCCAGTAAGAAATCTCTAACACAATTCTCTTCATACCTTTAATTAATCAAAGAAGGTTGTCATTACCTACATGAGGAAATCCTTTAAGGCGTCGGTAAAACTAATTCATAAATCCATAGTCATAAATATATTTTCTTAATGGAACATAACTCTTCAATACCAAAAGAAAAACTTGCACATCCTTCGTTGACGTCAATCATTCTATAGTTGACTTATTTTAATATTCTGAGCTCCCTCTTCTCATGCTCTACTGGCATAAAATTTGGTAAGCATCAACTACTCGGTTAATCCTTTCCCTTTCGTTAGTTCGTTCTATCCTTCCCACTTCTATTTCCTTAGGCCAACTCTCTTTATCAAGTCCCCTATGTCATTCTCACACGTTCCTTCATTAGCGTTATTTATAAAATTTCTCCGTCGAACTCTATTGACTCTGCTACCGGCCTCCTACTCCTTTTTATACTAGCATCTTGATTCCTCACCCCTTCTTATCTCTCTGACGAGGTCAAAACTTCTCTATACTTGTGGGGTTCTATCTTCTTTCTTACACTCAACTGTAGGTCTTCTTTCCGTGCATCTCCTTTCCGCAGATATCGTAGGAGAAACATCATCCTTCCTTGTATGAAATGATACGCGCACTCTGTCTTGGCTGACATAGAACCTTATCAAAAGTGTATACTTCTTACTCCTCTAGTTCTCCTTTAAAACTCCGTATATACTAGTTGTGATATGTACTTTTTTCCTAGCCAGTAGGTAGTAAATCACTCACACAATTTCCTTGGTCTCAAATGACATAAGGGGGTTATTCCTGGCCGTCTCGTCTTTCTTCTCAAGTTCTTAATTAGGGTTCTTGGCTCGAACTCACTCCAGGTTATTATTAAGGGTACTAGCACGCGTATCAATTTAGCTTCGCATCTGTCGTCGTTGATCTCTTGGAGGGTCCTCCAAATATCTATAAAATTCTTTCATAAGTCTATGGCTATCCTCCTTATCTGCTAACCAGTTAACACTAGTTGACCCGCACGTGTTATGTCTCAGTTATTACCAACTAGTCGGTAGTTGACCTTCAATAAGACCACGGACTTATTGTTCTTCTATCTCTTTCGAAGTGTGAGTCCGGTCATAGCCTTCATCTGTCGTGAATGAGTTTATCAAGTCTTCATGAATCTTCTTACGTTGCCCATTGTTTGATTGCAGTTCTCCGATATGACCGTCAATGTTGGTAACTTAACTTTTAGGTGAATGATAAGTTATTGGGGACTCTCTCTAGTCCAACAAAATTACTTTCCCACATTATTCCCCTTGATTGGTGTGTTTTGACCCTGCTACTTTTATAGACATTCGTTGTCTCAGTTTTAGACTTCTAGTTTCTTTGATACTTATGTCGGAGTTTCATTCAAAATTCTCGTATCCTTGAAGGATTCCACATGCTTCCATGGTTACAGAATTTATTTCTCGTTATTAGACTCACTCTCTATCTTTGTACCTTTTAATTTCTCACAACCGGGTCAACACTCTATCTTCTTTGTACTCTCATGCCCATGCTTGCTTATGGCGGCGTCCGCCTTGATTGTAACGTCCTTTACTCTGCAATTCTTGTGGTACTCCGTTATATATGATTCTTGTTTTTCCATTATTATCTCCATTCTACACTCTTGTCGTCTCTTGCATAGTTCTTCTAATTCATCTCTCGGCTTCATACGACAAAGTCCCTTGCACGACTTCCAATTCCTTCTATGTGAGCTGACTCGGGATTTTCTTTCTCATCGGATTGTACTTGTGGTGAAAATTATCTCAACATCTTTACTTCCTTGCCCACCCGTTCACCGGATGATTTATAGGGTCGCCAGGATGCCCACCAGAGTATAATACTCAATCCTAGGTTTGAATCCATTGTCTCGTGTTGAAAATTCTTCAAGTCCGCTATGGATTTATCATGAGGCGATAATCGCTTCATGATATCACAACTAAAAGATCTAAAATATCCTTTAGGATACTAACATGCTACACATATACATATGTATAATCATACGTTAAAACATATAACTATAAGTGTATATACTAACTCACCTAACATTCCAAGTTACAGAGATCCACGGTGAACGATGGTGGCCCGACGTACTACTAACCCAACAACCCGACTATGCACGTATGTAAAAACAGAAATCCGTTTGAAAATCTTAGACACTTTTCGGGTTCTAGTTATTTTATACATTCGGTCTTTCAGAAGATTTCAAGTGCCATTGTTGCCAACCCAGAGCTCTGATACCATGTTGTAACACCCCAAATTCTCGGAACTCGGGGAGCTACTGGTTAGGACCTCACAATGGGTCCCGACCTTGGTTTAACAACAACTTTACTGGGATCTTACAACAAGGCACAAATGTATTTAAAACAATTTCCAAAACATAATATTTTTAATGGTATGAAAGTACACATGTGACAGCCTTACAAACATATATAAAGATACATAACATGCATGACGTATGGAAGACTCCCCCGTCCCCATCTAATGAGTACGTGGACCCGGCTGACCACCCGTTCCGGATCTCTCTGCAACTGTCTATCTCTACAGATCTACAACACAGATAAACCGTTAGCTAACAATCCAAATATAAGCAGAATAAAGATAGCACAAACACAAATAAGGTAACATAAACAATCATCATGCTGGCACACAAACCGGTTATTACCTAGTAGTTAAGTGATTCACCTTATTCCATTTTACAGTTGTGGCACGAGAATCTTAAGAGTTCTCGCCTCCGTTCCTTATCCAACTGGGTGTAGGTCTAGCTTACCTCCGCCGGTAGCATCACTACAAACCGAGTGTGGACTAGTCCCTAAAGAAACCCCCAGCGCCCTCAAGCTAACTGAGCAAAATGCCACCGCCCGTTACTCTTAGGCCAAGGTATAGGTCGGTATATAACTATTACTAAAATATAACTATAAGCATCTCATTCACACACCACTACCATTATTCATACTCATATCTAGAAGTCAGCTAAGTAAGCCCAAAGGACTTACCTGAATTCAAACATAATCTCGTTATCTCGACTCGGTCTGTAACCGCAGGAACTCAACCGCCTGTTATAAAAGGCAAGTGGATCAATAATATATTCCACTTAATTAGAAGTCTCTGACTTCTAAGATATTTAACTCTATCATCAGCTAAATTACCAAAATACCCTTATACGGATAAATGACTGTTTTACCCCTGGTCCCGAAACTTTATAAAATTCCATAACAAAGTTCCAAACTATTCTTTGGAACTCAAAACAACACTCAAACTCTCAAAGGAAAGTTTGCTAAAGATTTAGAAGAGTTAACTACATTCTTGACTTTCATAAAAAGTCGTCAAGGTCCGACTTTGGCTTAAGATATGAGAACCGAATAAAAATATAAAAAGTCTAACAAAAATCTCTAAGTCTTGTATGCTATGCACTCTATCCATAGTATCCAGAATTTCCCAAAAATACATAATAATCACTTCTACACAAATTCTCAAAGTCGGTTCCCAAAACCAGAAATTTATACTTAGCCAATTTCTGAGTTCTTTCTCAACAGCTCGACTAGCCTACTTTGAGCTCCTATGGATCTAGATCCGACCGTTGGATCGGTCTCAACTTTTGATATGTTGAACTATATATGACACTCTATAACATACCAAAAACTGAACGGTGGATTATGTTTTTAAGGTATCCAAACCTAAGCTCAAACATGACTGCACAACCCAGAAAATTCCAGCACTTAACAATTTCAGCAACATCCAGAAACTGTTTAAGGTCTCAACTTCAAAAATTCATAACTCCTAAACCACTAGCTGGATTCATCCCAAATTTTAATATGTTCCACCACAATATGCCAACTATATCATATCTAAAAATCAAGTCCAAAAGAGCTCAAAAGCATAATCAAAACTATCTCACAAAACAGCATCACATGCTGTTTTTCTCAACATTCAGCACATATATAAAAACTGCATGAGGAGTCAACTTTGAGACACCATAGCTATCAAACTGTAACATGGATTCCTCTAAAATTTTAGTATGATTCCCTATGCAATACGGACTACAACATATCCTAAAATCAGCAATAAAGGAGGTGTGTAACATACCCAAATCTGGACTCGAACATGCCTGCTTGTCACTTTATGAAAACTCCGAAAACAACATGAATCTCTACTGCTCCTCTATGGCTGTTCTGGGTAGATTTAGGAGACATAAAAGGCACTCATTATGTATGAATTTCATGGCTGGAAGTGTAAGGAAGAGAAGGGTATCAGCCTTACCCGGTTCCTAGACTCGAGGGGGAGGGAGGAGATGGCATTAGTCTGTTGTGGATCCCACTGTTGCACAGAAGACAAGGGATTGTGTGACTGCAGAGAAGTTGAGAGCTCTAGAGATGGCTGTGGTTCTCCGACTAGATGCAGATGAAGTTCGTCTGGGTACAGAGAAGGGGGTGAGGCGGTCTATGCGGCCTGGTCGTTCACGACCCGATCCTGGGCGAGAAGACACACTGCTGATGCTTCTCATGTGTAGCAGGAGTCGACTGGGATGGCTGGAGCGTTGAAGTCGACTGGGATGGCTAGACGAGAAGACGCACTGCTGGTTCTTAGAGTCGACGGTGCAAGGATTGGGAAGCTCACCGTTGGTGTTGGTGCCCTACTCCTGGGTCGTCGTTGCTGCACAAAAGGGGACGGTCTTGTTGATGAGATCGTCGCTGCTGCCCAGGAACGATCAATCGAAGGTGGCGATCTACGGCAGAAGGCGAACGTCGGAGACGGAATGAAACTGGACGTGAAGGCTGGGCGAGATACACGCGATCTGGCGTTGCTATGGAAGGAAGGTCTTCAATGTTCTGCACGCTATCCGGCGGTTACGTAGAGATAGGAGAGAGAGAAGGGTAGCAGCTGCTTCGTGGGCTGAAGAGACTAAGGGCTTGTCATTCTTCTCTGCTTGTTGGGCTGAACACATAATGGGCTAGCACACCAACCACACTTCGCTGGCTGGAGCAAGACAGCGTTGGGCTGGCGTCTGGTGTCTCCTGGGCTACTCAGATCCGTGTAGAGCAGAATAAGAGACAAAGGCTGGACATAAATCCAACAAGGTACATGGGCTGAGGCAAGGTAAGGAATGAAGTGGGCTGAACTTGTAAAAAAACAAAGGTGGGCTGAGTTGTCAAAACTCGTCATGGCTTTGTCAAGCCCATGCATGGCCTTGTCACGAGTTTGTCATGGTCTCGTCTTGATCTCGTCACTAGGACGTCATGACCTTGTCAAAGACGAGTCATGTTCTAAACTAGGGTTTGATGGATTAGGGTTGCTATAAAAATCTTATCATTTTATGTGAAGTGAGATTACATAAAATGATAAAATTTGAGATATTGTGTCCGACTAGGTAGACATATAAGGATCAACGGATCGAAATCCGGTTTGCTACGGAATTAATCGGAATAAAAATATCCGGATATTACAGGAGGTTCATCAAGGATTTCTCGAAGATCTCCAAACCACTAACTAAACTCTTGAATAAAGATATTGTTTTTGAGTTTTCGCAGGAGTGTCTCGATGCATTCTATAGGATTAAGGAGGCATTGATCTCCGCTCCCATTATCCAACCTCCGGACTGGACCTTGCCCTTTGAGATCATGTGCGATGCGAGTGTTGTGGCGGTAGGAGCGGTGCTTGGACAAAAGAAGGATGGCCGGACCACCGCCATTTACTATGCTAGCAAAACGCTAGACGAAGCCTAGCGTAACTACGCCACCACCGAAAAGGAACTATTGGCGGTTGTATATGCTTTTGAGAAATTTCGTTCTTACTTAGTAGGGGCAAAAGTTATTGTTTACACTGACCATGCAGCTATTCATTACTGGCTTGCTAAGAAGGATGCCAAGCCACGTCTTATTCGATGGATTCTCTTGCTTCAAGAGTTTGACCTAGAGATCCACGATAAGAAAGGATCCGAAAATTCTGTTGCGGATCACCTCAGCCGGCTACCTCCCTCTTCACGCGAGAAGGACGAACCACCCATTGACGATTCATTCCCCGATGAGCACTTGCACTTGCTGGAACGTTTGATAGACTTCCTTATCTCACCCCATGATGAAGGTGAAGTATGGGGTGAGGAAACCTTCTAGCATGTTTAGAAACACCGTACGGTCCAACTAGCGACCTTAAATCAAGCGCTTCTTGGGAGACAACCCAAGGTATTGCTTTCTTTTCGGTTTTTCTAGTCTAGCTTTAAATAGTTTGCTTTTGCTTTGCTTTGCTTTGTTTTTGGCGTCCTAGACAGACAACATGTAATCTCTAAGGAAGGAATACAACCCAGGAGCAACACTGGAAGGACAGAAGTTCGAGAAATCGAGAAGACGGAGTTTGACTGAGACACATCTCGGTTGCTGTCACAGCACCTCGACCGAGATGATTCTTGAGCAACCGAGGCGACTAGGGTTTATGACGATCCACCTCGGTCCGTATCACCTTGGTCCAGTCGGGACCACCTCGACCGAGGTGACAGCAGTTTCAGAAAAGGGTATAAAAGGGGGTTCGAATTCTCTCTTCCCTCTCTCACCTTCTCGACCGCGGCGCACAGATTCACCTCACTCCCTGATTCTCGATCGTTTTCGACGATTCTTGCTCCCAATCTGCAAGGAAAGAGTAGAGGATCAGTTTGCAAGGGACAATCTGCAACAAAATCCCTCCTAATCGACCGAATCTGTGGTAACAAAACTGAAACCCTAACTTCTCGTCTTTTCCTGATTTCGGAAGAAATTGGCTTTGGTTGCCAATCATTCTTGTTGAAAAAGGCTTTAAGTACCCCATAGGAACAATTGGTAGTGATATTGAGGGAAAATAATTGCATTTCTGAGAGTTGGAATCGAACAACCTTCTACCTCGATCCAGTCGACCTGCATCTCGACCGAGGTGTTCTTGAGGATTGTCAGGGCAACCGAGGTGGTCTGACAGTGAGAGAAAATGAGTTCCAGATCTGATAGGCAGATTGTTCTGAGGGATGGTTCCTCCCCTTCTCCTTCTTCTTCTTCTCGACGTTCCATACCGGTGATCCATGAGCGTCACCGGGTAGATTATGACCGCAATGCTGCGCGCCCAGTGATTACGCCGCGGTTTCTAGATGTTGCTTCGTTTGATTGCCTCTACGTGGATGATGATTTGAGGCGGATGATTTCTATGGTAGGGCTGGAGCAGTTTATGGAGATTAGAGCTCCAGCCTACCTCGAGCCCACATTGGAGTTTGTGAGCTCCGTGACTTACTTGCCTACAGAGCAGGCCATCAAGTACCGGTTGCTGAACCGGAACTACATTGTCCCGATGGATCAGTGGCGAGAGATCTTCGGCTTCCCGACCCCCACAGTTTCTGATTTTCCTTCTCGAGCCGTGACTCGTGAGTTCTGGGGACAGATAACTCACGTAGTTGAGCATGCTGACAGGTGGAGACCTGGAGATTCCAGGGAGAGGATCATCTTCCACCTTGCCTTCAGACTTGCTCACCGTATTTTTAGCGAGACAATTCTGGCGCGTACTGAGACGCCCCAGAAGATCAAACAGGGTGAGCTTCTGAGTCTATATTGTATGGTTACCGGAGGAGTTCCCGACTTCGGAGTGATGCTGGCAGAGGATCTTCACAAGATCAAGACGAAGGGGAAGGGAGATAATTGTTGTGGCGGCTTAGTGACTCATCTTGCTACCGTGATGGACCTTGATTTGAGCGCTTGTACTATGGTGGCGGCTGCCAAGCCGCTTGGTCTGCAGGAGATGATCACGAAGATGATTCTGGTTCCTCGTGGACTTACTACGCCATATGTGGCGATGCTTGGGAGCAGACTGCCCCTCAAGGTATTAGATGGTCATCTCAGTTCTCAGTGTTTGACGCTCAATACTGGTCCACTGCGTGGATTCCTCTTATTAAGGACGCTAGAGACGCAACAGCAACAACCCAGGAGCAAGATGAGGAGGAGGCTGATGAGTTAGATGATGGCAGTGCCGCCATGGAGACAGGGACAGATACAACTGCTCCCAGTATACCAGTCGTCGATCTAGACGACGAGGAGACAGAGGATGAGCCATCTGCAGCACCAACACGTCCTGCCAGGCCTAGAGTTCGGAAGGTAGAGGGATGCCGTAGCTCACCGCCGGATTGACGATCTGACGGATCAGATGATTGACTTCTACGCCGCCTTATCCCTAGAGATGATGGAGATACGGGAGAGCCAGCACTACCAGCGCAGGATGACTGAGATTCAGTTTCAGCAGGTCATGGGCTACCCGTTTGACCCATCCCAGTACCCGTACGTGCCACCACCACCACCACCGGATTGGGATTAGAGCTTGCATGATTTCTTTCTTTACTTATTATGCAGCTCAGCTTATGTCTGGTGAGTATCCTGTTTCTTTAGACTTATTTGACCCCATGGGACAATGTGTCCCAAGTATGGGGTATGCGGATATGTATTTGACATTTGATGTATGACTTGATTCGGATATTTATGATTTTCTTATGGTCTATGTGTTTATCTGAGACTACATGCATGCATACAAGTTATTTGATTGAGAAAAACGTCAAAAACTGGTTTAAGAAAAAAAATTTATGACCTCGACCGAAGTGACTTTGACCAATCGAGGTGCAATACCTCGGTTGACTTAGAACATCTCGACTGAGGTGGTTTAACTGAAACAGGTTTCAAAACGATTTTGTGCTTCTTATCTGGATATGACCTCAGTGAAGATTTTGTTTCACTACTAGAAATGCGCGTTATATGCGACGCTTTTCTTTCGACACCAAGTCAATGTGTCGCAAAAAATTTAAATTTGCAAAACCCTCGCTAAATTGCGACACCTTAAGATGTCACTATTTTCCGATATACATAGGTGTCGCAAATGGCACAAATAAAGACGACTTGGAGTGTCATTTTTTTTTAAATTTTTATGACACCCGGGGGTGTCGCAATATTAAAATTTAATTACCCAAAACTGGATATTAGGGTACGCCTCTCCCAAATTGGGTACCGTCTTGACGACTTGCAAAGTTTCTACCATTATTCTCAAGGTCCTCGTCGGTTCTCCTAACTCTCATTCTGCCTCTGGCAGCTTTAGCTCCGATTCAACTCTAATTCTCGAAGAAGAATTAAGCTCTAAGCAGTAAGCATCCATGGCCTCCACACACCATAAGCCCTAAGCTTTTCGAGGTGAATTCTTCCGACTACTTATGTTGTTAGTTTAAAACTCTCTTTCTCAACTTTTTTGTCGCTTCTCTTATTGAACTCATCTCGATCTACTCATCATCTAAGATCTGAGCACACACTGTTGGCTAAAATTTCAAAAAGTCAATGAGTTGTAGTTTCTGTTCAAGTTTGCACCCCACCCCCGCTATAATTTCAAAAGTAGATGGTTAGGCAGTCTTTGGTGCTTCCGAGGCACAAATTGAGAGTAATGATAGAGTCATCCAAGAGTAATGACTTGTCTGACAGTTTCCAAAGGTGGAAGGCATTCAAACTCTAAAAGTAAGGCTACTTTGGACAAATCACAACCAATTTTGTTCAAGGGAGAAATAGAAGGGACTTCTTGTTTGCCTATGATTATGGAGTCTATAGTTCATCACAAATCTACTGAAGAAGAGGTTGTAACCAGAACTGGTAAGAATTTGAACACAAAGATCTCAGAAGCCAGGGGTAAGAGGAAATCTCATCGTATAAAATCATATACGTCTTTGCTTATATTAGGATCAAAGGTATCGTTGTATGTTATTGATGCCTCAGTACTACATGCCTAATGATACTCCTCATAACATTGTGATATGATGCAGTTACTGGAAAGAGTTCAACTATAAAGCAAAAGCTATCATCCATTGAAGGTCAAGCTAACCCTCTAGAAGTTTCTGAATATGTGGATGAGATCTATCTATATTACTAGGCTATGGATCAGAGGTGATTATCCTACCTTTTTTTTATTGAAAGGTTGGGATGATCCAAAGAGTGAAGGTGCCATCAATACTTAACATAATAATTCTGCAGATTTTAGTTTTGTGAGGCTTATATTTGAGATAGTCACTACTTGCTATTCATGGACTTTCTACTCATTGATCACATTTTGACTAGGCATTGAGCATTGTTCTTATATGCTGATTTTGTACTTAATGATGACTAGTCATTGAGCATTGTTCTTTTTTCCTACCTTGGTCGCCTTTGACACATGTGCTCGCCATCTATTTTATATGTTGATATTTCTTGGCACATGGACATAATAACCCATCCACGTAGGATCCCTGTACAATGATCTTTCATTGAATTCCCAATTGGACAAGAAAGATGCATGTACAAAGTTAGATGGCACCACAAACATTTTCAAGCTGGTCAAAGAAACTCAATAAATGGGTACTATGATGTGTGCTGCTGATTCTTTTTTCTTTTTTATTTTGTTTTTAAAGGTTCGGGTACTTAATTTCCTAACCATGTTATTATATGATGTCTGTTTCCTTTTTGCAGGGTGTTGAGGAACTGTAAAATCTCTGGACCCATCCAACCATACCTTGCTAAATTAACTAGCTTGAAAACACTGTACAAAATTGTTCGAATGGAGAAGAAATAAAATGAATCATGTTTAACATATATTTGTGCTTATAATAAAAGAATTAAATATATTACACACTATGTGTAGATCTATTTACTTAGGTTTGCTTATATAGCATAAATTAACTTTTACGCTGTCAATAAAAGAGAAAATATATAATTAGAGCTTGTTGTATAAAGAGCCACAATCTCCATCCGGTATTAAAGAGGTATGATGCTTACGAGGATCCTGTAAGTCATGGTTGATCATAGCAGATACAAATATAATCAAAAGATGCTCCATACGACGGTCATACATGCAAGTATATCAAAAATTTAGAAATAAATTTCACCAATTATAAATTTGTATGAAGTCTGTCTCAAGGGTTTCAAAGAGCAAGAGTTGTAACACTTAGCTTGTAATAAAACGAACATTCTTGGTAGACATACCTGACAAAGGAGTTCTTCCTTCTTTTGTTTATTATTTTGAATGAAAAAAGGGTGGGCAATTCAGCTAACATAAGAATCAACAAGTAATTTAGAGCAAAATAAATTAGAATTCAGCATTGAAGTTATCAAGTTGTTAAAGCAAGCTAGAGCAAAAAACAGAATTCAGCATTGAAGATAGTCAATTTAGGGAGAAATTTAGAGAAAAAAATAACAATGAGAATTTAGCTCTATTTGTGACATTAAAAACCAAATTGCTAAGAACTCAGTCATATTTTAGGATTTAGGCGCAAACGAATCTACTCCTAAGAACACAATTTGTTTTCTCACTGGTCTAATGTGATCAAGTGCTTGAATACTCGCAATTCCCTTAAGTGCCTTTAGATCCATTATTTTCTACATGTTTGTCAATTTGTATAAGCACAAATATTCAACTCAACATAAAAGTAGAGGAAAAAAGAAGCAGGAAACTCTATTAACATGAACAAGTTGTCCCACAAAACAAGCAAGCACTGAAACTAAAACAACCTAACCATAAGGGAGGAAGAAACTATGAGAGCCAGGGCGTAGCAAATCACGAGTTACACAACAAAGGAGCACAAAAAACAAAGTAGGGACTGTAAAAGATGATGAAGGAGTTGAGACCTTTTTTATTCCGATAGGCAAACAAATAAAAGCTGCATTTATGGAAAAAAAAAAGGAAAAAATAATATCAAAAACCTCAAATAACCTACTAATTGATGACAAAGATGAAAGACAATAGCAAACAACCAAAAATCAAATGCATATATTTACTAACACAATAACCCAATAAAAAAAATAAAAGGGTGCATGACGTGGGATGCTAAAAGCCGCAAAAAAAGCCATAAGTTCATAGGAAGAGGCCAAAACGAATAAGGATGATAAGATCACGAACATACGAAGAAGCACAAAAAAAATGAGTATATGTAACATCATGGCAAAACTTACCATATCATGAATGGAAAAATATGTTGGTTCACCCGATCAAAGTGCCATTAACTGATGGATGTTTGCTTTAATGGGAATGAAAAGGTGAATCCAATTTTCCTCTCCTTATCAGGGTCAAGCTAAAATTCTTCACCTTCCTTGACAACAAACTTTGCTAGTTCAGCAACAATGTGACCAAAAGGCCCCTGAATTCATGACGGTGCGCAAGGGTGAGACACAAGACTACCAACATCACGAGACACAAAAGAAAGACTTTAAAAAATCAATTTTATAAACGAACTTTGCAATAGGTAATATATTTTTTGTCTTTCTTATTTCATTTACTCCACAATGATAAAGGAGGAAGGGACCTCTCAAAAATGCTAGAGTAACATTTCAAACAACAAACATAAAAATAAATAGACTGGTCACATGCACACAGAATATTAAGAAAATGAACATAAGAAATAAAGTACAACGGTAGCTACAAATATAAGAAGAAGAACCGAGGTCGTATTAAGTCAAAGAATAACATGTTGGGTTCTATTGTGCTAGTAGTGGAACAACCATTATTTGCATCGTTTGAGGCTACATCAGACTCGTCACCTTCATCACTAAGAGATGCTTGAAATGTCTCATCTTTATCTTCATTTTCTAAATCTTCTGTCTACAGTGCATATATTACTTTTGCCAGATGTACCTATGATGCCTAAACAAAGATAAACAACTTTATAAAAAGTCTTTGAAGAAGTTGTCATCTAGAGAAGAAAAATCAATACACTAATTCTTAAGGACTTGTCTCTCGCTAGCTTAACTTGAATGCGCGCAATTTTGGTTAACAAGTATATTTTCTCCTTTTAATATCCTTGTACAAGACAATCGTTGTATGGAAAAGGTTGTTATGCAACTTGAGTGCGGATAAGCAAGTCTTGAAACTAAAAGTATCTGTTGAGTATAACTACTTATTGTAGTTTTTTACATAATCTTGAAAATTCTTGTAAGTAGATCCACCAAAAACGTATTCCAAGTATATATAAATTTGGTCATCCAGCTGCAAGTAACTAATGAGAATGAAAACATTCCAGTAGAAAGGTCAACAATTTTTCATTGGGGTCATTCCAGACTAATGCAAGCACATTATATACGATTAACACGAGTACTACAATCATTTTTTGAAGTATTTTGTTATCCCACATCGATTAACTACTAAAGTTGATAGTTTTAGAACTTGTATAAGTTTTATTTTTAGGAAAGATTTTATTTTTCGGAACGTTAACCTACAATATGTGGGTGGGTCATAATGTTCTACCCCAAAGTAATATTGACCTTTGTTATTACGTTAAATATTTTCACGTTACTTTTATATAAGTAAAAGTATCCCTAAAGTTTTTATTTTTAGGAAAGATTTTTTTTTGCAAAGAATATCAAAATGATCTATTTAGTTAAATTTTTTGAGGGTTTTTGTTGTCCCACATCGATTAACTACTAGGGAGTCTATATACTCGCTGACGTGGCGCGTTGTGGAGACAGTATTTCTAAAACAGAGCTCCCACAATTAACGCCATTATATCTTCTTTTATTAAGTCATTTTTTTTTGTAAACGATTTGTTTCGAAAATGTCTTTACTTCTAAAAAAAACTTTTAAACCAGATAATATTTATTTTGTAAACTATTTTTTTAAGCCATAAAATCTTTATTTATTAAACTAACAATATGTTATTAGAAAATTTCACGTAATTTTTTTTTTCAACAAAACTATTTTTTGGACAAAAAATCTTTATTTTTAAACTATTTTTTTATTTTTAAACTATTTTTTTAAAATAAAGAATCTTTTATTATTAGCATCATCTCTTTTTTTTTTAAGGATTTTCACATCGATTAGCTAATAAAGTTGATGGTTTTAGAAGTTGTATAAATAGAGAGTCTAAGAAGTATACAAATAATACATTTCTTAGCCTTTTGGTTAAGTTCAACCATAATTATTATTCATATCGGAATAATATTTTATTTTTGGATCTTTTACCTACAATTATATGGGTCATTATGTTCCTTCCTAAAGTAGTCGTAGCAAAGATTTTATTTTGGAACGTTAACCTACAATTATGTGGGTCATAATGCTCTTCCCTAAAGTAATATTGGGCTTTGATTATTACGTTAAATATTTTCACGTTACTTTTATATAAGTAACCGTATGCCTAAATTTTTATTTTTAGGGATTTTTTTTTTCAAATGAATATCAAAATGATCTATTTAGTTAAATTTTTTCACATCGCTTAACTACTAATTTTGATGGTTTTACAACTTGTATAAATAAGAAGTCTAAAGAGTATGCAAATAATACATTTCTTGGCGTTTGAATAATGTTTTATTTTTTGGATCGTTAACTTACAATTATGTGGGTCGTAATTGTGACCCTCGAGTTTTGTTTTAGCAACCTTATCTATTTACGTTAAATATTTTCAAGATTTTGACTATACAAATAATACATTATTTTGCCAATAAATCTTTATTTTTTTTTAACTATTTTTAAGCTAGAGAATCTTTTGTTAACAAATTAACAATTTGTTATTGAAACTATTTCACGTTATTTTTTATTGTTGGAACCAATCTATTTTTGGAATAATTTTTTAAATAAAAATAAATGTACTCCGACTTTTTCTGTTAGTTTTCGATTTCTATTTACGTTAAATATTTTCACGTTATTTTGGTTAAATAATCATACCCCTAAAGTTTATTTTTTAGGGAAGATTTTTTTTTTCAAATGATTATTAGGTTGATCTATTTACGTTAAAGTTTTTGAGGGATTTTGTTATCCCACATTGATTAGATATTAAGGTTGATGGTTTTAGAACTTGTATAAATAGGGAGTCTAAGGATTATACGAATAATACATATCTTGGCTTTTTGGTTATTTTCAAGTATAATTATTATTCATATCGGAATAATATTTTATTTTTTGGATCGTTAACTTACAATTATGTGGTCATAATGTTCTTTTCTAAAGTAATCGTATCCCTAAAGTTTTATTTTTAGGGAAGATTTTATTTTTGGGATCGTTAACCTACAATTATGTGGATCATAATGTTATTCCCTAAAGTAATCTTGGCTTTTTGGTTAAGTTCGATTTCTATTTACGTTAAATATTTTTACGTTACTTTTATATAAGTAAGCATACCCCTAAAGTTTTATTTTTAGGGAATTTCTTTTTTCTCAAATAAATATCAAAATGATCTATTTAGTTAATTTTTTTGAGGTTTTTGTTGTCCCACATCGATTAGCTACTAAGTTTGATGGTTTAGAACTTGTATAAATAGAGAGACTAAAGAGTATACAAATAATAATTTCTTGACGTTTTGGTTAAATTCAAGTATAATTACTATTCATATCTGAATAATGTTGACGTGGTGCCTCCACGGTTTTTTTTTTCGGATTAAATCTTTTATCAAATTACAAATTAAGCCAATAAATCTTTTTCTTATTAAATCATAATTATTTTATAAAATATGAAATTTGCTATGCCACATCGATTATCAAGAAAACACGACTCTTTGATAAGTTGTATAAATAAACACAAAAAGTTTGAAGATTAATGTTATCTTCCGAGTTTACAATTATTTCATTTTCTATTAATAATATCAAGCGATCATAACTTTTGATTTTACACTTAAATCAAATTTATCTTCTTCTTTTTCAAAATTGGACTATCGCACATGTTTTCGAGGTTTCAGGACAAATGTTATCTTATGGATTTGTATTATATTATATTTGCACAATTTTATTTATTTTTTGAATTAATTTATTTTAAATATATTTTGCATTGCATAGATGTCGTTTATTATTTGACATTTATAAAAATCACATTTATATTTTTTGACATTTATTAATATTGTGGTTTTTATAATATAGATATAGTGAACATTTTTGGTTTGATATGCTCCCATATGTAGTCAGTCAATAATTATGCTGTTATTATTTAATAAGCGTATACTTTTTTACATAAACATTCATAATCAAATCAACAAAATATAATAATAAAATGACATCTATAAAAAATTATTCACAGAAAAAAAAACAAAAAAAATACATTTTCAAATACCCGTGCAAGACACGGGCACTAAACTAGTATATATAAAAAGAAGAATATTTGATTAAATTAAATATCGTATCTAATAAAATCTAAATAGTAATTTTTTTAAAATCCAAATATTCGTATTTCACGCATTTTAAATTTACAATAACTATTATCATGTTCATATTTGTGTGTAATACAATCCATTTTATATTCAATATTTGTATATTATACAAATATTTGTGTCTCATGCGCTCTAGATTCTTAGTGTGGTATTGACAAATGTTACATAATATATCATTTGTATTGCATTGACCAAATTGCATTTTCTTAGAGTGAATTACCAGGAACCACCCCTTAAATAGTGTCATTTGCAGCTAACTACTTGTTAAATTGAAAATTATCGGAAACCACCCCGTCAGTAGAGTAACACCCCGCTACTGTTCAGTCTCATTTATCGTTAAATGGCCCCACTTTTTATTAATATATTGTTATATTATATGAACCATGGACCGAACTGGGTTAACATTTAGTAGTGAACGAAACCGGTTTTTGATTAAAAAATAAAAAACAAACCACCTAACTCCTAAATGAACTAATGTATCGGGCGAGCGTAAAGTTTCCCCCCAGTTTCCCTCTTTGTTCCCTTCTCAGAGAGATTCCAAGAAAACCTTCGTAACCAACTCCAAATCCAAAATACAATCCTAATCCTTCGATTTTCCGAGGTTCGTTGATGTTGTGAAGGATAAAACCTAATTTCTTTCGAAGAGTGAAGCCATAAATCTCTACCAGTTGGTCCCAATTCGAAGTTGTTGAGTGAAGAGTGAAACCCTAAATTCTTCGATGGAAGGATGGTTGAAGGTGGGTTTGTTGCGTATTGGTTTATTTGATTTCAATTTCGTTCGAATAGTAAAACCCTAAATCTGCTAGTTGCTTTGTACTAATTTTATGTGCTTAAGTTATATGTGTTTTTATAAAAGGAATATGTGCGTTGTCAGTTAGAATATGTATGTTGTTTAGTTCATTTTCAAAGAAAAGATGTTTGTATGTTTGTTTTGTGTGTTAGTCAATTCTCACCATTTGACTGAATCTGCGTGGACCCAATTCATAGTTTATTGACTTTATTGGTTGTATTCATTTTAGATAAGGAAATGTGTGGACATCATCCATGCATTCGTTTTTGTGTGTATCCAATTCAATGTTTGAATGCTTTCTTGTTGACTTGTTATTGACTGAATGTACTTTGTGGACTATGTATTTTTATGCAGATGTGTTAATTAAGATGATGTTTAATAGTGTGGGTGGGAGGGGAGGGGGGGGGGTTGCATTGGTTATGATGGTCAATTACGTTATAGAAAAGGGAAAATTAAGGTTTATCAAAACTTTGATCCAGATTTATTATCCAAAGTTGTGCTAGAATCTATGTTAAAGGATGAACTTGACTATATGAATGTTATATAAATTTGGTACTCCTAGCCTGGACAAACTTTACATGTTAGGTTAAGAGAAATGAAAGGTGATATTGATATTTTGCACATGCTTTGATTATGATAGTGTTGTGCATCTGTATATTGTTGGAAGTGATGAGATAAGCCCGTCTACCTTGATGGTACAAAGCCCATAATCTCAACACATTTTCAAATCCCTTTCGTACTCCATTTCACCAATATCACAAACACTAACTCTACTACTAGAAATATCTTCTCTTAGAAAATACATGATCCCTAGGACATCAACATCACAAACCCTTATTGCACTTGTAGACGTATCTTCTCTTAGAAAAGACAAGAACCCTAACTCTTCCATTTGTCAATATATAAGCCAAGATATATCTCAAAACCATTCTCCCATTACTTTTGATGAAAGTTCAAATGATGAAATTAACATTTTAGGGATTGAGTATTCTTCTTTCTCATGAAGATTTCAACTTCAAAGACAGTGAAGATGAAGAAGATGATGTCTTTGATGAGAATATTGATTTCGGAGTTGGTGAAATGCGCTTTGTAGATGAGTTGCCCACTGTAGATGAAGAAGTTTCAAATGATAGTGATGATTTGTTGTTTGATGAGGATGAAGAAGTTGATTTTGATTATTTGAATAATGTTGGTGAGTTTGATGGTGAGCCACACAAATGTTTTCAGAATTTAAACTTCTAGTTGATTTCAAGAAAAAAATGTTTGAAAGTGGGGATAAAATTTGGCCCTAATGAGATCTTTAGGAAGACTTTTGAGATAGTTTGTGCTAAGTGATGATTATACTACTTACACAATGATAAGTGTAAAGTCTCACTTTATTGCAAAAAGAAATGTAATTGTACTATGAAGCATGCTAGAAATAAGTGTGATTTTGGGAAAGAATTTTGTAACTTAATGCTTGTGCTAGAAAGATGTGTGAGGATGGTACTTTTCAACCAAAGACTTTCCACCCTACACATGGTTGTGGATGGAAGCATGAGAACTAGGGGTATAAATGGGGTGGAGATTACCCGAAATTCGCGGATATTACCCGTCATGGGAACGAGGATGGAGATTTTAAACGGGAACGGGGACGGGGATTGTAACAACCCAAAATTTACAACTTGGGGAGTTACTGGTTAGGACCGCACAGTGGGTCCCGACCTTAGTTTGACAACAACTTAACAAGATCTTACAACAAGGCACAGATAAGGAAAAACCGGAAATCATAGATTAAGTCTTAACAATGTATGAATGTGACCAGAACAACCAACAGCCGAAAAACATAAGATAACAAAGAACGAATAGAAAGAAAAGAACCAAGGTCTAACTGGAAATCCCACAAATAAAGAAACTGCATCACATCCTAAAAGTACGACACCCCGGCTGACCACTACCATCCGGATCACTCGGCATCTGCTCTAACCTGCGGTACGTCTACAGAACATAACAACTGTTAGCTAATTATCCAAATATAAGTAGAATAATAACAGCACAAACACACTCAGAATAATATAAACAATCATCATGCGGGCACACAACCGTTTATTATCTATTACTTAGGTGATTCATCTTATTCAATTTTACAGTTGTGGCACGAGAACTCTTAACAGTTCTCGCCTCCGTTCCTTATCCAACTGGGTGTAGGTCTAGCTGACCTCCGCCGTTAGCATCACTACAAACCGAGTATGGACTAGTCCCTAAAGAAACCCCCAGCGCCCTCAAGCTAACTAAGCAGAATGCCGCCGCCCGTTACTCTTAGGCCAAGTATAGGTCGGTAAATATCTATCACAACCTATATCTCTAAACATTTCAATCACACACCACTATCATCATTCATGCTCATATTCAGAAGTCAGCTAAGTAAGCCCAAAGGACTTACCTGTTATAAATCTCGACTCTTTGTAAACCAAACTCGCTCTGTAAACTGTAGCAACTCAGTTGCCTGCCAAAGGAGATAAGTGCATTAGCACACTCCAACGTAATTAGAAGTCTAAGACTTATAAGATAGAAGATCGTAATATGACATAACTAATTACAGTACTAATTTATGGTAAAATGACCATTTTACCCTTAGTCCCGAAACTTCCAAATTTTCCGAAATTCATGTCTAAACTCCTATTTGAGACTCTAAAGTCATATTCTAACTCCTAAAGTTTAGTTTGGTTACAAACTGGCACTTTTCCTATTTTCCTATTTTCCGAAAGATCGTAAAGGTTCAACTTCAGTTTCAAATATAAAATTCGTAAAAGGTTATAAAAATTCCGAAATAATTCTCTAGATCATCTACGATGTTCCATCTACCCTTAGGAGTAAGAATTTTTCAAAACTGTTCATCCATCATTTTTATAAAAATTCTCAAAGTTGGCTACTACACTTACCATTTCTATACTTAACCAAAAATCCAAAGTTTACAAAAACTGCTTAACTACCCAACTTCGGAAGCTTATAACTTCTAATCCGACCGTTCATTTCTTCTCAAATTTTAATATAGTAAACTACATACATCTACTTATCACCTATTAAAATTTCAACGGTGGATCATCATCCAAACTCTCGAACATTGGTCTCCAAGCTAGGCAGTTCTTCACTTCTAAAACTGAATAAAACACCAATATAAAAGCACAGCAGTTCCTTCTTCCCTACTTGATGTGATCCCCGAGAGTCCCAAGATGAAGCCGAAAATGTTCACTCCGAGTGTGGTCAAGTTAAGCCAATTTTCACTCTCTCCGGCTAAGCTGTCAGGTTTGCGCACTCTCAGTAAAACGACTATAACTAAGACAATTCTTGGAACTAAAATACCCATGAGTACTACTTTGAAAGGTATTTTCAATATCTACAACTTTCTAGTTTACACAAAGTCGAGATTCCAAGAGGAAGAGGGTGAAAATGATCCTACATTGCAGCAACTACGGTACTTGTATGGATTGTTGGGCAAGATCATGCATGGAGGCATGAAAGATGGTTATACAAACATATGCACGTCCACCCAATACATATTTTATGCAGCATATCATCCTCATATTATTCATATATTATGCATGAATTTATGTATTAATTATGTGAAAGTTGGTGGAGAAAAGTAGGTGGAAAAGTAGGTGAGAAAGTAGGTGGTTGAAAGTCCCTATGTTTGCTCTTTGTTTAATGTCACACTCTTGAACTTGTAAGCCTTTAATGTTGGGAGTAGGTGCTGAATTTTCAGCCTATATAAGGCCTCTCCCACAAACGTTTTTAGAGGAAAAAAAAAGAGTTGAGTTTCATTTCACCGATTCCAATCCGAGTGTGAACTTGTGCCGGTGGATCCTCGTGTTCGAATCGAGTTCGATCACATCAAGTGGTATCAGAGCCCAACGGTGCGATTTCCTCAAGCTTTCGGGTTGTGAACTGTTCGAGAATGTCAAGACGCGATCGAAAAAGAACAATAAATGAAGAATACGTTCGATGGGCTATTCGAGAGTATGACGATGGTTATCTTCGTTTGAGTGAAATGGAAGACGATCTTTACGAGGCCGTCTATGAAGAACTACGAAGACGACGAAAGAGAAGAGAAGCCCGTCGCCATGAAGACGAAGCTCGTAAACAAGAGGAAGAAGATCGACGTCGTCGTCGAGAAAAGGAGGATCGGAAAAAGGAAGAGGAAGATCGGCGCCGTAGAGTGGTCGAAAAATGGATGAAGGAGGCAACTTACTTTCCAACGAGCCGAGTTGAGAAAGCAACCAGTAAAACAAAGTACATATCACCGCCTCCACCACCACCGACTTCTCCACCGAAAATCAACGACAATGGAAACGGTGGTAATCGAATCGACCAACGTTTGGATAGGATTGAAGCCCAACTAGCTGAAATATTGAGAAGGTTTCCTCCCCTTCCCTTGAACCCGGATCGTTGTCAAGCATCTCGACATGATGGCGGCGAAGTCGAGAGAAGTAGTTACCATGATAATAAATCCGACAATCACTTTCCCAAGGATGGCATGACGGATTCGAGGACGAATCCTTTTCAAGGGAAAGGGGATGATGTGATCCCCGAGAGCCCCAAGATGAAGCCGAAAATGTTCACTCCGAGTGTGGTCAAGTTAAGCCAATTTTCACTCTCTCCGGCTAAGCTGTCAGGTTTGCGCACTCTCAGTAAAACGACTATAACTAAGACAATTCTTGGAACTAAAATACCCATGAGTACTACTTTGAAAGGTATTTTCAATATCTACAACTTTCTAGTTTACACAAAGTCGAGATTCCAAGAGGAAGAGGGTGAAAATGATCCTACATTGCAGCAACTACGGTACTTGTATGGATTGTTGGGCAAGATCATGCATGGAGGCATGAAAGATGGTTATACAAACATATGCACGTCCACCCAATACATATTTTATGCAGCATATCATCCTCATATTATTCATATATTATGCATGAATTTATGTATTAATTATGTGAAAGTTGGTGGAGAAAAGTAGGTGGAAAAGTAGGTGAGAAAGTAGGTGGTTGAAAGTCCCTATGTTTGCTCTTTGTTTAATGTCACACTCTTGAACTTGTAAGCCTTTAATGTTGGGAGTAGGTGCTGAATTTTCAGCCTATATAAGGCCTCTCCCACAAACGTTTTTAGAGGAAAAAAAAAGAGTTGAGTTTCATTTCACCGATTCCAATCCGAGTGTGAACTTGTGCCGGTGGATCCTCGTGTTCGAATCGAGTTCGATCACATCACTACTTCTGACCGCACAACTGCACCACTATTCTCTACCAACACACCTCATGACTCAACCCTCCTAAACAGCAACAATTGCTATACCTCTTAACTTTTCAACCATAAATAAAATAAAGGATCTAACTAAATAATTTTATCTCCTCTATGTAAATTAACGTCAAACTAATGAGGTGATAAACTTACTCAGCTGTGATGCAGGAAGGCTCCTAGGCAATCAACAGGCTGTTAGAGCGTCGAAACGTCTAGGTGAGTAAGAGAAAGGGTCGGTCTTGGCTGCACGAGAAATGATAGTATCAAGGCCCTCTCACAGCAGTAACTGACTCTACAGAAACGAGACAAGAGAGGGGTAGAGTGACGTACGCAGGAGGATTGGTAGAGAGATTAAGGTGCAGACGGAAATAAGACTCACTGCACTAACCTTGATTCAGTCGCGAGATCAGGAGGTGATCGTATGTGCTTGGAGCGGCTGGATGTGTGCAGAAGGCTGGTGTGGTTCCGTTGCTGCCTTCGTCTGATGATGGGGAGTCGGGAGAGAAGGGAATGCTCGACCTGCTGCTAGCGAAGGAAGGAGATGACGATTGCTGTGAATCTGGACAGATTACAAGCGGCTGCAAATGGAAGGAGATCACGCAAATCTCGGCTGTTACATTCCTTTGTAACGTTCAGCAATTGAACGTGGTATTGCAGGTGGCTGGCGTGCTCCTGGGCTGCGCGCTGGGCTGAGAAGTTGTGCCTGCTGCTGGGCTGCTGGAAGCTGGGCGCGCTGGGCTGCTAGGCTGGCGCTGCGGGCAAGCTGCTGGGCTGCTTGAAACTGGGCGCGCTGGACTGGCAAGCTGCTGCTGGGCTGGGCGCTGGCTGAAGAAGGTAAGGCAGCAACACACGTTGCTGGGCTGGGCTGGCGCAAGGGAGCAGCAACCCGGTGTTAACTGCAGTCCGGAAACGAGATCCCGACTAACGAATGCACGGAATAGACGGATACGGATCATGATATAGTTTAGGATTGGTTATAAGAATCCTATCATTTTATGTGAAGGGAAGTTACATAAAATGATGAATTTTGAAACAATGTGTCTAACTAAGTAGACGGATATGGATCAACTGATCGAAATCCGATTTGTTACGGAAACAAACGGAATAAAAATTCCGGATATTACATCAGTGGATGGGGAAAACTTTGATTACCCGCTTGGGGATGGGGACGTGGATGAAGATAGTGGCATCCACCCCGCTCCCCAATTCGAACCCAAGCCCGTTGGGGATCCCCGACGGGTAACCCGATGGGGATCCCCGACGGGTAACGCGATGAGGATCCCCGACCGAGAATATGTCGGTGATACATATATAAACAAATTGTATTTATATTACAATTTCTTTGTAGTTCCATATTTAATTCAAAAATTGTCGATGATTACTATAATTTCAAGCAATATAAACTTTTGTACTTTAAGATTACTCATTTCTACTTACACAAAATGTATTTTAACGTTAAATATTTATTTGATAATTATATGTATAAATATACTAATGCTAACCTATATTAATTTGATTTTCGATCATATGAGGATTACACCTCGTGAAAATTTTGAATATATCGTGAACGTCAAATCATGATGATCAAATACACATCCTACTACATGCTGTGTTTTTTTTGTGTCTTACACTTTTAGTTACGTGTTTTGATGTGAAATCTAAATCCTAAACCGTAAAATTAAAATGATAAAATAATATAACACTTTTTCTTAAGATCGTAATCTAAATGTTAGTAACATATAATTAATTTAGTTTACACAAGTTTGTACTACGGGTCTCGATCCTACTTGAACGAACAAAACCTAATATATAGATGATATAACTTTACTTTGCCAAATTTGTATTTAAAAAAAAATAAAAATTCTTCTTTCTTTTTTTTTACTCGTGTTTTTTTGTTATTTATATAGTTAAACAAAATAACAATTTTGTATTTTATTGTCTAATTTCACATTTATTATCCAAATCATTATTTTTTTTGTCAAACTCCTAAAAGTTAAATGGGGATGGAGATTTTTACGGGGAATACCCACAATGTTTTAAAATGGAGAAATTAAACGGGGATCGGGATTCCCCGATGTGGACGAATATCCGACGGGTATGGGGATGGGGACAATTCTCAATACCCGAAGGGGGATGAGGTCGGGGACGGGGAACATTATATTAAACAGGTATGAGGATGAATAGGATACTCCCCAACCCATATCCGACCCATTGACATCCCTAATGAGAACACTAAACTGACATCTGCTTGGTTTGCTGAAAGGTACATAGAACATTATAGAGATGATCCAGATTGAAAATTGAAGTTATTTATAGTTGTTGCGAAAAGGGATCATAGGGTGTTGATTACATACAATCAGACTTGGAGAGCTAGGTTCAATGTAATGTTGATGACACAAGGGGGTGCTAGAGAACAATACAATAGACTTTCGGATTATGCAACAACTGTGAAGAAGTGGAATGCTAGAAGTTATGTTTTTTTCAAAGTGTGTTTCGACAACCTAGAAAAACCATTGTTTCAAAGTTTGTATGTGTGTCTACAAGCCTGCAACCAAGGTTTTCTATTGGGATGTAGACCAATAGGTCTTGATGGTTATTATTTGAGGGGAGCTTACACAAGGCAAGTTTAAGTGGTTGCTGGTAAACGTGAGAATGATAACATATTCATATTTCCTTTGCTGTTGTTAAGGTAGAAAAGAAAGAAACATGGGGATGGTTCTAGGATATTTAGATTTGAGATATTGCAGGGAGTAATCCCACATTCATATTAAATGCACTTGTTTTTTGATATTTTTTTTGAATTATACTAGTTAGATACGAGTATTAATCATATATGTTGTTAATCATCTTGGTTTTTTTTAATATTAGGGTTTACTATAACAAAAACTTGTTTCATTTACCATTATTAACTTGTTTTATTTATATTCTAAAAAGAAGATCAACATAATACTAGGAGAGAACAAACAAGCAGGCACCCAGTACAACAATTGCACATGCTGACAATGTCAATGTAGTGACCAACCAAACAAGAAGTTCAAATATTGCTCCTCCTAGATCAAACAAAAGAGTGATTACGACTTGATCTCAACTAGTTGCTGTTTTGAGATGCTCACCAAGAAAGCATTTGAGTCAAGCTCCCTAATTGTGGACTTGGATCCAAATTTATTTTGTTTTTGTGTTAAGTGTGAAACTTTACATTGCCTACATGTTTGTATTCGAAAGTTGGGTGCTTTTGTGTTAAACTATAGCCCATACTTTGATGTTTAATCTTGTTAGGGTATTATGATTTTTAATCTTGTTTAGGGTATTATGATTGAAGACATTTGGTTTTATGATGTAATACATTTGTTGTTACATGGTATGAGTGTGTGAATTTGTTGTTATTTGTTGTTGGAAGACATTTAGGATCCGTTTGGTTCCAACTCCGGAAACGGAATGGAAATGAATTTAGTCCATATGTATATCCTTATTCATGAAATTTGATTGAATCATTCTTTGTGGTTTTATGCAAAATGCACTTGCCTTCCCATATTTTGTTTCCCTATAGGGTATCAAAAGTAATCAAATTCAACTCCAATTACTTCAAACCACAAGGAATTATTCCAAAAACTTTTATGAACAAGGGCATACATATGCACTAGATTCGTTTCCATTCCATTTCCGATTCCGTAGTTAAAACCAAACGGGCCCATTATTAATACCATATTATGGTGTAAGACATTTGATGTTATAGTTACATTGTTGGTACTATATTTGAAAGTGATACTCATGTAGAGAAACTAATACATTAGATTCAACTAAAAGAGTCACGGAATAAATGATCTCATCAAAGTCAATAATCACAACACCTTATATTACAATTACAATGTAAAATTCATCATCACAACATTCATATACGTAAACAAAAACATTAAAATTGCAATATAGTCTTTCGTTCCCTTTCTCCAATTGCAATTGAACAATTATGGATTTTTTCGATTCAAGTTTCGAACACATTTGCTCCATCTCAACAACATTGTCCATGTTTGACTTTGTTAGTTCCATGTTACAATCTCTAATTGGTTCTTCTCCTTCATTAATTCTTGGATGATAACGGTTGATCTTGGAGTAAAACTTTCATCATCCCACTCAAAAATAGTTAAACTTGTTACTTGTTCCATATAAAGGACAATCAAAAAACCTTCTACCATAGTGATCTTTTGTACGTGCAGTAGCATATCTTGCTTGCAAACCATGTTCACAAACTCTACGTTGTGGGATGGAATATGTACAACTAAAACATGACATTTTGTTGCCCTAAACGGCAAAAAAAAAAAATTGTTCAAATTAGAATGGAAGAAACTATGTTCAAACATAATAGTGCATCATCAAATTAGAATAAAATAAACCATGTTCAAACATAAGAGTGCATCAACCCTTAACTAAAACATATGTGTTTGGAGCTTACCTTAACTAAAACAGAAAAGTGCATCATCAAACCTTAACTAAAACAAAATGAAGTGTAAAATAGACGAGTGAATCACTTAAAATTGGTAATCAAACCTTAACAAAATTCAACCACAATATCACGGAAGATGAAGTGTAAATTTCACATTATTCAATCGAAGAAACCTTTAACTAAATAAGAAGATTGGAACTATAACTAAAACAGATACGAAGAAACAAAAGTGCATTGATTATAATAGTAATCAAACAAACAAACAACAGGTCAATCGAAGAAATGTTCAATAACAGGAACCTCACATTATTCAATCGAAGAAACCCATTTCAAAGGAAGAGAGTCAAACGAAGAAAAAATTTTCAATCACGGAAATCCTAATACGTAAGAATAAACCCTATTTCACTAGTAATTCGTAATAAAACTCCAAAAACCAGTTTGAATACTAACCTCAGTTGCAACAGGGTGAATATTTCAATTTGTAATTGAAACGAAGAGGGAATGAAGAGGGACATCTCATGATTAACTTCAATATGAAAAGACATACATTAGTTTATTTAGGAATTGGTTGGTTCATTTTTTTATCTAAACCCGGTTCGGTTCACTATTAAATGTTAACCCAGTTCGGTCCATAATTCATATAAGATAATAATATAATAATCAAAAGTGGGACCCTTTAACAAGATATGAGACGAAATAGTTGTGGGGTGTAACTTTGTTGACGGGGGCGTTATAAAGGGTGGTTTCCGGTAATTTCAAATTTAATGGGTGATTAGTTCCAAATGGCCCTACTTAAGGGGTGATTTTCAGTAATTTTTTTTAAGCATGTCATGCCTCAGTTATACCAATTCAATTGTGTATCAAGCTTGTTATCAAGAAATGTCACTGAAGGGATCATCAAACGAGATTTAGATAATTATTTTTCCCTCATTAAAAAAATAATTGACATTGGTTTGGTAGCCAAAAAAACCCTAAGTCGCCGCCGACTAATTAACTGCGACTCTAGTATCTCCTCTACTGTTATGGAATATTCTCCGGGTGATCATCAGGCTCTGTTGTTGATCCATCGAAGTCCATGAACATTGACTTTGCAACGGCAGACCCAACTCAACAAAACCTAGTTATAGAAAACACGAGCTCGGTTCCCCCTCTTGATATCGGACTCCCAGGAACATCCGCTCCCATAGGCGGTGGAAACCTCTACCTCCATGGAAGCGCATGATACCTCCAAAACTATGCCGGTCATGCAAGAACCTAAGGGAAATGCTTCATATCGGGATATGGTATCACAACATCAACTTGCTATCAACCCTAATCCCAACCCGGCTCCAACGGTGAACGCAACCCTTTTGGTGACCGCCTGGATCTTTACGACACGCATGATGATAAAGATCTCGTCGTTGATGATCCTCTTTTTTAGGTAACGGTATAATCATAGAAAAGTAAAATAACATAATCGGGCCCATTAAGACCCAATTATACTAAAAGAACAAAAAATATGAACATGCCCACCACCTATATTATATGACCCAAACTAACACACACGCAAAGTATTCTAAAGAGGCATGCAACCTTGTTAAAGATACCCTCTACCCTTAAACTTATGAAACCAAAAGTACATAAAAAACCGGCACAACTCATGGGCTCGTCCACCTTCGGCAAAGCCATCAATAAACAAAGATACCCACAAGTCAAAAAAGTGCCCAAACCTCGGGACAAAGTTCAGTCCACCTTCGGCAAAGCCATCAGTAGACTAGAACCACCCCTGATACACATGCACAATAAAAATACATAAAAATAAGGAGCGGAATACAACTCCGGTAAAGACCAACTACTAAGATGTAATCCTCACCTCTTTTCCCTACGATTAAGCTAACAGGGGCTGAGAAGAGAGAATTACTTCTTTTGTGGATCCGAACTATATGGCACTTAAGAGAAGGATTGATTAGAAATGGAATTTCAAGGGTTCTACGATAATGATTGATATTGGTAACGATCATTATGTCCTCCAGTTCATGAATGATGATGATTACAACTTCATTCTCACGCAAGGTCCTTGGCTCGTAGGGACAAGTATCTCATGATTAGGAGGTGGATACCAAATTTATCTCCTTTCCATTCCAAGGGGTCTCAGGTTCTCATTGTCTAGGTGCGTATCACGGGCCTTAGCCTCAAATACTTGCATGTGGGTATTCTCAAGCTCAATGACGATAAAATCGGGAAAGTAGTAAACATAGACAAAAGTACACAAGCAACAAATAGAGGCCATTTTGTCCGTATGTGGATTAAGATTGATCTCTCTAAACAACCCCGCTCAAAGTTCGGATTTCATGGTCACGTTTGGCCAAACCAATATGCGGGATTACGGATGTTGTGTTATTCATGAAGGAGGGTTGGAAATCCTAGTAACCAACGACAAGCCTCCACAATCAATCCTTCTTCTAGCTCAAGGTTTAAGTTTTTTGGCCCCGTCGCCCATGTAACGACGCCTGATTGCTGATCACGTTTGGCCAAACCAATATGCGGGATTACGGATGATTGCTGATCTCCTAGGCTTCGGTTATTGTGCACCTCTGTAGCTTCTTCGGTTACTGATGATTTGAGGCGGATGATAGCATGAATTATAGTCTATATTTTGGGGCCTGTTTAGACGTTTTATCTTCAATAATCTACATGTTTGAATGTATATTATGCGATTATATCGTCGTTTCATCTACCTTGGCGGGAATCGAGGTCTACACCAAGTTTCGTTGTAATCGTAGGTAAAATGACACGTTTTGCATCAAAATGGAGCTAAAGGAGCTAAGGAATCATTGGAGCTACATTCAGGAGTTTAAGGAAGAATCCAAGAAGCATGAAATTGAATTAGAGATTTACTTTGGACCAGATTTGAGAGATTTTACCTTCAGTTTAGAGTCACCTCGGTTGACCACAGAGTCACCTCGACCGAGGTGATCTAAGGAAGCGTCTCAACCGAGGTGAATATCCTGACGCGACGAGATATATTTTATTTGGTTGAGATCTTTTATTTTTGGAAAGGGAGATCTTATATTTTTGGGCTGGATTTTTGGAAGGAAGATAATATATTTTAGGGATCTATTTATGAGATATGGATATATTTTATTAGGAAATTATCTTTTCAAGATATTTTATCTTTGGAAGATAGTTTTCCTATATAAAGGGCTGGATTTTCCACAAATTCGACGGCCCGCTACCATCACAACAGTTGGGGATTGAAAAAGTTGTAGTTAGGAAGAATTTTTGGAAGGTTGAAGGAAGATTGAAGGAAGGAAGTTCATAGCTTTTTATAGCTTTTGTGAAGGGTTTTGTAAGACTTTCTTAGATTCCCTTCTTGTTGATTTGTCCTGTTGGATTTGTTATCCAAGGAACGCTTATTTGTTTGATATTTGATTCAGTTATTGAAGCCTTGTTCTTAAGGTTTTTGTGTTCAAATATTCGTTCTCTTCCCATATATTTGATTATTGCTTTCATGATGATGAGTGACTAATTTCTTTGTGCGATTGTAGGGTGATTGGCTGAAGGTTGTGAGAAAAACAATGATAGAATAATCTTAAATTCCAGTAGGACCCTGAAAGCTCGATTCTTTATCCTTAACCCTAGAGTACCTCGCTCAGTCGATGAACATCTCAGCCGGGGTGGAACTTGACTGACCGAGGTGACTTATCTGATCCGTAATTGAGAGTTAAGTGTTAGAGTCTGCCAAATCCTATTCTTATTACACCTTTCCTGGTTCAATGCAAGCTTAGGATGAGACTTACCCGGTAATTCCTTTGTTTGTTTACCCATGATCATAAGTATAGGTAATAAAGGTTTATCCTTTATTGGGGTTTGAGTGTGCCTTCATTCCATCTTTGTGAAGCCTGAGACTTACCCGGTAAAGGTTGATTCTATTCCTTTAGTTGGAGTGTTTGTTTGAGATTATAGTTCCTTTCTTTAGTGCCTTGAGACTTACCCGGTGATAGGTTCTTTGGCTTGGGATTGTGAGTAGTGAGACTTACCCGGTGATCTATTCCACTTTAGTAACACCTTCCCTTTGCAAAATCTCAACTTTGTCCGCTTATCTTGAGATCTTGAGTTGGAACCACAACTAGATGCTTTAATCCCTAGAATTTGCATATTTCCATTAATTGACCTTATTATCATCTTTGATTGCTTTAATTGCTTTTGTGGTTAGTTGTAATATTGACTACCTATATTGGTTTTGTTTCACCTAAGTCCTTGAGATCGACACCCCGGAATTCTTGCTTTTACTACGATCGACCCATACACTGCGGGTTCGCATTCTTGTTTTAAACATATATCTTGGGTTATAAATTTAAAGCTTGCACACACCATTTGGAGCGAACAAGTTTTTGGCGCCGTTGCCGGGGACTTGGTCTAGACCGAGCCAGTTGCGGTAATCTTTCGGGGCACTTGCCCCTGTTGCTACTAACCACTCTACTTGAGTGACTTTCGCAGGATTCTTTCTTGTAGGTTTATGCGAAGAACCCGCGCTAGGAAGGAAATCGTTCCTTAGATCCCGAACCAGAAAAGACATACAAAAGACGCTTGAAAGAAGCTAAGATGACCAATCAAGAGAATCGCGATCTTGAGGCCGAATTGAAGGAGGCATTGGAACAACTACGCCTCAGTAAAGAAGAACTGTGACTAGAAAAGGAAGAAACTCGCGCAAGGACGGAAGCGATCGAAGCAGATATGGCGACTTTACGAGACCAATATCTACCTCGACCAGATCCAGCTCCTCGATCGAGGCAGGACCCAGCTCTAGCTGCCCCGGCCGAGGTACTTCCACCTCGGATGCCAGTCCGAGAAGCTCTTTTTGTAGGTATTCCACAGACCCTAGGGCAGAGGATGGACCCTAACCAGCAACTGAGGTGTCCAGGAGTCAACCTAGGTGATCCAGCGGAGCATGACTATGAGCTTCGACCGCAAGTTCTTTCCATGATTCGCCAATGCAAGTTTGGAGGGCTAGAGAGGGAATCTCCGCATCAACATCTATAAAACTATGAGATATTGATGGAGACCTTGAGACCTTCAAGGCTGGAAAACAACAATTACAAGCTAAGGCCTTTCTACTTCTCTTTGAAAGATAGGGCGCTTACTTGGTACCAATCTCTCCCTCTAGGAAAATCAACACTTGGGAGGAGATGACGACGGAGTTCTTGACTAAATTCTTTCCCCCCTCTAAGACCGCTGAAATGAGAGGGAAAATCAATGCATTCATCATGAAGGACAAGGAGAGTTTGTCCAAGTCATGGGAGAGATTCAAAGACATCCTTTTGGATTGCCCACATCATGGGATTCCAAAGATAGAGTTGTTGGAGATATACTTCAAGGGACTGAACGGAAACACCCAGTTCAACCTTCAACTACTATCCGCCGGCACGTTCATGGACATGCTGATTGACGAAGTTTGGGAGTTCATAGAGAAACAAGCTTTGCACATGGAGAAATACTCCCATCAAGGAGCTGAAAGTGGAGTTAAAAGAGTCAACTTCCAAGAAGCTCCATCAAACAATGATCAACTCACCTCTTTAAAGAATGATGTGAAGCAATTGAAAGACCTTTTGGTTGCTCAAACCAAGAAAGAAGAGGAAGGATATCAAAACTCAAGGAACAACAACGGTTACCGGAACAACAACAACGGTTCCTAGAACAATAACTACAACAACAATAGAGGATCCAACAGCAATAATTGGAGGCCAAACAATCAAAATTCGGGTAACTCTTACTCTAGCTCCAATTCGAACAACTCTTCTAATCCTTTCCTCTCTTCTTCTCCTTCTTCTACTCCATTGAAAAGACAGGAGCCTGGATCAAGCTCGTCCCAGCCAGAAAAAGAAAGATGTAGTGCTGGAGGCTATCTTGATCAAGCTCAATGCTATGGAGACGTCCATGACTTCATTTTTGAAGGCACAAAAAGCCTTAGAGCAAAAATTCTTTAATAAGGCGAATGAAGCGCCAAGAGATCCAGGGAAGCTTCCAGCAAGGACGGAAAGCAACCCTAAAGGACATATCATGGCAATAACGACGAGAAGTGGACTGAAAACTGCAGATCCAGTGCCTCGGTCGATGCTAGTACAAACGAAGAACACCTCGGTCCAGGTACAGTCGAAGAACACTTCGGCCGAGGGGCCAACCGAGGTTGAGCCTCAGAGAGCGTCGGACAAAACTGAAGTTTATGTCCCACCTCCTGCATATAAACCACCACTTCCATTCCCCCGGTCAAGGGCCAGAGCACATCTAGACAAGCACTTTGGTAAGTTCCTTGACTTAATGAATAAACTACATATTAACATCCCTTTCCTTGATGCTATTCTAGGGATGCCCACCTATGGGCAGTTCTTAAAAGAATTCTATCAAGGAAGAGGAAGTTGGAAGACTTTGGTGAAGTAAGGATGACATCTAAATCCTCGGAGCTCATTCAAATCAATAAGGAGAAGATGCCACCTAAGTTGAGAGATCCCGACTCATTTTGCATTCCCATTCAAGTTGGGGATGTCACTTGTGAGGCATTGTGTGATCTAGGAGCCAGCGTGAGTATCATCCTGTTGGAGCTATGTGTGAGGATCGGACTTGGAGAGCCCAAGCCGGTGAAGATACGGTTGTACATGGAGGACCGCCCCATTACCCATCCCGTGGGCATTTTGGAAGATGTTCCGATTAAGTTAGGTAACTCTTATTTACCTGTAGACTTTGTTGTGCTTGACATTCCCGCAGATTATCCCGTTCCTATCATTCTCGGGAGACCATTTCTAGCAACTTCGGGTTGCAATGTGGATTGTAAGAACGCCAAGTTGCAATTCAACATTGGCGGTGATCAAGTTGAGTTTGCATTGCTTGTGGCAATGAAAGGAGAGCCGCTGGGAGATGATATCTTCAACATCTATGATGAAGAAGAACCAAGAGAATTGGTGAGATCTATCCTTATTAATGATCCACTTGAGAGAGTTATTAGTTTTAGCTTAATGGAGGAAGGTATAGATGTTTCTTGTGACGTAGATATACGGAGCTTAAAAGCACTGGAAGAAGATCCAGGAGCTAAAATTGAAAAACTAATCCAGGAGAAGAGAATCTCCAGTTTTGGTCCCAGTTGCAGTACCTCGACCGAGGCACCTTCTGGACCAAGCGAGGTGTTCTTGGCTGAAGAACATCTCGCTCACCCTCTCAGGACCTCGACCGAGGTCGAAAGCGAGATGATGTCAACTGAGACTTCTGAAAGTCCAGTTCTTCGATCTAAGTCTACTCCACTAGAAGGAGGAAGCAAGGATCCCCCCCAGAAAGCACCCCTAGTTGTGGAGCTTAAACAACTCCCGAGTCACTTGAGGTATGTTTTTCTTGGACCGGATTCTACTTATCCCGTCATCGTTAGTGCTTCCCTCTCTGAATCTGAATTATCTAAACTAATACATGTCTTGAGGAAGCATCGAAAGGCTTTGGGTTATACTATTGTTGATCTTATTGGCATTAAGCCTTCTTTCTGCATGCATAGAATACTAATGGAGGATGATCATAAGACTTCACGGGAACCTCAAAGACGGTTAAATCCGATCATGAAAGAGGTCGTGAAGAAAGAAATTCTTAAGTTGTTGGATGCAGGTATCATATTTCCTATCTCGGACAGCAAGTGGGTGAGACCAATGCACGTAGTTCTGAAGAAAGGAGGGATGACCGTTATGACAAATAAGAACAGCGAGTTAATCCCAACTAGGACCGTCACGGGCTGGAGGGTGTGCATCGATTACAAGAAGCTGAACATGGCCACTCGGAAGGACCATTTTCCACTTCCTTTCATTGATCAAATGCTCGAACGGTTAGCCTAGTATTCACATTTTTGCTACTTAGATGGTTATAGTGGCTTCTTTCAGATTCCTATCCATCCGGATGATCAAGAGAAGACCACTTTCACTTATCCATGGGGGACATTCGCTTATAGGAGGATGCCATTTGGATTGTGTAATACACCCGCTACCTTCCAGCAATGTATAATGGCCATCTTTTCCGAGTATATAGAGGAGATCATGGAGGTATTGAGGTCGATCGAGAGAAGACCACTTTCACTAATCTCGTCTTGAATTGGGAGAAGTGTCACTTTATGGTTAATGAAGGCATCATGCTAGGACACCTCATTTCCAGTCGAGGCATTGAGGTCGATCGAGTTAAGATTGAGACTATTGAGAAACTTCCTCCCCCTTGTTCTGTTAAGGGTGTGCGGAGTTTTTTCGGGCATGCAGGTTTCTACAGGAGGTGTAACACCCCAAATTCTCGGAATTCGGGGAGCTACTGGTTAGGACCTCACAATGGGTCCCGACCTTGGTTTAACAACAACTTTACTGGGATCTTACAACAAGGCACAAATGTATTTAAAACAATTTCCAAAACATAATATTTTTAATGGTATGAAAGTACACATGTGACAGCCTTACAAACATATATAAATATACATAACATGCATGACGTATGAAAGACTCCCCCGTCCCCATCTAATGAGTACGTGGACCCGGCTGACCACCCGTTCCGGATCTCTCTGCAACTGTCTATCTCTACAGATCTACAACACAGATAAACCGTTAGCTAACAATCCAAATATAAGCAGAATAAAGATAGCACAAACACAAACAAGGTAACATAAACAATCATCATGCTGGCACACAAACCGGTTATTACCTAGTAGTTAAGTGATTCACCTTATTCCATTTTACAGTTGTGGCACGAGAATCTTAAGAGTTCTCGCCTCCGTTCCTTATCCAACTGGGTGTAGGTCTAGCTTACCTCCGCCGGTAGCATCACTACAAACCGAGTGTGGACTAGTCCCTAAAGAAACCCCCAGCGCCCTCAAGCTAACTGAGCAGAATGCCACCGCCCGTTACTCTTAGGCCAAGGTATAGGTCGGTATATAACTATTACTAAAATATAACTATAAGCATCTCATTCACACACCACTACCATTATTCATACTCATATCTAGAAGTCAGCTAAGTAAGCCCAAAGGACTTACCTGAATTCAAACATAATCTCGTTATCTCGACTCGGTTTGTAACCGCAGGAACTCAACCGCCTGTTATAAAAGGCAAGTGGATCAATAATATATTCCACTTAATTAGAAGTCTCTGACTTCTAAGATATTTAACTCTATCATCAGCTAAATTACCAAAATACCCTTATACGGATAAATGACTGTTTTACCCCTAGTCCCGAAACTTTATAAAATTCCATAACAAAGTTTCAAACTATTCTTTGGAACTCAAAACCACACTCAAACTCTCAAAGGAAAGTTTGCTAAAGATTTAGAAGAGTTAACTACATTCTTGACTTTCATAAAAAGTCGTCAAGGTCCGACTTTGGCTTAAGATATGAGAACCGAATAAAAATATAAAAAGTCTAACAAAAATCTCTAAGTCTTGTATGCTATGCACTCTATCCATAGTATCCAGAATTTTCCAAAAATACATAATAATCACTTCTACACAAATTCTCAAAGTCGGTTCCCAAAACCAGAAATTTATACTTAGCCAATTTCTGAGTTCTTTCTCAACAGTTCGACTAGCCTACTTTGAGCTCCTATGGATCTAGATCCGACCGTTGGATCGGTCTCAACTTTTGATATGTTGAATTATATATGACACTCTATAACATACTAAAAACTGAACGGTGGATTATGTTTCTAAGGTATCCAAACCTAAGCTCAAACATGACTGCACAACCCAGAAAATTCCAGCACTTAACAATTTCAGCAACATCTAGAAATTGTTTCAGGTCTCAACTTAAAAAATTCATAACTCCTAAACCACTAGCTGGATTCATCCCAAATTTTAATATGTTCCACCACAATATGCCAACTATATCATATCCAAAAATCAAGTCCAAAAGAGCTCAAAAGCATAATCAAAACTATCTCACAAAACAGCATCACATGCTGTTTTTCTCAACATTCAGCACATATATAAAAACTGCATGAGGAGTCAACTTTGAGACACCATAACTATCAAACTGTAACATGGATTCCTCTAAAATTTTAGTATTATTCCCTATGCAATACGGAATACAACATATCCTAAAATCAGCAATAAAGGAGGTGTGTAACATACCCAAATCTGGACTCGAACATGCCTGCTTGTCACTTCATGAAAACTCCGAAAACAACATGAATCTCTACTGCTCCTCTATGGCTGTTCTGGGTAGATTTAGGAGACATAAAAGGCACTCATTATGTATGAATTTCATGGCTGGAAGTGTAAGGAAGAGAAGGGTATCAGCCTTACCCCGTTCCTAGACTCGAGGGGGAGGGAGGAGATGGCATTAGTCTATTGTGGATCCCACTGTTGCACAGAAGACAAGGGATTGTGTGACTGCAGAGAAGTTGAGAGCTCTAGAGATGGCTGTGGTTCTCCGACTAGATGCAGATGAAGTTCGTCTGGGTACAGAGAAGGGGGTGAGGCGGTCTATGCGGCCTGGTCGTTCACGACCCGATCCTGGGCGAGAAGACACACTGCTGATGCTTCTCATGTGTAGCAGGAGTCGACTGGGATGGCTGGAGCGTTGAAGTCGACTGGGATGGCTAGACGAGAAGACGCACTGCTGGTTCTTAGAGTCGACGGTGCAAGGATTGGGAAGCTCGCCGTTGGTGTTGGTGCCCTACTCCTGGGTCGTCGTTGCTGCACAGAAGGGGACGGTCTTGTTGATGAGATCGTCGCTGCTGCCCAGGAACGATCAATCGAAGGTGGCGATCTACGGCAGAAGGCGAACGTCGGAGACGGAATGAAACTGGACGTGAAGGCTGGGCGAGATACACGCGATCTGGCGTTGCTATGGAAGGAAGGTCTTCAATGTTCTGCACGCTATCCGGCGGTTACGTAGAGATAGGAGAGAGAGAGGGGGAGCAGCTGCTGCGTGGGCTGAAGAGACTAAGGGCTTGTCATTCTTCTCTGCTTGTTGGGCTGAACACATACTGGGCTAGCACACCAACCACACTTCGCTGGCTGGAGCAAGGCAGCGTTGGGCTGGCGTCTGGTGTCTCCTGGGCTACTCAGATCCGTGTAGAGCAGAATAAGAGACAAAGGCTGGACATAAATCCAACAAGGTACATGGGCTGAGGCAAGGTAAGGAATGAAGTGGGCTGAACTTGTAAAAAAACAAAGGTGGGCTGAGTTGTCAAAACTCGTCATGGCTTTGTCAAGCCCATGCATGGCCTTGTCACGAGTTTGTCATGGTCTCGTCTTGATCTCGTCACTAGGACGTCATGACCTTGTCAAAGACAAGTCATGTTCTAAACTAGGGTTTGATGGATTAGGGTTGCTATAAAAATCTTATCATTTTATGTGAAGTGAGATTACATAAAATGATAAAATTTGAGATATTGTGTCCGACTAGGTAGACATATAAGGATCAACGGATCGAAATCCGGTTTGCTACGGAATTAATCGGAATAAAAATATCCGGATATTACATCAGTACCCCCTTAAAATAAGTTTCGTCCCGAAACTTAAAATACGTCAGTCATAAGGTCAGCCCTCAAGGTACAAATCTAGTGTATCTACTTGTTACCGCCCAAGAGTCATCGTTTCCACATATAAGTATCCCGCATATCAAGGTCACCAATAACACACATTTCGACTAAGCACTCGAGCATGAAAATAAACATGTATTCAGACAATATAACACGGATATAGGACCAAACCCTAACTCGTCGCTCCCTAGATTACACTATCTCCACAAAGGTCTCTGAAAGGTTATGTCTCATACTACCCATAGTATCCAAGGTGGCCTCGTCGGCTTTATATAAAACCACTAACTCTGAAATCTTTTCATGTACAGACCTCAACAGTGCCTACTACTACGTTCTAGTGTGGTAACTAGATATCTCACCGGTATCATCCGGCTTCATTGCCCGATTCTCTAAGCCGATGTCCTAACTTTTGTCTGGTAAGTATACCTCTAACTAAATCCGTAGAAACTAGGGTTACACTCTCCAATAGGGTGAGGATTACTAGTCCATCAATCACTTATAAACCACTTTACAGCCTCAAGTGGTCACATTTTGCAACTCACCTCCAGGTCCTTTGATGACCGTACAGAAAAATAACCTAGTCAACTTTCTTCCCTTCGTTATGTTTACTTGACTACACACTCCGGCCAAAGGTCTTGGACCTCCGCCAGCACTCCACCAAGTGCCTAATGCTCTTTGTATCACGACTCATTTGTCTTTTAATATGACTCAGTCATCTTATTCCTCAAGTAAGGAATCATCCCGTTACCCTTTTCCGGTCTAGTAGTGGAGACACAATCTAGTGGTCATCATCTGTATTCACTTGGCATTATTATAATATTTATGGATATCTAATATATTGTTAGCTCAACCTTAGGCTTCTCACGTATTTTTCAAGGTCTTGAGTGACATACGATATGTCCGGAATGACGGTATTAGATACAAGGTGATCTCACATCACCGTCATTTGCTCACACTACTCAATAGTTGTTTTCATTGCATTGTGTCCTATAATATCCCTCTTACTCAAAACACAACTCGACTCCATTCCGAGATAAAAATTCTTCTTATACTCCACTCTTGAGATTATGTTTTCTATATGTACGAGTTTGGTCTGTAATTACACTCCCGTAGCTTCCTTTTCTTATCTGTCTTTCGATTCAACTTGATAGTTACTCACCTTGAGCTTGTTAGTGCAGGCCCTACACAACACCTTTATTACTTCGTTACTTCCTTTCTCATTTCATCAAGAAACTCATTCTAAAATACCATGCTAGGTATTAAATTCCAAATTTACTGGTCTGCCAATAAGTGACTAGGTCGGCATGCTTCACTTGGGTTTATAATGGGGTACCACTCTCTTTCTATACTTCTGCGTGCACATACTTTCTCGTCTATCTAGTTGGTGATACAGTTCCTCTACAAAATTTCTTGTCACTCCATGTAGCCTATTTCACGTTCCTTACAAACGAAATGCATTTCGCCAATTATCATCGTCTTAAACTTGACACATCATTTTCTGTATTCTCGATTTTCTGGTTCCGTGGGTTAGGACCCATCACGCTTTCGCTGCGCTACTTTGATAATTATGTTGTCACCCTCTAATCGTAAGGACATTTCCCGTGAGTCCAAAATGATGGACTCCAAAACTCTCCCTCTCAATTACACCATAAGTCCTATCCGGATGAAATACCAAGTACCTTCATTACTTGCCTTGAGGAACTAAAATAACGGTTGGAAGACGACCTCTCCCTTTTACTTTTGGAATTCTTCTAACCCGGATCCAAACACTCTGACTCAACCAGAGTTTGATCTTAACCAGCCAGTAAGAAATCTCTAACACAATTCTCTTCATACCTTTAATTAATCAAAGAAGGTTGTCATTACCTACATGAGGAAATCCTTTAAGGCGTCGGTAAAACTAATTCATAAATCCATAGTCATAAATATATTTTCTTAATGGAACATAACTCTTCAATACCAAAAGAAAAACTTGCACATCCTTCGTTGACGTCAATCATTCTATAGTTGACTTATTTTAATATTCTGAGCTCCCTCTTCTCATGCTCTACTGGCATAAAATTTGGTAAGCATCAACTACTCGGTTAATCCTTTCCCTTTCGTTAGTTCGTTCTATCCTTCCCACTTCTATTTCCTTAGGCCAACTCTCTTTATCAAGTCCCCTATGTCATTCTCACACGTTCCTTCATTAGCGTTATTTATAAAATTTCTCCGTCGAACTCTATTGACTCTGCTACCGGCCTCCTACTCCTTTTTATACTAGCATCTTGATTCCTCACCCCTTCTTATCTCTCTGACGAGGTCAAAACTTCTCTATACTTGTGGGGTTCTATCTTCTTTCTTACACTCAATTGTAGGTCTTCTTTCCGTGCATCTCCTTTCCGCAGATATCGTAGGAGAAACATCATCCTTCCTTGTATGAAATGATACGCGCACTCTGTCTTGGCTGACATAGAACCTTATCAAAAGTGTATACTTCTTACTCCTCTAGTTCTCCTTTTAAACTCCGTATGTACTAGTTGTGATATGTACTTTTTTCCTAGCCAGTAGGTAGTAAATCACCCACACAATTTCCTTGGTCTCAAATGACATAAGGGGGTTATTCTTGGCCGTCTCGTCTTTCTTCTTAAGTTCTTAATTAGGGTTCTTGGCTCGAACTCACTCCAGGTTATTATTAAGGGTACTAGCACGCGTATCAATTTAGCTTCGCATCTGTCGTCGTTGATCTCTTGGAGGGTCCTCCAAATATCTATAAAATTCTTTCATAAGTCTATGGCTATCCTCCTTATCTGCTAACCAGTTAACACTAGTTGACCCGCACGTGTTATGTCTCAGTTATTACCAACTAGTCGGTAGTTGACCTTCAATAAGACCACGGACTTATTGTTCTTCTATCTCTTTCGAAGTTTGATACAGTTGGTGAAATCTATTTCCTCCAGTTTCTTTGTTAAAACTCTTTAGCTCCTTCCACAATCTACACCTCTCTTGTTCTCTTATGAGATCACTATACTCTTGTGAGTCCGGTCATAGCCTTCATCTGTCGTGAATGAGTTTATCAAGTCTTCATGAATCTTCTTACGTTGCCCATTGTTTGATTGCAGTTCTCCGATATGACCGTCAATGTTGGTAACTTAACTTTTAGGTGAATGATAAGTTATTGGGGACTCTCTCTAGTCCAACAAAATTACTTTCCCACATTATTCCCCTTGATTGGTGTGTTTTGACCCTGCTACTTTTATAGACATTCGTTGTCTCAGTTTTAGACTTCTAGTTTCTTTGATACTTATGTCGGAGTTTCATTCAAAATTCTCGTATCCTTGAAGGATTCCACATGCTTCCATGGTTACAGAATTTATTTCTCGTTATTAGACTCACTCTCTATCTTTGTACCTTTTAATTTCTCACAACCGGGTCAACACTCTATCTTCTTTGTACTCTCATGCCCATGCTTGCTTATGGCGGCGTCCGCCTTGATTGTAACGTCCTTTACTCTGCAATTCTTGTGGTACTCCGTTATATATGATTCTTGTTTTTCCATTATTATCTCCATTCTACACTCTTGTCGTCTCTTGCATAGTTCTTCTAATTCATCTCTCGGCTTCATACGACAAAGTCCCTTGCACGACTTCCAATTCCTTCTATGTGAGCTGACTCGGGATTTTCTTTCTCATCGGATTGTACTTGTGGTGAAAATTATCTCAACATCTTTACTTCCTTGCCCACCCGTTCACCGGATGATTTATAGGGTCGCCAGGACGCCCACCAGAGTATAATACTCAATCCTAGGTTTGAATCCATTGTCTCGTGTTGAAAATTCTTCAAGTCCGCTATGGATTTATCATGAGGCGATAATCGCTTCATGATATCACAACTAAAAGATCTAAAATATCCTTTTGGATACTAACATGCTACACATATACATATGTATAATCATACGTTAAAACATATAACTATAAGTGTATATACTAACTCACCTAACATTCCAAGTTACAGAGATCCACGGTGAACGATGGTGGCCCGACGTACTACTAACCCAACAACCCGACTATGCACGTATGTAAAAACAGAAATCCGTTTGAAAATCTTAGACACTTTTCGGGTTCTAGTTATTTTATACATTCGGTCTTTCAGAAGATTTCAAGTACCATTGTTGCCAACCCAGAGCTCTGATACCATGTTGTAACACCCCAAATTCTCGGAACTCGGGGAGCTACTGGTTAGGACCTCACAATGGGTCCCGACCTTGGTTTAACAACAACTTTACTGGGATCTTACAACAAGGCACAAATGTATTTAAAACAATTTCCAAAACATAATATTTTTAATGGTATGAAAGTACACATGTGACAGCCTTACAAACATATATAAATATACATAACATGCATGACGTATGAAAGACTCCCCCGTCCCCATCTAATGAGTACGTGGACCCGGCTGACCACCCGTTCCGGATCTCTCTGCAACTGTCTATCTCTACAGATCTACAACACAGATAAACCGTTAGCTAACAATCCAAATATAAGCAGAATAAAGATAGCACAAACACAAACAAGGTAACATAAACAATCATCATGCTGGCACACAAACCGGTTATTACCTAGTAGTTAAGTGATTCACCTTATTCCATTTTACAGTTGTGGCACGAGAATCTTAAGAGTTCTCGCCTCCGTTCCTTATCCAACTGGGTGTAGGTCTAGCTTACCTCCGCCGGTAGCATCACTACAAACCGAGTGTGGACTAGTCCCTAAAGAAACCCCCAGCGCCCTCAAGCTAACTGAGCAGAATGCCACCGCCCGTTACTCTTAGGCCAAGGTATAGGTCGGTATATAACTATTACTAAAATATAACTATAAGCATCTCATTCACACACCACTACCATTATTCATACTCATATCTAGAAGTCAGCTAAGTAAGCCCAAAGGACTTACCTGAATTCAAACATAATCTCGTTATCTCGACTCGGTCTGTAACCGCAGGAACTCAACCGCCTGTTATAAAAGGCAAGTGGATCAATAATATATTCCACTTAATTAGAAGTCTCTGACTTCTAAGATATTTAACTCTATCATCAGCTAAATTACCAAAATACCCTTATACGGATAAATGACTGTTTTACCCCTAGTCCCGAAACTTTATAAAATTCCATAACAAAGTTTCAAACTATTCTTTGGAACTCAAAACCACACTCAAACTCTCAAAGGAAAGTTTGCTAAAGATTTAGAAGAGTTAACTACATTCTTGACTTTCATAAAAAGTCGTCAAGGTCCGACTTTGGCTTAAGATATGAGAACCGAATAAAAATATAAAAAGTCTAACAAAAATCTCTATGTCTTGTATGCTATGCACTCTATCCATAGTATCCAGAATTTCCCAAAAATACATAATAATCACTTCTACACAAATTCTCAAAGTCGGTTCCCAAAACCAGAAATTTATACTTAGCCAATTTCTGAGTTCTTTCTCAACAGCTCGACTAGCCTACTTTGAGCTCCTATGGATCTAGATCCGACCGTTGGATCGGTCTCAACTTTTGATATGTTGAACTATATATGACACTCTATAACATACCAAAAACTGAACGGTGGATTATGTTTTTAAGGTATCCAAACCTAAGCTCAAACATGACTGCACAACCCAGAAAATTCCAGCACTTAACAATTTCAGCAACATCCAGAAACTGTTTAAGGTCTCAACTTCAAAAATTCATAACTCCTAAACCACTAGCTGGATTCATCCCAAATTTTAATATGTTCCACCACAATATGCCAACTATATCATATCTAAAAATCAAGTCCAAAAGAGCTCAAAAGCATAATCAAAACTATCTCACAAAACAGCATCACATGCTGTTTTTCTCAACATTCAGCACATATATAAAAACTGCATGAGGAGTCAACTTTGAGACACCATAGCTATCAAACTGTAACATGGATTCCTCTAAAATTTTAGTATGATTCCCTATGCAATACGGACTACAACATATCCTAAAATCAGCAATAAAGGAGGTGTGTAACATACCCAAATCTGGACTCGAACATGCCTGCTTGTCACTTTATGAAAACTCCGAAAACAACATGAATCTCTACTGCTCCTCTATGGCTGTTCTGGGTAGATTTAGGAGACATAAAAGGCACTCATTATGTATGAATTTCATGGCTGGAAGTGTAAGGAAGAGAAGGGTATCAGCCTTACCCGGTTCCTAGACTCGAGGGGGAGGGAGGAGATGGCATTAGTCTGTTGTGGATCCCACTGTTGCACAGAAGACAAGGGATTGTGTGACTGCAGAGAAGTTGAGAGCTCTAGAGATGGTTGTGGTTCTCCGACTAGATGCAGATGAAGTTCGTCTGGGTACAGAGAAGGGGGTGAGGCGGTCTATGCGGCCTGGTCGTTCACGACCCGATCCTGGGCGAGAAGACACACTGCTGATGCTTCTCATGTGTAGCAGGAGTCGACTGGGATGGCTGGAGCGTTGAAGTCGACTGGGATGGCTAGACGAGAAGACGCACTGCTGGTTCTTAGAGTCGACGGTGCAAGGATTGGGAAGCTCGCCGCTGGTGTTGGTGCCCTACTCCTGGGTCGTCGTTGCTGCACAGAAGGGGACGGTCTTGTTGATGAGATCGTCGTTGCTGCCCAGGAACGATCAATCAAAGGTGGCGATCTATGGCAGAAGGCGAACGTCGGAGACGGAATGAAACTGGACGTGAAGGCTGGGCGAGATACACGCGATCTGGCGTTGCTATGGAAGGAAGGTCTTCAATGTTCTGCACGCTATCCGGCGGTTACGTAGAGATAGGAGAGAGAGAAGGGTAGCAGCTGCTGCGTGGGCTGAAGAGACTAAGGGCTTGTCATTCTTCTCTGCTTGTTGGGCTGAACACATACTAGGCTAGCACACCAACCACACTTCGCTGGCTAGAGCAAGGCAGCGTTGGGCTGGCGTCTGGTGTCTCCTGGGCTACTCAGATCCGTGTAGAGCAAAATAAGAGACAAAGGCTGGACATAAATCCAACAAGGTACATGGGCAGAGGCAAGGTAAGGAATGAAGTGGGCTGAACTTGTAAAAAAAACAAAGGTGGGCTGAGTTGTCAAAACTCGTCATGGCTTTGTCAAGCCCATGCATGGCCTTGTCACGAGTTTGTCATGGTCTCGTCTTGATCTCGTCACTAGGACGTCATGACCTTGTCAAAGACGAGTCATGTTCTAAAGTAGGGTTTGATGGATTAGGGTTGCTATAAAAATCTTATCATTTTATGTGAAGTGAGATTACATAAAATGATAAAATTTGAGATATTGTGTCCGACTAGGTAGACATATAAGGATCAACGGATCGAAATCCGGTTTGCTACGGAATTAATCGGAATAAAAATATCCGGATATTACAGGAGGTTCATCAAGGATTTCTCGAAGATCTCCAAACCACTAACTAAACTCTTGAATAAAGATATTGTTTTTGAGTTTTCGCAGGAGTGTCTCGATGCATTCTATAGGATTAAGGAGGCATTGATCTCCGCTCCCATTATCCAACCTCTGGACTGGACCTTGCCCTTTGAGATCATGTGCGATGCGAGTGATGTGGCGGTAGGAGCGGTGCTTGGACAAAAGAAGGATGGCCGGACCACCGCCATTTACTATGCTAGCAAAACGCTAGACGAAGCCTAGCGTAACTACGCCACCACCGAAAAGGAACTATTGGCGGTTGTATATGCTTTTGAGAAATTTCGTTCTTACTTAGTAGGGGCAAAAGTTATTGTTTACACTGACCATGCAGCTATTGATTACTGGCTTGCTAAGAAGGATGCCAAGCCACGTCTTATTCGATGGATTCTCTTGCTTCAAGAGTTTAACCTAGAGATCCACGATAAGAAGGGATCCGAAAATTCTGTTGCGGATCACCTCAGCCGGCTACCTCCCTCTTCACGCGAGAAGGACGAACCACCCATTGACGATTCATTCCCCGATGAGCACTTGCACTTGCTGGAACGTTTGATAGACTTCCTTATCTCACCCCATGATGAAGGTGAAGTATGGGGTGAGGAAACCTTCTAACATGTTTAGAAACACCGTACGGTCCAACTAGCGACCTTAAATCAAGCGCTTCTTGGGAGACAACCCAAGGTATTGCTTTCTTTTCGGTTTTTCTAGTCTAGCTTTAAATAGTTTGCTTTTGCTTTGCTTTGCTTTGTTTTTGGCGTCCTAGACAGACAACATGTAATCTCTAAGGAAGGAATACAACCCAGGAGCAACACTGGAAGGACAGAAGTTCGAGAAATCGAGAAGACGGAGTTTGACTGAGACACATCTCGGTTGCTGTCACAGCACCTCGACCGAGATGATTCTTGAGCAACCGAGGCGACTAGGGTTTATGACGATCCACCTCGGTCCGTATCACCTTGGTCCAGTCGGGACCACCTCAACCGAGGTGACAGCAGTTTCAGAAAAGGGTATAAAAGGGGGTTCGAATTCTCTCTTCCCTCTCTCACCTTCTCGACCGCGGCGCACAGATTCACCTCACTCCCTGATTCTCGATCGTTTTCGACGATTCTTGCTCCCAATCTGCAAGGAAAGAGTAGAGGATCAGTTTGCAAGCGACAATCTGCAACAAAAACGCTCCTAATCGACCGAATCTGTGGTAACAAAACTGAAACCCTAACTTCTCGTCTTTTCCTGATTTCGGAAGAAATTGGCTTTGGTTGCCAATCATTCTTGTTGAAAAAGGCTTTAAGTACCCCATAGGAACAATTGGTAGTAATATTGAGGGAAAATAATTGCATTTCTGAGAGTTGGAATCGAACAACCTTCTACCTCGATCCAGTCGACCTGCATCTCGACCGAGGTGTTCTTGAGGATTGTCAGGGCAACCGAGGTGGTCTGACAGTGAGAGAAAATGAGTTCCAGATCTGATAGGCAGATTGTTCTAAGGGATGGTTCCTCCCCTTCTCCTTCTTCTTCTTCTCGACGTTCCATACCGGTGATCCATGAGCGTCACCGGGTAGATTATGACCGCAATGCTGCGCGCCCAGTGATTACGCCGCGGTTTCTAGATGTTGCTTCGTTTGATTGCCTCTACGTGGATGATGATTTGAGGCGGATGATTTCTATGGTAGGGCTGGAGCAGTTTATGGAGATTAGAGCTCCAGCCTACCTCGAGCCCACATTGGAGTTTGTGAGCTCCGTGACTTACTTGCCTACAGAGCAGGCCATCAAGTACCGGTTGCTGAACCGGAACTACATTGTCCCGATGGATCAGTGGCGAGAGATCTTCGGCTTCCCGACCCCCACAGTTTCTGATTTTCCTTCTCGAGCCGTGACTCGTGAGTTCTAGGGACAGATAACTCACGTAGTTGAGCATGCTGACAGGTGGAGACCTGGAGATTCCAGGGAGAGGATCATCTTCCACCTTGCCTTCAGACTTGCTCACCGTATTTTTAGCGAGACAATTCTGGCGCGTACTGAGACGCCCCAGAAGATCAAACAGGGTGAGCTTCTGAGTCTATATTGTATGGTTACCGGAGGAGTTCCCGACTTCGGAGTGATGCTGGCAGAGGATCTTCACAAGATCAAGACGAAGGGGAAGGGAGATAATTGTTGTGGCGGCTTAGTGACTCATCTTGCTACCGTGATGGACCTTGATTTGAGCGCTTGTACTATGGTGGCGGCTGCCAAGCCGCTTGGTCTGCAGGAGATGATCACGAAGATGATTCTGGTTCCTCGTGGACTTACTACGCCATATGTGGCGATGCCTGGGAGCAGACTGCCCCTCAAGGTATTAGATGGTCATCTCAGTTCTCAGTGTTTGACGCTCAATACTGGTCCACTGCGTGGATTCCTCTTATTAAGGACGCTAGAGACGCAACAGCAACAACCCAGGAGCAAGATGAGGAGGAGGCTGATGAGTTAGATGATGGCAGTGCCGCCATGGAGACAGGGACAGATACAACTGCTCCCAGTATACCAGTCGTCGATCTAGACGACGAGGAGATAGATGATGAGCCATCTGCAGCACCAACACGTCCTGCCAGGCGTAGAGTTCGGAAGGTAGAGGGATGCCGTAGCTCACCGCCGGATTGACGATCTGACGGATCAGATGATTGACTTCTACGCCGCCTTATCCCTAGAGATGATGGAGATACGGGAGAGCCAGCACTACCAGCGCAGGATGACTGAGATTCAGTTTCAGCAGGTCATGGGCTACCCGTTTGACCCATCCCAGTACCCGTACGTGCCACCACCACCACCACCGGATTGGGATTAGAGCTTGCATGATTTCTTTCTTTACTTATTATGCAGCTCAGCTTATGTCTGGTGAGTATCCTGTTTCTTTAGACTTATTTGACCCCATGGGACAATGTGTCCCAAGTATGGGGTATGCGGATATGTATTTGACATTTGATGTATGACTTGATTCGGATATTTATGATTTTCTTATGGTCTATGTGTTTATCTGAGACTACATGCATGCATACAAGTTATTTGATTGAGAAAAACGTCAAAAACTGGTTTAAGAAAAAAAATTTATGACCTCGACCGAAGTGACTTTGACCAATCGAGGTGCAATACCTCGGTTGACTTAGAACATCTCGACTGAGGTGGTTTAACTGAAATAGGTTTCAAAACGATTTTGTGCTTCTTATCTGGATATGACCTCAGTGAAGATTTTGTTTCACTACTAGAAATGCGCGTTATATGCGACGCTTTTCTTTCGACACCAAGTCAATGTGTCGCAAAAAATTTAAATTTGCAAAACCCTCGCTAAATTGCGACACCTTAAGATGTCACTATTTTCCGATATACATAGGTGTCGCAAATGGCACAAATAAAGACGACTTGGAGTGTCATTTTTTTTTAAATTTTTATGACATCCGGGGGTGTCGCAATATTAAAATTTAATTACCCAAAACTAGATATTAGGGTACGCCTCTCCCAAATTGGGTACCGTCTTGACGACTTGCAAAGTTTCTACCATTATTCTCAAGGTCCTCGTCGGTTCTCCTAACTCTCATTCTGCCTCTGGCAGCTTTAGCTCCGATTCAACTCTAATTCTCGAAGAAGAATTAAGCTCTAAGCAGTAAGCATCCATGGCCTCCACACACCATAAGCCCTAAGCTTTTCGAGGTGAATTCTTCCGACTACTTATGTTGTTAGTTTAAAACTCTCTTTCTCAACCTTTTTGTCGCTTCTCTTATTGAACTCATCTCGATCTACTCATCATCTAAGATCTGAGCACACACTGTTGGCTAAAATTTCAAAAAGTCAATGAGTTGTAGTTTCTGTTCAAGTTTGCACCCCACCCCCGCTATAATTTCAAAAGTAGATGGTTAGGCAGTCTTTGGTGCTTCCGAGGCACAAATTGAGAGTAATGATAGAGTCATCCAAGAGTAATGACTTGTCTGACAGTTTCCAAAGGTGGAAGGCATTCAAACTCTAGAAGTAAGGCTACTTTGGACAAATCACAGCCAATTTTGTTCAAGGGAGAAATAGAAGGGACTTCTTGTTTGCCTATGATTATGGAGTCTATAGTTCATCACAAATCTACTGAAGAAGAGGTTGTAACCAGAACTGGTAAGAATTTGAACACAAAGATCTCAGAAGCCAGGGGTAAGAGGAAATCTCATCGTATAAAATCATATACGTCTTTGCTTATATTAGGATCAAAGGTATCGTTGTATGTTATTGATGCCTCAGTACTACATGCCTAATGATACTCCTCATAACATTGTGATATGATGCAGTTACTGGAAAGAATTCAACTATAAAGCAAAAGCTATCATCCATTGAAGGTCAAGCTAACCCTCTAGAAGTTTCTGAATATGTGGATGAGATCTATCTATATTACTAGGCTATGGATCGGAGGTGATTATCCTACCTTTTTTTTATTGAAAGGTTGGGATGATCCAAAGAGTGAAGGTGCCATCAATACTTAACATAATAATTCTGCAGATTTTAGTTTTGTGAGGCTTATATTTGAGATAGTCACTACTTGCTATTCATGGACTTTCTACTCATTGATCACATTTTGACTAGGCATTGAGCATTGTTCTTATATGCTGATTTTGTACTTAATGATGACTAGTCATTGAGCATTGTTCTTTTTTCCTACCTTGGTCGCCTTTGACACATGTGCTCGCCATCTATTTTATATGTTGATATTTCTTGGCACATGGACATAATAACCCATCCACGTAGGATCCCTGTACAATGATCTTTCATTGAATTCCCAATTGGACAAGAAAGATGCATGTACAAAGTTAGATGGCACCACAAACATTTTCAAGCTGGTCAAAGAAACTCAATAAATGGGTACTATGATGTGTGCTGCTGATTCTTTTTTCTTTTTTATTTTGTTTTTAAAGGTTCGGGTACTTAATTTCCTAACCATGTTATTATATGATGTCTGTTTCCTTTTTGCAGGGTGTTGAGGAACTGTAAAATCTCTGGACCCATCCAACCATACCTTGCTAAATTAACTAGCTTGAAAACACTGTACAAAATTGTTCGAATGGAGAAGAAATGAAATGAATCATGTTTAACATATATTTGTGCTTATAATAAAAGAATTAAATATATTACACACTATGTGTAGATCTATTTACTTAGGTTTGCTTATATAGCATAAATTAACTTTTACGCTGTCAATAAAAGAGAAAATATATAATTAGAGCTTGTTGTATAAAGAGCCACAATCTCCATCCGGTATTAAAGAGGTATGATGCTTACGAGGATCCTGTAAGTCATGGTTGATCATAGCAGATACAAATATAATCAAAAGATGCTCCATACGACGGTCATACATGCAAGTATATCAAAAATTTAGAAATAAATTTCACCAATTATAAATTTGTATGAAGTCTGTCTCAAGGGTTTCAAAGAGCAAGAGTTGTAACACTTAGCTTGTAATAAAACGAACATTCTTGGTAGACATACCTGACAAAGGAGTTCTTCCTTCTTTTGTTTATTATTTTGAATGAAAAAAGGGTGGGCAATTCAGCTAACATAAGAATCAACAAGTAATTTAGAGCAAAATAAATTAGAATTCAGCATTGAAGTTATCAAGTTGTTAAAGCAAGCTAGAGCAAAAAACAGAATTCAGCATTGAAGATAGTCAATTTAGGGAGAAATTTAGAGAAAAAAATAACAATGAGAATTTAGCTCTATTTGTGACATTAAAAACCAAATTGCTAAGAACTCAATCATATTTTAGGATTTAGGCGCAAACGAATCTACTCCTAAGAACACAATTTGTTTTCTCACTGGTCTAATGTGATCAAGTGCTTGAATACTCGCAATTCCCTTAAGTGCCTTTAGATCCATTATTTTCTACATGTTTGTCAATTTGTATAAGCACAAATATTCAACTCAACATAAAAGTAGAGGAAAAAAGAAGCAGGAAACTCTATTAACATGAACAAGTTGTCCCACAAAACAAGCAAGCACTGAAACTAAAACAACCTAACCATAAGGGAGGAAGAAACTATGAGAGCCAGGGCGTAGCAAATCACGAGTTACACAACAAAGGAGCACAAAAAACAAAGTAGGGACTGTAAAAGATGATGAAGGAGTTGAGACCTTTTTTATTCCGATAGGCAAACAAATAAAAGCTGCATTTATGGAAGAAAAAAAAGGAAAAAATAATATCAAAAACCTCAAATAACCTACTAATTGATGACAAAGATGAAAGACAATAGCAAACAACCAAAAATCAAATGCATATATTTACTAACACAATAACCCAATAAAAAAAATAAAAGGGTGCATGACGTGGGATGCTAAAAGCCGCAAAAAAAGCCATAAGTTCATAGGAAGAGGCCAAAACGAATAAGGATGATAAGATCACGAACATACGAAGAAGCACAAAAAAAATGAGTATATGTAACATCATGGCAAAACTTACCATATCATGAATGGAAAAATATGTTGGTTCACCCGATCAAAGTGCCATTAACTGATGGATGTTTGCTTTAATGGGAATGAAAAGGTGAATCCAATTTTCCTCTCCTTATCAGGGTCAAGCTAAAATTCTTCACCTTCCTTGACAACAAACTTTGCTAGTTCAGCAACAATGTGACCAAAAGGCCCCTGAATTCATGACGGTGCGCAAGGGTGAGACACAAGACTACCAACATCACGAGACACAAAAGAAAGACTTTAAAAAATCAATTTTATAAACGAACTTTGCAATAGGTAATATATTTTTTGTCTTTCTTATTTCATTTACTCCATAATGATAAAGGAGGAAGGGACCTCTCAAAAATGCTAGAGTAACATTTCAAACAACAAACATAAAAATAAATAGACTGGTCACATGCACACAGAATATTAAGAAAATGAACATAAGAAATAAAGTACAACGGTAGCTACAAATATAAGAAGAAGAACCGAGGTCGTATTAAGTCAAAGAATAACATGTTGGGTTCTATTGTGCTAGTAGTGGAACAACCATTATTTGCATCGTTTGAGGCTACATCAGACTCGTCACCTTCATCACTAAGAGATGCTTGAAATGTCTCATCTTTATCTTCATTTTCTAAATCTTCTGTCTACAGTGCATATATTACTTTTGCCAGATGTACCTATGATGCCTAAACAAAGATAAACAACTTTATAAAAAGTCTTTGAAGAAGTTGTCATCTAGAGAAGAAAAATCAATACACTAATTCTTAAGGACTTGTCTCTCGCTAGCTTAACTTGAATGCGCGCAATTTTGGCTAACAAGTATATTTTCTCCTTTTAATATCCTTGTACAAGACAATCGTTGTATGGAAAAGGTTGTTATGCAACTTGAGTGCGGATAAGCAAGTCTTGAAACTAAAAGTATCTGTTGAGTATAACTACTTATTGTAGTTTTTTACATAATCTTGAAAATTCTTGTAAGTAGATCCACCAAAAACGTATTCCAAGTATATATAAATTTGGTCATCCAGCTGCAAGTAACTAATGAGAATGAGAACATTCCAGTAGAAAGGTCAACAATTTTTCATTGGGGTCATTCCAGACTAATGCAAGCACATTGTATACGATTAACACGAGTACTACAATCATTTTTTGAAGTATTTTGTTATCCCACATCGATTAACTATTAAAGTTGATAGTTTTAGAACTTGTATAAGTTTTATTTTTAGGAAAGATTTTATTTTTCGGAACGTTAACCTACAATATGTGGGTGGGTCATAATGTTCTACCCCAAAGTAATATTGACCTTTGTTATTACGTTAAATATTTTAACGTTACTTTTATATAAGTAAAAGTATCCCTAAAGTTTTTATTTTTAGGAAAGATTTTTTTTTCCAAAGAATATCAAAATGATCTATTTAGTTAAATTTTTTGAGGGTTTTTGTTGTCCCACATCGATTAACTACTAGGGAGTCTATATACTCGCTGACGTGGCGCGTTGTGGAGACAGTATTTCTAAAACAGAGCTCCCACAATTAACGCCATTATATCTTCTTTTATTAAGTCATTTTTTTTGTAAACGATTTGTTTCGAAAATGTCTTTACTTCTAAAAAAAACTTTTAAGCCAGATAATATTTATTTTGTAAACTATTTTTTTAAGCCATAAAATCTTTATTTATTAAACTAACAATATGTTATTAGAAAATTTCACGTAATTTTTTTTCCCAACAAAACTATTTTTTGGACAAAAAATCTTTATTTTTAAACTATTTTTTTATTTTTAAACTATTTTTTTAAAATAAAGAATCTTTTATTATTAGCATCATCTCTTTTTTTTTTTTAAGGATTTTCACATCGATTAGCTAATAAAGTTGATGGTTTTAGAAGTTGTATAAATAGAGAGTCTAAGAAGTATACAAATAATACATTTCTTAGCCTTTTGGTTAAGTTCAACCATAATTATTATTCATATCGGAATAATATTTTATTTTTGGATCTTTAACCTACAATTATATGGGTCATTATGTTCCTTCCTAAAGTAATCGTAGCAAAGATTTTATTTTGGAACGTTAACCTACAATTATGTGGGTCATAATGCTCTTCCCTAAAGTAATATTGGGCTTTGATTATTACGTTAAATATTTTCACGTTACTTTTATATAAGGAACCGTATGCCTAAATTTTTATTTTTAGGGATTTTTTTTTTCAAATGAATATCAAAATGATCTATTTAGTTAAATTTTTTCACATCGCTTAACTACTAATTTTGATGGTTTTACAACTTGTATAAATAAGAAGTCTAAAGAGTATGCAAATAATACATTTCTTGGCGTTTGAATAATGTTTTATTTTTTGGATCGTTAACTTACAATTATGTGGGTCGTAATTGTGACCCTCGAGTTTTGTTTTAGCAACCTTATCTATTTACGTTAAATATTTTCAAGATTTTGACTATACAAATAATACATTATTTTGCCAATAAATCTTTATTTTTTTTTTAACTATTTTTAAGCTAGAGAATCTTTTGTTAACAAATTAACAATTTGTTATTGAAACTATTTCACGTTATTTTTTATTGTTGGAACCAATCTATTTTTGGAATAATTTTTTAAATAAAAATAAATGTACTCCGACTTTTTCTGTTAGTTTTCGATTTCTATTTACGTTAAATATTTTCACGTTATTTTGGTTAAATAATCATACCCCTAAAGTTTATTTTTTAGGGAAGATTTTTTTTTTCAAATGATTATTAGGTTGATCTATTTACGTTAAAGTTTTTGAGGGATTTTGTTATCCCACATTGATTAGATATTAAGTTTGATGGTTGTAGAACTTGTATAAATAGGGAGTCTAAGGATTATACGAATAATACATATCTTGGCTTTTTGGTTATTTTCAAGTATAATTATTATTCATATCGGAATAATATTTTATTTTTTGGATCGTTAACTTACAATTATGTGGTCATAATGTTCTTTTCTAAAGTAATCGTATCCCTAAAGTTTTATTTTTAGGGAAGATTTTATTTTTGGGATCGTTAACCTACAATTATGTGGATCATAATGTTATTCCCTAAAGTAAAATTGGCTTTTTGGTTAAGTTCGATTTCTATTTACGTTAAATATTTTTACGTTACTTTTATATAAGTAAGCATACCCCTAAAGTTTTATTTTTAGGGAATTTCTTTTTTCTCAAATAAATATCAAAATAATCTATTTAGTTAATTTTTTTGAGGTTTTTGTTGTGCCACATCGATTAGCTACTAAGTTTGATGGTTTAGAACTTGTATAAATAGAGAGACTAAAGAGTATACAAATAATAATTTCTTGACGTTTTGGTTAAATTCAAGTATAATTACTATTCATATCTGAATAATGTTGACGTGGTGCCTCCACGGTTTTTTTTTTGGATTAAATCTTTTATCAAATTACAAAATAAGTCAATAAATCTTTTTCTTATTAAATCATAATTATTTTATAAAATATGAAATTTGCTATGCCACATCGATTATCAAGAAAACACGACTCTTTGATAAGTTGTATAAATAAACACAAAAAGTTTGAAGATTAATGTTATCTTCCGAGTTTACAATTATTTCATTTTCTATTAATAATATCAAGCGATCATAACTTTTGATTTTACACTTAAATCAAATTTATCTTCTTCTTTTTCAAAATTGGACTATCGCACATGTTTTCGAGGTTTCAGGACAAATGTTATCTTATGGATTTGTATTATATTATATTTGCACAATTTTATTTATTTTTTGAATTAATTTATTTTAAATATAGTTTGCATTGCATAGATGTCGTTTATTATTTGACATTTATAAAAATCACATATATATTTTTTGACATTTATTAATATTGTGGTTTTTATAATATAGATATAGTGAACACTTTTGGTTTGATATGCTCCCATATGTAGTCAGTCAATAATTATGCTATTATTATTTAATAAGCGTATACTTTTTTACATAAACATTCATAATCAAATCAACAAAATATAATAATAAAATGACATCTATAAAAAATTATTCACAGAAAAAAAAACAAAAAAAATACATTTTCAAATACCCGTGCAAGACACGGGCACTAAACTAGTATATATAAAAAGAAGAATATTTGATTAAATTAAATATCGTATCTAATAAAATCTAAATAGTAATTTTTTTAAAATCCAAATATTCGTATTTCACGCATTTTAAATTTACAATAACTATTATCATGTTCATATTTGTGTGTAATACAATCCATTTTATATTCAATATTTGTATATTATACAAATATTTGTGTCTCATGCGCTCTAGATTCTTAGTGTGGTATTGACAAATGTTACATAATATATCATTTGTATTGCATTGACCAAATTGCATTTTCTTAGAGTGAATTACCAGGAACCACCCCTTAAATAGTGTCATTTGCAGCTAACTACTTGTTAAATTGAAAATTATCGGAAACCACCCCGTCAGTAGAGTAACACCCCGCTACTGTTCAGTCTCATTTATCGTTAAATGGCCCCACTTTTTATTAATATATTGTTATATTATATGAACCATGGACCGAACTGGGTTAACATTTAGTAGTGTACGAAACCGGTTTTTGATTAAAAAATAAAAAACAAACCACCTAACTCCTAAATGAACTAATGTATCGGGCGATCGTAAAGTTTCCCCCCAGTTTCCCTCTTTGTTCCCTTCTCAGAGAGATTCCAAGAAAACCTTCGTAACCAACTCCAAATCCAAAATACAATCCTAATCCTTCGATTTTCCGAGGTTCGTTGATGTTGTGAAGGATAAAACCTAATTTCTTTCGAAGAGTGAAGCCATAAATCTCTACCAGTTGGTCCCAATTCGAAGTTGTTGAGTGAAGAGTGAAACCCTAAATTCTTCGATGGAAGGATGGTTGAAGGTGGGTTTGTTGCGTATTGGTTTATTTGATTTCAATTTCGTTCGAATAGTAAAACCCTAAATCTGCTAGTTGCTTTGTACTAATTTTATGTGCTTAAGTTATATGTGTTTTTATAAAAGGAATATGTGCGTTGTCAGTTAGAATATGTATGTTGTTTAGTTCATTTTCAAAGAAAAGATGTTTGTATGTTTGTTTTGTGTGTTAGTCAATTCTCACCATTTGACTGAACCTGCGTGGACCCAATTCATAGTTTATTGACTTTATTGGTTGTATTCATTTTAGATAAGGAAATGTGTGGACATCATCCATGCATTCGTTTTTGTGTGTATCCAATTCAATGTTTGAATGCTTTCTTGTTGACTTGTTATTGACTGAATGTACTTTGTGGACTATCTATTTTTATGCAGATGTGTTAATTAAGATGATGTTTAATAGTGTGGGTGGGAGGGGAGGGGGGGGTTGCATTGGTTATGATGGTCAATTACGTTATAGAAAAGGGAAAATTAAAGTTTATCAAAACTTTGATCCAGATTTATTATCCAAAGTTGTGCTAGAATCTATGTTAAAGGATGAACTTGACTATATGAATGTTATATAAATTTGGTACTCCTAGCCTGGACAAACTTTACATGTTAGGTTAAGAGAAATGAAAGGTGATATTGATATTTTGCACATGCTTTGATTATGATAGTGTTGTGCATCTGTATATTGTTGGAAGTGATGAGATAAGCCCGTCTACCTTGATGGTACAAAGCCCATAATCTCAACACATTTTCAAATCCCTTTCGTACTCCATTTCACCAATATCACAAACACTAACTCTACTACTAGAAATATCTTCTCTTAGAAAATACATGATCCCTAGGACATCAACATCACAAACCCTTATTGCACTTGTAGACGTATCTTCTCTTAGAAAAGACAAGAACCCTAACTCTTCCATTTGTCAATATATAAGCCAAGATATATCTCAAAACCATTCTCCCATTACTTTTGATGAAAGTTCAAATGATGAAATTAACATTTTAGGGATTGAGTATTCTTCTTTCTCATGAAGATTTCAACTTCAAAGACAGTGAAGATGAAGAAGATGATGTCTTTGATGAGAATATTGATTTCGGAGTTGGTGAAATGCGCTTTGTAGATGAGTTGCCCACTGTAGATGAAGAAGTTTCAAATGATAGTGATGATTTGTTGTTTGATGAGGATGAAGAAGTTGATTTTGATTATTTGAATAATGTTGGTGAGTTTGATGGTGAGCCACACAAATGTTTTCAGAATTTAAACTTCTAGTTGATTTCAAGAAAAAAATGTTTGAAAGTGGGGATAAAATTTGGCCCTAATGAGATCTTTAGGAAGACTTTTGAGATAGTTTGTGCTAAGTGATGATTATACTACTTACACAATGATAAGTGTAAAGTCTCACTTTATTGCAAAAAGAAATGTAATTGTACTATGAAGCATGCTAGAAATAAGTGTGATTTCGGGAAAGAATTTTGTAACTTAATGCTTGTGCTAGAAAGATGTGTGAGGATGGTACTTTTCAACCAAAGACTTTCCACCCTACACATGGTTGTGGATGGAAGCATGAGAACTAGGGGTATAAATGGGGTGGAGATTACCCGAAATTCGCGGATATTACCCGTCATGGGAACGAGGATGGAGATTTTATACGGGAACGGGGACGGGGATTGTAACAACCCAAAATTTACAACTTGGGGAGTTACTGGTTAGGACCGCACAGTGGGTCCCGACCTTAGTTTGACAACAACTTAACAAGATCTTACAACAAGGCACAGATAAGGAAAAACCGGAAATCATAGATTAAGTCTTAACAATGTATGAATATGACCAGAACAACCAACAGCCGAAAAACATAAGATAACAAAGAACGAATAGAAAGAAAAGAACCAAGGTCTAACTGGAAATCCCACAAATAAAGAAACTGCATCACATCCTAAAAGTACGACACCCCGGCTGACCACTACCATCCGGATCACTCGGCATCTGCTCTAACCTGCGGTACGTCTACACAACATAACAACTGTTAGCTAACTATCCAAATATAAGTAGAATAATAACAGCACAAACACACTCAGAATAATATAAACAATCATCATGCGGGCACACAACCGTTTATTATCTATTACTTAGGTGATTCATCTTATTCAATTTTACAGTTGTGGCACGAGAACTCTTAACAGTTCTCGCCTCCGTTCCTTATCCAACTGGGTGTAGGTCTAGCTGACCTCCGCCGTTAGCATCACTACAAACCGAGTATGGACTAGTCCCTAAAGAAACCCCCAGCGCCCTCAAGCTAACTGAGCAGAATGCCGCCGCCCGTTACTCTTAGGCCAAGTATAGGTCGGTAAATATCTATCACAACCTATATCTCTAAACATTTCAATCACACACCACTATCATCATTCATGCTCATATTCAGAAGTCAGCTAAGTAAGCCCAAAGGACTTACCTGTTATAAATCTCGACTCTTTGTAAACCAAACTCACTCTGTAAACTGTAGCAACTCAGTTGTCTACCAAAGGAGATAAGTGCATTAGCACACTCCAACGTAATTAGAAGTCTAAGACTTATAAGATAGAAGATCGTAATATGACATAACTAATTACAGTACTAATTTATGGTAAAATGACCATTTTACCCTTAGTCCCGAAACTTCCAAATTTTCCGAAATTCATGTCTAAACTCCTATTTGAGACTCTAAAGTCATATTCTAACTCCTAAAGTTTAGTTTGGTTACAAACTGGCACTTTTCCTATTTTCTTATTTTCCGAAAGATCGTAAAGGTTCAACTTCAGTTTCAAATATAAAATTCGTAAAAGGTTATAAAAATTCCGAAATAATTCTCTAGATCATCTATGATGTTCCATCTACCCTTAGGAGTATGAATTTTTCAAAACTGTTCATCCATCATTTTTATAAAAATTCTCAAAGTTGGCTACTACACTTACCATTTCTATACTTAACCAAAAATCCAAAGTTTACAAAAACTACTTAACTACCCAACTTCGGAAGCTTATAACTTCTAATCCGACCGTTCATTTCTTCTCAAATTTTAATATAGTAAACTACATACATCTACTTATCACCTATTAAAATTTCAACGGTGGATCATCATCCAAACTCTCGAACATTGGTCTCCAAGCTAGGCAGTTCTTCACTTCTAAAACTGAATAAAACACCAATATAAAAGCACAGCAGTTCCTTCTTCCCTACTTGATGTGATCCCCGAGAGCCCCAAGATGAAGCCGAAAATGTTCACTCCGAGTATGGTCAAGTTAAGCCAATTTTCACTCTCTCCGGCTAAGCTGTCAGGTTTGCGCACTCTCAGTAAAACGACTATAACTAAGACAATTCTTGGAACTAAAATACCCATGAGTACTACTTTGAAAGGTATTTTCAATATCTACAACTTTCTAGTTTACACAAAGTCGAGATTCCAAGAGGAAGAGGGTGAAAATGATCCTACATTGCAGCAACTACGGTACTTGTATGGATTGTTGGGCAAGATCATGCATGGAGGCATGAAAGATGGTTATACAAACATATGCACGTCCACCCAATATATATTTTATGCAGCATATCATCCTCATATTATTCATATATTATGCATGAATTTATGTATTAATTATGTGAAAGTTGGTGGAGAAAAGTAGGTGGAAAAGTAGGTGAGAAAGTAGGTGGTTGAAAGTCCCTATGTTTGCTCTTTGTTTAATGTCACTCTCTTGAACTTGTAAGCCTTTAATGTTGGGAGTAGGTGCTGAATTTTCAGCCTATATAAGGCCTCTCCCACAAACGTTTTTAGAGGAAAAAAAAAGAGTTGAGTTTCATTTCACCGATTCCAATCCGAGTGTGAACTTGTGCCGGTGGATCCTCGTGTTCGAATCGAGTTCGATCACATCAAGTGGTATCAGAGCCCAACGGTGCGATTTCCTCAAGCTTTCGGGTTGTGAACTGTTCGAGAATGTCAAGACGCGATCGAAAAAGAACAATAAATGAAGAATACGTTTGATGGGCTATTCGAGAGTATGACGATGGTTATCTTCGTTTGAGTGAAATGGAAGACGATCTTTACGAGGCCGTCTATGAAGAACTACGAAGACGACGAAAGAGAAGAGAAGCCCGTCGCCATGAAGACGAAGCTCGTAAACAAGAGGAAGAAGATCGACGTCGTCGTCGAGAAAAGGAGGATCGGAAAAAGGAAGAGGAAGATCGGCGCCGTAGAGTGGTCGGAAAATGGATGAAGGAGGCAACTTACTTTCCAACGAGCCGAGTTGAGAAAGCAACCAGTAAAACAAAGTACATATCACCGCCTCCACCACCACCGACTTCTCCACCGAAAATCAACGACAATGGAAACGGTGGTAATCGAATCGACCAACGTTTGGATAGGATTGAAGCCCAACTAGCTGAAATATTGAGAAGGTTTCCTCCCCTTCCCTTGAACCCGGATCGTTGTCAAGCATCTCGACATGATGGCGGCGAAGTCGAGAGAAGTAGTTACCATGATAATAAATCCGACAATCACTTTCCCAAGGATGGCATGACGGATTCGAGGACGAATCCTTTTCAAGGGAAAGGGGATGATGTGATCCCCGAGAGCCCCAAGATGAAGCCGAAAATGTTCACTCCGAGTGTGGTCAAGTTAAGCCAATTTTCACTCTCTCCGGCTAAGCTGTCAGGTTTGCGCACTCTCAGTAAAACGACTATAACTAAGACAATTCTTGGAACTAAAATACCCATGAGTACTACTTTGAAAGGTATTTTCAATATCTACAACTTTCTAGTTTACACAAAGTCGAGATTCCAAGAGGAAGAGGATGAAAATGATCCTATATTGCAGCAACTACGGTACTTGTATGGATTGTTGGGCAAGATCATGCATGGAGGCATGAAAGATGGTTATACAAACATATGCACGTCCACCCAATATATATTTTATGCAGCATATCATCCTCATATTATTCATATATTATGCATGAATTTATGTATTAATTATGTGAAAGTTGGTGGAGAAAAGTAGGTGGAAAAGTAGGTGAGAAAGTAGGTGGTTGAAAGTCCCTATGTTTGCTCTTTGTTTAATGTCACACTCTTGAACTTGTAAGCCTTTAATGTTGGGAGTAGGTGCTGAATTTTCAGCCTATATAAGGCCTCTCCCACAAACGTTTTTAGAGGAAAAAAAAAGAGTTGAGTTTCATTTCACCGATTCCAATCCGAGTGTGAACTTGTGCCGGTGGATCCTCGTGTTCGAATCGAGTTCGATCACATCAAGTGGTATCAGAGCCCAACGGTGCGATTTCCTCAAGCTTTCGGGTTGTGAACTGTTCGAGAATGTCAAGACGCGATCGAAAAAGAACAATAAATGAAGAATACGTTCGATGGGCTATTCGAGAGTATGACGATGGTTATCTTCGTTTGAGTGAAATGGAAGACGATCTTTACGAGGCCGTCTATGAAGAACTACGAAGACGACGAAAGAGAAGAGAAGCCCGTCGCCATGAAGACGAAGCTCGTAAACAAGAGGAAGAAGATCGACGTCGTCATCGAGAAAAGGAGAATCGGAAAAAGGAAGAGGAAGATCGGCGCCGTAGAGTGGTCGAAAAATGGATGAAGGAGGCAACTTACTTTCCAACGAGCCGAGTTGAGAAATCAACCAGTAAAACAAAGTACATATCACCGCCTCCACCACCACCGACTTCTCCACCGAAAATCAACGACAATGGAAACGGTGGTAATCGAATCGACCAACGTTTGGATAGGATTGAAGCCCAACTAGCTGAAATATTGAGAAGGTTTCCTCCCCTTCCCTTGAACCCGGATCATTGTCAAGCATCTCGACATGATGGCGGCGAAGTCGAGAGAAGTAGTTACCATGATAATAAATCCGACAATCACTTTCCCAAGGATGGCATGACGGATTCGAGGACGAATCCTTTTCAAGGGAAAGGGGATGATGTGATCCCCGAGAGCCCCAAGATGAAGCCGAAAATGTTCACTCCGAGTGTGGTCAAGTTAAGCCAATTTTCACTCTCTCCGGCTAAGCTGTCAGGTTTGCGCACTCTCAGTAAAACGACTATAACTAAGACAATTCTTGGAACTAAAATACCCATGAGTACTACTTTGAAAGGTATTTTCAATATCTACAACTTTCTAGTTTACACAAAGTCGAGATTCCAAGAGGAAGAGGGTGAAAATGATCCTACATTGCAGCAACTACGGTACTTGTATGGATTGTTGGGCAAGATCATGCATGGAGGCATGAAAGATGGTTATACAAACATATGCACGTCCACCCAATACATATTTTATGCAGCATATCATCCTCATATTATTCATATATTATGCATGAATTTATGTATTAATTATGTGAAAGTTGGTGGAGAAAAGTAGGTGGAAAAGTAGGTGAGAAAGTAGGTGGTTGAAAGTCCCTATGTTTGCTCTTTGTTTAATGTCACACTCTTGAACTTGTAAGCCTTTAATGTTGGGAGTAGGTGCTGAATTTTCAGCCTATATAAGGCCTCTCCCACAAACGTTTTTAGAGGAAAAAAAAAGAGTTGAGTTTCATTTCACCGATTCCAATCCGAGTGTGAACTTGTGCCGGTGGATCCTCGTGTTCGAATCGAGTTCGATCACATCACTACTTCTGACCGCACAACTGCACCACTATTCTCTACCAACACACCTCATGACTCAACCCTCCTAAACAACAACAATTGCTATACCTCTTAACTTTTCAACCATAAATAAAATAAAGGATCTAACTAAATAATATTATCTCCTCTATGTAAATTAACGTCAAACTAATGAGGTGATAAACTTACTCAGCTGTGATGCAGGAAGGCTCCTAGGCAATCAACAGGCTGTTAGAGCGTCGAAACGTCTAGGTGAGTAAGAGAAAGGGTCGGTCTTGGCTGCACGAGAAATGATAGTATCAAGGCCCTCTCACAGCAGTAACTGACTCTACAGAAACGAGACAAGAGAGGGGTAGAGTGACGTACGCAGGAGGATTGGTAGAGAGATTAAGGTGCAGACGGAAATAAGACTCACTGCACTAACCTTGATTCAGTCGCGAGATCAGGAGGTGATCGTATGTGCTTGGAGCGGCTGGATGTGTGCAGAAGGCTGGTGTGGTTCCGTTGCTGCCTTCGTCTGATGATGGGGAGTCGGGAGAGAAGGGAATGCTCGACCTGCTGCTAGCGAAGGAAGGAGATGACGATTGCTGTGAATCTGGACAGATTACAAGCGGCTGCAAATGGAAGGAGATCACGCAAATCTCGGCTGTTACATTCCTTTGTAACGTTCAGCAATTGAACGTGGTATTGCAGGTGGCTGGCGTGCTCCTGGGCTGCGCGCTGGGCTGAGAAGTTGTGCCTGCTGCTGGGCTGCTGGAAGCTGGGCGCGCTGGGCTGCTAGGCTGGCGCTGCGGGCAAGCTGCTGGGCTGCTTGAAACTGGGCGCGCTGGACTGGCAAGCTGCTGCTGGGCTGGGCGCTGGCTGAAGAAGGTAAGGCAGGAACACACGTTGCTGGGCTGGGCTGGCGCAAGGGAGCAGCAGCCCGGTGTTAACTGTAGTCCGGAAACGAGATCCCGACTAACGAATGCACGGAATAGACGGATACGGATCATGTTATAGTTTAGGATTGGTTATAAGAATCCTATCATTTTATGTGAAGGGAAGTTACATAAAATGATGAATTTTGAAACAATGTGTCTAACTAAGTAGACGGATATGGATCAACTGATCGAAATCCGATTTGTTACGGAAATAAACGGAATAAAAATTCCGGATATTACATCAGTGGATGGGGAAAACTTTGATTCCCCGACGGGTAACCCGATGGGGATCCCCGACGGGTAACGCGATGAGGATCCCCGACCGAGAATATGTCGGTGATACATATATAAACAAATTGTATTTATATTACAATTTCTTTGTAGTTCCATATTTAATTCAAAAATTGTCGATGATTACTATAATTTCAAGCAATATAAACTTTTGTACTTTAAGATTACTCATTTCTACTTACACAAAATGTATTTTAACGTTAAATATTTATTTGATAATTATATGTATAAATATACTAATGCTAACCTATATTAATTTGGTTTTCGATCATATAAGGATTACACCTCGTGAAAATTTTGAATATGTCGTGAACGTCAAATCATGATGATCAAATACACATCCTACTACATGCTGTGTTTTTTTTGTGTCTTACACTTTTAGATACGTGTTTTGATGTGAAATCTAAATCCTAAACCGTAAAATTAAAATGATAAAATAATATAACACTTTTTCTTAAGATCGTAATCTAAATGTTTGTAACATATAATTAATTTAGTTTACACAAGTTTGTACTACGGGTCTCGATCCTACTTGAACGAACAAAACCTAATATATAGATGATATAACTTTACTTTGCCAAATTTGTATTTAAAAAAAAATAAAAATTCTTCTTTCTTTTTTTTACTCGTGTTTTTTTGTTATTTATATAGTTAAACAAAATAACAATTTTGTATTTTATTGTCTAATTTCACATTTATTATCCAAATCATTATTTTTTTTGTCAAACTCCTAAAAGTTAAATGGGGATGGAGATTTTTACGGGGAATACCCACAATGTTTTAAAATGGAGAAATTAAACGGGGATGGGGATTCCCCGATGTGGACGAATATCCGACGGGTATGGGGATGGGGACAATTCTCAATACCCGAAGGGGGATGAGGTCGGGGACGGGGAACATTATATTAAACAGGTATGAGGATGAATAGGATACTCCCCAACCCATATCCGACCCATTGACATCCCTAATGAGAACACTAAACTGACATCTGCTTGGTTTGCTGAAAGGTACATAGAACATTATAGAGATGATCCAGATTGAAAATTGAAGTTATTTATAGTTGTTGCGAAAAGGGATCATAGGGTGTTGATTACATACAATCAGACTTGGAGAGCTAGGTTCAATGTAATGTTGATGACACAAGGGGGTGCTAGAGAACAATACAATAGACTTTCGGATTATGCAACAACTGTGAAGAAGTGGAATGCTAGAAGTTATGTTTTTTTCAAAGTGTGTTTCGACAACCTAGAAAAACCATTGTTTCAAAGTTTGTATGTGTGTCTACAAGCCTGCAACCAAGGTTTTCTATTGCGATGTAGACCAATAGGTCTTGATGGTTATTATTTGAGGGGAGCTTACACAAGGCAAGTTTAAGTGGTTGCTGGTAAACGTGAGAATGATAACATATTCATATTTCCTTTGCTGTTGTTAAGGTAGAAAAGAAAGAAACATGGGGATGGTTCTAGGATATTTAGATTTGAGATATTGCAGGGAGTAATCCCACATTCATATTAAATGCACTTGTTTTTTGATATTTTTTTTGAATTATACTAGTTAGATACGAGTATTAATCATATATGTTGTTAATCATCTTGGTTTTTTTTAATATTAGGGTTTACTATAACAAAAACTTGTTTCATTTACCATTATTAACTTGTTTTATTTATATTCTAAAAAGAAGATCAACATAATACTAGGAGAGAACAAACAAGCAGGAAGTTCATCCGCACCCAGTACAACAATTGCACATGCTGACAATGTCAATGTAGTGACCAACCAAACAAGAAGTTCAAATATTGCTCCTCCTAGATCAAACAAAAGAGTGATTACGACTCGATCTCAACTAGTTGCTGTTTTGAGATGCTCACCAAGAAAGCATTTGAGTCAAGCTCCCTAATTGTGGACTTGGATCCAAATTTATTTTGTTTTTGTGTTAAGTGTGAAACTTTACATTGCCTACATGTTTGTATTCGAAAGTTGGGTGCTTTTGTGTTAAACTATAGCCCATACTTTGATGTTTAATCTTGTTAGGGTATTATGATTTTTAATCTTGTTTAGGGTATTATGATTGAAGACATTTGGTTTTATGATGTAATACATTTGTTGTTACATGGTATGAGTGTGTGAATTTGTTGTTATTTGTTGTTGGAAGACATTTAGGATCCGTTTGGTTCCAACTCCGGAAACGGAATGGAAATGAATTTAGTCCATATGTATATCCTTATTCATGAAATTTGATTGAATCATTCTTTGTGGTTTCATGCAAAATGCACTTGCCTTCCCATATTTTGTTTCCCTATAGGGTATCAAAAGTAATCAAATTCAACTCCAATTACTTCAAACCACAAGGAATTATTCCAAAAACTTTTATGAACAAGGGCATACATATGCACTAGATTCGTTTCCATTCCATTTCCGATTCCGTAGTTAAAACCAAACGGGCCCATTATTAATACCATATTATGGTGTAAGACATTTGATGTTATAGTTACATTGTTGGTACTATATTTGAAAGTGATACTCATGTAGAGAAACTAATACATTAGATTCAACTAAAAGAGTCACGGAATAAATGATCTCATCAAAGTCAATAATCACAACACCTTATATTACAATTACAATGTAAAATTCATCATCACAACATTCATATACGTAAACAAAAACATTAAAATTGCAATATAGTCTTTCGTTCCCTTTCTCCAATTGCAATTGAACAATTATGGATTTTTTCGATTCAAGTTTCGAACACATTTGCTCCATCTCAACAACATTGTCCATGTTTGACTTTGTTAGTTCCATGTTACAATCTCTAATTGGTTCTTCTCCTTCATTAATTCTTGGATGATAACGGTTGATCTTGGAGTAAAACTTTCATCATCCCACTCAAAAATAGTTAAACTTGTTACTTGTTCCATATAAAGGACAATCAAAAAACCTTCTACCATAGTGATCTTTTGTACGTGCAGTAGCATATCTTGCTTGCAAACCATGTTCACAAACTCTACGTTGTGGGATGGAATATGTACAACTAAAACATGACATTTTGTTGCCCTAAACGGCAAAAAAAAAAAATTGTTCGAATTAGAATGGAAGAAACTATGTTCAAACATAATAGTGCATCATCAAATTAGAATAAAATAAACCATGTTCAAACATAAGAGTGCATCAACCCTTAACTAAAACATATGTGTTTGGAGCTTACCTTAACTAAAACAGAAAAGTGCATCATCAAACCTTAACTAAAACAAAATGAAGTGTAAAATAGACGAGTGAATCACTTAAAATTGGTAATCAAACCTTAACAAAATTCAACCACAATATCACGGAAGATGAAGTGTAAATTTCACATTATTCAATCGAAGAAACCTTTAACTAAATAAGAAGATTGGAACTATAACTAAAACAGATACGAAGAAACAAAAGTGCATTGATTATAATAGTAATCAAACAAACAAACAACAGGTCAATCGAAGAAATGTTCAATAACAGGAACCTCACATTATTCAATCGAAGAAACCCATTTCAAAGGAAGAGAGTCAAACGAAGAAAAAATGTTCAATCACGGAAATCCTAATACGTAAGAATAAACCCTATTTCACTAGTAATTCGTAATAAAACTCCAAAAACCAGTTTGAATACTAACCTCAGTTGCAACAGGGTGAATATTTCAATTTGTAATTGAAACGAAGAGGGAATGAAGAGGGACATCTCATGATTAACTTCAATATGAAAAGACATACATTAGTTTATTTAGGAATTGGTTGGTTCATTTTTTTATCTAAACCCGGTTCGGTTCACTATTAAATGTTAACCCAGTTCGGTCCATAATTCATATAAGATAATAATATAATAATCAAAAGTGGGACCCTTTAACAAGATATGAGACGAAATAGTTGTGGGGTGTAACTTTGTTGACGGGGGCGTTATAAAGGGTGGTTTCCGGTAATTTCAAATTTAATGGGTGATTAGTTCCAAATGGCCCTACTTAAGGGGTGATTTTCAGTAATTTTTTTTAAGCATGTCATGCCTCAGTTATACCAATTCAATTGTGTATCAAGCTTGTTATCAAGAAATGTCACTGAAGGGATCATCAAACGAGATTTAGATAATTATTTTTCCCTCATTAAAAAAATAATTGACATTGGTTTGGTAGCCAAAAAAACCCTAAGTCGCCGCCGACTAATTAACCGCGACTCTAGTATCTCCTCTACTGTTATGGAATATTCTCCGGGTGATCATCAGGCTCTGTTGTTGATCCATCGAAGTCCATGAACATTGACTTTGCAACGGCAGACCCAACTCAACAAAACCTAGTTATAGAAAACACGAGCTCGGTTCCCCCTCTTGATATCGGACTCCCAGGAACATCCGCTCCCATAGGCGGTGGAAACCTCTACCTCCATGGAAGCGCATGATACCTCCAAAACTATGCCGGTCATGCAAGAACCTAAGGGAAATGCTTCATATCGGGATATGGTATCACAACATCAACTTGCTATCAACCCTAATCCCAACCCGGCTCCAACGGTGAACGCAACCCTTTTGGTGACCGCCTGGATCTTTACGACACGCATGATGATAAAGATCTCGTCGTTGATGATCCTCTTTTTTAGGTAACGGTATAATCATAGAAAAGTAAAATAACATAATCGGGCCCATTAAGACCCAATTATACTAAAAGAACAAAAAATATGAACATGCCCACCACCTATATTATATGACCCAAACTAACACACACGCAAAGTATTCTAAAGAGGCATGCAACCCTGTTAAAGATACCCTCTACCCTTAAACTTATGAAACCAAAAGTACATAAAAAACCGGCACAACTCATGGGCTCGTCCACCTTCGGCAAAGCCATCAATAAACAAAGATACCCACAAGTCAAAAAAGTGCCCAAACCTCGGGACAAAGTTCAGTCCACCTTCGGCAAAGCCATCAGTAGACTAGAACCACCCCTGATACGCATGCACAATAAAAATACATAAAAATAAGGAGCGGAATACAACTCCGGTAAAGACCAACTACTAAGATGTAATCCTCACCTCTTTTCCCTACGATTAAGCTAACAGGGGCTGAGAAGAGAGAATTACTTCTTTTGTGGATCCGAACTATATGGCACTTAAGAGAAGGATTGATTAGAAATGGAATTTCAAGGGTTCTACGATAATGATTGATATTGGTAACGATCATTATGTCCTCCAGTTCATGAATGATGATGATTACAACTTCATTCTCACGCAAGGTCCTTGCCTCGTGGGGACAAGTATCTCATGATTAGGAGGTGGATACCAAATTTATCTCCTTTCCATTCCAAAGGGTCTCAGGTTCTCATTGTCTAGGTGCGCATCACGGGCCTTAGCCTCAAATACTTGCATGTGGGTATTCTCAAGCTCAATGACGATAAAATCGGGAAAGTAGTAAACATAGACAAAAGTACACAAGCAACAAATAGAGGCCATTTTGTCCGTATGTGGATTAAGATTGATCTCTCTAAACAACCCCGCTCAAAGTTCGGATTTCATGGTCACGTTTGGCCAAACCAATATGCGGGATTACGGATGTTGTGTTATTCATGAAGGAGGGTTGGAAATCCTAGTAACCAACGACAAGCCTCCACAATCAATCCTTCTTCTAGCTCAAGGTTTAAGTTTTTTGGCCCCGTCGCCCATGTAACGACGCCTGATTGCTGATCACGTTTGGCCAAACCAATATGCGGGATTACGGATGATTGCTGATCTCCTAGGCTTCGGTTATTGTGCACCTTTGTAGCTTCTTCGGTTACTGATGATTTGAGGCGGATGATAGCATGAATTATAGTCTATATTTTGGGGCCTGTTTAGACGTTTTATCTTCAATAATCTACATGTTTGAATGTATATTATGCGATTATATCGTCGTTTCATCTACCTTGGCGGGAATAGAGGTCTACACCAAGTTTCGTTGTAATCGTAGGTAAAATGACACGTTTTGCATCAAAATGGAGCTAAAGGAGCTAAGGAATCATTGGAGCTACATTCAGGAGTTTAAGGAAGAATCCAAGAAGCATGAAATTGAATTAGAGATTTACTTTGGACCAGATTTGAGAGATTTTACCTTCAGTTTAGAGTCACCTCGGTTGACCACAGAGTCACCTCGACCGAGGTGATCTAAGGAAGCATCTCAACCGAGGTGAATATCCTGACGCGATGAGATATATTTTATTTGGTTGAGATCTTTTATTTTTGGAAAGGGAGATCTTATATTTTTGGGCTGGATTTTTGGAAGGAAGATAATATATTTTAGGGATCTATTTATGAGATATGGATATATTTTATTAGGAAATTATCTTTTCAAGATATTTTATCTTTGGAAGATAGTTTTCCTATATAAAGGGCTGGATTTTCCACAAATTCGACGGCCCGCTACCATCACAACAGTTGGGGATTGAAGAAGTTGTAGTTAGGAAGAATTTTTGGAAGGTTGAAGGAAGATTGAAGGAAGGAAGTTCATAGCTTTTTATAGCTTTTGTGAAGGGTTTTGTAAGACTTTCTTAGATTCCCTTCTTGTTGATTTGTCCGGTTGGATTTGTTATCCAAGGAACGCTTATTTGTTTGATATTTGATTCAGTTATTGAAGCCTTGTTCTTAAGGTTTTTGTGTTCAAATATTCGTTCTCTTCCCATATATTTGATTATTGCTTTCATGATGATGAGTGACTAATTTCTTTGTGCGATTGTAGGGTGATTGGCTGAAGGTTGTGGGAAAAACAATGATAGAATAATCTTAAATTCCAGTAGGACCCTGAAAGCTCGAGTCTTTATCCTTAACCCTAGAGTACCTCGCTCAGTCGATGAACATCTCAGCCGGGGTGGAACTTGACTGACCGAGGTGACTTATCTGATCCGTAATTGAGAGTTAAGTGTTAGAGTCTGCCAAATCCTATTCTTATTACACCTTTCCTGGTTCAATGCAAGCTTAGGATGAGACTTACCCGGTAATTCCTTTGTTTGTTTACCCATGATCATAAGTATAGGTAATAAAGGTTTATCCTTTATTGGGGTTTGAGTGTGCCTTCATTCCATCTTTGTGAAGCCTGAGACTTACCCGGTAAAGGTTGATTCTATTCCCTTAGTTGGAGTGTTTGTTTGAGATTATAGTTCCTTTCTTTAGTGCCTTGAGACTTACCCGGTGATAGGTTCTTTGGCTTGGGATTGTGAGTAGTGAGACTTACCCGGTGATCTATTCCACTTTAGTAACACCTTCCCTTTGCAAAATCTCAACTTTGTCCGCTTATCTTGAGATCTTGAGTTGGAACCACAACTAGATGCTTTAATCCCTAGAATTTGCATATTTCCATTAATTGACCTTATTATCATCTTTGATTGCTTTAATTGCTTTTGTGGTTAGTTGTAATATTGACTACCTATATTGGTTTTGTTTCACCTAAGTCCTTGAGATCGACACCCCAGAATTCTTGCTTTTACTACGATTGACCCATACACTGCGGGTTCGCATCCTTGTTTTAAACATATATCTTGGGTTATAAATTTAAAGCTTGCACACACCATTTGGAGCGAACAAGTTTTTGGCGCCGTTGCCGGGGACTTGGTCTAGACCGAGCCAGTTGCGGTAATCTTTCGGGGCACTTGCCCCTGTTGCTACTAACCACTCTACTTGAGTGACTTTCGCAGGATTCTTTCTTGTAGGTTTATGCGAAGAACCCGTGCTAGGAAGGAAATCGTTCCTTAGATCCCGAACCAGAAAAGACATACAAAAGACGCTTGAAAGAAGCTAAGATGACCAATCAAGAGAATCGCGATCTTGAGGCCGAATTGAAGGAGGCATTGGAACAACTACGCCTCAGTAAAGAAGAACTGTGACTAGAAAAGGAAGAAACTCGCGCAAGGACGGAAGCGATCGAAGCAGATATGGCGACTTTACGAGACCAATATCTACCTCGACCAGATCCAGCTCCTCGATCGAGGCAGGACCCAGCTCTAGCTGCCCCGGCCGAGGTACTTCCACCTCGGATGCCAGTCCGAGAAGCTCTTTTTGTAGGTATTCCACAGACCCTAGGGCAGAGGATGGACCCTAACCAGCAACTGAGGTGTCCAGGAGTCAACCTAGGTGATCCAGCGGAGCATGACTATGAGCTTCGACCGCAAGTTCTTTCCATGATTCGCCAATGCAAGTTTGGAGGGCTAGAGAGGGAATCTCCGCATCAACATCTACAAAATTATGAGATATTGATGGAGACCTTGAGACCTTCAAGGCTGGAAAACAACAATTACAAGCTAAGGCCTTTCTACTTCTCTTTGAAAGATAGGGCGCTTACTTGGTACCAATCTCTCCCTCTAGGAAAATCAACACTTGGGAGGAGATGACGACGGAGTTCTTGACTAAATTCTTTCCCCCCTCTAAGACCGCTAAAATGAGAGGGAAAATCAATGCATTCATCATGAAGGACAAGGAGAGTTTGTCCAAGTCATGGGAGAGATTCAAAGACATCCTTTTGGATTGCCCACATCATGGGATTCCAAAGATAGAGTTGTTGGAGATATACTTCAAGGGACTGAACGGAAACACCCAGTTCAACCTTCAACTACTATCCGCCGGCACGTTCATGGACATGCTGATTGACGAAGTTTGGGAGTTCATAGAGAAACAAGCTTTGCACATGGAGAAATACTCCCATCAAGGAGCTGAAAGTGGAGTTAAAAGAGTCAACTTCCAAGAAGCTCCATCAAACAATGATCAACTCACCTCTTTAAAGAATGATGTGAAGCAATTGAAAGACCTTTTGGTTGCTCAAACCAAGAAAGAAGAGGAAGGATATCAAAACTCAAGGAACAACAACGGTTACCGGAACAACAACAACGGTTCCTAGAACAATAACTACAACAACAATAGAGGATCCAACAGCAATAATTGGAGGCCAAACAATCAAAATTCGGGTAACTCTTACTCTAGCTCCAATTCGAACAACTCTTCTAATCCTTTCCTCTCTTCTTCTCCTTCTTCTACTCCATTGAAAAGACAGGAGCCTGGATCAAGCTCGTCCCAGCCAGAAAAAGAAAGATGTAGTGCTGGAGGCTATCTTGATCAAGCTCAATGCTATGGAGACGTCCATGACTTCATTTTCGAAGGCACAAAAAGCCTTAGAGCAAAAATTCTTTAATAAGGCGAATGAAGCGCCAAGAGATCCAGGGAAGCTTCCAGCAAGGACGGAAAGCAACCCTAAAGGACATATCATGGCAATAACGACGAGAAGTGGACTGAAAACTGCAGATCCAGTGCCTCGGTCGATGCTAGTACAGACGAAGAACACCTCGGTCCAGGTACAGTCGAAGAACACTTCGGCCGAGGTGCCAACCGAGGTTGAGCCTCAGAGAGTGTCGGACAAAACTGAAGTTTATGTCCCACCTCCTGCATATAAACCACCACTTCCATTCCCCCGGTCAAGGGCCAGAGCACATCTAAACAAGCACTTTGGTAAGTTCCTTGACTTAATGAATAAACTACATATTAACATCCCTTTCTTTGATGCTATTCTAGGGATGCCCACCTATGGGCAGTTCTTAAAAGAATTCTATCAAGGAAGAGGAAGTTGGAAGACTTTGGTGAAGTAAGGATGACATCTAAATCCTCGGAGCTCATTCAAATCATGAAGGAGAAGATGCCACCTAAGTTGAGAGATCCCGGCTCATTTTGCATTCCCATTCAAGTTGGGGATGTCACTTGTGAGGCATTGTGTGATCTAGGAGCCAGCGTGAGTATCATCCTGTTGGAGCTATGTGTGAGGATCGGACTTGGAGAGCCCAAGCCGGTGAAGATACGGTTGTACATGGAGGACCGCCCCATTACCCATCCCGTGGGCATTTTGGAAGATTTTCCGATTAAGTTAGGTAACTCTTATTTACCTGTAGACTTTGTTGTGCTTGACATTCCCGCAGATTATCCCGTTCCTATCATTCTCGGGAGACCATTTCTAGCAACTTCGGGTTGCAATGTGGATTGTAAGAACGCCAAGTTGCAATTCAACATTGGCGGTGATCAAGTTGAGTTTGCATTGCTTGTGGCAATGAAAGGAGAGCCGCTGGGAGATGATATCTTCAACATCTATGATGAAGAAGAACCAAGAGAATTGGTGAGCTCTATCCTTATTAATGATCCACTTGAGAGAGTTATTAGTTTTAGCTTAATGGAGGAAGGTATAGATGTTTCTTGTGACGTAGATATACGGAGCTTAAAAGCACTGGAAGAAGATCCAGGAGCTAAAATTGAAAAACTAATCCAGGAGAAGAGAATCTCCAGTTTTGGTCCCAGTTGCAGTACCTCGACCGAGGCACCTTCTGGACCAAGCGAGGTGTTCTTGGCTGAAGAACATCTCGCTCACCCTCTCAGGACCTCGACCGAGGTCGAAAGCGAGATGATGTCAACTGAGACTTCTGAAAGTCCAGTTCTTCGATCTAAGTCTACTCCACTGGAAGGAGGAAGCAAGGATCCCCCCCAGAAAGCACCCCTAGTTGTGGAGCTTAAACAACTCCCGAGTCACTTGAGGTATGTTTTTCTTGGACCGGATTCTACTTATCCCGTCATCGTTAGTGCTTCCCTCTCTGAATCTGAATTATCTAAACTAATACATGTCTTGAGGAAGCATCGAAAGGCTTTGGGTTATACTATTGATGATCTTATTGGCATTAAGCCTTCTTTCTGCATGCATAGAATACTAATGGAGGATGATCATAAGACTTCACGGGAACCTCAAAGACGGTTAAATCCGATCATGAAAGAGGTCGTGAAGAAAGAAATTCTTAAGTTGTTGGATGCAGGTATCATATTTCCTATCTCGGACAGCAAGTGGGTGAGCCCAGTGCACGTAGTTCTGAAGAAAGGAGGGATGACCGTTATGACAAATAAGAACAGCGAGTTAATCCCAACTAGGACCGTCACGGGCTGGAGGGTGTGCATCGATTACAAGAAGCTGAACATGGCCACTCGGAAGGACCATTTTCCACTTCCTTTCATTGATCAAATGCTCGAACGGTTAGCCCAGTATTCACATTTTTGCTACTTAGATGGTTATAGTGGCTTCTTTCAGATTCCTATCCATCCGGATGATCAAGAGAAGACCACTTTCACTTGTCCATGGGGGAAATTCGCTTATAGGAGGATGCCATTTGGATTGTGTAATACACCCGCTACCTTCCAGCAATGCATAATGGCCATCTTTTCCGAGTATATAGAGGAGATCATGGAGGTATTGAGGTCGATCGAGAGAAGACCACTTTCACTAATCTCGTCTTGAATAGGGAGAAGTGTCACTTTATGGTTAATGAAGGCATCATGCTAGGACACCTCGTTTCCAGTCGAGGCATTGAGGTCGATCGAGTTAAGATTGAGACTATTGAGAAACTTCCTCCCCCTTGTTCTGTTAAGGGTGTGCGGAGTTTTTTCGGGCATGCAGGTTTCTACAGGAGGTGTAACACCCCAAATTCTCGGAATTCGGGGAGCTACTGGTTAGGAACTCACAATGGGTCCCGACCTTGGTTTAACAACAACTTTACTGGGATCTTACAACAAGGCACAAATGTATTTAAAACAATTTCCAAAACATAATATTTTTAATGGTATGAAAGTACACATGTGACAGCCTTACAAACGTATATAAATATACATAACATGCATGACGTATGGAAGACTCCCCCGTCCCCATCTAATGAGTACGTGGACCCGGCTGACCACCCGTTCCGGATCTCTCTGCAACTGTCTATCTCTACAGATCTACAACACGGATAAACCGTTAGCTAACAATCCAAATATAAGCAGAATAAAGATAGCACAAACACAAACAAGGTAACATAAACAATCATCATGCTGGCACACAAACCGGTTATTACCTAGTAGTTAAGTGATTCACCTTATTCCATTTTACAGTTGTGGCACGAGAATCTTAAGAGTTCTCGCCTCCGTTCCTTATCCAACTGGGTGTAGGTCTAGCTTACCTCCGCCGGTAGCATCACTACAAACCGAGTGTGGACTAGTCCCTAAAGAAACCCCCAGCGCCCTCAAGCTAACTGAGCAGAATGCCACCGCCCGTTACTCTTAGGCCAAGGTATAGGTCGGTATATAACTATTACTAAAATATAACTATAAGCATCTCATTCACACACCACTACCATTATTCATACTCATATCTAGAAGTCAGCTAAGTAAGCCCAAAGGACTTACCTGAATTCAAACATAATCTCGTTATCTCGACTCGGTCTGTAACCGCAGGAACTCAACCGCCTGTTATAAAAGGCAAGTGGATCAATAATATATTCCACTTAATTAGAAGTCTCTGACTTCTAAGATATTTAACTCTATCATCAGCTAAATTACCAAAATACCCTTATACGGATAAATGACTGTTTTACCCCTAGTCCCGAAACTTTATAAAATTCCATAACAAAGTTTCAAACTATTCTTTGGAACTCAAAACCACACTCAAACTCTCAAAGGAAAGTTTGCTAAAGATTTAGAAGAGTTAACTACATTCTTGACTTTCATAAAAAGTCGTCAAGGTCCGACTTTGGCTTAAGATATGAGAACCGAATAAAAATATAAAAAGTCTAACAAAAATCTCTAAGTCTTGTATGCTATGCACTCTATCCATAGTATCCAGAATTTTCCAAAAATACATAATAATCACTTCTACACAAATTCTCAAAGTCGGTTCCCAAAACCAGAAATTTATACTTAGCCAATTTCTGAGTTCTTTCTCAACAGTTCGACTAGCCTACTTTGAGCTCCTATGGATCTAGATCCGACCGTTGGATCGGTCTCAACTTTTGATATGTTGAACTATATATGACACTCTATAACATACTAAAAACTGAACGATGGATTATGTTTCTAAGGTATCCAAACCTAAGCTCAAACATGACTGCACAACCCAGAAAATTCCAGCACTTAACAATTTCAGCAACATCCAGAAACTGTTTCAGGTCTCAACTTAAAAAATTCATAACTCCTAAACCACTAGCTGGATTCTTCCCAAATTTTAATATGTTGCACCACAATATGCCAACTATATCATATCCAAAAATCAAGTCCAAAAGAGATCAAAAGCATAATCAAAACTATCTCACAAAACAGCATCACATGCTGTTTTTCTCAACATTCAGCACATATATAAAAACTGCATGAGGAGTCAACTTTGAGACACCATAACTATCAAACTGTAACATGGATTCCTCTAAAATTTTAGTATTATTCCCTATGCAATACGGAATACAACATATCCTAAAATCAGCAATAAAGGAGGTGTGTAACATACCCAAATCTGGACTCGAACATGCCTGCTTGTCACTTCATGAAAACTCCGAAAACAACATGAATCTCTACTGCTCCTCTATGGCTGTTCTGGGTAGATTTAGGAGACATAAAAGGCACTCATTATGTATGAATTTCATGGCTGGAAGTGTAAGGAAGAGAAGGGTATCAGCCTTACCCCGTTCCTAGACTCGAGGGGGAGGGAGGAGATGGCATTAGTCTGTTGTCGATCCCACTGTTGCACAAAAGACAAGGGATTGTGTGACTGCAGAGAAGTTGAGAGCTCTAGAGATGGCGGTGGTTCTCCGACTAGATGCAGATGAAGTTCGTCTGGGTACAGAGAAGGGGGTGAGGCGGTCTATGCGGCCTGGTCGTTCACGACCCGATCCTGGGCGAGAAGACACACTGGTGATGCTTCTCATGTGTAGCAGGAGTCGACTGGGATGGCTGGAGCGTTGAAGTCGACTGGGATGGCTAGACGAGAAGACGCACTGCTGGTTCTTAGAGTCGACGGTGCAAGGATTGGGAAGCTCGCCGTTGGTGTTGGTGCCCTACTCCTGGGTCGTCGTTGCTGCACAGAAGGGGACGGTCTTGTTGATGAGATCGTCGCTGCTGCCCAGGAACGATCAATCGAAGGTGGCGATCTACGGCAGAAGGCGAACGTCGGAGACGGAATGAAACTGGAGGTGAAGGCTGGGCGAGATACACGCGATCTGGCGTTGCTATGGAAGGAAGGTCTTCAATGTTCTGCACGCTATCCGGCGGTTACGTAGAGATAGGAGAGAGAGAAGGGGAGCAGCTGCTGCGTGGGCTGAAGAGACTAAGGGCTTGTCATTCTTCTCTGCTTGTTGGGCTGAACACATACTGGGCTAGCACACCAACCACACTTCGCTGGCTGGAGCAAGGCAGCGTTGGGCTGGCGTCTGGTGCTCCTGGGCTACTCAGATCCGTGTAGAGCAGAATAAGAGACAAAGGCTGGACATAAATCCAACAAGGTACATGGGATGAGGCAAGGTAAGGAATGAAGTGGGCTGAACTCGTAAAAAAACAAAGGTGGGCTGAGTTGTCAAAACTCGTCATGGCTTTGTCAAGCCCATGCATGGCCTTGTCACGAGTTTGTCATGGTCTCGTCTTGATCTCGTCACTAGGACGTCATGACCTTGTCAAAGACAAGTCATGTTCTAAACTAGGGTTTGATGGATTAGGGTTGCTATAAAAATCTTATCATTTTATGTGAAGTGAGATTACATAAAATGATAAAATTTGAGATATTGTGTCCGACTAGGTAGACATATAAGGATCAACGGATCGAAATCCGGTTTGCTACGGAATTAATCGGAATAAAAATATCCGGATATTACATCAGTACCCCCTTAAAATAAGTTTCGTCCCGAAACTTAAAATACGTCAGTCATAAGGTCAGCCCTCAAGGTACAAATCTAGTGTATCTACTTGTTACCGCCCAAGAGTCATCGTTTCCACATATAAGTATCCCGCATATCAAGGTCACCAATAACACACATTTCGACTAAGCACTCGAGCATGAAAATAAACATGTATTCAGACAATATAACACGGATATAGGACCAAGCCCTAACTCGTCGCTCCCTAGATTACACTATCTCCACAAAGGTCTCTGAAAGGTTATGTCTCATACTACCCATAGTATCCAAGGTGGCCTCGTCGGCTTTATATAAAACCACTAACTCTGAAATCTTTTCATGTACAGACCTCACCAGTGCCTACTACTACGTTCTAGTGTGGTAACTAGATATCTCACCGGTATCATCCGGCTTCATTGCCCGATTCTCTAAGCCGATGTCCTAACTTTTGTCTGGTAAGTATACCTCTAACTAAATCCGTAGAAACTAGGGTTACACTCTCCAATAGGGTGAGGATTACTAGTCCATCAATCACTTATAAACCACTTTACAGCCTCAAGTGGTCACATTTTGCAACTCACCTCCAGGTCCTTTGATGACCGTACAGAAAAATAACCTAGTCAACTTTCTTCCCTTCGTTATGTTTACTTGACTACACACTCCGGCCAAAGGTCTTGGACCTCCGCCAGCACTCCACCAAGTGCCTAATGCTCTTTGTATCACGACTCATTTGTCTTTTAATATGACTCAGTCATCTTATTCCTCAAGTAAGGAATCATCCCGTTACCCTTTTCCGGTCTAGTAGTGGAGACACAATCTAGTGGTCATCATCTGTATTCACTTGGCATTATTATAATATTTATGGATATCTAATATATTGTTAGCTCAACCTTAGGCTTCTCACGTATTTTTCAAGGTCTTGAGTGACATACGATATGTCCGGAATGACGGTATTAGATACAAGGTGATCTCACATCACCGTCATTTGCTCACACTACTCAATAGTTGTTTTCATTGCATTGTGTCCTATAATATCCCTCTTACTCAAAACGCAACTCGACTCCATTCCGAGATAAAAATTCTTCTTATACTCCACTCTTGAGATTATGTTTTCTATATGTACGAGTTTGGTCTGTAATTACACTCCCGTAGCTTCCTTTTCTTATCTGTCTTTCGATTCAACTTGATAGTTACTCACCTTGAGCTTGTTAGTGCAGGCCCTACACAACACCTTTATTACTTCGTTACTTCCTTTCTCATTTCATCAAGAAAATCATTCTAAAATACCATGCTAGGTATTAAATTCCAAATTTACTGGTCTGCCAATAAGTGACTAGGTCGGCATGCTTCACTTGGGTTTATAATGGGGTACCACTCTCTTTCTATACTTCTGCGTGCACATACTTTCTCGTCTATCTAGTTGGTGAAACAGTTCCTCTACAAAATTTCTTGTCACTCCATGTAGCCTATTTCACGTTCCTTACAAACGAAATGCATTTCGCCAATTGTCATCGTCTTAAACTTGACACATCATTTTCTGTATTCTCGATTTTCTGGTTCCGTGGGTTAGGACCCATCACGCTTTCGCTGCGCTACTTTGATAATTATGTTGTCACCCTCTAATCGTAAGGACATTTCCCGTGAGTCCAAAATGATGGACTCCAAAACTCTCCCTCTCAATTACACCATAAGTCCTATCCGGATGAAATACCAAGTACCTTCATTACTTGCCTTGAGGAACTAAAATAACGGTTGGAAGACGACCTCTCCCTTTTACTTTTGGAATTCTTCTAACCCGGATCCAAACACTCTGACTCAACCGGAGTTTGATCTTAACCAGCCAGTAAGAAATCTCTAACACAATTCTCTTCATACCTTTAATTAATCAAAGAAGGTTGTCATTACCTACATGAGGAAATCCTTTAAGGCGTCGGTAAAACTAATTCATAAATCCATAGTCATAAATATATTTTCTTAATGGAACATAACTCTTCAATACCAAAAGAAAAACTTGCACATCCTTCGTTGACGTCAATCATTCTATAGTTGACTTATTTTAATATTCTGAGCTCCCTCTTCTCATGCTCTACTGGCATAAAATTTGGTAAGCATCAACTACTCGGTTAATCCTTTCCCCTTCGTTAGTTCGTTCTATCCTTCCCACTTCTATTTCCTTAGGCCAACTCTCTTTATCAAGTCCCCTATGTCATTCTCACACGTTCCTTCATTAGCGTTATTTATAAAATTTCTCCGTCGAACTCTATTGACTCTGCTACCGGCCTCCTACTCCTTTTTATACTAGCATCTTGATTCCTCACCCCTTCTTATCTCTCTGGCGAGGTCAAAACTTCTCTATACTTGTGGGGTTCTATCTTCTTTCTTACACTCAATTGTAGGTCTTCTTTCCGTGCATCTCCTTTCCGCAGATATCGTAGGAGAAACATCTCCTTTCCGCAGATGTCGACTGGGATGGCTAGACGAGAAGACGGACTGCTGGTTCTTAGAGTCGACGGTGCAAGGATTGGGAAGCTCGCCGTTGGTGTTGGTGCCCTACTCCTGGGTCGTCGTTGCTGCACAGAAGGGGACGGTCTTGTTGATGAGATCGTCGCTGCTGCCCAGGAACGATCAATCGAAGGTGGCGATCTATGGCAGAAGGCGAACGTTGGAGACGGAATGAAACTGGACGTGAAGGCTGGGCGAGATACACGCGATCTGGCGTTGCTATGGAAGGAAGGTCTTCAATGTTCTGCACGCTATCCGGCGGTTACGTAGAGATAGGAGAGAGAGAAGGGTAGCAGCTGCTGCGTGGGCTGAAGAGACTAAGGGCTTGTCATTCTTCTCTGCTTGTTGGGCTGAACACATACTAGGCTAGCACACCAACCACACTTCGCTGGCTGGAGCAAGGCAGCGTTGGGCTGGCGTCTGGTGTCTCCTTGGCTACTCAGATCCGTGTAGAGCAGAATAAGAGACAAAGGCTGGACATAAATCCAACAAGGTACATGGGCAGAGGCAAGGTAAGGAATGAAGTGGGCTGAACTTGTAAAAAAAACAAAGGTGGGCTGAGTTGTCAAAACTCGTCATGGCTTTGTCAAGCCCATGCATGGCCTTGTCACGAGTTTGTCATGGTCTTGTCTTGATCTCGTCACTAGGACGTCATGACCTTGTCAAAGACGAGTCATGTTCTAAAGTAGGGTTTGATGGATTAGGGTTGCTATAAAAATCTTATCATTTTATGTGAAGTGAGATTACATAAAATGATAAAATTTGAGATATTGTGTCCGACTAGGTAGACATATAAGGATCAACGGATTGAAATCCGGTTTGCTACGGAATTAATCGGAATAAAAATATCCGGATATTACAGGAGGTTCATCAAGGATTTCTCGAAGATCTCCAAACCACTAACTAAACTCTTGAATAAAGATATTGTTTTTGAGTTTTCGCAGGAGTGTCTCGATGCATTCTATAGGATTAAGGAGGCATTGATCTCCGCTCCCATTATCCAACCTCCGGACTGGACCTTGCCCTTTGAGATCATGTGCAATGCGAGTGATGTGGCGGTAGGAGCGGTGCTTGGACAAAAGAAGGATGGCCGGACCACCGCCATTTACTATGCTAGCAAAACGCTAGACGAAGCCTAGCGTAACTACGCCACCACCGAAAAGGAACTATTGGCGGTTGTATATGCTTTTGAGAAATTTCGTTCTTACTTAGTAGGGGCAAAAGTTATTGTTTACACTGACCATGCAGCTATTCATTACTGGCTTGCTAAGAAGGATGCCAAGCCACGTCTTATTCGATGGATTCTCTTGCTTCAAGAGTTTGACCTAGAGATCCACGATAAGAAGGGATCCGAAAATTCTGTTGCGGATCACCTCAGCCGGCTACCTCCCTCTTCACGCGAGAAGGACGAACCACCCATTGACGATTCATTCCCCGATGAGCACTTGCACTTGCTGGAACGTTTGATAGACTTCCTTATCTCACCCCATGATGAAGGTGAAGTATGGGGTGAGGAAACCTTCTAGCATGTTTAGAAACACCGTACGGTCCAACTAGCGACCTTAAATCAAGCGCTTCTTGGGAGACAACCCAAGGTATTGCTTTCTTTTCGGTTTTTCTAGTCTAGCTTTAAATAGTTTGCTTTTGCTTTACTTTGCTTTGTTTTTGGCGTCCTAGACAGACAACATGTAATCTCTAAGGAAGGAATACAACCCAGGAGCAACACTGGAAGGACAGAAGTTCGAGAAATCGAGAAGACGGAGTTTGACTGAGACACATCTCGGTTGCTGTCACAGCACCTCGACCGAGATGATTCTTGAGCAACCGAGGCGACTAGGGTTTATGACGATCCACCTCGGTCCGTATCACCTTGGTCCAGTCGGGACCACCTCGACCGAGGTGACAGCAGTTTCAGAAAAGGGTATAAAAGGGGGTTCGAATTCTCTCTTCCCTCTCTCACCTTCTCGACCGCGGCGCACAGATTCACCTCACTCCCTGATTCTCGATCGTTTTCGACGATTCTTGCTCCCAATCTGCAAGGAAAGAGTAGAGGATCAGTTTGCAAGCGACAATCTGCAACAAAAACGCTCCTAATCGACCGAATCTGTGGTAACAAAACTGAAACCCTAACTTCTCGTCTTTTCCTGATTTCGGAAGAAATTGGCTTTGGTTGCCAATCATTCTTGTTAAAAAAAGGCTTTAAGTACCCCATAGGAACAATTGGTAGTGATATTGAGGGAAAATAATTGCAATTCTGAGAGTTGGAATCGAACAACCTTCTACCTCGATCCAGTCGACCTACATCTCGACCGAGGTGTTCTTGAGGATTGTCAGGGCAACCGAGGTGGTCTGACAGTGAGAGAAAATGAGTTCCAGATCTGATAGGCAGATTGTTCTGAGGGATGGTTCCTCCCCTTCTCCTTCTTCTTCTTCTCGACGTTCCATACCGGTGATCCATGAGCGTCACCGGGTAGATTATGACCGCAATGCTGCGCGCCCAGTGATTACGCCGCGGTTTCTAGATGTTGCTTCGTTTGATTGCCTCTACGTGGATGATGATTTGAGGCGGATGATTTCTATGGTAGGGCTGGAGCAGTTTATGGAGATTAGAGCTCCAGCCTACCTCGAGCCCACATTGGAGTTTGTGAGCTCCGTGACTTACTTGCCTACAGAGCAGGCCATCAAGTACCGGTTGCTGAACCGGAACTACATTGTCCCGATGGATCAGTGGCGAGAGATCTTCGGCTTCCCGACCCCCACAGTTTCTAATTTTCCTTCTCGAGCCGTGACTCGTGAGTTCTGGGGACAGATAACTCACGTAGTTGAGCATGCTGACAGGTGGAGACCTGGAGATTCCAGGGAGAGGATCATCTTCCACCTTGCCTTCAGACTTGCTCACCATATTTTTAGCGAGACAATTCTGGAGCATACTGAGACGCCCCAGAAGATCAAACAGGGTGAGCTTCTGAGTCTATATTGTATGGTTACCGGAGGAGTTCCCGACTTCGGAGTGATGCTGGCAGAGGATCTTCACAAGATCAAGGCGAAGGGGAAGGGAGATAATTGTTGTGGCGGCTTAGTGACTCATCTTGCTACCGTGATGGACCTTGATTTGAGCGCTTGTACTATGGTGGCGGCTGCCAAGCCGCTTGGTCTGCAGGAGATGATCACGAAGATGATTCTGGTTCCTCGTGGACTTACTACGCCATATGTGGCGATGCTTGGGAGCAGACTGCCCCTCAAGGTATTAGATGGTCATCTCAGTTCTCAGTGTTTGACGCTCAATACTGGTCCACTGCGTGGATTCCTCTTATTAAGGACGCTAGAGACGCAACAGCAACAACCCAGGAGCAAGATGAGGAGGAGGCTGATGAGTTAGATGATGGCAGTGCCGCCATGGAGACAGGGACAGATACAACTGCTCCCAGTATACCAGTCGTCGATCTAGACGACGAGGAGACAGAGGATGAGCCATCTGCAGCACCAACACGTCCTGCCAGGCGTAGAGTTCGGAAGGTAGAGGGATGCCGTAGCTCACCGCCGGATTGACGATCTGACGGATCAGATGATTGACTTCTACGCCGCCTTATCCCTAGAGATGATGGAGATACGGGAGAGCCAGCACTACCAGCGCAGGATGACTGAGATTCAGTTTCAGCAGGTCATGGGCTACCCGTTTGACCCATCCCAGTACCCGTACGTGCCACCACCACCACCACCGGATTGGGATTAGAGCTTGCATGATTTCTTTCTTTACTTATTATGCAGCTCAGCTTATGTCTGGTGAGTATCCTGTTTCTTTAGACTTATTTGACCCCATGGGACAATGTGTCCCAAGTATGGGGTATGCGGATATGTATTTGACATTTGATGTATGACTTGATTCGGATATTTATGATTTTCTTATGGTCTATGTGTTTATCTGAGACTACATGCATGCATACAAGTTATTTGATTGAGAAAAACGTCAAAAACTGGTTTAAGAAAAAAAATTTATGACCTCGACCGAAGTGACTTTGACCAATCGAGGTGCAATACCTCGGTTGACTTAGAACATCTCGACTGAGGTGGTTTAACTGAAACAGGTTTCAAAACGATTTTGTGCTTCTTATCTGGATATGACCTCAGTGAAGATTTTGTTTCACTACTAGAAATGCGCGTTATATGCGACGCTTTTCTTTCGACACCAAGTCAATGTGTCGCAAAAAATTTAAATTTGCAAAACCCTCGCTAAATTGCGACACCTTAAGATGTCACTATTTTCCGATATACATAGGTGTCGCAAATGGCACAAATAAAGACGACTTGGAGTGTCATTTTTTTTTAAATTTTTATGACACGCGGGGGTGTCGCAATATTAAAATTTAATTACCCAAAACTGGATATTAGGGTACGCCTCTCCCAAATTGGGTACCGTCTTGACGACTTGCAAAGTTTCTACCATTATTCTCAAGGTCCTCGTCGGTTCTCCTAACTCTCATTCTGCCTCTGGCAGCTTTAGCTCCGATTCAACTCTAATTCTCGAAGAAGAATTAAGCTCTAAGCAGTAAGCATCCATGGCCTCCACACACCATAAGCCCTAAGCTTTTCGAGGTGAATTCTTCCGACTACTTATGTTGTTAGTTTAAAACTCTCTTTCTCAACCTTTTTGTCGCTTCTCTTATTGAACTCATCTCGATCTACTCATCATCTAAGATCTGAGCACACACTGTTGGCTAAAATTTCAAAAAGTCAATGAGTTGTAGTTTCTGTTCAAGTTTGCACCCCACCCCCGCTATAATTTCAAAAGTAGATGGTTAGGCAGTCTTTGGTGCTTCCGAGGCACAAATTGAGAGTAATGATAGAGTCATCCAAGAGTAATGACTTGTCTGACAGTTTCCAAAGGTGGAAGGCATTCAAACTCTAGAAGTAAGGCTACTTTGGACAAATCACAGCCAATTTTGTTCAAGGGAGAAATAGAAGGGACTTCTTGTTTGCCTATGATTATGGAGTCTATAGTTCATCACAAATCTACTGAAGAAGAGGTTGTAACCAGAACTGGTAAGAATTTGAACACAAAGATCTCAGAAGCCAGGGGTAAGAGGAAATCTCATCGTATAAAATCATATACGTCTTTGCTTATATTAGGATCAAAGGTATCGTTGTATGTTATTGATGCCTCAGTACTACATGCCTAATGATACTCCTCATAACATTGTGATATGATGCAGTTACTGGAAAGAGTTCAACTATAAAGCAAAAGCTATCATCCATTGAAGGTCAAGCTAACCCTCTAGAAGTTTCTGAATATGTGGATGAGATCTATCTATATTACTAGGCTATGGATCGGAGGTGATTATCCTACCTTTTTTTTATTGAAAGGTTGGGATGATCCAAAGAGTGAAGGTGCCATCAATACTTAACATAATAATTCTGCAGATTTTAGTTTTGTGAGGCTTATATTTGAGATAGTCACTACTTGCTATTCATGGACTTTCTACTCATTGATCACATTTTGACTAGGCATTGAGCATTGTTCTTATATGCTGATTTTGTACTTAATGATGACTAGTCATTGAGCATTGTTCTTTTTTCCTACCTTGGTCGCCTTTGACACATGTGCTCGCCATCTATTTTATATGTTGATATTTCTTGGCACATGGACATAATAACCCATCCACGTAGGATCCCTGTACAATGATCTTTCATTGAATTCCCAATTGGACAAGAAAGATGCATGTACAAAGTTAGATGGCACCACAAACATTTTCAAGCTGGTCAAAGAAACTCAATAAATGGGTACTATGATGTGTGCTGCTGATTCTTTTTTCTTTTTTATTTTGTTTTTAAAGGTTCAGGTACTTAATTTCCTAACCATGTTATTATATGATGTCTGTTTCCTTTTTGCAGGGTGTTGAGGAACTGTAAAATCTCTGGACCCATCCAACCATACCTTGCTAAATTAACTAGCTTGAAAACACTGTATGTCCAATAAATTTTCACATTTTGGCATTCCTCTGAATATTTGATATTTCAAGAGGCATTCTCTTAAGTCATAACACATTTTCCATCTTCTTCAAGGGATCTTAGTTTCAATAACTTGGAAGACCGTATTCCTAACGAATTTAAAGGTTTAAAAATTGGATCATATGTAAGCAGCTGAATTTAGCAAGAGTTTATTGAATCTATTATCAGTTTAAATTCATATATACGCAGTATTGTCCATAGAAGTACTTTATTCTTGTCAGCGCAGAGTAATCAGACAACTTTTTTCTCTTTGATGTTTAGTTGTACACTTGTGTGCTTAAGACAAGTCATACCATGTTTAAACTCCAGTAGAAGGTGTTAATCTTTTTCAGATTTGAATAGATTTTACTTGGTTGATCTATTGGCCTACACTAGTCCTTATTAGGTTATTCCCGCTAAGCCAGTTTCATGCTTGTCATTCTATATTTTCTCTTGTACTGGCCCTGACTTCTCCTTCTTCCACATTGCATACCCTGCATTCTTTGACTGAAATAGTGAAATTCATCGTGGGTGGCAGTGTTTAAATTTCAGTGTAATCAACCCTGAGTGAAGTGATTATCTACACAAATTGACGTTCTCTTCTATAGACGTGTGCCTTCAAGAATAAGAGGGAGTAGTTGACACTATTTATGTGAAGAGATTGGTAGTTGAGAGCATTTTAAGAAAACTAATTCACATATGTTGAATGTAAATGTTTATTATGTTTGAGTTGAAAGGGAATGGCTTGTTGGTTGAAACTCATATATGTTGCTGCATATGAATTTATAGTTTAATTTGAAATGGAGGTTACGTGGCTTGGCTTGCACAACTAGCATGTGTTTTTTAGTGTATCTTTATGAACCTAATCATCATAAAGGATGTTGTTTTGTATTCATTTTAGCTAAAAAGCTTACAGTTAGCAAAGGCCATCCTAAAATGAATGAATGACCTCTCCTGCATCCCACTCATCCTTTCTTCTCATTATGTATAAGTTATTTTGTAGCACAAGAATGCTATGAAGCCACATTCACATCACTGACTGGTTTCATTTTCTACCTTCAACATCGAGGAGTGGTACTATTGAATTGTCATTTCGAGAAGCAAAGTCTTTCAATTTGGAAGAGCTGTCTGTGGCCACCAAAAACTAAATCCCAGGAGTTTGATTGGTGTGGGAAAGTTAGGGGAAGTCTATAAGGGATTACTTACTGATGGATTGCTTGTTGCCATTAAGAGGCGAGAAAACGCTCCCACTCAGGAATTTATTGAAGAGGTAACAATCACTAAATCCCCGGAACATTGTAACTCTTCTAAGTTACTACCAAGAAAGCAATTTGCAAATTATTGTGTACGAGTACGTTCCTAATGGAAGTGTTTTAAGCCACTTATACGGTAACTGAATTAGATACCGTATAAGTGGCTTAATAGCACCACTTCAAGAATTAACAGGTTACTGCTCTTTCAAGATGTCAAATGTGCTTGTGGATGAGAATTTCATTGCAAAGGTTGCAGTTGCAGGATTTACTAAAGTTTGTTTGAGTGATTTGGTCAAGCTGAAGCTCCGAGGAAAATCTCAGCAAGTGCAACATTCTCCAAGGAGTCTTCTTCTTGTAGGAAGTTTGATTGAATGAAACCAGCAGCTATCCACATTTGGTACACTTTTTTTCCATGATATTTTGTAAAAATAATAGACTAATCTTGATGGAAGTTTATGATTAAGACTCCATTTTGTAAGAATTCTTAATGTAATAATTTATCTTTTATTTCTACTAGTTGGTGAAGCAATCAATATGAAAATGTTGTGTATGGGAGTATTCTCTTTTTTTTATATATATGTTATTTTGATATCATTTCAAGTGGTGTTGAAGAGAGAACCGTATTGTTAATTTAATTTTTTTTTCAAAACTTAATTGTAAATTGTGACACCTTGAGTTGTCAGGAATAGTTGTGTTAAAAAAGAAAAGCAAGTATCGAAGAGAGTCGTCTTAAAGTGTCGCAATTGTCTCAAAACAATGACAAATATACATGTCGCAAAATTATTAACTAAAGTGACGTATTAAGGTGTCTCAATTGACTGTGACATGTTAAAGTGTCGCAATTTACACATTTGCCAATTGTGACGGCGGAAATTGTGACACCCTTTCAAAGTGTCGCAGATTATATTTGCGACACCTTAAGGTGTCGCTAAATGCTATTAAAAATGTCGCTTTATGCCCGCTTTTCTAGTAGTGTTTGCAAATTGGTTTTGAAATCTTCATATGTTTGAAAGGTTTTATGATATGTTTAAGTTGCTAAATGCTTTGTTTGAAATTTGTGGCATGTTTAATACTTTGTTTTTATCCAAATTATGTTGAATTTGAAGGTTGACACCACATTATGAGTTCTCTCACTCTCTTCCTGGAAAGACCAAAGCAATTCATTCTCTTCTCTTCTTCTTCTTGATCATGCTTAGCCCCTCATATACATATTTGCCTCCCTTTACCTATCCGGGAATTTGGAAGCAAACAAAAGAAAAGCAAGTGAAAGGAAAGTTGAGATGTTGGCTGAAAGTTAGAAAGAAACAAATAGGTTTGGGGAAGTCAATCATGATAATGAGTAACTCGGCACCATTCACATAGCCGGGTGTTTGTGTCTTGCCAAAGTCGGATTGAGCGATATTCCTAACGGGTCATGGTATGTGCATCAAGGGTTTGAGGCATCTCGAGAAATTGATGATTGCTGATCTTCTAGGCTTCGGTTATTGTGCACCTCTGTCCATGCATCCCAAAAAGTAAAGTAAAAAGTAAAATAAGCAAAGTTTATTGGTGAAAGATGTTGAAGTTCAAAGGAAGTGAAGTAAAGATCCTTTTCCCGGATTCTAGCACCACATTCCCTATATACATCCCGCCCTCACACGTTTCTTGACCTTCTCTTGGAAAGCCCTTGAGACCTCGAGCTTGTTGATTGACTTGGTGGTTTAAACTGGATTATACATGATTAATTTCGATAATAATGATTTATTATGCATTCTATGATTTTATGCAAAGGTGAACAACTTTCTTATATTTATAAAATGTTTTGAGCATGTTTTGATTTTAAATTCCATGAAGCATTCTCTTAGAGTGATCTATGAGTGGAGCACACCACCAAAAATGTTTTGAAATACTTTTCATTGATCTTTATGACTTATAATCCATTTTATCTTGTACTTAAGATTTGGAACTTGCTTGGGGACAAGCAAGGGACAAGTATGGGGTATTTTGATAGCATGAATTATAGTCTATATTTTGGGGCCTGTTTAGACGTTTTATCTTCAATAATCTGCATGTTTGAATGTATATTATGCGATTATATCGTCGTTTCATCTATCTTGGCGGGAATCGAGGTCTACACCAAGTTTTCTTGTAATCGTAGGTAAAATGGCACGTTTTGCATCAAAATGGAGGTAAAGGAGATAAGGAATCATTGGAGCTACATTCAGGAGTTTAAGGAAGAATCCAAGAAGCATGGAATTGAATTAGAGATTTACTTTGGACCAGATTTGAGAGATTTCACCTTCAGTTTAGAGTCACCTCAGTTGACCACAGAGTCACCTCGACCGAGGTGATCTAAGGGAGCGTCTCGACCGAGGCAAATATCCTGACGCGGCGAGATATATTTTATTTGGCTGAGATCTTTTATTTTTGAAAAGGGAGATCTTATATTTTTGGGCTAGATTTTTGGAAGGAAGATAATATATTTTAGGGATCTATTTATGAGATATGGATATATTTTATTAGGAAATTATCTTTTCAAGATATTTTATCTTTGGAAGATAGTTTTCCTATATAAAGGGCTGTATTTTTCACAAATTCGACGGCCCGCTACCATCACAACAGTTGGGGATTGAAGAAGCTGCAGTAGGAAGAATTTTTGGAAGGTTGAAGGAAGATTGAAGGAAGGAAGTTCATAGCTTTTTATAGCTTTTGTGAAGGGTTTTATAAGACTTTCTTAGATTCCCTTCTTGTTGATTTGTCCTGTTGGATTTGTTATCCAAGGAATGCTTATTTGTTTGATATTTGATTCAGTTATTGAAGCCTTGTTCTTAAGGTTTTTTTGTTCAAATATTCGTTCTCTTCCCATATATTTGATTATTGCTTTCATGATGATGAGTGGCTAATTTCTTTGTGCGATTCTAGGTGATTGGCTGAAGGTTGTAGGAAAAACAATGATAGAATAATCTTAAATTCCAGTAGGACCTTGAAAGCTCGAGTCTTTATCCTTAACCCTATAGTACCTCGCTCAGTCGATGAACATCTCGGCCGGGGTGGAACTTGACTGACCGAGGTGACTTATCTGATCCGTAACTGAGAGTTAAGTGTTAGAGTCTGCCAAATCCTATTCTTATTACACCTTTCCTGGTTCAATGCAAGCCTAGGATGAGACTTTCCCGGTAATTCCTTTGTTCGTTTACCCATGAACATAAGTATAGGTAATAAAGGTTTATCCTTTATTAGGGTTTGAGTGTGCCTTCATTCCATCTTTGTGAGTTAGCCTGAGACTTACCCGGTAAAGGTTGATTCTATTCCCTTAGTTGGAGTGTTGGTTTGAGATTATAGTTCCTTTCCTTAGTGCCTTGAGACTTACCCGGTGATAGGTTCTTTGGCTTGGGATTGTGAGTAGTGAGACTTACCCGGTGATCTATTCCACTTTAGTAACACCTTCCCTTTGCAAAATCTCAGCTTTGTCTGCTTATCTTGAGATCTTGAGTTGGAACCACAACTAGATGCTTTAATCCCTAGAATTTGCATATTTCCATTAATTGACCTTATTATCATCTTTGATTGCTTTTATTGCTTTTGTGTTTAGTTGTAATATTGACTACCTATATTGATTTTGTTTCACCTAAGTCCCTGAGATCGACACCCCGGAATTCTTGCTTTTACTACGATTGACCCGTACATTGCGGGTTCGCATCCTTGTTTTAAGCATATATCTTGGGTTATAAATTTAAAGCTTGCACACACCATTTGGAGCGAACACTCAAGGTTTAAGTATTTTGGCCCCGTCGCCCATGTAACGATGCTTGAGACCATCGTGACCAAATAGTTGTACAGAAAATGGATGAAAGTGACCAGACCTTCTTCTAGGCGTCGATAAGCTAATTATGAGGTGAGTAAAAGCAAAATTATGGTACACAACCTCCTTTCTTCAGAGGATGACTCTCACAACAAAGCACCGAGCCTTCAGGTTTTTTCAACTCAAACACAAAGCTTAGCTTGGGTGATTGCTAACCAAGGATCCCGGTTTCGTATACTCAATTATTACCCGGAGTCTATCCATCACATGAAGACGTCTTCGTCACAAATAAAGGTTTCGTTGGGTGGTTCAAACAACCCTGAAAGGATTGCTAATCATATTACTTCCCCTCCTCTATCCACATGTGCTAACCTACCAACAATTCCCGTAACGGGGAAGGCTTTGGTTGTAGTTTCTAACCTATGCCCAAGTTTAGTTCACCAAGCTACACGAGGCCATACCCTGATCCGTATGCTTCCGGATCTTCCTTTGGAAAAGGAGATGGAGCTTTCTCCGCCTTTACGTGTCCCAAAGAGAAAGAAAACGCAACCTAGCTTGGGCTAGAAAAGTCTTTTACTTAATAGGATAACAATTTAGCCCAGAAAAATCTATCGGATCTGCTACAACTATTAAACTCTCTATGTTACCCCATGCACAAGTCTCCTCTTCCCTAGATACAATCATCAACCCTACTGCTCATCCCACCACTTTTCCGCCTCCTACCATAACCAACCAGGCTACCATGATATCCTACATTAGGGATGTGCATACGGTCCGGACCGTAAATTGAGAAAACCTTGGACCGTAGACCGGACCGGGACCGGACCGGGACCGGACCGGCCCGGTTCCGGGTTGGACCAGTTTGTACATAAATTGTGCAATTTTAAATATTGCGGACCGGACCGGACCGGATCGGACGGGTTTGTACCTTAATTCTGCAATTTTGGCGAGTTTTTCCGGTAAAAAACCGGACTGAAATGAACCGGATCGGACCGAACTGGACCGGACCGGACCGGAAATTCGTAGTTTACAGTCCAACTCGGGTTACGGTTTTATACGGTCCAAAAACCAGACTGGACCGTAACCCGGATTTTCAAAAAACCCTGGACTGTAAATTCCGATCCGGTCCGGTTTTCCGGTCCGGTCCGATTTTGCACAGCCCTATCCTATGTCCCTTAATTTCTCATTCCGAATGATACCGACCCAAGAGAGAAACCGCTTGATCCCATTATCTATTTATGTGTAAACCAGAAGAAGCTTTATCCTCTCAAACCGCCGGACGGGTCTCTACTTTGCGTGTTGTTGGTGAACAAGATGGTAGTCGAGTTTCTTCCTCTGACAACGACGACTCCACTACTTCTTTGCAGGGTGGAGATGTCTTAGATGTTGTCTAATGCTATTCATCGGATCTCCGATGTGGTAGCCTCGTTTATTGTGGCCTACACTATGATGTGGTAGCCTAGTTCACTTCGGGAGATGATTAGACTCTATCATCATGTTGTGATCACTTTAGTTGAGAAACATATCAATTGTTTCCGTGGTGATAAAGTATGCCATCGCATTGTATTTGATGGTGTTCTTAGGTTAAAAAATCGCGTTTTATGGGAGGCATTCTGCTGGGAAAATCCGTGTGTTCCCGACTCACACCGAGTATATAAGCGGGTATTTTGTTGTGCACTCACACTCGTACACCAACCTCACTTACAATCTCTTTTTAGAAGCCTTTATTACTCTCTTCTTGATGGAGTTACACAAATGATGGGTGACCTCTCTTATTTATAGTCATTGTCACCTCGTCTACGGGAAGGTTCCGGAACTTGGTTCTCCAGGATTATTCCGGAGCCTTCTCACTCAATCTTGTGCAAGTCTAGAACTCTCTCTATATTTCTAATTTAGTCTACAATGTTCCGTCAAGTTCTAGATATCTCTATTATCTTCCGGATAGCTCCGCCTCCTTCCGGAAGGTTCCGCCACCATCTGGAGTATTCCGCTTCATTCTAGAAGGTTCAACCATCTTCCGTAATGTTCCACCACCTTCCGGAATTATCCATCTTCTTCCGGAATTTTCCTCCTTCTTCCGTAATAATCCATTATCACAATATTTATATTTGAAAATATGAATTAGCCTAACAATTCCTCCCTTAATTCATATTTCTAAATATCTCGACAACATCTGAAAATCTTACCTTCGTTTGCTTCTTAGCTCTGGTGCCACTACATGTTTTTTGCACCGTTCTTCCATCTAGGAACAAATATTCTTCTCGTCCTTGCAGCCTCGCATCACCAAGTGTCTCCCTCTGAACACCTTGCACCATTTCCTCGTGCCGACGAACCTATACCCCTTCATTGTCATCGCACCCAACGAGATGACATTCACGTTTGCCGATGGCACATACCTCACATTGTGCAAAGTGTGGCTTGTACCATTTTGAACTTCATCCTCACGATTCTGGTACCTTCTACCTTCAACTTCTCACCACTCACTGAGTTGAAGTGACCCAACTCTCTACCAATCTTCAAGGTGTCAGATAATGCTTGGTCTCTACAAACATGTATCGAGGCGGAGCTATCCATCACCAAATCGGTCTTGTGGTCTCCTTACCCGTCGCCAAGTAAACAAATCCATAATCAACCTCACTAACCACATTTGTGTGGGAGTCACCTCTCTTCTTTTCCGGTGACATCTCTCTTAATTTATTTTAAGTCCTCCCTCATCCGAGGAAACTGGGCTTGCATGTGACCCTTCTCCCAACAGTAGAAGCACTCGACCTCACTCAAATCTCGTCACAAACCTGATCTCTGCCTCTGGTCATCATGCCTCCTCCATTGACTTCTCCTTCGTTCTCGCTCCCCCGCATCTAGTATGCGATCCTCTCCTTTGTCGGTAGCATCATTTTTCATCATTCTCTCATTATCCCTCATAGTAGCGGTCACCTCATCTAGCGTGAGAGACTTCCTTCCTACAAGTAATGTTTGCACCAAAGACTTGTAGGACTTCGGCAATGATGCTAACAACAACAACGCCTGCTCTTCTTCTCCGATCTTATCATCAACATTCAATAATTTGCATACTAGTTGATTAAACGAGTTAATGTGGTCATGAAGATTACCTCCTTCCTCTATATTGAGCGAGTAAAGCTCCATCTTCAAGCACAAATGGTTGGTCAACGACTTCGACGTGTAGATACTCTCGAGCTTCTCCCACAACGCCTTCGGTGTTGTCTCCTTCAACACACCGTACTTGATCTCGGGAGCAACGCCAACCAAATTGTACTCACCGTCTTCCTCTGGATGCTTTGCCACTTCTCCTCGCTCATTGATCTAGGCTTCTCCTCTTTCAAAGCTTGGTCAAGACCCTGCTACACCAATAAGTCTTGAATCGTACTATGCCATAAAGCAAAGTTGATCTTCCCATCAAGGAGTGGAATCTCGAACGCTCATATCGTCTCGGCCGCCATCACGCCAATATGAGATTCTTTAAGCAACAAAGTTTACCTGAACACCACCACCGTAACCTCGGATCTGATACTAGTTCTTGGGGAAATCCGCGCGTTCCCGACTCACACCTAGTATATAAGCGTGTATTTTATTGCGCACTGACATTCGTACGCCAACTTCACTTACAAGCTCTTTTTAAAAGCCTTTATTACTCACTTCTTGATGGAGTTACACAAATGAGGGGTGACCTCCCTTATTTATAGTCATTGACACCTCATCTGCGGGAAGGTTTCGGAACTCGGTTCTCCTAGATTATTCCGAAGCCTTCTCACTCAATCTTGTACAAGTCTAGAACTCTCTCGATTTCTAGTTTAGTCTACAATGTTCCGTCGAGTTCTAGATATTACTATTATCTTCCGGAAGGTTCCGCCACCATCCAGAGTATTCCGCTTCATTCCAAAAGGTTCCACCATCTTCCGTAATGTTCCACCACCTTTCGGAATGTTCCGTCTTCTTCCGGAATGTTCCTCCTTCTTCCAGAATAATCCATTATAACAATATTTATATTTGAAAATATAAATTAGCCTTAGGTTGTGTTTGGTTGAGGATTAAATGAGGTTAATTTAGATTAAAATTTAGGAGATTAATTTGTTTAAGTGTTTAGATAAAGATGAAGATTATGGAGAATATTATAGAAGGGATTAATTGAGACTAAAAATGGTCAAAAAAATAACCTCACATTACAAAGGTTAAAGAAGATTAATCTCCGACAATCAATTATGATTCCACTCATGCCAAAATAAAGGGAAAATTTGTAAATCTGTATTAATTAAACCAATAAAAAAAATCTCCATCCAAATAACGTGACATAAGAAATCTCCCATAATTGGAGGTTGGAGTCGGATAGCACCTCAACTCTCCCTTCACTTGCACCCTCACTCTCCTTATGGGATGTTTTTGTCTATGGTAATATATTTCACCACATGCATCGACTTTGGGCCTAGTTAGAGGGAATTCGTCACACTATCATACGCAATGTCTCTTGGATCTCGAGCAGGAATTGAAGTCTCAGTTGGAACATGTCCTAGATCAAGAACAACTCTACTGGTTTTAAAAGTCGAGGGTGACCGCAATACTAGATTCTACCATCTCTCTACTGTTATTAAGAGACAACACAATACCATTTCCTCTTTTTTGAACCTAACTGACACCGGAATTTTGGGATTGAAACTCTTTAAGGATTTACTCATTGAACCAACACCTAACCGTATAGTGATTCATTCACCTTTTCAGATTACCTTCTTGTGACTTGATGTAATAATTAGGATTTCTGAATTCTAATTAATGTTGATTAATTTAATCATTGACAGTAGTTGACATATAATTCGCGAAGATTGCGTAAGTGATGAGTATAAGTCACTCCGTTATGTTCCTGGCGTAACTTTGGGCTTATGGCGAAATTTTCACTTTTTCCCCCGTGTAATTATTTTTATCCTCCGGTATTATTTGGAGCATTTGGGAGCTCCAATTAATAAAAATGCAGTTGAGAGAAATGATCAGGACATCAGACATTTCCTAGATATGAAATAACATGGAAAGGCAAAACGGCCAAAAGAGTCGCTATTTCGTTTCTTAACGGCTAATAAAGACGGCTTAGGAATACACGTTTCCCGAGGCAATTGTGGAAAAATTATCCCTACAATATTCAAGATCTATTATTCCAATTTCGAGAAGTTTGGAGAAGGGGATTCAACCCGCCATTGGATCGATAAAAGGATAATTATCGACTTCGTTAAAGGATAATTATCGACTTCACTATAAATAGCGGAAAATCGTTTATTAATTCATTTCCTTTCACGTTTCCTCGTAAAAGCTTTGATTTCTCTCAAACTTCAAACTCAGATCTACTCTCCGTTTCTAATCCGATTTCAATTCCGTTTGAGTTTTTGGATTCCTCTCTTCATTCTCTCATATCGGTACCGAGTTTCTGCATTTCCGAGCAGATGAAGACCTGGTCGAGCATATATGTCACCAGGACAGTTCCGTCGCTCAGATTCCGGTGAATTTGATGTTGTACATGCGTAGCCTGCGTCCTTGTGATTCCGAATCTTCTTTCAGATCGTCAATCGGGTTAGTAACGAATAAGTTATGAATTTATTCGTTTTCCGTACTGCGATTTGGCCTAAATTGACCTTACGCTTTTCGAAATGGATAATTATAAATTTCATTATAATCATTATATTATTCTGGTGTTTATGGGTTGTTTGTTTGATGAAATCTGATGACATGTGGGTTTAGAAATGGCCTGCGGGCAAAATGTTATTCTCGTAAAATTTAATTAATTAATTAATTAATTAAAGGTTAATTAATTAAATTAGGATTAAATTTGAGATTGAGGAATACTGATTAGATGCATGCTAGGTGTCAGAATGAGTTGAGGATCATGAGATGTTATGTTGAGGATATGCCTTAGGCATTTATGAATGTGTTGAGGATCTGAGGTTTAGATTTGAGATATAGATTGGTTGTGGTTAGTGAGACGAGTCTCCTAACCTTTGTAGTATGTGATTGTGTATGCCTTGCTATTGCAGGCGTTGATTACTTTCCAAGGGGAAGCTGTGACGTGGTACAAGTTACGAGTATATCAGGTAAGTCCATAGGACTTACTTAGCATGCAGTTGTGGATTGCATGATTGTGATGGTTGTGTGTGTTCATATGATTGTGCATTTATAACCTATACCGGAATAGAATGACCATTCATTACATTTATTTGGCCCAAGTGTATTATAACGGGCAGTAACCGCCGGTCTCCGCCTACTAGTTAGGAGGAGGTGCCCTGAAGATGATCTCACAGGAGGGGACGACTGAAGGTCACCCCATGCAAAACTCCTGTGTTACGTTGGATGGGACGGGGTTCTTGAGGCTCCTCGTGTTACAAAAGAAGTTGAATTAGTAATGGAATAACGTAATGAAAGATAATAAATGAATGTGTGTGGAATTCATGTTTGAGATGTTGATGTGTAGTTGTGCTATTACCTTCATGCTTTTCATTGCTGTAGCTAACGGTTTCATACCTTGTTGTAGTGTTCTGCAAGTTAGGAATACTGCAGAGTGAGCCAGATGGTGTGACAAGCCGAGGACTTCTGTACATTAGGATGCGTGGATGTAGGATCTTTTGTGGTTGTGGTTTATGTTGTTGTTTTGTACTATGCTATGAGTTTGTAAACTCTTTTGATGTATCATACTCAGCTGTTATGTATTTGATTTTAATCTACCTGTGCCTTGTTGTAAGATCCAGTGAACTTGTTGTCATGCTAGGGTCAGGATCCTTTGTGAGATCCTAGCCCAATGTGACAGTCCAAGTCCCACGGATTTGGGGTGTTACAGAGTTGGTATCAGAGCCTTAGGTTGACAACAATGGCACTTGCTATCTGCAATAAAGGTAGAGTGGATAAATAAACAAAACCCACATGGGGTCTGACTTTTCAAAAGGTTTTGGTTTTAAGCGAGTACAGATGTTTTGGGATAGTATGTACAGAAGTCGTCACCCTTCTGAGGATCTCGACAGTGTAGATATATATATATATATATATATATATATATAGATATCTTTTATGTGCTGATGTGTATGCATGTAATAATGAGTATTATATATATATATATATATATATATATATATATATATATATATATATATATATATATCGATACATATGGCATATATATAGCCTTATAAGTTTAGGGGTATATATTCTACAGATGGCTCAGACTAGAGTAGTATTTGTAGTGGGACGAGATAGGGGTACACCCCCTCTTCCTTCAGTAGCGCCAAGTCAGGGACCATTATCTGCTGTTGTGTTGCCTATGGCAGAGAACGAGTTTGAAGAGGCTGATCGTCTCTCCATGAGTAGATTCGAGTTTCAAGAGTATATGCAGCAAGTATATGAGGCGGCGATAGTGGGTAGATCTACACCGGATTTACCAACATCTGTGATATCAACTGAAGCTTCTGGATTAAAGAAGAAACAACAAGTTGAATCAGCAGAAGACGAGGTTGGATATTCGGGTTGCAAACCAAGCTCGACTTGTGGACGTTTGAGTACTTCTCGTTTCACACGGACTTCAGGTGAACCGAGGACTTGTTACAATTGTGGGAAGCCTGGACATGTACGACCATAGTGTCCAAGATCGCCAGTGACTTGCTTTACCTGTGGTAGACAGGGTCATAGAACTGTCTTCTGTAAGCAAACTGGAGTGGCATCACAGCAGGGTTTTATTTCTACTAGTGTGACGGGAGGTGATCAGAAGACACCTCGGCAACAGACGCGGGGCAGCAGAGAATCCCAGATCATTCGCCTACTCAAGAATACGTTCCCAGGCTGAGTAGAGGTAAGGTCGTGGTAGGAGTACCACGGATACTAGAAGAGATCAAGGTAGAGCCTTTGACCTGGGCAGTGTAGAGGAGCCACCCGTACTAGTGGCAGGGATGAGACGTATATGCCTCAACTGTGGTTATCCAGATCATGTGCGCTCTGAGTGCCCCATGACACCGATAGCTTGCTTCACCTGTGGTGAACTAGGCCATCTGGCCCCTTTCTGTCAGCAAGGTAGTGTTTCTTCTCATCAAGACCTTCCTCTTTCCGATGCAGAAAGAGTGAAAGTGGAGGCTATGGTGATGACCTCAGTGATACCCGAGGAGCATAGGTCTAAGATTGAGTAATGATATGCAGTAGAGCTTCGGGCGTTAGCTGTTACAGGTACCATTCTTGTTAATGGTTTACCTAGTGGAGTTTTGTTTGTTGTGAGTGTTATGCACCTCTTGTCTTTTGATGCATGTGTTAATAGTTAACTGTGGATACAGTAGAAGATAGATCTTCCTTTATAGGATTACGAGTTACGAGTCTTAGGTACCCGCGAGATATGTGGTTGTTCCCTTTGTTCAGGGACTTGTGTATGGTTTGAAGACTTCTTTGTCATGCCTTAGGTGCATTAGAAGGTCTTTTTGTGTGTGGTGGACGAATAGATATCATGTTGGTTTAGATAGTAGTAGGAGGACTATTATAGTCTCCACTGAGATCGACTAAGTAGAGGTTTTCCGAGGTTATGACCTTTGAGGAGGTGAGTTGTCTTTAGTGCATTATGAGCAGCGAGGTTGATAACACAAGAGGGTGATTGATAGCATGAATTATAGTCTATATTTTGGGGTTTGTTTGGACGTTTTATCTTTCATAATCTGCATGTTTGTATGTATATTAAGTGATTTTACTACCATTTCATCTACCTTTGCGAGAATCGAGGTCTACACCTAGTTTTGTTGTAATCGTAGGTAAAATGGCACGTTTTGCATCAAAAAGGAGCAAAAGGAGTCATGAGTCATTTGGAGCTACATCCAGGGAGCATAGCCATGGATTAAGGATTCACTTTGGAGCGGATTCAAGAGATTTCACATTCTGTTGTGACTCACCTCGGTTGATCACAGATTCACCTCGACCGAGGTGATCCAAAGACGCCGACTCGACCGAGGCGAACACCTAGGACGCGGCGAGAATATTTTATTCTTGGATGAGATCTTTTAAAATTGGAAAATGATCTTATATTTTTGGGCTTGGCTCCTGGAAGGAAGAAGATATGCATAATCATATATTTTACCTATATTTATGGGAAAATATCTTTCTAAGATTTATTATCTTTGGAGGGTTATTTTCTTATAAAAAGGGTTGGATTTCCACAAATCCAAGATCTCGCTTATCCCGCATACATCGCAGCAGCCATACTCCAGATTTGGAGATTCGAAGAACCTTGTTGAAGGTTGAAGAAAGATTGAAGATCATAGCTTTTATAGCTTTTTGGAGGGTTTTGTAAGATTGTCTTTAATTCCCTTCCTTGTTGTCTTCTCTTGTTGGATTGCTATCCAAGGAACGCTTTTGTTGTGATATTTGATTCAGTTATAGAAGTCTTTTTCATTAAATTCTTCTTGTTCAAATATTCACCTTCTTCCCATATATTTAATACTTTCATAATGATGATGAGCGGCTAATTTCCTTGTGTGATTCTAGGGTGATTGGCTGAAGGTTGTGGGGAAAACAATGATAGAATAATCTTAGATTCCTGTAGGATCCTGAAAGTTCGAGTCTTTAACCTTAACCCTAAGCATCTCGTTCAGTCGATGAACATCTCGGCCGGGGTGGAATTCTTCTGACCGAGGTGACTTATCCGATTCTAAACAGAAAGTTAAGTGTTAGAGTTTGCCAAATCCTATTCTTATTACACCTTTCTGGTTCAATGCAAGCTTAGGATGAGACTTACCCGGTAATTCCTTAGTTTGTTTACCAACGATCATAAGTGTAGGTAATAAAGGTTTATCCTTTATTAGGGTTTGAGTGTGCTTCTATCCCATCTTTGTGAGTTAGCCTAAGACTTACCCGGTAAAGGTTGATTCTATTCCCTTAGATGGCATGTTAGTTTGAGATTATAGTTCTTTATCTTAATTCCTTGAGACTTACCCGGTAATAGGAGTTACGGTTTAGGATTAGTGAATAGTGAGACTTACCCGGTGATCTATTCCACTTTAGTAACACCTTCCCTATGCAAAAATCTCAGCTTTGTCCGCTTATCTATAGATCTTGAGTTGGAACCACAACTAGATGCTTTAATCCCTAGAATTGCATGCTTGCTTTATTGACTTCTTATTCATCTTTGATTGTGTTAATTGCTCTTTGTGGTTAGTATTCATTTAAGCATACCGTTATTGACTTTGTTTCACCAAGTCCTTGTGATCGACCCCTGGAATTCCTTGCTTTTTACTACGATTGACCCGTACACTGCGGGTTCGCATCCTTGTTTTAAGCTTAAGTCTAGGGTTATAAATTTAAAGCTTGCACACACCGTTTGGAGCGAACAGTGATGTTTTTTTTAATGTTGTGCCATGAAGGAAAGAGATAATTCCACGCTGAAGAGTATTTCAGTGGTATATGATCTTATAGACGTATTACTGAACCGTCTAATCTATCGCCTCAGCGGAATGAGGACTTTGATATTGTGTTGAATTATGGTACGAGACTGGTTGAGAGAAGGCCTATGAGGTATATGGATTTTTGAGTTGTTAGAAATTGAAGAAGCAATTTGAAGAGTGGTTTGAGACGGGCTCCGTTCGCCCTAGCACGTTCATTGCTACGTATGGACCACTTGTTGGATCAACTAAGAGAAAAAATTGTGTTTTTAAGATTTCCGTATTCTTAGGATATCATCAGCTAAGGATGAGAGAGCAGCGTGGGCATAGGACAGCATTCCATACCCGTTATGGACATTACGAGTTGTAGTGCTATCATCTGAGTTGAGGAACGTCCTAGTAGTCATTATAGGAGTTGATGAACAATGTCTTCATCTACTTCCTTGATCAGTTGGTGGTAGACCTTATTGATGATGTTTGGTGTACTCTCACAATGGAGAGGAACGTACCGGTTATTTGAGGACGGTTTTGCAGAATCCGAGGGATAGAAGCCAATGTGCTATGCTCCCTAAATGTGAATTGAGATGCCAGAAGTAACCTTCAAGGTCATGTTGTTCCGCCAGTAGGATCATGATTGATGTGAAGGAGTAAGTATGAAGTCTTATGGATGATACTGATGAACGTTGAGGGAATGCGTAATTCTCGGCCCAGCCGATTGCTACCAACGCTTTGAGAAAGGATTATATGTGATTGTGCATCCATTTACGAGTCTTCTGAGGAAGACCACCATAATTGTGTGGTTGAAGTAGTATGTCGAAGCTTTGAAGAGTAGAGGAAGCATTTGACCTCTACTTCTATTCGGTGATAATCAGAAGATTCTGGGAATCACGTGACTACGGTGCTGAGAAGGTATGAGGAGAACTGCCCGACTCATGATTTCGAGTTACTGGTGGTAGTTCAAGTTCCAAGATTTGAAGACAATACCTGTGTGACATTTCGTGTCAGAGTTTCCCAAATCATAGGAGGTTGAAGCATATTTTTATGCAATAAAGGTTGAATAACTGCCAGCGTCGATGGTTTAAGTTGATCAAGGACGCTGACCTTGAGATTTGTACCATTCTGGCAAGGAGAATGTGGTCATTGATGCCTTGAATAAGAAGACGCCTCGAGAGAAGGCGATTGTTGGAATTGCTGTATAGTCTCGGTTTTAAAATGATCTAGCTTGGTTAGAGTTAGACCTACAACTGCTGATAAGGACGTTAGTTTCATGTTTTAGGGGTTCTACCTGATTTGTTGGATGAGGTCCAACAAAAGCAGGAAACTTGACTGACCCTGAGGGATTTTGATGGAAGGATGTCTCATGGCGAGACACCACAGTTCTTTAACGGAGTAGAAGGAGTATGAGGTGCCGCAAGTGCGTCTGTATAACCGCTTATGCGGAGTTGAGTGGAGAAGATTACAGTACACCCATAGTACACCTTCTTTAGTACATCCATGTACGGATAAGAGGTACCCTGAAGTAGTAAATCAGATTAAAGTGTTACTAACCTGGAGATGAGCTCATCCACTACTAGTGTTGTAGTGGAAGTGAGAGGACTTTTCTGTGGACTTGTGATGGGATTGAGACCCAGTAAGAGTTTAGGTGTTATCCAGATTATTGGTAACAGATTTACGAAGGCGAAACGTTCCATCTCTACAGAGAGATATGGCCAGTGAATGAAGTAACAAAGGAGTACACTAGACAGATGGTGGGACTCCATAAGTGTACCGAGGACGATCGACTATGATTGTAGTAGACGGTTTACTTTGAGGTTTTGATAGTAGATTCAGACTGCTTGGGGAACGCGTCCACATATCATGATTGAGTTTTACCTTAGACAGACGGTCAATCTGAGAGAACCCTCCAAATCGTGGAGGACATGTTGTGACCTTGTGGGATGGATTGGGAACAGGGACGATCTGTTTATCTCCCACTCGTTGAGTTCTCATACAACAACAACTGACATGCATCTATAGGGATGGCTCCTTATGAGGCACTGTATGGACGAAGATGTCGTACGCCTTTATGCTGGGATGAGCCTAGCAGTATCAGTAGGATAGCACCAAAGCAGATTCAGGATGATATGGCTCGAGTAGCGCTGATCAGAGAGAGGAAGATGGCTGCACAGAGTCGTCAGAAGTCGTATGCAGACAAGAGGCATCGACCTCTAGAGTTCAGGGTAGGAGCTCATGTCTGATTGAGGGTATTTCCGACGCGAGGCGTCAGACATTTTGGCATAAAGGGGAAGTTGAGTCCCCGATATGTCGGTCCTTTTGAGATACTAGATAGAATTGGGCGAGCGGCTTACAGATTAGTTTTGCCTCCGAGGCTAGAGGGTGTTCACCCCGTATTTCATGTGTCTCAGTTGCGGGAGTACATACCAGATCCGAGGCACATTGTGAGTTACGATGATCTGGTGGTTGAGCCGGACCACACGTTTGCAAAGCACCCTATTGCAGTCCTAGAGCGAGGTGTGAGACGCCTGCGTTTGAAGGACATTCCTATGTTGAGGATACAGTGGTCTAGACGCGGACCAGATGAGGCTACCTGGGAGACAGAGGATAGTATCCAGAGGAACTATCCAGAGTTCTACGCTGAGTTAGAGGCACCAGTAGAATCCACGAGTAGACCTTAGTGCCTTCTTGGTGAGTGTTTGTATGTTATGTGCTTTTGTGATATGTTGTGTTTCCGTGCTAGTTGTGTGTGCATATGATCTGTTATATCCTGTTTGCTAGCACGATATAGGTATAGCTGGAGATGGTTCTTTCCTCCATGCTATTTTAATATGTTTAGGATTAGCTGGAGATGGTTTTTTCCTCCATGCTATTATTGATGGATGATATCATGAATTATAGTCTATATTTTGGGATTTGTTTGGACGTTTTATCTTCAATAATCTACATGTTTGTATGTATATTATGTGATTATATTACCATTTCATCTACCTTTGCGGGAATCGAGGTCTACACCTAGTTTTGTTGTAATCGTAGGTAAAATGGCACGTTTTGCATCAAAAAGGAGCAAAAGGAGCTATGAAGTCATTGGAGCTACATCCAGGAACATAAGGAACCATCTAGGAAGCATAGCCATGGATTTAGGATTCACTTTGAACCAGATTTGAGAGATTTCACATTCAGTTGTGACTCACCTCGGTTGACCACAGATTCACCTCGACCGAGGTGATCCAGAGAAGTCGACTCGACCGAGGCGAACACCTGGGACGCGGCGAGAATATTTTATTCTTGGCTGAGATCTTTTATCTTTGGAAAGAGATCTTATATTTTTGGGCTTGGCTCCTGGAAGGGAGAAGATATGCTAGATCATATATTTTACCTATTTTTATGGGAAGAGATCTTTCTAAGATATCTTATCTTTGGAGAGTTATTTTCCTATAAAAAGGGTCGGATTTCCCACAAATCCGACATCCGCTATCAACCCGCTAAACCCGCTATATCCGCTATCACCTCGCTTTACACCTACTACATCGCTGCGGCATACTCCAGTTGGGAGATTTGAAGAACCATTTTGAAGGTTGAAGAAGGAAGATTGTAGCTTTCATAGCTTTCGAAGGGTTTTGTAAGATTATCTTAGATTCCCTTCCTTGTTGTCTTCCTTTGTTGGATTTCTATCCAAGGAACGCTTTTGTTGTGATATTTGATTCAGTTATTGAAGTCTTTTCATTGAATTCTTCTTGTTCAAATATTCACCTTCTTCCCATATACTTGATTAATACTTTCATGATGATGAGTGGCTAATCTCTTTGTGTGATTCTAGGGTGATTGGCTGAAGGTTGTGGGAAAAACAATGATAGAATAATCTTAGATTCCAGTAGGACCCTGAGAGTTCGAGTCTTTAACCTTAACCCTAAGCATCTCGCTCAGTCGATGAACATCTCGGCCGGGGTGGAATTCGTCTGACCGAGGTGACTTATCTGATCCGAAACTGAGAGTTAAGCGTTAGAGTTTGCCAAATCCTATTCTTATTACACCTTTCCTGGTTCAATGCAAGCCTAGGATGAGACTTACCCGGTGATTCCTTTGTTTGTGTACCTAAGATCATAAGTGTAGGTAATAAAGGTTTATCCTTTATTGGGGTTTGAGTGTGCTTTCATCCCATCTTTTTGAGTTAGCCTGAGACTTACCCGGTAAAGGTTGATTCTATTTCCTTAGATGGTGTGTTAGTTCGAGGTTATAGTTCTTTATCTTGATTCCTTGAGACTTACCCGGTAATAGGAGTTACGGTTTAGGATTGGTGAGTAGTGAGACTTACCCGGTGATCTATTCCACTTTAATAACATCTTCCCCATGCAAAAACCTCAGCTTTGTCCGCTTATCTTTAGATCTTGAGTTGGAACCACAACTAGATGCTTAAATCCCTGGAATTGCATATTTCCTTCATTGACTTCTTATTCATCTTTGATTGTTTTAATTGTTATTGTGGTTAGTAAGTGCTTAAGCATACCGTAATTGGACTTTGTTTCACTAAGTCCCTGTGATCGACCCCTAGAATTCCTTGCTTTTTACTACGATTGACCCGTACACTGCGGGTTCGCATCCTTGTTTTAAGCTTACGTCTAGGGTATAAATTTAAAGCTTGCACACACCGTTTGGAGCGAACAAGTTTTTGGCGCCGTTGCCGGGGACTTGGTCTAGACCGAGCCGGTTGCGGTTTGCTTTCGGGGCACTTGCCCCTGTTGCTACTAACTACTCTTTCTATGAGTTTTGTAGTTTTCAGGATTTCCGATGACTACATTTGATCCAGCCTGGATAGCAAGACAAAGTGCTAGGGCGGACCATTATGAATACTTGGAGGAGAAGTACTCCTTCTATTGGTTCAACAATGAATGGGAAAGAGAAGAGGCCATTCAGCGTGAACTTACGATGTGGGATGAATTGAATGTCCCTAAAAAGATTTGTGAGCAACCCCTTGAAGATTCTCTTGAATCAAGATGGGAGAGGTTGATGAAGAAGGTGGAGGAGCTCAAGGAAAGCACCCTATCCTATGCTAAGCCGGAAGAGGAGCATAAGGAAGTGTTGCAAGTTCCAAGCACCCCTCCAATCAAACCAGAAGTTTCTCCTGAAGCTTTTGAGGGAAAAGAAGATTTGGAAGATTTCGATCTAACTGTGGAGACCTCGGCCGAGGTGAAAGAGAGATCGGCCGAGGTGGAGGAAAAATCAGTAAAACTGGAAGATACGGAGAACCTTGGCCAAATTACTGAGACTGTGGTCAAGGTGGAAGAAAGACCAGCTGAGTTGGGAGGGATTTCGTGTGTGGAATATCAACCCAACATGAAACTTGTCTCAAGCTTTGGAGAACTTTACGAGGTACATTCTCCTACTTTATTTGAAATCCCTATTAAATTTTCTGAATTTTTCAGGAATGCACCGGAGAGTTGGAGGTCTCTTCCGAAAGAACCTCCTAAGATCAAGATGAAACCTCCCTTGAAACTATTGGAAGAAGATACTCCTTGGATTATAAGGAGTGGAGTTTGCAAGCACTACACCGTTAAGGCGATGAAGTGTCTCTTGTTCAAGTATGGGGTCCCTCGCATGCTAAGGACCTTGTACCATCCCCATGCTAAAGATGAGGAAGCTACTAGGATTCTCGAGAAGTTATTTTCTCGATCAAGGAAAGGATGGGACGCAAGGCTAGATTATGTCCCATTGAAGTGCAGGAAGGCTAGAAGGATTCCGGTGAGAATCAAACCGTACAAGCTTGTACGTGGGAGATCTTACCATTTGCCGGTGAAATTAAGAACCAGAACCTTTTTGGAAGAATTTTATGATGGATGTGATGAGCACTCCATGGTGTTCAAGGTACATTGAGTAATTCTATGGAGAAGGGTCCAGCTAGCGACCTTAAACCAAGCGCTTCTTGGGAGGCAACCCAAGGTATTGCTTTCTTCTCCCTTTTCTAGTTTAGTTTAAATAGTTGCTTTGTTTTTGTTTTCCTCTAGACAACAACCAGGTATTCCAAAAGGAAGGATCACAGTTCAGGAGCTACACTGGAAGAACAAAATTTTGAGAAGTTGAGGAAACGAGCTTTACTGAGATACATCTCGGGTACTGTCAGAACACCTCGACCGAGATGTGCTTCGCCAACCGAGATGGTCTTATCTGGGAGCTGTTTCTTACTTCTTCATGCAGTTTAGCTATGTTCGGTGAGTATCCTTTCCTTAGACTTATTTCGACCCACTGGGACAGTGTGTCCCAAGTATGGGGTATTTGTGTATTATTTGACACTTATGATGTATGACTCTATTTGACCGGATATTTATATTTATGCTTCACTTTTGCATCTATATGTTTATCTGAGATTGCATGCATACTTACAGGTTATTTGATTAAGAAAAACGTCGAAACTGAAAGAAAACTGGTTTTTAAAAAAAAAATTGACCTCGACCAGGACAGTTCTGGCCGAACGAGGTGTTTCACCTCGGATGACCTAAGAACACCTCGACCGAGGTGGGTTAACTGAGAGTTTTCGAAAAAGTTTTGTGCTTCTTATCTAGATATGATCTCAGTGAAGATCTTGCTTACTGACTGGTTTTGAAATCTTTATGTGTTTGAAAGGTTTTATAATATGTTTAAGTTGCTAAATGCTTTGTTTGAAATTTTTGGCATGTTTAATACTTTGTTTTTATCCAAATTATGTTGAATTTGAAGGTTGACACCACGTTATGAGTTCTCTCACTTTCTTCCTGGAAAGACCAAGGCAATTCATTCTTTTCTTCTTCTTCTTCTTGATCATGCTTAGCCCCTCATATACATTTTGCCTCCCTTTACCTATCTGGGAATTTGGAAGCAAGCGAAGTGGTGAAAGCAAGTAAAAGTCGAGAAGTGGGCTGGAAGTGAAAGTGTTAGAAAGTAATAATAGGTTTGGGGAAGTCAATCATGATGATGAGTAACTCGGCACCATTCACATAGCCGGGTGTTTGTGTCTTGCCAAAGTCGGATTGAGCGATATTCCTAACGGGTCATGGTATGTGCATCAAGGGTTTGATGCATATCAAGAAATTGATGATTGCTGATTTCCTAGGCTTCGGTTATTGTGCACCTCTATCCATGCATCCCAAAAAGTAAAGTAAAAAGAAAAAGTGTGAAATAAGCAAAGCTTATTGGTGGAAGATGTTGAAAGTCAAAGTGAAAGTGAAGTACATCCTTTTCCCGGATTCTAGCACCACATTACCTTACATACATCCCTACCCTACACGTTTCTTGACCTTTCTTTTGGGAAGCCCTTGAGACCTCGAGCTTGTTGATTGACTTAGTGGTTTAAACTGGATTATGCATGATTAATTTCGATAATTATGACTTATTATGCATTCTATGATTTTATGCAAAGATGAACAACTTTCTTATATTTATAAAATGTTTTGATCATACATTGATTTTAAACTCCATGAAGTATTCTCTTAGAGTGATCTATGATTGTAGCACACCATAAAATGTTTTTGAAGGACTTTTTCATTGATTTTCTTGACTTATAATCCATTCTATCTTGCCTTTTATATGCAGAACTTGCTTGGGGACAAGCAAGGGCTAAGTATGGGGTATTTTGATAGCATGAATTATAGTCTATATTTTGGGGTTTGTTTGGACGTTTTATCTTCAATAATCTGCATGTTTGTATGTATATTATGTGATTATATTACCATTTCATCTACCTTTGCGGGAATCGAGGTCTACACCTAGTTTTGTTGTAATCGTAGGTAAAATGGCACGTTTTGCATCAAAAAGGAGCAAAAGGAGCTATGAAGTCATTTGAGCTACATCCAGGAACATAAGGAACCATCTAGGAAGCATAGCCATGGATTTAGGATTCACTTTGAACCAGATTTAAGAGATTTCACATTCAGTTATGACTCACCTCGGTTGACCACAGATTCACCTCGACCGAGGTGATCCAGAGAAGTCGACTCGACCGAGGCGAACACCTGGGACGCGGCGAGAATATTTTATTCTTGGTTGAGATCTTTTATCTTTGGAAAGATATCTTATATTTTTGGGCTTGGCTCCTGGAAGGGAGAAGATATGCTAGATCATATATTTCACCTATTTTTATGGGAAGAGATCTTTCTAAGATATCTTATCTTTGGAGAGTTATTTTCCTATAAAAAGGGTCGGATTTCCCACAAATCCGACATCCGCTATCAACCTGCTAAACCCGCTATATCCGCTATCACCTCGCTTTACACATACTACATCGCTGCGGCATACTCCAGTTGGGAGATTTAAAGAACCTTTTTGAAGGTTGAAGAAGGAAGATTGTAGCTTTCATAGCTTTCGAAGGGTTTTGTAAGATTATCTTAGATTCCCTTCCTTGTTGTCTTCCTTTGTTGGATTTCTATCCAAGGAACGCTTTTATTGTGATATTTGATTCAGTTATTGAAGTCTTTTCATTAAATTCTTCTTGTTCAAATATTCACCTTCTTCCCATATACTTGATTAATACTTTCATGATGATGAGTGGCTAATCTCTTTGTGTGATTCTAGGGTGATTGGCTGAAGGTTGTGGGAAAAACAATGATAGAATAATCTTAGATTCTAGTAGGACCCTGAAAGTTCGAGTCTTTAACCTTAACCCTAAGCATCTCACTCAGTCGATGAACATCTCGGCCGGGGTGGAATTCGTCTGACCGAGGTGACTTATCTGGTCCGAAACTGAGAGTTAAGCGTTAGAGTTTGCCAAATCCTATTCTTATTACACCTTTCCTAGTTCAATGCAAGCCTAGGATGAGACTTACCCGGTGATTCCTTTGTTTGTGTACCTAAGATCATAAGTGTAGGTAATAAAGGTTTATCCTTTATTGGGGTTTGAGTGTGCTTTCATCCCATCTTTGTGAGTTAGCCTGAGACTTACCCGGTAAAGGTTGATTCTATTTCCTTAGATGGTGTGTTAGTTCGAGATTATAGTTCTTTATCTTGATTCCTTGAGACTTACCCGGTAATAGGAGTTACGGTTTAGGATTGGTGAGTAGTGAGACTTACCCGGTGATCTATTCCACTTTAGTAACACCTTCCCCATGCAAAAACCTCAGCTTTGTCCGCTTATCTTTAGATCTTGAGTTGGAACCACAACTAGATGCTTAAATCCCTGGAATTGCATATTTCCTTTATTGACTTCTTATTCATCTTTGATTGTTTTAATTGCTATTGTGGTTAGTAACTGCTTAAGCATACCGTAATTGGACTTTGTTTCACTAAGTCCCTGTGATCGACCCCTGGAATTCCTTGCTTTTTACTACGATTGACCCGTACACTGCGGGTTCGCATCCTTGTTTTAAGCTTACGTGTAGGGTATAAATTTAAAGCTTGCACACACCGTTTGGAGCGAAAAATGGACATAGTGTGAATGGAGACGGTTTTCCTCCACATAGTTGTGTTACGAGTACGATTGGCTGGAGACGGCTTTCCTCCATGCCTTGTGACGTGGTTAGTAGTTGGCTAGAGATGATTTTTCCTCTATGCCTTTGGATAGCGTTACGATCTTGTTGCTAGAGTTAGTGATTCCTCCATGCTGATGTTTTGAGGTTATAGAGTGTTATAGGTTGATACCTTTGAACGGAGATGTGATACCTCCGATAGAGAGAGTGTTTATACCTCGGCGTACGGGTCAGAGAGGATTTGGGAATTGTTCAAGTTTCGGGACGAAACGTTTTTTTAAGGGGTGTGTGATGTAATAACTAGGATTTTCGAATTCTAATTAATGTTGATTAATTTAATCATTGACAGTAGTTGGCATATAACTCGCGAAGATTGCGTAAGTGATGAGTATAAGTCACACCGTTATGTTCCTAGCGTAATTTTGGGCTTATGGTGAAATTTTCACTTTTTCCCCGGGTAATTATTTTTACCCTCCGGTACTATTTGGAGCATTTGGGAGCTCCAATGAATAAAAATGCAGTTGAGAGAAATGATCAGGACATCGGACATGTCCTAGATATGAAATAACATGGAAAAGCAAAACGGCCAAAAGAGTCGCTATTTCGTTTCTTAACGGCTAAGAAAGACGGCTTAGGAATACACGTTTTCCGAGGAAATTGTGGAATAATTATCCCTACAATATTCAAGATCTATTATTCCAATTTCGAGAAGTTTGGAGAAGGGGGTTCAACCCGCCATTGGATCGATAAAAGGATAATTATCGACTTCGCTAAAGGATAATTATCGACTTCGCTAAAGGATAATTATCGACTTCACTATAAATAGCGGTCAATCGTTTATTAATTCATTTCCTTTCACATTTCCTCGTAAAAGCTCTGATTTCTCTCAAACTTCAAACTCAGATCTACTCTCCGTTTCTAATTCGATTTCAATTCCGTTTGAGTTTTTGGATTCCTCTCTTCATTCTCTTCATATCGGTACCGAGTTTCTGCATTTCCGAGCAGATGAAGACCTGGTCGAGCATATATGTCACCAGGACAGTTCCGTCGCTCAGATTCCGGTGAATTTGATGTTGTACATGCGTAGCCTGCGTCTTTGTGATTCCGAATCTTCTTTCAAATCGTCAATCGGGTTAGTAACGAATAAGTTCTGAATTTATTCGTTTTTCGTACTGCGATTTGGCCTAAATTGACCTTAGGCTTTTCAAAATGGATAATTATAAATTCCATTATGATCATTATATTATTCTGGTGTTTATGGGTTGTTTGTTTGATGAAATCTGATGACAGGTGGGTTTAGAAATGGCCTGCGGGCAAAATGTTATTCTGGTAAAATTTAATTAATTAATTAAAGGTTAATTAATTAAATTAGGATTAAATTTAAGGTTGAGGAATACTGATTAGATGCATGCTAGGTGTCAGAATGAGTTGAGGATCATGAGATGTTATGTTGAGGATATGCCTTAGGCATTTATGAATGTGTTGAGGATCTGAGGTTTAGATTTGAGATATAGGTTGGTTGTGGTTAGTGAGACGAGTCTCCTAACCTTTGCAGTATGTGATTGTGTGTGCCTTGCTATTGTAGGCGTTGATTACTTCCCCAAGGGGAAGCTGTGACGTGGTACAGGTTACGAGTATATCAGGTAAGTCCATAGGACTTACTTAGCGTGCAGTTGTGGATTGTATGATTGTGATGGCTGTGTGTGTTCATATGATTGTGCATTTATAACCTAAACCGAACTAGGATGACCATTCATTACATTTATTTGGCCCAAGTGTATTATAACGGGCGGTAACCGCCGGTCTCCGCCTGTTGGTTAGGAGGAGGTGCCTTGAAGATGATCTCACAGGTGGGGACGAGTGAAGGTCACCCCCATGCAAAACCTCTGTGTTACGTTGGATGGGACGGGGTTCTTGAGGCTCCTCGTGTTACAAAAGAAGTTGAATTAGTAATGGAATAACGTAATGAAAGATAATAAATGAATGTGTGTGGCATTGCATGTTTGAGATGTTGATGTGTGGTTGTGCTATTACCTTCATGCTTTTCATTGCTGTAGCTAATGGTTTCATACCGTGTTGTAGTGTTCTGCAGGTTAGGAATACTGTAGAGTGAGCCAGATGGTGTGACAAGCCGAGGGCTTATGTACATTAGGATGCGTGGGATGTGGGATCTTTTGTGGTTGTGGTTTATGTTGTTGTTTTGTACTCGGCTATGAGTTTGTAAACTCTTTTGATGTATCATACTCAACTTTTATGTATTTGATTTTAATCTACCCGTGCCTTGTTGTAAGATCCAGTGCACTTGTTGTTAGGCTAGGGTCAGGATCCATTGTGAGATCCTAACCCAATGTGACACTCCAAGTCCCGCGGATTTGGGGTGTTACACTTGAATGCGACTTCAAGCTTATCCTAGCCTTTTGTTGAAGAGGAGGTTTGGGTTGCTCATTTTTATGGGTCTTTATAAGGCCCCGGGTCCTGACGGGTTCTCAACATGCTTTTATTAGAAGAGTTGGATTGTGGTTGGTTCTAGTGTCACAAAAACTGTTTTTAATATGGTCAATGAGCTTGTTGTTTTCAATGGTCTGGCTGATACTTTACTGGTTCCTATCTAAAGGTAATTCATCCTACATTTCCTTCACAATGACGCCCTATCTCCTGTCAACGATATTATACTATCTAGGTTGTTTAGTATTATTATCTATGTAGTTAGTATCTTTAGAGAGATCTTGGGATCTTGTCAGTATAAAAGATCTCATTCTTTTCTTGTATGTATATTGCTGTCAATACATTCAATAATATAAATCAAGTTCAAGTGTTTATATGGTATCCGATTCCTAATCGATCCATTATCAAGAATAACACAAAATCCACCATGGTTGAGTATGCATCTACGCTTGCCAATCCTCAAGAGCCTACAAAACCCTTTATCATTGTCATCCTCACCAACATCATCAAGCTTACACCATAAAACTATATCACTTGGAAGCAGACCATTTTGGCAACTTTAGAGGGATATGATCTTGATTTATACATACTGGGTACAACTGATGTTCCCTCAAAAACCCTACCAGAAACCACTACAATCAATCCGTCTTGCAAAACCTACATCAGATAAGACCGTCTAATTTATGGTGAACTTCTAGGCACACTTTCAACCGACGTGGCAGGATTCGTTGCAACAGCAAAGACGTCACATGAGGTATGGGAGGCACTACGTCTCACCTACGGAAATCTGTCAAGAGGTCATGTGAAGCAAATTAAGGAACGTCTGTGTTTGCTCCAAGAGGTGTGTTCAAGCTTTAATATATATACCAAGAATAATTACAAATAAGCAAACCCGCAGTGTTCGGAGCGATTGTAATAAAAGCAAGAATTCCAGGGTCGAACACAGGGACTATGGTGAAACAAAGATCGGTAATTCAGGTTGTCAATAAAACACAAGAAACAAATCAAAGCTATCAAATATGATATAAAAACCAGGTAAAGGGAATGCGGATTCTAGAGATTAAAGCATCCAGTTGTGGTCCCGACTCAAGATCTCAAAATATAATGTAGACAAAGCTGAGGTTTGCAAAGGGAAGGTGTTTCTAAAGTGGGAATAGATCACCGGGTAAGTCTCACTACTCACTATCCAAAACCAAAGATCCTTTCACCGGGTAAATCACAAGGTACTAAGGAAAAGAGCTATAATCTCAAACCAACACACCACCCAAGGGGATATAATCAACCTTTACCGGGTAAGTCTAAGGCTAACTCTCAAAGATGGGATAAAGGCAAACTCAAACCCCAATAAAGGATAAACCTTCATTACCTACACTCGTGATCTTGGGTATACAAACAAAGGAATCACCGGGTAAGTCTCATCCTAGGCTAGCGTTGAACCAAGAAAGGTATAACAAGGATAGGATTTGGCAAACTGAAACCTCAACTCAGATAAGGATCGAGAAAGGGTTCGCCTCGCTCAGTTTATGTACCATCTCGGTCGAGATGTTCCATGACTGACCAAGGTTTTCGTCGGTTAAGGTAAAGGCTCGAGCTTTCAGGGTTCACTGGGATAAAGGATCATTCTATCATCGGCTTTCCCACAACTTTCAACCAATCACCCTAGAATCGCATAAAGAACTTAGCGAACAATCATCATGATAACAATAATCAAATATGTGAGAAAGGAATTAATATTCAAACAAGAAAACCTTAACACAAAGGTCTCAATAACTCAATCAATCAATCAAACAAACAAACAAACAATCATCGTTCCTCAATCACAAATCAGAAAAGACAACAAACCAAACCAAACTAAGAAAATCTTACAAACTTCCTTCAAAGCCATCTTCAACTAGATTCCTTCCTTCCTTGATCTTCAACCTTCAAACTTCCTTCAAAACTTCCTTCAAAACTCTCCAAAAATTCTATGATCCGAAGATGATCCGAGGATGGCTAAATTCCAGAAAATCAGCCTCTATATATAGGAGAATTATCTTTCAAAGATAAAATATCTTAAATATATAATTTCCTACTTAAATTATCTTGCAATCTTCCTTCCTTCCAAAATATATCAGCCAAAAAGATATTCTTCCTTCCAAAAATCCATCCAAAAATATGTGATATTAACTTTCCAAAAATAGAAGATCTCAGCCAAAGATAAAGATCTCGTGTCCGGTCATCATTTCGCCTCGGTCCAGACGCTCCTAAAGATCACCTCGGTCGAGGTGGTACTGTAGCTGGCCGAGGTGAGTCTCAGCTGAGAGTGAAACTTCTCTAATCTGGTCCAAAATCAATCTTCTAAATCATATTCATGCTTCCCGAGTCTCTTTTATGACTCCTCAATGCTCCAGAATGTAGCTCCAATGACTTCTTATCTTCCTTAGCTCCATTTTGGTCCAAAACGTGCCATTTTCCCTACAATTACAACGAAAGTAGGTGTAGACCTCGATTCTCGCAAAGGTATACAAAACAACAATATAATCATAGAATATACATCCATACATGCATATTTATGAAGATAAAACGTCCAAACCAATCCCAAAATATAGACTATAATACATGCTATCAAAATACCCCATACTTGTCCATTGCTTGTCCCCAAGCAAGATCCAAATCTTAGATACAAGATAGAATGGATTATAAGTCATCAAAAAAATCAATGAAAAACATTTCAAAACATTTTGGAGTGTGCTTCACTCATAGATCACCCTAAGAGAATGTTTGATGACAAATAAAATCAAGACATGATCAAAACATTTTATAAATATAAGAAAGTTGTTCATCTTTGCATAAAATCATAGAATGCATAAAAAATCATATTTATCGAAATCAATCATGTATAATCCAGTCTAAACCACCAAGTCAATCAACATACTCGAGGTCTCAAGGGCTTCCAAAAGAGGTCAAGAAACGTGTCAGGGTGGGATGTATATAGGGTAATGTGATGCTAGAATCCGGGAATAGGATCTTACTTCACTTTCTTTGAATCACAGTGTCTTCCACCAATAAGCTTTGCTTATTTTTACTTCACTTTACTTTACTTTTTGGGAACATGGACAGAGGTGCACAATAAACGAAGCCTAGGAGATCAACAATCATCAATTTCTCGAGATGCCTCAAACCCTTGATGCACATACCATGACCCGTTAGGACTATCGATCAATCCGACTTTGGCAAGACACAAACACCCGGCTATGTGAATGGTGCCGAGTTACTCATCATCATGATCAACGTCCCCAAACCTAATTGTTTCTTTCTAATACTTTCAGCAAAGACCTCAACTTCACTTCACTTGTTTTTCGTCACTTGCATCCAAATTCCCGGATAGGTAAAGGGAGGCAAATATGTATATGAGGGCTAAAGCATGGTCAAGAAGAAGAAGAAGGAGAAGCGAACGAATTGCCTTAGTCATCCAAGGAAGAATGTGATAGAACTCATCATGTGGTGTCAACCTTCCAATTCAACATAATTTTGATAAAAACAAAGCATTAAACATGCTAGAATTTCAAACAAAGCATTTTGCAACTTAAACATATCATAAAGCCTTTCGAGCATATGAAGATTTCAAAACCAATCTGCAAACAGAATCATCATCAAGGTCATATCCAGAAAAGAAGCACAAAACATTTCGAAAAACTTTCAGTTAAAAACCATCTCGGTCGAGGTGTTCAGACGTCATCTGGGGTGTTCAACCTCGATCAGCCATGAACGTCTCGGTTGATCCATAAAAAAAATTTCAAACTGGTTTTTGATGTTTTTCTCAAACAGAAACATGTAGTATGCATGTAATGAAAGATAAGCATATAAAGCCAAATAAGCAATAATATCCGAAAGAGTCATACAAGCCATAGTAGCACATAAGTCAAATAAATACATCCAAATACCCCATACTTGGGACACATTGTCTCAATGAGTCAAATATAAGTCTGAAGGAATAAGTACTCACCGGACATAGCTTAACTACATAAAGAAATAAGAAACAGCTCCCGGATAAGACCATCTCGGTTGGCGAAGAACATCTCGGTCGAGGCGTTTTGACAGCATCCGAGATGTATCTTAGTCAAGCTTCGTTTTCTCAATTTCTCGAACTTTTGTCCTTCCAATGTAGGTCCTGAGCTGTAATCCTTTCTTAGAGAGTACTTGGTTCCTGTCTAGGAGGACGCAAAAACAAAACAAAGCAAACTATCTAAACTAAACTAGAAAAGGGAAAAGAAAGCAATACCTTGGGTTGCCTCCACAGAAGCGCTTGGTTTTAAGGTCGCTAGTTGGACCGTACATCATCCTTAATCAAGCTGTAAGGTGTCCTCACCCCATACTTCATCTTCATCATGGGGTGAAACAAAGGATTCCATCCAATGTTCCAATAAATGCAAGTGCTTATCGGGAAATGAATCATCAATCTGTAGGTCATCCTTCTCAAGGGAGGTGGGAGGTAGCCGGCTGAGCTGATCCACAACAGAATTTTCAGATCCCTTCTTATCGCGGATCTCTAGGTCGAACTCTTGAAGCAAGAGAATCCAACGAATGAGGCACGGCTTCACATCTTTCTTAGCAAGCAAGTAACGAATAGCTGCATGGTCAGTGTAAACAATAACTTTCGCTCCCACTAAGTAAGAGTGAAACTTCTCAAAAGCATAAACAACTGCCAAAAGCTCCTTTTCGGTGGTGGCGTAGTTCAGTTGAGCTTAATCTAGCGTCTTGCTAGCATAGTAAATGGTGTTGGTCCGGACATCCTTCTTTTGTCCAAGTACCGCTCCTACGGCCACATCACTAGCATCACACATGATCTCAAAGGGCAAGGTCCAATCGGGAGGTTGAATGATGGGAACGTTAATCAACGCTTTCTTTATCCTGTAAAAAGCATCAAGGCATTCCTGCGAAAACTCAATAACAACATCCTTATTCAAAAGATTAGTGAGCGGCTTAGATATTTTAGAGAAATCCCTGATGAACCTCCTGTAGAAACCTGCATGCCTGAGAAAACTTCGCACACCCTTAACAGAACAAGGGGGAGGAAGTTTCTCAATAGTCTCGATCTTAGCTCGATCGACCTCAATACCTCGGTTGGAGACGAGGTGTCCTAGAACAATTCCTTTGCTAACCATAAAATGACACTTCTCCCAATTCATAACAAGATTAGTGTCTTTACAACGTTGTAGCACTAGAGCAAGGTTAGCCAAAAAGTTATCAAACGAGGAACCATAAACCGAAAAGTCATCCAAAAATACCTCCATGATCTCATCTATATACTCGGAAAAGATAGCCATCATACAACGCTGAAATATAGCAGGTGCATTACACAATCCAAATGGCTTCCTCCGATAAGCGAATGTCCCCCATGGACAAGTGAAAGTGGTCTTCTCTTGATCATCCGGATGGATAGGAATCTGAAAGAAGCCACTATAACCATCTAAATAGCAAAAATGGGACTGTTGAGCTAACCATTCGAGCATTTGGTCGATGAAGGGGAGCGGGAAATGGTCCTTTCGAGTGGCCACATTCAGCTTCTTATAATCAATGCACATCCTCAAGCCTGTAACGGTCCTGGTAGGAATCAACTTATTGTTCTTGTTTGTCACAACGGTCATTCCTCCTTTCTTGGGAACTACATGCACCGGACTCACCCACTTGATATCCGATATGGGAAATATGATACCTGCATCCAACAACTTAAGAATCTCCTTCTTCACAACCTCTTTCATGATCGGATTTAATCGTCTTTCAGGTTCCCGTGAAGTCTTATGATTGTCCTCCATTAGTATCTTATGCATACAAAAAGAAGGCTTAATACCAACAAGATCATCAATAGTATAACCCAAAGCCTTTCGATGTTTCCTCAGCACATGCATCGGCTTAGACAATTCATCTTCAGAGAGAGAAGCACTAACAATAACGGGATAAGTAGAATCCGGACCAAAGAAAGCATACCTCAAGTGACTAGTAAGTGGTTTAAGCTCCAGAACTGGGGGTGCTTTCTGAGGTGGATTTGTGCCTTTTCCTTCCAGTGAAGTGGACTTAGATCGAAGAACCGGACTTTCAGAAGTCTCAGTTGACATCATCTCGCTTGCTATCTCGGTCGAGATCTGAGGTGGGTGACCGAGATGTTCTTCAGATAAGAACACCTCGCTTGCTCCAGAAAGTGCCTCGGTCGAGGTGCTGGAACTGGAACCGAAACCTAACGTGCTTTTCTTCTCCTGAATCAGTTTATCGAATCTAGCTCCTGGATCTGCTTTCAATGTTTCCAAGCTTCGCACATCTGCATCACAAAATACATCTATAACTTCCTCCATCAAACTAAAACTTTGAACTTTTTCAAGAGGATCTTTAATAAAGATAGAGCTCACCAACTCTCGCGAATCTTCTTCATCATAGATGTTGAAGATGTCATCTTCCAATGGCTCTCCCTTCATTGAAGCCAGCAATGCAAACTCCACATGATCGCCACCAATGTTGAACTTCAACTTGGCGTTCTTACAATACACGTTGCAACCCGAAGTTGCTACAAATGGTCTCCCGAGAATGATAGGGATGGGATAATCTGCGGGAATGTCAAGCACAACAAAGTCTATAGGTATGTAGAAATTACCTAACTTGATGGGAACGTCCTCCAAAATACCAACGGGACGGGTAATGGAGCGATCCGCCATGTATAACGTCATATTCACGGGCTTGGGCTCTCCAAGTCCGACTTTCTCACATAGCTCCAGCGGAATGATGCTCACGTTGGCTCCTAGATCACATAATGCATCATAAGTTACATCCCCAACTTGAATGGGAATGCAAAACGAACCGGGATCTCTTAATTTAGGCGGCATCTTCTCCTTCATGATTTGAATGAGCTCCGAAGATCTAGATGTCATCCTTACTTCACCAAAATCCTCCAACTTTCTCTTCCTTGATAAGATCTCTTTCAGAAACTTCCCATAGGCGGGCATCCCTAGAATGGCATCAATAAAACGGATGTTAATATGTAGCTTATTCATAAGGTCTAGAAACTTACCAAAGTGCTTGTCTAGATGTTCCCGTGCCCTTGACTGAGGGAATGAGAGTGGTGGTTTATAAGTAGGAGGTGGAACATAAACTTCGGATTTTACTTTTGCTTTCTGGGGCTCCATCTCGGTTGACACCTCGACCGAGGTGTTCCTCGTCTGATCTTGGTCCGAGGTGTTCCTCATCTGGTCGGGGCTCGACCGAGGTACTAGATCTGCAGTCTTCAATCCAATGTGTGTTGTAATAGCCATGATTTGTCTTTTGGGTTGCTCTCTGTTCTTGCTGGGAGCTTCCCATGATCTCTTGGCGCTTCATTTGCCTTGTTGAAAAATTGTTGCTCTAAGGCTTTTGTGCCTTCGAAAATGAATTCATAGACGTCTCCATAGCGTTGATCTTGATCAATATTGCCTCCAGCATAACGTCCGGTTTCTTCGGTGGCTGTGACGAGCTTGATGCAGGCTCCTGGCTTCTCAAAGGAGTAGAAGAAGAAGAAGAAGAGGGGGCATTAAGAGTATTTTCAGCATGAGAATAAGGGTTACCGAAATTTTGTTGATTTGATCTCTAATTGTTGTTGTTGGAGTTTATGTTGTAATTGTTGTTCCGCAACCCTTGATAGTTGTTTCTTCCTTGGTATCCACCATCTTGCTCCTTCTTTGTTTGAGCTACTAAAAGCTCCTTCAATGCTTTCACTTCATTGCTAAGCGAGGTGATTTGAGCTCCATTTGAATATGTATCTTGGAAGCTAACTCTCCTTGCTCCATCTTCAACTCTTTGATGGGAGTATTTCTCCATGTGTATGCTTTTCAATGAAATCTCAAGCTTCATCTATCGGCATATCCATGAAAGTGCCGGCGGAAAGTAATTGGAGCTTGAATTGAGTATCTCCATCCAAACCCTTGAAATATATCTCCAACAACTCGATCTTTGGAATCCCATGATGTGGACAATCCAACAAAAGATCATTGAATCTCTCCCATGACTTGGACAAACTTTCTTTGTCCTTCATAATAAAAGCATTGATCTTGCCCCTCAATTCAGCGGTCTTTGAAGGGGGAAAGAACTTAGTAAGAAACTCTGTCGTCATCTCTTCCCAAGTGTTGATTTTTCCTGCCGGAATAGATTGATACCAAGCAAATGCCTTGTCTTTCAATGAGAAGTAGAGAGGCCTCAACTTGTAATTGTTGTTCTCCACTCTTGATTGTCTCAAAGTCTCCATCAGAATCTCGTAGCTTTGCAAATGCTGATGCGGAGATTCTCTCTCCAAACCTCCAAATTGACATTGTCAAATCATGGTTAGAACTTCAGGTCTAAGTTCATAATCATGCTCAGTTGGATCTCCTAGGTTGACTCCTGGACGCCGGACTTGCTGATTGGGGTCCATCCTCTGTCCCAGGGTTCGTGGAACTCCAGCGAAAAGAACATCTCGGACTGGCATCCAAGGTGGTGGGTGCATCTCGGCCGGGGCAACTGAGACCGGGTCTTGCCTCGGCCGAGGATCTGGGATCGGTCGAGGCAAAAACTGAGCCCTTAGAGTGGCTATATCTGCTTCAATTCCTTCAATTCTTGTGTGAGTCTCGTCTCTCTCTCGCTGCAGTTCTTGCTTAATGAGGCGCAGTTGTTCCAATGCCCCCTTCAATTCGGCTTCATATCGCGATTGTCTTGATCGGCCATCTTAGCTTCTTTTAATCTTCTCACGTAGGTCTTTTTTGGTTCGGGATCGTAAGGAACGATTTTCTTTCCAACACGATTTCTTCGCATAAACCTAAGGAAAGATCCTTCGAAAACACTCAAGTAAAGTGGTCAAAAGCAACAAGGGAAATAGCCCCGAAAGACAACCGAAACCGAACTTGGTCTTAACCAAGTCCCCGACAACGGCGCCAAACCAAAGATCATTTCACCGAGTAAGTGTCAAGGTACTAAGAAAAGGAGCTATAATCTCATACCAACACACCACCCATGGGGATAGAATCAGCCTTTACCGGGTAAGTCTCAGGCTAACTCTCAATGATGGGATGAAGGCACACTCAAACCCCAATAAAGGATAAACCTTTATTACCTACACTCATGATCTTGGGTATACAAACAAAGGAATCACCGGGTAAGTCTCATCCTAGGCTTGCGTTGAACCAAGAAAGGTATAACAAGGATAGGATTTGGCAAACTGAAACCTCAACTCAGATAAGGATCGAGAAAGGGTTCGCCTCGCTCAGTTTATGTACCATCTCGGTCGAGATGTTCCATGACTGACCAAGGTGTTCGTGGGTTAAGGTAAAGGCTCGAGCTTTCAGGGTTCACTGGGATAAAGGATCATTCTATCATCGTCTTTCCCACAACTTTCAACCAATCACCCTAGAATCGCATAAAGAACTTAGCGAACAATCATCATGATAACAATAATCAAATATGTGAGAAAGGAATTAATATTCAAACAAGAAAACCTTAACACAAAGGTCTCAATAACTCAATCAATCAATCAAACAAACAAACAAACAATCATCGTTCCTCAATCACAAATCAGAAAAGACAACAAACCAAACCAAACTAAGAAAATCTTACAAACTTCCTTCAAAGCCATCTTCAACTAGATTCCTTCCTTCCTTGATCTTCAACCTTCAAACTTCCTTCAAAACTTCCTTCAAAACTCTCCAAAAATTCTATGATCCGAAGATGATCCGAGGATGGCTAAATTCCAGAAAATCAGCCTATATATATAGGAGAATTATCTTCCAAAGATAAAATATCTTTAAAAGATAATTTCCTGACTTAAAATATCTTGCAATCTTCCTTGCTTCCAAAATATATCCGCCAAAAAGATATTCTTCCTTCCAGAAATCCATCCAAAAATATGTGATATTCACTTTCCAAAAATAGAAGATCTTAGCCAAAGATAAAGATCTCGTGTCCGGTCATCACTTCGCCTCGGTCTAGACGCTCACGAAGATCACCTCGGTCGAGGTGGTACTGTAGCTAACCGAGTTGAGTCTCAGCTGAGAGTGAAACTTCTCTAATTTGGTCCAAAATCAATCTTCTAAATCATTTTCATGCTTCCCGAGTCTCTCTTATGACTCCTCAATGCTCCAGAATGTAGCTCCAATGACTCCTTATCTTCCTTAGCTCCATTTCGGTCCAAAACGTTCTATTTTTCCTACTATTACAACGAAATTAGGTGTAGACCTCGATTCCCGCAAAGGTAGACAAAACAACAATATAATCATATAATATATGTAAAATCCGGAATTTTTATTCCGTCTATTTCCGTTATAAATTAGATCTCGATCCATCAATTCATATCCGTCTACTTAGTTAGACATATTAAGATAAAAATTATCATTTTATGTAGACCTCCTTCACATAAAATGATAGAACTTTTTATAAGTTTATCATTTTATGTGACTTACCTTCAAATAAAATGATAGAGTTTTGTAACCAATCCTAAACTGTAAAATAATCCGTATCCGGTTATTCCGTACATTAATTTCGGGTTCTCGATTCCGAACTACAATTAGTACCGGGCTACGATTCCCTTCATTCCAACAGCCCAGCATTTGCCAGCCCAGTCCGTGAGCTGCTCCAGCTGCTTGTCCAGCCCGCTGCCTTGTCCGCCCCATTCCTATGCGCAGCCCAGCCCTTCTGCAGCCTTCAGCAGTAGCACTCCAGCCCAGCAGCAGCGTGGCCTCGCCAGCCCAGAAGCAGCCACTGCTGCCTTGTCCGCTCCAGCCCAGAAGCAGCCGCTGCCTTGTCCGCTCCAGCTTGCTTCAGCCCAGCGCCACTCTAGCCAGCGCCACTCCAGCAGCACAACTCCAGCCCATTCCTCAGGCCCAACCGGAAGCAAAAGGAGAAGCAAGCCCAGCTGTGATGTAGCAGTTTCAACGTGTGAATAAATGTAGGGAAAGAGCTGATGCAGTTGCCATAAAAAGCTCCTAGAATCACGCTGTACAACCTCTCACCTTCCTTCTCCTCAGCCGTCCAGATTCATCAGCAACCATCGCCCCTTCTGTTTCGTTCCTGCTTGTGAACGTTGGCTTCCACAATCGTACAACCGGTAGAGCAACAGCCTCCTCTGGAATCGGACTGAATTCGGGCAGCTTCTGTATATTTCGGTAAGGATCAATATACCATTCATCTTCACCTCTTTAATTAGTCGTTCATGAGTACCTGCGATGACAACTCCATCTCGACCACTCCGTGACAGTAGCAAGGCTGGAAGGAGTTGGCCGATCCGTGTAGTAGTAGAGCCAAGCCGAACCTGCTTCTCCTCCTGAACCGTCACGCCAAGGGAGCCAGAAGGGCATCCGGAACTGTGTTGAAGACGCCTCAGCCCAGTAGAGGTTGAAGAGGTGAGTCATCGCTTCTGCAGTCCAAATTCTTGCCTCTAGAAGTTAGTGTATAATCTTATGTATGTATACCAATTCCGTAATGCTAGGTTAATGAACTGTTGTAGTCGACCTTAAGCATAGTCAAGATAGTAATAGGTAGCTGCTGAGTTTATAATTTAAATGGTGGAAATAAAGGGCTGCTGTAAAATTGAATTTTATTCCTTCAGCTTCTAGGTTATAAACAGCCTATCTTGTCGGTCAATTCTTAAACGTTTGGATAAAGATCCACCGTTGAATTTTGGATATGTTGTAGATGGATATATGTAGTTTAACATATTAAAATTTGGGAAGGAATGAACGGTCGGATTGAAAGTTATGAGCTCCCGAAGTTAGGTAGTTGAGCAGTTTTGGTAAACTTAAGTTTTTGGCTAAGTATAGGAAATTAGAGTGAAGGAACCGACTTTGTGAATGTTTATAGGAACATTGGCTGAACAGTTTGGAGAAATTCTTTCTCCTAAGGTTAGATAGGACCTCATAGATGATCTAGAGATTTAATTCGGAATTATTATAAGCTGTTAAGAATTTTATATTTAGAACCGAAGTTAAACCTTTACGATTCTTCCGGAAAATAGAAACATAGGAAAAATGTCAGTTTGGAACCAAATAAAATTTTAGGAGTTAGAATATAAATTTAGAACCTCAAATAGGAGTTTAGACATGAATTTTAGGGTTTTCGAGAAAATCGGAACCAAGGGTAAAATGGTCATTTTACCCTAAACTAATATTGTAACTAGTTGTATTTTAATACATCATTCGATCTTAGAAGTTTTAGACTTCTATCTACGTGAGAGTGTGCTAATACACTTATCGCCTTTGACAGGCAACTGAGTGGTTACAGTTTACAAAGCGAGTGGTTTATAAAGAGTCGAGCGTTATAACAGGTAAGTCCTTTGGGCTTACTTAGCTGACTTCTAAATATGAGTATAAATGATGATGGTGGTGTGTGATTGAAATGTTAGAGAGATAGGTTGTGATATATAATTACCGACCTATATTTTGGCCTAAGAGTAACGGGCGGTGGCATTCTGCTCAGTAGCTCGCGGGGCGCTGGGGGTTTCTTTCGGGACTAGTCCATACATGGTTTGTAGTGATGCTACCAATGGAAGTCAGCTAGACCTACACCAGTTGGATAAGAAACGGAGGCGAGAACTAATAATAGTTCTCGTGCCACAACTTAAATTGAATAATGTGAATCACTTAAATAATAGATAATAAACGGTTGAGTGCCAGCATGATGTTTGTTTATTTTCGTTTCTGCGTGTGCTTGTGCTGTTATCATTTTGCTTATATTTGGATAGTTAGCTAACTGTTGATATGTTGTTTAGATTTGACACAGGTTAGAGCATATGCCGAGTGATCCAGACGGTAGTGGTCAGCCGGGTGTCGTACTTTAGGACGTTTTACAGTTTTTGCATTTGTGGGTTTTACAGTTGAACATTGTTTCCTTTCGTACTTTGTTATATTCCGTTTTCCGGCTGTAGTCGATCTGGTCACATTCATGCATTATTAAGAACTATTTTATGATTTCTGATTTTCCTTATCTGTGCCTTGTTGTAAGATCTCGTTAAGTTGTTGTCAAACTAAGGTCGGGACCCACTGTGCGGTCCTAACCAGTAACTCCCTAAGTTGTAAAACTTGGGGTGTTACAACATGGTATCAGAGCTCTAGGTTGGCAACAATGGCACTTGAATCTTCTAAAAAGGTCATATAAGTAAATAAACAGAACCCGAAAAGGGTCTGAGTTTTCCAAAGAGAATTTTGGTTTTAAAATGCATACAGAGTCGGGTTGGGATAGAAAGTACGGATGACCACCACTACCTCTGCGGATCTCGGTAATCTTAGAATAATTATAGACTTGTACTGTTATGATAGATTAGCTAGTTTATAACTGTAGTTATTACTATTCGTGCAGATGGCACGTACTAGGGCTGCACAAGTGACTGGCCGAGGTAGGGGTCGTCCCCCCTTCCCCCAGTCAGACAGGATCGAGCTGATAGCACCCCTACTGTTAGAGGGCGTGGTCGTGGGGGTAGACCTCCACTAGGGAGAGGTCGAGGACGAGTTCCTCGAGAGGACCCACCTGCAGCAAGCATACCAGAGGCTGCTGTAGAAGAAGTAGCTGAGAGTGTAGGCCCCGAAGTCAGGCCTGAGACCGCCGCTAGGTCTGGAGCGCAAGGAGCACGTTCTACTGAGTCAGGGCGTGTTTCTATTGGAGCATCTGAGTACAGGGAGTTCAGAGCCTATGTTGAGCGCAGGGAGGAAGCTGCCAGAGTTGAGAGGCTTACTCAGGTACCACCAGTGGTGCCGGCTAGGTCAGCTCAGGTGACACAGGGAGTGTCTCAGGTGCCGGCTGTATCTGAGAGGAGGGCTGATGTTGATAGAGCACCTACTGGGTCCAGAGCACCGAGACCGGATGAGTGGTTGAAGGCTTTTAACTCTCAGAAGCTTCCTTCATTCAGTGGAGAAATAGGGCTAGAGGTGGAGCACTGGATAGGGAAGATTGAGACTGCTTTGGAGGCAATACGTTGCCCCGTGGATCGACAGGTAGATTTGATACAGACCTGTTTCACAAATGATGCTCATTCATGGTGGCGTACCATTCGTGGCCGAGTCACCAGCTGGGAGCAGATGAGGAACATTGTTAGAGACAGGTACTGTCCAGTTTCACTGAGGAGAGAGAGATTCCAGGATTTCATTGAGGCGGGATTTGAAGATATCCCGATTGCTGCAGCTATCAAGAAATTTCAGAAGGAACTGACCTTACTTGGACCATCTGCACCTCCAGAAGAGCAGCATGTGTACCTTTTCTCCAGGAGGTTGAGGGAGAGTACCCGATCCTACCTGGCTGGATTCCGCTGTGAGACCTTGTCTGATTATCAGGATAGGGCCTCTGCTTATGAGAGAGATAGGCCAGCTTCTAGGAAAGCAGCTCAGTCTAGTGGGCCGGATAAGCGGCAGAGGACACGACATGCTGGTAGCAGTGCAGCAGTAGCAGGTTATGGTCGAGGACAGACTCAGGGGAGGTCCAGCTACCACTCTACAGTTCGGACTTCCGGTGGAGATCGACAGTGCTTTAACTGTGGTGGCCGTGATCACATTAAGACGGACTGCCCGAAACCACCGGTCACTTGCTTCACTTGTGGGAAGCCGGGACACAGGGCTACTTTCTGCCGTCAGGGCAAGGCTTCTTCTCAGCAGGGATCTTCTCTTGCAGGTGCTGAGAAGAGTGTACAGAGACCCCCTCAGTACCGAGCTCCGAGTCAGCAGCAGCAGTACCGGGCTTCAGGACATCCTGCTTCATACAGTACTGCACAGGGATCAGGTCGTGGCAGAGGACGTGGTAGTACCACTGACACCAGAGGAGGACCATCGAGAGTGTTCGAGCTGAGGAACACTGAGCAGCCTGCAGCACCTGCGACCACAGGTACTATTTGGATCCATGACTTACCTGTGAGAGTTTTATTTGATACGGGTGCCACGCACTCCTTTATATCAGATGCATGTGTAGATAGGTTGTCCTTAGCTACAGTAGAGGGTGTACCTTTTGTGGTTGGGTTACCAGATGGGGGTAAGGTGAGAGGATCTCGAGAGATTTATGATTGCCCTATTCACCTGGGAGGCCGGATCTGGTTAGTAAATTTTCTAGTCATGCCCTTAGCACATGAGGACGTGATATTAGGGATAGATTGGATGACTAGACATGGAGCCGTCTTGGATATTGGTAGGAGGACTGTGACTGTTGCCACGGAGGAGGGCCACAGAGTTATATTCCGAGGTTGGGACCTCGGAAAGTCCGGCACAGTTATCAGTGCAGTGAGAGCAGCCAGATTGATAGCACAGGGTTGCGAGGCCTTCTGGTGTTATGCCATGAAGGAGCGCAAGAGCCTGACAGTAGAGGAGATACCAGTCGCATGCGAGTTTGCAGAGGTCTTCAGGGACGACTTACCAGGGCTACCTCCACAGAGGAGTGTGGACTTTAGCATCGAGTTAGAGCCGGGCACGAGACCGATCTCGAAGGCCCCGTACCGCATGGCCCCGATAGAGCTGCTTGAGCTGAAGAAGCAGTTAGAGGAGTTAGCAGAGAAGGGCTTCATACGCCCCAGTGTTTCTCCCTGGGGCGCACCAGTATTGTTTGTGAGGAAGAAGGATGGATCGATGAGACTGTGTATCGACTACAGGGAGTTGAACAAGGTCACCATCAAGAATAAGTATCCACTGCCTCGCGTAGATGATCTGCTGGACCAGCTACATGGGGCGTCGGTGTTCTCGAGGATAGATTTGAGATCGGGTTATCACCAGCTGAGGGTGAGAGATCAGGACATACCTAAGACGGCATTCCGGACTAGGTATGGTCATTACGAGTTTGTAGTGATGCCATTCGGGCTCACTAATGCGCCAGCAGTATTTATGGAGTTGATGAATGGGATTTTCATCGACTTCTTAGACCAGTTTGTAGTGGTCTTCATTGACGACATTCTAGTTTACTCTAGAAGCCGAGAGGAGCATGCCGGACACTTGAGGACAGTGTTGCAGATTCTACAGGATAGTCAGCTATATGCTAAACTATCCAAGTGTGAGTTCTGGATGTCAGAAGTGGCGTTCCTAGGCCATGTAGTGACTGCTGAGGGGATTAAGGTCGACCCGGCGAAGATTGAGTCAGTGTCTTCTTGGCAACCTCCGAAGAATGTGAAGGAGGTTCGCAGTTTCCTTGGATTAGCAGGTTATTACCGTCGGTTTGTGGAAGGGTTTTCCCTGATCGCCCGACCACTTACTTCCCTCCTAAGGAAGACTACTCGGTTCGTCTGGTCTGAGCCGTGTCAGCAGAGTTTTGAGGAGCTGAAGAGGAGATTGACGTCTGCTCCGATCTTAGCACAGCCTGAGGGTACAGAGGACTTTGTGGTGTACAGTGACGCATCCAAGCTGGGCTTGGGGTGTGTTTTGATGCAGAGGGGTAAGGTCATAGCGTATGCGTCTCGGCAGCTGAAGACGTATGAGGAAAACTACCCCACTCACGACCTAGAGTTAGCTGCTGTAGTACATGCTCTTAAGATCTGGCGTCATTATCTCTATGGAGCGACCTGTCAGATCTTCACAGACCACAAGAGTCTGAAGTACATATTCACTCAGCGGGAGTTGAATAACCGCCAGAGGCGGTGGCTAGAGTTGATCAAGGATTTCGACCTTGGGATTCTTTACCACCCCGGAAAGGCGAATGTAGTTGCTGACACTTTGAGTCGGAAGACGCCTCGGGAGAAGGCGATAGCTCGGTTGACAGTACAGCCACAGTTACAGAGAGACTTAGCTTGGTTGGAGGTAGAGATCCAGTTCCCCGATACAGCTCATCAGTTAGCCACCTTAGAGTTACTTCCTGACCTGTTGGGTGAGATCCGACAAAAGCAGGAGACCTGTCCGACTTTGACCCGGATCCGATACCGGATGTCACGAGATGAGGCACCTCAGTTCACTATCGGTGCCGATGGAGTGATGAGACGACAGGACCGTGTCTGTGTGCCATCAGACAGTGAGCTGAGACAGAGGATACTAGGTGAGGCTCATGCTACCCCTTACTCCGTACATCCAGGAGCGAGTAAGATGTATAAGGACGTAAGACGTTCCTTCTGGTGGGGTGGTTTGAAGCCTGATGTGGCCCGATATGTAGCCCAGTGTGCGACCTGTCAGCAGGTCAAGATTGAGCATCGTAGATCCGGAGGAGAGCTACACCCACTTCCAGTACCACATTGGAAGTGGGAAGACATTTCTATGGATTTCGTCACCGGATTGAGGCTCAGCAGAGGTTTTGATGCCATTTGGGTAGTAGTAGACCGTCTGACGAAGACCGCACGTTTCATTCCGATTAAGGAAACGTGGCCGGTAAGTCGTCTAGCAGAGGAGTTCACCAGGCATATTGTGAGACTCCATGGAGTACCGAGGACTATCGTCTCCGACAGGGATGGACGTTTTACCTCGAGGTTTTGGCAGCAGGTACATACTGCTCTGGGGACGAGTCTTCACTTTACCACTGCTTACCACCCGCAGACAGACGGTCAGTCAGAGAGGACCATCCAGACACTAGAGGACATGTTGAGGGCATGTGTGCTAGATTGGGGACAGGTATGGCCAGATCACCTCCCACTAGTAGAGTTTTCATATAATAACAGTTGGCACGCGTCTATTGGGATGGCACCTTATGAGGCTTTGTACGGACGGAGATGTCGTACACCGTTGTGCTGGGATGAGCCTAGCAAGGCTGATGGAGTAGTACCAGATCAGATACAGGACGACATCGCCCGGATTGCCTTAGTCCGGGAGAGGATGTTAGCAGCTCAGAGTCGTCAGAAGTCCTACGCCGACAAAAGGCGTCGACCTTTGGAGTTTAGAGTAGGTGCACAGGTGTGGTTGAGGGTGTCACCTACGAGAGGAGTTAGACGTTTCGGCATTAAGGGGAAACTGAGTCCCCGATACGTCGGCCCATTTGAGATCGTAGAGAGAGTCGGAGAGGTGGCCTACCGACTAGCACTACCACCGAGATTAGAGGGAGTACACCCAGTTTTTCATGTATCTCAGCTGCGAGAGTACATACCGGATCCTAGACACATCATCAGTCATGAGGATCTGATAGTGGAGCCAGACCACACTTTTGTGGAGTATCCAGTAGCCGTCCTAGAGCGTAGCATTAGGCACCTACGTTCTAAGGAGATACCGATGCTGAGGATTCAGTGGTCTAGACGAGGAGTTGATGAGGCTACCTGGGAGACAGAGGAGAGTATTAGACGTAACTACCCTGAGTTCTTTGCGGAGTTAGCCGCTACCTCAGTACCGACGGGTTAGTACTGAGACGATACCTTATATGATTTCTGTGATTATATGCTTACATAATTGTTTATGTCTATGTGCTTGATGACGTGAGTAGTTGCTTGCTAGAATATATTTCTCGAGGGGAAATGTATGGGGTAGATACCTTATCCTAAGTTTCGGGACGAAACTTATTTTAAGGGGGTACTGATGTAAAATCCGGAATTTTTATTCCGTCTATTTCCGTTATAAATTAGATCTCGATCCATCAATTCATATCCGTCTACTTAGTTAGACATATTAAGATAAAAATTATCATTTTATGTAGACCTCCTTCACATAAAATGATAGAACTTTTTATAAGTTTATCATTTTATGTGACTTACCTTCACATAAAATGATAGAGTTTTGTAACCAATCCTAAACTGTAAAATAATCCGTATCCGGTTATTCCGTACATTAATTTCGGGTTCTCGATTCCGAACTACAATTAGTACCGGGCTACGATTCCCTTCATTCCAACAGCCCAGCATTTGCAAGCCCAGTCCGTGAGCTGCTCCAGCTGCTTGTCCAGCCCGCTGCCTTGTCCGCCCCAGTCCTATGCGCAGCCCAGCCCTTCTGCAGCCTTCAGCAGTAGCACTCCAGCCCAGCAGAAGCGTGGCCTCGCCAGCCCAGAAGCAGCCACTGCTGCCTTGTCCGCTCCAGCCCAGAAGCAGCCGCTGCCTTGTCCGCTCCAGCTTGCTTCAACCCATCGCCACTCCAGCAGCACAACTCCAGCCCATTCCTCAGGCCCAACCGGAAGCAAAAGGAGAAGCAAGCCCAGCTGTGATGTAGCAGTTTCAACGTGTGAATAAATGCAGGGAAAGAGCTGATGCAGTTGCCATAAAAAGCTCCTAGAATCATGCTGTACAACCTCTCACCTTCCTTCTCCTCAGCCGTCCAGATTCATCAGCAACCATCGCCCCTTCTGTTTCGTTCCTGCTTGTGAACGTTGGCTTCCACAATCGTACAACCGGTAGAGCAACATCCTCCTCTGGAATCGGACTGAATTCGGGCAGCTTCTGTATATTTCGGTAAGGATCAATATACCATTCATCTTCACCTCTTTAATTAGTCGTTCATGAGTACCTGCGATGACAACTCCATCTCGACCACTCCGTGACAGTAGCAAGGCTGGAAGGAGTTGGCCGATCCGTGTAGTAGTAGAGCCAAGCCGAACCTGCTTCTCCTCCTGAACCGTCACGCCAAGGGAGCCAGAAGGGCATCCGGAACTGTGTTGAAGATGCCTCAGCCCAGTAGAGGTTGAAGAGGTGAGTCATCGCTTCTGTAGTCCAAATTCTTGCCTCTAGAAGTTAGTGTATAATCTTATGTATGTATACCAATTCCGTAATGCTAGGTTAATGAACTGCTGTAGTCGACCTTAAGCATAGTCAAGATAGTAATAGGTAGCTGCTGAGTTTATAATTTAAATGGTGGAAATAAAGGGCTGCTGTAAAATTGAATTTTATTCCTTCAGCTTCTAGGTTATAAACAGCCTATCTTGTCGGTCAATTATTAAACGTTTGGATAAAGATCCACCGTTGAATTTTGGATATGTTGTAGATGGATATATGTAGTTTAACATATTAAAATTTGGGAAGGAATGAACGGTCGGATTGAAAGTTATGAGCTCCCGAAGTTAGGTAGTTGAGCAGTTTTGGTAAACTTAAGTTTTTGGCTAAGTATAGGAAATTAGAGTGAAGGAACCGACTTTGTGAATTTTTATAGGAACATTGGTTGAACAGTTTGTTGGAGATTTGGGCTAAGTCTTCATTGTAACCGTTGAGCTTGTCTTGAGACAAGGTGCAATGAGTTGTTCACATGTGTGTCACTATGGTCCGGGTTGCGGGAGGCAAGCCAAGTGACCGGCACTAAGAACAACTAGTATTATAAGGGGAGTCGAATCAAAGCAAGGTGATTCACGACAAGGTCAACTTGTGCTAGCTTTTAGAAGGCCGACGTTTGGGGATTTTTAGCCACATTTTATCGGCACACCTTTGGTTCTTAGACCTTATATTGGCTAAAGAATATGTGGTTAAAAACTGGGAGCAATCCAAGCTCAAATGCTTAGTGAATGTCAATGAAGCAGCTAGTGAGCTTCTTAAGGAGCTACACTAGCTTGAGCTAAGATATTGAGTATTTGAGGATCTTGGAGCTTACCCTAGCTATATTAAAGTGAATGAAGCTCATTGGAAGTGTTTGGACCAAGAAAAATAAGCTAGCTCTAAGCTAGCTCCGGGGAGCGGTTTTGGGCTCCCTATGTGGGCCTCGGGCCTCGGGCTTTCTAGGGCTTCAAGGCCCATCTTCCAAGTAACTTCCAAGTAACTTCCATAACCGTTTTTAACCGCTTTTAACCGCTTTTAACTTCCCAAAACCGTGGCCCCCTATGCCTATAAAAGGGAGAGCCATTTGCACTTGATTGGACATTTGTTTTTGCAACAATAAAGCTTCTAGTTCCATTGTATTGACATTGGATAGGCCTTCTTATAAGCTTGTTTGCAAAACTCGAAAGACCAGTATAGTTCCTTTGTATTGACAAAGGATATGCATCCATCTTAGTTTGGTTTTGTATTGACAAAACCTAGGAATACCCTTTCTACAAAGTAAGACAAGTAAGTCTCTTACTTAGTCTTTGTAACGTGTAACGTTTTATCCCACTAAGGTATTTAGATATTTCCGGTGTAGGGGAGAATACATTTAGAAGGAAAATTCATTTATGAATGACTCATTACATTATCCAAGTCAATGGTTTTAACATATAACAACCGGTTTATAAGACGTGTAATTGAACTTAACTTCTATTAGAGTTTTGTCTACTCCTTTTTGGAGATTACAAACTTTTGCTTGAGTTTTGTCTACTCCTTTGGAGACTACAAACTCTTGATTGAGTTTTGTCTACTCCTTTGTGGAGATTACAAACTCTTAGTTGAGTTTTGTCTACTCCTTTGGAGACTACAAACTCTTGATTGGGTTTTGTCTACTCCTTTGCGGAGATTACAACCTCTTGGTTGGGTTTTGTCTACTCCTTTGTGGAGATTACAAACCCTTGGTTAATAACTAGTTTTAGTTCAAGATAATTATATAATTTGTTTGGCAATTGGGAGAACCGTCTACTCACATAAGTGAGACTACGGCCCTTTGGTCTAAAACCGGACACCGAAATTCCAACACAGTTTGGAGAAATTCTTTCTCCTAAGGTTAGATAGGACCTCATAGATGATCTAGAGATTTAATTCGGAATTATTATAAGCTGTTAAGAATTTTATATTTAGAACCGAAGTTAAACCTTTACGATTCTTCCGGAAAATAGAAACATAGGAAAAATGTCAGTTTGGAACCAAATAAAATTTTAGGAGTTAGAATATAAATTTAGAACCTCAAATAGGAGTTTAGACATGAATTTTAGGGTTTTCGAGAAAATCGGAACCAAGGGTAAAATGGTCATTTTACCCTAAACTAATACTGTAACTAGTTATGTTTTAATACATCATTCGATCTTAGAAGTTTTAGACTTCTATCTACGTGAGAGTGTGCTAATACACTTATCGCCTTTGATAGGCAACTGAGTGGTTACAGTTTACAGAGCGAGTGGTTTATAAAGAGTCGAGCGTTATAACAGGTAAGTCCTTTGGGCTTACTTAGCTGACTTCTAAATATGAGTATAAATGATGATGGTGGTGTGTGATTGAAATGTTAGAGAGATAGGTTGTGATATATAATTACCGACCTATATTTTGGCCTAAGAGTAACGGGCGGTGGCATTCTGCTCAGTAGCTCGCGGGGCGCTGGGGGTTTCTTTCGGGACTAGTCCATACATGGTTTGTAGTGATGCTACCAATGGAAGTCAGCTAGACCTACACCAGTTGGATAAGAAACGGAGGCGAGAACTAATAATAGTTCTCGTGCCACAACTTAAATTGAATAATGTGAATCACTTAAATAATAGATAATAAACGGTTGAGTGCCAGCATGATGTTTGTTTATTTTCGTTTCTGCGTGTGCTTGTGCTGTTATCATTTTGCTTATATTTGGATAGTTAGCTAACTGTTGATATGTTGTTTAGATTTGACATAGGTTAGAGCAGATGCCGAGTGATCCAGACGGTAGTGGTCAGCCGGGTGTCGTACTTTAGGACGTTTTACAGTTTTTGCATTTGTGGGTTTTACAGTTGAACATTGTTTCCTTTCGTACTTTGTTATATTCCGTTTTCCGGCTGTAGTCGATCTGGTCACATTCATGCATTATTAAGAACTATTTTATGATTTCTGATTTTCCTTATCTGTGCCTTGTTGTAAGATCTCGTTAAGTTGTTGTCAAACTAAGGTCGGGACCCACTGTGCGGTCCTAACCAGTAACTCCCTAAGTTGTAAAACTTGGGGTGTTACAATATACATCCATACATGCAGATTTATGAAGATAAAACGTCCAAACCAATCTCAAAATATAGACTATAATACATGCTATCAGTCTGCGTATAATGAAGAAATGATCTGACTCCATCTGGACTTATATGTAGAATGTGTGAAAAGCTACCAATCTTCTATCATCTCTTGATTCACCTGTCTTTACTGAGGATCTCACAGATTACGTTCTACGGGGTCTTGATGAACCCTATCTCCCAATTGTGCATGCAGTAAATGCACGCGACTTGTCCATAGCTTTTGAAGAGTTACATGAGAAACTCATCAACCACGAACTATCTCTCAAATATAACTATGCATGATCAAGAGGAGTCATGACAACCTTCAACGTGCAGGCCAAGTCCTCGAAGAACTCTGGTAAGTCTTCTAATTTCAATTCATATCCGCACACTAGACAAACCCAACCTCAGTCCACTCAACACTCCTCCCAATCCCATCATCAGTTGCAGTATACCAAACCTAATCCAACCAACTAAGGAGGTCCGGAACCTTTTAAGTGAAGGTGTCAATGGTGTAGAGAGATATGTCATGTTTTAGCTCATTTTCAGGTTTATCAATCCTTACATCCGACTGTTGAAGTGCCATCTTCAGCGAGGTTTCCCTCTATGTCATCCCATCAGACCGATGTTGCTACGACACAGACCTCCAACAACCAATGGTTCGTTGACAGTGGAGCATCCCATCATGTCACCAACGATCTTGACAACCTTGCTCTCCATTATCCATACCATGGCTCATATGAGATGTTACTTGCAATGGTAAGGAACTACCAATCACTCACACTGGCTCTACTATGCTTGCTTCAGATGATAATTTGGTCATGCATAATGTTTTATGTGTGCCTAAAATGTCCAAAAACATAGTTTCTATTTCTAAACTCACTAATGACACTTCATCTGCTATTGTCTTCAAATCATATGGTTTTCATGTGCAAGACCTCAAGTCCAACAAAACCATCATTAGGGGTCCTTGTGTTGAGGAGGTGTACGTCTAAATAAGAGTGCTAGCCTACTGAAGTTTTTCAACATAGGCTTGGTCGCCCATCTACTGAAGTTTTCAATTTCTAAATAAGAGTGCTAGCCTAGGTTGTTCTTCATATCATCAAAATCTTTGTACTTCTTGCAATATGAATAAGACTTACCTTTTCATCTTTCTACAACTGAGTCTACTACACCTTTAGAAGTCATTTTCAGTGATGTTTGGAGTTTTTCTGTACCTTATTATGATGGGTATAAGTACTATCTTATTTTTGTTCGATCATCACGCCAAATATACATGGCTATATCCGCTCAAATATAATTCGGAAACAAAACCTATTTTCATCTGATTTAATTCTTTAGTTGAAAACTACTTTATGCATAAAATCAAAGTATTTTACTCCGACAATGGAGGGGAATATGTTTATCTACGATCCTTCCTAGGTGATCATGGCATTACACATCTGGCTACACCTCCACATACTCCAGAGCACAATGGGCTTGCTCAAATAAAGCATCGGCACTTGGTCGAAACCGGCTTCTCACTCCTTACTCATTCTCACATTCCTTTGGATCACTGGCTCTTAGCATTGATCATGGCTACGTATCTAATTAATAGATTGACATCTCCATCTCATGGCTACACAACTCCTTACCATAACCATACCAAGCAACATACAAATTACAGCAAGTTTAAAAGCTTTGACTGCCTTTGTTTTCCATGGCTTAAGCCATACACTAAACACAAGCTTGAGCCAAAATTCATACCCTATGTTTTTATTGGTTATGCGTCCACTCAAAGTGCATACCAATGCCTAGATCCGGTTACCAAACATGTATATACATCTAGGCATGTTAGTTTTGTTGAAGACGAATTTTCATATCGTCAAATACAACCCCCAAAATCATATCAAACTAACATCAACTCTAAATAGGCCAACTAGGTTTACCAATTCTGCTGCCACCTACGTTGCCACACCCGTCTTCACCAACAGATTCTGCTTCACTGCACAGTGCAACCTCAAAGTAAACCCCACCTACCCTTCAGTCAACAACGATCAGTTTGCAACCTACAGTTTCAAATCCTATGCCAAACTCTCCACAACATCCCATCCTTCCAACACAGACTATTTCCATCCAACCTGCATCGGCTGAAACCCCTGTCCAGGTTGCTATCCCACGTGTCGGGGTAGTAACTAGATCCCGCAACAATCAAAAGCTGAAATTGCACACTACCACAACTCCCACACAAACCGAACAAAAATCTTTTACCCAAGCCCTCAAAGATCTTGAATGGCGTGCAGCTATGCAATTGGAATATGATGCTCTTTGTTTAAACAAGACCTGGGATCTCGTCCTTTTATCAGCAACATCAAATCTGGTAGGATGTAAGTGGGTATTTCGCTTAAAATATAACCCAGATGGCACACTTGATAGGTATAAAGAGAGACTTGTTGCAAAAGGATTTAATTAAAGGTTTGACTGTGATTATACAGAGACTTTTGACCATATAGTAAAACCTGTCATAGTAAGGGTGGCACTCGTTCTTGCTGTGTCACTAGGGTGGCCAGTTCGTTAGTTAGATATAAACAATGTGTTTCTGCAAGGTCGACTACATGACGATGTGTACATGGCTTAGCCCCCCGGGTTTGTTAATAAAAAGTATCTGGATCACATCTGCAAGCTAAAGAAGGCCATATATAGATTAAAGCAGGCTCCTAGTGCTTGGTATAATGAGTTAAGGCTCTTTCTTCTTGAACTGGGCTTCGTCAATTCAGTGGTTGATGCATCACTGTTTATTTTTGCTCGGGACTCAGTTCTAATCTATTTGCTAGTCTATGTTGATGACATTATCGTCACAGGCAACAATTCCAAGCTTGAAGGTCTAATTGCACTGTTAGCACAACGGTTTTCATTGAAAGATCTAGGAAACCTAAAGTATTTTCTAGGTGTTGAAGTGCAAACGTATGATGGTGGGATTTCTTTGTCACAGAAGAAGTATGTGGTTGATCTTCTCTTGTGGGCTGGAATGGATGGTGTTAAGCGTGTGTCAATGCCAATGCCTCCAGGTGATGATCTTCATTGTACATCCGGGACCCCAATTCCTACTCCAACTTATTATCGAACTTTGGTGGGAAGTTTGCAATATTTATATCTGACGCGTCTAGATGTCGGATATGCTGTCTACAAGCTTTCTTAGTATATGCAAGCTCCTACAAATTTGCACTGGACAACACTAAAGAGACTCCTCGGATATCTTGTTGGCAGCTCAGATCTTGGGATACGAGTTTCTAAGGCTGAAACTACCAATATTCACGCTTTTTCTGATGCGGACTGGGCAGGTGATAAAAGTGATTATATTTCCACAACATGCTACATCATTTATATGGGAGCTACTCCCATTAGTTGGAGCTCGAAGAAGCAGAAATCAGTTTCCAGATCCTCTACGGAGGCTGAATATAAGGGTATTGCAGACACATCCTCAGAAGTAATCTGGATTGTGCAGCTGTAACATGAACTTCGTCAACCACTTAGTCTTTCTCTAGTTGTTTACTGTGACAACTTGGGTGCCACAAGTCTCTCAGCTAATGTTGTGTTTCACTCCATAATGAAGCATATAGCTCTAGCTTACCACTTCGTTCATGAACAGGTCCGGCAAGGCAAGTTAAGAGTCAGTTTTGTTTCCATAGACGATCAGTTACCAGATATTCTTACCAAGCCACTACTTCGACATCGTTTTACCTCACTGCTACACAAGTTACAACTTTCCAAATAAAGCTTTACTTGAGGGGGATGTCAACGATATTATACAATCTAGGTTGTTTAGTATTATTATCTATGCTGTTAGTATCTGTAGAGAGTTCTTAGGATCTCGTTAGTATAAAAGATCTCATTCTTTTCATGTACATATACTGCTGTCAATACAATCAATAATATAAATCAAGTTCAAGTGTTTATATCTCCCTGCTCAATGTGCCCTTCAAAATTTCCACCACAATGATCGTCTTAAGGCTTAAGCCCCTTATCTCTACTTTGACCTCCCATACTCAGGTTAGTTTTATCCTTGGGAGGCATATTACTAATAATGTGGCTATTTTGCATGAGGTTCTTCATACAATGACGGCGAGAGCTAGTCTTGTTGTTGGATGTTATTGAAAATCGATCTTGTCAAGACTTATGACAAAATTAGATGGTCTTTCCTTAGGTCAACTTTGATGCATTCTGGTTTTCCCGCAGCTATGGTGGAGTTGATTATGCAATGTCAAACACATAAGCTATGGAATGGCAAGGAGGCTTAAACCCCTTATCTCTTTGTTCTCTATATGGAATTCATGTCCCAGGTTATACAATCTGCAATTTCTCATTCGTTGTTCTGGGTGGAGTTCCGCTTTCACATTTGTTTTTTTGTAGATGATTTGATTTCGTTTGTTGAGGCCGATCCTGGTCAGGTTGCAATACGATTGTCTCAATTTAATTTGTTCCCAGTCAGGTGAAAAACTCAATTATGATAAAAGTGAAATCTTCTTCTCCAAGCACGTCCCTTTACATACTCAACATCGCCTCAGTTCTGGTATTGGGATCAAGCTAACTGATGACATGGTTTTTTCTGGGAGTCCCTACCTTATATGGACGTTCACTTCGTCCCAAATGCGAATTCATTATGGAGAAAGTGAATGCACACTCTCTTTTGTTGTGTCTCAAGATGTGGAAGATCATGACAGCTTTTTCCGGGACACTACAAACTCGTGCATTTTTACAACCAAATCCATGATCCGGTTGCTTATTAACAGTGATGAGTTGTGGACATCAATTTTGGGTATCTTTTGAGTTATGAATGCCTCCTGACTAACGTCAATAGGGTTCGGAGACACATATCGACGTTTCTCTCTTGCCCCTCTGAGCCCTACATGCACATGTTATCAAGTTGCAAGAATCTGGCATAATATTTTGTCGTATATTGTCTCTACTAGTTTCCTCTCTATTTCAGAAATGCAGCCTTGGATGACTCTGAACCTAAACAAGGGGAAGAAATGGAGCTCAACTTTTACAACCTGGATATGATTGTTGATGTGCCCCACATCCAATATATTTGGCTCCCTCTCCCCTTCATTGGGTAAAGCTTAACATCGCAGCATACCTTGATGCCTCACAAGGAGTTGCTGGTGTAGGCAGAGTTTTCTTCACGGCCACTGGACATTATCTTTTCGACTATTTTATACCTAGGGGGAACCATCTCTAGATTCTCTACCATATCTACTTCACATGACCAATTCCCTACTTCAAAATAATACATAAATACAAGAAACAATGTGAATTACGAAAGCAATATTTAACTCGGAAGACTATGGTAATTTATTCATGTAAGTTGGCTCATCTAGACAAAACAAAAACTATCTAAAACTCGTTACATTTGCCCTGTAATAGCCAAACTTCATATTACAACACATCTTGTCAAACTTCATTTGCCCTTTAGTAACCCTTTTCATCCTACAGCTTGCTTTGCTACCTACGCTGCTTCAATCTTTTACCTTAGGTTTGCTTCCTACGTTATGCATACTATGGATTAAACGCTAAGCATTCTTGATAGATCATTTCCTTTATCTCCTCTTCTCCCATGGCTTCTTTCTCAAATTCAAAAGAGAATTTCTCTCTGCATATAGGCTCGTCCTCTATATTGTGTAGTCTTGCAAGATACGGATGAGATAGCGATTCTTCAACTGCAAAAAATGCAGACAAACCATCTTCAATATTGAGAAAAATGTTGAGGAACTAATTTACATTTATCGAAAGATAGAAACCTACCAGTGATGCGTCGGTTGGGATCAAATGTTAACATTTTCTCAATCAGATCAATTGCCATTGGATTAATATGTGGGAAAACCGTAGCTAACTTCTGACGAGGCTGTTGGGGCAATTGTCGAATGTATCTTTTTGCATCTTCATTCTGAAGGAAGGAAAGATCGGATTCAAGAGGCGTCCCAAGCAGCTGAGGAAAGTAAACAAAGCATGTTGGTCACTATAATTTGCTACTGTGTCATCAAAGCAAATGTGAATAAGCATGTGGTATATGTTACCTCTGTCAACAGACGCATTTGGTGCACATGGTCTCTGCCCGGAAGCAAAGGTTTCCTGTTCATTAGCTCCATAAAGATGCAACCCACAGACCAAACATCTATGGCAGATGTATACTCAGAAGAGTTAAGCAAAAGCTCAGGAGCTCGATACCATCTGGTCACAACATACTCAGTCATGTGTTCATTCTCACAAGTTGACCGTGACAGCCCAAAATCACCAATCTTTAGATCGCAGGTTGCATTTATCAACAGGTTGCTAGGCTTTAAATCTCTATGAATGACACTTGCAGAATGAATGTACTTAAGCCCTCGAAGAAGCTGGTACAAGAAGTACTGCAAGTAGGGCATGTGTTAACTAAATTACAAAATTAGGCTGCTGTGTACTAATGTTACACCATTACAATTATAAAAGTTTACCTGACAATGTTCCTCCGATAAAACTTGATTGGACCGAATTATTTGGTGAAGATCCGTGTCCATCAGCTCAGTTGCAATGTAGACATCTGTGAACTCTCTCCGTAGTGGTGGAGGAACAACATCTCTTAATCCTAGAACCTGTTCCCGAAGGAGAATCCACGCTTAGAACAAAAGAACAACAGCATGCGAATTTTCATGGGATTTTCATGGGAAATCGCAAACATATATGAAGTTGTGCACTTGTGCGCTAATTTGGCCTAGAATCCATATGACTCACTGATGATTGAAAATCTTCTGAATGAGTGACTGCTTATGTAAAGATAATATGAAGTCTTTTGGCAACTCTTGACTTTAAAACTAATATTGCACCATATGAAGCTATACAAAAAATTGGCCCAATCATTAACCATATTATGGAGTTTTGTAAACACACAAACAGAAATTGATGAGAGGGAGAAAGTACATACATTGTCGTGATCAAAATGGCCAAGAAGCTTAATCTCGCGAAGCGTACGCTTAGCATCCGTGTAATTGTCAAAAGCGTTCGCTATTTTCTTCATAGCTACCATCTCGTTCGTTTCCGTGTTTAAAACCGAACTACAATCAACAATAACAAAATTACTGAGTAACGGAATCTCGATAGAAATTCGATAAAAGCCTAACAAAATCCCCAACGTATTAAGAGAAATAAAGATTACCAGACAATGCCGTAGGCTCCTCTTCCGATGGGCATGATCGGCGGGCGATACTTGGACGTGACCTCGAACATATTTCCAAAGATGTTATACTGAATAAACTGGTCACCAAAGGTGAAAGCTGCCGGGAAATCGGTAAATTGAGAGGAACCTGCTGCATGATTCTGCATCGCCACACCAGACATCAAACAAAAGTAATGATTAACTTGTTTGAAGCCCTATAACTCGGGTCTCTCGGGCGTTTTAGTTTTGGCCACAGAATATAGCAAATCGCAAATTTCGGATGGGGACTCTGAGGGTGGAAGAGACGGAATGGAGCTTTTATATAGTCTTGAAGAAGAAATTGAGGTTCTGCCATGGAAGACTTTGGAGGAAGAAATTGGGGGAATGTTGAGAGCAGATTGTGGTGCTGTGTAGCTTGCGAATTGCGAGGTAATTGCAAGGAAAGGAAAGAGAAGGCGGGAGACGACGCGTTTTGGTGGGGCTAAGTGGCTGAGAGATTTGAATCTAACGGACAAGGTTTATGCCACTGTTGATCGACGGTTGTAATGCTTCCGATGGTTTTGTGAGTATTCATTGACCTTATGTTATTTTGAATGTATAACGAGTCAAATGGGTTAGGCTGCATGACACTTGTCATATGTGCATTAGTACGAGGGGGTGTAGTCAAACAAGGTGACTTTACATTTATACTATTACCATATTATTTATTTAGACGGGATGCAATATTGATCTTTGTCAAACCTAAATGGAGAATATGTTTTTATATATACTTAGTTTATAGTCCGACAACCCGTGTCTTACACGGATATTTGTCAAGAAAAGATTTAAAATTTATGCATATTTTTTTGTTGATGTAATGTAGGACGATATTGTTGCGTGTTTTGAATACTATCTTAACAAAAGGTTTCAATTGTCATTCCCTTAAAATAGTTCAAATGTCATATTCTCAAAGAACCACGGGTGTTGGAAAAAAATATTTTTAAGAAGAAGGGATTGAATGTTTAGATGATTCATGCTTATAGGTTCGTGTGAGATTGATGAATTCACCACAGTTAGGAGGGTCCATATATATAGCGTGTTGATATGCCTTGAATTGGGCGTGACATCAATTTGAGTCGTTATTGTTTGACTTACTCTTATGCGTGGTGATCAAGTATAACCTAGAACTTCTGTACTATAGATATTGTAGTGTTCTATATGCCTCCAATTATTTGTTTATTTGTATTTTGAAACTCCTCAATAAAATCTCTCTAGAAGGTGGACATAGCCATTATTGGGTGAACCATTATAAATTTGTGTGTGTCGTCTTTGTTGTTTGTTGAATTCTGTTCTTTCTCTTAATCCCGCACAACAAATTGACATCAGAGATTTAGGTTCTTTGGTTTTCTATAATATAGGAGAAAGATGTCTTCTTTCAACACGAAGATCGACAAGTTCACAAGGAGAAATAGTTTCAGTATGTGGCAAATCAAGATGTGAGCATACTAAAATAACAAGGCTTATGGGCCGTTGTCAAGGAAGAAATTCGGTGAGGAAAAGGGCGATGTTGCTAAGATGGTCACTCAGGAGGATAAGGCGAATTCGACCATCATGTTGTGTTTCACAAATGATGTCATATGTGAGCACTTAGATCACTTGAACACAATTCTTCTAGATTTGCATAACATTGATGTTAAGATTGAGACGAGGATGTTGTGTCGATTATGTTGGTATTTTTGCCGTTATCATATGAAAACTTTGTTCAGTCATTTGTTGTTGGAAAAGATATTGTTACTCTAGAAGACGCCGAGTTTGCGCTTCATACAAGGGAACTAGACCACAAGGTGAATGAAAGTTATGTAGATAAAGACAATCAGAAATCTGGTATGTTTACAAGCGGAGGCAAAGGACAAGAAAATTATGGAGAAGAAAGACAAGAAATCGTCTTCTTCAAAAGGTCCTAAGTCTAAAACGTATGCAACTAATGTAAGGAGAAAGGGCATTGGAAGAACGAATGTCCTAAGAAAAAGAACAACATATTTTGATCCTGTAGTTGTTGTAGAAAATGATTTTAAATCAAATGAGGATACAGCTTTGGTTGTTGGTTGACACATTGATTCATGGGTTCTTGATTCCGGAGCTTCCTATCACATATGTCATAACAATGTGTGGTTCAAAACTTATAAGCGTGTAGATGATGTCAGTATTTCCATGTACAAAACTTTGTCTGCAAGGCAGTTGGAATTGGCTCGATTAAAATCAAAACACATGAAGGTAGATTTTGTGCATTGAATGAGGTCAGACATGCTCCACTTATTACTAAGAATCTGGTATTCTTGAGTATGTTGGATAGTAAGGGGTTTTATTTCAAAGATGGAGGTGGAGTTTTGAAAGTTTGTAAGGGTTCTGATGTTATTTTAAAAGGTGTCAAGAGGGGCATTTTATATTTCCTGCAAGGTTCTACTATTTTTGGGTGTGTTTCTGTTACATCGTCAGGGGTTCACAAGTGATATGACTAAGTTATGGCATATGAGACTTGGTCATATCGGTGAAGGGGGGATGCAGATCTAGCAAAGAAAGATTTTCTTGATGGTCACAAGATCACGGGCCTTGACTTTTGTGAGCATTGTGTCCTTGGGAAGCTACACCATAGTAAGTTTCTAGAGGGTATCCACAAGATGAAAGACACATTTGATTATATCCATTCGGATTGTTGAGGTCTGGCTAGCGTTGAGTCTCTAGGAGGTCAGAGGTATTTCCTTAGTGTCATTGTTGATTATTCAAGAATGACTAGGTTGTTTGTCATGAAACGCAAAGGAGAAGCTTTCAAGAACTTGAAGGAGTGAAAAATTGTTAGTGGAGAATCAAACGGGGGAGAAGATTAAAAGGTTGTGAACTGGTAATAGTCTGAAGTTTTGTTCGTTTGAGTTTGATCAGTTATGCAAGAATGTTTAAATTGCTCGTCGTCATATGGTCTAACATTCACCAAAGCATAATGGTGAATCAGACTATACTAGAGAGAGCAAGGTGCATGTTCTCTAATGTAAAACTAGATAGGAGGTTTTGGGCAAAAACAATGACTACAAAATGTTATTTGATAAATCACGGACCTCAAACTGCATAAACTGCAAAATACCTTATGAGGTGTAGTTTGGTAGGTTTGTTGACCATTATGATCTTAGGGTTTTTGGTTGTACTATTTACTATCATGTCAGTGGGGATAAACTAGAGCATCGAGTAAAGAAAGGAGTGTTTGTACGCTATGGAGATGGTGTCAAGGGATACATAGTTTGTTTTCCATCCAAGAATAGAGTTATTTTGAGTAGAAATGTCGTCTTTGATGAAAATTTTATGCTTAACTCGATAGTGAAGCCAATGAGATCAAGGGAGAGTAGCAGTATTGATAAATAGGTGGGGATCCAATTTCTTCCTCAAGAAGAAGAGGAACATCCACTATTAGAAGTTGAGCTACCCAAATCTGCAACAACAAAAAATCAACCACCAGAAGTTATTCACTAGATCTTAGCTGAGGGGCGCTCAAGAAGAGTTGGAGTAAAACCTCCACAAAGGTCAGGTTTTAAGGATATGATTGGTTATACCCTACATGTTGTTGAAAAGGTGGATAAAGTTGTATCTAGGTCTGAAGCTGCCCAATGGTTTGCAACAATGGGAGATGAGATGGAGTCACTTCATAAGAATTCGACTTGGGAGTTAGTCATACCGCCTAAAGAGAGAAAGGTCATTAGCTGCAAATGCGTTTTCAAGAAGAAGGAAGGGGATGATGCCTGCTAAAGGGGTCAAGTATAATACTCGAGTTGTTGCAAGAGGTTTTCATTAGAGAGAGGGAGTGGATTACAATGAGATTTCTCGTTGGTAGTCAGGCATACCTCCATTAGAGTGTTACTAGCAATAGTGGCACATCATGATCTAGATCTCGGACAACTTGATGTAAAGACAACTTTCTTACATAGAGAGTTAGAATAAGAAATATATATGACTCATCTGGATGGTTTCCAAGTTCCAAGGAAAGAAGACTATGTCTGCAAGTTGAAGAAGCCTTTATGTGGACTTAAGCAGTCTCCGAAGCATTGGTACAAGGGATTTGACAACTATATGATAGAGATCGGTTACAATAGGAGCACTTATGATTGTTGAATGTACTATAACAAGTTGAAGGATGATTCTCTCATCTATTTGATCCTATATGTAGATGATATGCTAATAGCTACAAATAACAAGTATAACATTCAAAAGTTAAAGGGTATCATAAGTGTTGAGTTTGAGATGAAGGATGTGGGAGCAACTTGGAAAATTTTAGGAATAGAGATTCTAAGAAATAGGGGTCATAAGAAGCTTTTCTTATCACATAAAGGTTACATTGAAAAGGTGTTCTCAAGGTTCGAAATGTCATTGGACAAACTTATTAATACACCTAGTGTTGCTAACATCCATCTACCACTCTATTTTCACTTAAGTCGAATGAGAAGAAGGAGTATATGTCGCGAGTCCCTTATGCTAGTACAATAGGGAGTTTGATGTATGTTATGGTCTATACAAAGCCGGATCTGGCACAAGTTTTTAGTGTCGTCAGTAGTTTCATTGGGCAACTAGGAAAAGAACACTAGCAAGTTGTGAAGAGGGTATTTCGGTACTTTAGAGGTACATTTGACATTGGGCTTGTTTTTGGGAATGATACACAATGTTTTGTCACAAAGTACTCCAATTCTGATTATTTAGAAGATGTTAATACTAGAAGATCTATGACCGGTTATGTTGTCACTCTGGGGGGTTCTATTGTGAGTTGGAAGACAACCTTACAACCCAGGGTTACTTTGTCTACCATAGAGGCAGATTTCATGGCATTGACAAAAGCATTTAAATAGGAAATTTGGTTGAAGGGATTGGTTAGTGATCTAGGTATACATCACCATTAGGATATTGTATGCTATAACACTTTGAGTGCAATTTGTTTGACCAGGGATCAGGTTCATCGTGAGAGGACTAAGCATATTGACGTCATGCATCATTTCTTGAGAAGTGAGAAGAGGATCAAGGTGAAGGAAGTAGGTATTGTTAAAAATCTTGTTGATATGTTCACCAAGTCGGTACCCCACAACAAGTTCCACATTGTTTGAAATTACTAAATGGTAGAAGTTGTTAAGTGTTCAAGAGACACATCTAGATAGAGAGAGAGGAGCTACTTTGGGAATTGACTAATGCATCTTGTATATCTGTGAGGATTCAAGTCAAGGTGGGGATTTGTTGATATGCCCTGAATTGGGCTTGTCATCTGTTTGGACTTTTACTGTTTGGCTCAATCATATACTTGGCACCCAAGTATAACATAGGGTGTTGTTACTCTATATATGGTAGCGTTCCATTTGCCTCCAAGAATCTGTTCATTTGTATTATGAAACTCTTCAATAAAATCTCTTTGAAAAGTAGACGTAGTCATTGTTGAGTGAACCACTATTCAATGTGTGTAGTCTTTCTTGTTTGTTCAATTTTGTTGTTTCTCTTAATTCCGTACAACATAACGGAAGGTAAAGTGGAATTACAATAAAGTTTCTCCCATAAGTTTTACATTGAAAATAACTTACATGAGAAGTTTTATTTTTTGTGATTATCCCACAAGTTTTACTTTTTTTAGTTAAAATTATAGGTTAAAAAAGAGCTTCTTCAGCAAGATTGCTATTGGTCAAATCTATAACGTACACAATTACGGAGCGTTATCGTTATAACACGTGTTACTTTTTTCAGAATTTTTTTCCTAATGGGCAATTTTTTGTTTCAAAAATTTTGTACGTTTCCTTCAATATTTTTTTTACTCTATTGATTTTAAATTTTATGTACTAAATGATTCATATAGTTGTATAAATTATTTTCATAAGTTCAAAATAATGCATCACCAATAATAGAAGTAGTATATAAATTTTGAACAGATAATGAAAATTTACAAAAATGTCATCGTGTCTACCTTTTTTATAACAAACTTTCAAAACAACAAAAATTCCTCCGAACCTTCTAAAAATTACCAAATTATCACCACACCTCTTTTAATTGGTGAAAATATCTTGACCTTTGGATCACGTTAATCTTTTACGGTCCAGATCTCTTCATAATTTGACACCACAATCACTCTCCTTACTTAAACCACACACTTATAATATATATATATATATATATATATATATCCAACCACACTATAGTTTTAATTTTTAAAGCAATATATGAATAATTTCATAGGTTTTTTTTAAAATGAACTTTATTATATTATAGCAAATCAATCTATGTAACTTCAAGTAGGGACATAGGGAAACCATAAGTCAAATACAAGATGAATTAGATCATCTTCTTCCCTCGTACTATCCTAAATTTTTTATCTCTTATTTTTTACTCTTTGGTAGAACTAAGGAAAAAAAATGTCAGATTTAATTTCTTCTCACATAAACTTCTCTCTACTTTTTACTTTGATTCTCACCCAAAAAATTGATATAGCTAGTATTTCGAGGTTTCTTAAAACTTAAGGAAACTCATAGTATATAAGATGTAGATGCTCTTAGAAGGGAAAGAAAAACATGTTGTTAGATGTAAAACAACATTAGCATTACGATGAACAAAGTTGTAGGATACCCTATCATTCGGCGAAGTTGTTTGGAAATATCATCATAAATTACATCGGCATACGTAATACCCTGTTGGCCAGTGGTTAAACGCAAGATAAGCGTGCTTGAATCGAACTCAATAATGAGTGAAGTCATGCTAAAACCTTGAATGCATTGTAACCCAAAGAGAATTGTTGATCCCTCGGTCAACAATTTTTTGTAAAATTTTGGATGTGCATACGGTGTGCACATTTAGATGTGCATGCTTTTATGCGCCTCAGGATGCGCATAGGACCATACACATCAAAAGACGCACATAACTTGGCGTGACTAAGTAAAATTTTGGCGTGTATATATCATCTCCCAATATATATATGCCACAATATTTAACAAATATTTTTTTACTTAATAAATAATTATTAGTTTGAATTAGGATAGTGGTACTTTTTACAATATAAATTTATTTCAAAACTCAATATCTACAACAAATAACTGAATGAAGTGAAAAAAATATTAAACAGACGACATCACTTTTTATATCTCTATCTACATGTAAAGTAAGGTTTTTAGAGCACTAAATGTCTAAGACAATCAATGTGAATTTTTAAAATTTTAATTTTTTTTTCTGAGAGCTTAAGCCATTATACAATTAGTATTCTCTTCATGCCCCCTAAAAGGTTAAATGTGGGGAAGCTTAACCCTGCAATTTGACACCGCCATTTGCTATGCGTCTCTTCACTTGATAAAGGTCACCACCTTTCCTATACCTCCCTGTTGTGTGTCTACCACTGCAAATTCCAGATTAATTAAAGACTCAACTATTTGTCCTCAGTAGCCCACGCTCCGCAAAATAGGACACCATTCCTTCTACATTGCACCAAAAGAAACCAATTTAGCACAACAATAACAATTTTCTGCCAGCTATTGTTAGATTCAAATGGGATTGAAGCTTTGATGAATCTAGAAAAGAATCATGTATGACATTGGAACAGTTAACAACCATTATAATTTTCCTAGAATCGACTTCTTCATTGCATTGCACCAAAAGAAACAATTCAGGCTTAGGAGCATCTTTACCACAAATCATACAACATAAGTTATAGGGCATAACCTTAGAAGGACTTTCAAATATTAAACAGACTATCCTAGCTTTTTCGAAGTAAGCGAAATGTTGTTGACCAACTTCTTCCAACCAATAATGTTACGCAACAGTTGTACCTGCATTTAAATGATATTATTCAAAATTTCCCTTATCTTATGTAAAAGGACATATAAAAATATTAAATGATTAAAATTGTCATTTTTCATCCTTTTCACCTTTCATATATTCACCTGCTACCTTACATAAATCTGCATGTAAATATGTTTTTAGAGGTCTTGTGATTTAAACAAGGAACATTTAATGGAGAAACGATTTACAAAACTGCATAAAAGCATTAACTGAGAACCTTTCATTTTCACCAATTAACCTCACATAAATCTCCACATAAATATGATTTTAGAGCTCCCTTGTGATTCTAACAACGAACATTTAGGTGCCAAAACTGTTTACCAAAACTACATAAAAAATATTAAATAGTTAGAACCTTTCACATACTAAAAATCATCATTATACCCGTTTACTTCATTCTCAAGTTCATTATAAAATGTCAGCATTATATTTCTTCATCAACACAACCTGCTTTATTTTCAACAGCTGAAAACTCAATTACCATGGATTCCACTTCCAGTAACAATTCATCTTTCATTGAGGTGGATGAGGCTTATGCTCCACTGAGCAAGGTATTCAAAAGAATGCAATCTAAAATCAAAGTCATGGTATGTCAAAAACGGAATGCAATAAACCCATTTGAAAATTATCTAAACACCGATTTCGTTGTTTCAAATGATAAGGTAAATATTGCATGATGAGTATTATTGTCCTTTAGTCCTATTTTATTTACTTTTAACATAATTACTTTTTGGCATCATATTTGCAGGGAGGTCTTATACATTGATCTGCAAAGAGCAATGTGTCTCACTACTTCATTACTAAGTTAGAAGAAGAAAATATATACACTCTCAAAAATTTCAGTGTTGTACCAATTATTGATTTTACTAGGTTTGTAAGGATAACACTTATATGATTGATTTAGAGGGCAAAATTATTGTCAACAAAATTAAATGCATCCTTGTGTTATCCTTTTCAACCCACTGCCTTTGAAGAAATCACGTTATCCGGCAACAAATATCTTATTGACAAGTTATACTGTTTAAAAATAGCAAGTATTATACTATCTGCCTCACTAACGGTCCACTGTTATTTGCTTTCAGATGTAGTAGGTTGTGTGGCTAATGTTGGACGGGTTCAGGAGACAATACATTGTTCCAAGAATATAGATTCACACCTTATAAAATAGTCTTTACTTTATAATTCGATATCTAATTTATTTATTAATTTACACAATATAGAGGAATCGGAATTAGAGCTACATTGTGGGGCATCTATGCGATCAATTTTTTTGCGGATTTACGTGAGTAGATGACACTACAAAGGTGAAATTACACTATAACTATTACTTGCTTATACCCTTCATGTCATCAAAGACGACGATTTCGAAGATGACAGCCCTGTTAGTTCCAAAACAGGGAATTGAAGAAACAATGTTGAATAAGAAAGATATATAACTTATCTAAGTAGACTGAAACAATATATTGATTGTGCTTACTGGAGACTTGAACTGTTCCGGGCATTGCTGAGGTTGTTAAAGGGGAGATTAAGCAAATCAAAAGCACATGATTAAATGAATTTTTAATATAATTTATAAACTATCACAGAGGGGGGTTTGGGGGTTAAATGGAGAACTAGCAAGAGGAAAACAAGAGCTACGGATGTAAAGGGTTAGGTTTTGACATGGCATATCCTCTTATAACAAATATTATCAACTTCAATGCAAAGTATTGAAATTTGGGGGCCATTCAAACTTAGCAAGCAACTTCAATTAGTTTAATCATGTCCAGAAGAATTGGATACATATTTCAAGTGCTTAGAGTAGTCGAAGGGTTAAATTTACCTTTGTTCATCTTCTATTTTTGTCTCATAACTCCAATTCTCTTAATTGCATTCGAAGTTGCAATCCCTAATTTGGAAAAGGCAAAGAAGTATCACCTACATTCCAATGAGAATCGCCAAAGCACCGGCCACCAATCCGCTGCCATATCCAATCGTATTCGGCTAACGCCGCACACTTGTAGCCATCTCTGAGCCGCACACTTTCTCCCTCAACAACATTCAACAATGGAACATAATCCGTTCAATGCAAACACAGAAGCAAATTTGTCTCAAACACCACAAAAGAAAAATCAAATCTCGATTTTCTCTTACCCAAATTAGCCGTTGGGGAAATCCAAGAAGATGTACTCTAGGAAGATATAGATGGCTTCAGAGAGGAGAGACAAAATGAATATCAAAGAGGAAGGTGGACTCCAGATGATATAATTGTGTTTCAACATAAAGGAAGCAATATCCAATTTGGCTATTAGGTCAAAATTGGGATAAATCGTTTTGGGATTAGATTTTTTTTGTTTTTAAATTGATAATTTTTATGGGTTCCACTAACTTGGAAGGAAAGTTGACAGAAAATGGACACGAATGGTAAATATTAGGGGTTAAGTGTTAAAAATATAAGAATTAAATAAAAAAAATGGATAAATAATAGATAATTTTATGTAATTTTATAAAAAAATATATATTAATCACATACAAGATATAAAATTAATATAACCAATATACTAATCACATATAGGGTATATAAATAAATATATTCATAATATCTTATTTAAATGTTAAATGTTAAATGTTAATTTTAAATTTATATTTAGTTCTTATATTTATATTTAATAAACATTACATAACATATAAGATATTAAAATAATATAATTAATATTAATCAAGTACAATATTGAATTTAAGAGAATTAATATATCAAAAGTGATAGACTCCATATATTAGATCAGATTAATCACATGTAATATATTATCTAATTAGTATAATAAAAGAATTAATGCTATAGTTATTTTGTAGAGGAATAAATATAAATAATATATTGATCATAGACATAAAGGAAAATTATTTTAAGTTATGCTACCTAACCGATAATTATGGATAATGATAGCCATTGCATAGGGGTAATGAACCTTGATGCCTCTATAAGACATATATATTTGGTTAAGTTTTATGAGAAATTAAAAGTCATGGTAACATATATATCCACATGTAAAATAAGATTTTTTGTAAGAAAATATTTTATATAAATTAAGGTTTAGAAACTTTCAAATGAAAAATAAATTATAGATATTAAAATATAAATATTAATAATTTAAAGTAATTCATATTATAAAAATTTAATATAACAAATGTAATCATTGAATTTATAAAAATGGTTAATAAAGATGAACGGCTAATGAGTACTGTAGTTGAATTGAACTTTGAAATTTTGAATTCCAACAATCATGCTGATATCAATCCCTTTTCCAAGAATAATAATGATTTTCTTATTGCAAATACATGCGCATATAATTATCGTTTTAGATAGTTAATTAAACAAAGAGCCCCGTAGCTCAGTTGGTTAGAGCGCTGGTCTTATGAGCCGGAGGTCGCGGGTTCGAGCCCCGCCGGGACTAATTTTTATTAATAAAATATTGCATATTTGCATACATCAAAGGTATTATTAATTATTTTATCATTATTTATATTCTAAACAGGGGTTATATTTTTAGATGATGAGTCTTTTTATTTATTTTGATTGTAATTTATTATTTTTCTTTGATTGATTAAGAAGGATATCGTCATTTCTGTATTATTTATGACTTTCTCATTAATTATTAATTATTTTATCATTATTTGTTTTATAAAAAAATATTAAAATAAGTAGTAAACATGTCACATAACCTTAAGGTCAAAATAAATCATTTTTATTTATGAGTATACATCATTTTCATCATTTATTTTACGTTGATTTTATAATTTTTGATGGTTTGATTTTTTTAAATATTGATACATAAAGTATACATCGTTTTCATTTTTCAGTATATTACACAGAGTTTCGATTATTTATATTATACTTTTTGGTGAAAATAAGCTATTTATTTATTTTTATACACTATGCTTACTTCATATAACACGTTCTTTGTAATGTAGACAACTAAGACAAAGTCAAACAATACAAAGTGAAAATCAGGAAAATATTTCTCTTAAAATGTAATTAGTTAATATTTAGAAAGATGATCAACCGATAAACTTGTTATGTTAAGGCACGAGAACCTGGTAAAGTTTTGTAAAATAAAATAAAAATAAATATATAAAAAATGATATTAAATAACGATTCAAAAAAATTAACATGAAAATAAAGTTATAAAAGTAGCAAACACAGCTTGAGTTTCTAAATAATAAAAACTTAACTTGGAAACATTTTTTGTAAAATATAATAAGTTTTTGTAGCAATGTAACAAGTGAAGATCTAGTATTCGTGATTTCTTAGAAAGTTTAAAGAAGTATATATATATATATAGTATAGATCACATGAGAACAGTCTTATCGTGTAATCATGAGAATAGATTCGTAATTATTATTAGTTTTGTTACGGATGTGCCATATCGTTTAATGTATTATTCGTAATTATTGTTGGTTGAATGGATTATTCTTAATTATTATTATTCGTAGTTATTATTAACTATGCTATCTTTTCTAAATCTCGACCCTTGATACTCATCATCCGACGGTCTAAGATTGTTCTCATGATTACACGATAAGCCTGTTCTCATGAGAACCGCACCCTATATAAATATATATATATATATTCAGTTTTTTCCAATGAAAAACTTAACTTGTATTTATTTCAAATCTATTAATTTCAAAATAACTAGATTTACAGAGAAAAAAATGTAATATCAAGTTGAACATGGAACTATCAAGAGAACTTAGGGTTAATAAACTCTCTTACAAAAAGTTACGATCATCTGTTTCAAGATGCGAGAGTTGTGTGAGAATGTTTTCATTCATATATTAATTGATGCCTCAATTTATTTATGAAGGAAATCTTGCAGAAAATTAATGTATCAATTTACGGAAATATCGTATCTTACAAATAGATATCTTGAAATACAAATAGAACATAAAAAAAATCATCCTTGTGTAGCTCTCACAACTTGCAATGGATAATCATTTGGTTATCATAAAATATAATTTAAGACATATAGCCAAAGTATAATGCCAATCATAAATATAATAGATTCATCAATGCAAGTCAGACTCTCCGAATCCTAAAATAACGAGAATTCGACAAGAGATACTTAATTACGAAACCTCTTCTTTTATTGAATTTGTAGAAAACAAGACAACTCAGCAATAACAATACACAAATTGGCCGAGTAAGGTGGACCTATCGTCCGACTTCCTGATGGAGTTCGAACCAATTGGCCAGTCTTCTATGCTACTTATAAGGTTTTTGTGTTTTGAACGAAAAAAATGAATCTAGAAACTAATGATTATATACCCTTATTTATAGGGGAGTAACCAACCTAATCCTCATCAGGTTAGAGACCCCTACTAAAGTCTATTTTCAAGGATAAAAGATAAAAACGTTTAAGAGGATAGACTAGATGATACCTTAAAACAAAAGTATACAATTGAGAGGGATAGATTGTCCAAACCATGTGACATTGTGGGGACCTGTCGACTGACCTTTAAGTGTAAATTGATCGATCTACTACAGTGAAATTCTCGACTCGTACCAGAACACATCGACTTGGACGAGAATGAGAGTGGATAAGAATGAGAGTGACAGTGAAAAATACACGCTTAAATTAATGTTATAAAAGGGAACCACAAAAAGCGACCAAACCTGGAGGGTAACAAATGAAAAAAAAAACCCTTAAGGGTACCAAATGAAATTTTTTTTGATACTTTTATGTATTTTATTAATTGTTATAATTATTAATTGATATCAACTAATACTATTATTATTATTATTATTATTATTATTATTATTATTATTATTATTGTTATTATTATTATTATTATTATTATCAATTGATATCAACTAATACTATAACTAAAAAATATTAAATATAATTAAACATAATCAATAGATAAAAATATTTTATAACTACATGTAAAAAAACTAATTTTTCTTTTTATTTTCAATATATATTTTATCCGGTCTTACATTTTCTTCATCGAATGTTAAAACAAATAATACAAATCACAATTATATATCTTATTTATATAAAAAATCATCCGTATTTTCCTTCACAAATCTTGACACACGTGTGCATATATCTAGATTTTGGGAAAAATACTTAAGAAAAGTGTAAAACCATCTTTATTAACAATTTTAAATGTTTAGAGAAACCGTTAATATCTAGGATGTGGATTGATCTAGAAGCATACCCGGAATTACCCAGAGACACATGAGATATTCCGGATCACCTAGAGACGCAAGGGCATGTTCAAGCCCCCTACCAAGAAGAGGAAGATAAAAGCAAGGGAAGGAAGAAACATGCAACTATGAACACCAAAGCTCATGAGAAGAAAGGAGAGCAACATCAAGAAGAGAAGCTAGTTAATATCCCTCTGCACTAGAAGGTCCAAGATGCATGAGAACATGATCAATCAAGCATACATTCAAGGGAGGTGAAGAGTCACAGGTCCCACATTCACCCTTCTTCCTACATAACCATGCTTTGATAAAAAGAGACCTGAACCCACTCATACCACCTCTGGACATGCACAAACGTCTTCCACCTCCGGACAACGCGCCATGCACACGTAGCAAGGAGTCATGCAACGTTCCCTTTGATTTAGACGAGCAATGCACACGTCCAACGTAGACATGCGAGTCATGCACACGACGAGAATAACCATTCAAGATCCGTATGGGATCAAATCATCCATGCCAGGCCAATATGAGCCATACGTGCAAGCTCACCAACTAGAACCCATAATCTCGAGACGTACTCTTTCCGAACATATCCATCGGAACTGTGATCTATCTTTGCGATGACTAGACAAGTTACGCAAGCCTAAGCGATCCACTACATCACCATGAATCCTGGCTTACACGAGCCATTTTGGATCCCCCTCTAGCCCATAGATGACGCGGCCTTAGTGGCTATAATCGATCACTTATATTTTATTTCTAGCCCATAAAGACATCTTTTAATTATGAGTTATTTTTGTGGGCTTTTAAATATTATTTTCCAGACCAAGTTTGTTTTAGTTATTCTACAAATAATTTAAGTATTTTAATTGAAAAGCTTAAAGATTGATTGAGAGAATTACATATTCTAGAGAAATTATTTGATCATTCCTAAAAGATAAAATCTTATTAGAACATTGATCATATTTTATTATTTTTCTAACACAAGATCATATTTTATTCTCGATAAGATATGATTCTTCGCGTTGGATTACAAGAAGCCCAAACTCGAACCACCTCGTATATATATAGGGATTTCAAGCCTCTTGTTTTCTTAACCTGAAATTGAATAAACACTTTGTTTTTCGGTATTTGCTAGTTGCAACCGAATTTTGTGGCCTTCCGCGCGAGAAGTGGAGAGAGAGATGTCTTGTTCGACCTTTAGTTTGGAGTGGTTTGAGTGTGTTCTACTTGCACACAACAAATAGGGTGCTTCGACTTTAAACAAGCATACCTTCTGGTGATATCGGGACAATAACTCCCTTTTGTGTCTGATTGTACGGAAGGGTTCTACATACCAATTGTCAGCTGTGTGATAAGGTCAATCGCGTCTTATCGTTCTTCTTAGTCTTTGCTTAGTGCTCGACTTTGAACTATTCATCTATCGATTCATCCACCATCGGATCACCTTCTTTTCTATATCTCTTTTATTTAGCATCTTTCTATCGAGCCTTTTAATATCGAAAGATCGGGCCATCTAATTACGGCTAATCTCCGTATCAATGTGGTATCAAAGCTTTAGGTTAATTGGCATCACATCTTTATTTTTCTATTAAAAAATATCAGATATATTTTCACAAAGATCTCCACAAAAAGAGTCAATCAGCGCAACCACCGTTACATTTAGTATTTCTATTATTCTCGTTTATTTACTACTTTCAATTTTAATTGCATTTCTTGTGTAGGGATAACAATCTCACTCACAACCGATGGTTATCCGATAAATCGAACCATAAAGACAGTTAAAAACTCGAAAAAGTGAGGTTGAATCCGGGTGATGGTCCGGTTGCGGTTTCAGGTGAAGATATTAAAAACCATCACCTGACCCACCAACCAACCCGGCATTCACGTGACACTTTTATATACAAAAACCATGAAACTATTACTCTCCTTCTAATTTAAACCCTTAATTCCTAAATCGAAATATCTTGTTACTTCAATTCAAATATTCCTTCGTTTTCGAAAGATCACAAGCTTGATCATTTTTTTCAATTCCGATGAATGGATGGAAACCGAATGTCGATCAAGTTGAAGATCTTTATAAAACAATTCGATTTCTGATCTACAAACTTATTTTCAAGCTAATGTTGTTTTGAATTTAAGGAGACACTTAATTTTGAATTTTTATTTTTTCACTTGGGTAATTGAGTTATCGAATTATCGTATTGTGTTATATTTGGTTGTTTGTTTTGAAAGTTGCTTAATTTGTAGGGTGAACCCAAAATAAATCCGACCCACCCGATCACCCGTGGTTATAGTTAGGGTGAAGGGATCTTCGGATGGACGATGGTTCGGGTGAACTATTTCTTAGTATGGGTCGGGCGATGGAAGTGATACAACCACTCATCACCCGAACCATTGACATCCTTATTCTTGTGGCCTATAAATATATTTTTTTCAAAATTTGTTCTTTCATCATTGGAGTATCACCGGAGTTCTCTTCGGAGTAGCTTCACTGTCCGACGCATTCACCACCACCGCCACTACCATCACGCCACCACACCAACAATCCCTTCTTCCCCGCCGCTGCCACCAGTAGTCTCCGCACTACCTCCACTACTACCAACGTCGTCCTTCAGCGCCGGGACCACCAAACCCTCCCTTGGCTTCATTCTTCCTTTTCCATAATCACCAACACTACACCATCGCCAGTCTTCACCACCACCACTCCACATGGCCACCAACACCTTACCACCGCTACTACACCTCCGACCCACCAATGATAATACTGAAACCCATTTTGGTTTTCTCTCGCCCCGCCAGAGCTAGCCATCGCTTTACATCCCACCATCGGCGTCACCTCCAGTCACCTCTGCCACCGATGCCACCCCACTACAACACTTCTAAACATTGGAAGCCACTACTAGAAGCCACAAACACTACCTCCAACTCTCGGGTTCATCCTTGCCATCGCCAAAAGATCCACCCAAAACCCTATGACTTTTGGGCCAAACCCAAAAGAACAGTAATTTGGGTCCGGTTCTGTAAAAGCTAGTATTTTCGAATCTAATAAAGGATGATTAAGGGTGATTAATTTAATCATCGATAGCAATTGACCCATAACTCGAATAGTGTGTAGATGACGAGTATGAATTCCACAATTATGATTTTGGCATAAATTTGATTATGGGAAAATTTTCACTTTTTCCTCCGGGGAATAATTTTTATATTCCGGTGTTATTTGAAGCATTTGTGAGATTCAGTTAATAATATTGCAGTTGAGAGAAATGATCCCGACATCTGATATGTTCTAGATATGAAATAACATGGAAAAACAAAATGGCCAAAAGAGTCGCTATTCCGTTTCTTAGCGGCTAAGAAAGACGGCTCAGAAGTATGCATTTTCCGAGAAAGTTGCTGAATAATTGTCACAAAATATGTCAAATTTTTTATTCCAATTCGAGAAGTTTGGAGAAAGGGCTCAAGCTGCATTTGAATCGGTAAAAGGATAATTATCGACTCCGCTAAAAGATAATTATCGACTCCGACGGAAAGCTGTGCCTGTCACTGCCCCCACGGTGACGAGGGCCCGTCCCTGCGGCACGGGAGATCCGCCCCTGCGGATTCGCTGCAGATCATGCCCGATCTGTTTTGGTCCATTTTATCTTCCTTGCATAGATAGAATATCCGATTTTCTATCTTATGGGTTGACATCCTTATCTTCTTCCAAACCCTAGATCGCCTTTCCATCTATCTTTCCATCCCTCTTCTATATATTCCCGTCTTTTCTTCTTTTTCCTGTTTCTTGCTTACGCTTTCTTCAACCCTCGAGTGTTGCAACCTTGCTTCATGTGATCTTGCTGAACGTGTAAGTTCTTCCTCCCTTGTTCTTCATCACGTTCATGTGTTGCTGCACCTTGCTTCCCTTCTGTTTTGTTTCTCCCTTTGTTTTCTCTTCTCTTCTTCTCCAAGAATCAAGTTTGATCCTTGATTCTTGTGGAGCGTTCCGTTGATGATCGTTTGACGTTCACATGCTCCCTTGGTTGAGTTGTGAAGTGTGAGAGTGTTAGAAGAGCAAGCTTCGACCTTGTCGTGGTTTTGCTGTCATCAAGAAGTCGACAGACGCTTCTGTCGAAGATCCGTGAAAACCCCACCCTGAGTATATATATGAATATGTGATGATGGAAGACTTAACACAAATAAAGCGGTTCTTAGACTAACAAAATATCGATTGTATTTGTGTGGATTATGAATGGTAATTGGGTTAAGGATGGCGGAGAAATGGCCAATCAGAATGGAGGAGATCTTGTCGAGATTTTGGGTTGAGCCACTTCCGAGATTTAAGGGATCTTGAAAGATCTTGATGGCATTAGTTGCTCGTCTAGAAGGGATGCTTTTAAAAAAGAAAGTGTTGCATTGATCCCCGTATTTGATCCATGAGGCCTTCGAAAGTTGGGAGAGGGTGGTACGTAGCAGATCCATCTTAGAGTTGAGCAGTAAAGATGTGTTACGTTCCAACTTCAGGAGGTGAAGATCGTGATGTGAGGATTGAAGGTTTGTTTTGGTGATGGTGAGGGATGACTTGAGGTTCTCAATGGAGGAGTATAGAAGCATCTTCATACTCGGAAACTTTTTTAGGGTAGACTTGAGACGCTTAAGCTTGTGAATTAGATTAAGCATATGAAAGCCCCTAGAAACCTGGGTAGAGTTTGACCAAGAGTGTGCGATAGAGGGAATGAAGTTTTCATGAGAGGCCCACACATTATTGAAGCAAAACTAGCGCTTAGGAGGGTTGGGTTTGTTGTCAAGAGAGAGGATGTCAGGTGAATGATCTAAGATGAAGGGATTGTCGAAGAGAGCCGTTGAGTTAGGGAAAAAATTGGTCCAAGAGGGGTTGATCACAATACGGTCAAGCTTGCACCAAATTCTTGAAGCAATCTGCTTGTTGTTCCATGTGAATTTGCAGCCTGAGAAGTCATGATCCGCAAGGGAGTTTATGGTAAAAAAAAATCCAAAAGCTCGAGAGAGGGTTGATAGGAGTTTGAAGGACCATCAGAAAGCTTATCATCAGGGCTCAAAGTGGTGTAAAAATCCCCTAAAAGAACCCAAGGGACATTAGGGTTAAGAATCTTAATGGTAGCTAAGTTATCCCAAAGGGATTGACGATCTCTAAGAGGTTGTGAGCGTAGATGAAAGTGCACTCAAAGTATGGAGGAGGGTTAGTGGTAGGGTTGGTGGTAGAGAAGGAGTTGAGATGGGAGATTTTACAATGGATAAGCTAGTCATTTGTGAATATAGGAGTGAGGTGAAGGGTAATCGGATTCCACCAAATCCAAATACAGAAATTATGTTCGATGGAGAAGTTAGAGGTATGGTTCCAACTTGGAATGAGGGAGGAGAGGCTTCTCATTTTTTCCTCCTTTAACTTGGTTTCGATGATAGCAATGACAACAAGACAATTACGATTAACTATGTCACGAACAACCTTCTGCTTGTTAGGGTGGTTGAGACCCCTAACGTTCCAAGCACAAAGATTAAGATTCATTGATAACCTCCGAGTTAGAACAAGTATCCTTGATGCTTAAACAAGTGGAATTTATGTGGGTAGGGATGTGAGAGTTTGAAGGAAGCTCCTGGGAAGAGAAGGGGTTAGATAAGGGTGGTGAATAGATAGACTTGGTAGGATTAGGGGTGGTAGAGTGAAGGTGAGGAGATGGGATTTGGGTATCAATCCTGTCGATGGGGAATGAACTCGATCGTGCTTGCCCGAGGGAAGGAGAGTCGGTTGGGGTGCATAGGGATCCTGGATACATAAAGAATCATCAGGGATAGGGAGAAGGGGTTCAAGATTTGAGGCTTGAGGAGGGTGAGCTCTGCAAACCCTAGTAAAGGGATGATGACTGTTATGCTTTGTTGGTCTACAACGATGACCAAAGAGGAGGCATTTAGGGCAGTGCTCAATAAGCCAATCGTAAGTGATTTTTTGAGAGATCGAATCACCCTCAAGGCCAATAAAAGTCAACTCGCAGAGCAAAGGTTTTGTGGCAGGAATGTCAACAAGGATCTTGGCATAACCAAGCCTATCATGGTTAGCGGAGCACGAGTCAGTGAGGAGGGGGATTCCAATGGTTGATCCAATCTTAGCCAGCATACAGTGAGACCAGAACCTATAGTCTAGATCATAAAGAGAGGCCCAAACTGGGACAGAAGAAAGGCTCGAGTAATCAAGGGTCATGCCATGACTCTAACTCTTGAGCAAAAGAGATGTGGAACCACTGATAAACCACGGGCTTCCAAGGAGAACGGTGTTTAGGTCACCCTCAGAGGCAAAATGAAAGACGAACACAACCTTCTCATTACAAAGGATCTTTGGTTGGGAGACAAGGTTCCAGGAGAGGCCGGCGTAAGCCGTCATTCTTTGGAAGGCAAGGGGGCTGCCCAAGGGGAAACCGACAAGAGAAAGATGCCACTTCGAGACATTATAAGAAACATCCTTGTTGGAGAAGTGGATAATGTCTTCATCAATGCCTGGGGAGTAGGGCAAAGGCACATGATTCCAGGATTTAGCATTTAATAGGATGTCTTTGAAAGAAGCTTTTGGAATGTCAGGAGCCAGAGAGCATTCAACTGGGGGCATCCGAGGGGTCGGTGGGGCCAGGTTCCAAGGATGGGCCAAGCATGACAATATGCAAAGAGGTGGTAATAGCAACAACCACGATAGGGCTAGGAGGAATAACGGGGTCATTGGAAAGATCCGGTGGGCATGGTAACAAGACACCTTAGAGGTTCCATAGAGAACCATTCCTATAAAGAGGAATGAGAACCTCTAAGAGTCGTTAGATTAGTAGATGAATAGTTCGATCATGATGAATCCATTAGTATGGTAAGTATTAAATGGCTGGACGGATGGAATATTCACAATATTGCATAATAGGAAATAAGAGTATTATTAGGAAATCATGTTTCCATGAACACATGCTAATATTTTCCCTCCTATCACACGCTTCATTGTTTATAAACAAACACAAACTAGTGTCGGTACCTGTAATAGGTTTCGGTAAAAACTTGCTTCGAAAATTGTAAGGTTATATGAAATATGTTAACGTCGTTGATGAAGGTTTTGTTCATATAGAGGATTGATAATCATTCTCGTGTTGTTATTACATTTGTGGTATGTTTGCCGTCGATGAACGTGTTGTTCATCTACATACAAAGACACGAAGTGCATTCTGTTAATGCCTTCAATGAACTTGTTGTTCTTATAGAGGATTTGTAATCATTCTCGTGTTGTTATTATGCATGTGTGGTATCTGCGCCGTCGATGGACGTGTTGTTCATCCAAATACAAATACATGAAGTGTTATGACTCTTCTCTCGTGTTTCTTCTCGCCGGTGCCGATAATAAGATTTGGAATATTGGAACTATCTATGGGAATTGAAAGTAAAGTTATAAACAACACGAATAAGGAATATTATATTTTGATATAAATAAAGTAAGAGTGATGTTATTAGGGTGGAAATCCCGCTAACAAAGGCGAAGTTCGCCCCGCACCAAGCCAGGCGCAGTCCGCCTCCGCGCCAAGCCAGATCCACCTACGCTCCGGGCGCATTTGCAATGCGCCCGGACGCAGTCTAGCATGTTTCCTCCACCCTTCTTCACTCCCAAGGTTGTTCATCGTAGTCCAACGGCCAGGAAATCTGTCTTTCACCTTGGAGACCTGAGTTCCATTCATGGTAATGGAAATCTTTTTATCATAACAAATTAATAAAAATAAGGAGAAATTTTCATAAAGTAATTAGGCTTAATATTACAAGCAAACACTATTAATTTTAGTTGTTGTTATCTTTAATTCAACGAAAATTAGAGGTTCTCATTCCTTTTCATAAAATTGGTTATCACCCGAACCAATTCATATATATATATATATAGGAATTGGTTCTAGTGAAAGCATATCTTGCAATAAGGAGTAAGAACATCTAACATCTCTCTGATTATTAAATTAACGTTCAAGATATTTCCCTACTATTAAGTTAGGTTCAAGTGAAAACCTATCTCAATAGCATTTTTTTAATATCTAGTTGAATAATCGTAATGTTGGTTCTTTATTATGTGTATTTTTCCTATTATTAATCAAGGTAAGTTGATATATCCACATATATGTTGTAATATTTTTTCTTATATAGTCACTAAGATGAGACATACGTTCATTTTGTCAGATCATACGATTATAATAGGTTCTTACTCCTGTTGTAAGAGTGGTTCCTACTTGATCATATCTATCATGCTCAAGTGAGAACCTCTTCTATAGTAGGGAGTGTGGACTATAAACATTAATAAATCAATGTTTAAGATATTTCTCCACTATAAGTGTTCATGTGTGTGAAACACTAGATTAAAATTGATAAATACACTTTCAATAAATAAAATAACATTTATAGTAATACAATTATATACTTTAATGGTGATTTAGGATATTGACGATTTACATTGTCCATCTGTATTGTAACATCTAGCAGCCATTTGACGAATTTTCAGACAAAGGTGCACTAATATTCTAATTCTCTAATTTGGAAGAAGGTTCTTGATAATCTAAAGGTTAGTGCGGTATAAATAATTATCTCTAATTTGATTATCATGTAGTTCTATTGTATATAGAGTACGATTGAACTGGTTTTGCTAATCTAAAGCTCGTAAGTTCTGAATGAATCTTGTATTTTGACCGAACTTATACTATTTCGATCGAAATAGTTGAAAATTGTTCAATTTGACTATTCTATCTCTATTTAGTAACAACCGAAATAACTATATACCGCTCAAAATACAAAAAAGGATGGTACTATTTATTTTGATCAAAATTGTACTATTTCGATCGAAATAGTTGAAAATTTTTCAATTCGACTTCTCTATCTCTATTTAGTAACGACCAAAATAACTACGTACCGCTCGAAAATACAAAAAGGATGCTACTATGTATTTCGATCGAAATTATACTATTTAGATATGAATAGTTGAAAAATTTTCAATTCAACTATCTATCTCAATTTAGTAACGACCGAAATAACTATGTATAGCTCGAAATAAGAAAACAATGCTAAGATCAAAAAAACTTCGTCTTCGAAGCAGATGCAATAACAGAGGAAGACGATAAAAGTTTCTAATCGACTATGAAACGTATGCTATTAATATTATTTACCTGATTAATAAAGGTAAGTTAATATTTAGTCAAATATAATGTAAACTTGTTTTTAAGTAGTCATAAATATGAGACGTTCATTTATTCAAATCGTACGACTATAATAAGATGGAGTAATGTAAAACAATTACTCTCTCGAAATCAATTATTTGAAGAAATAGATCAAATAAACACCAATTGAGACGAGTGTTTCAAAAATCACATTTTTAAAAAAACCAAGAAATGTTAGTTTTTATGAACACCAAATCTCTCTCAAATTTCAAAAATAACATTTTGATATATGGGTCGTTTGATCTCTAGATCTCAGTCTCACTTTTCTTTCATGACATTTAAAAAATACGATAAACCATTTTTTCCATCACAGAGAAAAAGTTAACATGCATACGTCCTCGCCGGTGAAATGATATATCAACTTCGATCATATAGTAATATTATTCTCAGTGAGTGAATCAAGGCTGCAGGCGCTTGCCTCTCATGAGCATCTTTCCGGTAAGGCCACAAGAAATAGCATCATTCGGAATCCCCTTCACGTATTCCACCCCCTCAGCAAACACAACTCCCATCCCCATATGAAGATGCGGCTCAATGTGACAATGAAAAGCCCAAACTCCGGGGTTATCCGCCACGAACCTCAATGCCGTCCACCCGTACGGGTATATAACCGCCGTGTTCCTAAACGGCGGGTTCTCTACGTTCCAACTCCCCGTATCCTTCGCCGGATTAAACCTCCCTTCACCGTACCCTAAAACCCAGAAATCGTGGCCGTGTATGTGCCACGGGTGGATCTCGCTTGTGTTCTTGCTAAGCGCATTCGCGTTTTGTAGAATTATGTCGACAATGCTGTTGAGCTGAATCCTGTAGACGCCGCTGCCGACGGTGGTGTTGGGGTTGGCCGGAGGCTGAGTAATGTCGTAGGTAATCGGGAAGGTATCCGGCGGGGAAGCGAGATCGAAAGCTCCCTTCAGGCCAAACTTGATGGAGCCAAGGTAAGGTGTAGAAGGGAGGGAAATGGAGACGTTGTTTATAGCCCACTTAGTGAAACCGTTGAACTTGTTCTGGGTGTTGAGCAGTAGAATTCGTCGAGTGGAGACACGTGGCGGTTTTGGGGTGGAGCCCTCAAGGCCGAGGAGTTGGCCGGAGAAAGTCTTGCTGTGGGTTAAGTTGCTCCATAAGGGGGTGAGAGGAGGTGGCAAGGAAGGGAGGGTGACTCGGGAGGGGGCGTAGTTTAGGAGTGTTAGGGCGGGCGGAGTTTTGGGTTCGCGGCCTCGGACTCCGATAGTGATCCAGAAGTTGTTGTGTGAAGACGACGACGTTTGGTTGGTGAAGAGGAGGACGGAGTAGCTTTCCCCTGAGTAGATGTCTAGGTCGTCTACCGTGAAGGGTTGCACGTAGTTGCCGTCTGCTTCTACTACCACTAGCTTGTGCTCCTGAACATATTTAAATATCAGAAATAATTATTTTAGTTTTTTTTTTTTTGTTAGAAGGAGGATCAATGTCTTTTTCACATATAAATTTCATACTCATATCTTGATATATCCGTATCTAATATAATGATACGTAAGAGTCCTAAGAAACGAGTGAATAAAAGATACCTGCATTTGGAAGTTAAGAGAAGAAAGGGAAGTGGTGCTGGCGAGACGGATACGGTAGACTTTGTTATGTTCGACCCTTAAAATCTGCGGGGCGCACTGCTCTGTCCCTCGGAACTTGCACGGCGTCATCGAGGAATTGCCGAACCCGGGCGCAAGCGAGCAGTTGTACTGCCCTCTCCCATTTATCAACAGGCTCTGAATAATTTCATTAATGAAAAGTGATAAATCTTACAATATTAGTTGATAACTGATGATTAAGTGTGTTGCATTATGATTCATGACAAAATATACTCTTTTTAGGTAGTGAGTGATGGATGAGTATTGAGCCTTAGTAGGTTAGGTAACTACGTACTGAAATAAATGATCCCACTCCCTATGTATAAGCAAGGCTACAAACTAGTAGAAGACAAATCAAAAGAGGGTATTAAGCACGAATTCACGAATGCAGGGGTATTCGGAATTCGACCCGTAACTGTCACGATTAAGGCTTTGAACCGTGAAAAAAAAAAAATCCAACGGCTGATATGGACAAGATTTCGGATCCGTGTCAGTAACAGATTTTTTTTATTTACAATTTACAAAGAAAATGAGGACAGATCCGGAACCCGTAACCGTAACGGTTACGGATTCTAGATCCGAGAACATCTGTCACGGATTCATAACTCATAACCATAATGGTTACAGGTTTCAGATCCGTTAACGTTTGTAAATTCCATCAAATTGCGTTTACGAATTCCTAATCAAAATCAAAAGCAAATAATAGAAGGAAGAATATTGAAACCTGAGGTTCACCGATCCATCGCATTGGGTTAGAAGAAAGCTGAACCTCTTGGTCCAAAGCACTCTTGTGCCACCAGTCACTGAGTAACAAATTCATCTCTCCATCATACTCAAACGCCTCCGCCTCTCCATCGGCCACGTCGACTATGAGTGACCCATACAGCCCCGCTGCTCTCTGCATCCCGTAGTGTCCATGGTAAAAGTACGTTCCCGCCTGCACCCATTCAACCCCCATTACATACACACGGATAGCATTAGCACATAATGTATGTATCGTACCTTGTCGACAATGAACCTATAAGTGAAGGTTTGACCGGGAAGAATAGGACACTGTGAGATAGAAGCGGTGCCATCGGCCCAAGGAGTACCAAGTTGCCTGATGCCATGCCAATGAATCACCACACCTTCCGTACCCAGCTTGTTCGTCAGCTCCACGTGTATAGTGTCCCCGGCTTTGGCCCGTATCTCAGGGCCCGGAAACTGTCCGTCCACCGCCATCACCACCCTCTCCTCGCAATCTGGAGCCCCCAGCATGTACTCCACATCCCATTTGTAGTGCCGAACCTTAGCAGCAGCCGATCCCACCACCACCAAACACCATAGAGCGATGGTCAGCAGTAAACTGCTTTCAGAGCTTGAACCCGGTTTATCCATTTTGGATGTGTTCTTCTGCTTGCCTAGTTTTGCTTGAGATTTATAATGGAGGTTGTATTACAAATTAATTTCAAGGATTTATGTGTTCTTCTGCTTGCCCAGTTTTGCTTCAGATTTAAAATGCAGGTTCTATTACAAATTAATTTTAAGGATTTTTTCAATTAGTGTAGTTAAAGTTTGGATTTTTCCTATTTATATTTATTGGTATCTTTGTATTTTAATTTGTTTCCGTTATCCTCATTCTTACTGTATTACATTCAAAATTCAATTATAAAAATCTCAGGGTTAATTTGATATATTATTATGATGCTATAGCACATGGGTTTCTTTAGTTTACGCGTACGTAAAGTGAAGGCATATGGGCAGCATAAGCTACACTTTCAGACTTACAGTATCATCAATTTTTATCTTATTAAGGAAATGGTACCCTATTAAAGACTTACTAATCTCAGGGTTGCAGTTGTGTACTTCTTATGGTGAGGCATAATTGTAATTTTAGGTAAGTTGGATCCATCAATGATGAACGTCGATCGTTGGTTGTAATTAACGCAGACCGGTTTCTATCCGCTCATTAATTTTAATGAATGATTATCAAATGTGCCGTTAAAACGTACCCTATAAAATATTTTAAAAATACTTAATTTAATATTTGGGTAAAAAAAAATATTAATCATTGTTTTTGCTTTAATTGCGCGTATAGGCTCTGAAGTGGATTCCGAATCCAAAAGCGGATTTGTTGAACTCAAGAAAAAATTGGATTTGAGTTCGTCGTTGGGAATCATCAGTTGGGTTCATCGGGATCTAGGTTTCGTCAACCTCCAAATGAGAGGGGGAAGACCTCACCGTGAGGAATTAAAATCCCTCGTTACACACGCGTGTAGCACAAGTAGGACAATAGATAAAAAAAAATAAAAAATTAGTGGTTCGTCTAATATTCTTGGAGATTATTATCAAATGCAAAGTTATTAAAATCCTTCGTAATCTAATAATCTCACCCGTTTGGTTCCAACTCCGGAAACGAAAATGGAATGGACACGAATTTAGTTCATATGTATATCCTTATTCATGAAATTTTATGGAATCATTCCTTAGAGTTTCATACGAAATGCACTTACTTCCCCACATTTTGTTTCCCGTATTCTACTCAAATTACTTGAAAGCACAAGAAATGATTTCAAAAACTTTCCATGAATAAGGGTATACGTATGGACTACATATATTTCCATTCCGTTTCTGATTCCAGAATTAAAACCAAACGGGCCCTCAATCTCCATCATTGTTTGATATCAAACTGAGATTAAAAAAATTATTTTACCCTTTAACTTATATACTTCTAAGTCTCTCAACTTTTTATCTAAAAAAAAATATAAAGACAAACATAATTTATTTTGAAGTTAATGTGCATTATTTATTTATTGAGGATTTGTAATTGTTGCAGCTTTTAAACATATTTGTAGACAATTTCCCCTTTAATGAACTGTAAACCTACGTGGTATCTTTATGCAAAAGGGTACACGGGGAGGCTGAGTGACTGTTTGCCTCTTGAATAACGTTCCAAAATTCTGATTCAGAAAGACCTTACTTTTTTTTTTCAAGGTAAAAAAAAGACCTTATAATAAACATTAAAGTAGTCAGGGGACCAGGGAGGTCATTATCTATCTTAAAAAATAATTTACAAAAAGAAATTCAAAAATAAGAATAGAATCGAGACTAATTATTGCATAGAATTTTTTTCGATAACAAGTTAATTCTCGTGAGTTTTTATCCTTTGCCCAATTAAATATTGGGCTTACTTTTTCTCATAAACGTAATATTAACATGTCTAAAGACTAATTATTGCAGTTGAGTTTAAGAGTATCATGAACACAAAATTTGTTTACAAGGTTTGGATCAATATCATACGTTACCGGGGAATATACAATCCAGTGAATCCACTATATTCTCAAAACCAAAACAAACAAGAAATTACAGAGGAGAAAGCGTAAACGTAAAACCAAAACAAAGAAAGTAAAAGTAGAGCAAAAACTGAATGAACATTAAAACCCAATAGTCTGAAGATTCAAAGATCTACTTCGTGGTCCACACTGTAACACCCCAATTCTCAAACTCGGAGCGCTACGGATTAGGACCTCACAATGGGTTCCGACCCTAACTCGACAACAATAGTGATGGACCTTACAACAAGGCACAAATGTCAAAATACCGAAATCGAATAAAATAAATGCAATGTCAAGGTAATCAATAGACTCTCAACCGAGTATAGCAATAGTATATATCCAACTACACTACTAGAGTCAATCACGAAAGAAAACAATAAACCACCACCCATCCTATAACGTACGAGAACCCCAGTTGACCACACTATCCGGATCACTCGGCAGCTACCCTATTCTGCAAGACATCTAACAACACGGATAAATCGTTAGCTAACCATCCACATACTAGAAGAACACACAAGCACTAAAACACATAATGTAGAAATGTAAACATAGAACATGCTATCACGGAAACTCATTTATTATCTTTCTTAAGGTCATACACTCTTAATCTAATTAAGCTTGTCGCATGAGAAGTCTAAGACTATCGCCTCCGTCCCTTTATCCAACTAGAGTGGATCGGCTCACCTCCCTGTATACCATATGGAGTGGATCAGTATCCTCCCCGTATACCACGTATGGCCTTGTCGCGGAGAACCTTCTAGTCTCCCTCAGGAGCTAAGCAGATGATGTCACCACCCGTTACACTAGGGCCAATAATACGTCGGTATACTAATCCAATAACCATACTATGACACATATAGCAAACACCACTAATGTACTCAACCAATATAGGATAACAGCTAAGTAAGCCCAAAGGACTTACTTGTATCTAGGTAATCCAACTATCAACAACCTTCAATTCCCGCAGGAATATATACTCGACCGCTTGATCACAAGGACATGTGGATCAATCAACTATCCGACACTAGAAGTCTCTAACTCCTAGGTCAACCATGATTCTATCCGCTTAAGCTACATGAAAAATACACCCTCAATCCATCCTCAACAATTCTATCCGTAAACTACATCAAGTAGTTTCTTCCACTTATCATATCTCAACAATTCTATCAAACCACCTCAACCGTTTATTCCTCAAGGTACACCCTATTACCACTAACTAGCATTCACACTAGATCTACTAGATCCAGGCTAGCATGATACTACTCTACATACTCATAAGATAACTAGAAGGGAGGAAACAAATACCTAGATCTAATCCCTAAGTCGAAAGCTCGAGCTTAGAAACCTACTGAAATGATTCCGCGACCGTGGAGGAATGGAGGCGCGACCGCAAGACTAGAGTGTCAGCACGACCGCGGCAACAAAGAGGCGTGACCGCGGTGGTCAAGGGTGCGGGTGCGGTGACACAAAGCAGGCGCGATTGCGGCAAGATGCAAACACAACCGCGGGCGAACAACAGAACTTCGATCTCTTGTTCTTTCGGTGTGTACCGAGCCTTTGGTGCCTCCTTGGTTGGCGTTGCTCTCCTCTTGTTGTCCACTCTGAACTAGTAATATTGCTAACTCCTAGGATTCAATAATCTTCACAAGACACGAAAATGAAAGGGAGAATCTAGGTGATCCTTGATTCCAAACATGAGGTAATAGGAAGAAGAAAGGAGAGGAAAACAACTTACTGATTCTTCTAGAAAAAGCACAAGATTGGACCGTTGCCTGATAATCCGTAATCATTCACTTGAATCAAAAAGATATACTCTTGAAATATTGAGAAGAGGTTGAAGGAGAGAAAGAGAAGAGAGGGGAAAGAATGTACGCGAGAAAGGACAAGAGAGGCGGCCTTAGGGTTTATGAAGGTTAGGGAAACACAAAGGCAATGAAGGACGTGAGAGATTGAGATAAAACGGAAAAGGAATTAAATATCGACGGTTACAGAACCGTAAGATCGATATCTTTTTTTCCCGTGACCGTGTGAAACAGAAGCAGCGGCCGCAGTGGCGCGATAGGCATCCTACCATGGTCGTGGAACGTATCCGCGATGACTTGTCTTGAGTCTCAAAAACCCGGTTGTCACGTCAGTTCCCTCTAAAAACAAGTTTTGACCCAAAACATAGATAAACGTCGATCTTCTCAGTCTAATACACCGAGGCATAACAACATTGATGAGGGAACATCCCCTACACTACCTCAATGACCTCACTAGATTAAGGGTTAAGGCATTGAAGGACAATCCGACTATACTTTCTTCAAAACCTATCATGGAAGGAGCAATCACAAGGACAAAAGCAAAGACCATTCAAGATGAATTTACAAGCATGCTAACAACATGTACACTCAAAGCGACTCTATTCACTCTTATGAATCATATGGTGACATTGTTGGTTGATATTGAAAAGTCAAGCCACGACCAAGAAGAGCCAACAAGCATAAAAGGTGGCTAGTACGAGGAAAGAGCTTCTAGAGAAGAAATCTCGGCCAACCTACAGGAATCCAGCATAAATTACTTGTTTTTCGATACCCCCTTATAAGTTCTATCCATATACTTCTCGGACGAGATATTGAACCGAGAGGTTGTCTCTAACGCGTGCTTGAAGATCCGGCCAAGATCTTTTAATTTTGGCAACTATCTTTTATTTTATTACCTTAAAAGCTCTTAAATATTCTTTAAGGTAATTATTAGTTTTATATTCTTAGATTATCTTAATAAGATATATTTCCTGTATTATCTTTAAAAATATTTTTCCTAGTTTGAAGTAGGAAAGTCTCTCTTATAAATAGCCTTAGAAGGAGAGAATTTTAGATAGATTAGATTTGATCCCATATTGTGTGAACTCACAACTTCGCTTATGAAGTTTTTGTTTTATTCATTCTTATTCAATCAAAGAGAGAGCCTTGATTGAATGGTTGTGAAGTCCTTACTAGATTGTGCTTGTGTGTGTTAATTTTTTGAAGGTTGATGCTCTTGATCAATACTAGTCCCTCCTTGTGCTTGTCTTAGAACACTTGTGTAAGGTTACAGAACTATATATAAATATCCTGGGAATAAATGAAATTCAAAGGGAATAAGAGTACGTACCGGGTAAAACACTCCAAATCCGAGGGACTCGGGATGCTACGCGCTAGGACCTCACAATAGGTCCCGACCCTTAACGTGACAACAATTTCACCGGATCTTGCAACATGGCACAAATAAAAGACAAAACTAAATAGTTTTAATGCAAATTTTATGATCCCGAAATACAAACGAAAGGAGACTCCAGCCGAGTTCTTACAAAACTACTACAACAACAACAACAACAACGTTCAACCGAAAATAATAATATAAACCCAAACCCGTCCTAGATGTACGGGAACCCCAGCTGCTCATTCCTCCGGATCACTCGGCAGCATCCCTAACCTACAGGGCATCTACAACAACGGTATAAAACCATTAGCTAACATTCCAAGTATTAGAAAGACGGTAAAGGCATATATACACATAAGTCAACATAAACACATATCATACTCTTATTGTCCGTACAAGACTAGCATGTCGCTTCATAACAACATGCCGACATCATCTTAAGGGCGTGTATAAAAGCGCCTTACTCTCGACCCTTCATCGGTCATTCTTCTTATATGCCCACAATTGGCCAATACACATGCGAAACCTCTCTCGTTACTTCGTACGTATCCAAGCCCCGCTTGGATGTATCCATAATGTCATACAGTCCCCGTGACTCAATATCTGTGCCAAAGAAAACAGAATAGAGGTCACTCACCTCTTTTGCTTCTAGTAAAGCTCCACGGACACGTCTCGGACCTCACAATCTATTCGACTTCCTCAGAAAAGAAGAAAGTGTCAAAACCATCCCGCAACTCGGCGGTTAGCCCACCAACCTATAAGCTGCATACCTCCTCCACGTCCTCCACATACCTTGGAGGTACTACCAAAACAATCACCTCGTTCTCATTGGATCAACTTTATATTCTCAATACCGCTATGTCTCTTAGGAAGTTACCTCAGACGTCCTAACGTGCTTATATATCTCTGTTTACCCTACATAACTTGTATTATTGTCGTCCCATGTCAAGCTTGTTCCTCTCAATTTTGTAGTACAACAAGCCGTTGACAACAATTGAGAACTCAAAGAACCATTGTATATCTCGCACATCAATAGCTGTCATGAAACATTAGGTTACGGCCCACCTCATACAACGACGCTTACCAATCTGCAACCCTAGCATAAGCTTAGGGTCCACAATGGAACTGCTTGAAACCACAAATTGAACGTCACTACCGCAATCCGATTCAGAAGCCTGATGAGTGCACATCTATATAAGCTCCAACTCACCAATCTCGCTTGTGAGTCCAAAAGGTTCACTACAACTTGTAGTGACCATACTGGCCCAAAACACCATCTTACTTAGGTCCTTTTTTTCTCCACCTTAATTGGGTGACATCTCGACTATAAGTCGATAATACAAAACACTGTAATCACATGGAGTTGGTCTAACGAGTCATCCACTACGGGGAGAAGGTACTTATCCTCATTGGTAGCCTTACACATTTCTCGATAACCAAAGTATAACTTTTCCAACCCGTACCTTTTCTCAAAAACCGTACCCGTACGTCCCATGGAGAAAGCTAGGCAAATTCCTCAACCAAAATCGCTGAAATATCCAACTCGTTAATTCTCGAGTACTACCATCTTAAGCTTAAAGCTTACCACGTTACAATAATCCCAGTCTTCCGTTTAACACCACCGCCACCATGGCTCCTCCGGGTGAGTCTAGAACCTTGGACTCATCTCTTGTTCGCGAAAACCCAACATCTGTTTCATAAGAACTAATATACCATGTATCCTCTTTACATATTTTCCCGTTTGCATAAACCAACTAGGGAAGCCTCACCTTCCTTTCAATCCACTCGATCCCTTTATCATGCTCAAACCTTAAAGGTCCCAATCCGTGCCGTTCCTCCATATGCCAATCTCAAGACCTAAGAAGGTCGCAAAAAGGTCATTACAATCCCTCCCTGGGAGGTTTATTAAAGTCACTTGCTTTGATCCCATGCAATATTACTTGATTAAGACAATTGAGCTTAAGTTGACATACTTCCTCACTACTTACACCGAACCACCAGAAATCCTCCAAGCTCTTGTTACCGATCCTTCATGCCATAGTCTTGTGTAATATTCCCATCTACGCTCATAAATAGACAACCCGCACATGTGCGTTCTTGGTTGTCACCGGTCGGCTTATAGTTGACCTTCTCCAAGGTTAAGGACTTACCATTCTACTATACTTTCCATGTTACCATTCTCATGAAGGCTACCCTCCTTGGGGTACTCTACCTCAAGTTCTTTCCATGTTCCATGCTTTCTTCCCCTTTGATAAGGTAACCATACTCTTTTCAGCCTTGCGTACCGTATAACTCACCTTCATAGGCTTAACCGCGCTTCATGATATCTTGTAAGTGTGTCTTCTCAAAATCTCTAACGTTACTCAGTAACCGCTCGCGTTTCTCTTGATTTGTATCTTAAGTCTTTCCATAAATAACAGCTTCTTGTTGTGTCACTTATCTTCTCGGGATCACATCTACTCACTCTTCTTTGATCTTGGCATTTCTTAGCCTTATCATCATAACGGAAACCGGTCAAATCCTCTAGGGAAATTCTACCATGTGAAACTCCACCACGTCATTCTTCTAATAACTCTCGTAAGTCCGAATAGGTCACCCTCTCATATTACCGTAATGTTAACACTTCACCTGTTGGTACCTCGTAAGCTTAACTTACGGGTATCCCAAGCCTTTCGCACATGGTTCGACCACACTTCTCATCTTGACTCCGATGCTTAGGAGCGCCTATAGAAAACTTTATGTCTTAATAGAATACCAGCTTTAACCTTGCTATAATGTACCCATCTCCTCCTCGATTCGCATCTTTAGTTGTCCACGCGTCCTCTTAAAGAACCTTAAGTTCATTATCTCTATTGGTCTCATTGTTATTGAATCATGTCTTCTTTGGGACCACTTCCACACCTTCATGTTAGAAGCCTTGGGCAAGGGATACCGCCCTTGCTCAAGGCTTCTAATGAACCAAGGCATAAAAACATTGATGAGGGACCATCCCGTACACTACCTCAAGGATCAATCACTAGATTAAGGGTTAAGGCATTGAATGACAATCCGGCTATACTTTCTTCAAAACCTATCATGGAAGGAGCAATCACAAGGACAAAAGCAAAGACCATTCAAGTTGAATTTACAAGCATGCTAACAACATGTACACTCAAAGAGACTCTATTCACTCCTAGGAATCCTTTGATGACATTGTTGGTTGTTATAGAAAAGTCAAGCCACGATCAAGAAGAGTCAACAAGCATAAAAGGTGGCTGGGACAAAGAAAGAGCTTCAGAGAAGAAATCTCGGCCAACCTACAAGAATATCGGCCAAGATATTGAACCGAGAGTTGGTCTCTGACGCGTGCTTGAAGATCCGGCTAAGATCTTTTAATTTTGGCAACTATCTTTTATTACCTTAAAAGCTAAACATTTTTTAAGGTTGAAGAACCGTTAGGTGAATATAAAGGATAAAGATACTCTAGAAGAGGAGTTGAATAGAGTATGAGAACTTTTTGCAAAAACCTATCTCAAGGCTTTGAAACGATTTCAAAGGCCTTGATGTCGATCAGAGCTCTTTGTGACACACTTTGATTTCAAGGGCTTTGACTTTGTTCACCTGCAAAACAATGTTAGTCACAATAAAGCAGATAAAGTGCGGAATGTAAATGATCGACACGAGGATGTGTTTACGAAGTTCGGCTCTAAATAGCCTACTCTCCGTCCCAGGGTATAGCCGTAGGATCTAACTATCTATTATCAGCTTCAAAAAGTCCTAGATACAAACTAGAAGAAATCCCCTTCTTCTCTCACTATAGCCAACGCTACGATCTAACTCCAACTCTTCACCTTGCAATAATAGCCTAGTTACTTTACAAAGAACACACACTAGTATAACACTCTTTAGATATTCCAATGGAGCTCTCGAGTTTTATCTCTCTCTAGGGCATAAAGCTTTTTATAAAAGAGAGAAAAAAAAACTTGTTTGATCGAATGAAGATACTTTGGATCGATTGAAGACTTTGAATGTTTCCGTGTAAGCTTGTGTCTCTTCTTCTTCAATCGACATTTTCATTTATAGTATTTGATGGAGAGGTCTTCTAGCCGTTGGGAAGATGACCGTTGAAGACGATTATTCTTCTCCATGAAAGCCGCTTCTTGGTTGAGATGAGGTAGACGTTGTAGATCTTCTATCGTCTTCATCTCCTAAAGCACATTGATTTCCCTTGTCCGTAATCTTCTCAAACTTGTTGTAAAGATATCCGAGATCCGTTGAGAGAGGATCTTTACGCTTTTGGTTGAGGATCTTTGTAAGTTCCTGTCTTGAATCCAATCTACTTGGTCGGTTGAGATCTTCTTTGAGCGTGGTCGCTTAAGATCTTCTTTTGAGCGTATCTTCTTGTTGGTCATATCTCCTTAGAAGATCTTCTTTGATGCCTGGTAGATTTGGTTCTAAGAGTTTTGAAATCCTTCCAACCGCTTTGTTTCTACTTCAAGGCTTTGGCTTCTGATCCATTGAAATGGCTTTCAAGGCCTCCGTGTTGAATCTGTCTAAACTCTTCATCTTCCCCTTGTATCCGATTTCAAGGCCTCCGTCGGTCCTTTGAAATGCGTTTCAAGGCCTGCATACATTCTAGACAAAACACCAAAACAAACCAAGCAACGAGGCATACAATCGATAATTTGTTAGTATTAAAAACCACTTCATTTGTGTTTAAGTCTTCCATCATCACCTATACAAATATATAATAAAGGTGGAGTTTTCAAAGGTAATTGTTAGTTTTATATTTTTAGATTATCTTAATAAGATATCTTTCCTATATTATCTTTTAAAAATATATTTCCTAGTTTAAAGTAGGAAAGTCTCTCTTATAAATAGCCTTACAATGAGAGATTTTTAGATAGATTAGATTTTATATTTTCCCCATATTGTGTGAACTCGCAACTTCGCTATGAATTTTGTGTTGTATTCATTCTTATTCAATTAAAGAGAGAGCCTTCATTAAATGGTTGTGAAGTCCTTGCTAGATTGTGCTTCTATGTGTTAATTTTTTAAAGGTTGATGCTCCTGATCAGTATTAGTCCCTCCTTGTGCTTGTCTTAGAAGACTTGTGTATAGTTAAAGAACTATATATAAATATCCTGGGAATAATTGAAATTTCAAAGGGAATAAGAGTACGTACCGGGTGTAACACCCCAAATCCGAGGGACTCGGGATGCTACGGTCTAGGACCTCACAATGGGTCCCGACCCTTAGCCTAACAACGGTTACACCGGATCTTGCAACATGGAACAAATAAAAGGCAAAACTAAATAGTTTTAATGCAAATGTTATGACATATACACACAGAAGTCAACATAAACACATATAATACTCACACACACAAGTTGGTTTATTATCTTTCATTTACGTTATTCTCATTACTTATATCTTGGTGCATATTCTATCATGATAGAATATGCAATTATGTATAAATATAGGGTTTTTCTATGTAATTATGTAAATACATTTATTATTAATATGATCCATTTGTCAATGAAAACCCTAAGGGGGAATTTATCCATATTCTCACAGTATCAACTCTATTCTGAGAGTAAGAAGTAATTCAGGTTCGGAGTAGGCCCACCGTTTTAAACAACAGGTTTCATGAAAAAAACTACGGTCCTCCATCTCTATTCACTTCCATCTCCTTTCTTTCTGCTTATGAATCTTTTCACATGTCCTTTCTTGGCATGGATCGACGAATCATTCCGATGAATCATCGGAAGTTTCTTGCTTTCAAGCTCTTTAAGAGCATTTGCTTTTGTTTTTCTTAGAATCACTTAACCTTCCATTTCAATTCCTCAAGCTCTTCTCTTATTGTTACCGTTATCAATGACATTAAACGCAATATGTATAAGCTTCATCCATTGCCTAACCCTCTCAATTTCATCCTTGATTGTCTTACAAGCATCGAGCTCTTTCGCTCATCTCATAGAAATCGCCGATGATCCTCTCTCAAACTAGCTTCTCCAAGCACGATTTATTACTCAAAAGAAAATTCCAAAAACTCCTCTTGAAAAATCATGAATACCTTGAGGAGATCTCTGAATCCAAGGGAGGGAGAGAATTCTGTATAGAGAAGAAAGATGATAGATGTTGTACGACTTTGTACTAGAAGACTTCAATCTCCTCTAAAGCCTCATTGTGGTGGTTCGATAGGCAGAGGATGTCTTGACGGAATTCGAGGAGTGTGCGGCCGTTGGAATGGAAATGAAGGATTTGTTAATTGATTGTTGGTATTTTTGTAACGATAAGCCCTACAATGCTAGGAGCCCGAACGAGGACTCCTTAAGGCTTAATAATTGAATGAAGAGATATAGAGAAGGGGCATAAAAGCTTGCCAACGACAAAGATATAAGGCCAAAAGACATCCCATAACGTCAACCACAAAGGGTTCTAAGAAAACCACAACAACAACATACAACCACAACGGGTCAAACTAGAGGCCAACAACATTAGAGTTTAGAAACACAAAGCACCAACCCAAAAGATATAAAGCAGAAGCTAGGTACAAGTGCTAGAGAAAACATAAGGTCACTCAAGCTCAACCAAGACACAAAGACTCTCACTAGGTCGCCCGACCTCCATGCTCCTGAATTGATTTTGTACCTGATTATGTCAAAAACATAATCAGTCCCACCGTGGTGCGGTTAGTCTTCCATATAGACTAAGCCAACACATAAACAGTGTAATATATATGAGTGAGACATGAGTAAAATCATATTAGCTATCACATGATTACTTTGGAAATACTCAAAAGGGTTATATAGTCACATGCTCCAAAGTTATCATATTACTCAAAAGAGTTCAAATCATCATGCCTCAAATAACTCAATATCATCTCAAACAGATTTCAAAACAATCTCATCTCAAATATACTCATAATACTCAAAAGAGTTTTGAAACCAACATCGTCTCAAATATATTCATCATACTCAAAAAAAGTTTCCAAAAACCAAAATCATCTCAAAATATACTCATCATACTCAAAAGAGTTCAAAATCAACATACTCCGAATAAACTCATCATCATCTCAAACCGGTATATAATGTAGCCAAAGGGTCAATTGATCATAATGGGATAACAAGGTAAATCATTGTTCCCTTTCTCAAATCCATCACAAGAAACCATCCAAACCATAATACGAAAACATGCTCGAGCATTTTTACTTTAGAAACCATAATCAAATCAAGAGTATTATATTTTGTTGTAAAACATGTCTAACCGACATTGAACACGAAGATACCTTCTAACCCCGACCATGGGATGAGCATGACAATCACGGACCAGGTGCAATTCTCACCACCCACAATGGCCGGACACAACGTGGGCCCGCACAAATCAAGATTCCTACCACTATTAAGCATGGCCCGCCTAAACCGAGGAGAAAAAATAATAAAAACAAAATAGGTAGGCAAATTTTCCACTATGGTCATAGATTAAATCATATCTCTCTCATAAAATATGGCAAATTGCCCGTTGTGGACAAAGACCAAATCATCTCTCATAACAATATGAAAATGCCGTTTATGTCAAAAACCAAATCTTCACTCAAATCATCAATACCAACAATCTGGTTCTTTTCAAAATATCTCAAATACAATCTCTTTAAAAAACCAAAATGCAAGATAAACAATATCACCGTGAATCATTGGCAAAACTACTCAAGTTAAAGACAATGTCAAACACTTTCATAATCAATCGATAAATTATTTCTGTAAACACTACAAATGCATAGTTCATAAATTTCAAAATCAATCATTTTTCAAAACATCAAATTATGTTGTAACAAGATAAATGATTTAGACTAAATCATGCACATATAAAAGCTCACAAGTACCTGTCTCGATAAATCTTACTCAAACACACTCAAAGCCAAAAACGACAACGTCAAACAAAACTCGTCAAATCTCACAAACGACCTACACAAGCAAAAATCACAATCAACACATATATACTATATCATCACAAAACACCATTTAATGGGTGTAGTAGTGACTTACTTAATCCCACTTGAAAAGAGGGTTGTACTTCACTTAGGGTTTGTCAGAACCCGTTTATCCAAATGATCAAGTACCTATAATATCCAACTAAGCATACTATAACATGCAACAACCGTTGTCCAACAATGGTTTTAAGAGTTACTCATGTAGCGACGACGAACGAAAGTCGATCGACGATTGTTGAACTTCGACTTGAGCTTTAACCTTATGTGAAGGTGCTTCCGAACGTAAACAACAACTATACAAGTCCATTTGCTAAACTTGGGGTCATAATACATAATATATATGACATAGGATAAAACTCGTAATTATAAACTTTGGCTAAAAACCGTAAATATAATTTATGGGGGCAAGTAGTGAAAATCTAGAAGTTTGGGCCCTTTCTGTAAATATAAAATTTGGCCAAGTTTTGTAAATACTTTTCCAGGAACATTTTTGTTAAATTTGAAAACATGGGCCATTTACGTAAATATAAAGTTTGGGCCATTTTTGTAAATAACCAACTAAGGGCATATATGCAACAAACACAAAACATGGGCCAAATGTGTAAATAAAAATACAAGAGGTTTATCGTAATAATACCTAAAGGACGGGAGGCCTGACTGCAAATACGGAAAGGTTTTGGTGGTTGCTTCCACGGCGGATGGAGTCCTCCGACGGCAAGGAAGCGGCAAACGATGGTGAGGCGGCTCTTTTGCCTCCTTCCCGGCAGTAGTGGTGGCGGTGGTTTCTCTTGTGAACTTGATAAGCAGCTGAAGAGAATGAGAGATTGAGGTGATGTGTAAAAGAGAGGAGATGAGAAAGTTGATGTGGAAAGTGTTATTGGAGAGGACTTAGAGGAGATCGATGATGAAGGGTGGTTGTAGAGGAGAAAGGGGGAGAGGTATATAGGGAGAGGTAGAGGTAAAGAGGCTTGGAGAAGCTTGATGTTTTTAATAGGAAGTGAAGAAGAAGGTTGTTTGTAGAAGAACGAGAGAGGATGAGGTGGAAAAGAGGGATAGTTATAGAGAAAGGAGATGGAGAAGGTGTAGTTGGATGGGCTTGTATGAGGAGGAGATAAAAAAGATAGAAGAGGAGAGGCGTAGAAGGAGAACAGAAAGAATATGAGCAGACTGTCGTTGCACGAGAAGGTGAAGACTGGGGTGAGGGAGAGAACAGAAGGGTGAGAAAACGAGAGGCTGGGACAGGGATACTAGCTGCAGCCTGAGGGCGCCAACAAAGAAGGATTGGTTGTTGGGCTAAGTGTAGGAGAAAATGAGAGGGATAGCTTGGGAGGCTAGAGAAGCAACGGCTAGGAAGCGACGATGATGATTAGGTGGCTCCTGCACAGGGAGAATGATGCTAGATGGTGAGGAGCCGGGAGCAAGACGGCACCAGATGGCGTCCCGGGCTAGAGCAAGGAAAGGGTGAGGGGCGGATGACATCTGTTGGCGCCAGGATGCATCAGGTTCCGGGGAGAGAGAAGCCAAGAAAGAAAGAACAAAAGAAAAGAAAAAAAATAAACGAATGTTTCTGATCGGAAAATTTTTCAAACATTTACATAAAATAAATACTGAAATATATGTATAAAATATACACTCTTAAATTATAATTTAGAATATAAAATATTCTTGAAAAATATCTACAATATAAAAATAATAATAATAAAACATTGTAATAATATTTATATTAAACGCACCTCATATTAGGAGCGTTTCCGATCCAGTTCGTCGAAAGAGAATACAGTTTTGAGGTATACTTACAAGAATTGATTGATCATCATGATTTCGATGGAGAATATTTTTCTAAGAGTAACGTTGATTCTTGTTAAATATTTTTTATTTCCATTGATGGTTTTGTGGTGTAAATATGGGATTGTTTCTTGAATGAGAGATATGGAGAATATTTGTCTTATGAATTGAGATAGAGAACCGCTTCATTCACAATTTTTTATTAAAAAATTGGAAATAAAATTGATGAATTAAACTACGGCTTATTCACAAAACCCATTGTTTAAAATGACAGGTCTGCACTGAACCTGTATTACTTGTTATTCGTGAAATTAGTTTTAGTCCGTTCATAATATCATAAGGGTTGTGCTATATATTTCCAATAAGGGTCAAGATCAAAGTGAAAATTTGACATGATGTCTAATGAAGTCTAAGGATGCATGTAATAATGAATTCTAATGATGCATGATAATGATTGTCCCATTATTAGTGGAATTGGGTGGACAATTATAAGAGAGTATTTGTGATCTTGTTGATGTGGTTTCTCAATAATGTGTTAACTGTTTATTGTAAAATTCAGTATTATGGAACAAAAATATTATATTTTAACGGAAGTCGTATTTGCACAACGTATTGCGAATGCGTGAAACTGCCACGGTTACGTAATGCGTGACCGTGGCAGTTTCATGCCCTAAAAGCGCTTACAGGATCTCATCCCGTAAGCGCCTCATTCAAAACAAAAAATCGAAAGCAACAGCGACGAAGAAGACGAGAAGACGAAATTGATCCATTCTCACCATTTCACACAAAAACAAGCAATGGATAAAGACGGTAACGGAGGAAGGCCATTTGAAAAGCGAAAACACGACCCAAGAGAGATATCGTTTGATTTTTGTTTGGTTTTTGTTTTGATTTTGTTCGGTTTTCGTTTTTCACTTTCGGGTTCGTAATTGAGTATGAAATTGAGGAGAATAGGTTAGATTGTTGTTGATTTTGTTAGTTTTAGGTTGATTGAAGAAACGATTGTGGAATGATTCGGATTTTACGTCTTCGACAATCCGTAGTGACACACGGTCACGCGTTCCGTAACTGTGGAGCCACTGTTCATCGTAAAATGCATTGGAATGCATTATAATGCATTCCAATGCATTATAATGCACTCCAATGCATTAATTTATGTTAAATTTATTTAAATTAATTAAGGAATATTAAATTAAATTAAATTAAATTCATAATAATTTAGATTAATTAATTTAAATTATTTGAATTAGATGATATAAATACAATTTCAATAAATGTAATTACTTTATACTAATAACTTTTAATTTAATGATATAAATTATTAATTTATAATAATGTAGATTCATTAAATTTAATTAAATTACAATTTATAATAATTTAGATTAATTAATTTATATTATTTGAATTAAATGATGTAAATACAATTTGAACAAATGTAATTACTTTATCCTAATTACTTTTAATTAAATGATATAAATTATGAATTTTTAATAATTTATATTAATTAATTTAAATTAATTTAAAATAATAATAATTTAAATTAATTAATTTTAATTAATTAATTGTAATTAATGTAATTATAATTTAAATTAAAATTGAATTAATTAAAATTATTTTAATTACTGTTTAATTTCATACAATTACTTTAATGTAAAATAAAATAGAATAAAAATAAATTAATTTAATTTATTTATCTTTTAATCTTGTTTAATAACTTTTACTTTCATTTAAAATAGTAAGATTTAATTGAATTAATTAAAATTAATTTCATACAATTAAAATTGAATTAATTAAAATTAATTTAATTACTTTTTTTAATTTCATACAATTAAATTACACTAAAATACCAAATATAGATATTACAGGCCATGCAGAGACGGAGGCGTCCTACGGCCTCCGCTCGTAGAGATAGACTTGCTACGATGGAGAGGAGCTCCTAGATTGCTGGTTCGGCGGCCGGCACACCACCACCTCAGCAGCCATTGAGACCATGCATATTAGATCCTTCTCCAGCTCTCCCTCGGGAGGTTCTTCCATTGCCGACATATGGGTCAGACTCGGACCAGGAGGTGGGCGCTCCTTCTGTACAGGCAGGGGAGATAGATCCACCAGCTGGCGAGCATGTTGATATTACTGCTGACAAGTAGGTTGAGCCAGCTACAAATATTACTACTGATGAGCAGATAGAGACAGCTACAAATATTCCTGTTGAAGAGTAGGTAGAGCCACCAGCTAGCGACCATATTGAGCAGCGAGAGTTTGATTTTGATGTTCCAGCTGCAGACCCTTTAGTGCCGCCGCATGAGCCATTTATACCGGCTGATCGAGGCCGTGTAGTTGTAGATACAGGGGCACCATTGATCAACGATGTGCTGACTTGCTACGCCGGACACCGTGCTTGCGGTGTCTGGATGGGAGAGGTAGATAACTAATCAAAGTTTAAACACATTATGTTACAAAAACTAAATTAATAAAACGTTCAATTGAATATTCATTGTGTTATGAAGGAGGATTATAGGAGACCGACTAGATGGATTTGAGATGCTGACAGAGCCGACACCACTTCCTGGTTTGTTGTTGCATCTCAGAGTGGATTGACGGGTTTGCTTGACGTCTCTTTTGTTGGAGTTGACCACGCCCTTATACATGCATTCGTGGAGCGGTGGCATCCAGAGACTAGCAGCTTCCATCTACCTTGGGGTGAGATGACCATCACCCTACACGATGTAGCCTTCATCCTAAGCATTAGGATTGATGGAGAGGCCTTGGTCACATCTATGTTGGTACAAGAGAGGACTAGGTGGCTGAGTGACATATTCCGTATACCAGAGTTGGAGGCTCGGAGTCACCAAACAACTCTACCTGTTGATTTGCTGAGGACTTCATATGATATTATTCGGCGCAACCCAACTACCCCAGCTAAGGAGGTTGCTTCTGTATTTCTTCTCTTCTTTTTGGGCTCATCTTTGTTCGTCGATTTATCGACGAACAAGATTCGACCTTGGTTGATCGACTTGGTACGTGATCACGGCCATACTGAAGACTATGCTTGGGGCACCGGCGTGTTAGCGTACTTGTACTCGTACGTATAATTATCACTCTACTTCAGTAATTTCTATTATTACTGTTATGACAAATGACAAATCTGAACTTTCCCTACAGTATGTTGGGCGACGCTTCACGGCTGAAGGTGAAGACGATTGGAGGTTGTACATCGATACAACAGGTAAGAACTTTCATTGTAATTAGTCACTTAAAGTAAGAACTTTCATTTATTATTATTATTACTAACTTTCATTTAATTTATTGTTTACAGTTCTGGATCTACGCCCACTTCCCATCCTTGGGTTGTTTAGCGGCAGAGGATCTAGGACGTCATGTATCGGCGAGATGGGCTTCGAGACTTTTTGTCCCGAAGACCCCATCATCCATTCTTGAGAAGCTGAGATCCTTGCGCTCACAGTTGGATCAGATGAGAGCGGAGGACATCAAGTTCATGCCTTATAGCGACAAAGTTTTGGATTTTGAGGGCGAGTTTGTTGTTTCGACGTACCGGGGGACAATCCAGATAGGAGACATTGTGGAGGCATACATGCCGGATCGAGTCCTCCGTCAGTTTGGGTACGTTCAGATGGTCCCCCTTGAGAGGATCGTCCTTTATTTGGAGCAGCGCCCCCCTTCTGGCAGTAGGGGGTATATGGTCAGATTCCATGGTGCAGATGATCGTTGGGCTGCTAGACACGAGGAGACGAGCCGATTTGCGCTTCAGGGTCAGACTAGGGCCCCTTACCCATGAACAGTATCTCAGGACTACATGTCCTGGTTTAGCGAGCGGGGCCATCCATTTCTCCTTCCTGGCTCGACTATACAGACTCCACCAGCAGATCGTCCTCCTCCGGTCCCTGTTTCAGGTACTCGGGTATGTGTTGATATATTTATTTGATTGTTTTTAAAGTTCTATACTTTACCTTTAGCGCTCACAACTTTATATTCCAATACAGAGGCTACACATCATCGAGGCCCGCCTTCGGGATATTATTAGCCGTGGCTCAGTGACTATGGAGGATATACAGGCGATATATGACAAGTCGGTTGCACGAGGTTCATATAGCACCATCTCAGGTCAGGGCGACGCAACCCAGACGAGATTGATTTCTGTTTTTTATGTGTTGTATGATACTTTACCTTTTGTTGTATATATTACATTTTATGTGTTGTACGTAACCTTTTTAAGTCTTATTCCATACTTTACATTTTGGGTATGTCTTGTTTTTCAATGTTATATACTTTACCTTTACCTTTTGCTTATGTCTTACATTTTAGGCCTTAAACGGATTTGTGTTTTTATGATCTTGCAACTAATGGTATTAAGACCACATCACGAGATATAATAACTTCTTTGGATTGAAGTGAGAGGTAGAAAGATAATGGTATCAAAAGAGTATTGGGTGCTTTCACGAATGAAAATAACAACAAAACACTAGTTATATTACTCATTTTCCATGAATTACATATAAACTGACAACAACGACAATGACAACAAACCAAACATCCATGAAACACATATAACCTAAGAAGAAGAAGATGAGAGATTGATTGTCACTTTTATAGGGCACTCTTTGCGCCGGTGTTCGTTGAACAAATTGAATCTATCACGGAAGTGTGCATCCCATCCATCAACGTTAGAATCATGTCCACGCTGTAACACCCCGAATCCGCGGGACTCGGGGCGCTACGGATTGGGACCTCACAAATTGTTGTCAGGCTGACAACAATTTCACCGGATCTTGCAACATGGCACAAATAAAGGCCAAAACCGAAAAACAAAATTTATGCAATGAATGAAACCCAAAGCAAACAAACTAAAGACTACAGCCGAGATACAAAACCAAAGACCAAAAGCCATACATGCGGCCTACAAAAAAATATGAGATACATTAAACAAAACTCAAACACAACTCCAACCAACCCATCCTAAAATGTACGGAACCCCGGCTACCCACTCTTCCGGATCTCTCGGCCACATTCCTAAGCTGCAAGGCAATCTACAACAATCGGTATAAAACCATTAGCTAATATTCGAAGCATTAGAATCAAGGTGAAAGGCACAAACACAAGTAATCTCATCACAAGCATACAACATACATAAAAGCACACCAATCCGGTTTATTATCTTTGTTATTATTAGGTCGTATCCCGTTCTAATTCAACTTAGGTTTGTGACACGAGACCACCGTGTCCCGCCTCAGTCCCTACTTACCGGCGTGGAACAGTACGGATGCCTCCGACCGTCTAACCAGCACGGGCTAGTCGCCAAGAACATCCTAGCTCTTGCGGGAACTAGGAAAGTTGTCACCGCCCGTTATCATACACTTGGGCCAAATAATATATAAAGGTCGGTAATCCTATTTCCGGTTTAGTTGTTATAACATAAACGATAAACACACATCACCCAACACACATAGATGCTAATACAAGGAATACGAGCTAAGTAAGTCCGGAGACTTACCTCGTCCCAAAGATAATCCCGCTAACCACCGCTCTCAACTTCCCGTAGGAAGGCACTCAACGCCTGGTCAAAACAAGGCACACAATCAACATCTCTCTCACATGCTATAAGTCCTTAGACTTCTAGTCCCAATTATCTCGCAAGATCATAAACATAACCATGCTAGGATAACAAACTCCTAATCCTCACGATCTCACAAGGTCATAACCATCACAACACATGCTAGGATACTCTCGTCCTAATCTCAACAAAATCATATCACCACAATCTCAATCTTCATAAGATCACAAGATAAAACAAACACTCAACGCCTTACAATAATCACAAATCCTCAAAACTCACCTAAGGTCCAACCACTACTTGACATTCCCTCTAAGTTATGTTATATCCAACCTAGCATCATACTAATACTAAACATTACTAGATCGCGGGAAAGGATACTCACATGACGTCAAAAGACGGAAGTCGATCAATGGATGTCGACTTTGGACTCGTTAGGTCTTTATCGGGAAACTTCCGAACCTAACACCAAAGCTAGGAAAATTTAGCTTATACGCTAAATTTGATCGTAAAATATAATATATAAAATCTTAAGGCAAAACTCGTTTTCAAAATCCAACGTTAAAATCCCATAATTTATTGTTTGAGTCATAACCCGGAATTAATCCAACATGAGCATAATATATATGGTATATATAAATATAAGAATATCCCCCTAATTGAAACCCGAGTTTAAAAACGATAAATACATTTTTAAGGCAAAGATGAACAAATTCATAAACTTGGGTCATATTCTGAAAATGTTATAAAGTAACAATTTGGTTTACTAGGTTTTTTCTAGTTTTGTGTTAAGTAAATGTACCCCTTTAGAGAAGAGTGTGTAGAGTTTGAGAATAAATACAAAAGGTTGGGGTATATTTACTTAATTGAAACATTAAAAAGCCTAGTTACTACTCTAGTTTCTCAAAAAGGCCTAGTTACCAAATTTGCCCAAATGTAAATAAGGGTCATAATCTGCAATTTTCCAACAAAGTATATAAATGCAAGATTCCAAAATGTGGGTAAAATATGTAAATTTAAAGTATGAGGTATAAACTGCAATTACACAAAAATAAAAGGGGGTCCCATTTGATTGAAGGAAATTGGGTTTCGAAACCCGTTCAATCTCAGACGGCGGCGGCGTGGAGGCAAGGTAGACAACGGCAAGGGAGGCGGAAATCAACTGTTGGGGTAGCGACTGGAAGCTAGGCAAGCAGGGCCGTGGGGGGGTCCTTCCTGGGACGACGGCGGTGTAGCAGTCCGGCTATCTTGCAACAAAAAGGAGGTGACAGTGAAAAATGGCTCCATTGGTTCTTCTGGTGAGACAGAGGAAGAAGAGTGGAGATGCAGATGCCGGGAGTGGCTGGGGAGGAGCCAGCGAAATAGAGAGGAAGATGGGGGTGTTGGTGTGGTTACCGGTGGTGGCCCGTCCTGGCCGGTGCTTGCTCGATGAGAAACCATAAAGAAATGGGGAGGGTTGTTGTTCCAGGCTTGTTCGAGGGTGAGGTCGAGTCGAAGAGATAGATGGGTTGCAGAGCTGCGAGTGCAGGGAGGCTTGCAGGTTCCTTGGTGGAGATAGGAGCACCGAGAGATGAGGCTGGACGGTTGCAACAACATCTCCCTAGCGGTTTTGTTCTTCTCCAGCAACAAGAAGAAGAAGAGAGAAGTAGCTGAAGGATGAAGGGAAGAGAGGGATGCAGACGTGCACATGTGATGGATAGAGAGGTGAGGCATCAAAGTGAGTTGAGCGAGGGGTCGAGGATGGGGATCATGTAGTTGGGCAGCATAGGCTACTAAGAGCAGAAAGCTAATCACTTGTGTGCAGAAACGGGAAGTTAGACACGCAAGGGAGAAGGAAAGAAGGAAAGGGGAGGAGGGAAAAAAATAAAGAAAATAAATTAAAAAATCCGATGAAGGAATTCGGAACGGAACTTTCGGATCGGATAACTTTCCGTACTCTTCCGGAAAATATATATATATGTGAAAATTACTCGTAAAAGATATTATACGCCTTAAAATACTTTTAATAAAATATTTAAGCTAATAAAACATTGATAGAAGTCGGAGAAATAAATATCGAAAACGCGCCAAATTTTTGGGGTGTTACATTAGATCCCCCTTAAAACAAGTTTCGTCCCAAAACTTGCTATGTGTCGAACTTCTCGGTCCTTAAGGTCGAGGTATGAACCCTCAAACTAAGAAGACTTAAACCTTCTAGTCTATACACACAAACTACTCGAACTACCACCGCAAGATACATCAGGTAATAAAGCACATTCCCACACAGGACACAAACTACGAATAACATCACACATGTACATAACTCAACTAAGGGAAGATCTAGGTCTAACCCGTCAATATACCAATGCTACTAGCTCAACGTACAACTCAGCAAATATACTATCCTTCGTCTTCTAATTATCCCAATTGGTTCCTCGTATACCACAAGATCATCCTGACTGACAACATGTCTCGAGTCGTGTAAGCACTCTCTCGATTGATACATATGAAACACTAAGTGAACACCCTCTACTCATGGTGGTAACGTCCACTTGTAGGTCACTTCTCCAACTCGCGCTAAGGTCTCCAAAATGTCCGATATATCGGAAATATAATGGAAATGTTGCATTATATTTCTTCTTTGCTTGTACCTAATCAAAGAAGATCGAACTTCCAATTCACACCGTTGGCTTTGGTTCTTGTCAAACCAGACTTTGATGCTACGTTTCCTCAATTTGTTGCAAGTACTAAGTAATGAAGGAAGTACTTTACTCCACAGTACTTTTACTAACGAGACACGTATGCTATTACCTTTACATTGTTCTTCAATACTCAATCTAGACCTTATCTTGAAGAATCACTTGTACACTTAAACCCATCATACCTCGAGTCAATTATAAAACGGTTGCACCAATGATTCTCCTCTTAACAACTTCATTGTCAATTTTCATCCCACTCAATACTTCATTGTCATCCGGAGTAGGCTAGCTATAGATGGTGTTACTCTGGAGAATCTCTCCACAAATCTGGTAATGACCAACACATCCAAGAAAACTTGTAACGGCTTTCACATCCTTCGGGGGTTGCCATCCCAAGACAACTTGTCATACATTGCTCTCTACTTCGAGAGTAGGTCAAAATATCTTATACGAGGCATTGACAAGCCTAGATGGCATCACTATAGGCTCATGCTGACCATGCTTTGTCCGGAATGCCGTATTTGCAATATCCTAGTCTCGAATTCCCAATTGGTGACAATCAGACCTTAAATCAGTTTTTGAAGAGACTACCGACCCATGAAACCGATCGAGTATATCATCCATTTATTGTAAGGGATACTTGTCCTTCACTATTATCTTGTTCGACTCATAAGAATCGATGTTCAATTGGAGAGAACTGTTTGTCTTTTTCACAACAATTCTGATGTTCTCATAATAACTTAAAATCAAGAGTTTAAGATAACGTCTGGTGTTCTCTATGACAGTGCCTTGGTTCTAATGAAACTGTATCAACAAGTCCTTGCAACTGTCGTTCAAATGCTTCTTTGACTCACGTATCTTCACAGGTGTCATCCCATACGGCGCCTTGGATGTCAGAGGCGCGCCAAGCTCAACATTAGTGGCAAAATTCCACCTTCTGACACATTGGAAGTCTTGATACGTTATCAGGAAGACGTTGGGAATTTCACCAACATTAGGAATCCGTGATATCTCGGTTCCGTCTCTTCATCTCCCGCCACATAAAAGTAAGACCGACACAACCCCGTCTTACAACTTGACAGGCGATCATGGTACTTAAGGAACTACCCCAATTTCTTGGGGTGACATACCTGAAACACGTGCATTGCTCCTTCTCCAGTTATAACGGTGATCGTCTTCTTTCAAAGATTCGTCTTTTCTTGAATTGGAAAGATTTGCTTGAGTTCTTTGACTCTTGCGACCTTATTTAAGTATTCCTTTAAATTAATCCAATTTTTCCTCTTTGATGACATGATTATAAAAATCTTCTAAGGTTTCTCACTTATGTGCAGCCGTAAGGGTCCAATAAGAAGGACTTAACCATGTTTCAAAACAATTGACCTTATCTTCTTCACTTTCCCTGACATCCCAACATATGGGAGGAGTTCTTCGTCTTCTACATAAGCTTTCACATACTTCTCGTACATCTCATGTCAACATCGAACTTCAAAACTTCGGTCTCCTCTTACTCTTGTTGGTCACCTTATACATCTCTCGACATTTCTTAAACAACTTCACAACTGTACCCGTATCCCCGTGGAAAATGTTAGAAGAAATCCCCATCCAAACCACTGAAGTATTAAACTCATTACATCTCCAAGTACTAACATCATAACTCTAAGGTTGCAGCGTTGCCCTAATCTAGGTCCTCTCCTTCACGCCATAGCCACCATGTCCCTTCCGTGTGAGTCTAGAAGCTTGACTTATCTCTTTCCCGCGGTAACCCATTTCATACCCTACATCCTCTATATACTCCCGTTTACGTACGTACCACCTCCATGACACCTTACCTTCTTCTTGATTCACTACTTCCCCTTTACCGTGGTCAAACTTTAAAATCTCTAATTCATGTCGTTCTCCCATATGTCGATTTCATGACCTACAAAGGTCACATAATGTCATCCAAATCCCTCTGTATGCCCATAATGTTGTTTACTCATTCCCTTCCATACTCACCAATAGACAACCCGCACATGCGCGTTCTTGGCTGTCACCAATTAGCTTATAACTGAGATTCTCCAATGTCAATGACTTACCATTCTATTATACTTCCATGTTATCATTCTTATGAAAGCTACCCTCCTCGAGGTACTCTACCTTAAACTACGTTAGTTCCTTCTTCATTTCATGCTTCCTCTCCTTTATAAGGTAATTATATCTTCTTGAGATTATCATCTATATGCACTTCCTTCTCCTTGATGTTGCTTTGCCTTCTCACTATAACGAAAAACGGTTACCCTCTTAAAGATATTCTACTATGTGAACATTCACCACATGATTCTTCTCGTAGCTTCACATATCCGAAGAAAGTCACCCTCTTGGGATTTCGTAAAATAGGCGCTTCACCTTTTGATACCTCCGTAAGCTTAATTTACGGGTCCCTTAAATCTTTTGTGATTGATCCATCCGCACCTCTCATCTCGACTCCCATGCCTAGGAGCGTCTAAGGAAAGATTCACTTCTCGTAATGGAACAGCGCCTTTAACCTTGTTAGAATGCACTGTAACACCCTGAATTCTCAGAACTCGGAGCATTACTAGTTAGGACCTCACAATGGGTCCCGACCTCAGTTTGACAACAATTTTACTAGGATCTTGCAACAAGACACAAATAAGAAAAACCGAAATTCATAAAAATGTATATTTAACAGGATGAATGCAACAAAGTCTAACAGCTTATTATACTTAAACGACGGAAAAGACTAACTGTCTTAACAAGAGGAAAGAACAACAAAGCAACAACCCAAACTCCCACTCTAAGGAGTACGGAGATCCGGCTGACCACTACTTCTGGATCACTCAGCTACTGTTCTAACATGCGGTAAATCTAAAAACACAACAAAACAACCATTAGCTAGTTATCTAAATATTAGGAGAATAATAGTAGCACACACACACATAAAATAATAAACACTCATCATGCTTTCAAACAATCCATTTATTATCTTCATTTAAGTCATTCACTCTTACTAATGATACTTATTTTGTGACACGAGGGATTCTCAAACCTCGCCTCTGCCCCCGTGTACCAATCAGGAGTGGATTCGATGCATCTCACCGTGTACCTGTATGGTCTGGGTATAGAGAACCTCCCAGTCTCCTGTCAGAGTTGGGCAGTGATGTCACGGCCCGTTATACATACACTTGGGCCTTAACACATAATAACGACGGTCGTCCTAACAAGTTGTTATTATAAACACACAACACATACACCACTATCGTCATCCAACTAATATCCAGAAACCAGCTAAGTAAGTCACAAGGACTTACCTGAATTAAATCACAACTCTCAATTTCTCAACTCGGTCCGCAACTGTAGACTCTCAAACGCCTGTCACACAAGGTACGTGGATCAATGATGTATCTCACTTTCTTAGAAGTCTCCAACTTCTAAGATATATAATCGTTCATAAAGAAATTACCAAAGTACCCTTATACGGGTAAATGACCATTTTACCCCTAGTCTCGAAACCCTATAAAATTCTATAACAAGGTTCCAAAATATTCTTTAGAACTCAAAATCACACTCTCACTCTAGAAAGGAAGTTTGTTAAAGTTTTAGAAGAGTTAAACACATTCTTGACTTTCCTAAAAAGTCGCTAAGGTCCGACTTAGGCTGAATATACGAGACTCGAATAAATGTATAAAAATCCAAAGAAAATTACCCAAGTCATCTATGATATGCATGCAAGTCACAATGTCAAAGATCTCCCAAAAATACTCAGTCAAGAATCCTACACAAATTCTCAAAGTTGGGTCCAACATCCATAAATCCCATAATTAGCCAAAATTTGCTCTATTGGAAAAACAGCCCAACTGCTCTACTTTGGGACCTTATAAATTCTAATCCGACCGTTAATTCATTCTCAAATTTTAACATAGTAAACTACATATATCTATCTACAATATATCAAAAATTCAACGGTGGATGCTCGATCTAAGATATCAAAATTAGATCCTAAAGTCAGTAGGTTGAGGCTGTAAAACAAGGGTAAGCAGGAGGTCTCCACTTCGATTCCTGTTGTCAACATAAGTCACTATTAAGTCTATCCAGAGGTCCCTAGTTCGAGTCTCACTGACCACCAAAATCTACATAACCCTATACCACATGTCCTAAGTTCGACTCCTATTGAGGTCACTAACACACACGTACACAAACTTCATCTCACTCTCAACTCAGATCCTCTCATAAGCTTATGCTGGATGTACTTAGGCTATTGAAAAACATAAAACAGTACCGAATGAGTAGCAGGTGGTAGTGCAGAAACTCACCCAACTCTGGTCTATAGCAGCCCTTTGACGAGGCGAGAAGGGTAGCAGTCCTGCGTGGCTCGTGTTGGCCCGTAGTTAAGTTGTCTGTCTCCTACAGTGACAGCTGCGAGACTGGAGGTTAGGATGCTCAGAACGTTTGGGAGAAAGAGGGAAAGGGGACAGTAGTGAGCACTGCTTACCTTAACCGTCGTCTGCAGCGATGAAGGAGGCTCGATCCTGTTCCTGTGTCGTTTTCGATGGAGGCGTGCAGCAGGTTGGAACGCAGTTAAGAAGGCCTTAGCGCCGGAAACTGCAAACGAGATGGGCTCGTCGTGCTGAAGGGAAGGAAAGGTCCTTGAGGGTCTTCGCGATCGCCGGTCGAGTTTTCCGGAGTTGAAAATGGCGCAACTTCTGATCTGGTTTTGAGAGGAGAGACGCTTGTTCGAGATTGAGGTACTGCTATGGTGGCGTCCTTGCTACTGTTACTGTAGGAGAATCACAATCCTAATGAATCGCAGGCGAAGATCTCGGATGCTGCTACGTTGAGACCGTAACCGTCTCTGGTTGTTGAAGATAAGAAGATTGAGAGCTGCTGCCGGCCCTGAAAGGAGGAAGAGGCTAGTGGGCCTGGGGAGAGAGAAAAGATTAGATGGGCCAGAAGGGAGAAGGGTTTGCTGTGCCCGGAAATGAATAAGAGAAGGGGAAGGCCCGTCAGCATGTAGAAAGGCTCATTAAGCCTAAGATCATAAGAGGGAGCTAGATTTTAATTTGGTATTTACTACTAGGTCCGATTCCAAACTTAAAACCCGATCGGTTTTCCAGAATAAAATTTCCGGGTTTTACATCAGTGCCCCCTTAAAACAAGTTTCGTCCCAAAACTTAGGATGAGGAAGATCGTCAAGATAGCTTTTAAGTAGAAACAAAATATCTATCCATTTTCTCTCGAGAAACCGCGTTCTACTTTATTTTTATTTTTTATGTAGCACTCAAATGTTAAAGAACAAGAAACAAATGAAAGCACACGTACTCAAATCAAAAACATATAGCAGCTTAGGTCATACAAATAACAACAGAGCAGTAACTCGTCGATACAGAGGTAGCGGCTAACTCCGTAAAGAACTCGGGATAACTATGTCTAATGCTCTCCTCTGTCTCCCAAGTGGCCTCGTCAGCTCCTTATCTAGACCATTGGATCCTCAACATCGGATCTTCTTGGACCGCGGACGTCCATACTGCGTTCCAGGACAACTACCGGGTACTCCACAAAAGTGTGGTTGGGCTCAACTGTCAGGTCCTCATGGCTGTTGATATGCCTCGGGTCCGGGATGTACTCTCTCAGCTGTGATACATGAAAGACCAAATGGACCCCCTCCAATCTCGGTGGCAGTGCTAATCGGTAGGCGACTTCTCCGACTCTCTCCAAAATCTCAAAAGGTTCGACATATCGGGGACTCAGCTTCCCCTTAATGCCGAAACGCCGGACTCCTCTCGTCGGTGACACTCTCAACCACGCCTGGAACCCACCCTAATCTCCAAGGGTCGACGCCTTTTGTCGGCGTAGGATTTTTGGCAATTCTGAGCTGCTAACATCCGCTCTCGGATTAGGGCAATCCGAGTGATGTCATCCTATATCTGATCTGGAGCTACTCCATCAGCTCTGCTAGGCTCATTCCAGCACAATGATGTACGACATCTCCGCTCGTCCAAAGCCTTATAAGGGTCATACCAATAGCCGCGTGCCCACTGTTATTATATGAAAACTCTCCAAGGGAAAGGTGATCAGGTCATATGTGTCCCAATCCAATACACATACCCGAAACATGTCTTTTAAAGTCTGGATAGTCCTCTAAGACTGACCGTCAGTCTGTGGGTGGTAAGCTGTAGTAAAGTGGGGACTCGTCCCCAAAGCAGTATGTACCTTCTGCCAAATCTCAAGGTGAAACGTCCATCTCTGTCGGAGATGATAGTCCTCGGTACTCCACGGAGTCTCACAATGTGTCTAGTGAACTCCTCAGCTAGACGACTTACCAGCCACGTTCCTTTAATCGGAATGAAACGTGGGGTCTTCGTCAGGAGATATACCACTACCCAAACAGCATCAAAACCTCTGCTGAGTCTAAATCCCGTGATATATCCTCCCACTTCCACTGTGCTACTCGCAGTGGACGGAGCTCTCCTCCGGACCTACGATGCTCAATCTTGACCTGTTGGTAGGTCGCACACTGAGCTACATTCCGAGCCACGTCGGGCTTCAAACCACCCCACCAGAAGGAACGTCTCACATCCATGTACCTCTTACTCACTCTGGGATGTACTGAGTATGGGGTAGCATGAGTCTCACTTAATATCCTGTCTTAGCTCACTGTTTGATGGCACACAAACACGTTCTGATGTCTCAACACTCCATCAGCGCCAATCGTGAACTGATGTGCCTCATCTCGACACATCTTGTCTCGAATTCTGGTCAAAATCGGGCAGGTATCCTGCGTCTATCAGATCTCACCTAATAGATCATGAAGTACTCCAAGGTAGCCAACTGATGGACTGTATCTGGAAGGTGAATCTCTACCTCTAACCAAACCAAATCTCTCTGCAACTGTGGCTGTATTGTTGACCGGCTATCGTCTTCCCACGAGGCGTCTTCCGACTCAAAGCGTCAGGAACTACATTCGCTTTTCCGGGTGGTAAAGAATCTCAAGGTCGAAATCCTTGATCAACTCTAACCACCGCTTCTGGCGATTATTCAACTCCCGTTGAGTGAATATGTATTTCAAACTCTTATGGTCTATGAAGATCTGACATGTCGCCCCATAGAGATAGTGACGCCAGATCTTAAGAGCATGAATTACTGCAACTAACTCTAGGTCGTATGTGGGGTAGTTCTCCACCTATGTCTTCAACTACCGAGATGCATAGGTTATGACCTTACCCCTCTGTATCAAAACTCACCCCAAGCCTAGCTTGGATGTGTCACTGTATACCACAAAGTCATATGTACCCTTGTTATACAAATCTCAGATGCAGATGATTTTCTCAAAAATCAAATTCCTCGCATCGCATTTATTAGGTTTTCCTTATACTCATGTCGTTTTACCTTCTTTTAAATCTTTACCACCAGTAGGATAGTTAAATCCCTTTGAGTTTCCTCGTATACGCCTTACGAATTACGTTGGTTGGTCTTATTACTTTCATCAACTCTTATGTCATCAGTCCAGCTTGAAATTTTTTATATTTTTTTATTTTTTTATTGAAGTACCTCTATTTCTCATTACTTTTATATATACACTTTTCGGTAATCATCTTATTGGGGTAATACCGGATCCATATAACAACCTTTAGTCATTCAACTTTACTCCTTCTCAAGTATGTTCTAGCCAACATGTAGATTTCATCTGTAATCACCTCACAACTCGATCACCCATTTCACCAAGGCCTTAAATCATACTCTCGATTTTTGTGTCTCCTCTGAAATTCCAATTATTCTATGTCACATCTTTAATCACAAGGGTTTCCCCTGTCAATCCAGACAGTTTGACCCCATCTTTTCTCGGAGGATGTTCGCTCCAAACGGTGTGTGCAAGCTTTAAATTTATAACCCTAGACTTAAGCTTAAAACAAGGATGCGAACCCGCAGTGTACGGGTCAATCGTAGTAAAAAGCAAGAAAATTCCAGGGGTCGATCACAGGGACTCGGTGAAACAAAGTCAATAACGGTAAGCTTCGTGAATACTAACCACAAGAGCAATTAACACAGTCAAAGATGAATAAGAAGTCAATAAAGCAAACATGCAATTCTAGGGATTAAAACATCTAGTTGTGGTTCCAACTCAAGATCTATAGATAAGCGGACAAAGCTGAGATTTTTGCGTGGGGAAGGTGTTACTAAAGTGGAATAGATCACCGGGTAAGTCTCACTACTCGCTAATCCTAAACCGTAACTCCTATTACCGGGTAAGTCTCAAGGAATCAAGATAAAGAACTATAACCTCAAACTAACACACCATCTAAGGGAATAGAATCAACCTTTACCGGGTAAGTCTCAGGCTAACTCACAAAGATGGGATGGAAGCACACTCAAACCCCAATAAAGGATAAACCTTTATTACCTACACTTATGATCGTTGGTATGCATACTAAGGAATTACCGGGTAAGTCTCATCCTAAGCTTGCTTTGAACCAGGGAAGGTGTAATAAGAATAGGATTTGGCAAACTCTAACACTTAACTCTCAGTTATGGATCAGATAAGTCACCTCGGTCAGAAGAATTCCACCTCGGCCGAGATGTTCATCGACTGAACGAGATGCTTAGGGTTAAGGATAAAGACTCAAACTTTCAGGATCCTACTGGAATCTAAGATTATTCTGTCATTGTTTTTCCCACAACCTTCAGCCAATCACCCTAGAATCACACAAGGAAATTAGCCACTCATCATCATTATGAAAGTATTAAAGTATATGGGAAGAAAGTGAATATTCGAACAAGAAGAATTTAATGAAAAGACTTCAATAACTGAATCAAATATCACAACAAAAGCGTTCCTTGGATAGCAATCCAACAAGACAAGACAACAAGTGAGGGAATTGAAGACAATCTTACAAAACCCTCCAAAAAGCTATAAAAGCTATAGACTTCAATCTTCCTTCAACCTTCAAAAAGGTTCTTCAAATCTCTCCCAACTAGAGTAGGCTGCTGCTGCTACGTGCTATAAACCCCGATCGACGGTATAGCATGATGCCGGAATTGTGGAAATTCAACCCTTTTTATAGGAAAATAACCCTCCAAAGATAATAAATCTTAGAAAGATATTTTCCCATAAATATAGGTAAAATATATGATTCTGCATATCTCCTTCGTTCCAGGAGCCAAGCCCAAAAATATAAGATCACTTTCCAATTTTAAAAGATCTTATCCATGAATAAAATATTCTCGCCGCGTCCTAGGTGTTCGCCTCGGTCGAGTCGGCGTCTCTAGATCACCTCGGTCGAGATGAATCTCTGGTCAACCGAGGTGAGTCACAGCTGAATGTGAAATCTCTCAAAACTAGTCCAAAGTAAATCTTTAATCCATGGCTATGCTCCCTGGATGTAGCTCCAAATGACTCATGACTCCTTTTGCTCTTTTTTTGATGCGAAACGTGCCATTTTACCTACGATTACAACAAAACTAGGTGTAGACCTCGATTCTCGCAAAGGTAGATGAAATGGTAGTAAAATCACATAATATACATACAAACATGCAGATTATGAAAGATAAAACGTCCAAACAAACCCCGAAATATAGACTATAATTCATGCTATCAAAATACCCCATACTTAGCCCTTGCTTGTCCTCAAGCAAGTTCCTCATATAGAAGTCAAGATAGAATGGATTATAAGTCATGAAAATCAATGAAAAAGTCTTTCAAAATTATTTTATGGTGTGCAACTATCATAGATCACTCTAAGAGAATACTTCATGGAATTTAAAAACTCAATATGCTCGAAACCTTTTATAAATATAGGAAAGTCGTTCATCTTTGCATAAAATCATAGAATGCATAATAAATCATAATTATCAAAATTAATCATGTATAATCCGATTTAAACCACTAAGTCAATCAACAAGCTCAAGGTCTCAAGGGCTTCCCAAAAGAAAGGTCAAGAAACGTGTAGGGTAGGGATGTGTGTAAGGTAATGTGGTGCTAGAATCCGGGAAAAGGATGAACTTCACTTTCACTTTGACTTGCAACATCTTCCACCAATAAGCTTTGCTTATTTCACACTTTTTTTTCTTTTTACTTTACTTTTTGGGATGCATGGACAGAGGTGCACAATAACCGAAGCCTAGGAAATCTGCAATCATCAATTTCTCGAGATGCATCAAACCCTTGATGCACATACCATGACCCGTTAGGAATATCGCTCAATCCAACTTTGGCAAGACACAAACACCCGGCTATGTGAATGGTGCCGAGTTACTCATCTTCATGATTGACTTCCCCAAACCTAAAATTGCTTTCTAACACTTTCACTTCCAGCCACTTCTCAACTTTAACTCCACTTGCTTTCACCACTTCGCTTGCTTCCAAATTCCCGGATAGGTAAAGGGAGGCAAAATGTATATGAGGGGCTAAGCATGATCAAGAAGAAGAAGAAGAGAATGAATTGCCTTGGTCTTTCCAAGAAGAAAGTGAGAGAACTTAACCTGCGGTGTCAACCTTCAAATTCAACATAATTTGGATAAAAACAAAGTATTAAACATGCTAATAATTTCAAACAAAGCATTTAGCAACTTAAACATATTATAAAACCTTTCAAACACATAAAGAATTTAAAACCAGTCAGTAAACAAGATCTTCACTGAGATCATATCCAAATGAGCAACACAAAATCGTTTTCGAAAACTCTCAGTTAACCTACCTCGGTCGAGGTGTTCTTGGTTCAACCGAGGTGAAGCACCTCGTTTGGCCAGAACTGACTCGGTCGAGGTCAAAATTTTTTTTTTTTTTTTCAGTTTCGACGTTTTTCTCAATCAAATAACCTGTAGGTATGCATGTAATATCAGATAATCATATAAATGCAGAAGTGAAGCATAAATAAAATATCCGATAAGATGGAATGTCATACATCAAAAGTAGTCAAATAACATCAAGTAGTCATAATAAATACAAACACCCCAAATACCCCATACTCGGGACTCCACCATCTCTCTCATCTACCGTCTCCTCGTCGTCGTCATCCTCCTCCTCCTCAGCCTCAGCTGGGGCAGCTGCTGCCTCCCTATGATCCTCCATCAGCGGGGCCCAAGCTATCTGCTAGTAATGCGGATCGAAAACTGTGAACTGTGCAGACCAGCGGATCCCCTGTGGCGCAGTCCGCTCCCATGGCATAGCAACAAATGGAGTGGTCAGACCACGGGGAACTAGAATCCTCCGTGTGATCATCTCCTGTAATCCAAGCGGCTTCGGAGCCGCCACCATCGTACATACACTGAGGTCCATCCCGTGATAAGCAGCAATATGGGTGACTAGACCTCCGCAGCAAATGTCTCCCTTTGCTTTAGCCTTGATCTTGTACAGGTCCTCTGCCAAGATCAAGCCAAAGTCTGGGAAACCCCCCGTGACCATACAGTAAAGGCTGAAGAGCTCGCCCTGTCGGATTTTCTGGGGCGTCTCAGTACGCGCCAGAAGTGTCTCGCTGAATATCCTATGGGCTAATCTGAAGGCCGGGTGGAAGATGACCTTCTCCCTGGAATCTCCAGGGCGCCATCTGTCTGCATGCTCGGTAATATGGGCAATCTGCCCCCAAAACTCCCTAGCTACGGATCGGGAGGGGAAGTCGGTGGCGGTGGGCTCAGAAAGGCCGAAAATCTCTCTCCAAATCTCTAAGGGAACTATGAAGTTCCGGTTCATCAACCGGTACTTCACAGACCGGTCTGTGGGGAGGTAGGAGAAGGAGCTAACAAACTCTAAGGTCGGCTCCAAATAAGCTGGGGCTCGGATCTCAGTAAACTGATCCAGCCCAACAGTGGCAATCATCCTCCTAAGGCCACCATCTAACCCTAGGCAATCGAAAGCTGACACGTCCAGAAAACGTGGTGCGATAACTGGACGGCTAGCTATGCGCTCATAGTCTACCCGGCATCTCTCGTGGATCACCGGGCGGTAAGGACGGGAAGAAGAGGAAGAAGGGGAAGGTGAGGATCTTTCTCTGAGGGCTAGGCGACGATCGGAACTCATTTTCTCTCAACACTGTCAGATCACCTCGGTCACTGGCAAGACTCAGAAATCACCTCGGTCAAGATGCAGTTCGACCGGACCGAGGCGTAGCAGTTACGATTCCAATTCTCAGAAATTCAGTTCTTTTCCCCCAAAAATCACTACAATTTCTTCCTAAGGGGTACTTAAGCCTTTTCTCAGCAGAATCAGGGGCAACCAAAGCCCAAATCGAAGCGAATGAACGAGTTAGGGTTTCGAATGTTTTTACCTCGTTTCGGTCGATTCGTTCGATTTCTTTGCAGATCTGTTGTTGCAATCGGTTCCTCTACCCTTCAATCGCAGTTTAGAAGCGGAAATCTTCGAAAACGAGCAAGAAACGAGAGAGAGCGAAGTGGACTGTCGCCGCGGTCGAGATGAAGAAGGTAAAAAGTAAAAAACTGAAATTTTTTTTCTTTTTATACTGCTCCTGGATCTCCTGTCACCTCGGTCGAGATGGTCTCGACTGGACCGAGGTGGTACGGACCGAGGTGGTTCTGCAGAAAACCCTAGTCGCCTCGGTTGCTCAAGAATCAACTCGGTCGAGGTGCTCTGACAGTAACCGAGATGCTTCTGTCTTCTCAAAATCTCGAACTTCTGTCCTTCCAGTTATGCTCCTTCCTTAGATATTCCCTGTTGTCTGTCCAGAACGCCAAAAACAAAGCAAAGCAAAGCAAAAACAAAAACTATCTAAGCTAGACTAGAAAACGGGAAAAGAAAGCAATACCTTGGGTTGCCTCCCAAGAAGCGCTTGGTTTAAGGTCGCTAGCTGGACCATGATGTGTCTCAAATGAGGTATATTGGTGCAACCTCCTCAACCGGCGTTTCCGACTGGTATTTCTTAAGTCTATGACCGTTGACCTTGAAGCTTCTGCTAGTTTCGCCCCATATCTCAACTGCACCATGAGGGAAAACATGTTTCACAACATAAGGTCCGGTCCATCTAGATTTCAACTTACCTGGAAAAAGGCGGAGGCGGGAGTTGAAGAGTAGAACTAAGTCTCCTTCGTTAAGCTCCTTTAGGACGATACGCTTGTCATGCCATCTCTTCGTCCTTTCCTTGTAGATTTTGGCATTCTCATAAGCGTTCAAACGCAGCTCCTCCAGCTCGTTGAGTTCCAATAGTCGCTTCTCACCAGCCTCCTTGATGTCGAAATTCAACCATTTGATCGCCCAATACGCCTTGTGTTCCAATTCAACGGGCAAATGGCAAGACTTCCCATATACCAAATTATAAGGAGTGGTACCTATGGGAGTCTTGAATGCGGTCCTGTACGCCCAAAGAGCATCGTCCAATTTCATGGACCAATCCTTCCTCGTTCTAGAGACGGTCTTCTCCAAAATTGCCTTGATTTCTCTATTCGAGATCTCGACCTGTCCACTAGTTTGAGGGTGATAAGCAGTTGATACCTTGTGGGTTACCCCATACTTCGATAGAAGTACCTTGAACTTCCGGTTTATGAAATGCGTTCCTCCATCGCTAATGATGATGCGTGGAGTTCCAAATCGTGGAAAGATAGTTCTATTCAAGAATTTCACAACCACTTTGGCGTCGTTAGTGGGAGAAGCAATGGCTTCAACCCATCTAGAGACGTAATCAACTGCAAGGAGAATGTAGAGGTTTCCTCCGGAGGATGGGAAAGGTCCCATGAAGTCAATCCCCCATACATCAAAGATTTCCACTTCTTGGATGTTATTAAGTGGCATCTCGTTTCTCCTTGATAAATTTCCTGTTCTTTGGCATGCATCACAATAGACAACAAAAGATTGCACATCCTTAAATAATGTAGGCCAAAAGAAACCAGAACGTAATACCTTAGCGCATGTTTTATCGGTGCTAGCATGTCCTCCACAAGGGAGTGAATGACAATGCCGTATAACGCTATTAACTTCGTCTTCCGGAATGCATCTTCGAAGCATCCCATCCGGTCCGCGCTTGAATAGCAGCGACTCATCCCAGTAGTAATATCGTACTTCCTTGAAGAATCTTTTCTTTTGAGAGTACGTCAATCCGGGCGGTATCTCCTGGCAAATAAGATAATTCACAATATCAGCATACCAAGGACCTTTATTATCAGAAAGTTGGTGGATGGAATGTTCCACCAACAGTGGATGAATATCAGAGGAGGGAGTAAGAAATTTGTTATTCTCGGCAATCTCAGTTGACATCATCTCGCCATCGACCTCGGTCGAGGCGCAGAGGCGTTGACCGAGGTGTTCTTCAGTCGCCTCGCTTAACCTAGAAAATGTCTCGGTCGGGGTACTGCTTCTGGAACCGAGGCTGGAGATCTTCGTCTCCTGGATTAGCTTCTCAGTTTTAGCTCCTGGATCCTCTTCTAGTGCCTTCAAGCTCCGTATATCTGCATCACAAGAAGCATCTATACCTTCCTCCATTAAACTGAAGCTAATAACTCTTTCGAGTGGATCGTTAATAAGGATAGAGCTCACCAATTCTCTTGATTCTTCTTCATCGTAGATGTTGAAGATATCATCAGTTAGCTGCTCCCCTTTCATGGCTGCAAGTAGTGCGAACTCCACCTCATCGCCACCAACGTTGAATTTCAACTTGGCGTTCTTGCAATCCACGTTGCAACCCGAAGTTGCTAGAAATGGCCTCCCGAGAATAATAGGAACAGGATAATCTGCGGGAATGTCAAGTACAACAAAATCTATAGGTAGATAGAAGTTACCTAACTTGACCGGAACGTCCTCCAAGATGCCCACAGGATGGGTAATGGAGCGATCCGCCATATAAAGTCGAATCTTGACCGGCTTGGGCTCTCCAAGACCGATCTTCGTGCATAGCTCCAGCGGGATGATGCTCACGCTGGCTCCTAGATCACAAAGGGCTTCGCAAGTGACATCCCCAACTTGAATGGGAATGCAAAACGAGCCGGGATCTCTCAACTTAGGTGGCATCTTTTCCTTCATGATTTTGATAAGCTCCGAAGATTTAAATGTCATCCTAACTTCACCAACATCCTCCAGCTTCCTCTTCCTTGATAAGATTTCTTTTAAGAACTTCCCATAGGCGGGCATACCTAAAATGGCATCAAGGAAAGGAATATTAATATGTAGCTTATTCATCAAGTCAAGAAACTTACCAAAGTGCTTGTCTAGATGTGCTCTGGCTCTAGACTGAGGGAATGGAAGTGGTGGTTTGTATGCAGGAGGTGGAATATAAGTTTCAGTCGTTCCTCCTGCTTTCTGCTGCTCCACCTCGGTTGGCATCTCGGTCGAGGTGTTCTTCGACTGGATCTGGACCGAGGTGGTCTGTGTCGAACGAGGTACTGGATCTGCAGTTTTAAGTCCACTCCTCGTCGTTATGGCCATGCACTGGCCCTTAGGGTTAGTTTCCGTCTTTGTTGGAAGCTTCCCTGGATCTCTTGGCGCTTCATTCGCCCTACTAGCAAGTTGTTGTTCGAAGGACTTTTGGGCCCTCGAAAATGAAGTCATAGAATTCTCCATAGCGCTAAGCTTGATCAAGATAGCCTCCAGAACTGCGTCTTTCTTTTCTGGTTGAGACGAACTTGATCCTTGCCCTTGACTCTTTAATGGAGTAGAAGAAGAAGAAGAGGAAGAGAGGAAAGGGTTAGAGGAATCGTTAGAGTTGGAGTTTGAATGATTGTTACCGTGATTTTGGTTATTCGCCCTCCAGTTGTTGCTATTGGATCCTCTATTGTTGTTGTTGTAGTTGTTGTTTCGAGGACCGTTGTTGTTGTTACGGTACCCGTTGTTGTTGTTGTTCCTTTGCCCTTGCTCTTCCTTCTTAGTTTGAGCCATCAAGAGTTCCTTCAATTGCTTCACGTCATTCTTCAAAGACGTGAGTTGATTGTTGTTGGATTGAGTCTCTTGAAAGTTGACTCTTTTAACTCCACCTTCAGCTCCTTGGTGGGTATATTTCTCCATGTGCAAGGCTTGCTTCTCAATGAAGTCCTAAGCCTCATCAATCGCCATGTCCATGAAGGTACCGGCGGAGAGTAGTTGGAGATTGAACTGGGTGCTTCCGTCCAGTCCTTTGAAGTAGATCTCCAACAACTCGATGTTTAGAATCCCATGATGTGGGCAATCCAAAAGGATATCCTTGAACCGCTCCCAAGATTTGGACAAGCTCTCCTTGTCCTTCATAATGAAAACGTTGATCTCCCCTCTCATTTCAGCGGTCTTTGAGGGGGGAAAGAATTTGATCAAGAATTCCGTAGTCATCTCCTCCCATGTGCTAATTTTTCCTGGAGGAAGAGATTGATACCAAGTAAGAGCTCTATCTTTTAAGGAAAAGTAAAAAGGTCTTAGCTTGTAGTTGTTATTTTCAATTCTGGAAGGTCGCAAGGTTTCCATCAAGATCTCGTAATTTTGAAGATATTAATGCGGTGACTCCTTCTCTAGCCCTCCGAATTGGCATTGGCGAATCATGGACAGAACTTGCGGTCGAAGTTCGTAGTCATGATCCGCTGGATCTCCTAGGTTCACCCCTGGACGCCTCAGCTGTTGATTAGGGTCCATCCTTTGACCTAGGGTTTGTGGGATTCCTGCAAGAAGAACATCTCGGACTGGCATCCGAGGTGGAAGTATATCGGCCGGGGCGTCAGGTACTGGAATCTGCCTCGGTCGAAGATCAGCCACTGGATCCTGCATCGGTCGAGGGTCAATAGGGGGATCTTCCCTCGGTCGAAGTAGAATCTGGTCTCGTATGACTGCTATCTCAGCTTCGATTGCTGCAGTCTTGGTGCGATTCTCTTCTTTCTCTTGCCTAAGTTCTTCCTTGCTGAGGCGTAGCAGCTCTAGCGCCTCTTTCAATTCGGCCGCAAGATCGCGATCGTCTTGTTGGGCCATCTTTGCTTCTCTTAAGCGTCGCTTGTATGTCTTTTCCGGTTCGGGATCGTAAGGAACGATTTCCTTCTCAGTGCGGGTTCTTCGCATATACCTAAGAAAGAACCTGCAAAAGTCACTCAAGTAGAGTGGTTAGATGACACGGGGCAAGCGCCCCAAGAGCAAACCGTACCGGCTCGGTCTAGACCAAGTCCCCGGCAACGGCGCCAAAAACTTGTTCGCTCCAAACGGTGTGTGCAAGCTTTAAATTTATAACCCTAGACTTAAGCTTAAAACAAGGATGCGAACCCGCAGTGTACGGGTCAATCGTAGTAAAAAGCAAGAAAATTCCAGGGGTCGATCACAGGGACTCGGTGAAACAAAGTCAATAACGGTAAGCTTCGTGAATACTAACCACAAGAGCAATTAACACAGTCAAAGATGAATAAGAAGTCAATAAAGCAAACATGCAATTCTAGGGATTAAAGCATCTAGTTGTGGTTCCAACTCAAGATCTATAGATAAGCGGACAAAGCTGAGATTTTTGCGTGGGGAAGGTGTTACTAAAGTGGAATAGATCACCGGATAAGTCTCACTACTCGCTAATCCTAAACCGTAACTCCTATTACCGGGTAAGTCTCAAGGAATCAAGATAAAGAACTATAACCTCAAACTAACACACCATCTAAGGGAATAGAATCAACCTTTACCGGGTAAGTCTCAGGCTAACTCACAAAGATGGGATGGAAGCACACTCAAACCCCAATAAAGGATAAACCTTTATTACTTACACTTATGATCGTTGGTATACATACTAAGGAATTACCGGGTAAGTCTCATCCTAAGCTTGCTTTGAACCAGGGAAGGTGTAATAAGAATAGGATTTGGCAAACTCTAACACTTAACTCTCAGTTATGGATCAGATAAGTCACCTCGGTCAGAAGAATTCCACCTCGGCCGAGATGTTCATCGACTGAATGAGATGCTTAGGGTTAAGGATAAAGACTCGAACTTTCAGGATCCTACTGGAATCTAAGATTATTCTATCATTGTTTTTCCCACAACCTTCAGCCAATCACCCTAGAATCACACAAGGAAATTAGCCACTCATCATCATTATGAAAGTATTAAAGTATATGGGAAGAAAGTGAATATTCAAACAAGAAGAATTTAATGAAAAGACTTCAATAACTGAATCAAATATCACAACAAAAGCGTTCCTTGGATAGCAATCCAACAAGACAAGACAACAAGTGAGGGAATTGAAGACAATCTTACAAAACCCTCCAAAAAGCTATAAAAGCTATAGACTTCAATCTTCCTTCAACCTTCAAAAAGGTTCTTCAAATCTCTCCCAACTAGAGTAGGCTGCTGCTGCTGCGTGCTATAAACCCCGATCGACGGTATAGCGTGATGCCGGAATTGTGGAAATCCAACCCTTTTTATAGAAAAATAACCCTCCAAAGATAATAAATCTTAGAAAAATATTTTCCCATAAATATAGGTAAAATATATGATTCTGCATATCTCCTTCGTTCCAGGAGCCAAGCCCAAAAATATAAGATCACTTTCCAATTTTAAAAGATCTTATCCATGAATAAAATATTCTCGCCGCGTCCTAGGTGTTCGCCTCGGTCGAGTCGGCGTCTCTGGATCACCTCGGTCGAGATGAATCTCTGGTCAACCGAGGTGAGTCACAGCTGAATGTGAAATCTCTCAAAACTGGTCCAAAGTAAATCTTTAATCCATGGCTATGCTCCTTGGATGTAGCTCCAAATGAGTCATGACTCCTTTTGCTCTTTTTTTGATGCGAAATGTGCCATTTTACCTACGATTACAACAAAACTAGGTGTAGACCTCGATTCTCGCAAAGGTAGATGAAATGGTAGTAAAATCACATAATATACATACAAACATGCAGATTATGAAAGATAAAACGTCCAAACAAATCCCGAAATATAGACTATAATTCATGCTATCAGAGGAGCATCATCAGTCCTACTTGTGTGAATGCTAAGACATAGAACATGTTCACAATCATCTATTTCTTCTTACTCTTTTAGTTCTTCTTACAGGGATCCCTCCATACTAACTTTGATATGTATCTTTCCTTAGTCAGTAGTAAGCAACTACTCACAACAATTCTCTTTATACCATTACTATCATCAGTGGTCATTACCGACCGTCAAGAGCTTCTCTTTAACTTCTTTATTAGAGTTATCATATTAGACTCATTCAACGTTATCATCAAGGGTACTAGTACTTGTATTGATTTAACTTCACCATTGTCGTCGTGGATCTCCGGAAGAAATTCATCAGATGTCGATAAAACTTCTTTATAACCTTGTGGTTATTCTTCTTATCGGTCAACTAACCATCATTAGTTAGCCAGCACGTGCAAATTCTCTGTTGTTACCAATTAGCCTGTAGTTGACCTTCTATGAGATCGTAGACTTACTTTTCTTCCATCTCTTTTGAGGTTTGAAATTCCAAGTGAAAATATATCTCTTCCATTTATACTCCTTTAGCTCCTTCTACAATTTACACTCCTATAAGAGTACTATACTCTTACGAGTCTAGTTGTATCTTCGTCTTCCGCCAACGGCCTTATCACTTTTCTTACGATAACTTGTAGGCATTTCTCCATGATTCTTTTGCCCGAGTTATTGTCCCCTTGCCGTTCTCTATTATGACCTACTAGTGTTATTAACTTAAATCCCTTCGTGAGCGAGAATTTATTAGAGACCCTCTTTTTCACCCAGACCATTCTCTTACAACCTCCTTTCTTAGGGTGCTACTTGTACTTCCGCCTTCATAGAAATCCGGTCTTTGTTGTATCCCAATCCTTGTTGTAATTCTTGTGTGTTCTAGGAGGTCACACCACTTCCATGTTGGTGAAATCTGTCTTCCACTTTCTAGCAACTTGTAAGCTTCCCTTTTGTGGCTCTATTATTCTTCGTATTTGGGTGGACAAGGTATCTCATCTCGACTCCTACGCTTATTATTGTCTCGGTTTTCCATCTTGATTGTGGTGGAAAGTAGCTTGTCGAGAGTGATCATCTTCCGCTCTGCTTCTAGCCTCAAACTTTCACCTTCTGATCCGTCAGTAAGCTTAGATTCAATGCCTCTTGTCTAGTTCGCTACTATATTTCACTTGGACTTTCATGCCCATGTGTGTTTCAGAAGGTGTCGCTCCCAATTTGCATAATTGTCGATCATCCAATGTCTTTCCGGAACTACTCTCATGTATAACCTTCATTTGTTTCCCTTAAGTTGACTCGGGATCCCCTGCTTACCATGTTCGTTGAGGTTGTCCTTCAGTCCTCACTTTTCCGCCTCGACGCTCCTCAGCAAGCTCGAAGGAGTTGCCCGCCATTCGCCTACCCTAATACACATAAGATGTGCATACTAATCCTCACGTTGACACCCTTCAAAAACTTAAGTGTGTCAACCGAATGAGGATCTCATATTGTTATCTCCATTAAGGGCATACTATAACTATAAATTCTACTAATATTCGGCACATGCTCATCTACATTACCTATCATTATAATCAAGCTAATATGTCCAAAGAGAGTAACAACCTAATGTCCATACTAAGCATACTGAGATCCGCGGTAGTAGTGGTGGTCATCCGAACTTTCCATTTCCAACCATACTATGCATGCATTTGAAAACAAAAAGTCCTTTTTTAAAACTCAGATCCCTTTTCGGGTTCCGCTTAATAACTTATTCGGTCTTTCAGAAGATTTCAAGTGCCATTGTTGCCAACCTAGAGCTCTGATACCATGTTGTAACACCCCGAATTCTCAAAACTCGGAGCATTATTGGTTAGGAGCTCACAATGGGTCCCGACCTCAGTTTGACAACAATTTTACTAGGATCTTGCAACAAGACACAAATAAGAAAAACCGAATTCATAAAAATGTATTTTTAACAAGATGAATGCAATAAAGTCTAACAGCTTATTATACTTAAACGACGGAAAATACTAACTGTCTTAACAAGAGGAAAGAACAACAAAGCAACAACCCAAACTCCCACTCTAAGGAGTACGGAGACCCGGCTGACCACTACTTCCGGATCACTCAGCTGTTGTTCTAACCTGCGGTAAATCTAAAAACACAACAAAACAACCATTAGCTAGTTATCTAAACATTAGGAGAATAATAATAGCACTCACACACATAAAATAATAAACACTCATCATGCTTTCAAACAATCCATTTATTATCTTCATTTAAGTCATTCACTCTTACTAATGATACTTATTTTGTGATACGAGGGATTCCCAAACCTCGCCTCCGCCCCCATGTACTAATTAGGAGTGGATCTGATGCATCTCACCGTGTACCTGTATGGTTTGGGTATAGAGAACCTCCCAGTCTCCTGGCAGAGCTGGGCAGTGATGTCACGGCCCGTTATACATACACTTGGGCCTTAACACATAATAACGACGGTCGTCCTAACAAGTTATTATTATAAACACACAACACACACACCACTATCGTCATCCAACTAACATCCAGAAACCAACTAAGTAAGTCGCAATGACTTACCTGAATTAAATCACAACTCTCAATTTCTCAACTCGGTCCGCAACCGTAGACTCTCAAACGCCTGTCACACAAGGCACGTGGATCAATGATGTATCTCACTTTCTTAGAAGTCTCCAACTTCTAAGATATATAATCGTTCATAAAGAAATTACCAAAGTACCCTTATACGGGTAAATGACCATTTTACCCCTGATCCCGAAACTCTATAAAATTCTATAACAAGGTTCCAAACTATTCTTTAGAACTCAAAATCACACTCTCACTCTAGAAAGGAAGTTTGTTAAAGTTTTAGAAGAGTTAAACACATTCTTGACTTTCCTAAAAAGTCACAAAGGTCCGACTTTGGCTTAATATACGAGACTCGAATAAATGTATAAAAATCCTAAGAAAATTACCCAAGTCATCTATGATATGCATACAAGTCACAATGTCAAAGATCTCCCAAAAATAATCAGTCAAGAATCCTACACAAATTCTCAAAGTTGGGTCCAACATCCATAAATCCCATACTTAGCCAAAATTTGCTCTATTAGAAAAACAACTCAACTCCTCTACTTTGGGACCTTATAAATTCTAATCCGACCGTTAATTCATTCTCAAATTTTAACATAGTAAACTACATATATCTATCTACAATATATAAAAAATTCAACGGTGGATGCTCGATCTAAGATATCAAAATTAGATCCTAAAGTTAGTAGGTTGAGGCTGTAAAACAAGGGTAAGCAGGAGGTCTCCACTTCGATTCCTGTTGTCAACATAAGTCACTATTAAGTCTATCCAGAGGTCCCTAGTTCGAGTCTCACTGACCACCAAAATCTACATAACCCTATACCACATGTCCTAAGTTTGACTCCTATGGAAGTTACTAACACACACATACACAAACTTCATCTCACTCTCAACTCAGCTCCTCTCATAAGCTTATACTGGATGTACTTAGGTTGTTGAAAAACATAAAACAGTACCGAATGAGTAGTAGGTGGCAGTGCAGAAACTCACCCAACTTTGGTCTATAGCAGCCCTTTGACGAGGCGAGAAGGGTAGCAGTCCTGCGTGGCTCGTGTTGGCCCGTAGTTAAGTTGTTTGTCTCCTACAGTGAGTGTTGCGAGACTGGAGGTTAGGATGTTCAGAACGTTAGGGAGAAAGAGGGAAAGGGGATAGCAGTGAGCACTGCTTACCTTAACCGTCGTCTGCAGCGATGAAAGAGGCTCGATCCTGTTCCTGTGTCGTTTTCGATGGAGGCGTGCAGCAGGTTGGAACGCAGTGAAGAAGGCCTTAGTGCCGGCAACTGCAAACGAGATGGGCTCGTCGTGCTGAAGGGAAGGAAAGTTCCTTGAGGGTCATCGCGATCGCCAGTCGAGTTTTCCGGAGTTGAAAATGGCACAATTTCCGATCTGGTTTTGAGAGGAGAGACGCTTGTTCGAGATTGAGGTACTAGTATGGTGGCGTCCTTGCTACTGTTACAGTGGGAGAATCACGATCCTAATGAATCGCAGGTGAAGATCTCGGATGTTTCTACGTTGAGACCGTAACCGTCTCTGGCTGTTGAAGATAAGAAGATTGAGAGCTGCTGCTGGCCCAGAAAGGAGGAAGAGGCTAGTGGGCCTGGGAGGGAGAAAAGATCATATGGGCCAGAAGGGAGAAGGGTTTGCTGGGCCCGGAAAGGAATAAGAGAAGGGGAAGGCCCGTCAGCATGTAGAAAGGCTCATTACGCCTAGGATCATAAGAGGGAGCTAGATTTTAATTTGGTATTTACTACTAGGTCCGATTCCAAACTTAAAGCCCGATCGGTTTTCCGGAATAAAATTTCCGGGTTTTACATGTACCCATCTCCTCCTCGATTTGCATCTTTAGTTGTCCACGTGTCTTCTTGAAGAATTTAAACTCGTTATATCTATTGGTCACGTTGTCGTTCTATCCTGGTTTCTTTTGAACCTCTTCTATACCTTAATGTTATTCCCTTACTTGCATTGCTTCCGTCTCGATTTCTTTTTAAGTTGTTTCGATTTTTTCCTTCCACTTGTTCGTCTGTCATTTATGTCGTCTCTAATACTTCTCTTTGACACCCTTTTAAAGGAATCCGATAACCGACATGGTGTTCTTTAGCACGAAATGCTCAACTCGATACTTGAGCGTACTCATCCACATATGAACGTTATCCCAAGCCAACAACGTCGTCTTAAAGGTGATGCTATCTTTCCGTCGTCCAAACTATAAGGTCCCATACTATACTACTACGTATAAGAGTCCGTATCTAAACTTATATATGTCCTATGTCCACATAACTACTAATATAACACATCCGGTAATTCATTACAACACAACAAGGTCCAAAGCAAATATTATAGTCCACATATATATACTATAAATATAAGCACGTCCATCATGCAACTACAATCCACATATACTATACATATCCACATAAATATATATATATATATATATATGTCAAAATCCAATAAACTAAGCAACCGAGATCCGTGGAAGGAGTGGTTGTCCGTACATTCTACCCCGACTCATGCATGTGATTTTAAGAACGAAAAATCATTTTAACATAGAACCCTTCAGGGTTCTATTTCCCTCTATTTGGCCTTTAAAAGATTGTGAGTGCCATTGTTGTCAACCTAGGGCTCTGATACCACTTTTGTAACACCCCGAATCCGCGGGACTCAGGGCACTACGGGTTGGGACCTCACAATGGGTCCCGACCCTTAGCCTGACAATAATTTCACCGGATCTTGCAACATGGCAGAAATAAAGGCCAAAACCGAAAAACAAATTTTATGCAATGAATAAAACCCAAAGCAAGCAAACTAAAGACTACATCCGAGATACAAAACCAAAGACCAAAGGCCATACATGCGGCCTACAAAAAAATACAAGATACAATAAACAAAACTCAAACACAACTCCAACGAACCCATCCTAAAATGTACGGAACCCCGGCTTCCCACTCTTCCGGATCTCTTGGCCGCATTTCTAACCTGCAAGGTAATCTACAAAAATCGGTATAAAACCGTTAGCTAATATTCGAAGCATTAGAATCAAGGTGAAAGGCACAAACACAAGTAATCTCATCACAAGCATACAACATACATAAAAGCACACCAATCCGGGTTATTATCTTTGTTATCCCATTCTAATTCAACTTAGATTTGTGACACGAGACCACCGTGGTCCCGCCTCGGTCCCTACTTACCGGCGTGGAACGGTACGGATGTCTCCGACCGTCTAACCAGCACGGGCTAGTCGCCAAGAACATCCTAGCTCTCGCGGGAGCTAGGCAAGTTGTCACCGCCCGTTATCATACACATGGGCCAAATAATATATAAAGGTCGGTAATCCTATTTTCGGTTTAGTTGTTATAACATAAACGATAAACACACATCACCCAACATGCATAGATGCTAATACAAGGAATATGAGCTAAGTAAGTCCGGAGACTTACCTCGTCCCAAAGATAATCCCACTAACCACCGCTCTCAACTTCCCGTAGGAAGGAACTCAACGCCTGGTCAAAACAAGGCACACAATAAACATCTCTCTCACATGCTAGAAGTCCTTAGACTTCTAGTCCCAATGAACTGGTGTTACGCTAAGGATGTGTGACACGCAAAAAGCCTTAAATTTATAACTCGATTTATTTCTCCTAACTCCTAGCGAACCCGCAATGTACGGGATGTTTTGTGGTAAGGATAGTATTCCGAGGTCGAACACAAAGACTGAGGTGAGATTGAATCGATTAGTGACTAAGGATAGTGAAGATCTAGGCTAAGAAAAGAGAAAGGAATAAAGAAATGAAAATCTCAATGTTTTTGGTTTGGTTTTTAGGTGATCAATCAAAGATCACAAATCATGCGAAATCAACAATCAACTAAGCTAACACCACAAGTAAACAAGCAAATACGAAATATGTGATCAAAGGGAGAAAAGAGGATTCTAGGGATTGGAAATTCCGGTTATGGCATAGGACTCAAGCTATCTAATCATTCCTTGGATCAACTAAAGTATGTTGGGAGTGAGCGTTTCTAGATTGGGATCAATCACCGGGTAGGTCTCATGGTCAACTAGTCCGTTCCTAAGGTCTCATCACCGGGTAAGTCTCAAAGAGCCTAAGGATAGGAATTCTACACAAACCGGATGGTTATCTAGGGATCTAACCTCTCCTTACCGGGTAAGTCTTGGGGAGGCAAGTCCTAGGCAACTATCCTAGCACACTCAGTCCAATAGCGGCTTATGAGGCTCACTACTACCTAGAGTTCGTCATCTTCAGTATCTAAGAGCAAGAATCACCGGGTAGGTCTCTTCTAACACTTAGTTGCTAACACTAGGTCACCTAGGATAGATTTAGCTCAACAAACACTTAGGATTTCAACAATCTAACAACCTAACACTTGGATTTATCATTGTAAGCAAGTCAATCAAAATCACGGGATGTTCATCAAGATCCACGGCCGTGGTTTGTCTAGAACAAACCGTGATTTCTAACAGTGGCTAGGTTCAATCAAACGAATCATCCAAGCATACATTTAAGTCTATTCTATCATAGTCCAAGCCATATCCATCCTTTCCTTACCCTAGAATCGCATCTAATTAGCCAACAACATACATCATCACAATCAAAATCATCAAGCATAAAATCATGGCATCCATTTGCAAGAAAATGAAGAGAAAGAGATGAACAAGTAGAGCAAAGAAAACCAAGCTGAATATGAGAATTAGAAAGACTCACAACCCTTCAAAGAAGGTTCAATTGATTCTTACAACCCTAGAAAACGATTCCGATAATCTTCACTCTAAAATCTATCAAAGACTAATAATGGTGTGTTCTTCTTTTCTTCTCCAATGGAACTTTTCTTCTCCTCCAAGAGTAGCTCCAATCCAAGCTTCCAATGAGAGAATCTTCTTGTTGAGAGTGTATGAGAGAATGGTAGTGAGGGGTCTGTCCTTTCAGCCTTGCAGGACCACCTATTTATCCTACAAATTTGCAAGAGTCGGCCATGAAGATCGTGGTACAGCTGTCACAATCGTCTGGCAAAAACCACGGCCCATTTCCACGAGCGTGGTTCTTCTAGTGACCGTGGTTCTGGTGTTCCTGCACTATATGGATCATCAAGCCACGATTTGGTGTATGGCATGCAACAACAAGGTCCCATGAGTCCTCCTTAGCCCCTAGCTTGCATTCCAATGAGTCCGAAGGTGTGTCACCTCGAGGAACGATCCTCGAATATATCGATTAAGTTCCTAAATCTCCCAAAAATACCTACAAAGCAAGCAAAAGTCCGCGTAGACGCCTATCTCGACAAAATACATGAATTGAGTGCAAACGTCGTGAACTAGCGCTAGACCATGCATGAATGAGCGGAAAATCTATCTAAATGAGTGCCTAAACCTAAGTCATAAATCGTGTTATCAACTGGCAAGATCATAAACCATAACCATGCTAGGATAACAAACTTCTAATCCTCACGATCTCATAAGGTCATAACCATCACAACACATGCTAGGATACTCTCGTCCTAATCTCAACAAGATCATATCACCATAATCTCAATCTTCATAAGATCACAAGATCAACCAAACACTCAACGCCTTACAATAATCACAAATCCTCAAAACTCACCTAAGGTACAACCACTACTTGGCATTCACTCTAAGTTATGCTATATCCAACCTAACATGATACTAATACTGGACATTACTAGATCGGGGGAAAGGATACTCACATGACCTCAAAAGACGGAAGTCGATCAATGGATGTCGACTTTGGACTCGTTAGGCCTTTATCGGTGCGCTTCCGAACCTAACACCAAAGCTAGGAAAATTTAGCTTATACGCTAAATTTGATCGTAAAATATAATATATAAAATCGTAAGGCAAAACTCAAATCCAACGTTAAAATCCTGGAATTTAATCTTTGAGTCAAAACCCGGAATTAATCCAATATGAGCATAATATATATGGTATATATAAATATAAGAATATCCCCCTAATTGAAACCCGAGTTTAAAATCGACAAATACATTTTTAAGGCAAAGATGAACAAATTTATAAACTTGGGTCATATTCTGAAAATGTAAATAAGGGTCATAATATGTAATTTTCCAACAAAGGATATAAATGCAAGATTCCAAAATGTAGGTAAAATATATAAATTCAAAGTATGGGGTATAAACTGCAATTACACAAAAATAAAGGGGTCCCATTTAATTGAAGGAAATAGGGTTTAAAAACCCGTTCAATCTCAGACGGCGGCGGCGTGGAGGCAAGGCAAAAAACGGAAAGGGAGGCAAAAATCAACTGCTGGGGCAGGGACTAGAAGCTAGGCAAGCAGGGCCGTGGGGGGTCCTTACGGGGACGACGGTGGTGTAGCGGTCCGGCTATCTTCCAACAAAAAGGAGGCGGCAGTGAAAAATGGCTCCCCTGGTTCTTCTGGCGAGACATAGGAAGAAGAGTGGAGATGCAAAAACCGGGAGTGGTTGGGGAGGAGCCGGTGAAACAGAGAGGAAGATGGGGGTGTTGGTGTGGCTGCTAGTGGTGGCCCGTCCTGGCCGGTGCTTACTCTATGGGAAACCATAGAGAAAAGAGGAGGGTTGTTGTTCCAGGCTTGTTCGAGGGTGAGGTCGAGTCGAAGAGATAGATGGGTTGCAAAGCTGCGAGTGCAAGGAGAGTTGCAGGTTCCTTGGTGGAGATAGGAGCACTGAGAGGTGGGGCTGGACGGTTACAACAACATCTCCCTGGCGGTTTTGTTCTTCTCCAGCAACAACAAGAAGAAGAGAGAAGTAGCTGAAGGTTGAAGGGAAGAGAGGGATGCAGATGTGAACATGTGATGGATAGAGAGGTGAGCCATGAGAGTGAGTCGAGCGAGGGGTCGAGGATGGGGATCAAGTAGCTGGGCAGCATAGGCTGCTAAGAGCAGAAAGCTAATCGCAGGTGTGCAGAAACGGGAAGCTAGACACGCAAGGGAGAAGGAAAGAATGAAAGGGGAGGAGGGAAAAAAAATAAAGAAAATAAATAAACAAATCCGATGAAGAAATTCGGAACGGAACTTTCGGATCAGATAACTTTTCGTACTCTTCCAGAATATATATATATATATATATATATATATATGTATATATATATGTATATATATATGTATATGTATATATATATATATGTATATATGTATATGTATATATGTATATGTATATATATATATGTATATATATATATATATTTATATATATATATATATATGTATATATATAGATCAAATATGTGAAAATTACTCGTAAAAGATATTATACGCCTTAAAATACTTTTAATAAAATATTTAAGCTAATAAAACATAGATAGAAGTCGGAGAAATAAATATCGAAAATGCGCCAAAATTTTGGGGTGTTACACACGCCTCCATGTAATGGTCAAAGGTGGTAATGGAGAGTTTGGTTTGAGCCAAACCTAACAAATAATGATTGACAAATGAAAAAGTGATTACCTTTTTTTTCCTTATTGAATATAAGTAATGAAATGTAGGAGATATAAAAGGTACAAAAATTAAACTTACGACTATAAAGTGATTGCCATCAACCCACGCGATTGCAAGAATCTCCGTGGGGGGTTCTTGGTTCTCAACCGTTGCAACAATTGGTAAACATGTCTCGGGACTTGATCCAAGTATAACAACTGCGCACCGGTAATATGTCGTTGCTGCCTTGCAAACAATTGGAAACTTCATCCAATTTTCCGGCCCACAAGGTATCCACCAAGTGGCCTCGATAACTTCATCAACCGTCCATTTTACCGCCGACTGTTGAAAAAAAAAATTATAAGTGAAGTAGTTGTTTTTATTTTATCAACAAAATATGGTTACAAAGAAAAGAAATACTCACATGTGCGTACAAGTCCTTTCTCATGAGCAACTCTGTAGCCAACTTCTTTCTAACAATCAAGTAATCTTCTTCTAAGTATCCCGAAATCACGGCAAGAGATTTAAATCCACAATGCCTATCTCCTTTAACATCATAGGCTGAAAGGATGAAGGGTTTTATGAACTTCTGCATCTGATCACCCTTCAACCGATAGTTCTTAGAACGTCTGGGGTGATTTTCTTAGCACGTGGCTCAGCCTCCTCAACCTTAACTTCAGGTTCGGCCTCTTCAAGCTCGGCCTCCTCAACCTTAACTTACACATGTTGTCTTGCTTTTGGTGGACGACCTCGGGGACGTGAACGTGCCGATCCAGAACCATGTTCAAACCCACTTGGTTCTCTCCTTGTTGAAAGAATGCCGTACTTTGGTGGTCTTCCTTTAGTTCTAACTTTCTGCTTTGGTACTCTCAACGTTGAATTGCCCGGATTTCTAATATCATCATATGATGAAGCCATCCGCTCAAGCACATCTCTCGGAAGCAAATTCTCGTCCAATTGCTCCCTAAAGTGATTGAGTGACTCCATGTATGTATCAATATGGACAACCTCATCTTCATGCGTCGGATTCAATCTTTCCCATCGTACTTGCTTCCAATAAGGGTGAATCTGATCCAAACATATTGGCTCCCGATGCCTAATAGAAATAAAGAACTCGTGCGCACAAGGCAACCCAGGAGGTTCCCTCCAATATGAATCCTTACATGTTATCAAGCTCCTAATTTGCTTTGCCTTCTCGTAGATCTCCAACAACACCAGGAAGCACTCGTTGCTTACTTTGTTTCGGAGCAAATCAAATATAGGCACACACACAGCCAATAACATCCTCTCGCGTGACATCTCTATTGACGCTTGAATCTGATCAATCTGATTATTTACCATCAAGTCAATGTTCTTCATCACTAATTGAAATCCTTGCACGGTAGAACGCAATGTACCCTTCAACAATGAGTGTGCGGACTCACACCTAAACACCAGTATCAATTCAATACACTATAGCACTATGATTATTAGAAAACAAGTGTAAACATTATAAGAATAAGTTCTTACGCATTCGTTGTCCTCGTGCCAAAGTGTAGATGCAAGTCGCACCAATATCGAACAATTGCTTCCTTGTATGGGATTAGCCATGTAGTTTCCAAATACTCCATCAACCTCGGATAAGTTTGCCAATGCACTTTCATTTCACCCAAACGCCGCTCGTAACTCTTAGGAGATCTAAATTCAATAAGAGCATGGTATTGTGATGCAAAAACGGCTTGTAATTCCTTTGACTGTGTCACCGCCCAAGATCTATGTTGGATGTTGCACTTTATATGAAAGGTGCAAATCATGTTCTTCACATCCGGAAAAACAACACCGAGTGCACTTATGAGTCCTAGCTTTCTGTCTGTCACAATCACCCCCGGTGTAACATTTCCGCACATATGTCGGAGTCTCCGTAATGCCCACTCAATAGTGATTGGCGTTTTCCTTGGCCATGAAAACAAATGCTATTGCAAACGTCAACCTCGTGCTGGTGATACTGACAATCTTTAACAATGGCATCTTGTACCTATATAGTACATATTAAGAGTTTTGTTCGACTTCAAACCAAAAGTGCATGAAATATAAAAAAATTCGTAAAAACATGTATATTAAAACTTACTCGTTCGTCTTGTACGTTGTGTCCATTGTGATGACATAAGGAAATAGGTTGAGGAGATGTCTTGAATCCGGATGCATGATGAAAAAATCTGAAATTTCTTCCGATTCCGAGCATCTTCTCACATTGACGTAATAACGACATTGCTCTAACATATGTAGTGCTTGTTGGAGAGGACTTCGCCCTTCGACTTGTAGCTTCCTAATCTTCATTTCAGCATTGTATATTTGTTCTATTGTGCTGACGTTGTATGGATCATCTAACTTTATTGACTTCAAAATATTTCTCGGCTTGAAACCCGACCCAAGCTCACGTCCCACCCTTCAAAATTGTTTCTCCGTCAATCTGCCGGCATATGTGTGTCCCTTTAACTGCTTGGGAAGTGTATGATTGTGCACTCCGTTTATAACATGCAACGTCCACTTCTCAGCCTCGCTTTGTACGCCCTCAAGCTCAAAATAGCATCCGTCTTTCTTCGATTTCTGTGCTCGGCTAGAAGATGACTCGCTATTAGGATCAACGTCTTTCTTCTTACGAGGGGCTCCAAAACGTTCGCATGTCAAACGAAACGTAACGAATCCCCATGAGTTTCTCCACGACCTACTAGTAACCAACACCATGTTCATAGTTCCTGCCATGAATCGAGCCCAATCCACCATCGTCTCGCGATCTTGGAAAAAACCGCGAATTTCAAACATTCGCGCATAATCAGTCCCTCCATCACGAGAATAATTCGGAAGATCCTAGTTCACATAGAAAAAAAGCTATAAGATTTCTAGTTTTCAGTTTAATCCTCTATGATTACTAGTTTTACAAAACAATAATTTCAAATCATAAAAACACGAATTATATCAAAGGTTTCTAACATAAATTGCAACTATGTCTAATGCTTCTAATGTAAACATACATTATATATAACATTTCTAGTTTTTATATATTTTTCGGTTATAAAGTACTTACCTTGAAATGTCGAAGAAACTCGTCTGGGTCACTAAATTTTGTATCATCGAACGGAATCATCATCTCATCATCCTCGTGTGTTGAAATTCTCACAGCTGTTCTCCAGAAGATGTTGTGTTGTTTTTTCGAAGATGTTGTGAGCGTTATTCACCTCTTCTATTACTATCTATATATAACCGATGGAAATCAATAACATTTAAATTATAACGGTCACTTTTATAACGCTCGAATTACAACGTTCGGATTACAACGTTCGAATCTCAACGTTCACAACATCCACGGTTACGGGATGCGTGAGCGTCACGGTCACGCATTGTGTTTACGTGGTGCATATACGAAATCTTGCACCGTGCCCGTAATACCCCCCAATTTTAATTTTTGTTTTTTGATTTTTTTCAATAAAAATTTTGTAAAATCACTAACGGTTATTCGCTTGGCCAAAAATAAGAAGATCAAACAATCTAAAAAGAGAAATGAGGCGTAGAGAATATGGATGAACTTAAATAATATTTTCCTTAAAAAATTGGAAATTACATCATAACTAGGAAATACCAAATAACATGAACAAATAAAAATCAAAACCCGCCTCTTTGTTGTGCTTGCCTCCATGGTTGTGTGACCGGGGGTGGGTATAGGTGCGCGAGAATGAAAAATATTAAACAATTCTTGAACTTCTTCCATAGTGGCGGATATTTGCGGCTTTATAGTTGTGTCACCCTGCCTCCAATTTGTAAGTGCCGTTGGACACGACTTGAGGCGAAAGACGTCGTTTGTAGATCCGGGAGAATCCAACACGCCTTCGGGACATATGGGTGACAATTTGTGATGTACCAAGGCATATATACTTCTTCGTCTTGTCATGGAACTACCACGAATAGCGCATCACGCAACTGGACGGATATTGCGTTCAATCGGGAGTCCCACTTATGCCATACAGGGTCAAAGTTCAAGTTATAGTGTCGGGCGTTTCGACATCTATCCAAATTCATTGGGAGGATGGGTTCCATAGGAATTTGTTGAACTCGGCTGAATTGACGGGCAACCCTGTCGGAATGATATGACTCGATAAACGGCCCTAACTGGATTGTACATTATGCATAGATACGGGTTCTAGTAGAGTTAGGTCGTAAAGAAACCATACGACCTCGCTCGCATCTAAACCCTCAATTTGCGCTCTATAACGATGCAAACGGTCTTCTAAAACTCGCAATGTTTAGTCCGCCTCGATGTGGGCCGGAATTGTTAGGTATTGACTCAACTGCACTCCTTGAACTCTTGCTTGGAAATACGGAAAGTGCAAATAAATTCAATGTTGTTTGCGGATATATAACTTTTTATGAGTAAATTATAACAAAAATAATAATGTTAGTTATACTTAATAATTTTCAATTATATATGAATAGTTTGATCACCCCGAGAGGAGCAATAAAACCGGACATATGATGTGTTCCCTCCCGAGTCGCCTCACCCAACTGTCGGTATAGGTGCGCAAGAGTGAGGGTCACCCACGCCGTCTCTCTTGTCCGATCATGGTCATGAACAAGGTCAAAGTAGTGTGCCCGAACCTTGTTACCCGACTTGTCTTGAAATATTGTAAGGCCCAATAACTACAATAGCCATGGGGAAGCAATCGCTGCGGAGTTACCATTGATGTTCATCAGAAAATCCATGTGTGCTCTAAGTTCCGCCGTTGTAAATCCGCCCTTCTGATGGATCAAATGTCATGTGTCATCGTCCTATAATTCAAATAAACTTGTTGCGCGTTGTTCAATCTTAAACTCCGATGGGATAACACACACATCATTCCCGTCCATTGACAAACCGGTGATTTGACACACACGTGTTTGTATCCGGTGTCATCGCTCTACAAACACATTTACGAGTGTATGATCAACGTTTGTAAGATGAACCGATAACATCCTTTGAAACCCGGATACATCCAACAAAAGTCTCCATGGTGTCTATGGAGGCGTGTTACGGCAAATAGTCAAAAGGTCACGGACACTCATATCACGTCGGCGTACTCTATTTACTACGGCATGTTTTGATCAAATAACAAATAGTTTGTAGTTATGTCCGTTGAATATAATGAAGGAAGTAAACCGCATCCATTCCGGATTTTGCCATATTTGAACTGCCTTATGACTGTTGTATGAGAGAAGCACATTGCCCGACAATGGCCGCTTGGTTTCCCTATCAACGATATGGTGTAGAAGCCCGTCATTATCTTGGAGGGACGTCCCTTCTTGTTCTTGAACCGGCTCAGCATTGCACTCTTGATAATAATTACCCTCCTACCGCTATGAATTGGTGGTTATAAGTTTTTTGAAACGATTAATGTCAAATTAAAAGGTAAAAACCGGCCATGCAATTGTTGAGAACCGACCTAGTGCTATGGATTGTTGGAACGCGCGATGTTCGTATAATCATTTTGATTACTAGGACTGACATCGTTTGTGTTCTAGTAAAACTAATTGTTTTGGCTTGCTTCCTCGGTGGGGTTGTACGAGGATGTCAGGTTACTCAATGCTTCAACTCGGCTTGGGTATGGATCGTGGTAAATAGGTTCCGTGTTGATGTTGGGTGGATTGACAAATTGTGGATCCGAAAATGTTCCTATTTAAAAGAAAATTGAGTAAAATTATATATATATATATATACACTTTTTAAAAGAAAAAAGAATTAAAGTTATATAAATAAAATCTCTATATATTATATACATGTGAAATAATAAAAGAAAATTATGTAAATAAAATCTCGATTTTTTACCCCGAAATATTTTTAGATTTCACCTAATCCATACGCAATGCTAGTGTTTGAGTCGCTTCCGCCGACGTAACTAAATGGGGGTGTGAATCACCGTAATGATAGACATCTGGTGCTGGTGGGGGAAATAGATTCATAAAAATCTACATTTGTGGAACCGACTCTTCATTTTCAAAATTGCGGGAGGTCTGAAATATTACACAATAATTTTAGCTACATTTTAATATAATTAAATATTATAGAAAAAAATTATTGAAAAGTGAAGGAATCAATTATTACCCAATTAATATTTTCATCTTTGTTTTTATTTTAACGATCCATAGCTGTTACGAAATTTTACTGCGATAAAATTACAAATTTTACGAAGGGAAGAGTGATGTAGAATTGTGTTGAATATGGGTTTGATAGGGGGTTTTCATAGGAAATTTTATGGCTCGTTTGAAGGTTTTAAAAAATTGTAAAACGGTAACCGGGTGAGGGAGTTGATCACATGCATGTGACAACGTTTGACACAAATCTGCAGCGGATAAATTGTCCACACCACAGGTGCGCCTGACACAAGCCACGCAGTGTCAGCGACAGTCTCTTCCCACCGTCCACATGTCGCTGCAGCCCAGCGTTCCGTCCCGTCCGTCAGATGTTGCACAACCTCCTTTCTCAACTGTCCACGTGTCGACCATATATTTTCCCGCCAGGTGAATCGATCATCACTGTCCACCTGTAGACCATCCATTTGCCCGCCAAGTTAATTGATCCTAGCCGTCCACATGTCATCCATCGATTTGACCACAAAGCCATATGTATTATTTGTTTGCAAGTCCGCCATTATTCTCTTGCGCTCCGTCTTCATTCTGCTCTATAAATATACGATGAGAGCGACACTTCGTTACTTCAACTCGCTTTCTTCATATATATTCGTAATAAATTAATTTTTATTCTTCATATTCTCGATTTAATTTGTTCGGTTTTTATTAAGCTAAATCAACAATATTATGTCGTGGTTACGAGGATTGTTTGAAGGTCTCGGAATCAAACGATAGACCTTAACGCACCTCCAATCCCGGTATTTGTTTAATTCGTTTTTGTGTATTTTGTTTAAGTTGTTCGATTTTTATTAACCTTAAATTATTTTATTTAAATTATTTATTATTTAGATGAACTTGTTATATTTTGTTTAACTTGATCGATTATTTTTAACTTTAACTTATTGTTTATATTAACTTGTTATATTTCGTTTAACTTCTCGATTAATGTTAACTTTAAGTTGTTATTTGGATTAACTTGTTATATTTCGTTTGACTTGTATGATTTTTTTATATTTCGTTTAACGTGTTCGATTGTTATTAACTTTAAAATATTTTTTAGATTAACTTGTTATATTTTGTTTAACTTGATCAATTATTGTTAACTTTAACTTATTGCTTAGATTAACTTGTTATATTTCGTTTAACTTCTCGATTATTGTAAACTTTAACTTATTGTTTAGATTAACTTGTTATATTTCGTTTAACTTGTCAATTGTTATTAACATTAAACTATTTTTTAGATTAACTTGTTATATTTCGTTTAACTTTAAATCATAGGGATATGAACCACACATGGTGGGGGTCATTGGTCCCGATGTTATTAAACCATAAGTTGATTACTCAGAATATTTTACAACCGACGAATGGTGGCCTGATAGAGAATCAATGATTGCTTGGGCTCGTGGTCAAGCTCAACGTCAACGCATGGTACTAATGATTGCCAAATCATGGAATTCCACACAAAAGAGAAAGTATGGGATGGTGCACCTCGCATGCGAGCAATATAGGTCCAAACGAGAGGTAGAATGGAGACTACTTGACGATAGCAATCAACCCATTAAGAAACAAGATTGTAAGTCAAAGAAGTGTAATTGTCCATTTTTGTTGCATTGTTACGAGGCTGAAAAGAATGTATGGCGGTTGAAAGTTCATAATGGGGTTCACAACCACAAGTTGAACAAGCATTTCGAAGGTCATGCATAAGTAGGACGATTGTAACAACCATTTTTCGATGTCACCGTCCCTGCGGTGACAATGGCCGCTCTAGCGGTAAGTTTGGGTTGTCATTGCCCCCGCGGTGACTAGGAGCGGCCCCTGAGGCTAGTTGCGGTCGCGGCAGGGCAAACTGCCCCTGCGGTTTATCCCCAGATCGTCCCGATCTGTTTTATTCCGTTTTTATTTCCTTCCATAGATAGAAGATCCGATCTTCTATCTTAAGGGTCAGCTTTCCTATCTTATTTCCTAACCCTAGAACGCCCTTCCTTCTATCATTTCATCCTTCTCTATAAAATCCCGCCTTCTTCCTATTCATAATGGGGTTCACAACCACAAATTGAACAAGCATTTTGAAGGTCATGCATAAGCAGGGCGATTGTAACAGCTAGTTTTCGCTGTCAGCGTCCCCATTGTGACAGTGGCCGCTCCAGCGGCAACTTTGGGTTGTCACTGCCCCCGCGGTGACTGGGACCACCCCTGCGGTTAGCTACGATCGCGGTAGGGAAAACTGCCCCTACGGTTTTTCCCCAGATTGTCCCGATCTGTTTTATTCCATTTTTATTTCCTTCCTTAGATAGAAGATCCAATCTTCTATCTTATGGGCCGGCTTTATTATCTTATTCCTAACCCTAGAACGCCCTTCCTTCTATCTTTTCATCCTTCTCTATAAAATCCCGCCTTCTTCCCGTTTTTCCTGCCTCTTGCATACGTTTCTTCAACCCTGAGAGCTGCAGCTGTTTGCCCTCCTTCCCTTTTTGAACGTGTAAGTCTTCTTCCCTGAGTTCTTCATCACGTTCATGAGTTGTTGCATGTCTTTTCCTTTTGTTTCGCTTCCTTCTATCGTTCCTCATTTTCTTCTTCTCCAAGAATCAAATTTGACCCTTGATTCTTGTGGAGAGTTCCTTTGTTGATTTGTGGTTGTTCACAGGCTCCCTTGGTTGAGTTGTTCCATGTGTGTATGTTGAGAGAAGTGATAACACGATTTATGACTTAGGTTTAGGCACTCATTTAGATAGTTTTTCCGCTCATTCATGCATGGTTTGCACTAGTTCGTGACGATTTGCACTCAATTCATGTATTTTGTCGAGATAGACGTCTACACGGACTTTTGCATGCTTTGTAGGTAGACCTGATACACTCCGGGCTGACCCGTCCGCCCGTAAAAACGGAGGGATATGGACAAGGCAAAAAGCCCGACCGGGCCAAAAAGCCCGGCCCGGACGGACAGCCGGGCCAGATCCGGACATATTGAGAAGCCCGGTCGGGCTGCTTGCCCGGCCCGTTTTTTAATATATATATATATACACACTTTAGATGAAACCCCAACAGCCTTATACCATTCACTTCCACATCCGGAAGCCTCGCTTCTATTCTCTCTAACCCTAAACTCTGCACTCAGTTTTTCGGTGGAAGATCCTCAATCGTCACCCTCTCACTTGCCCTCATCGACGCCGGCAACTAGTCGTCTCTCCCCCTCGGTATCTCCTCAGCCAACAATCTTTCCGCCGAGCAGCCCTCACTCTCCTCGACGTCTCTCGGATCCTCTGAGCTGTGGCTCTCCCTCTTCTCGGTATCTTTGAGCAGTCCTCCCTCTCACCTCTCAATCTCTGTTTCGGTAAGTATTTCAACGAATCGACCCTCACTCTCTCCTCGGCGTCTCAGATCCTCAAGAGTCAAGATCTATAATGACCTCAAATCGAGATTGAATGTAGTTTATATATTCAGATCCATAGATTGTGTCTGCTCTATATTCTTTGTATTACTGTATATATTTCAACTCACTCTATAGTATGTTCAGATGTTCAATGAGCAACCCTTCGAATTGTAGTGTGTATATACTCAAATTGTACTGTCTGATTATCTGATGGATGTTGCAATAAGAAAATTTGGGTACAATTTAAAAGTAAAGAAGAAACGGATGTAAAAGTGGAAAAGTGAATCCGGGTACCCGGCGGGCAGCCCGGCCCGGCTTGGCGGACGGGTACAGACATGCTCCAAAGCCCGGGATCCGGGCTTAGCCCGGATCCGGCCCAGACAACAATGAGCTTAAGTCTTTGAGGAAAGCGGGAGCATATGAGGTGAGTGAAGTCACCATGAGTAATTTCAAACTTGATGCAATCAACAATGAGCTTAAGTCTTTGAGGGATTTGTGTGCTACAACTTTGAAGAGTCAAGCAACCCCTCAAGTTCAAGTGCAAGCAAACTTGTCTTCCAAAGAGGAAGATGTGAACTACATGGGAAGGGGTGTTTGCCACTTAGCGTGCGTGCAAATAAGCTTTAATTATAAAACTAGAAATCAAGCAAGCGAACCCGTAGTGTATGGATCGATATAGTTGAGCAAGAATTCCAGAGTATCGAACACAGGGATTTGGGGGAAACAAATTCAATTATAGGTTATCAAGCGAGTAAATGTAAGAGCTTTTCGAATTATTAGGAAAACAACAATCCTAAAGATCCAGGAATCCAGCTGTGGCAATCGATTCAAGATATACTTAAAGATATAAGGACAGAGTTAAGATATGCAAAGGTATACGAATGTAAGGTAATCGTAGGGTGAAGTTCCAAAAACCTTATATGACTCACCTACAAGACACTCTCTATAAAGGTTGTTGAGGCTTCATTATAGAAAGGTTCTAAAGGTAAGAATTAATGTCAAATACCCAAACTCGTAATCCAAGGATCAAGACTAACTAAACCGAATTAAGGTTGTGACACTCACAATCGAGGTAGAGGTTGTTGAGGCTTCACTACCACCTAGAAAAGGCAAGTCAAGACTAAGTTAAAGCAAATCTTTAACTTTGGATTAAAGTAAAAGCAAGTTCGTAACTTAACACAAAATTACGGGTAGTTCTTGAGTTCCACGGCCGTGGAAGCTCAAGAACAAACCGTGGATTAAGGTTGTCGTCGATTCTCTCTAACTCTCAGGGTCCAATCTGTTTACGATCGATCTATCATCATCTAAGCCACAACTATCAACCCTTCACCTTAGAATTGTTAAGGGTTTTTTAGCCAACAATAGTCATATTGATATCAAATTCAAGGTTTAAAAGGATGAAAGATGAAAACTTCCGAAAACTTTCAATAACTTTCAAATCAATCTCAAATCCACAAATCAAGAACAATATCGTCACTAGATTCGGAACAACACAAACAATCACAATCTTAGATAAGAAGGAAGAACGGGATGTCAATCCGTCTTCTAAATCAAACCTAAGCAAGAAGCGAAATCTTCTTGCGAACAATCTTCCGAATCTTCGATCTTCCGTCAATCCGGAAATCACAATTGCAACGCGCAAATCTCTCAACACAATCTTCGCCAAATGCAAAATTAGGGCAATTCCAAGCGTAAGCGTAGGCAAAAGTGCGTCTAAGCAGAGGTGACGGAATCTCTCTTCGTCCGTCCTTTTATAGTGTAAGATAAAATATCGGCCCGGCCCAATTGCGTAGGAGATCGTGGCTTAAAGTGTGGCGAAAAAGATCGCCAAGATCACGGTCGTGGAAGGGTTTCACGGCCGTAATTTAGAGCGTGGAAATCATCACGGTTTGACACAACTCCTCCACGGCCGTAGAAGTTGCTGGAATGAACCACGCTTCCCTTGCCATGGTTCCACGGCCGTGGACTTGAACGTGGAATGTAGTACGGGCGTATTTTAGAGCGTGGTTTAGGGCTAGAACGTGATTCTTCCTTAGTCTCGTGCATTCTTCAAGTTGGCACTTCCTTAGCTCCTAGGAATGTCCTCAATTCATGGACATGCTCAATCAAATCCATCCTTGCTCAATTCCGTTCGGAAATAGCTCTTAATTGCCTACAATCAACATAAAGCTTGTGTAGATCTCTATATCGACATTATAGACAAACTAGCTCACAAATGCATCAATGCTTAATCAATGACTATCAGTATGGATGAAATACACTTAGAAAACGTGCCTAATATATAACAATATTTCATGCTAACAAGGGGCAATTACAACAACTATCAAGGCCAAAGGAACTTCAACAACCGGCAATTCAACAATTACCGGCCTAACCACAACCATCCCGGGTTTTCCTATCCTAACCCGGATGGAGCCTTGTGCCCTCCCGCTTCCACAAGCACAACTCCACCACCTAAGGCTTCACAAGAGCCTCCACCCGGATGTACTCAACCTCCAAAGGATAGGACCGAGATGATGTTTGAGCAATTGCTTGGGAGGTTGAGTGGTCTTGAGAGCATGGTGACTTCTATTTCCAAGGCTCAAAAGGTCTTGGAAGCACAAGTGTTCCAAAAGGCGGGTGAAGCTCATAGAGATCCGGGAAAGCTTCCCGGAAGAACCGAAGACAACCCAAGAGGCCAAGTGTTGGCCATTACAACAAGAAGTGGGTTGAGCATGAAGGATCCCTTACCTAAGGGGAGTGACAAGGGGAAGCAAGTAGTGGTAGAGGAGGAGCCATTGCAAGAAGAAGGAGGAAAGAACCAAGATGTTGAGCCAACATATGTGGCACCACCTCCATACAAGCCACCACTACCGTTCCCACAATCACGAGCAAGGGCTCGCTTGGACAAACACTTCGGTAAATTCCTTGAATTTATGTCTAAATTGCATATTAACATTCCGTTCATGGATGCTATTCTAGGAATGCTGGCATATGGCAAGTTTTTGAAAGAGATACTCTCCAACAAAAGGAAGTTGGAAGAGTATGGAGAAGTGAGGATGATGAAGAGATCCTCGGAGTTGATTCAAACCATGAGGGAGGAGATGCCTCCCAAGCTAAGAGATCCGGGATCCTTTTGTGTGCCAATTAGAGTGGGAGAAGTGAAGTATGAAGCCTTTTGTGATCTTGGGGTAAGTGTAAGCATCATTCCGCTTGCACTTTGCAACAAGGTTGGGCTAGGAGAGCCAAAGCCGGTCAAGATGACCCTCTACATGGCGGACCGTTCGATCACTCACCCCGTTGGAATTTTGGAGGACATACCGGTGCAACTCGGGAAGTTCTATGTGCCCATAGACTTCGTTGTTTTAGACATCCTGGCGGACTATCCGGTTCCCATCATCTTAGGGAGACCTTTCTTGGCTACATCCGGATGCTTGGTAGATTGTAAGAATGGAATTCTCTCTTTCAACATTGGAGAAGAGAATATCAAGTTCAAGTTGTCCACAATGATGAAGGGGCCAACCCTTGGTGAAGATGTGTTCAACATTGTCGAGCAAGAGGATTGTAGAGAAGTTGTGAGCTCGATCTTGATCAAGGACCCCTTGGAGAAGGTTCTTAGCTTGAGTTTGATGGAGGAAGGAGTTGAGGAGGCTTGCAATGAAGAAATCAAGGCTTTGGATGCATTGGAAAAGGAGACAATAGCTGAATTTGAAGTACACGAAGGTGTGCTGAATTTTTGCAAGAACCACGGCCTGGGGGGAAGAACCACGCCCGTGGTTTATCCCGTGGAACCTACTGGAGTGCTCCGAAGTGCTAGCTTTGCAAGTTCCACGGCCGTGGTTGTGCCAGAGCCCGTGGTTTCTCCAGAAACCGCCTTTGTTGTTGATCAAGCTTCAAGGAGCCTTGAGGAGTCTTCCATGGCTTTGGATTCATCTCAACCAACATTATACGGATCGTCTCCACTCGATAAAGGTCCTCCTAAACTTGAACTCAAACCCCTCCCCTCTCATTTGAAGTATGCTTTTCTTGGTGAAAATTCTACTTATCCGGTTATTGTGAATGCATGCTTGAATGATGATGAGTTGAATAGTTGTTGCATGAGTTGAGATTGCATAGGAAAGCCATTGGCTATACCATTGATGATTTAGTTGGTATTAAACCTTCTTTGTGCATGCATAAGATCTTAATGGAAGACAACCATAAACCTTCAATTGAACCTCAAAGAAGACTAAACCCAATCATGAAAGAAGTAGTCAAGAAAGAGATCCTTAAATTGCTAGATGCGGGAATCATTTTCCCGATCTCGGATAGTAAATGGGTTAGTCCCATGCATGTGGTTCCTAAGAAGGGTGGGATGACCGTAGTAACCAGTGAGAATAATGAACTAATCCCAACTAGAACGGTTACGGGATGGAGGATGTGTATAGACTATAGGAAACTAAATGTTGCCTCTAGGAAAGATCACTTCCCTCTTCCTTTCATCGACCAAATGCTAGAGAGATTAACTCAACATTCCCATTTTTGTTACTTAGATGGCTATAGTGGATTCTTCGAAATCCCTATTCACCCCGATGACCAAGAGAAAACTACATTCACATGTCCTTGGGGTACTTTTGCATATAGGAGAATGTCGTTTGGTTTGTGTAATGCACCCACCACCTTTCAAAGGTGTATGATGGCCATCTTTTCTGAGTATATTGAAAACATCATGGAAGTGTTTATGGATGATTTTTCTGTTTATGGATCTTCATTTGATGATTGTTTACCTAACTTGTCTCTAGTGCTAAAAAGATGTGAGGAGATTAATCTAGTCTTGAATTGGGAAAAATGCCACTTCATGGTAAGTGAAGGTATTGTGTTGGGACACTTGGTGTCCAACCGAGGCATTGAGGTTGATAGGCCTAAGATAGAAACAATAGAGAAGTTGCCACCACCTACCTCAGTGAAGGGGGTAAGGAGTTTTCTAGGGCATGCCGGTTTTTACCGGAGATTTATTAAAGATTTCTCTAAGATTTCTTAGTCTCTTACTAACCTACTAATGAAAGATGTTGAGTTTTTTTTCTCCAAGGATTGCCTTGAGGCTTTTTGTAGGTTGAAGAATGCTTTGATCACCGCTCCCATCATGCAACCCCCGGATTGGAGTTTACCGTTTGAGATCATGTGCGACGCGAGTGATGTAGCCGTTGGGGCTGTTTTGGGACAAAGGAAAGATGGGCTTACACATGCCATCTATTATGCTAGCAAGACGCTAGATGATGCCCAACTCAATTATCCTACCACCGAGAAGGAGTTGCTAGCGGTGTTCGCCACTTAGCGTGCGTGCAAATAAGTCTTAAATTTATAAAACTAGAAATCAAGCAAGCAAACCAGCAGTGTACGGATCGACGTAGTTAAGCAAGAATTCCAGAGTATCAAACACAGGGATTTGGGGGGAACAAATTCAATTATAAGTTGTCAAGCAAGTAAAAGGGTAAAGCTTTTCAAATGTATTGGGAAAACAGCAACCCTAAAGATCCAAGTATCTAATTGTGGCAATCGATTCAAGATATACTAAAGAACTAAGGACAGAGTTAAGAGTTGCAAAGGTATACTAAGGTAAAGCAATGTACGGTGAAGTTCCAAGGCTTTATATGACTTATCTAAAGACGCTCTCTATAAAGGTTATTGAGGCTTCAGTATAGAAAGGATCTAAAGGCAAGAATTAATCTCAAATACCCAAACTTGTAACCCAAAGATCAAGACTAACTAAACCGATTAAGGTTGTGACACTCGAAATCGAAGTAGAGGTTGTTGAGGCTTCACTACTACCTAGAAAAGGGCAAGTCAAGACTAGATTAAAGCTAATCTTTAACCTTGGATCAAAGTAAAAGCAAAGTTCGTAAACTGATGTAAATTATGGGTGGATCTTGAGTTCCACGGCCGTGGAACCTCAAGAACAGGCCGTGATTTTAGTTCGTTGGCGAATCTCTCTAACTCTCAGGGTCCAATCAAATTACGATCGATCTATCATTATCTAAGCCACAACTATCAATCCTTCACCTTAGAATTGCTAAAGGGTTTTAGCCAACAACAGTCATTATGATATCAAATTCAAGAATTAGAAGAATGAAAGATGAAAACCTTCGAAAACCTTCAATAAACTTCAAATCAATCTCAAATCCACAAACAAGGGTATAATGTATATCAGATTTGGAATAACACAAACCAATCACAATCCTTGATAAGAACGAAGAGCGGGATGTCAATTCGTCTTCTAATCAAACCTAGGAACAAAAGCGCAACTTCCAAATCTTCAAGCCTTTGTAAATCTCCGTTGCAAAAATGCAATTCTCCGCACGTCCAATGAAACCCTAGGCACGTGCAAGCGAGCGTAAGTGAAGGTACCGAATTCTCCCTCCTTCAGTCCTTTTATAGGGAAGGATAGAATAACCGTCCGGCCCATATGCGTAGACAATGTGTCCATATTTTATTCGTCAATAGATTGTCTAAATCACGGTTTCATGAAATTCCACGGCCGTGTTTAGAGCGTGGAAGTGGATTACGGTTCTTCACAACTTCCACGACCGTACTTTATACCGTGTAACTCTCTGGAATGCTCCACGTTCATGTAGCCAAGTTCCACGGCCGTGGTTTTGGGCGTGGATGTTCGCCACTTAGCATGCGTGCAAATAAGTCTTAAATTTATAAAACTAGAATCAAGCAAGCGAACCCGCAGTGTACGGATCGGCGTAGATTAGCAAGTATTCCAGAGTATCGAACACAGGGATTTGGGGGGTTAAATCCAGTTATAAATCGTCAAGCAAGTAAATGTATGAGCTTTGCAAATATTGGGGAAAACTGAAACCCTAAAGATCCAGGTGTCTAATTGTGGCAATCGATTCAAGATATACTAAAGAACTAAGGACAGAGTTAAGAGTTGCAAAGGTATGCTAAGGTAAAGCAATGTACGGTGAAATTCCAAGGCTTTATATGACTTATCTAGAAATACTCTCTATAAAGGTTGTTGAGGCTTCAGTATAGAAAGGATCTAAAGACAAGAATTAATGTCAAATACCCAAACTTGTAACCCAAGGATCAAGACTAACTAAACCGATTAAGTTTGTGACACTCGAAATCGAAGTAGAGGTTGTTGAGGCTTCACTACTACCTAGAAAAGGCAAGTCAAGACTAAGTTAAAGCAAATCTTTAACTTTGGATTAAAGTAAAATCAAGGTTCGTAAATTAACACAAATTACGGGTGGATCTTGAGTTCCACGGCCGTGGAACCTCAAGAACAGGCCGTGATTCTGGCTCGGCGAAATCTCTCTAACTCTCAGGGTCCAATCAAATTACGATCTATCTATCATTATCTAAGCCACAACTATCAACCCTTCACCTTAGAATTGCTAAAGGGTTTTAGCCAACAACAGTCATTATGATATCAAATTCAAGAATTAGAAGAATGAAAGATGAAAACCTTCGAAAACCTTCAATAAACTTCAAATCAATCTCAAATCCACAAACAAGGGTATAATGTATATCAGATTTGGAATAACACAAACCAATCACAATCCTTGATAAGAACGAAGAGCGGGATGTCAATTCATCTTCTAATCAAACCTAGGAACAAAAGCGCAACTTCCAAATCTTCAAGCCTTCGTAAATCTCCGTTGCAAAAATGCAATTCTCCGCACGTCCAATGAAACCCTAGGCACATGCAAGCGAGCGTAAGTGAAGGTACCGAATTCTCCCTCCTTCAGTCCTTTTATAGGGAAGGATAGAATAACCGTCCGGCCCATATGCGTAGACAATGTGTCCATATTTTATTCGTCAATAGATTGCCTAAATCACAGTTTCATGAAATTCCACGGCCGTGGTTTAGAGCGTGGAAGTGGATTACGGTTCTTCACAACTTCCACGACCGTACTTTATACCGTATAACTCTCTGGAATGCTCCACGTTCATGTAGCCAAGTTCCACGGCCGTGGTTTTGGGCGTGGATGTTCGCCACTTAGCATGCGTGCAAATAAGTCTTAAATTTATAAAACTAGAATCAAGCAAGCGAACCCGCAGTGTACGGATCGGCGTAGATTAGCAAGTATTCCAGAGTATCGAACACAGGGATTTGGGGGGTTAAATCCAGTTATAAATCGTCAAGCAAGTAAATGTATGAGCTTTGCAAATATTGGGGAAAACTGAAACCCTAAAGATCCAAGTGTCTAATTGTGGCAATCGATTCAAGATATACTAAAGAACTAAGGACAGAGTTAAGAGTTGCAAAGGTATGCTAAGGTAAAGCAATGTACGGTGAAATTCCAAGGCTTTATATGACTTATCTAGAAATACTCTCTATAAAGGTTGTTGAGGCTTCAGTATAGAAAGGATCTAAAGACAAGAATTAATGTCAAATACCCAAACTTGTAACCCAAGGATCAAGACTAACTAAACCGATTAAGTTTGTGACACTCGAAATCGAAGTAGAGGTTGTTGAGGCTTCACTACTACCTAGAAAAGGCAAGCCAAGACTAAGTTAAAGCAAATCTTTAACTTTGGATTAAAGTAAAATCAAGGTTCGTAAATTAACACAAATTACGGGTGGATCTTGAGTTCCACGGCCGTGGAACCTCAAGAACAGGCCGTGATTCTGGCTCGTCGGCGAAATCTCTCTAACTCTCAAGGGCCAATCAAATTACGATCGATCTATCATTATCTAAGCCACAACTATCAACCCTTCACCTTAGAATTGCTAAAGGGTTTTAGCCAACAACAGTCATTATGATATCAAATTCAAGAATTAGAAGAATGAAAGATGAAAACCTTCGAAAACCTTCAATAAACTTCAAATCAATCTCAAATCCACAAACAAGAGTATAATGTATATCAGATTTGGAATAACACAAACCAATCACAATCCTTGATAAGAACGAAGAGCGGGATGTCAATCCGTCTTCTAATCAAACCTAAAGACAAAGCGCAACTTCCAAATCTTCAAGCCTTTGCAAATCTCCGTTGCAAAAATGGCAATCCTCCGCACGTCCAATGAAACCCTAGGCACGTGCAAGCAAGCGTGAGCGAATGTGCCGAAATCTCCCTCCTTCAGTCCTTTTATAGGGAAAGATAGAATAAGTGTCCGGCCCATGTGTGTAGACAATGTGTCTATATTTTATTCGTCAAAAGATTGCCTAAATCACGGTTTTATGGAATTCCACGCCCGTGGTTTAGAGCGTGGAATTGGATTACGGTTCTTCACAACTTCCACGACCGTACTTTATACCGTGTAACTCTCTGGAATGCTCCACGCTCATGTTGCCAAGTTCCACGGCCGTTGTTTAGAGCGTGGACTTCATTACGGCCATATTTTAGAGCGTGGAAGCATAGGTTGCTCGTAATCCCCTTTGTTTCGTGTCATTCCTCATCCTAGCATCTTCATTGGCTTCTTTGTGGTGTCCTCAATCCTTGGATATTCTCAATGCATCTCCATCCTCTCATAATTCATTCGGTTTTAGCTCTTATTCGGCTACAATCAACACAAAGCTTATGTAGACCTCTATATCGACAATATAGACAAACTAGCTCACAATTGCTTCAATGCTTTATCAATGAACACTATAATGGATGAAATACATCTAGAAAACGTGCCTAAAATATCACAATATTTCATGCTAACAAAATACCCCATACTTGTCACTTGCTTGTCCCCAAACAAGGTCTTTTAAAAGCTTTAAAACTCAAGTTAGGATGAAATATGGATGCACTCTCAAAAACAAAACGTATTTTAAGTAAATGTGTTTCTAGTCGATAGATCATTCTCAAACCTTGCTTCATACGTTCATAAGACTCTCATATACATAACCAAAGAATAAAGAGTAAAGAAAACTCATGAATTGATCAAACTTCCACGTAAGCATCATAACCTTCAAACATTATCAAAATCAGTCATAAGAAACTTCAATTTAGATCACCAAGTCATATAACATCCTCTTGATCTTAAGGACTTCCAAGTAAGGTGTAGAATGCGGAAAGGGAGAGGAGATTATAAGGAATGTGGTGCATGAATCCGGGAAAGTGGATAACTAACTCTTTTCTTTTTCTCTTGCGGTTTTGCAACACTTTCAACTTAGAGTTTTGCTCTCTTCTTTTGCACTTAATTTTTTGACTTTACTTTCGGAGTTATGGATAGAGGTGCACAAAAACCGAGGCCTAGGAGATTGGCGGTTCTCAATTTTGCGAGATGCCTCAAACCCTTGATGCACATACCATAATCCGTTAGGAATATCGCTCAATCCGACTTTGGCAAGACACAAACACCCGGCTATGTGAATGGTGCCGAGTTACTCATCGTCATGATTGACTTCCCCAAACCTATAAGTTCTTTCTATTCTTTGAATGCAAAATTTTTGCTTTCATGCAAATATCAACTCCTCCAAATTCCCGGATAGGTAAAGAAGGCCATTATTTCATTGAGGGGCTAAATGATCGAAGAAAAAAGAAAGAAAATTAAATTGCCTTAATCATTTCAACAAGAAGTATAAGAACTTATCATGTGATTTCAACCTTGATTTCTCAATATGATTTAGGTAACATTCTTCACATTATGAAACTTGCAAAAGAGGAATAATTAACTTATTCAATTTCTTTTCAATTCACTATTTGTTTAAGCATGCGATTGTCATCAAAACTCAATTCACAAGTAGTTTATCATTGAAATCATCTCAATCCTTAGAAGCACAAAATTTTCAAAAATTTTCGATTTTTATGGGTTTTTCAAAAGCTTTTTCATGCAATGCGATAATGAAACGTGTAACAATGGAATGAAACATGCAAGGTGTTCTCAATCAAAGCAAGCAAAGTGAGTAGAGTTATTACAAACGAATAGTCACACCCCACCCCATACTGGAGACAAACATTGTCCCTAATGTTCAAAAAGAAATAAAGAAAAGAAAGAAAGAAAAAGAACTCACAAGACGGTGGTGGAGTGGCTAAAGTGGTAGATCATCATCATCCTCACTAGGGTGCCGGTGGTGGTGGAAACGGAAAGAAGCTGGGATCATAGTTCCGCCCAAACTGGTGGCGGTAAATGTCTCTCATCATCCGGTCATGCGCATCGGCTCATGCGTCCCTAGCATCCGCACGGATCTCCAAGGCTCCGACCCTACTGGAAAGGTCGGTGGCCCAATCCGGCAGCTGCTCGTACCATCCCGGCGGCTGGCTATACCACGCTGGTGCATCTGACGGTGCTGGTGCAGGTGGTGGCTGGGCATGCCAAGCTGGTGGAGCTCCCATCCAATCCGTTGAGTGCTATACCACTCAGGAGGGGTCGCCATCCATGTCGGCCTCTCACTCACGCTGGCGCGGTGAGAGGAAGAACCAAAAGCTCTAGTGAGGCGGGGAGAGTGTCTAGGGAGGTCGGGAACTGCATCCGGCTGATCCGGGAAGGTACCATAATCGTGCTCCTCACCTCCTCCCTCAAACTCATCATCTCCTCTCATCTCCTCCTCCTCTACAACGGGTGGCTCAGGGGGAACGTAAGGGGGTGCTACTAATCTATTCGCATGCATAACAACGAATGTCTCCTTCCAATTATGGTGTCCAGCCATAATGGAATACTCGGAAAGCCATGTAACCCCTCTACCTCCTCTACCCTCCCAAGGCATGGCAGCAGTAGGTGGGCCTCTATGTCTAGGAAAGATAATGCCTCTAGTCATGAGGCTCTGGAGTCCTAGAGGTCTAGCAGCTATCCTGGTGCATGCAGAGAAGTCGATACCAAGCTGCCTAGCTAGGTGGGTGACCATCCCACCGTATCCAATATTGCCGGCCCTCTTATTCTTTAGCTTACTCATAGTAGAAGCTAAGAGGGTGGCACAGTCAGCCGGCCTACCATGCAACATACAATAAAGTAAAAACAGCTCGTCAGTCTTGATTTTCCGAGGAGTCTCCGTCCTAGGGAAGAGACACTCAGAAAGCACTCGGTGGGCAATCTTCAAAGCTAAGTGATAAATCAACTTAGCCTTGGTATCAGCAGGTTGTCAGCGGTCCTCGCTGGCGTATACCATAGCAATGTCCTCCCAAAAATCTTTGGCGTACATGCTACTAGGGAATCGACCATTGAAGGTCTCTTGGAACCCAAAGAAGGCTCCAAACTCCCGAATCGAGAACTCATAGTTTCTCTCCATCAGCCGGAAAGAAACAGTCCTATCAACATGAATATGCTCAAATGAGATCACAAACTCTCTAGTGATCTCCTCATATGCATCTTCCTGAATAGCGGAGAAGATGATCAATCCTGCTCTATCCAACAGCCAAGTAAGGTCACCTACCACATTCAGTGGCTCTAGCTCCTCAAGCAACAGATAACGAGGTCCTATGACCGCTCTCTTCTCGATCCTCTCTAAGGCATCGAGGAAATCCTCATGGATTGTAGGAATTCTAGGAGGTGGGGGTGATGGTGGTGGTGTTGGCTCACTAGGGGTGCCTGAGAGGAGGAGGAAGCATTTCCTTTCCTCTTCTTTGTCCTATTTGAAATTCTCCTAACGAGATCCATGTTTCTGTTCTAAACCACGGTCTGTTCTTCAGAAACCACGGCCGTGGAATGTCTAGAGACCGTGATTCGGTTCGAAATTTCTCAAAACTCAACAGATTCACACCAAATTCAATAGATGGCAGCCCTAGACTAATTTCAATCCAATTCCAATCAGTTCTCCTAAAAATTCTTGCAAAAACTGAGGCAAATCGACAAAGTGAGAGAAGAGATAAAAAAAACCTAGGTTTTCGGATTTTAAAATCCGAATTCAGTCTTCTCCGGTGATTTGCCGCTCGAATCGTTGCTTGGATCTTGTAGGTGATTAAATTTGCTTCACTTTTGGTCAAAGAATCGTTCGAAACGATTAACGGACGGGAATTTGAGAGAGGGGGACGATTGCGGTGATTTTGGGGCGTGAAATTTGGGGATTTTGGTTGTGTTTGTGAAGAAACGTGGTTTTTATAGTGGCCGTAAATTTTTTCGAAAATTACGGTCACTCGGGGGTTTCCACGGCCGTGGAAATGTACGAAACCGTGGCTTTGGTGATTTTTCTCAGGCTTTTGCAAATTACGGTCACTGTAGCTGTCACGGCCGTGGTTTTGGCCGTGGAACTCTCTGTAATGTGCTAAAGTCCAAGTTTCGTCAATTTTCTTCAAACCTTTCCTTCTCCCTTTCTCTTCCACTGATCCTACATCAAAAAACACGAACATACCGGAAGGTATCGAAGGTAAAACGAAACAAAACGTCTCAACTATTCTAATCTATGAATCAAAAACAAAAACGTAAGTGCAATACCTTGGGTTGCCTCCCAACAAGCGCTTGTTTAAGGTCCGTAGCTAGACCATATTTGCACTTATTCGAGTGCGGTGGGCGCGAACTCTTCAGCTTGGAGTTCCGGTGAATACTTCTTGAGTCGTTGACCGTTCACCTTAAAGCTTCCGCCCTTTTCACCCCATACTTCAACTACACCATGGGGAAAACACGTTTGATTAGATAAGGTCCAGTCCAACGAGATTTAAGCTTACCTGGAAAGAGACGAAGCCTTGAATTGAAGAGGAAAACTTGATCTCCTTCTTTGAGGTCCTTTGGGATGATATGCTTATCATGTCAACGCTTCGCTCTTTCTTTATAGATCTTGGCGTTTTCGTAGGCGTTCAAGCGAAGTTCTTCAAGCTCATTGAGGTCTAAGAGACGCTTCTCTCCCGCTTCCTTCATGCTAAAGTTCAACCACTTTATTGCCCAATACGCCTTATGCTCCAGTTCTACCGGCAAGTGACAAGACTTCCCATACACAAGGTTGTATGGTGTTGTTCCGATGGGAGTCTTATATGCAGTCTGGTATGCCCATAATGCGTCATCTAGCTTCAAAGGCCAATCCTTCCTTGTCCTTGAAACCGTCTTCTCTAGGATCCCTTTAATCTCCCGGTTTGAGATCTCCACTTCTCCACTAGTTTGTGGATGATAAGGGGTGATGATCTTGTGAGTCACCGCATACTTAGCTAAAAGAGCTTTGAAACGTCGGGCAATAAAGTGAGAACCTCTATCACTAATGATAGTTCGTGGTGTCCCAAATCGTGGGAAGATGGTCTTGTTAAAGAACTTAACCACTACCATGGCATCATTGGTGGGAGAGGCAATTGCTTCAACCCATCTCGAAACATAATCCATCGCTAAAAGTATGCATTGGTTTCCACAAGATGATGGGAAAGGTCCCATGAAGTCTACTCCCCAAACGTCAAAGATCTCCACCTCTTGGATGTTGTTAAGAGGCATCTCGTTCCTCCTAGATATGTTCTCTGTTCTTTGACAAGCATCGCAGCAGGAAACAAAGGTTTGCACATCTTTAAATAAAGTAGGCCAAAAGAATCCAGATTGCAATACCTTAGCGCTAGTTTTGTTCGAACTAGCGTGTCCTCCACAAGGTAGTGAATGACAATGACGGATGACACTTTGCATCTCATCTTCCGGTACACATCGCCGAATGATGCCGTCCGGACCTCTCTTAAAGAGGAGAGGTTCGTTCCAAAAATAATAGAACATCCTTAAAGAACTTTCTTTGTGTGTAGGATAATCCGGGTGGTAATTCTTGGCAAACCAAATAGTTAACAAAATCAGCAAACCATGGTTCGTTACCTTTGGTGATCACGTCGATGCACTCCTCTATGATGTGTAAATGCTCGTCCGGAAAGGAGTCATCTATAGGTAGATGGTCGTCTTCTAGATGTGGTAGACGACTCAAATGATCCGCAACAGAATTTTTCGAACCCTTCTTGTCACGGATCTCTAGATCGAATTCTTGTAGGAGAAGAATCCATCTAATCAGCCTTGGTTTCGCATCTTTCTTCGCAATCAAATACCGGATTGCAGCATGATCCGTGTACACAATCACCTTGGCACCTACAAGATAAGAGCGAAACTTTTCAAATGCATATACAATTGCTAAAAATTCCTTCTCGGTAGTGGCGTAGTTGAGCTGCGCTTCATCTAGCGTCTTGCTAGCGTAGTAGATAGCGTGGGTTCGTCCTTCCTTTCTTTGCCCAAGCACAGCCCCTATGGCTACGTCACTTGCGTCACACATAACCTCAAATGGAAGATTCCAATCCGGAGGTTGGATAATCGGGGCTGAGATTAGAGCTTCCCGAATCATATTAAACGCATCTAAGCATTCCTGCGAGAAATCAAAAACTGCATCCTTCATCAATAAATTAGTAAGCGGTTTTGATATCTTGGAGAAATCCTTTATAAAACGTCTATAGAATCCAGCATGTCCTAGAAAACTTCTTATCCCTTTCACCGAAGTTGGGGGAGGAAGCTTTTCTATAGTCTCTATCTTAGCTTTATCCACTTCAATCCCTCTACTAGAGATTAAGTGTCCTAATACAATGCCCTCTTTCACCATAAATTGACACTTCTCCTAATTAAGAACTAGGTTAGTGTCTTCACACCTTTGTAACACAAGAGCAAGGTTAGAAAGACAATTATCAAAAGAGGAACCATAAACGGAGAAATCATCCATAAAGACCTCCATGATCTCCTCTATGTACTCCGAGAAGATAGCCATCATGTATCTTTGAAAGGTGGTTGGGGCGTTGCAAAGCCCAAACGGCATCCTCCTATATGCAAACGTTCCCCACGGACACGTGAATGTGGTCTTCTCTTGATCGTCCGGGTGTATCGGGATCTGAAAGAAACCACTATAACCGTCAAGATAGCAAAAGTGTGAGTGTTGTGCTAACCTCTCAAGCATTTGGTCGATGAAGGGTAGTGGGAAGTGATCCTTCCTCATTGCGTTGTTTAGCTTCCGGTAATCTATGCACATCCTCCATCCAGTTACGGTTCGTGTGGGTATGAGTTCATTGTTTTTATTGGTGATGACCGTCATTCCTCCCTTCTTTGGAACCACCTGTACGGGACTCATCCACTTGCTATCGGAGATAGGGTAGATGATACCTGCATCAAGTAGTTTAAGAATTTCCTTCTTGACAACCTCCTTCATGGTCGGATTTAACCGCCTTTGAGGTTGTCGCGAAGTTCTAAAGTCTTCTTCCATTAGGATCTTATGCATGCATAGTGAAGGTTTGATTCCTACTAGATCCTCTATAGTATACCCTAAGGCTTTCCTATGTTTCTTAAGAACAACCATGAGCTTACTATGTTCATCAATACTCAAATCGGAACTAACAATTACCGGAAAGGTAGAATTAGGTCCTAGAAATGCGTATCTTAGATGTGTAGGAAGTGGCTTCAATTCCATCACTATAGGAGTCTCTAATGTCTCTTGAAGAGTATCCGATGCTTCCTTAGAAGTGTCTAAGGATGTAGAAGCTGTTAAAGAAGAGTCAAGAGAAGTGGTGGAGAAGATACAATCTCCTTCAGATTCACCCAAAATTACGGCTCCCCTGTTTCCTCCACGGCCGTGGTTTTGGGCGTGGAAATCAATTACGGGGCCTCTGTTTGTTCCACGGCCGTGGTTTTGGCCGTGTAACTTACTGGAGTCCTCTGAATAGCTGATTACGGTCATGTTGGTAGATTCTACGGCTGTGGAATAGCACGACTAGCCGTGATTTCGTACGTTCTCTGACCCATCGTAGAGTTACTCAAATTCTTCTTCATACACTTCTTTTTGCTTCTCTAAAGCTTCAATTTCTTCATTGCATTCCTCTTCTTCCCCTATATCCATAATGCTCATAGAAATAACTTTTTGTAAGGGGTCTTTGAAGAGAATCGAACTTACGTCCTCTCTAGATAGCTCTTCGTCATGGATATTGAATATATCCTCATCGAAAACTGGTTCCTTCACCAAAGTGGAGAGAACGAATTCCACCTTTTCTTCTCCTATGTCGAAGGCGAGTGTAGCATTCTTGCAATGAACTATACAACCGGATATTGCAAGAAACGGTCTTCCGAGTATGATTGGGACCGGACTATCTGCAGGAATGTCAAGCACAAAAAAGTCTATAGGAACATAGAACTTACCAAGCTTGACCGGGACGTCTTCAACTATACCGACGGGAGGAGTTATGGATCGATCCGCCATGTACAACATCATTTTGACCGGCTTAGGTTCGCCTAAACCGATCTTCCTGCATATGTGACATCTCCCACTCCTATGGGAATACAAAATGACCCCGGATCCTTCAGCTTTGGGGGCATCTTATCCTTCATTGTCTTGATGAGATCCGATGAATCCGAACTCATCTTGACCTCTCCAAAATCCTCTAATTTTCTTTTGTTAGAGAGGATCTCCTTTAGGAACTTTCCATAAGCTAGCATACCTACAATTGCATAAATGAAAGGTATATTAATATGTAGTTTGCTCATGAGTTCAATAAACTTACCGAATTGCTTGTCTAGACGCGCTCTTGCTCTAGATTGCAGAAACGGTAGGGGAGGTTTGAAAGCTGGAGGAGGAGCGTAAGCATCTTCCTTCTCCTTTCCCTTTTCTTTCTCCTTTTCGGCGGGGACTTCTACAAACTTAGGCTGCAGGTCGATGGTTGTTGCTCCGCTCCTAGTTGTGATTGCCATCACCCTTCCCTTTGGGTTATCCTCCGTCTTTCCTGGAAGTTTTCCTTGATTCCTAGGAACTTCTTCAGCTTGACTAAACATTTGGTTTTCTAAAACCTTTTGGGCTTTATCAACCTTAGTAATGTGATCATCGACCTTGATGATGCGAGTCTCCAATCCTTGAAGCTTTCCCAAGATTGTTTCCAACATGGGATAGGACTTTTCTTTCCCCGAAGTGCTTTTGCTATTAGATGCTTGTTCCTGGCTTTTCAAGGGAATGGAAGAAGAAGAAGGTGGAGTTAGTGAATTTCTTGAATTGGGATAAGAATTACCGGAATTGTGTTGTTGGTTGGACCGCAAATTGTTGTTGTTTGAAACCCTATTGTTGTTCCATCCGTTATTCCGGTTGTTGTTGTTGTTGTTCCAATTATTCCGGTTATTGCGATTTGTATTCTCATTCCCATTGTGGTTATTGTTGTTTCCCAAATAACCCACATCTTGTCCCTTTTGCTTTGGGAAATTTGTTTTAATGGCTTCCTTCAACTCTTTAATCTCGGTATTGAGAGAAAAGATTTGAGTCTGAGCGGCTTGTGATAATTTTGCTCCTTGCTCCACTTGATTTGCTTCTACTTTCCGGTGAGAATACTTTTCTATGACTCGGGCTTGCTTCTCAATGAAGTCCCAAGCGTCATCTTCCCTCATGTCCATGAATGTGCCACATGAAAGGGATTGGAGCTTGAATTGTGTTTCCACATCCAACCCCTTATAGTATATCTCCAATAAACCCAACTTTGAAATGCCATGGTGTGGGCAATCCAATGATAAGTCCTGAAATCTTTCCCAAGATTGAAACAAACTTTCGTTAGATCTCATAGAAAACGCATTAATCTTACCTCTCAACTCCGCCGTCTTGGATGGCGGAAAGAATTTGGTGAGGAATTCCGCGGAAAGGTCTTCCCATGTGTTAAGTCTCCCATTTGGAAGAGCTTGATACCAAGATAAAGCCTTCCCTTTCAAAGAGAAGAAGAATGGCTTGATCTTGTAGTTGTTAGTGGTTGCGTTCTTTGGCTTCATTGTCTCCCTCATGACCTCAAAATTTTGTAAATGTTGATGTGGAGATTCAGCACTCGTTCCTCCAAACTCATTTTGGCGAACGATGGTGATAACTTGTGGGTTGAAGCTAAACCCTTGCATATCATCAGCATCAAAGTTCACACCTAAACGGCGTGGTTGCTGAATGGGATCCATCCTTTGGCTAAGAGTTCTTGGCTCTCCATCTACACGAGCAGCTCTCGCATTCCCAGCTAGAGCACGACGATTGGCGGCTGCTCGTGGAGCAAATGGGTTTGCATTGATCGTCGGATCAATGTCTTCTAGTGGTGGCATGGAAGAGTCGCTATCCTCATCGGATGAATGGGCTCTAACCGATCTTGACGATTTCCTGCTCTTCTTCTTCTTAAGATCGCTTAATTCCACCCTCATTTGAAATATCATATCCATAAGATCGTCAACTTTCGATTGATGACGCTCCGATTCCTCCTTGCGAGTCCTCTCGCTCCATCTAAGTTGAGCTTCGGATTCCGCTAACTCCGTTTGGTAATCTCGTTCTCTTTCTTCGGCCATCTTTCTTTCTTTGAGCTTCTTCCTCAAAGTCTTCTCAAGTTCTTGATCAAGAGGCAAGAGGTCCGTGTTGTTCCTAGACCTTCGCATAAACCTAAAGTAACCTGCAAATATTACTCACAAGAGATATCAAATAACAAGAGCTAAGCTCCCAAGCTTGACAACCGGCAACCAAATTCGGCCTAAACCAAATCCCCGGCAACGGCGCCAAAAACTTGTTCGCCACTTAGCGTGCGTGCAAATAAGTCTTAAATTTATAAAACTAGAATCAAGCAAGCGAACCCGCAATGTACGGATCGGCGTAGATTAGCAAGTATTCCAGAGTATCGAACACAGGGATTTGGGGGGTTAAATCCATTTATAAATCGTCAAGCAAGTAAATGTATGAGCTTTGCAAATATTGGAGAAAACAGCAACCCTAAAGATCCAGGTGTCTAATTGTGGCAATCGATTCAAGATATACTGAAGAACTAAGGACAGAGTTAAGAGTTGCAAAGGTATGCTAAGGTAAAGCAATGTACGGTGAAATTCCAAGGCTTTATATGACTTATCTAGAAATACTCTCTATAAAGGTTGTTGAGGCTTCACTATAGAAAGGATCTAAAGACAAGAATTAATGTCAAATACCCCAACTTGTAACCCAAGGATCAAGACTAACTAAATCGATTAAGGTTGTGACACTCGAAATCGAAGTAGAGGTTGTTGAGGCTTCACTACTACCTAGAAAAGGCAAGCCAAGACTAAGTTAAAGCAAATCTTTAACTTTGGATTAAAGTAAAAGCAAGGTTCGTAAATTAACACAAATTACGGGTGGATCTTGAGTTCCAGGGCCGTGGAACCTCAAGAACAGGCCGTGATTCTGGCTCGTCGGCGAAATCTCTCTAACTCTCACGGTCCAATCAAATTACGATAAATCTATCATTATCTAAGCCACAACTATCAACCCTTTACCTTAGAATTGCTAAAGGGTTTTAGCCAACAACAGTCATTATGATATCAAATTCAAGAATTAGAAGAATGAAAGATGAAAACCTTCGAAAACCTTCAATAAACTTCAAATCAATTTCAAATCCACAAACAAGAGTATAATGTATATCAGATTTGGAATAACACAAACCAATCACAATCCTTGATAAGAACGAAGAACGGGATGTCAATCCGTCTTCTAATCAAACCTAAGGACAAAGCGCAACTTCCAAATCTTCAAGCCTTTGCAAATCTCCGTTGCAAAAATGGCAATCCTCCGCACGTCCAATGAAACCCTAGGCACGTGCAAGCAAGCGTGAGCGAATGTGCTGAAATCTCCCTCCTTCAGTCCTTTTATAGGGAAAGATAGAATAAGTGTCCGGCCCATGTGTGTAGACAATGTGTCTATATTTTATTCGTCAAAAGATTGCCTAAATCACGGTTTTATGGAATTCTACGCCCGTGGTTTAGAGCGTGGAATTGGATTACGGTTCTTCACAACTTCCACGACCGTACTTTATACCGTGTAACTCTCTGGAATGTTCCACGCTCATGTTGCCAAGTTCCACGGCCGTGGTTTAGAGCGTGGACTTCATTACGGCCGTATTTTAGAGCGTGGAAGCATAGGTTGCTCGTAACCCCTTTGTTTCGTGTCATTCCTCATCCTAGCATCTTCATTGGCTTCTTTGTGATGTCCTCAATCCTTGGATATGCTCAATCCATCTCCATCCTCTCATAATTCGTTCGGTTTTAGCTCTTATTTGCCTACAATCAACACAAAGCTTATGTAGACCTCTATATCGACAATATAGACAAACTAGCTCACAATTGCTTCAATGCTTTATCAATGAACACTATAATGGATAAAATACATCTAGAAAACGTGCCTAAAATATCACAATATTTCATGCTAACAGTGGACTTCATTACGGCCGTATTTTAGAGCGTGGAAGCATAGATTGCTCGTAGTCTCCTTTGTTTCGTGCTATTCCTCATCCTAGCATCTCCCTTGGCTCTTTGTGGTGTCCTCAATCCTTGGATGTGCTCAATTCATCTCCATCCTCCCTTAATTTGTTCGGTTTTAGCTCTTATTCGCCTACAATCAACACAAAGCTTATGTAGACCTCTATATCGACAATATGGACAAACTAGCTAACAATTGCTTCAATGCCTTATCAATGAACACTATAATGGATGAAATACATCTAGAAAACGTGCCTAAAATATCACAATATTTCATGCTAACAAAATACCCCATACTTGCCACTTGCTTGTCCCCAAGCAAGGTCTTTCAAAAGCTTTAGAACTCGAGTTAGGATGAAATATGTATGCAATCTCAAAAACAAAACATCTTTTAGGTGAATGTGCTTCTAGTCAATAGACCATTCTCAAACCTTGCTTCATTCATTCATGAGACTCTTATATACATAAGCAAAGAATAAAGAGAAAGGAAACATCGTGAATTGATCAAACTTCAATGCAAGCATTATAACCTTCAAACATTATCAAAATCAATCATAAGAAACTTCAATTTAGATCACCAAGTCATATAACATTCTCTTGATCTTAAGGACTTTCAAATAAGGTTTAGAATGCGGAAAGGGAAAGGGAAAGGAAACTATAAGGAATGTGGTGCATGAATCCGGAAAAGTGGATAACTAACTCTTTTCTTTTTCTCTTGCGGTTTTGCAACACTTTCAACTTAGAGCTTTGCTCTCTTCTTTTGCACATAATTTTTCGAATTTAATTTTGGAGTTATGGACAGAGGTGCACAAAAACCGAAGCCTAGGAGATTGGCGGTTCTCAATTTTGCGAGATGCCTCAAACCCTTGATGCACATACCATAATCCGTTAGGAATATCGCTCAATCCGACTATGGCAAGACACAAACACCCGGCTATGAGAATGGTGCCGAGTTACTCATCGTCATGATTGACTTCCCCAAACCTACAATTTCTTTCTATTCTTTGAATGCAAAATTTTTCTTTCATGGCCCTCCCACATCAAACATGCAAAATTCAACTCCTCTGAATTCCCGGATAGGTAAGGGAGGCCATTATTTCATTGAGGGGCTAAATGATCAAAGAAAGAAGAAAGAAAATCGAATTGCCTTAATCATTTCAACAAGAAGTATAGGAACTTATCATGTGATTTCAACCTTGATTTCTCAATATGATTTAGATAAAACTCTTCACATTATGAAACTTGCAAAAGAGGGATAATCAACTCATTCAATTTCTTTTCAATTCACTATTTGTTTAGGCATACAATTGTCATCAAAAACTCAATTCACAAGTAGTGATTATCATAGAAATCATCTCAATTCTTAGAAGCACAAAATTTTCAAAATTTTTCGATTTTTATGGGTTTTTCAAAGGCTTTTTCATGCAATGCGATAATGAAACGTGTAACAATGGAATGAAACATGCAAGGTGTTCTCAATCAAAGCAAGCAAAGTGAGTAGAGTTATTACAAACGAATAGTCACACCCCACCCCATACTGGAGACAAACATTGTCCCTAATGTTCAAAAAGAAATAAAGAAAATAAAGAAAGAAAAAGAACTCACAAGACGGTGGTAGAGTGGCTAAAGTGGTAGATCATCATCATCCTCACTGGGGTGCCGGTGGTGGTGGAAACGGGAAGAAGCCGGGGTCGTAGTTCCGCCCAAACTGCTGGCGGTAGATGTCTCTCATCATCCGGTCGTGTGCCTCAGCTCGTGTATCTCTAACATCCGCCCGGATCTCCAAAGCTCCGACTCTCCTGGAAAGGTCGGTGGCCCACTTTGGCAGCTTCTCGTACCACTCCGGCGCCTGGCTATACCAAGCTGGTGCATCTGACGGTGTTGGTGCACGTGGTGGCTGTGCATGCCAAGTCGGTGGAGCTCCCATCCAATCCAGCTGCGTGCTATACCACTGAGGAGGGGTCGCCATCCATGTCGGCCACTCACTCACGCTGGCGCGGCGAGAGGAAGAAACGGAAGCTCTAGCGGGGTGGGGAGAGTGTCTAGGGAGGTCGGGAAATGTGTCCGGCTGATCCGGAGGTGGTACCAAAATCTTGCTCCTCACCTCCTCCATCAAACTCATCATCTCCTCTCATCTCCTCCTCATCTACAGCAGGTGGCTCAGGGGGGACGTAAGGAGGTGCTACCAATCTATTCGCATGCATGGCAGCGAATGTCTCCTTCTAGTTATGGCGTCCAGCCATAATGGAATACTCGGGAAGCCATGTAACCCCTCTACCTCCTCTACCCTCCCAAGGCATGCCAGCGATAGGTGGACCTCTATGTCTAGGAATTATAATACCTCTAGTCATGAGGCTTTGAAGTCCTAGAGGTCTAGTCGCTATCCTAGTGCACGCGGAGAAGTCAATACCTAGTTGTCTAGCAAGGTGGGTGACCATCCCACCGTATCCAATATTTCCGGCCCTCTTGTTCTTTAGCTTACTCATAGTAGAAGCTAAGAGGGTGGCACAGTCAGCCAGCCTACCATGCAGCATACAGTAAAGCAGAAACAACTCATCAGTCTTGATTTTCTGAGGAGTCTCCGTCCTAGGGAAGAGACACTCAGAAAGCACTCGGTGGGCAATCTTCAAGGCTAAGTGATAAATCAACTTAGCCTTGGTATCAGCAGGTTGCCAGCGGTCCTCGCTGGCGTATACCATAGCAATATCCTCCCAAAAATCTTTGGCGTACACGCCACTAGGAAATCGACCATTGAAGGTCTCATGGAAGCCAAAGAAGGCTCCAAACTCTCGGATCGAGAACTCATAGTTCCTCTCCATCAGCCGGAAAGAAAATGTCCTATCTATATGACTATGCTCAAATGAGATCACAAACTCTCTAGTGATCTCCTCATATGCATCTTCCCGAATAGCGGAGAAGATGATCAAACCGGCTCTATCAAGTAACCAAGTAAGGTCACCTACCACATTCAGTGGCTCTAGATCCTCAAGCAAAAAATATCGTGGTCCTATGACCGGTCTCTTCTCGATCCTTTCTAAGGTATCGAGGTAATTCTCATGGATCTTAGGAAATCTAGGAGGTGGGAGTGATGGTGGTTCAGTAGGGGGTGCCTGAGATGAGGAGGAAGCATTGTCTTTCCTCTTCTTGGTCCTATTAGACATTCTCCTAACAAGGTCCATGTTCTGTTCAAAACCACGGTCTGTTCTTCAATTTCCACGGCCGTGGAATGCCCAGAGACCGTGATTCGGTTCGTAAATCCTCAAAAATCACTCAATCAACACCACAATCAGCAGATAGCAGCCCTAGACTAATTTCAATCCAAATGCCAATCAGTTCTCCTAATATATCTTGCAAAAACTTAATCGAATCGACAAAGTGAGAGAAGATAAGAAAAACCTAGGTTTTTGGATTTTAAAATCCAAATTCCGTCTTCTCCGGCAATTTTTCACTCGAATTGTTGCTTGGATCTCGTAGATGATCGAATTTGCTCCAGTTTGGGTTAAAGAATCGTTTGAAACAATTAACGAACGGAGATTTGAGAGAGGGGGATCGATTCGGCGTTTTTGGGCGTGGAAAATGGAGTTTTGGTGTGTTTTGTGAAGAAACGTGGTTTTTATAGTGGCCGTAAATTTTTTCGAAAATAACGGTCACTCGGGGATTTCCACGGCCGTGGAAATGTACAGAACCGTGGTTTTGGTGACTTTTCTCAGGCTTTTGCAAATTACGGTCACTGTAGTTGTCACGGCCATGTTTTTGGCCGTGGAACTCTCTGTACTGTGCCAAAGTCCAAGTTTCGTCAATTTTCTTCAAACCTTTCCTTCTCTTTTCCTTTTCCACTGATCCTACATCCAAAAACACGAACATACCGGAAGGTATCGAAGGCAAAACAAAACAAAAACGTCTAAACTATTCTAATCTACGAATCAAAAACAAAACGTAAGTGCAATACCTTGAGTTGCCTCCCAAGAAGCGCTTGTTTAAGGTCCGTAGCTAGACTATATTCGCACTTATTCGAGTGCGGTGGGCACGAACTCTTCATCTTGGATTTCCGGCGAATACTTCTTGAGTCGTTGACCGTTCACCTTAAAGCTTCCGCCCTTTTCACCCCATACTTCAACTGCACCATGGGGAAAAACACGTTTGATTAGATAAGGTCCAGTCCAACGAGATTTAAGCTTACTTGGAAAGAGACGAAGCCTTGAATTGAAGAGGAGAACTTGATCTCCTTCTTTGAGGTCCTTTGGGATGATATGCTTATCATGCCAACGCTTCGCTCTTTCTTTATAGATCTTTGCGTTTTCGTAGGCGTTCAAGCGGAGTTCTTCAAGCTCGTTAAGGTCCAAGAGACGCTTCTCTCCCGCTTCCTTCATGCTGAAGTTCAACCACTTTATTGTCCAATACGCCTTATGCTCCAATTCTACCGGCAAGTGACAAGAATTCCCATACACAAGGTTTTATGGTGTTGTTCCGATGGGAGTCTTATATGCAGTCCGGTATGCCATAATGTGTCATCTAGCTTCAAGACCAATCCTTCCTTGTCCTTGAAACCGTCCTCTCTAGGATCCCTTTAATCTCCCGGTTCGAGATCTCCACTTGTCCACTAGTTTGTGGATGATAAGGGGTGGCAATCTTGTGAGTCACCCCATACTTAGCTAAAAGAGCTTCGAATCGTCGGGCAATGAAGTGAGAACCTCCATCACTAATGATAGTCCGTGGTGTCCCAAATCGTGGGAAGATGGTCTTGTTAAAGAACTTAACCACAACCATGGCATCATTAGTGGGAGAGGCAATTGCTTCAACCCACCTCGAAACGTAGTCTACGGCTAAAAGTATGTATTGGTTTCCACAAGATGATGGGAAAGGTCCCATGAAGTCTACTCCCCAAACGTCGAAGATCTCCACCTCTTGAATGTTGTTAAGAGGCATCTCGTTTCTTCTAGATATGTTCCCTATTCTTTGACAAGCATCGCAGCAGGAAACAAAGGTTTGCACATCTTTAAATAAAGTAGGCCAAAAGGATCCAGATTGCAATACCTTAGTGCTAGTCTTGTTCGAACTAGCGTGTCCTCCACAAGGTAGTGAATGACAATGACGGATGACACTTTGCATCTCGTCATCCGGCACACATCGCCGAATGATGCCGTCCGGACCTCTCTTAAAGAGGAGAGGTTCGTTCCAAAAGTATTCCCGAACATCCTTAAAGAACTTCTTTCTTTGTGCGTAGGATAATCCGGGTGGTAATTTCTGGCAAACCAAATAGTTAACAAAATCAGCAAACCATGGTTCGTTACCTTTGGTGATCACGTCGATACACTCCTCTATGATATGTAAATGCTCGTCCGGAAAGGAGTCATCTATAGGTAGATTGTCGTCCTCTAGATGTGGTAGACGACTCAAATGATCCGCAATAGAATTTTCCGAACCCTTCTTGTCACGGATCTCTAGATCGAATTCTTGTAGGAGAAGAATCCATCTAATCAGCCTTGGTTTCGCATCTTTCTTCGCAATCAAATACCGGATCACAGCATGATCCGTGTACACAATCACCTTGGCACCTACAAGATAAGAGCGAAACTTTTCAAATGCATATACAATTGCTAAAAATTCCTTCTCGGTAGTGGCGTAGTTGAGCTGCGCTTCATCTAGCGTCTTGCTAGCGTAGTAGATAGCGTGGGTTCGTCCTTCCTTTCTTTGCCCAAGCACAGCCCCTATGGCTACGTCACTTGCATCACACATAACCTCAAATGGAAGATTCCAATCCGGAGGTTGGATAATCGGGGCTGAGATTAGAGCTTCCCGAATCATATTAAACGCATCTAAGCATTCCTGCGAGAAATCAAAAACTGCATCCTTCATCAATAAATTAGTAAGCGGTTTTGATATCTTGGAGAAATCCTTTATAAAACGTCTATAGAATCCAGCATGTCCTAGAAAACTTCTTATCCCTTTCACCGAAGTTGGGGAAGGAAGCTTTTCTATAGTCTCTATCTTAGCTTTATCCACTTCAATCCCTCTACTAGAGATTAAGTGTCCTAATACAATGCCCTCTTTCACCATAAATTGACACTTCTCCTAATTAAGAACTAGGTTAGTGTCTTCACACCCTTGTAACACAAGAGCAAGGTTAGAAAGACAATTATCAAAAGAGGAACCATAAACAGAGAAATCATCCATAAAGACCTCCACGATCTCCTCTATGTACTCCGAGAAGATAGCCATCACGCACCTTTGAAAGGTGGTTGGGGCGTTGTAAAGCCCAAACGGCATTCTCCTATAAGCAAACGTTCCCCACGGACACGTGAATGTGGTATTCTCTTGATCGTCCGGATGTATCGGGATTTGAAAGAAACCACTATAACCGTCAAGATAGCAAAATTGTGAATGTTGTGCTAATCTCTCAAGCATTTGGTCGATGAAGGGTAGTGGGAAGTGATCCTTCCTCGTTGCGTTGCTTAGCTTTCGGTAATCTATGCACATCCTCCATCCTGTAACGGTTCGTGTGGGAATGAGTTCATTGTTTTTATTGGTGATGACCGTCATTCCTCCCTTCTTTGGAACCACCTGTACGGGACTCATCCACTTGCTATTGGAGATAGGGTAGATGATACCTGCATCAAGTAGTTTAAGAATTTCCTTCTTCACAACCTCCTTCATGGCCGGATTTAACCGCCTTTGAGGTTGTCGCGAAATTCTAAAGTCTTCTTCCATTAGGATCTTATGCATGCATAGTGAAGGTTTGATTCCTACTAGATCCTATATAGTATACCCTAAAGCTTTTCTATGTTTCTTAAGAACAACCATGAGTTTACTATGTTCATCTACACTCAAATCGGAACTAACAATTACCGGAAAGGTAGAATTAGGTCCTAGAAATGCGTACCTTAGATGTGTAGGAAGTGGCTTCAATTCCATCACTATAGGAGTCTCTAATGGCTCTTGAGGAGTATCCAATGCTTCCTTAGAAGCGTCTAAGGAAGTAGAAGGTATTGGAGAAGAATCAAGAGAAGTGGCGGAGAAAACACAATTTCCTTCAGATTCACCCAAAATTACGGCTCCCCTGTTTCCTCCACGGCCGTGGTTTTGGGCATGAAAATCAATTACGGTGCCTCTGTTTGTTCCACGGCCGTGGTTTTGGCCGTGTAACTTACTGGAGTCCTCTGAATAGCTGATTACGGTTATGGGAATACAAAATGACCCCGGATCCTTCAACTTTGGGGGCATCTTTTCCTTCATTGTCTTGATGAGATCCGATGAATCCGAACTCATCTTAACCTCTCCAAAATCCTCTTATTTTCTTTTGTTAGAGAGGATTTCCTTTAGGAACTTTCCATAAGCTGGCATACCTACAATTGCATCAATGAAAGGTATATTAATATGCAGTTTGATCATGAGTTCAATAAACTTACCGAATTGCTTGTCTAGACGCGCTCTTGCTCTAGATTGCGGGAATGGTAGGGGATGTTTGAAAGCTGGAGGAGGAACGTAGACGTCTTCCTTCTCCTTCCCCTTCTCTTTCTCCTTCTCGACGGGAACTTCTACAAACTTAGGCTGCGGGTCGGTGGCTGTTGCTCCGCTCCTAGTTGTGATTGCCATCACCCTTCCCTTTGGGTTATCCTCCGTCTTTCCTGAAAGTTTTCCTTGATTCCTAGGAACTTCCTCAGCTTGACTAAACATTTGGTTTTCTAAAACCTTTTGGGCTTTGTCAACCTTAGTAATGTGATCATCGACCTTAATGATGCGAGTCTCCAATCCTTGAAGCTTTCCCAAGATTGTTTCCAACATGGGATCGGACTTCTCTTTCCGCGAAGTGCTTCCGCTATTAGATGCTTGTTCCTGACTTTTCAAGGGAATGGAAGAAGAAGAAGAAGGTGGAGTTAGTGAATTTCCTGAATTGGGATAAGAATTACCGGAATTGTGTTGTTGGTTGGACCGCCAATTGTTGTTGTTTGAACCCCTATTCTTGTTCCAGCCGTTATTCCGGTTGTTGTTGTTGTTGTTCCAATTGTTCCAGTTTTTGTTCCGGTTGTTGCGGTTTGTATTCTCATTCCGATTGTGGTTATTGTTGTTTCCCAAATAACCCACATCTTGCCCCTTTTGCTTTGGAAAGTTGGTTTTAATAGCTTCCTTCAACTCTTTAATCTCGGTGTTGAGAGAAAAGATTTGAGTTTGAGCAGCTTGTGATAACCTTGCTCCTTGCTCCACTTGATTTCCTTCTACTTTCCGGTGAGAATACTTTTCTATGACTCGGGCTTGCTTCTCAATGAAGTCCCAAGCGTCATCTTCCATCATGTCCATGAATGTGCCACATGAAAGGGATTGGAGCTTGAATTGTGTTTCCACATCCAGCCCCTTATAGTATATCTCCAATAAACCATTTTGGAAATGTCATGGTGTGGGCAATCCAATAGTAAGTCCTGAAATCTTTCCCAAGATTGAAACAAACTTTCGCTAGATCTCAAAGAAAATGCATTAATCTTACCTCTCAACTCCGCCGTCTTGGATGGCGGAAAGAATTTGGTGAGGAATTCCGCAGAAAGATCCTCCCATGTGTTAGCATGAAATATGGGCCCATATGCGTAGACAATGTGTTAGCATGAAATATGGGCCGGACGGTTATTCTATCCTTCCCTATAAAAGGACTGAAGGAGGGAGAATTCGGTACCTTCACTTACGCTCGCTTGCACGTGCCTAGGGTTTCATTGGACGTGCGGAGAATTGCATTTTTGCAACGGAGATTTACGAAGGCTTGAAGATTTGGAAGTTGCGCTTTTGTTCCTAGGTTTGATTAGAAGACGGATTGACATCCAGCTCTTCATTCTTATCAAGGATTGTGATTGGTTTGTGTTATTCCAAATCTGATATACATTATACCCTTGTTTGTGGATTTGAGATTTATTTGAAGTTTATTGAAGGTTTTCGAAGGTTTTCATCTTTCATTCTTCTTAATCTTGAATTTGATATCATAATGATTGTTGTTGGCTAAAACCCTTTAGCAATTCTAAGGTGAAAGGTTGATAGTAGTGGCTTAGATGATGATAGATCGATCGTAAACAAATTGGACCCTGAGAGTTGAAGAGATTCGCCGACGAACCAAAATCACGGCCTGTTCTTGAGGTTCCACGGCCGTGGAACTCAAGATCCACCCGTAATTTACATCAGTTTACGAACTTTGCTTTTACTTTGATCCAAGGTTAAAGATTAGCTTTAATCTAGTCTTGGCTTGCCCTTTTCTAGGTAGTAGTGAAGCCTCAATAACCTCTACTTCGATTTCGAGTGTCATAACCTTAATCGGTTTAGTTAGTCTTGATCCTTGGGTTACAAGATTGGGTATTTGAGATTAATTCTTGCCTTTAGATCCTTTCTATATTGAAGCCTCAACAACCTTTATAGAGAGCGTCTTTAGATAAGTCATATAAAGCCTTGGAACTTCACCGTACATTGCTTTACCTTAGTATACCTTTGCAATTCTTAACTCTGTCCTTAGTTCTTTAGTATATCTGGAATCGATTGCCACAATTAGATACCTGGATCTTTAGGGTTGTTGTTTTCCCAATACATTTGAAAAGCTTTACCCTTTTACTTGCTTGACAACTTATAATTGAATTTGTTCCCCCAAATCCTTGTGTTCGATACTCTGGAATTCTTGCTTAACTACGTCGATCCGTACAATGCGGGTTCGCTTGCTTGATTTCTAGTTTTATAACTTTAAGACTTATTTGCACGCACGCTAAGTGGCGAACAGTTGTGTATGCAATTGAGAAGTTCCGCTCGTATCTTGTTGGAGCGAAGATCATAGTGTATACGGATCATGCTGTGATCCGTTATCTCCTTACAAAGAAGGATGCCAAGCCTCGTTTGATTCGGTGGATCCTTCTTCTATAAGAGTTTGACTTGGAAATCCGGGATAATAAAGGGGCCAAAAATTCTGTGGCGGACCATCTTAGTAGGCTACCTCCATTGGAGAATGGAAGAGATGACATCCTGATTGATGACTCATTCCGGGATGAGCAATTACAAATGATGGAGGAGTGTCTACTTCAAGTGTCTAGAGGAAGTGAGCCATGGTATGCCGACATTGTGAACTATCTTGTGTGCGAGGAGGTGCCTCCCGGTTTGTCATATGCCCAGCGGAAAAAGTTCTTCAAGGATGTGAGGCACTACTATTGGAATGAACCGCTTTTATTCAAAAGAGGGCCGGATGGAGTCTTTAGGAGATGCATACCGGAGGATGAGGTGGAGAGTGTGATCCGCCATTATCACTCCTTGCCATGTGGGGGTCATGCTAGCTCACACAAGACATGTGCAAAGGTGTTGCAATCGGGCTTCTTTTGGCCAAGTTTGTTCAAGGATGTGCAGAATTTTGTGGTAGCTTGTGACGCTTGTCAAAGGACGGGCAACATCTCAATGAGGAATAAGATGCCCTTGAACAACATACAAGAAGTTGAGATATTCGATGTTTGGGGTGTGGACTTCATGGGACCATTCCCCTCTTCATGTGGCAACCTTTACATCCTTTTGGCGGTAGACTATGTTTCGAGATGGGTAGAGGCAATCGTCTCTCCTACAAATGATGCCAAAGTTGTGGTGCGGTTCTTCAACCGAGTGATCTTTCCTAGGTTTGGAACACCAAGGGTGATCATAAGTGATGGAGGGAAGCACTTCACTAATAGGAACTTTGGGACACTTTTGACAAAGTATGGGGTGACTTATAAGGTGGCAACACCTTACCATCCCCAAACTAGTGGCCAAGTGGAGATCTCCAACCGGGAGATAAAGGGAATTCTTGAGAAGACGGTTTCTAGGACGAGAAAGGATTGGGCTATGAAGCTCGATGATGCCTTGTGGGCTTATAGAACCGCTTTCAAGACACCGATTGGCACCACTCCCTACAAGCTAGTCTATGGCAAGTCTTGCCACCTTCCGGTAGAAATGGAGCATAGGGCGTATTGGGCCATAAGGTGGCTGAATTTTGACCTCAAGAAGGCCGGAGAGAAGAGATTGCTTGATATGAACGCTCTTGAGGAGATCCGGTTGGATGCCTATGAAAACGCCCGGATCTACAAGGAAAGGACCAAACGTTGGCATGACAAGCGTCTCATCCCGAAGGAGTTGAGTGAAGGCGACCTTGTCCTTCTCTTCAACTCAAGGCTGCGGCTCTTCCCCGGAAAGCTAAAGTCAAGATGGACGGGTCCTTATGTGGTGAAGAAGATCTTTCCCCATGGAGCGGTTGAGATAGGAGGGGAGCATTGTGGAGACTTTAAGGTGAATGGGCACCGGTTGAAGAGGTATATCCCAGAAGCTCCGGTGGATATGATTGCCCCACTTCACCTTGAGTGAGACGCCCCCGAATTTGGTCAAGCTAATGACCTTAAAGAAGCGCTTGATGGGAGGCAACCCATTGGTAGACATCTTTCCCTTTTTCGTTTTTTTTTGTTTTGATTTTTCTGTTTTTGTGTGTTTGGTGTGCTTTGTGTGTGTGCTAGAGTCTTGGTAGAATGGAAGCCTTGCATGGCATGTGGATGATGATGATGAGTCCCTCATCAATTGTGGATGGAGCGGACGCGGGACTTGGACGGCTAGCGGTGCCTAGCGCGGATCCCGACACCATAACGAATACTTTGAGCTCTCTACCATCGTTGATAAGATCATCCTACATCACTCCATTTGAGTAATCCCAAATACCAAAGCAAACCACTTTTACATTGTGAGAACCTTCTTTCACTCTTCTTTACTTCATTTACACATTGGGGACAATGTGTTTCTAAGTATGGGGTGGGGTTTGCATGATATTTTGCTTGATTTGCATCTAGGATAGTTTCTTGTTGTCACATGTTTTACTAGATTTTTGCATTGTACATACATATTTCAAAAAATTCAAAAAAATCAGAAAATTTAAAAATTTTTAGTACTTCTAAGCTTGGGAATGACCCTTATGATGAGATTGTTTTGTGAATTGGCTATGGATGGCCTTATATGTTGAATAGATGAATGCATATGTGGAATTGAAGTACTTATCTTGAATCCCATGTATGGATTGTGATTATGATGCTTGCCTTGATTGGATTAAGGATTGAAAGTCGAAATTACATGCTAGTTCTTGCACATCATCTAGGAGTGATTAAGGCAATTCATTTTTCTCCACTTCCCATCTTGATCATGTTGTTTGAGCACCTCAATTGATATAAATTTGACCTCTTTTGACCCATCTGGGAATAGGAGCATGTTAGTGTGTTAAGTGTGTGAAAAGCAAGTGTGGGGTGAAGTTGTTGATGGATGAATGTTATGAATGAAGTGTTGAATTTGTTGTGAAAAGTGTAGACAAAAATATAGGTTTGGGGACGTTGGTTTAAATGACGAGTAACTCGGCACCATTCACATAATCGGGTGTTTGTGCCTTGCCAAAGTCAAATAAACTGATAGTCCTAACGAGCTTTGGTATGTGTGCCCGGTGTGGATGCACCTTAAAAAATAAAAAAAAAACCCGAGGACGGCTAATCACCAAGGTTTCGGCTTTTGTACACCAATGCCATTGTCTCAAAAATAAGTGAAAGAAAAAGAAAAGAAAAGAAAGAAAAGATGGAGAAAATATACACTTGTGGGAAGTTGATCAAAGACAAAATTGTGGAGTTAGTTCCATTCCCGGATTAGCATCACATAACCTAGAAAAATCCCCACCTAATCACAACGTTTCTTGGCCTCTCATTTCACAAGCCCTTGTGAACTATTTGCATGTGTGTAAGGCTTAGTGATCTAGATTGAATATGCTCATGATCATCTTGACTTCTTCATTTTTACGTTTCATGCATGCTTTCAAGTTAAGTATAATTGTCTTTCCATGCTTTCATTTATTTGATAAATGATTGCTTGTCCATTGTCATGAAACATGACTATGAAGGTGATCCAATATTAGAAGCATAACTCCAAAAAGATTTTGTTGTTTTTCAGTATGCATAAATCATGTCATCTCTTAGTCTATAGTTGGGGACTTGCTCGGGGACGAGCAAACCTTAAGTATGGGGTATTTTTGATAACACGATTTATGAATTAGGTTTAGGCACTCATTTAGATAGTTTTTCCGCTCATTCATGCATGGTTTGCACTAGTTCGTGACGATTTGCACTCAATTCATGTATTTTGTCGAGATAGACGTCAACACGGACTTTTGCATGCTTTGTAGGTATTTTGGGAACTTCAGAAGCTTAATCGATACATTTGAGGATCATTCCTCGAGATGACACACCTTCGGACTCATTGGGAAGCAAGCTAGGAGCTAAGGAGGACACATGGGACCTTGTTGGTGCATGCCTTGCACCAATTTGAGGCTTGATGATCCAAAACAATCTGAGTCACCAAAACCACGGCCGCTGGTACTTCTACGGGTGTGGAAATGGGCCGTGGTTTTCCCCATACAGCTGTGACAGCTGTCGCACGATCTTCATGGCCGATTCTTGCAATTTGTTGAGGATATAAGGTGGTCCTGCAGGCTGTTAGAGGGCAGACCCCATCATTCCATTCTCTCCCACACTCTCAACAACACATATTCTCTCATTGGAAGATTAGATTGGAGATATTCTTGGAGGAGAAGAAAGGTTTCCATTGGAGAAGAAGAGAAGAACACACCATTCTTAGTTTTTTCATAGTTTTGAGTGAGTTTTGTTGAAGACGATTTGCTAAGGTTGTAAGAAATGATTCAAACCTTCTTTTGAAGGGTTGTAAGTCTCCCTTTTAACATTTATTCAGCTCGTTTTCTTGTTCTACTTGTTTCATCTCTCTTTCATTTTCATCTTCTCGATATGGACTCCATGATTGTATGCTTGATGAGTTTGGTTGTTGAGATGCATATTATTGGCTAAATAGATGTGATTCTAGGGTAAGTAAATGATGGTTATGGCTTGGACTATGATAGAATGGACTTAGATGTACCTTTGGATGAATTGTTTGCTCGAACCTAGCCTTTGTTGCAAATTACAGCATGTTCTAGTACATTCCACGGCCGTGGTTCTTGATGAACTACCCGTGGTTTTGACCGACTTGCTTGTTTGATGAATCTAAGTGCTAGGATGTTATATTGTTGAAATCCTAGTATTTGTTGAGCTAAATCTATCCTAGGGTGACCTAGTGTTAGCAACTAAGAGTTAGAAGAGACTTACCCGGTGATTCTTGCTCTTAGATACCGAAGATGACGAATTATAGGTAGTAGTGAGCCTCACAAGCCGCTATTGGACTGAATGTGCTAGGATATGTGTTTAGGACTTGCTTTCCCGAGACTACCCGGTAAGGAGAGGTTAGATCCCTAGATAACCATCCGGTTTGTGTAGATATCCCTACCTTAGGCTCCTAGAGACTTACCCTGTGATAGGACCTTAGGAGCGGGATTAGTCGATCATGAGACCTACCCGGTAATTGACCCCACTTGAGAAACATTCCTTCCCAACATACTATAGTTTATCCAAGGTTGATTAGAAGCTTGAGTCCAATGCCATAATCGGAATTCCCAACCCCTAGAATCCACTTTTCTCTCTTGATTGCCTATCTCGTGTTTGTGTTTGTGTTTGTTTGTTTGCCTTGATAGCTTAGTGATTTGTTAATCTTGCATGATTTGTGATCTTTGATTTATCACCATAAAACCAACCTAAAAACATTGAGATTTTCATTTATTTGTTTCTTTCATCTTTTCTTAGCCTAGATCAACACTATCCTTAGTCACTATTTGACTCGATTTCACCTCAGTCTTTGTGTTCGACCTCGGAATACTATCCCTACTACAAAACGTCACGTACACTGCGGGTTCGCTAGGAGTTAGGAAAAATCTAACGAGTATAAATTTAATACTTTTGCGTGCATCAATTCCTAGACGTAACAAGTTTTTGGCGCCGTCGCCGGGGACTAGGTCTAGATTGAGTCATTTTTGTGATTGTTTATAGTGTAGGTCTTTCTTGTTGCTTTTGATCTTATTTGGTTTGTGTCTTTACTTTTCAGGACATCTCTTACTCTTTAGGTGTATGCGAAGATCTCGTGGCAAGGATTTAGCTCCATTCGATCCCGAACCGGAGAAAACCCGTAGATCTAGATCCAAGAGCATTAGAAAGGGAAAAGAGATGGCCGGAAGAGATCTCCAAGCTGAGTTAGATGAAGCTTTAGAGCAAATTAGGTTAAGGGACGAGGCCTTGGAGAATGAAAGGAGACTTGCCAATGAGAGGCAAGAAGCAACTAGGAGGGAGATTGAAGAGATTAGGCAAGCTCTTGTGCAAAGAGAGCTAAATCGTCAACAACCTCGACCTCCTCCACAACCGCAGCCGGCGGTGAATATTCGGGTTATGCCCATTGCTATTGAAGAGCCACAAACATTAGGGCAACGTATGGATCTGGCACAAAGAGCACACCGTCCGGGTGTGAACTTAGGAGATCCCGCAGTCCATGATTACGAGCTCCGCCGTCAAGTTCTACAAATAATCCGGCATAATCAATTTGAAGGGATGGAAGGAGAGTCTCCTCATCAACACTTGATGAACTATGAGATCTTGATGGAGACTCTAAGGCCGCCTAGATTGTAGAGCAACAACCATAAGCTTAGGGCTTTTTCCTTCTCACTTAAGGATAAAGCCTTGGCTTGGTATCAATCTATTCCGCAAGGGTGACTGAGTACTTGGGAGGAGATGACAACCGAGTTTTTGACAAAGTTCTTCCCACCTTCCAAGACTACCGAGCTAAGAGGGAAGATCAATGCCTTCGTGATGAAGGATAGAGAAAGCCTATTCAAGTCATGGAAGAGGTTCAAGGAACTTCTCCTAGATTGTCCACACCATGGCATACCGAAAATAGAGCTTTTGGAGATCTACTTCAAGGGACTTGATGAAGATAGTCAATTCAAGCTTCAATCTCTTTCCGGTGGGACTTTCATGGAAAAGAATGTGGATGAAGCTTGGGATTTTGTAGAGAAACAAGCTTTGGTGATTGAGAAGTACTCCCATAGGAAGAGTGATGGGAGGAAAGCGGGAGCATATGAGGTGAGTGAAGTCACCATGAGTAATTTCAAGCTTGATGCAATCAACAATGAGCTTAAGTCTTTGAGGGAGTTGTGTGCTACAACTTTGAAGAGTCAAGCAACCCCTAAAGTTCAAGTGCAAGCAAACTTGTCTTCCAAAGAGGAAGATGTGAACTACATGGGAAGGGGTAATTATAACAACTATCAAGGCCAAAGGAACTTCAACAACAACCGGCAATTCAACAATTACCGGCCTAACCACAACCATCCCGGGTTTTCCTATTCTAACCCGGATGGAGCCTTGAACCCTCCCGCTTCCACAAGCACAACTCCACCACCTAAGGCTTCACAAGAGCCTCCACCCGGATTTACTCAACCTCCAAAGGATAGGACCGAGATGATGTTTGAGCAATTGCTTGGGAGGTTGAGTGGTCTTGAGAGCACGGTGACTTCTATTTCCAAGGCTCAAAAGGTCTTGGAAGCACAAGTGTTCCAAAAGGCGGGTGAAGCTCATAGAGATCCGGGAAAGCTTCCCGGAAGAACCGAAGACAACCCAAGAGGCCAAGTGTTGGCCATTACAACAAGAAGTGGGTTGAGCATGAAGGATCCCTTACCTAAGGGAAGTGACAAGGGGAAGCAAGTAGTGGTAGAGTAGGAGCCATTGCAAGAAGAAGGAGGAAAGAACCAAGATATTGAGCCAACATATGTGGCACCACCTCCATACAAGCCACCACTACCGTTCTCACAATCACGAGCAAGGGCTCGCTTGGACAAACATTTCGGTAAATTCCTTGAACTTATGTCTAAATTGCATATTAACATTCCGTTCATGGATGCTATTCTAGGAATGCCGGCATATGCCAAGTTTTTGAAATAGATACTCTCCAACAAAAGGAAGTTGGAAGAGTATGGAGAAGTGAGGATGACGAAGAGATCCTCGGAGTTGATTTAAACCATGAGGGAGGAGATGCCTCCCAATCTAAGAGATCCGGGATCCTTTTGTGTGCCAATTGGAGTGGGAGAAGTGAAGTATGAAGCCTTATGTGATCTTGGGGCAAGTGTAAGCATCATTCCGCTTGCACTTTGCAACAAGGTTGGGCTAGGAGAGCCAAAGCCGGTCAAGATGACCCTCTACATGGCGGACCATTCAATCACTCACCCCGTTGGAATTTTGGAGGACATACCGGTGCAACTCGGGAAGTTCTATGTGCCCATAGACTTTGTTGTTTTAGACATCCCGGCGGACTATCCGGTTCCCATCATCTTAGGGAGACCTTTCTTGGCTACATCCGGATGCTTGGTAGATTGTAAGAATGGAATTCTCTCTTTCAACATTGGAGAAGAGAATATCAAGTTCAAGTTGTCCACAATGATGAAGGGGCCAACCCTTGGTGAAGATGTGTTCAACATTGTCGAGCAAGAGGATTGTAGAGAAGTTGTGAGCTCGATCTTGATCAAGGACCCCTTGGAGAAGGTTCTTAGCTTGAGTTTGATGGAGGAAGGAGTTGAGGAGGCTTGCAATGAAGAAATTAAGGCTTTGGATGCATTAGAAAAGGAGACAAGAGCTGAATTTGAAGTACACGAAGGTGTGCTGAATTTCTGCAAGAACCACGGCCTGGGGGGAAGAACCACGCCCGTGGTTTATCCCGTGGAACCTACTGGAGTGCTCCAAAGTGCTAGCTTTGCAAGTTCCATGGTCGTGGTTGTGCCAGAGCCCGTGGTTTTGACCGTGGTTTCTCTAGAAACCGCCTTTGTTGTTGATCAAGCTTCAAGGAGCCTTGAGGAGTCTTCCATGGCTTTGGATTCATCTCAACCAACATTATACGGATCGTCTCCACTCGATAAAGGTCCTCCTAAACTTGAACTCAAACCCCTCCCCTCTCATTTGAAGTATGCTTTTCTTGGTGAAAATTCTACTTATCCGGTTATTGTGAATGCATGCTTGAATGATGATGAGTTGAATAGATTGTTGCATGAGTTGAGATTGCATAGGAAAGCCATTGGCTATACCATTGATGATTTAGTTGGTATTAAACCTTCTTTGTGCATGCATAAGATCTTAATGGAAGACAACCATAAACCTTCAATTGAACCTCAAAGAAGACTAAACCCAATCATGAAAGAAGTAGTCAAGAAAGAGATTCTTAAATTGCTAGATGCGGGAATCATTTTCCCGATCTCGGATAGTATATGGGTTAGTCCCGTGCATGTGGTTCCTAAGAAGGGTGGGATGACCGTAGTAACCAATGAGAATAATGAACTAATCCCAACTAGAGCGGTTACAGGATGGAGGATGTGTATAGACTATAGGAAACTAAATGTTGCCTCTAGGAAAGATCACTTCCCTCTTCCTTTCATTGACCAAGTTTTGTTATGTTTATAGGTGAATAAAGGCCTGAATTGGAGCATATGCAAAGGGATAGGAGTATTTGATCATGCTAGATGTCAAGGAGATGCATTGGAGAAGCTAAGGAAGGAGCATGATTAGAGAACTTTACAAAACAAAGGCTTTCACAAAGGCTTTTGAGTTTCCACGACCTAAACCACGACCGTGGTTATGCATTGAGTACGTGGAAGGTAATGTCAAAGAGCAACAGAGGATTCCACACCCTAAACCACGGCCGTAGAATGTTACACTAGACCGTGATTTTCATGATGTTGCCACATGTCATATCTGCCACGTAAGCAATAGTTATCGGGCTTTCTCGTAACCCTATTTTTTCCTATAAGAAGGCTGAAGAAGGGAGAAAATGAGAGGCTGGCATAGACGCTTACATTGACGGCAGCTTATACCCGAAGAGAGAGATATTGGATCATTGCTTAGGGAAGATCCCGAGAAGGACGCGATTTGGAGATTGCGTACTTAGAGAATATCTTAGGGTTTACATTTGGAGACGGATTGACATCCGTTCTTCATTGTTTCTCAAGATTATTGTGAAGATTTTTTTTCCCTATTCCGCATTCATTAAACACATACATTGGTTGTTTGGATTTGAGATTGATTGTTTAGTTATTATTGAGTTTTCGAGGATTTTACTCTCTTCCCTTTTAAACCTAATTATTGATTCAATGATGATGGTTATTGGCTAAAACCCTTTAGCAATTCTAAGGTGAAGGGTTGATAGTTGTGGCTTAGATAATGATATATTGATCGTAAACAGATTGGACCCTGAGAGTGCGAGAAACCTTGTCGACAACCTTTTCCACGGTCTGTTCTTGAAAACCACGGTTGTGGTTCTTCAAGATCTGGCCGTGGTTTCCTCTGTCGTACGACCTTTTCTTTTGCTTTGATCCAAAGTTAGAGATTTGCCTTAACCTAGCCTTGGCTTACCTTTTCTAGGTAGTAGTGAGACTCAACATCCTCTATTTTGGTTTCGAGTGTCACAACCTTAACCGTTTTGGCTTGTCTTTGATTCCTTGGCTTTGGGCATGGGTATTTGAGAGTAATTCTTGTCCATTGATCCTTTCTATACTGCAACCTCAATTATAGAGAGCGTCCTTGGGTGAGACATATAGGGTTTTGGAACTTCACCGTACATAACCTTACATTAGATATACCTTTGCAATCCTGACTCTGTCCTTACATCTATAGAATATTTTGAATCGATTGCCACAATTGGATACTTGGATCTTTAGGATTGTTGTTTTCCCAATATTTGCAAAGTTTCTATATTTTACTTGCTCGATAATTTATGAACTGAATTTGATCCCCCAAACCCCTAAGTTCGATACTCTGGAATTCTTGCTTTACTACGCCGATCCGTACACTGCGGGTTCGCTTGCTTTGATTTCAGTTTTATAAATTTAAAGCTTATTTGCACGCACACTTTCGAGCGAACAGGATGCATAGTTTCTATTCTTGTTGGTGAAAGGGGACAGAGGCGAGATCATAGCGATTCTCGTGTAACAACTATAAGTTGAATTAGTAAAGGGTTTAACCTTAATGAAAGATAATAAGCATCCGAGTGTGAGCATGTTTATGTGTTTTACTTTACCTTATGTTTGTTTGCGCCTTTACAGTCTTTCTGATATCTAGAATGTTAGCTAACGGTTTATACCGATGTTGTAGATGCCTTGCAAGATATAGGTGTTGTTGAGTGATCCGGACAGTATGGTCAGTCGGGGTTCCCGTACATTATAGGACGGGATTGGGCTTATATATCTGTTGTTGTTTCCCTTTATTTTGAACTCGGCTGCGAGTCTTTTACGCTTCCTTTGTTTAAGCCTTTGGTTTTATTACGAGTTTTGGTTTTCATTTGGTTGTGCCTTGTTGTAAGATATGTTGTGTCGTTGCTACTCTGAGGGTCGGGACCCATTGTGAGGTCCTATCCCGTAACGCTTTGAGTTCTCAAAACTTGGGGTGTTACAACGATTGTCAACCTCACAATACAACGAGGTAGTTGACTTGACACTAGCAGGTTGCGGGCCGAAGCCTACAACAGAAATCCTAAGGGCCCGATATGAGGATAATGTGACTACAAGGCAACAAATATACAATGCAGGCGCAAAATTCCAACGGTCAAAGTTGGAGGGAGTTATGACCCATATGCAACTACTCTTGAAGATGTTGAGTCTAGGGAGATACGTTTATAGTTGGCGACAGAAGAGCGAGGGACGACTACAAGACATAGCATTTGCAAATCCCACTTCTCTTCGACTATGGGAAAATTTTAATTGTGTGATGATAATGGATACAACCTACAACACAAACACGTAAGTGGTCATTTTTATGTTCTTATCATATGTTCTCGCCTTCAATACTAATTACATGTATATTCTTCTAGGTATGAGATGCCCCTATTAGAGATTGTAGGGAAAACACCCACAAAAAAAAGAACTTCCACTTTGGGTTCACTTTCCTTGCAAAAGAAAGAGAGGAGACATATCGTTGGATTTTGCAACAAGTCCGGGCTTGGTGCGGTCACCAATTGCCAAATGTCATAATCACGGACAGAGAACTTGGTCTCCTAAAAGCCCTTCCACATACCATTCCAGAGGCATCTCACATGTTGTGCATATGGCACGTTGAGCGCAACATAAAAGACTATGCTTACCGCAAGAGTCGAAGTGTGAGTGTCCGTAATAAATTCTTGGCCCAATGCCACACCTTGTTCAGATCCGAGTCAAGGGAGACGTACGAGGAACTTTTCCGACAAATGCACGGTCCTTAGGGGGTTGTTGGGGGTTGATGGAGTATTTGACGAGAACTTGGTTGTGTCATGCCGAGAAAATTGTACCATTCATGACGGATCAAAACATGCACCTTGGAAATAAAGCATCCAATAGGTAAACCCTAAGCACATATTTCCTTAACTAACTTGCGCCCATAATTACGTTTCACTCCTACAAACATATTTACAAGGTTGAATTTGATCATGCGGTGTTCAAAAGTGAGATGGACTCTAGAAACAATTGTCTCGACACGTGTTTGGAGCATATTCATAGGATGTTGAGGGAAGAATTCCCCCAAGTTATGGCTTCCATAGAGAAATCGCGCTTCAAAGTCCAAAACAAATTGCGAAATTTGTCAATGTTTAGATTTGTAGTGCACAATGTGTCTCATGACTCCCTATCCATGCTTTATGACATGTTCAACACCGTATGCAAAGGGAGTTATAACTACGATTGTACATATTGTTACACTAGGAGTACATATGGGATACCGTGCGTTCTTGAAGTGGCAATAATGGTTTACGAATGCCACCCATTTGTGGAAACGGATTTCGATGTCTTTTGGCGTCAGGTTCACTGGTTCGGTAACGAGGATAGTGAATTGGGTGACCTTGGGCACGTAGGCGTGAGTGACCTCGAAGCATCTCGTGACTTAACAAATGAAGAGATTATGCAAATTGGGACCATATGGAGAACGCTTAGAGATCCGGAAATAATAGAAACCTTGATGTTAGAACCTCCGAAAACAATCCAGAATCCGAGAGAAAGGCCGAAGAAGGATGCAAATGAGCGTAGAAGATCAAGCTTTGAGTACAGTAGAGAAGCCGCGGCCAAAGCAAGGGAGGAAAAGGGAAAGAAGAGAGTGGAAAAGATTAAAGGGCAACGACACCATTCAAAACTTTCCATTAATTTACTTATATTGTATATTATTTCTAGAGTAACTAAATGTTTATATTGATGTCGTTATTTTTTTGATTCCGCTATAAGTAAACATAGGAGTCACTTTCAGTAGTCGTGACCAATACTCAATTAGTTTAGTGGTATAGTGGCTATGGCCGATCGAATCGGACGAAAAACCCAAAAAAAACACTTCGATAGCGGTAATAGAATGCTATTACATTTTTGTCTCAATAAAATAGTACTACTTATCGGTTTATATGCATACATTTCAGTACAAAAATAACTAAAACTGTAAAAAAGACACAAAGTGAAACTTTTGAGAAACCGTCTTCGTACAAAGAAAATGAAAACTAGAAGATAAGATAAACCATGTAGTAGAGTAAGAGTTTGTTTACTTGTAGTTTGTATTTCATTTAGTTTGTGAACTTAGGATTTAAATTTTGCATGCGTTTACTTGATGATTGATTTAATTCTTTATGGGTTTATTTGCGTTTATAAACCACTCAAAAATAAACTTCTCAAGCCAAAATGGTTTTTGTTTAAAAATCAATTTTGTCTTTTTGTTTTTTCATCCTGATATTCTTTGTTTATCTCTTCGCTTTTTTAAGAGCATAAGTGTCTTTTGATGTAAAATAAACTCCAAAAATAAACTCCAAGTAAACAACCTTATCTGATTTATTCACATAAAGCCGTTGAGAAATAAACTCAAAAATAAACTATAAACGCATACCCTAAATCGGTTCGTCACGTTTTTTATGGCCAGAAAAAATATGTTGTCTTATATCTTTGTCTTTGAACATGAGCTCGCATATAAATAAACAAACCTCAAAACGGTTCTGCAAAGAATTTTCTCAACAAACAATTCAACAATTGCACGAGAACAATATCTCCTTTGAAGCTTACCAACAACGACCAAACAATCTTGAGTTTTCAAAATCCGAAATTAAAATTTACTTAGAACAAGTTCACTAGTTAGATTTTAAACGATCGTCATATAGATAAAATGGTGTGGCGACATACATTGTTGAAAAATCGATCTCCACCGGTTTGTTATAGCCGGTTTTTATTTGACATTTGAGGACCATGAAAATTTCAAAGACTATAATCTTGATTATTGTGTCATTTCTTAACAGGTTGACAAGAATAGTATACTCATCTAGGTGAACCATATCATTATTTTTTTTTTCTGCAAAAAATAGGTTCATTTTAGTAAAAAAAATAAATTTTAAACTCTTTTTTTATTCATAATAAGTAAAATCACTTTATATAATATAACTAGTTTAATGCACACCTTCTACAATTTGCTTTTAAATAATTAATAATATAAATTTTTTACCATATTATTATCAAATATATTTACTAATTTGAGCTTTAAAGTATATTTATATAAAAAGTAAAATAATATAAAATATATTTATCCTTAGTTAAAAACTCCAACATAATATATGCAATAATATGTTTACCTTTCCTTCATTATGTAAAATAACTATATTAAAAATAATTTAACTAGATAATTAAGAAAATTATGCCAACTAACTTGACTCACACCCTTATGTTACTCCCGAAAAGATTAACAAATGCCATAAATTACTTGGACTTTTATATTTATAATATATTATGAAATTAAACGACTTATAATTATTTCTGGTGAAATATTATATTATTTGACCAAATATACATAATCAATCAATTTGAAACGAGTTCTTTTGACATTATTTTTAAAATATATGTTTATGTTATATTTCATTTTAGTAAACAGTTTTGTAATTTTATTTGTATAAACAACTTATTGCAAAAGGTTTTTTTTCCCAAAAAACACCTTTAAATTATACCAAATAAATAAATAAATAAAACCATATTAGATTTAACCGGTTAATAAATAAAAACAGGTGAAAATACATGTTTAGTCACTAAACAAATAATAGTATTTGACTCCGTGACATTTTAACCATTAATTTTTGACATTTTCACTCAACGGGTAAACTTGCTCTAAGCCATCTCGAGCTTTTAAAAGATTTTGGATTAAATGTTTTCCTAACTTATGCTTAAGAGCATATATTAAGAACTTTAATTTTAAAGATTTCTTATAAAAAAATTGAGAAATCCTTACATCAAAAGAAAAGGTGAAAATGAGTTATTTTGATGGTTTAAGTTTTGTTAGTACCTTTAATTTCTTTTAATGGATTTTCATTTTTTTTGGTAGAGTTGTACAGAATTTTGTAACTACTAAATTTAATATAAAATTATTTAGTAGGATAGATTTTCATGGTAAATTTATCAGTAAGACTAAATTAAAAACAAATAAATAGAAGAAAACTCTAAAAACCTTTCTCAACTAGCTTAAAAAAAAGCTTTTGAAAAACCTATTAATATAATCTAGAAAGTCTAATCTCCACGTATCAAACATCCATTAGATTTCAGAAATTTTAAAATGCTCCGAATATTTTTTTTACAAAAAAACTCAAACGCTGCCGAGTCCTGAAGGTGGTTAAATGAATTTAAAGAACGTTTTGAATTAAGGTTTTTAACTCATCTTCTAAAAACATAGGTTAGAAAATCATTTTTAAATATACATATTGATTATGTAATTACTTTATTTGGTAGTTCTAAAGTACTTTTATAAGGTTAAACTTTCATCAATGTAATGAATTAATTTCATAATGCAGCTCCAACGGGAATCCAAATACAAATTCACCTAAGAGATCGTATGAAATATAAGATGAAAAAGAAAGACAAATAGATGTTGCTAAAAATGGGGTCATAATTTGCTATAACCATGCATTATAAAGGGGGGAAATGGTGTTTATAAATAGGATGGAGTTGTTGCTATAGCCTATAACAATGCACTGAACGAAGCAATGTTTGAATTGTGAGTAACAAACAAAACAATGTTAAAGACAAGATTTAGTTGGTTTTAATAATAAACTCTAATTGCTTCACACTCCTTAAAGTGGCAAAGTCGAACCTTATACAACTCGGAGAGGAAAACAGAAGCATCATAACTGATAATTAGTGTTGGATATAGAAAATTTGAATGTTTTACCAAACTTATATGCCAAAAAAAATAAACATAATGGATTTGAGCTGATTGAAACCTCATTTGGCCATCATAACCTTGACAAACTCCTCGTAGTTGATTTGGCCATCTCCGTCGACATCAGCCTCACGGACCATCTCATCAACCTCCTCATCTGTCAGCTTCTCGCCAAGGTTGGTCATAACATGACGTAGCTCAGCCGCCGAGATGAAACCGTTTTGGTCCTTGTCGAACACACGGAAAGCCTCCTTCAGCTCCTCCTCCGAGTCGGTATCCTTCATCTTACGGGCCATCAAGTTAAGAAACTCGGGGAAATCAATGGTTCCGTTTCCGTCAGCATCGACCTCGTTGATCATGTCTTGAAGTTCAGCTTCGGTTGGATTTTGTCCGAGGGAGCGCATCACTGTTCCGAGTTCCTTTGTGGTGATGGAACCTGATCCAAGCACAACGAGTCAACAATTTTTCATCAGCGTAAATTGACAAAGGCTTCTTCAATTCAATTTTTGTAAGAATCGCGCTCTACAGTCGAGCATTTTCAACGATTCATGACTGTCAGATGTCAAATTGGCATCATCGTATAAGGAATTACTCAGAAAACAACAGGAAATCGTATCCACACGATCATTCCTCCATTGAATGTTTTTAGATTTCGACGCAACAAATCTCACCAAAACCAAAGATATCAACGAGGATATAAATCGATTCTCGCCGCTATCTAAATCAAACTAAATACGAAATGCAGATATCATCGACAAGGATTGAAATGAAGGATCCAGGCAAAATAGATCTATTTTGTGCGTATCATATGCAAAATAAGAACAATAAGAGAGAGGGAGAAAAGTAATTAACCATCGCCGTCCTTGTCGAATAGGCTGAAAGCCTCCTTGAATTCGGAGATCTGATCGTCCGTCAACTGATCTGCCATTTTGAATTGGTTGCGCAAGAAAGAAAGAGAGAGAGGGAGAGAATGAATGAGAAAGAAGGAAGAGAGGGGAAATATGAAATGTTGAATTGGTAAAATTGAGAAACTTTATATGCATGTTATTTGCAAAACATGCCCCGCTATGCGGAGAGAAAGGGACGGTAAGGAAAACTAAATAAAAATCATCGTTTTCCACAACAATTGTGTTGGGTAATAATAGGGAATATGTGTGTGGTGCCCCCTAAACTATATAATTTTCACAATGCCTTTTATTTCCTTTTTCTTTCACTTAATACTTCTTTTTTTCTTTCCAAAATCGTATTTAGGGTAGGCGATAACCTCTTTATAATTTGTTACGAAAATATTTAACAAACATTCGATCTAAATAAACAATGATCTTCATTTCGTCATGTGTAACGTACGTGGGTAATAGGTGTATGATGATGCGCTCTTTAACTAACAATTTGTGTGCCTTGTGTTTGTACGATTGCGCTCTTGGTGCACGATCGTGCACCGTGAATCTGTGATCGTTATCCCTAATTGTTCATTTGCATAACTTTGTAGTTCATTAATTAGATGAACAATACAATGTTAACAAGTTATGAACAATATAGCAAAATTTCTTGGACAATTTTTTTTATTTGTGATGAATAAAAAATAAAGAGATTTGACTTGTTAATAACATTCATTTTACCATCATTTTCCACTATCATTCTTATTCATTCATTGAGAATTTAATGTTGATTTGCATTGCATATTGATAAATATTCCTTTTTTTGTATTTTGGAGATCTATTCGTGTTTTATTGATAATATGGGTATTCTAGTCCCTCAGAGTTAAAATGATCAAGATTAGGGAGTGAAGAAATGAAGAGTTGTGGAAGTTGGTTGATTTAGCCACCAATTTGGACTATCATTTCAATTATAAAGTTGTAGAGCTTCCAAATACATTTAAAGTAATACTCGTGAGTTTTCAAGTTCCAACCACAACAACGAGAAAATCCAATTTTATTGAAGTGCCGCAAGTTCGTCAAACACGGAGGTTTACCTGCCTATGTTATAGTTGGATACCATATGTAAGAGTAGAGTCTAAAGGAGTATTCTAGGTTTGTATAGAGACCTAGACATGAATCTACTCAAGAAGATTAAAAAATTTCCTAGGTTTGCTTATCTCCGAAATCTTGCTACAAAGAAGGTGACTTCGGCATAAATTGGGAGCATTATTCCTCCATTTGGAATAAGAGTTACACAGTTTCATGTTAGGGCATGTAATACGAATAAGAAAAGGCACAAGAAGATGGATTTATATTTTATAACCTAAATCATATTTGTAGTTTTAGTTCTCTTTTTCCTGACTGAAAAAAAAATCACCAATTTTACCGAAATTGTAACCAAAAAAATAATATTGATCTCAAATTTGTTATAGTTATACTTTATACATGGTTTCAACCTCTCTATGAATGGATTCAACCTCTCGATGGATGTCGATGTTGAAGATGTTCAAGACCTCATCCATAAGGATGCTCTAGGTCAATCGGTTTCTAGAAACCGGTCCGCCTAATTCTCTTACCTTTGTATACAAAAATAAAAATACACGAGTCGTTATTTTTATTTTACTTACGGATTGATATTGTTATGGAATAACATTAATACATGTTATACATATACTCTACAAGTATAAGTTACAAATAGTTGTCCTAAATTGTACAATGTGAATTGTTCACCTTCTTTGTCTCCGTAATTTTTCTATTAGGAAATTCACCAACATTTTTCCTATAAATTGAGGCATTCATCCATTGTAACAAGTGCAACAAGAGTAAAAAAAAAAAAAAGAATACATAGTGGTCTTGCTTTCTTCCCTCTTCTAGCCTCCCACAAAAGTGTCCATCACAAAATAATTCTCTACAAAGAAAAATAATTAGTCATAATCTTCTTCCAAATATAAAATCAAGAGTTTCATCTCACATTATCATCACGAGGTTCCAACTTCCAACCGAGCTTTGGTCATTTTTCAAGAGTTCAAGGTACTAATCCTAAACTCTTCTTAAGTGCTCTCTAAAATCTAAGAGTTTTAATAATCAAAATATATTTTAGGATTATACTTTGTAGTGGTCCATTATGAGATCTTCTACATCAGATTCTCAAGATTTTCATTAGCTAAATATATTTAAGAAACACGGCTTATAATTATATATATTTGAAACTTTCTACATCATATTCCTAGTTAATTTTTTCCGGCGTTTTTGATGAAATGAGCTCTTTTGATTATAACACTATCTACTTTGACCCCCACTTTTTTCATCTTTGTAATTTAGGCCCAAAAATAATCATTGCCACTAACTTTTGCATATTTGACATTTGACATTTGATATTTATCTTCACCTACTATACAAATGCACAATTTCCAACATGCACACTTTTTCACCTTTTACCAAAAAGTTCGTTTACCCAAAAACGTCACTGTCATACACAAAATTTTATCAAACTACACAAACATACTCGAAAACATTCGTTTGTCCAGAAACGTCAATGTCATATCCAAAATAATTTTGTCAAACTACACAAACATACTCGCACACCCAATTTGAATTTGTCATACCGAAAATATACACAAATCAATATTGTACATAAAAATCAATATTAAAAGACATTTGATCATTATAACACAATTTGGGTAACCATAAAACATATCCAACATTTCACTTTAAACATACTCAACAATAAGAAACATACCACAAAAACAATAAACATATACCTAATAAAATAATCATACCCATAAATTGGGTAACATTTTACCAAACTTATATAATGCTCTAAGAGTAAATCAACATGCCCAACCGTACCATAAATTGGGTAAAATTGTATAACTTAAAATAATCATGCCCATAACTTGGGTAATCATGTCCCTAAACAGTATACTCAATTCATCACACACATACCTCATACTACTTAGCAAAACGAAGCAAAAGCATACCCAAAATCTAGTAGAAATAGCCTAGTAAGCCTACCCAAAAATACAGATCTGGTTCCAACTTATCAAGCCTAGTCGGAATCTTCGTCGGACTGCTTTTTCTCGTCGACCTCCGCAACAATAGCCTCATCTTCGTCGGAATCTTTGTCTCGAAACTCCGGCGTTTGAAAATCAAGCATCGTCGGACTTCTCTTTTTCGTCGGCTTCCGAAATAATAGTCTCATCTTCGTCAAAATATTTGTCTCGAAACTCCGGCGGATCTCCGTTACAAAAAAATTAAGCAAACTTATCCACAATACTTACCCACCAACCGGTCACCCAGCACCCCTTGCTGAAGCAAAAAATGTCATACATGGAGTTTTTTGTATTAGAAGTGGGAAATGAGTTTACAAATTGTGCAAAAAGAGGGAAAGGGTAATGCGGTTCAAATAAGCTGCGTTTTTTGAGGCAAAAATTCCCTCCAAAACTTACATCAAATTGTCACCAATCACCTCCAAAACTTCCATCAAGTTGTTACCAATCAAATTTGTACTTTTTGTACTATTTCTAATTTAATAATAGGGGCTCAATACACAAAGAGCACCAATTAAGGGCCCTATACCTCAAATCTTTCATTTTTTTTCCATACTTTTGAAATTATGGTAAAATACAAACAAAACTTTAAATTTGCTCACCTCTCTTGATGACCTCACTGAAAGAATTAAAAATTAAGTCTTTCCACCGAGATGATAATAATAATGAAGATGACAATGATGTATATAAGAACAAGCCAAATGAAAAGCTCAACTAAAAACCGTGTGTTATTAGCCACAAAACGACGACTAATATAATCATCGGCCATAAATTTTTTTCTTTGAGTTTGAATAATGAAAATGGAGTTAAGGAAGAGGGAGATAAGGATGGTGAAAGTGAAAGTAAAATGGGTGGATGGAGATTAAAGGAATAAAAGGAATCTGATTTAAAATTATTCTCACTAGACTAATTTAACCGTATGATTTTACTTCTATCACAATGTATGATACATAATTAACCTCTTATAAAAAAAGATACATAATTAACCATTTTTTGAACTATTGAGTATTGACATGACTTACATGACTACTCTTTATGGACTATTAATGACTATCGCCAGACTGTTATTATGACTTGCATGACATTCCTACGAGACTAGCGACTATGACTTACATGATTGTAGTTGACGGACAATGACACACAAACTATACGTGACGGATTACTACCACGTCTGACTATTAATTTTTTATTTAATTAATTTTTTTTTATTTCTAACACATTACTAACCTATATCTCACACGTACTAACAATTTTATAATTTTATCATATAACTAACAAATATATTCGTACTTTATACCTTTGATCATACTAATTCTGTCGTATTTCCATTTTTATTTTTACAAATCCAAGTGACCCAAAATTCGACTGCCAAGGTTCGAAAGAACATGAACCCTCTCTCGAACGCTTTCTCAATCTTAACCACCGACGACGACGACGATCAATTTCCACCGCCTTCCGCCTCCGGCAAAGGTACCAATATTCTTTAATCTCTCAATTTTACCATTGCAAGCCCAGTCTTAGTTCAATTCCTTGCTGCAACTTAGCCGTGTCTATAACTTTTTGTAAAGGGCCTCAGTCTTGCTTCAGCTTTTTTAAAAGTCCTCTCGAACTACTAAGCCAGGGCCCGAGGAGAGGAACTATTTCAAACGAAGATGCTGAATTTTTCCTTTTAATTCGTGTGCTTTTTGGGAAGGAGAGGAATCATAGTCTAACTGAATGGATTTTTTGGAAAAAAAAAAAGTATAATAGAGCATGTTGGTGAGGAATTTCAGTAGAATTGTTGGATATTTGGACGTGGACGATCTTAGTTTTTATCTTGTTGATATAGTGAGAGGAGTATTGTTTGTTGGATGAGTTGGATGTTTTTTCCAACAGTTGCTTTGCTGTACTGTATCATAGTAATCTTCATATGGAGCAATTGAAAGAGCACTTCCTTTTACTTGGACCAGTTATGTTTGTTATGCTTTCATTGTTGTTTTACGCTGTTGTAATAGCATGTTCGCTTTGAGAGAATCAATCTACTTACGGTCTTCTCGAATCGAGTTGGAATCAATCTACTTGTTGCTTTTCACTTCACGTTCTGTTGTTCAAATTCTGGTATCAAGTTGGAATCATGCATTGTACCCACTGTTTGGTTAACTCTAGGGTTCCTGTTTTGTCTACTTGTTGTAAGGAAATGAGCCAAAATAGGATAGGAATGTGGCATGATGGAGTTTGAGGCATTGGATTGATATTCTAAAGATCCTGAATCAAGTACTAGAAATGTCAGATGAGGTTGGAGTTTCATTCTCGTATTCTTCACTTTTGAAACCTGTCAACTCAGCTAAGTGCCACCAATGTCTATCTATCACTAGGGTTTGGGGTTCAAGGGGAATAAATTAGGTTTGATGGAAATTAACTTTTAGCAGTGAAGTGAAGATGAGGGAAGATATGAGGTTGGTTAGTTTATGGCAGACTATCTGCTGGAAAAAATTGTTGTTCATTATCTGGAGAATTTGAGTAGAATCCTTCTCATCCTCTAACTCATTGCTTGATCACTATCCTGACAAAGTCCTTTTATCACCAATTTACAATGGTATCGAACGTATGTCTTATTTGCAAGACTAACGGTGAGTGAGATCAACTTTGATTTTAATTTTGTCAGCCTTTAAATATCCAGAAATAGATAGGACTGTAGAGGAGCTCATTGTGTTGTAAAAATATGTTTTATTTAACCTCAACGGCCTGAGGTCCATTAAGTGTATGCCCTTGCTCAGTGTACTCATGAGCTCTTCTGCTGAGAGTACTTCACACCCTTTGATACCAAACAAAAATTGGCTAGCATAGAAGAATCAACCACGATATGAGGAAGGCTGGAAGCATGACATGCGAGAAGGTTATGGAAGTGAAATAAAGTAATTTGGGCGACTGTGCTTCGAAGGAGCTTAGTTTGTCTTGCAAAGCCTCACTCTGTTTCCCTTGATTAACTTTGCTTGCATTACCTGTATTCATTTTTCCATGTATCTGGAGTTCTACTGTGTTGCTTCATCTTATGTAATAATCAAAAGAAATCAAGAGAGTTTGCTGCTGCTGATTTTTATGATATAATTTTGCTTGTTCATTGCATGGATCAAGCTTGTATGTTAAATATCAATGCCATGGACTATAGTTTTAGCTGCAGAACAGAGTGGGGAAATGGGTGATACCTCAACTGCTGCAATGGTGGCAGAGAATGGGAATCAAAAGGATACAAATATAGAACTACCTTCAGGAGAATTCGAGCAGCCACTTGTTTGGATTGACTTAGAAATGACTGGTAAGTTGCTATTGTGAATCAGATAAATCTTCTCACGTTTGCATGTTTACAGCAGCTAGGTTGATCCTTTCTGCTTTATTTTTCTTATAATAGCTGTTACTTTAAGGTGTTGACCTTATGTACTTTGAGACCATAAAATTCTAGACAGACATAGCCCTCGAAAAATATATTTGAGACACCCTTGTTATGGTTAATTTTCTGTTTGCGAAACAAATGCCTTGTTCATCAAAGTTTATTGTCTTCGACACTATACTTGAGGAAGAAAAATAAATCCTTTTCTATAATATCTTACTGAAATCTAACAATAACTATAATAGTTTGATCTCTATTTAACTTCCATATTAACTTGTTTCAGGGCTAAACGTTGAAGTTGACCGAATACTAGAAATAGCATGTATAGTTACAGACGGCAGTTTGACTAAATCAGTTGAGGTACTCTCACTCCTATCAAATTTGTTCTAATAATCTTTTAGTATCTTAGCGTTATATAGATTTGCAAACTTGATTTTTATTTGAATCTTTTCGTTGTATAGGACTAGGGATATCATTATGTGCTCCAATTGAATGGTATGTCAATTAAGTGGAGAATTTTTCCTCTTAATGGAAATTTATTAATTCTGTTCATTTCTGAGTCATCTATGCTTACCAAATTCAGCATTAGGAATGCTTACTTAACTGAACATTATGGTAGCATAACCAAGTATGGAACTAACAAGTTATGTTCGTACTTTCAAGTATGTTACTTAACTGAACATAATAGTAGCATAACCAATTAAGTGGAGCCTTTTTTAGTTGCATGTGCTTTTCTAAGTCTTTTTAACAATGAACTATCATGATCATAACAAGTATGCTTTATACATTTGTTTGTATATTGTCGGAAAAGATGTTTAATTTTGCAACATTCATGTTTATGTTGAATAATCTACTTTCTTAATTTTTTTCAGGGCCCAGATTTGGCTATTCATCAAACCCAGGAATGCTTAGACAAGATGGGTGAATGGTGTCAAGATCATCACGGAGCTAGTGGTAAACAGTAACACTGCTGGATTTTAATTTTTTTGCCATTTTAATTACCTGTATTGATCAATATGATTTGCTTATCTTTAAATGGCACCTAATGATATTGATGATCTTTCAGGTTTGACAAAGAAAGTGTTGAAAAGTACAATTACAGAAAAAGAAGCTGAGAAGCAGGTTTGTAGACCCGACTGAAACATTATTGGTCCAGTGTTTTCTTTACTTGTTTACCATTTCTCATGCTCCAAAGTCTGTTGAGATTTTTTATTTCATGGTATTTTGTGTCAACAAAGCTTTTACATGTATGCATTACTACTCAATTTGAAATTGATGTATTTGGAAAGCAATTTAGTACACGACTAACTTATTGATAAGAGGGATTCTAGTGTATGTTTCAATAGTTATGCAAGATGTATGTTTTTTTTCAGGGGTTGTATGTCTAATATGCTAACTTCATCCCAGGTCATCAAATTTGTAAAAGAGCATGTAGGAAACTCTACACCTCTTCTGGCAGGGAATTCAGTTTACACAGATTTAATATTCCTTAAGGCAAGTTTTTTCTTAAAGTATTGTTGTTATTGTTATGATTTTCCTTATGTAGTTTACATTCGGTTTGGCAGAAAGCTAGGTTGTTATTTTTGAACTGTTTTGTAGAATGAGGTAGTTGTGTAGGTTTTTAATATGTCTGTTGTTCGATTTTTTCTGTTCAATATTTGGTGTGTTCGGTTAGAGGAGAAAAGTCTTGAAGCAAGTTAGGAGAATCTCCAAATAAGTTGACAAAATACAACACTATTTCTTAGTGTATGAACAAGAAGTCGAGGAAAATTTAACCTTCTCTCTGATAAATTACACCTTGATCTATCAATTTAGAATCTCTTTGAGAGGGACAGTCCCATAATCTTTGATGATTTTCTGAAAGCCTATAACCTCTAGTGAGATGATCTCATTGTCCTTGGTTAACATTCTTGAATTATAAATGATATTTGATTAGTTGAATGGTCAAGGTTGGTTTCATTAACATGCCTTTGTAAGAATTTAAGGTGGCTTGCACTGGAAAAAAAACTAGCCTGATACATTTTGTATAAATGCGGTTTTGGTAGGAATGGCAAATTCACCCGTACCCGATGGATATCCGGCCACCCGATCCAACGGAAAAGGGTGAAAACCCGTTAAAAGACGGGTGGAAGCGGGTGGTGGATCGGGTCGGATGCGGGTGAGCGTTTCATCCACCCATCACCCGACCCATCATCCACCCATCCATCCGATCTGTATTCACTTGCTTAAAATATAATTTTTTTTTAAGTATTTGTAGTTTTATACTATACAAATTTTAAAATTATTTACTATATAATTATATTAAATTAAACCCTATATTTTCTTTCCTAGTTTATTTCCTTTGGATTTTTAATATACTTCGATCCTTATCATTGATTCATTATAAAAAAAATTATTTTAGATCTTGCTTTGTTATAGTGTTGTACTTGATATCATGGACATTTTATGTTATTTTTTATTTGGATTTAAGTGTTTTCTTGATTTTCAATAAAATATTTAATTTTTTACAATTTATAAATGAGGTGTAGAACACTCGAAATCTCACCCGATCCACCCGCTTCATCCGGCGGATGTGAGTGGACTGAATGCGGGTGAGACCCTTAGCGGGTGGTGGGTCTTGTGGGGTGGACAATTTAGGGTGATGGATCGGGTGGCGGTCAAGGTCATCCACCCGTCACCCGATCCATTGACATCCCTAGGTTTTGGGATGAGATGTATGCATTGTAATGCAAGATAGAAGGCCGGAATAACAACTCCTAAACAAAATACTAGTTAGGATTATTTAATCAGTCTAAAATTGCTCAAAGCAGTTATTGATGTTGTAATGTGTATCACATATCCTTGAAGTGTTGGCTATCCGCTACAAGCTGTTTGTTGTTGAATCTTTTGATACTGATTGCTCATAACTGTAGGTCTTTCATTGCACACCTCTGAAGTTGACTACAGTCAGTTAAAATACAAGGTTTTATTATAACTTGTGCTTGTAAAGACATTTATTGTTGTTGATTTATGAATAAAATGGAAGAAAATGGTTGGCTATAATTGTTTTTTCATTCCTGATGTTCTATTGTGAGTGAAATTTGGCAGTTTATTGGCTGGTATTGTGGCTTCTTTTCTCTAAGATTAATAGTAGGGAAAAGAGTTGTATTGATGATGCCCTTGTATTTGCAAACTACTGAATAAGACATTGGGCCTTGTAAGATTACGTAGATGAAGATAAGGATGAATAGAATTATTAAGGAGATGAAATTGTTTAATAAGATGAATATGAAAATAAGTAAAATGAGTGTTTGGTAAAATGAATATGATTGTGGGTAAAATTACGAAAAAATACGTGTTAAATTTTTTTATAGATGAAAGAGACGAAAAAAGGGAATAGGTTAAAAATGAGATTTTAGCCTCAATAATCTTCATTATCCCTATAATCTAAGTTTTGCAAGATTACAAAATTCTCATTATCTAATTCCCTCAATCTCCGTAATCTAAACCCTTTAATCTCCTTCATTTCTCTTACCAAATGAGATTACGAGAATTATTTCTCCCTTTTAATTCCCATAATCTTACCAAACGGAGCCATGGTTATCCTTGCAGAAGTATATGCCAGAGTTGGCTAGTCTCTTCCCTCAAAATTTGGTCGACGTTAGCAGTATCAAGTGCATGTGCGTGCGGTGGTATCCTAGAGGTAATGAAATCCATTGAGTTTCGACTAAACTAAGCAAGTTTATGTTGATGCAAGTCTTTGCTTGGTCATTTTGTTGTAGTTAGAGTTAATAGAGCATTAAGTAGCAGTTAAATGTTGATGCAAATGTGAAAAACTCAGCTCACAGAAAGGGGCCTGCAAAGGAGCAGAGGCACAGGGCTCTGGATGATATTAGAGAAAGCATAGCTGAGCTGAAATACTACAAGGAAGCCATTTTCAAGCCTCAGACATGACACCCATTGCTTAATGCTATCACAATTTGGAAGCATCATTGGATTGATCTCCCGATTATCAGTTGATGACTTTGACATTCTCTCAGTTTCTAAATTCTAACTCAATTAGGAAACCGCAATGAAAAATTAATATGATCATCTTTGATATTTATTTGCTCCATGTTGATTTCTCCTATATTTCTCTTTCCTTCTCTAGACAGGTGAATACCAACAAATCCAAAAGGAGCCCACAAAAATTAAATTGCTTTATTTTGTGATTATTTTTTGTTTATGATACAAGAAGCAAACCCCGTTTATTTTGATAATTAAAGATTAAAGACCTTTACACAAGTTATTCCACGTGTTCCACCGTTATCATACTGCCGTAGAATATACACATGAACTCAAACTGCAAGGGATTCTATGATTCACCGTTGACGCCCCTAATTCTCTTATATGATTGTTCCACTTGGGATGAGTGCGTCCTTGATAACGGTTACAATTCCACTCTTGATGAAGTAGCCGTCCGTTTCTCTAGCTGCTTCTTGCACATTCTCACTGTTTACGATCTGCAATGGTAAACCAAATTATACAGGAATCCAACCAAAGAAGAACATCCTGTTGAATCTCTTCCTGTTGTGGATATTCTACCAATCTACTTCTGCAAACATAATTTTGTGCTCATAAGCTCCAAACAGACCGACTAACCTTCACATTGTCACCGATACGCGCATTCTTATCTATAATTGCTCTCTTGATGTGGGTGTTCTTGCCGATTCCTATTGGCACACTACCCTTTGCAGCCAGCAATCTCCTGTCAGAGTCCGTCTGAAACACACAAACATGACATAATTGTTAAGTAGAGGCAGAGCATGTGAACAGCATAACCTTTGCTTCTCACCTCATAATAATCTGCCCCCATCAAAAGTGTATCCTCTATGATAGCACCCTCGGATATACATGACCGCAGTCCAATCACGGAATGATGAATTTTGCAGTTCTACAATGACAATTGAGAATTACCAATGTCAGGAAGGTCAAATGACTCACAAGATACTGTGACAAGCAGTACAAAGATTTTGTAGAGCATAATTTTGGTAAATGGGTGGCTAGGAGGAACCTTACCTTTATGACACAACCTTCGCCGATGACAGAATCAGTAACATCAGCATCTAACATTTTTGAAGGAGGTAAATAACGAGGTTGTGTGTAGATGGGTGCAGAACGGTCATAGAAGCTTCACAAAGACAAGATAGTATCATTATACCGTGCAAACCCATAAGCATACTTACTAATAAACAAACAACTACAATCAACATACTACACGCAATGAAGTACCTAAAGTCAGGGATCGGCTTCTTGGTGATTCCTAGGTTGGCATTATAGAAAGCTTCAATTGTCCCAATATCTTCCCAATAGCCATCATATAAGTAAGCTTGAACCTGATCCGATTAAGCATAAAACTAAGTGAAATTGGCAAGCTAAATGCAGTAACAGTTACAACAAGTGATGCAATGGCAAAGATATAACTTACTCTTAAACCAATGGAAGTGGCACCGGGAATAACTTCACTTCCAAAATCATTTGCCCCGGGAAATTTCTCCCTAAGCAAATCTAACATCACGTGTTTGCTGATAACATATATGCCCATACTTGCAATGAAGGGCATCTCTTTGGCTCTCTCATCGTCAAGACCTAAAATGGTTGTGTCAACCTGAGATAAAACGATGCATAAGATACAATTACAACTTAATCCAACAATTTGGCCATGAACAGCACAGGAGCTTAGCAGAAGTCTGGAAGAATTTTGATCATTTTGACTACCTTCATAGCTTGCAGTTGCTCCCCCTTTGGCTTCTCAGCAAATTCAATGATTCTGCCTTCTTCATCTATCTTCATCAAACCAAATGCAGTAGCACGTTTTTCATCCATTGGGAGTGCAGCCACAGTGATATCAGCGTCTGTTTCTCTATGAGCTTGGATAAACCTTTCGTAATCCATACGATACAAATGGTCACCAGCCAGAATCAAGAATTCAAGGACATTGTGCTCCTCAAAGAGCCACAAGTACTGCCTAACTGCATCGGCTGTCCCCTGTGATCACAAAACATTATTAGAGAAAGGTTTGCAAAATTAAGAGGTTTTATAACAGCATTTTTTCTTCTTTTGCCACCTTCACACTGTATAGATGCCGAATTTGAAGCATAATGGCATAAGACAATAAAGTTTTTGTTAATAGCATCTGTTAACCTGGAACCAATTCGGGTTTTCAGGACTCTGTTGTGCAGCTAGAACTTCAACAAAACCTTCATTCTTGTATCCACCCATGTTACTAGCATAAGCCCGTGAAAGGTGACGGTTAAGAGATGCAGAATTAAACTGTGTGAGAACATAGATTTTGTTAACGTTGCTGTTCAAGCAATTACTGACAGGAATATCTATAAGCCTGTAGTTTGCCCCAAGAGGAACCGCAGGCTTCGCTCTCTTCTTTGTAAGAGGGTAAAGACGGGTTCCAGCACCACCGCCGAGAATTATCCCAAGAACACTCTGCATTATACAAAATAATTTATGATGTCATCAATTTGCAAATGCATACATTGAACACCATATATTGACATAAAAGGGTACACAAACACCATAGGTTGGCTCTAAACAGAATTGCATTCTAACCACGCATTATCAATTTTTGTAATGCAATTTTGTGCATGATAGATTGTTTTGCGCAACCTCAATCAGGTTTAAGCAACTTTAGACAAATAAAATATGAACAACCTGAAGTAGCGATAGACCGGAGGATGTAATTTTTTAAATATAATATGACATGAAGTCCTCATCATCCCCTTCTTTAGTTAATCAAGGCAAGCAAACGTTGAATAAGTCTTCTAGGATTTAGTTTTAAACAATTTATCGTTCTTTTAGGATCTAGAAATCAGATGCATCAAAATGGTGAAATGCGATTTCCATTGAACATCGAAAATATTGCCAAAGTAAAATAAATCAATATAGTAATGATCTTTTCTCCCAACTTGCCGCGTCATTGTTAAGACTTAAGAGCCTTATACTAAATCAAAGATGAACCAAACGTGAAATAAAGAAGCGCATTAGCGATCACCGAAGAAATTTAAGAACATGTGCAGCTTCAATCATCTCGTTTCAGCTCCTCAAAGGTTTGACCATCAAACAACATCGAATTTCGAATTCAACAGACCAAGAGATTAACATTCCATATAAAGCGCAAACAAAACAACGAACTGATCAGAAAATTAATTCGCAAAACTAATACGAAACGAAAGAGATAAGACTACGGCATCCTTACGCGGCTGGCGTCAGGGTCCAGACAAGTCTGCACGTTTTTGGAATCGGAAACGTTCCTCGGCGAAACAACAATCGGAATCCTTTGGGTCCGACGAGTCAAAAGAGACGCCGTCGAGTGAATCCTGTTGCCTGTGAGGCTGGAAGACGAGAATGCGAGGCTGTTGTAACTCGATTTGGCTCTGCCATTGGAACTCGACGCTGAGGAAGAAGAAAATGCGGATGTAGTAGGCCCTCTCAAAGCTCCAATCGCCGCCATAGCTGCCATTTCTCTTCGCCCTGGCTCCCTTTTCTTGCTTGGCTGGGAAGTTTGGAATGCCTTGGGAGTAGTGAGGAGAGAGTGGTGATGAAGAGTGATTGACAATCAATCCTCACCGCTCACCACCCGTACGTATATCATATATCCTCACATTAATTTTTGGCCCCTGATATTCATTGATATTTACCATCCACAGCCTATATATATCCAAGGTTTTGGCTTATGACTGATGAGGGTAAAATGCCCTTATTGATTCATGGGTATTCCATTAATAAATATTCCTGATTCGACCACTCTTGATTGAAGTCATAAACACTCCTAGAGTTACAATACCCTATCGACGAAAAGAATAGTGGTTTTATCTTTAGTGATTAGTTTTTTTTTTTTTTCCTGACTAAATTGTATGGAGGTGGACACACCCTTTACACCTCCCACAAGAGTGGGAATGTCCAACTAGTATCATAGAGAGGTTAATAGCGAAGAACCTAATTGTGCATTCCCTGACACCCAACCTATAAAGGGTTTCGTTCTTCCATTTGATGTGAATGGGAGTTTTTTGGTTGGTTCTTCTACAACAAGAGGGCTACTACTTACGAAACATCAACCAAGGAAGGTATGCGCTCAATACTCAAATGTACATATGAAAATCCTACATGGAGCAATATGACAAAGATATATGACAAAGTCAGATTGCCTACATAAGGTATTAACATGGTTGCGTTAGAAGGGAAGATTAACGTGTCTTTTCCCATCGGACCGGATGGTGATCCAGTATACTTCGAGATTCCGGAGGAAAACATAGTTAAATTAGAAGAAAGATGGAAGAATTCATTAGTGTTCAAGGTTCTCGTTTATCCAATGGTCTTCCCGGTTATGGAGAGGAAATTCAAGGACCTTTGGAGATGCGGGGACAAAGTGAAGCTTATAGATTTGGACAACAATTTCTTTCTTGCACATGTTATGATGAGAGCGAGCTTCTTATGGTCCTTGTGGGAGGACCATGGTCAGTCTTCGGAAGATGTCCCATAATTAAACGATGGACGTTGTACTTTGTTACAACATACCCGATTGTTTCAGCCCCGACTTGGTTGCGCATAACGGATGTTCCTATGCAGTGGTATAACGAAGCTATCTTCTGGACATGGTAGGGGTATTGGTTCACCAGTTTTTATTGATCCAAGAACGTTGCATTCAAACGATGGTAGATTCGTTGGGGGTGTATTTTAGAGTATATGGGCCTATGAGCCTAGTATATTGGACATATGTTGGGCTTCTTTTTTTTTGTTAGTTTATCTTTTGATCTTATCTTTTGGTATTAGTTTATTATTTTATCTCTTTATGTTTCCCTATATAAACATTACATGGTCAATTAAATAAACAAGCTTTCGATTCACAAATCTCTTCACGGTATCAAAGCACTTTCCTTAAACTACGCTTCCGCACAAAACAAAACTCTAGTTGCACCGTCATCGCCGGCGGCGGTATTAGAAAATACTTTGCGCTCTATTTTTTCATCCTAAACACAAAACCTACCTAAACACAAAACCTACCTTAGGGCGCTAATCTACCTACGTCGTAGGACCCTAAGACGCTAATCAACCTGCGTCCTAGGGCCCAAAACTTACCCTTAGGGCGCTAATCTACCTGCGTCCTAGGACCCTAGGACGCTAATCAACCTGCGTCCTAGGGCCCAAAACTTACCTAGCGCTATTCAACCTGCGTCCTAAGATCCTAGGACCTAATCAACCTACGTCCTAGGACCTAAAACTTACCTTAGGGCGCTAATCTACTTGCGTCCTAGGAGCCTAGGACGCTAATCAACCTGCGTCCTAGGGCCCAAAACTTACCTTAGGGCGCTAATCTACCTGCATCCTAGGACCCTAGTCATATGGACCAAAACTTACCTTAGGGCGCTAATCTACCTGCCTCCTAGGACCCTAGGCGTTAATCAATCTGCGTACGAGAACCCAAAACTTACCCTAAGATGCTAATCAACCTGCGTATTAGGGTCCAACCCACCGACGTCATATTGACGCCAAAAAAATAAAGACCAATGATGAAGGAAGGGAGTTACATCAAGCTGCTCTTCTTCAATTTTCTATAGTTCAACCTTGGAGTTGTTGAATCACACATCTAGCTTGAGGTGGAGTGTTAGAGTATATAGGCCTAGTATATTGGACATATGTTGGGCTTATCCTTTATTTGTTAATTTATCTTTTAATCTTATCTTTTAGTATTAGTTTATTATTTTATCTCTTTATGTTTCCCAGTATAAACATTACATGGTCAATGAAATAAACAAACTTTCGATTCACAAATCTCTTCAGTGTCGATATCAATCTAAGCAAGCCTTTGAAGAAAACTGATAACACGATTTATAACGTTAGTTTAGGCATCCATTTAGATAGTTTTTCCCGCTATTCATGCATAGTTTGACATTAGTTCATGACGTTTACGATCAATTCATGCATATTGTCGAGATAGACGTCTACACGCATTATTGTCGGTTTTGTAGGTATTTTGGGGAGCTTTTGGAGCTTAATCGATACATTCGAGGATCATTCCTCGTGATGACACACTTTAGGACTCATTAAGAAGCAAGCTAGGAGCTAAGGAGGACACATAGGAGCATGTTGGTGCATGCCTTGCACCAACTCATGGCTCAACGATCAAAAGAGAGCTGAAACACCAAAACCACGGTCACTGGCACTTCCACGCCCGTGGAATTGGGCCGTGATTCTCTCTGGACAACTGTGACAGCTGTCCCACGATCTCCATAACCGACTCTTGCTCTTGGTGGAGGCTATAAGTGGGCCTGCAGGCTGGTTCTCAAAGATGCACACACACACTCTCTCATTCAACAACATTCCATTTGCAGGCTACTCCTTGAGGAGAGCAAATACACTCTCATTTGGTGAAGAAGAAGAAGAAGAACACTAGTTTCATAGTTTTCATAGTTTTTGAGTGGTTTTTGAGTAAGTTTTGTGGAAGACATTTGCAAAGATTGTAAGGAACGATTTGAACCTTCTTTTGAAGGGTTGTAAGTTCTTCTTAACACTTATTCAACTTGTTTTCTTGTTCTACTTGCTTCATTTCTCTTTCATTTTGTTTTCTCACTATGGAAGCCATGAATGTATGCTTGTTAAGTTTGATTGTTAAGATGCATGTTATTGGCTAAGTAGTTGAGATTCTAGGGTAAAAGAATGATGGTTATGGCTTGGACTATGATAGAATAGACTTAAATGTATCCTTGGATGATTTGCTTGCTCGTACTTAACTGTTGTTACAAATCACGGTCTATTCTAGGATAACCACGGCCGTGGTTCTTATGATCTGCCAGTGGTTTGCTTCTGTTGTGCTTGTATTGATAAATCTGAATGTTAGGATGTTAGATTGTTGAAATCCTAGTGTTTGTTAAGCTTAATCTAGCCTAGGGTGACCTAATGCTAGCAAACTAAGTGAGGAAAGAGACCTACCCGGTGATTTCCGACCTTAAGTATCAATGATGATGAACTCTAGGTAGTAGTGAGCCTCATAAGCCGCTATTGGACTGAGTGTGCTAGAATTGATATTTAGGACTTGTCTTCCCGAGACTTACCCGGTAAGGAGAGGCTAGATCCCTAAATAACAAATCCGGTTTGTGTAGAATTTCCAAACCTTAGGTTCCTAGAGACTTACCCGGTGATAGGACCTTAGATGCGGGATTAGTGGATCATGAGACCTACCCGGTGATTGATCCCACTTGAAAAACATTCATTCCCATCATACCATAGCTAGTCCAAGATTGATTAGAAACTTGAGTCCAATGCCATAACCGGAATTCCTAACCCCTAGAATCCATTTTTCTCTCTTTGATCACATATCTTGTTTATGAGTTGTTTATTTGTGTTGCTAGCTAGATTTGGTAGTTTGTTTTATAATCTTGCATCATTTGTGATCCTTGCTTGATCACCACAAAACCAATCCAAAAACATTGAGATTTTCATTTCTTTATTTCTTTCTCTTTTCTCAAACTAGGTTTACACTATCCTTAGTCACTATTTGATTCGATTTCACCTTAGTCTTTGTGTTCGACCTCGGAATACTATCCTTACTACAAAACGACCCATACACTGTGGGTTCGCTAGAAGTTAGGAAAATATATCGAGTTATAAATTTAAGACTTTTGCGTGATACATTCTTAGCGTAACAAGTTTTTGGCGCCGTTGCCGGGGACTAGGTCTAGATTGAATCATTTTGTGTGATTGTTTATAGTGTAGGTCTTTCTTGTTGCTTTTGATCTTGTTTGGTTTGTGTCTTTGCATTTTCAGGACATCTCTCATTCTTTAGGTGCATGCGAAGATCTCGTGGCAAGGATTTAGCTCCATTCGATCCCGAACCGGAAAAACCCTTAAAGCTAGATCTAAGAGCATTAAGAAGAAGAAGGAGATGGCCGCAAGAGATCTTCAAGCTGAGTTGGATGAGGCTTTAGAGCAAATTAGGTTAAGAGATGAACTCTTGGAGAATGAGAGGAGACTTGCCAATGAGAGACAAGAAGCAACTAGGAGGGAATTGAAGAAATTAGGCAAGCTCTTGTGCAAAGAGAGCTTAATCATCAACAACCTCCTCCACCACCACCACTGCAGCCAGCGGTCAACATTCGGTTTGAGCCGATCATGATTGAGGAGCCACAAACATTAGGGCAACGTATGGATCCAGCCCAAAGAGTGCACCGTCCGGGTGTGAACTTAGGAGATCCCGTAGCCCATGATTATGAGCTCCGCCCTCAAGTGCTACAAATGATCCGGCATAATCAATTTGGAGGAATGGAAGGAGAGTCTCCTCATCAACACTTGATGAACTATGAGATATTGATGGAGACTCTAAGGCCACCTAGATTGGAGAACAACAACCATAAGCTTAGGGCTTTTTCCTTTCTCTTAAGGATGAAGCCTTGGCTTGGTACCAATCGATTCCACTAGGGCGTGTGAGTACTTGGAAGGAGATGACAACCGAGTTCTTGACTAAGTTATTTCCACCTTCCAAGACAACCAAGCTAAGAGGGAAGATCAATGACTTCGTGATGAAGGATAGAGAAAGCCTATTCAAATCTTGGGAGAGGTTCAAGGACCTCCTCCTAGATTCTCCACACCATGGTATACCGAAGATAGAGCTATTAGAGATCTATTTCAATCTCTTTAATATCTTTAAGTATGATTTTAACGCTTTAAATTGTTGAGGTGTTCCTAACAAGGTCAATCTCTTCACCATCTCCTTAAATTCAGCAAAGTCGCTTGATACTTTAAGGCGGTTGGGGTTTGCAACATGGAGCCCTCTTTTGGTAAGAGTTCTACCAAAATCCGCATTCCTTCTGCCATTTCCTGGATTTTCTCCATGGAAAGTTCGTGGTATTAAGAATATTACCTCCACATACAACGTCAATGATCCTTCTTTCATTGTCCAGCATACCGTTGTATAAATACAACACCAAGTCTTGGGTCGATACCCATGGAATGGACAGCTTGAGCGCAGCCTTGCAAACCTCTCATAATACTTATATAGTGTTTCATCATCTTCTTGTTCGATATTGCTTATGGCCTTCTTCAAGTTGATAGCCTTCTTTGCTGGGAAATACTTCCTAACGCCTTGTGCAGATTTTCCCATGTGTATATGCTCCTAGAGGACGCATCTTTGAGGGTGAATCCAAAGGCCCTTATTTTGATTTGTTCATCCATGACATTTGTTATCTTTATGCTGGTACACACCGTGTGGAAATTTCCTAAGATGTTGATTGGATCCTCCCCACTTAGTCCATGGACGAATGAGAGTTGTTGGATCAACCCCAGCTTGAGTTTGAAGTTGACACCTTCACCGGTTGCAGGAATGGTCATAGCAGGTAGTTGTTGTGTCAAGTTCAGTTGCACCAACTGCCGGAGTGTTCTTTCCGCCATTCAACTCTTGTACTACGGCGTTCTCTTCGTTGTCTGGTGTATGTTCTTTTGATTTTTGAATCAAAAGGAACAAAAGAAGTATTAGTAGCACGAGTGTGAACCATATAAAAAGTTCACACCAATATTTGATGATTTCAAAAACACAATAATTTTAAGCAAAAATTCCCCGGCAACGGCGCCAAATTTGACAAGAACTTTTTCCGTCGTTAGTGCTTATTAAAGTAATATTCAAACCAAATTCACTAAAAACAAGTATAACAAATAAGTAAAGGTCGAACCCAAGAGAGATTTGAGCATAAAAATATTATGGAATTAAAATGATCAAATAGAATGTAACCAAAAGGGGGAGGGGTTGTGTTGAAAAGTGGAAACTAAAAAAATAGTAAAAAGAGAATCACAAATTAAAGTTGTTTGCAAAGATTGGACAAAACACTACACTTAACTATTTTCACTCTCAAAAGTGATGGTTGATCCTAGTTTCTCTGAAGTTTGCTCAATTGGTTGTTCTCATCCAGATCATATATAGATATTGGTTCTACTAGCCCAAAATCACTTAGCATTAAAGCTAATCTGTAAACCTACAAGATTTATTAAAACGTTAGCATGCAAGCAAGGACATAGAGACACATATAAAAGAAGCAACCCGTTACTTATAATATGTGATTAATTTCCCTTCACGAAAGACAATTGCAACCCGCTTGTATTAATTGTGTTTGCTACTAGAGAAAAAATTTGAACCCGGAATTATCGATTCCTAACAGCTTGTAAAAGACCAATCTACTTAGGTGATCAAGCTAAAGTAAATGGTGAAATACAAAACAAACATTAGACGTGAGGAAATTAACACACTTATTCACGAGATTAAACTTCAAAAAATAGAAACTTACAGCCAAACTCTTTGTATGAGAGCTTCAACTGCTAAGTGTAGCTATGGAGATTTAACGCTTCATAAAGAGTTATGAACAAAATAACAAAGAAAGAAAGAAAGGTTTTTGGTGTGTGATGATATCCTCTAACACAAGCCTAGCACCTCTATTTATAAAAATGTAGGTATTAAAGATAGGAAAAGAACAATCTCAAATTGTCATACTAAAAGCTCTTAAATTGCATATTTGAAAGTGTCGGTTTTATTGCAGAAGAAGTTACCCGTGGGCGTGGGAACTGATGGCCACGGGTCCGGGGTTGGGGTTTTAAAATCCAAAGGAACCGCTTCATCTTCAAAGGAATCGCAACCGCGGTTGGAATGACCACGAGTACGGGAAGGAAACAACTCTTGAAACAATTGTAACTCTTCAGCTTTTGTCTTTAGGCGTGCGCGCGGGGTGCGGGAAACTGAAGAGTTGGGGCGCCAGGGTTGATGTCGCAGACGCGGAGAGACAAAATGTCAACCAAACAAAGATCAAGGCCGCTGAGCGCGGGAAGTCGCCGTGGGCACGGCCCAAAACCACCGCGGATGCGGTGACTCATGGCTACGGGGCAATACTTCAAGTTGCGGGTGTGTGTGACAAAAAAAAAAAGTTCTTTCTTGTTCTTTTCTTTGTTTCCTTCACTTTCTTGAATTGATTCTTCTACTAATTCCTTGGATTTCTTCAATGATGGTTACCTCGGCTAGATTTACATATCTATTCCCATATGCCAACAAAACAACTACGAATGCATGCTAAAACTATGCTATCGTGATAGAGAATCTATTACCTATTACATTACTTTACTCGCTAAAGTCGGCAACCCGGAGTTCATTAACCAATTTTGACCCATAACTTTGTGTAATTTTAACTACAAAATAATCTCTAAGATGCCGGTCTAGAGAATGCAATAAATCATTGGTATCCTAGTTGGCCCGGCACAAGGGAGTTTCATCTCAAGTAGACCCATACAAGATTATATTGTACTTTTGAAAGAGATAGTACACTCGACGAGGAGGAAGAAATGGATGATTCTAAAGCTTCATCTCGAGAAAGCCTATGATATGATTCGTTGGGCCTTTATGTTAAACACCATCACAGATGTGGGTTTCTCTTCTTAATGGAGAGATATGATCATACAGTGAATTAGTACAACGAGGATGCAAATTTTATGGAACAGAGAAGTTACTGATCACTTCGTCCCGGAGCGGGGAATAAGGTAAGGAGATCCCTTATCTCCCTACTTGTTTGTGTTAGCAGTAGAGAGGTTAAGCCATATCATTATGGAATCGATGGATAACAATGATTGGAAACTTATCCAAGTTTAAGAGGTGGCCCGAACTCTCACATATGTTTTTTTGTGGATGATATCACCCTATTCGCGGAAGCTTCACCGGCTTAAATGAGAGTTGTTATGAGGTGTGTGAAAGATTTTGTCACACATCATGTCAAAGAGTGAGTCGAGTGAAATAAAAGATCTTCGTCCCACCCAATGTGTCTCCCAATCTTATCATCAATCTTGAAAGTATAAGTGGAGTTGAAGTCACGAAACTTAGGCAACTACCTGGGCATGTCGATTAGTCAAGGGAGAATTTCCAAAGTTACTTTTGAATCATTACTCGATAATATAATATTAATGCTAGACTCAATAGTTATTACATTTTATTTGTTGAATAGTTAGTCTCTTTGTTCAAAAACTGAAGGAAAAAAGAATATACTTTTTATTAATCCATTCTATTAAAGTTTAGAGGTTTAAAATAAATTTCACATTTTAAAATCATCAATATTATAATTTTAGCTAACGATCATTAAACAAAAGAACGTTGGCTAGTTATCACGTTATATGTTTACTTTGATATATTATATAAAATAATCAAAAAATATAATATATTGACCTATAAATATAGTAAACATAGTTCACCGAATTAAAATTTAAAAAAATAGATAAAAGCTCAATTTATAAAACCTCTTAAATTATACATTTATTACTTTAAAAGGCTAAAATATTGTGTTGTTAGAAATGTAGATATGGATTATGTTTTCTAATCTATATAAACAATACATAGTGTCATAGCAATAAAACAAATTATACATTTTTTAATTTACATAAAACTTTGTACAATTCAATAGATAGAGATTTGGAATAAATTTTAAATTTTAAAAAGTTTATTAACATGATTTTTAACTAATAATCATTCAACAAATATCTTAAATTATATATTTATTATTTTAAAAAGAATGTAGTATAAATCTCGATTCTCAAGTGGTTTGAATGCATGTACACGTAAATATATTTGCAATGATTGTAGAGATAGATATGAAGACGATGACGATGGGGCAATGAATTCATGGGCAATGCTATTTACGCCCTTTAATAGTCAAAATCAATTGGAATTTGACATTAGTGAAGAAAGGTAATGATTAACACAATAATAAGGGCTGCAGGGCAATGATGCGGGCTGGGATTCTTGCCTTCCTCTTGCGTGTTGGTATACCAAAATGAATAGAGACGATATGCTTTATTTATATATATATATATATATAAATATATATATATATATATATATATATATATATATATATATATATATATATATATATATATATATACTACTCGATTGATTTTGATTAGTAAGTAACATGTGCGCGTGTGTATATATATATAATAACTTTAAAGTTGTATATCTTTTTTTAATCTTGTTAACGGAATCGATAATTATATCATTTTTTTAAACCTCGTTAGCAGAATTGATTGGTTTTGATTAGTAAGTAATGCGTGTGTATATATATAATAACTTTAAAGTTGTATATATTATTTTTATTCTCGTTAACGGAATTCATAATCGAATTGTTTTTAAAAAAAATCTCGCTAGCAAAAATTAATTAGTAAGTAATGCATGCATATATATATATATATATATATATATATATATATATATATATATATATATATATATATATATATATATATAATTTAAAAGTTGTATATCGCTATATATAGTATAATTGTTAACAATTATTCAGTTGAACGAAAATAATAAGAACAAACAACTTAAATAAGATCCGTTTTTGAGTACAATAGAGAAGTTGCGACCAAAACAAGGGAGGAAAGGGAAAGGAAGAGAGCGGAAGAGAAAGTGGCAGGGGAAGTTGAGGTAGAGGAAATGAAGGCCAATAAAGCACCGGTTTTCACTTACCGCCAAGTTGTCATAGGGTCGTATGACTTTAATTTCAACAATTTAGAAAATTTCATGGTTCCTTATGTTGAGCGGATAACAAATGTTGATAGCGACGAGAATTGTGGGTTTCGAGCTCTTTGCGTATTGTTGGGCCACAACGAGGATACATGGTCTGACATGCGTAAAATCATAATAAAAGAGTTGAGTGAAAACCCTAAACAATATGATGTTTTCTTGGACCATGAAGGGGTTGATAATAATGAGATGATAGAGAGACTCAACTGACTAAAACCAGATGTTGTAGCACCATCCAAATATTGGATGGAAATGCTCTTATGCGGGGCAATGTTTGTCACGATCTACCAATGCACTCTTGTTTATTTGGATTGGATTGCGGCTCATAAAATCCTCCCGCTAACCCAACAAACGCCCCCAAAGATGGTCCGGCCCCGAGATCGTTTGGTTTCATCGCTCTTGACATGCCTCGTAACTATTTTGTTGCGGTAAGCATTATATTTTTTCATCAAATAAAATCATTAATTCCAATTTTCGTAAAAAAAAAATTTCTCTTGACCACTACATGTTCAAATTTGTACAGCTACAATGTAAACCAAATTGTTCATTGTCACTTTTTCTCACATATTGATATCCATCGCACGACGCAATTGTGGGGGATTAGACCAGATGTACGAGCCACAAATTGAGATGTTTAAGACTCTTTGTCAACACTATGCTCGACCTACGGCTTACACAACCATTATTTATGTACGGTAATTAGTTAAGATTATTTTTATTATTAATGTTAATTAGCAATACTAAATACTATCATCATTAATAATATTAATTATAATTAGCACCAATTTTTGTATCAATGATAATTATCACCATATATTACACTACACTCTAATAATAACATTCCAAGCCACACAAACCAGTAACCCTAAAATTTTTTATTCTAATCCACATAAAACGCTTACAATTTTCTAACAATTTTGGCCGCCAAAAAGTACCCCAAACCGCACTTGTTGTGCGTCGAGAATATTTTAGTTAAGTGAATGAGTTGAGCCGAACTTAATTTAAAATGTGCTCTATATTTGTTATCCGAGCTTGAGTTGCACGAGAAAATAGTAAGAAGTAAGAACACATATGAATCGCTAGTTTAAATCATCAACGATCATGAATTAACGTGATATTATGGTAATTATGCATGATATTTATTACAATATTTATTTAATAGGTAATTAATTAAGACACCGTGCACCACGATATTACTTTAAAAAATAATAATTATTTGTGTGATTTTTCAATAAATTTGAATATCAATTTGAAAAATTCAATTTCTCTTGTACGTTTGTTGAGTTTTTCATTAAATTTGAAAATCAATCAAAAGTTGAAATCTAAAATCAATCCAAAATTTTCAAAATCAATTCAAAAAATTAAATTTAAAAATCAATCTAAAAATTAAAACCTATAAAAAAGCGTTGAATTTATATATATAACTTTTTTTTTTTTTTGACAAGAAGGTAAGAGGCTCGATTACACCAAAGATATTGGTGTATCGAGAGGCCGACAACCGGCAAACGGGCAAACCGTCATGCAAATAGAAAAACTAAAAAAAGGAAACAATACAAAACACCACAATCAAAGACCAAAAAAGCGAGAAGGATCCAAAAATCGGAACAACTACACCTTGGGAGAAGACGCGGAACACTCGAGGCTGGCAAAACATGGAGAGGGCACGGGCTAGATGAACTGGCGCAGTGTCTCGCCACCGGGAAGCAGGATGGTAGAAACCTTTTTAGGGGATGTCATACCTCCTGCGGAAATGTGGATCCCACGACGTTGCCCCCACCTAGATGGAGGATCTTCGGAGACCTCGAACACAACCACGATCACAATCAACACGATCAACAGGGGCATGTGACTACGGCATCTTCCAAGACAATCGTTTCGGCCACACTCGAGAAACATCTTCAAAAAGGAAAGTCATCCCAGAATTTTTTGAATGATGAAAACCGACATAGTGTTTTTTGGTGTTCTTGAAGGAAACTGGGTTTACTTTATACTCCAGTTGTTCTAGGAAATATGAAATTTACTTGTGTTATTGGGTTTACTTTGTACTTTGAGGTCAAACAATGTGTTCCTGGATCTAATACACAAGAGTTGAGGGAGATCGAGATAACAAGACTCCATCATCTATCTCAACAAACAACAGGGGAAATTTGTTCACACATTGATTTGTGGGAATTCCTACGTAACACTCCTTTTAGTCAAAACTAACAATTTTTCAGATTAAAATAACTTACATACTTTCATCAATAAGAAATTTTTGCAATATTTTTTTGAATGATTTATAATTACTCTTGTCATCATAACTTGCTACTAAAATTTCCATCCACCTAATTCTCTTTTGTTCAGAGTTATCATGTCTTACAAATAGATAGTGGGAAGTATTTATTATAGAAATGGTCACAAATAAAAACCGTTTTTCACAACCATTATCGGTACAATGCAGATTTATTTTCTGAGAGACAGGAAAGAAAAAGTAAAAAAGAAAAAGTTGAAAGTATTTCAACCTAATCACTCAAATGTTAATCAAACTTCAAATCAGTCAAATACATTTATACATAATGGGGTGTAAATAAGACACCCCAAATCATCCCTTGGTGTAACTTGATGTGAATATGACATTGTAAACAATAATAGTATATATTGAAGTGAATATACAATAATGATAGAAGCATATTCTTTTATAATGAATGGCAATAAGACAAAGCTTGTTGGTTTTCATCCAAGGAAACGTCAATTTCAAGTTGGGCACATATTTTTCCCATACTTGACACCAATCAACTATTTCTCTTACCCTTACCATCAATGCCACCTAACTGTCAATGGCCTATATTTTGTGGGTATTTAGACTCACGGTAATGGATTTTCTAGCAACTGTCGCATTGCGAGGGCGCTTCAATTGTAGCGTTATCAACCGTATCCAAAAACATTAACTTATATGTTGGGCAGCCGTGTTCGATTTTAAAATATAATCGTTGAATTTTAACGTTATTTGATGGTCAAAGTTGTATCCGTTAGTCTTAAAAGTTGAGGATAAAGGTGTAACAAAACTTGTGAATATCCTATATTTCATATCTAATCCAAAATTTATTAGGTTTAGTGAAGATGTCAGAAAGTCATAATGAAGCTATTTTTCCATTTGATGACTGTGGTATAGTATTTCTGGTGAGTTTGTTCCTCATATCCTAGTAAGTTTACAATATACTTGAATTATTGTGTGAACGATTAGTTTTGGATCCATCATAGTTTCATGAATGGTTAGTTTTTATTATTAGATTGCTATCTTATAAATGGCGATTTATGCACAACTTTAATGTTATTTTAAAAATTAAACTCTTACTTTTTAGTATTTTAATATCATTGACGAACAATTATGTGCTACTATTTTGAAAAAAATAGTTGTTTTAAGTAGAATGTGAACAAATGCATTCAATATTGTAGAAACTAATAGTAGTTACTTTGTTTTATATGGGGTCACTTGGAGTATCCACGTGATGGCGATACAAATTATTCAACTATATTTCAACTTAACATATTTTTTCAAGATTGAGTGAAACTAGTGAATTGGACTCGGTTCATGTAAGGTAAAAGAATATGGTGTTAGTTACGAAATCAACACGGCTATATAGAAGTGGGTTGCGTGCATTTCGTTTGACATGCAAACGTTAGAGAGAACCTATGAAGAAGAAAACATTAACCCTAATAATGAGCCGTTAATTAGCTGATGTGAGTATAAACGAGTGTCAAATCTCAAGGACTTTAGGAGTATAAATCACAACATTAAACCGGTTTTCAAAGCCAAAAGCGGTAAAATAAAAGTGTAAAGTTTTTGTTGGTTTTTAGTATCCAAAGTGGTTGAAAATAGTGAACTAAACACGAATTGAATCATATAAGAGTAATATTTCAGGATTGAAGATTTCATCAACTATGAATCATCGATCGACCTTAAACATTTTCTTTTCTTGACCAAATCCGACTATAATCATGAAGGTAGGTTGCCTAAAGTATTACAAATCTCCTTTCGGGCTCAAAATAACGTGTCTTGACAACTTAACATTCACTTTTTCACAAAGTTAAATAAATCAAAACCCTTTAAGCCCTTGGATACAAGAAATCTATTCGATTCAAACATACCCTTTCGACCTCAGTTTTAACAAATAAGACATGCATCTACTATAACCTATTTCTCCTTAAGAGATCTATGTCACTTTTGCATAAATAATTTTAAGCTTATACCTTACTTTCCAACAATTTCAATCACCTTTCAGTCTCTAGCAATAATCTAGATATAGATCTAAACACTTAAGGAATAAATCAATCAAATATATATATATATATATATATATATATATATATATATATATATATATATATATATATATTCAAGAAATTCTAGGAATCTAGCCTATCTCAAAATAATTAGATTCATCTCCAAATCTAGAACTTAGAGAATTAGCCAAACATGAAAATAGAAATGAAATTAACAAGTTTCATAATAAAAACTTACATGATTCAATATTGTAACACCCCAAATTCTCGGAACTCGGGGAGCTACTGGTTAGGACCTCACAATGGGTCCCAACCTTGGTTTAACAACAACTTTACTAGGATCTTATAACAAGGCACAAATGTATTTAAAACAATTTCAAAACATAATACTTTATTTATGAATGTACACATGTGACAGCCTTACAAAACATATATATATTTATATAACAAGCATGCCGTATGGAAGACTCCCCCGTCCCCATCTAATGAGTACGTGGAACCGGCTGACCATCCGTCCCGGATCTTTGTGCAACTGGTTATCTCTACAAAATCTACAACACGGATAAACCGTTAGCTAACAATCTAAAAATAAGTATAATAAGGATAGCACAAACACACTCAAAGTAACATAAACACTCATCATGCTGGCACACAATCCGGTTATTATATGATAGCTTAGGTGATTCACTTTATTCCGTTTTAAAGTTGTGGCACGAGAAATCTTAAGAGTTCTCGCCTCCGTTCCTTATCCAACTAGTGATGGTTTGGCACACCTCCGCCGGTGGCGTCCCCGCAAACCAAGTATGGACTAGTCCCTACAGAAACCCCCAGCGCCCTCGGGCTGACTTAACAAAATGTCACCGTCTGTTACTCTTAGGCCATATAGGTAGGTCGGTCAATGATTAATATTAAATACACTAATACACAGATCATTCAAACACCACTATCATTATTCACACTCATATCTAGAAGCCAGCTAAGTAAGCTCAAAGGACTTACTTGAATCAAAATTCGATTCCCGTTATCTCAACTCGGTCCGCAACTGTTGGAACTCAATTGCTTGTCATAAGGGCAAGTGGATCAAAATACATCCCATATTCTTAGAAGTCTATATCTTCTAAGATGAACAATCCCTTCAAGAGAAATTACTAAAATGTCCTCCTAAGGTAAAATGATCATTTTACCCTGGTCCCAAAACTCTCAAATATCCTATAATATATGCCCAAACCTTTCTTTGGGACTTAATTTCATAATCTAACTCTTAAGAGTTAGTTTAGGTTGAACTTATAGATTACACATTTTTCTTAACTTTCATAAAGGTCGTTAATGTAATAGCTAGGATTTCCGAATTCTAATTAATGTTGATTAACTTAATCAGTGAGAGTAATTGACATATAACTCGCGAAGATTGCGTAAGTGTTGAGTATAAGTCCCACCGTTATGTTCCTGGCGTAATTTTGGTCTTATGGTGAAATTTTCACTTTTTCCCCCGGGTAATTATTTTTACCCTCCGGTATTATTTGGAGCATTTGGGAGCTCCAATTAATAAAAATGCAGTTGAGAGAAATGATCAGGACATCGGACATGTCCAAGATATAAAATAACATGAAAAGGCAAAACGGCCAAAAGAGTCGCTATTTCGTTTCTTAACGGCTAAGAAAGACGGCTTAGGAATACACGTTTTCCGAGGCAATTGTGGAATAATATCCCTACAATATTCAAGATTTATTGTTCCAATTTCAAGAAGTTTGGAGAAGGGGGTTCAACCCGCCATTAGATCAGTTAAAGGATAATTATCGACTTCGCTAAAGGATAATTATCGACTTCACTATAAATAGCGGAAAATCGCTTATTAATTCATTTCCTTTCACATTTCCTCGTAAAAACTCTGATTTCTCTCAGACTTCAAACTCAGATCTACTCTCCGTTTCTAATCCGATTTCAATTCCGTTTGAGTTTCTGGATTTCTCACTTCATTCTCTTCATATCGGTACCAAGTTTTTGCATTTCCGAGCAAATATAGACCTGGTCGAGCATATATGTCACCAGGACAGTTCCGTCGCTCAGATTCCAATGAATTTGATTTTGTACATGCGTAGCCTGCGTCGTTGTGATTCCGAATCTTCTTTGGGATCGTCAATCGGGTTAGTAACGAGTAAGTTATGAATTTATTCGTTTTCCGTACTGCGATTTGACCTAAATAGACCTTAGGCTTTTCAAAATGGATAATTAGAAATTCCATTATGATCATTATATTATTCTAGTGTTGATGGGTTGTTTGTTTGATGAAATCTGATGACAGGTGGGTTTAGAAATGACCTGCGGGCAAAACGTTATTTTGATGAAATTTAATTAATTAATTAAAGGTTAATTAATTAAATTAGGATTAAATTTGAGATTGAGGAATAATGATTAGATGCATGCTAGGTGTCAGAATGAGTTGAGGATCATGATGATGTTATGACTATCGGCTATGGCTTTAAGGTTTAGTATGTGTACGAGTATGATGAGATGCTATGTTGAGGATATGCCTTAGGCATCTATGAATGTGTTGAGGATGTGAGGTTTAGATTTGAGATATAGGTTGGTTGTGGTTAGTGAGATGAGTCTCCTAACCTTTGTAGTATGTGATTGTGTGTGCCTTGCTATTGCAGGCGTTGATTACTTCCCCAAGGGGAAGTTGTGACGTGGTACAGGTTACGAGTATATCAGGTAAGTCCATAGGACTTACTTAGCGTGCAGTTGTGGATTGTATGATTGTGATGGTTGTGTTTTTTCATATGATTGTGCATTTATAACCTAAACTAGACTAGGATGGCCATTTATTACATTTATTTGGCCCAAGTGTATTATAACGGGCGGTAACCACCGGTCTCCGCCTGCTGGTTAGGAGGAGGTGCCTGGAAGCCAATAACACAGGGGGGACGAGTGACGATCACCCCCAATGCAAACCCATGTGTTAACGGGGAAAGGGACGAGGTTCTTTAGGTTCCTCGTGTTACAAAAGAAGTTGAATTAGTAATGGAATAACGTAATGAAAGATAATAAATGAATGTGTGTGGCATTACATGTATGAGATGTTGATGTGTGGTTGTGCTATTATCTTCATGTTTTTCATTGTTGTAGCTAACGGTTTCATACCGTGTTGTAGATGATCTGCAGGTTAGGAAGACTGCAGGGTGAGACAGATGGTGTGGCCAGCCGAGGACTTCTGTACATTAGGATGCGCGGGATATGAGATCTTTTGTATCAGATGTTGTGGTTTGATGTTTTGTACTCGGCTTTGAGTTTGTAAACTCTTTTGATGTATCATATACAACTTTTATGTATTTGGTTTTAATCTACCTGTGCCTTGTTGTAAGATCCAGTGAACTTGTTTTCAAGCTAGGGTCAGGATCCATTGTGAGATCCTAACCCAATGTGACACTCCAAGTCCCGTGGATTTGGGGTGTTACAGAGTTGGTATCAGAGCCTTAGGTTGACAACAATGGCACTTACTATCTGCAATAAAGGTAGAGTGGATTAATAAAAAGAACCCACATGGGTCAGACTTTTTAAAGGATTTTGGTTTTAAAGCGAGTACAGATGTTTTGGGATAGTATGTACAAAAGTCGTCATCCATCTAAGGATATCGATAGTGTAGATATATATATATATATATATATATATATATATATATATATCGATACATATGGCATATATATAGCCTTATAAGTTAGGAGCGTATATTCTACAAATGGCTCAAACTAGAGCAGTATCTGTAGTGGGACAAGATAGGGGTACACCCCCTCTTCCTCCAGTAGCGTCAAGTTAGGGACCAATATCCGCTGCTATGTTGCCTATGGCAGTGAACGAGTTTGAAGAGGCTGATCGTGTCTCCATGAGTAGATTCGAGTTTCAAGAGTATATGCAGCAAGTATATGAGGTGGTTATAGCGGGTAGATCTACACCGGATTTACCAACATATGTGAGATCGACTGAAGCTTCTGGATTAGAGAAGAAACAACGGGTTGAATCAGTGAATTAAAGATGAGGTTGGATATCCGGGTTGCAAACCGAGCCCGACTTGTGGACGTTTGAGTACTTCTCGTTCACACGGACTTCTGATGAAACAAGGACTTGTTGCAATTGTGGGAAGCCTGGACATGTACGACCACAGTGTCCAAGATCGCCAGTGACTTGCTTTACCTGTGGTAGACAAGGTCATAGAGCTGTTTTTTGTAAGCAAACTGGAGTGGCATCACGACAGGGTTTTATTTCTACTAGTGTGACGGGAGGTGGTCAGAAGACACCTCAGCAGCAGATGCGGGGGCATCAGAGAATCCCAAATCATTCGCCTACTCAGGAATCCGTTCCCAGGCTGAGTAGAGGTAAGGGTCGTGGTAGGAGTACCACAAATACTAGAAGAGCACAAGGTAGAGCCTTTGATCTGGGCAGTGCAGAGGAGCCACCCGTACTAGTGGCAGGGATGAGACGTATATGTCTCAACCGTGGTTATCCAAATCATGTGCGCTTTGAGTGCCCCATGGCACCGATAGCTTGCTTCACCTGTGGTGAACTAGGCCATCTGACCCCTTTTTGTCAACAAGGTAGTGTTTCTTCTCATCAAGACCTTCCTCTTTTCGATGCAGAAAGAGTGGAAGTGAAGGCTATGGCGATGACCTCAGTGATACCTGAGGAGCATAGGTCTGAGATTGAGTAATGATATGCAGTAGAGCTTCGGGTGTTAGCTGTTACAGGTACCATTCTTGTTAATGTTTACCTAGTGGAGTTTTGTTGTTGTGAGTGCTATGCACCTCTTGTCTTTCGATGCATGTGTTAATAGTTAATTGTAGATACAATAGAAGATAGATCTTCCTTTATAGGATTACGAGTTACGGGTCTTAGGTACCCGCGAGATATGTGGTTGTTCCCTTTGTTCAGGGACTTGTGTATGGCTTGAAGACTTCTTTGTCATGCCTTAGGTGCATGAGAAGGTCTTTATGTGTGTGGTGGATGAATAGATATCATGTTGGTTTAGATAGTAGTAGGAGGACTATTATAATCTCTACTGAGATCGACTAAGTAGAAGTTTTCCGAGGTTATGACCTTTGAGGAGGTGAGTTGTCTTTAGTGCCGTATGAGCAGCGAGGTTGATAACACCAAAGGGTGATGTTTTTTTTAATGTTGTGCCATGAAGGAAATAGATAGTTCCACGCTGAAGAGTATTCCAGTGGTATATGATCTTATAGACGTGTTACTGAACCGTCTAATCTATCGCCTCAACGGAATGAGGACTTTGATATTGTGTTGAAGTATGGTATGAGACTGGTTGGGAGAAGGTCTATGAGGTATATGGCTTGTTGAGTTGTTAGAAATTTAAGAAGCAATTTGAAGAGTGGTTTCAGATGGGCTCCGTTCGCCCTAGCACGTTCATTGTTACGTATGGACAACTTGTTGGATCAACTAAGAGAAGCAATTGTGTTTTTAAGATTTTCGTATGCTTAGGATATCATCAGCTAAGGATGAGAGAGCAGTGTGGGCATAGGACATCATTTCATACCCGTTATGGACATTACGAGTTGTAGTGTTGTCCTCTGAGTTGAGGAACATCCTAGTAGTCGTTATAGGATTTGATGAACAATGTCTTCATCTACTTCCTTGATCAGTTGGTGGTAGACCTTATTGATGACGTTTGGTGTACTCTCACAACGGAGAGGAATGTACCGGTTATTTGAGGACGGTTTTGCAGAATCCGAGGGATAGAAGCCAGTGTGCTATGCTCCCTAAATGTGAATTGAGATGCCAGAAGTAACCTTCAAGGTCATGTTGTTCCGCCAGTAGGATCATGATTGATGTGACAAGGAGTAAGTATGAAGTCTTATGGATGATACTGATGAACATTAAGGGAATGTGTAGTTCTCGGCCCAGCCGATTGCTACCAACGCTTTGAGGAAGGATTCTATGTGATTGTGCATCCATTTACGAGTCTTCTAAGGAAGACCGCCGTAATTATGTGGTTGAAATAGTATGTCGAAGCTCTGAAGAGTAGAGGAAGCATTTGACCTCTGCTTCTATTCAGTGATAATCAAAAGATTCTGGGAATCACGTGACTACGGTGCTGAGAACGTATGAGGAGAACTGCCCGACTCATGATTTCGAGTTAGTGGTGGTAGTTCAAGTTCCAAGATTTGAAGACAATATTTGTGTGACATTTCGTGTCAGAGTTTCACAGTTCATAGGAGGTTGAAGCATATTTTTATGCAATAAAGGTTGAATAACTGCTAGCGTCGATGGTTTAAGTTGATCAAGGACGCTGACCTTGAGATTTGTACCATTCTAGCAAGGAGAATGTGGTCACTGATGCCTTGAATAAGAAGACGCCTCGAGAGAAGGCGATTTTTGGAATTGTTGTACAGTCTCGGTTTCAAAATGATCTAGCTTGGTTAGAGTTGGACCTATAACTACTGATAAGGACGTTAGTTTCATGTTTAGGGATTTTACCTGGTTTGTTGGATGAGGTCCAACAAAAACAGGGGACTTGCCTGACCCTGAGGGAAGTTGATGGAAGGATGCCTCATGGCGAGGCACCACAGTTCTGTAATGGAACAGAAGGAGTTTGAGGCGCCATAACTGCGTCAGTATAACCGCTTATGCGGAGTCGAGTGGAGAAGATTACAGTACACTCATAGTACACCTTCTTTAGTACATCCATGTACGAATAAGAGGTACCACGAAGTAGTAAATCAGGTTAAAGTGTTACTGACCTGGAGATGAGCTCATCCACTACCAGTGTTGTAGTGGAAGTGAGAGGACTTTTCTGTGGACTTGTGATGGGATTGAGACCCAATAAGAGTTTTGGTGTTATCCAGATTATTAGTGACAGATTTACGAAGGCAACACGTTTCATCTCTACAGAGAGATGTGACCAGTGAATGAAGTAACAAAGGAGTACACTAGACAAATTGTGGGACTCCATAAGTGTACCGAGGACGATCGACTATGATTGTAGTAGACGGTTTACTTTGAGGTTTTGATAGCAGATTCAGATTACTTGGGGAACGCGTCCACATATCATGATTGAGTTTTACCTCTGACAGACGGTCAATCTGAGAGAACCCTCCACACCGTAGAGGACATGTTGTGAGCTTGTGGGATGGATTGAGAACAGGGACGATTTGTTTATCTCCCACTCGTTGAGTTCTTATACCACCACCGTTGGTATGCATCTATAGGGATGACCCCTATGAGGCGTTGTGTAGACATAGGTGTCATACACCTTTATGTTGGGAGGAGCCTAGCAGTATTAGTGGGATAGCGCCATAACAGATTCAGGATGATATGGCTCGAGTAACGCTGATCAGAGAGAGGATGCTGGCTGCACAGAGTCGCCAGAAGTTGTATGCAGATAGGAGACGTCAACCTCTAGAGTTCAGGGTAGGAGCTTATGTTTGGTTGAGAGTAACTCTGACGCGAGGCGTCAAACATTATGGAATAAAAGGGAAGATGAGTCTCCGATATGTCAGTCCTTTTGAGATACTGGATAGAGTTGGGAGAGCAGTGCACAGATTGGTTTTGACACCGAAGTTAGAGGGTGTTTACCCTATGTTTCATGTGTCTCAAGTGAGGGAGTACATACCAGACCTGAGGCACATTGTGAGTTATGATGATCTAGTGGTTGAGCCGGACCACACTTTTGCTAAACAACCTTTTGTAGTTCTAGAAAGAGAGGTGTGAGACGCCTGCATTCGAAGGATATTCCTATGATGAGGATATAGTGGTCGAGACGAGGACCGGAGGAGGCTACCTGGGAGACAAAGGATAGTATCCAGAGGAACTATCCAGAGTTCTATGCGGAGTTAGAGGCATCCGTAGGATCCACGAGTAGATCTTAGTGCCTTTTTGGTGAGTGCTTGTATGCTATGTGCTTATGTGATATGATGTGTTTTCGTGCTAGCTTTGATATGTGCATCTGATTTGTTAGATATTGTTTGCTAGCACGATATAGGTATAGCTGGAGATGGTTTTCCTCCATGCTATTGTAATATGTTTAGGATTAGCTGGAGATGATTCTTTCCTCCATACTATTATTGATGGACATACTGTGAGTGGAGACGGTTTTCCTCTACATAGTAGTGTTACGAGTACGATTGGCTGAAGACGGCTTTCCTCCATGCCTTGTGACGTGGTTAGTAGTTGGCTAGAGATGATTAGTCCTCTATGCCTTTGGATAGTTTTATGATCTTGTTGCTGGAGTTGGTGATTCTTCCATGCTGTGTTTTGAGGTTATAGAGTGTTATAGGTTGATACGTTTGAACGGAGATGTGATACCTCCGATAGAGAGAGTGTCTATACCTCGGCGTATGGGTCCGAGAGGATTTGAGAATTGTTCAAGTTTCGGGACGAAACTTTTTCTTAAGGGGCGTGTGATGTAATAGCTAGGATTTTCGAATTCTAATTAATGTTGATTAACTTAATCAGTGATAGTAATTGACATAAACTCGCGAAGATTGCGTAAGTGTTGAGTATAAGTCCCACCGTTATGTTCCTGACGTAATTTTGGGCTTATGGTGAAATTTTCACTTTTTCCCCGGGTAATTATTTTTACCCTCCGGTATTATTTGGAGCATTTGGGAGCTCCAATTAATAAAAATGTAGTTGAAAGAAATGATCAGGACATCGGACATGTCCTAGATATGAAATAACATGGAAAGACAAAACGGCCAAAAGAGTCGCTATTTCGTTTCTTAACGGATAAGAAAGACGGTTTAGGAATACACGTTTTTCGAGACAATTGTGAAATAATTATCCCTACAATATTCAAGATTTATCGTTCCAATTCGAGAAGTTTGGAGAAGGGGGTTCAACCCGCCATTGGGTCGGTTAAAGGATAATTATCGACTTCGCTAAAGGATAATTATCGACTTCAGTATAAATAGCGGAAAATCGTTTATTAATTCATTTCCTTTCACATTTCCTCGTAAAAGCTCTGATTTCTCTCAAACTTCAAACTCATATCTACTCTCCGTTTCTAATCCGATTTCAATTCTGTTTGAGTTTCTGGATTCCTCTCTTCATTCTCTTCATATCGGTACCAAGTTTCTGCATTTCCGAGCAGATAAGGACCTGGTCGAGCATATATGTCACCAGGACAGTTCCGTCGCTCAGATTCCGGTGAATTTGATGTTATACATGTGTAGCCTGCGTCGTTGTGATTCCGAATCTTCTTTCAGATCGTCAATCGGGTTAGTAACGAATAAGTTATGAATTTATTCGTTTTCCGTACTGCGATTTGGCCTAAATTGACCGCTTTTCAAAATGGATAATTAGAAATTCCATTATGATCATTATATTATTCTGGTGTTTATGGGTTGTTTGTTTGATGAAATCTGATGACAGGTGGGTTTAGAAATGGCCTGCGGGCAAAACGTTATTTTGATAAAATTTAATTAATTAATTAAAGGTTAATTAATTAAATTAGGATTAAATTTGAGATTGAAGAATACTGAATAGATGCATGCTAGGTGTCAGAATGAGTTGAGGATCATGATGATGTTATGGATATCGGTTATGGCTTTAAGGTTTAGTATGTGTACGAGTATGATGAGATGTTATGTTGAGGATATGCCTTAGGCATTTATGAATGTGTTGAGGATCTGAGGTTTAGATTTGAGATATAGGTTGGTTGTGGTTAGTGAGACGAGTCTCCTAACCTTTGCCGTATGTGATTGTGTGTGCCTTGCTATTGCAGGCGTTGATTACTTCCCCAAGGGGAAGCTGTGACGTGGTACAGGTTACGAGTATATCAGGTAAGTCCATAGGACTTAATTAGCGTGCAGTTGTGGATTGTATGATTCTGATGGTTGTGTGTGTTCATATGATTGTGCATTTATAACCTAAACCGGACTAGGATGACCATTTATTACATTTATTTGGCCCAAGTGTATTATAACGGGCGGTAACCACCGGTCTCCGCCTGCTGGTTAGGAGGAGGTGCCTGGAAGCCAGTAACACAGGGGGGACGAGTGGCGATCACCCCCAATGCAAACCCTTGTGTTAACGGGGAAAGGGACGAGCTTCTTTAGGTTCCTCGTGTTACGAAAGAAGTTGAATTAGTAATGGAACAACGTAATGAAAGATAATAAATGAATGTGTGTGGCATTGCATGTATGAGATGTTGATGTGTGGTTGTGCTATTACCTTCATGCTTTTCATTGGTGTAGCTAACGGCTTCATACCGTGTTGTAGATGATCTGCAGGTTAGGAAGACTGCAAGGTGAGACAGATGGTGTGGCCAGCCGAGGACTTATGTACATTAGGATGTGCGGGATATGGGATCTTTTGTATCAGATGTTGTGGTTTGATGTTTTGTACTCGGCTTTGAGTTTGTAAACTCTTTTGATGTATCATATACAACTTTTATGTATTTGGTTTTAATCTACCTGTGCCTTGTTGTAAGATCCAGTGAACTTGTTGTCAGGCTAGGGTCAGATCCATTGTGAGATCCTAGCCCACTGTGACACTCCAAGTCCCGTGGATTTGGGGTGTTACAGCTAAGGTCCAACTTTAGCCTATAATACGAGACTCAAATAAATTTATAAAAATTCTAAGAAAAATATCTAGGTCTTCTAAGATATGAACCCTACTCATAGAAGCAAGAACTTCTCAAAAATACCCAACAACAACTTCTACATAATTCTACAAAGTTGGTTCCAAAACCAGAAATTTTATACTTAGCCAAAATCTGAATGTTTTCACAAACTGCTCAACCAGTCCACTTTGGACCTTCATAGATCTAAATCCAACCGTTGGATTAACCTTAACTTTTGATACATCACATTATGCATGACACTCTATAACATACTAAAATCTTAACGGTGAATTATGTTTCTACGGTATCCAAACTTAAGTTCAAACATGACTGCACAATACCAGATATTTCCAGCACTTAGAAAAATTTCAGCAACATCTAGAAAACTGCTTACAGCCTCAAATTTGAAAAATCATAACTCCTAAACCTCTTGAAGAAATTCTCTCAAATTTTGATAAACCTACTATATAATCCTAACTATGACATATCCGAAATTCAAGTCCAACAGAGATCAAAAGCCTATTCAAAACTATCTCACAAAACTGCCTCACACGCAGTTTTTTTTCTCAACACTCAGCACACTTATACCAACTGGATGAGTAGCCAACTTTGGAACACCATAACTCTCAAACTGTAACTCCGATTCTTCTCAAATTTTAGTATGATATACTATGCAATACTGACTAAGACATATCCAAAACTCTGCCAAAAAGAAATAGTCTAGCTTGCCCAAAATTGGACCCAAACTTAATTGTTCATCATTCACGAAAACTCAGGAATATAACAAGGCATGTAAAGAGGTTCCTACTTCGATTCTCCCCACCAACTCTCCTAGACCTATGCTTATGCAGGCTGCCTCCAGATCGAACCTTAAGGCCGGCAGGGTACACACAAAGATACAAGCCTATTCACCACACTCTTCACCATGATACCGAGAGAACATAAACCTGCTACTCCTAATCTGTCCAACCATGAATGCCCTGAACAAATATCCTCCCTTCATCCCCTGCTACCCTCTTCTACAACAACCTACACCCAAGCTATTGCAACTAACAGTACAATCAAAGAAAGCAAGGGATCGAAGTGAAAGGAGCTCACCGTCCCGGTGTAACTCTGATCGAACTATCAATACCAATCCTCAACAAGAAGAAAGGGAAGACTAGCGAGGTAGCGCGGCTCGTGACGGGGTTCTGTGGGTGCTGCACATTAGCACTTGACTAAGATTTGTGCTTGTTGTTCACAATGAAAGAAGACTAGCGCAGAAGACGGCAACACTTGACTCACCTGGTGGTTAACGGCGACGGTCGAGGAGGCTTGCGATGCACGGTCCGCAATGTCGAGTGGCCCTGCCAGTGTTGTACATCGGAACCTTCGTCAATAGCGGTTACTCGTCTCTAGGAAGGTTTACAGAGGGATCGGGACTCACCTGTTGATGAGAGTGGCGCCTCGTCCGCGTCGATGCAGCACCGTCTGGAAGGGTTGGCAGTCGAATGGTTCGGTCGTGGGTTGCAGGTGTTTGGGCGGCGTTTGCAGAGGCGATTGGGGATCTCTTCCGGTTGTGCAGAAAGATGCAGGTTGGGCAGCGGTAGAAGATGGTTACATATTAGTTGTTAGGTTTAGCTGAGAGGTTACGGTGAGGTTAGGTTAGAATTTTTTATTAAGATTATTAGGCAATTAATCTCACATCAGGCCCAAACCTTGTAGGTAAGAATAGGAGGTCCAACAAGTGTGATGGTCTAAATAAATTTTAACCCAGGGCCTAAAAAGATAATCCGATCCTGTTAGGAACTCAATACGCACAATTATGTCCGAAAATTTTAACTTGGATGGTTATCGGAATAGCTTCTCCGGGTTTTGTAAAAAAAATACATATAAATATACTAGGGTTGTAAGATTAGGTTTTGGTGTAATCTCTTCATTTTACGTGAATTAAATTTTACATGAAATGATAGAACTTGTGATAGGGCGCAACACTAGATAGAAAGAAGAAGAGGTTAACGGGTCGAAATCCGGTTTGGCTCGGGAATAAACGGAGTAAAATTTCCGGATATTACAAATATGAAGAAGGAAAGAACTTCAATCCCATTTCTTCTCTCTAGTCTTGTTTTTAATCTCTTTTCTCTCAAATTTCAAAAATAAAACAAAGCTAAGTTGGTAATGGAAGTTTCTAAACTCCTAAAAACGTCTAAATAAAGATGTTTAACAATCAAAAAAGGTCAAATGTCTCTTAAAGAGTGACATTAAGTGAACTTTACATGAGCGTGCACTTAGATTGTACGATCATGCAACTCAATAGTGGCTTCAAAAAAAAACTTTTCTTCAAAGCGCACAAATGTGCGCTTGCAGTTGCACGAACGTCCAGCATTGTTGCAAGAAAGTGTGAGGTTGCACGAGCATACCCAACTTCTTGCACGAGCACCTTCCTATGCTATACAACCCGATCTTTGCATGATTTCCTTTCTTCTTTTTTGCATGATCCTTGCATGGATCTCCTTGATAACCCTTGACAAGATCTCCCCAACTTCATAGTTTCTTCATCAAGTCTTCAAAGATCAATGTTAATGTCTCTATCATGCACCAAAACACCAACAATCCTCTTGAAAAATAAAGACAAAACGAGTGTAGTCCTCATTTTAGAAATGTAACAAAAACTAGTAATCAAACATACAAACTCATGTAAAAACATTCTAAAATTAATCCTAAAGTTCTACAATATCATATAGAAAATGAGGAAGGAGATTGTTGAAGGTTGAGGGTCAATCCAATAATCACTCCATTTTCTAGGTGAACAAGATTTGCGTTGAAACGAATGAAGTCTTTTATTTGTCCTCACACATCCGGATCGCAAGACTTTTGTTGAACTTAGTTCCGTAGGTCATCATCATGAATATGACATACAAAACAATGAGTAAGTTTTAAACTTTGGTTATATTAATATACATGTCATTATAATTAAGTCAACTTGAGTTTGCTCATTTGCAGGTACAAAATGCCTTGAATTGAGATTTCTTGGAATCACTAGCACCAAGATGACACTTGTAATCGGTTTTAATTTTATGAAAAAAGAGAACGATGATCACTACAAGTGAGCTGTATTGATGCTTCACTATCTATACAATCACACAATACCGCAGTCATTATAACCGATTGAGAGTTGGATCTCATTAAAGTCTTGAACATTGTGTTTCCATATGTTAAATATATGTTGTGCATATTTTATATAAAGTCTAACATCCAACACCGATCGTGGACGGTGACACGATCAAAGGAAGCACACACGATTTTCACATCTCAATACCATAATTTGTTTGAGTCAATGTCCATTGATAGTTACGAGCGGCATCTGCTAGATATGAAGTTATATTGACAATCGTATTCGATGTTGATGGTCAACCTTGAGGAGAAGTGACTGGTCACATTCAAGGAAATAATTTTTTGAGCTTGGTTTGACTTGTATATCCATTTTGACACGAGGACAACAAATGCATAAGACTTGTAATTTTCATTTCAACTCTCAATCCTTTTTCGGTTTGATTATCAGTTGATATTGAATTAAACTTTTCAAGTCGCACCAAGTTTAGAAGGGGGTCGAGGGCACAATTTATAAAATAAACATAAACTAATCATAATAGGAAACCAAAATTCAAAAAGGGATTATAACGGGAGCACATGGGTCCATTCATACAAAGACATGTGTGTTCGTTCACCAAGCTTCGGCGCCGCATCCCGGCACTAAATCAGGCTTCCCACCTTCAACATCGCACCCGACACTAAAGGAGAGTTCATCTTCGTCACAAAACGCCAAAGACAATGGCACTATAGGTTTTTTCACGATCAATTTCAAGAAAATTTATACCCCATTCCACACAAACTTCAGTCCATACAACCTAATCTAACTAAAATAAGCCAACTCTTAGCAATTATAACAAAAAATGAGTTCAAAAAACGGGGAAACAAACGACAATCAAATGAAAATCGTACATCGGGTGCATTCAATGAACGCTTCTAGTACGCTCATCTTTTCCCTTCGATGGATCCATCGATTTTGGTTGATTTCTTTGTTATTCGAATATGATTTGTTGTTTTTGGATCAAAATTGCCTTTTTCTTAACGTTTGGGAACATAGAGGAGGTATAAATGCCAAGTGAAGGCTGATTTTGTCTATTGTAGAGTTTCAACTTGAGCACCTATGTCCGATACCACAAATCAAGTTTTGGGGCACAACAACCCAACACTAACATTGTTGCTTTTTTGGTGCCACCAATGGACACTGAAGTTGAAACTTGTCAGCGCTATAACAATATGTTGCATTGTGTACTTTGTACATTATTTTCCGTGTCCCTAACACTTATGTGTTTTATTACATTCTCGTATTAAAAACAAAAGTAAAACTAACGATTTACATTTGATTTAAGAAGCAAGAAAAAAAAGGAAAAGGGACACCTATCAACATGGAATATGTTGCCCCTAATATTTGGAAAAAAAAATGATGCGAATTCATTGTGACAACAATATTCTTGTGTAAGAATTTTTACTCCATTTATTATGCAAATTGGACTAAGTTTTGCAAATTTGTTATTGAGTTCTTTTTTAAGACCTTGATTCTCAATAAATCAATGATAATTTAGGGGTTATTGAATGAAGTTTTACCATTTTAGTTTTGGGTCTTTCTAGTACGGTATAGAGATCTATGCATCTCATCGTCCCACAAAATCTTGACACAATTAGAAAAATATTTTATAAGCGGGAAATAACCTGGCTCAATCAATTTAAATCTAGAAGATATTCCAAAATAGTAAAAAATTTAGACCTTATTGATGAAAATTGATCCCCACAACAAATTATAACCATATCAAATGTCCTAAACCCAATTAAAATAGAGCTAGTTGCCTCGAGAAACTGAAATAGTTGTTGGGTTCCGAGGTTTTGATATTTACAAAAAGCTCCGTCTAAAGGTTTTTAAGTAAGTTTTTCATGGGTTTACTTTCAGGGAACTAACACAAGTGTCGAAACAACAAAATAAGGGCGTTAATAACGAGACGCTAACCGAGATGACCTTAGACATGATGTTGCACCATATGAAATCTACCGCTATCTTGGCATATTTTATATGTACGGAGAAGGTAAACGCTGATGATCTTTAGTCTATCTTTGTAAAGTGTATCTTCGAAATATATCTCTATTTTGAGATAGCATATCTTAGGATTTTTAGTTTAGATAAAAAAAATATTACTTACTTTATCAATTTGTGGCTGGAGACGATAAAGTAAAGTATATATTTTCGTAGTTTGGTCTGCTATATATACTCTAGGGTTTTGTTATAGTTGGTTAACTCTTTCATAATTCATATTTCAGTTAACACACAAAAGAACAAATTTAAAGACGAAGTTGGAGGTGAAGATGGAGACGAAGATGGAGTGAATGAAGAGAAGTGAAGTGGAGAACTTTAAAGGACTGTTTTGTGTGAAGGTTGATTTCTACTCTAAATCAAGGTGTCTTAAAGTAACCGAACAACAACCCAAATGTCCAACAAGAAATGAATATGACAAACAAATTGTTTTATTTATTTACTTTTTAGGCCTCAATACTTATCCTTTACATTTTGCTAGAGAAAAAAAAATCAGAAATTGTTTATTAAAGATGGAGAAACTTTGTTGACACAAAAAATGAAAATATATATATATATATATATATATATATAGGGAAGTGTTCAAGTAAGGCCCATTATTTCGGTACGGCCGTGCGGCCGTTTGTACGGCCGACACGTGTCCCGGAAAATTTGTTTTTTTAAAGGAGTGAAAGTAATAGTTCAAAACTTATTATGGGATAGTTCATGAATTATAATAGAATAGTTCATGGATTATATTAAAAAGTAATAGTTCATGGATTATATGGGAATAGTTCAAAGTTTATAGGAGAATAGTGCATAAATTATAACATGGTAGTTCAAATAAATTTTCATTAGTTTCCGGGAAAAAAAAAAAAAAAAATTTCGGGACACGTGTCGCCTGTACGGTCAGCCGTACGACCGTACCGCAATATAAGGGCCGTACCTGAAAATTTACCTCTATATATATATATATATTGAGGTTTACTCGACAAAACTAAATTGACTCAAAACCAAAATAATTGGAACTCGATTATGCGTGAAAGTAGACCGAGAACCCCGATGTAAACCGGTTTTTAAATAACCCAAACCCCGAATTTAAAAAATAAAACTCCAACTCATACCGCCTAAATGAACCTCGTTGATAAATAAGTTGGACATCAAGCTGATCTAAAACGATCAGAACCCGAAATGACTAGACACAAACCCTCCAATTTGTCCATTTGACCTTAATCATTTTAAATTTGAGTTTGGAGATATTAAGCTATTTTCAAGATAAGATGACAAGCGAAGTAGCTGGAATAGTGGAATGGGTTTCATAATTGTTCGGGTTGAAGTTGTGCCCATTTATAAATATGGTTTGAAGAATTGACCCGATCTACCAAGATGATTGATATCCGAAATGAAAAAATAATGACTATTTCAAACGTTTCCACAAAATCGAGTTAACTTAAATACGAAATTTCCTAAACGTGATTATATCGAAATATGTCGATCATAGATGAACCGAAAACTCGAAGTTATATGACAAACCGAAGTAACCGACCGAAATGTGGTCGATAACTGAAATGTCCGCTCCGAAATGAGTTCAATGAATAAATTGTTTGATTTTTCAACTTTTAGGCTACAATGCTTATTTATTAAAGAAAACATATCTATACATTTGTCTATTGAGGACCGGAAAACTTAATTGACACCAAAAATAAAAAAAAAATATTTGAGACCGACTCAACAAAACCAATTTGACCCAAAATCAAAATAACTTGAAAAGGATTAAATTCGATTATACCTAAATAAATAGGACCAAAAAAACCCCGAATCAGCCGTCACGAAACAACCCAATAATCAGAACTTTAAAACCAAGAACTTTCCAATAAAGCAGGCACCAAACCAGGTAAGATTGATTGTACACTAGACTCGATTACAATACGATATAAAACGACCGGAATCGAAGTAACTCGATCGGAGACCCCCATTTGACACATCTGCTGATAACCATTGAGAATCTTATTGGCTTGGCCACCATTCATTCTTAGGGCCCGTTTGGTTCCAACTCCGAAAACGGAAACGGAATGAAAACGAATTTAACCACATTTTTGTTTCCCTATAGGGTATCGAAAGTAATCAAATTCTACTCCAATTACTTCAAACCACAAGGAATGATTCCAAAAACTTTCATGTACAAGGGTATACGTATGAAAAAGATTCGTTTCCATTCCGTTTTCGATTCTGGAGTTAAAACCAAACGGGACCTTAATGCTTTGGCCTAATGGTCAGCAAGATTGACTTAGTGTTGATAGGTTGGAGGTTGGTGGGCCTAAATTTGGTAAGTATTGGGCCGTTGACATGAAACGGTAGAGATTGTACACATGAAGGGGGACTTTGGAACTTTGCTAAATTGGTGTGCAATTGCAGCCAAGTCACACGACTTTTGGTAATTGGTTTATTTTTATTTTTTTTAAATATTTGAATATATATTAAATATAGAAAAAATATCTAATTTAAATAAAATTTATAGAATAACCGAATTAATGTAATTTAATAAAAGTTGTTTTATTTTTTTAAAGCCAATAAGATCACAACAAATGTAAAATATAATTTAAATAAAAGTTATAATCAAATTAATAATAAGATATTTCTTAAATTAAATTTGTCTAATTATAAAAATTGTATTTAATTTTAAAATAAATAACTTAATAAGTATTTTACTATAAATACGAGCGAAGAGCGACAATCTTGTATTAGAGAAAATTTAAATAAGAATTATTTCTAAAAATATATATAACTGATTAAACAGAGGGGCAATTTTGGTAACTAGACCTTTTTGAAAAACTATAGTAGTACCTAGGCTTTTTAATGTTTCAATTAAGTATATATACCCCAACCTTTTGTATTTATTCTCAAACTCTATACACTCTTTTCTCAAGGAGTACATTTACTAAACACAAAATTAGAAAAAGTCTAGTAAACTAAATTGTTTCTTAAAACAGGGGTTGAAAAATATATAAATTTTTTAAATAAATAACTTAATAAGTCTTTTATTTTAAATACAAATGGAACTATTTTCAAAGATATCTCTATTTCACTTTATTTTTAAAAAATAAACTTAAATCTTATAAATATATGAAGATTTTACACAAGCATTGAGATTTGAGATATATAAAAGGAGCTAAAAGTAGAAAGTAATTTTTGTTAGGGGTTGTAATTAAATTCCTAGGTTAGAGTTTATAGAAAAACGACCAGTAAATAGTAATTAGTTTATATGAAAAATTAAATAAGAAATAAATAAGAAATTAATGCCAAAATCTAATAGTTATAGAAATTTTAATAGTAATAGTAGTAAATAATCTAAAACATTTTTTAATGTTTTTTATAAAAAGTTCGGTAGCTTAAATTTTCAACGCGATACATATCCGGAATGATACCCGTAAGAGTCAAGTAAAACAGGAAACTCACCGGATCTAGCCGAACTGTATAATAAATAAAGAAAAGAAATTCATGCAAACTCTAGTCCTGATCCGCTGGTGGTGGTGGATATGGGATGAAGGGATGCTGAGATGGGTCAAATGGATAACCCATCGTGTGCTGAAACTGGATCTCCATCTTCCTCTGCTGGTAGTGCTGACTCTCTCTAAGCTCCATAACCTCTACATTCAAGGCTGCATAAGAGTCGATCATCTGGTCCGTCAACTCATCAATCCGTCGGTGAGCTACTGGATCTCTCTGTCTGCGGACTCTACGCCGAGCAGGTCGTGATAGTGCCGCTGCCTCCTCCTCTGTAGCCTCGTCATCTAGATCGACAACTGGCACACTGGGACCGGCGGTATCAGTACCGGTCTCCATGGCAGCTCCGCCACCATCATACTCCTCCTCATCCTCCGCAGGTGCAACATCTCTAGCATCTTGTAAATAGGGAAGCCAAGCGGAAGACCAGTACTGTGGATCAAAAACTGTGAACTGGGCTGACCATAGGATACCCAGAGGGGTAGTCTGCTTCCAAGGCATAGCGACGTAAGGTGTAGTAAGGCCACGAGGAACCAGAATCCGCCTCGTGATCATCTCGTGAAGTCCCAGCGGCTTTGCAGCCGCCACCAATGTACAAGCACTCAAATCCAGGCCCATAACTGTAGCGATATGGGTCACTAGCCCTCCAAAACAAATATCTCCCTTGGCCTTGCCTTTGATACGGTGCAAGTCCTGCCAGAATGACTCCAAAGTCAGGCACTCCTCCAGTCACCATGCAAAACAAACTCAACAACTCTCCTTGTATGATCTTCTGGGGCGTCTCAGTACGCGCCTGAAGAGTCTCACTGAAAATACGGTGGGCAAGACGGAAAGCTAAGTGAAAAATAATTTCGCTCCCTGGAGTCTCCAGGTCTCCATCTGTCGCTATGCTCCACCACATGGGAAATCTGGCCCCAGAACTGTCGAGCCACTGCTCGGGATGAGAAGTCAGTCACGGTGGGAGTCGGGAAACCAAACACCTCTCGGAACTGATCCATCGGTACAATGTAGTTCCGGTTCAGCAACCGGAACTTGATGTTGTTCCTCTCTGGCATGTGAGTGACGGAACTCACAAACTCCATGGTCGGCTCAAGGTAGGTTGGTGCTCGGATCTCCTTAAACTGCTCCAGCCCTACCATAGATATCATCTTCTTCAAGTACTCCGCCACGTGGAGGCACTCGAAGGCTGAGACGTCCAAGAAACGCGGGGCAACTGTGGGGCGTCTGCAAATGCGATCGAAGTCCGCCTGGTGACGCTCATGAATCACCGGAATAAAAGGTCGGGAAGCAGAGGAAGGGGAAGAACCACTAGGAGCATCTCTCAGAACAAGCTGACGATCAGAATTGATACTCATGATTGCTGACAGAAGGTCACCTCGGTTGGTCTGACAAGCTGAAGAACACCTCGGCCGAGACACAGCTCAACTGGACCGAGGCGAAAAACTGTGCGATTTCCTCTCTTTGATTTTCAGTTCTTTTCCCCCAAAATCACTACCAATTGCTTCCTATGGGGTACCTATACTCTTTTAAGCAATAAAAGATGGCAACCAAAGCCAAATTTCTCCTAAATCAGTAAAGAGAGGGAAGTTAGGGTTTTGGACAATTTACCCCAAATTATGCAGATTCGAAGCGTTTATCTTGCAGTTTGTTGCTTGCAATCTAATCCTCTTGCTTTTCTTGGTGTAATCGGAGCAGAAATCGTGGAAAACGAGTGAAAAATGAAGAAACGAGGTGGAGATGCGCCGCGGTCAAGAAGAGGTTTGGGAGGGAAGAGAGAGAAATTTGTTTGCCTTTTATACCCCTCGCCGAATCTGATATCACTTCGGTTGAGGTGGTCCCGACCGAACCAAGGTGGCTGACTGGATTGTCAGACCTAGTCGCCTCGGTTGCTCAAAGAGTATCTCGGTCGAGGTGTTGTGATAGCAACCGAGATGTGTCTCAGTCAAACTCCGTCTTCTCAATTTTTCGAACTTCTGTCCTTTCAGTGGAGCTCCTGAGTTGTAATCCTTCCTTAGAGAGTACCTGATTTCTGTCTAGGACACCAAAAACAAAACAAAGCAAAGCAAAAGCAAACTATCTAATACTAAGCTAGAAAAAGGGAAAAGAAAGCAATACCTTGGGTTGCCTCCCAAGAAGCGCTTGATTTAAGGTCGCTAGCTAGACCGTACATCAACCCTAAACATGCTAGAAGGTGTCCTCACCCCATACTTCGCCTTCATCATGGGGTGAGATAAATAAGTCTATCAAACATTTCAGCAAATGCAAGTGCTCATCGGGGAATGAGTCATCTATGGGTAGGTCGTCCTTCTCGCGCGAGGAGGAAGGTAGCCGGCTGAGGTGATCCGCAAAAGAATTCTTGGACCCCTTCTTATTGCGAATCTCTAGGTCAAACTCTTGAAGCTAGAGAATCCATCGAATAAGACGCGGCTTCGCATCCTTCTTAGCAAGCAAGTAACGAATAGCTGCATGGTTAGTGTAAACAATAACTTTCGCTCCTACTAAGTAAGAGCAAAATTTCTCAAAAGCATAAACAACCGCCAAGAGCTCCTTTTCGGTGGTGGCGTAGTTTAGTTGAGCTTCATCTAGCGTCTTGCTAGCATAGTAAATGGCGTTGGTCCGGCCATTCTTCTTTTGTCCAAGTACCGCTCGTACGGCCACATCACTCGCATCACACATGATCTCAAAGGGCAAGGTCCAGTCGGGAGGTTGAGTGATGGGAGCGGAAATCAACGTTTCCTTTATCTTGTAAAATGCATCAAGGCATTCCTGCGAAAACTCAAAAACAACATCCTTATTCAAGAGTTTAGTGAGTGGTTTAGAAATCTTCGAGAAATCCTTGATGAACCTCTTGTAGAAACCTGCATGTCTGAGAAAACTCCGCACACCCTTAACAAAACAAGGGGGGAAGTTTCTCAATAGTCTCGATCTTAGCTCAATCGACCTCAATACCTTGGTTGAAACGAGGTGTCCTAGCACAATTCCTTCACTAACCATAAAGTGACACTTCTCCCAATTCAAAACGAGATTAGTGTCTTCACAACGTTGTAACACTAGAGAAAGGTTAGATAAGCAATTATCAAAATAGGAACCATATACCGAAAGGAGCCACTATAACCATCTAAATAACAAAAATATAGCCACTATATACCTCCATGATCTCCTCTATGTACTCGGAAAAGATAGCTATCATAAGCGCTGGAAGGTAGTGGGTGCATTACATAATCCAAATGGCATCCTCCTATAAGCGAATGTCCCCCATGGACAAGTGAAGGTGGTCTTCTCTTGATCATCCGGATGGATAGGAATCTGAAAGGAGCCACTATAACCATCTAAATAACAAAAATGGGAATGCTGAGCTAATCGTTCGAGCATTTGGTCGATGAAGGGAAGTGGAAAATGGTCCTTCCGAGTGGTCACGTTCAGCTTCCTGTAATCGATGCACATCTTCCAGCCCGTAACGGTCCTAGTTGGAATCAACTCGTTGTTCTTATTCGTCACAACGGTCATCCCTCCTTTCTTTGAAACTACATGCACTGGGCTCACCCACTTGCTATCCGAGATAGGAAATATGATACCTACATCCAACAACTTAAGAATCTCTTTCTTCACACCCTCTTTCATGTTCGAATTTAACCGTCTTTGAGATTCCCGTAAAGTCTTATGATCGTCTTCCATTAGTATTCTATGCATTCAGAAAGAAGGCTTAATACCAATAAGATCATCAATAGTATATCCCAAAGCCTTTTGATGTTTTCTCAGGACATGCATTGATAGCATGAATTGTAGTCTATATTTTGGGGCCTATTTAGACGTTTTATCTTCAATAATCTGCATGTTTGAATTTATATTATGTGATTTTATTGTTGTTTCATCTACCTTTGCGGGAATCGAGGTCTACACCAAGTTTCGTTGTAATCGTAGGTAAAATGACACATTTTGGATCGAAATGGAGCTAAGAAGCAAAGGAATCATGGGAGCTACATTTTGGAGCTTAAAAAGGAACTCGGAAAGCATGAAATTAGATTAAAGATTCACTTTGGACCAGATTTGAGAGATTTCACATTCAGTTTAGAGTCACCTCGGCCAGCTACAGTATCATCTCAACCGAGGTGATCTTGAGGAGCGTCCCGACCGAGGCGAATACCCTGACGCGGCGAGATCGTTTATTCTTGGCTGAGATCTTTTATTTTTGGAAGGAGAAATCTTATATTTTTAGGCTGGATTTCTGGAAGGAAGATTATATATTTTGGAGATCTATTTTAGGGAATAAGATATATTTTTATTAGGAAAATATCTTTTTAAGATATTTTATCTTTGAAAAATAGTTTTCCTATATAAAGGGTTGAATTTTCCACAAGTTCAACCATGCTTATACAGGCTTAGAGGGCTGATAGCATCCAACAATTAAGAGATTTTCTCCAGGGTTTTGAAGGAAGGAAGATTGAAGATCAATCTAGGAAGGATTGATAGCTTGTTATAGCTTTTGTGAAGGGTTTTTTAAGACTTTCTTAGATTCCCTTCTTGTTGATTTGTCTTGTTGGATTTGTGATCCAAGGAACGCTTATATTTGTGATATTTGATTCAGTTATTGAAGCCTTGTTCTTAAGGTTTTTTGCTCAAATATTCACTTTCTTCCTATATATTTGATTATTGCTTTCATGATGATGAGTGGCTAATTTCTTTGTGCTATTCTAGGGTGATTGGCTGAAAGTTGTGGGAAAAACGATGATAGAATAATCTTAAATTCCAATAGGACCCTGAAAGCTCGAGTCTTTATCCTTAACCTTAGAACCTCTCGTTCAATCGATGAACATCTCGGCCGGGGTGGAACTTGGCTGACCGAGGTGACCCTTTCTGAACCGAAACTGAGAGTTAAGTGTTAGAGTTTGCCAAATCCTATTCTTATTACACCTTTCCTGGTTCAATGCAAGCTTAGGATGAGACTTACCCGGTAATTCCTTAGTTTGTTTACCCAAGATCATAAGTGTAGGTAATGAAGGTTTATCCTTTATTGGGGTTTGAGTGTGCCTTCATTCCATCTTTGTGAGTTAGCCTGAGACTTACTCGGTAAAGGTTGATTCTATTCCCTTAGTTGGTGTGTTGGTTTGAGATTATAATTCCTTTCCTTAGTACCTTGAGACTTACCCGGTGATAGGTTCTTTGGTTTGGGATTGTGAGTAGTGTGACTTACCCGGTGATCTATTCCACTTTAGTAACACCTTCCCTTTGCAAAATCTCAGCTTTGTCCGTTGTATCTTGAGATCTTGAGTTGGAACCACAACTAGATGCTTTAATCCCTAGAATTGCATATCTCCTTAATTGACTTTTTATCATCTTTGATTCTTTTAATCGCTTTTGTGGTTAGTTGCAATATTGACTACCTATATTGGTTTTGTTTCACCTAAGTCCCTGAGATCGACACCCCGGAATTCTTGCTTTTACTACGATTGACCCGTACACTGCGGGTTCACATCCTTGTTTTGAGCATATATCTTGGGTTATAAATTTAAAGTTTGGACACACCATTTGGAGTGAACACGCATCAGTTTAGATAATTCAGTTTCGGAAAGGGAAGCACTTACGATAACAGGATATGTAGAATCCGGTCCAAGGAAAACATACCTCAAGTGACTTGGAAGCGGTTTAAGCTCCACAACTAGGGGTGCTTGTTCGCCACTTAGCGTGCGTGCAAATAAGCTTTAAATTTATAAAACTAGAAATCAAGCAAGCGAACCCGCAGTGTACGGATCGACGTAGTTAAGCAAGAATTCCAGAGTATCGAACACAGGGATTTGGGGGGAACAAATTTGATTTCAGATTATCAAGCAGGTAAATGTAAGAGCTTTGAAAATTATTAGGAAAACAACAATCCTAAAGATCCAAGTATCCAGCTGTGGCTATCGATTCAAGATATACTAATGATATAAGGACAAAGTTAAGATATGCAAAGGTATGCTAATGTAAGGTAATCGTACGGTGAAGTTCCAAAAACCTTATATGATTCACCTACAAGACACTCTCTATAAAGGTTGTTGAGGCTTCAATATAGAAAGGTTCTAAAGGTAAGAATTAATGTCAAATACCCAAACTTGTAATTCAAGGATCAAGACTAACTAAACCGATTACGGTTATGACACTCACAATCGAGGTAGAGGTTGTTGAGGCTTCACTACCACCTAGAAAAGGCAAGCCTAAACTAAGTTAAAGCAAATCTTTAACTTTGGATTAAAGTAAAAGCAAGTTCGTAAACTTAAGGGAAATCACGGTTAGTTCTTGAGGTTCCACGGCCGTGGACTCAAGAACAGGCCGTAATTTAGGGTTCGTCGGCGATTCTCTCTAACTCTCAGGGTCCAATCTGTTTACGATCGATCTATCATCATCTAAGCCACAACTATCAACCCTTCACCTTAGAATTGTTAAGGGTTTTTAGCCAACAATAGTCATATTGATATCAAATTCAAGAATTAAAAGATTGAAAGATGAAAACTTCCGAAAACTTTCAATAAACTTCAAACCAATCTCAAAGTCACAATCAAGAACAAATATTGTCACTAGATTCGGAATAGAACAAACAACACAATCTTAGATAAGAAGGAAGAACGGGATGTCAATCCGTCTTCTAAATCAAACCTAAACAAGAAGAGAAATCTTCTTGCGAATAACCTTCCGAATCTACGATCTTCCGTCAATCCGGAAATCTCAATCACAATCTCCACCAAAGTGCGAGATTAGGGCAACTCCAAGGATGAGCGCAAAGTACGTCTTTTGCAAAAGTCGCAAAGATTCTCTAACTCGCGGCGTAGGCGAAAGTGTAAGCCTAAAGCGAGGTGTAAGCGGCGGTCGCAAAAGTCTCTAAGCGGAGGTGACGGAATCTCCCTTCGTCCGTCCTTTTATAGTGTATGATGAAGTAGCGGTCCGGCCCAATCTTTTAAAAGATCGTGGCTTAAAGTGTGGCGAAAAAGATCGCCAAGATCACGGTCGTGGAAGGTTCCACGACCGTAATTTAGAGCATGGGAATCAACACGGTTTGAACCATCTTCTCCACGGCTGTAGAAGTTGCTGGAATGAACCACGTTTCCTTAGCCATGGTTCCACGGCCGTGGAACTGAACGTGGAAAGTAGTACGGCCGTATTTTAGAGCGTGGTTTAGGGCAAGAACGTGATTCTTCCCTAGCCTCGTGCATTCCTCAAGTTGACACTCCTTTTGCTCTTAAGAATGTCATCAATCCATGGACATTGCTCAACAACTCCATCTTTGCTCGATTCCGCTCGGAAGTAGCTCTTAATCACCTATAATCAACATAAAGCTTGTGTAGATCTCTATATCGACATTATAGACAAACTAGCTCACAAATGCATCAATGCTCAATCAATGACTATCAATATGAATCAAATACACTTATAAAACGTGCCTAAAATATCACAATATTTCATGCTAACAAATAACTCCATACTTAACACTTGCTTGTCCCTAAGCAAGGTCTTTCAAAAGCTTTAAAATAAGAGTTAGGATGAAATATGTGTACCTTCTCAAAGCAATACTTCTTTTGGATGAATGTGCCTTCTAAACAATAGATCATTCTCAAATCTTGCTTCAATCGTTTATAGGACTTTCATACACTTAATCAAAGAGTAAAGAGTGAAGAAAACTCATGAATCAATCAAACTTCCATACAAACATCATAACCCTTAAACATTATCAAAATCAATCATAAGAAACTTCAATTTAGATCACCAAGTCATATAACATTCTTTTGATCTTAAGGACTTTCAAAGAAAAAGGTCTAGAATGTGGAAAGTGAAGGAAACTTTAAGGAATGTGGTGCATGAATCCGGGAAAGTGGACAACTACTCTTTTCTTCTTCACTTGCGGTTTCCGCAACACCTTCAACTTAGAGCTTCACTCTCTTCTTTTCATTTTTCGACTTTACTTTTGGAGTTATGGATTGAGGTGCACAAAAACCGAAGCCTAGGAGATTGGCGTTTCTCAATTTTTATGAGATGCCTCAAACCCTTAGCGCACATACCATAATCCGCTAGGAATATCGCTCAATCCGACTTTGGCAAGACACAAACACCCGGCTATGTGAATGGTGCCGAGTTACTCATCATCATGATTGACTTCCCCAAACCTACAATTTCTTTCTATTCTTTTGATTGCAAATAATTGCTCTCATGGCCCTCCCACATCAAACATGCCTTTTTCATTCACTTCTCCAAATTCCCGGATAAGTAAAGGAGGTCAATATTTCAATGAGGAGCTAAATGATCAAAGAAAGAAGAAAGAAAAATCGAATTGCCTTAATAATCTCAACAAGAAGCATAAGAACTTATAGTGTGATTTCAACTTCAATTCCTCAACATGATTTAAGTAACATTCATCACATTATGAAACTTGTAAAAGAGGCATAATCAACTCATTCAAATTCTTTTCAATTCACTATTCGTTTAAGCATGCAATTGTCATCAAACTCAATTCACAAGTAGCGATTATCATGGAAACCATCTCAATTCCGTAGAAGCACAAAATTTTTCAAAATTTTTCAATTTATATGGTTTTTCAAACTCTTTTTCATGCAATGCAATAATGAAATATGCAACAATATAATGAACATGCAATGATAGTCTCGATAGAAGCAAACATAGTGAGTAAGAGTTATTACAACTTTTAGTAACACCCCACCCCATACTTAGGACGAACATTGTCCCTAATGTTCAAAAGAAAGAAAGAAAAGAAAGAAAAGAAAAAGAAACTCACAAAATGGCGGTGGAGCAGCTAAAACTGTCGGTCATGCAATCAATCATCACGACGCTGGTGGAGGCGGGAATGAAGAGAAGCTAGGATCATAAAACCGCCCAAACTGTTGGCGGTAGACATCTCTCATCATGTGATCAAGGTCGTCCAAGCGTCCATCTCTAGCATCGGCTCGTATCTCCAATGCTCCTACTCTCTCCGAAAGACCAGTAGCCCAATCCGGCATCTGCTCATACCATCCCGGAGCATGATTGTACCACTCTGGAGCGTCGGATGGTGCTGGTGCTGGTACAGATGGTGTCTGTGCAGCCCATGGAGGTGGAGCTCCATACCATGCAGGAGGTGTCTCAGCCCAAGTGGGTCTCTCACTCACGCTGGCGCGGCGAGAAGACGAGCCTGAAGCTCTGGCGGGACGTGGAGAACGTCTAGGCACATCGGGGGCCGCATCCGGCTGATCCGGAAACGTGCCAAACTCCTGCTCGGCGCCTCCTCCACCCTCAAACTAATCCCTCATCTCCTCCTCCTCAACTACGGGCGGTGGTAGAACATACGGAGGAGCTGCAATCCTGTTCACATGCATAGCAGCGAACGTCTCCTTCCAATTATGGCGTCCAGCCATAATGGAGTACTCCTGTAGCCACTCAATACCCCTACCCGTCCTGCTCTCCCAAGGCATGGCCGCATAAGGCGGACCTCTATGTGTGGGGAAGATGAGTCCTCTAGTTATGAAGGCATGAAGTCCTAAAGGTACGGCTGGTATGCGGGTACATGCAGAAAAATCAACTCCCAATGCCCTAGCAAGGTGGGTAACTATCCCACCATATCCAATGTTGCCCTTCCTCTTGTTCTTAAACTTGCTCATAGTAGCAGCTAAGAGGGTGGCACAGTCAGCTCGGCGCCCATACATCATAGAGTATAGCAAAAACAGCTCATCCGTCTTGATCTTTTGGGGCGTCTCCGTCCTAGGAAAGAGACACTCCGAAAGAACACGGTGAGCAATCTTCAAGGCCAAGTGATACATCAACTTGGCCTTGGTATCAGCAGGTTGCCAGCGGTCCTCGTTGGCGTATATCATGGCAACCTCCTCCCAAAAGTCTTTGGCGTAAACGCCACTAGGAAAGCGACCATTGAAGGTCTCATGGAACCCAAAGAGGGTCCCGAACTCACGAATGATAAAATCATAGTTTATTTCCATAAGACGGAAAGAAACGGTCCTATCCACATGGCTGTGCTGAAAAGACGTCACAACCTCCCTCATAATCTCCTCATAAGCGTCTTCTCGGATAGCCGAGAAGACAACTAGTCCGGCTCTATCCAAGAGCCAAGTAAGGTCATCTACAATGTTAAGAGGAGCTAAATCCTCTAACAATAGGTACCTAGGTCCAATCACAACCCTCTCATTGATCCTCTCGAATGCATCGAGGTGATCCTCATGAATAGTCGGTACTCTAGGGCTAGGAGGTGAGGGTGATGAAGGTGATGATGGAGGTGAAGGGGAAGAGGGTGGTGGTGCTCTAGAGGATGAAGAAGAAGAGGGATTACCCTTCCTCTTCTTGTTTTGGTCATTCTTTTTCTCCTTAATCCTCCCAGAAACTCTCCTCACAAAGTCCATCACTGTCAAGAATCACGGTCTGTTCTTGCCTTTCCACGGCCGTGGAACTTCCAGGAACCGTGATTCGTCTCAGTTTTTCACAAATCTCAGAAATCAACACTCAAACTCAGCAATCAGGCAGCCCTAGTCTAGTTCCTTCCAATTTCAATCAGTTCTTCCTAAAATTTCTAGCAAAACGAACCAAATCGACAAAGATCAAGAAGAGGGAAAAAACCTAGGTTTCGGATTTTTAAAATCCGAATTGTGCATTCCGTGGTGAATCTCCGCTCGATTCGTTGCTTGGATCTTGTTGGTGGTTGAATTTGCTTCAATTTGGGAAGAAGAATCGTCGAAAACGATTAAGGAATGAAGATTTGGGAGTAGGGTCGTGAAATCGGCGATTTGGGTCGTGGAAGGGGTTTTTGTGAAGAACGTGGTTTATATAGTCACAGGCAAAATTTTGAAAATCACGGTCTGTCGGGGTGTTCCACGGCCGTGGAAATGTACGGAACCGTGGTTTTGGTGATTTTTCAAAGGCTTTTGGAAATTACGGTCACTGTAGTTGTCACGACCGTGGTTTAGGCCGTGGAACTCTCTGTAATGCTCCAAAGTCCAAGTTTCGTCACTTTTCTTCAACATTATCCTTCCCTTCCCCTTTTCCATTATTCCTACATCCAAAAACACGAACATACCGGAAGGAATCGAAGGCAAAATAAAGCAAAAACGTCTAAACTAAGCTAAACTATGAATCGAAAACAAAAACAAAAATGCAATACCTTGGGTTGCCTCCCAAGAAGCGCTTTGTTTAAGGTCCGTAGCTAGACCAATCTCGCACTTATTCGAGTGCGGTAGGCGCGAACTCTTCAGCTTGGAGTTCCGGCGTGTACTTCTTGAGTCGTTGGCCGTTCACCTTAAAGCTTCCGCCCGCTTCACCCCATACTTCAACTGCACCATTGGGGAATATACGCTTAATTAGAAAAGGTCCGGTCCAACGAGATTTGAGCTTACCTGGAAAGAGACGAAGCCTTGAATTGAAGAGGAGAACTTGATCTCCTTCTTTGAAGGCCTTTGGAATGATATGCTTATCATGCCAACGCTTTGCTCTCTCCTTATAGATCTTAGCGTTTTCATAAGCGTTCAAGCGGAGTTCGTCCAGCTCATTAAGGTCTAGGAGATGCTTCTCTCCCGCTTCCTTCATGCTGAAATTCAACCACTTGATAGTCCAAAACGCCTTGTGCTCCAACTCTACCGGCAAGTGACAAGACTTCCCATACACAAGGTTGTATGGTGTGGTTCCTATGGGAGTCTTGTACGCAGTCCGGTACGCCCACAATGCATCGTCAAGCTTCAAAGACCAATCCTTCCTAGTCCTTGAAACCGTCTTCTCTAAGATTCCTTTGATCTCCCTACTTGAGATCTCAACTTGTCCACTTGTTTGTGGATGATAAGGGGTAGCAATCTTGTGAGTAACCCCATACTTAGCTAGAAGAGCTTCAAAGCACCGGGCAATGAAGTGAGAACCTCCATCACTAATGATAGTCCTTGGCGTCCCAAATCGAGGAAAAATGGTCTTGTTGAAGAACTTAACCACCACCATGGCATCATTGGTGGGAGAGGCAATTGCTTCCACCCATCTAGAAACGTAATCTACCGCCAATAGTATGTATTGGTTTCCACAAGAGGATGGGAACGGTCCCATAAAATCTACTCCCCAAACATCGAAAATCTCCACCTCTTGGATGTTGTTGAGGGACATCTCATTCCTCCTAGAGATATTGCCTGTTCTTTGACAAGCATCGCAGCAAGAAACAAAGGATTGCACATCTCTAAATAAGGTAGGCCAAAAAAATCCAGATTGCAATACCTTTGCGCTAGTCTTGTTCGAACTAGCGTGTCCTCCACAAGGTAGTGAATGACAATAGCGGATGACACTTTGCATCTCATCTTCCGGCACACATCGCCGAATGATGTGTTCGCCACTTAGCGTGCGTGCAAATAAGCTTTAAATTTATAAAACTAGAATCAAGCAAGCGAACCCGCAGTGTACGGATCGGCGTAGATTAGCAAGTATTCCAGAGTATCGAACACAGGGATTTGGGGAGAATAAATCCGGTCGTAGGTTATCAAGCAATTGAATGTAAGAGCTTTGCAAATTATTGGGAAAACAACAATCCTAAAGATCCAAGTATCCAGCTGTGGCAATCGATTCAAGATATACTAATGATATAAGGACAGAGTTAAGATATGCAAAGGTATGCTAATGTAAGGTAATCGTACGGTGAAGTTCCAAAAACCTTATATGACTCACCTACAAGACACTCTCTATACAGGTTGTTGAGGCTTCAATATAGAAAGGTTCTAAAGGTAAGAATTAATGTCAAATACCCAAACTTGTAATCCAAGGATCAAAACTAACTTAACCGATTACGGTTGTGACACTCACAATCGAGGTAGAGGTTGTTGAGGCTTCACTACCACCTAGAAAAGGCAAGCCTAAACTAAGTTAAAGCAAATCTTTAACTTTGGATTAAAGTAAAAGCAGGTTCGTAAACTTAAAGGAAATCACGGTTAGTTCTTGAGGTTCCACGGCCGTGGACTTCAAGAACAGGCCGTAATTTAAGGTTGTCGACGATTCTCTCTAACTCTCAGGGTCCAATCTATTTACGATCGATCTATCATCATCTAAGCCACAACTATCAACCCTTCACCTTAGAATTGTTAAGGGTTTTTAGCCAACAATCATCATTATGATATCAAATTCAAAGATTAAAAGATTGAAAGATGAGAACTTTCGAAAACTTTCAATAAACTTCAAACCAATCTCAATGTCACAATCAAGAACAAATATCGTCGCTAGATTCGGAATAGAACAAACAAACACAATATTAGATAAGAAGGAAGAACGGGATGTCAATCCGTCTTCTAAATCAAACCTAAACAAGAAGAGAAATCTTCTTGCAATTAACCTTCCAAATCTTCGATCTTCCGTCAATCCGGAAATCTCTATCGCAATCTCCACCAAGTGCGAGATTAGGGCAACTCCAAAGATGAGTACAAGTACGTCTTTTGCAAAGTCGCAAAATCTCCAAGCGTGGATGCAAGCGTAAGCCTAAAGCGAGGTCGCAAAGTGCGTCTAAGCGAAGATGACGGAATCTCTCTTTGTCCGTCCTTTTATAGTGTATGATGAAGTAGCGGCCCGGCCCAATCTTTTAAAAGATCGTGGCTTAAAGTGTGGCGAAAAAGATCGTCAAGATCACGGTCGTGGAAGGTTCCACGACCGTAATTTAAAGCGTGGAATTGGACACGGTTTGAACACGCGATTCCACGACCGTAGAATCCACTGGAATGAATCACGCTTCTCTTGCTAGGGTTCCACGGCCGTGGAACTGAACGTGGTTTGTAGTACGGCCGTATTTTAGAGCGTGGTTTAGGGCAAGAACGTGACTCTTCCCTACCCTCGTGCATTCCATAAGTTGACACTCATTTTGCTCCTAAGAATGCCCTCAATCCATGGACATACTCAATCAACTCATCTTGCTAAATTCCGTTCAGAAATGGCTCTCAATCACCTATAATCAACACAAAGCTTGTGTAGACATCTATATCGACAATATAGGCAAACTAGCTCACAAATGCAACAATGCTAAATCAAAGACTATCAATATGAATCAAATACGTTTAGAAAACGTGCCTAAAACATCACAATATTTCATGCTAACAAATAACCCCATACTTAACACTTGCTTGTCCCTAAGCAAGGTCTTTCAAAAGCTTTAAAACAAGAGTTAGGATGAAATATGTATACCTTCTCAAAGCAATACTTCCTTTGGAGGAATGTGCCTTCTAAAGAATAGATCAATCTCAAATCTTGCTTGAATCGTTTATAGACTTTCATACACTTAATCAAATAGTAAAGAGTAAAGAAAGCTCATGAATCAATCGAACTTCCATACAAACATCATAACCTTTAAACATTATCAAAATCAATCATAAGAAACTTCAATTTAGATCACCAAGTCATATAACATTCTTTTGATCTTAAGGACTTCCAAAAAAAAAGGTCTAGAAAGTGGAAAGGGAAGGAAACTGTAAGGAATGTGGTGTATGAATCCGGGAAAGTGGACAACTACTCCTTCTTCTTCTTTTGCGGTTCCCGCAACACTTCAACTTAGAGCTCCGCTCTCTTCCTTTCATTTTTCGACTTTACTTTTGGAGTTATGGACAGAGGTGCACAAAAACCGAAGCCTAGGAGATTGACGTTTCTCAATTTTTCGAGATGCCTCAAACCCTTAGCGCACATACCATAATCCGCTAGGAATATCGCTCAATCCGACTTTGGCAAGACACAAACACCCGGCTATGTGAATGGTGCCGAGTTACTCATCATCATGATTGACTTCCCCAAACCTACAATTTCTTTCTATTCTTTTGATTGCAATTAATTGCTCTCATGGCCCTCCCACATCAAACATGCCTTTTTCATTCACTTCTCCAAATTCCCGGATAGGTAAAGGAGGTCAATATTTCAATGAGGAGCTAATATGATCAAAGAAGGAAGAAAGAAAATATCGAATTGCCTTAATCATCTCAACAAGAAGTATAAGAACTTATAGTGCGATTTCAACTTCAATTTCTCAACATGATTTAAGTAACATCCATCACATTATGAAACTTGCAAAAGAGGTATAATTAATTCATTCAATTCCTTTTCAATTCACTATTCTTTTAAGCATGTAATTGTCATCAAACTCAATTCACAAGTAGTGATTATCATAGAAATCATCTCAATTCATTAGAAGCACAAAATTTTTCAAAATTTTTCAATTTTTATGGGTTTTTCAAGTTCTTTTTCATACAATGCAATAACGAAACATGCAACAATATAATGAACATGCAATGATAGTCTCGAATAGAAGCAAACATAGTGAGTAAGAGTTATTACAAACTTTTAGTCACACCCCACCCCATACTTAGGACGAACATTGTCCCTAATGTTCAAAAGAAAGAAAGAAAAGAAGAAAAGAAAAAGAAACTCACAAAATGGCGGTGGAGCGGCTAAAGCGAACGGGTCAATCATCATCATCACTGCGGCGCTGGTGGAGGCGGGAATGGAGAGAAGCTAGGATCATAAAACCGCCCAAACTGCTAGCGGTAGAATCCCTCATCATGTGGTCGAGGTCGTCCAAGCGTCCATCTCTAGCATCGGCTCGGATCTCCAATGCTCCTACTCTCTCCGAAAGACCGGTAGCCCAATCCGGCATCTGCTCATACCATCCCGGAGCCTGACTGTACCATGCTGGAGCATCGGATGGTGCTGGTGCTGGTGCTGGTGCAGATGGTGTATCTGTAGCCCATGGAGGTGGAGCTCCATACCATGCAGGAGGTGTCTCAGCCCATGTGGGTCTCTCACTCACGCTGGCGCGGCGAGAAGACGAGCCTGAAGCTCTAGCTGGACGTGGGGAACGTCTAGGTACATCGGGGGCCGCATCCGGCTGATCCGGAAACGTGCCAAACTCCTGCTCGGCTCCTCCTCCACCCTCAAACTGGTCCCTCATCTCCTCCTCCTCCTCAACAACTAGTGGTGGGACGTATGGGGGAGTTGCAATCCTGTTCGCATACATGGCAGCGAACGTCTCCTTCCAATTATGGCGTCCCGCCATAATGGAATACTCCTGCAGCCACTCAAACCCCTACCGGTCCTGCTCTCCCAAGGCATGGCCGCATAAGGCGGACCTCTATGTGTGGGGAAGATGAGCCCTCTAGTCATGAAAGCATGAAGTCCTAAGGGTACGGCTGGTATACGGGTACAGGCAGAGAAATCAACACCCAAACTCCTAGCAAGGTGGGTAACTATCCCACCGTATCCAATGTTTCCCTTCCTCTTGTTCTTGAGCTTGCTCATAGTAGCAGCCAAGAGGGTGGCACAGTTAGCTCGGCGCCCATACAGCATGGAATACAACAAAAAGAGCTCATCTGTCTTGATCTTTTGAGGCGTCTCCGTCCTAGGAAAGAGACACTCCGAAAGAACACGGTGAGCAATCTTCAAGGCCAAGTGGTACATCAACTTGGCCTTGGTATCAGCAGGTTGCCAGCGGTTCTCGCTGGCGTAGATCATCGCTACCTCCTCCCAAAAGTCCTTGGCGTAAACGCCACTAGGAAAGCGACCGTTAAAGGTCTCATGAAACCCGAAGAAGGTCCCGAACTCGCGGATGCTAAAGTCATAGTTTCTTTTCATAAGACGGAAAGAAACGGTCCTATCCACGTGGCTATGCTCGAAAGAAGTCACAACCTCCCTGGTAATCTCCTCATAGGCGTCTTCTCGGATAGCCGAGAAGACAACTAGTCCGGCTCTATCCAAGAGCCAAGTAAGGTCATCTACGATGTTAAGAGGAACTAGCTCCTCTAACAACAGGTACCTAGGACCAATCACAGCCCTCTCCTCGATCCTCTCAAATGCAGCAAGGTGATCCTCATGAATGGTCGGGACTCTAGGGCTAGGAGGTGAGGGTGATGAAGGTGAAGATGGAGGTGAAGGGGAAGAGGGTGGTGGTGCCCTAGAGGATGAAGAAGAAGAGGGATTACCCTTCCTCTTCTTGTTTTGATCATTCTTCTTCTCTTTGATTCTCCCCGAAACTCTCCTCACGAAGTCCATTTCTGTTCAAAATTACGGGCTGTTCTAGAGGTTCCACGGCCGTGGTTCTTCCAGGAACCGTGGTTTGTCTAAGTTTTTATCAAATCTCAGAATTCAACACTCAATCTCAACAAACAGGCACCCCTAATCTAATTCCTTCCAATTTCAATCAGTTCTTCTTAAAATCTCTAACAAAAACGAACCAAATCGACAAAGATCAAGAAGAGTGGAAAAACCTATTTTTCGGATTTAAAAATCCGAATTGCGCGTTCCTTGGTGAATTTCCGCTCGATTCGTCGCTTGGATCTTGTTGGTGGTCGAATTTGCTTCAGTTTGGGAAGAAGAATCGTTAAAAACGATTAAGAAACGAGGATTTGAGAGAGGGGGGCGTGGATTCGGCGTTTATATAGTCACAGGCAAAATTTTGAAAATCACGGTCTATCGGGGGGTTCCACGGCCGTGGTTTTGTACGGAACCGTGGTTTTGGTGATTTTTCAAAGGCTTTTGGAAATTACGGTCATTGTAGCTGTCACGACCGTGGTTTAGGCCGTGGAATCTCTCTAAAGCTCCAAAGTCCAAGTTTCGCCACTTTTCTTCAACCTTATCCTTTCCTTTTCCTTTTCCATCGTTCCTACATCCAAAACCACGAACATACCGGAAGGAATCGAAGGCAAAACAAATCAAAAACGTCTATACTAAGCTAATCTATGAATCGAAAACAAAAACAAAAATGCAATACCTTGGGTTGCCTCCCAAGAAGCGCTTTATTTAAGGTCCGTAGCTAGACCAATCTCGCACTTATTCGAGTGCGGTAGGCGCAAACTCTTCAACTTGGAGTTCCAGGGTATACTTCTTAAGTCGTTGGCCGTTCACCTTAAAGCTTCCGCTCGTTCCACCCCATACTTCAACTGCACCATGGGGGAAAATACGCTTAATTAGAAAAGGTCCGGTCCAACGGGATTTAAGCTTACCTGGAAAGAGACGAAGCCTTGAATTGAAGAGGAGAACTTGATCTCCTTCTTTGAAGTCCTTTGGAATGATATGCTTATCATGCCAACGCTTTGCTCTCTCCTTATAGATCTTAGCGTTTTCATAAGCATTCAAGCGGAGTTCGTCCAGCTCATTAAGGTCTAGGAGACGCTTCTCTCCCGCTTCCTTCATGCTGAAATTCAGCCACTTGATAGCCCAAAACGCCTTGTGCTCCAACTCTACCGGCAAGTGACAAGACTTCCCATACACAAGGTTGTATGGTGTGGTTCCTATGGGAGTCTTGTATGCAGTCCGGTACGCCCACAATGCATCGTCAAGCTTCAAAGACCAATCCTTCCTAGTCCTTGAAACCGTCTTCTCTAAGATTCCTTTGATCTTCCTATTTGAGATCTCAACTTGTCCACTTGTTCGTGGATGGTAAGGGGTAGCGATCTTGTGAGTAACCCCATACTTAGCTAGAAGAGCTTCAAAGCGCCGGGCAATGAAGTGAGAACCTCCATCACTAATGATAGTCCTTGGCGTCCCAAATCGCGGGAAGATGGTCTTGTTGAAGAACTTAACCACCACCATGGCATCATTGGTGGGAGAGGCAATTGCTTCCACCCATCTAGAAACGTAATCTACCGCCAATAGTATGTATTGGTTTCCACAAGAAGATGGGAATGGTCCCATGAAGTCTACTCCCCAAACGTCGAAAATCTCCACCTCTTGGATGTTGTTGAGGGGCATCTCATTCCTCCTAGAGATATTGCCTGTTCTTTGACAAGCATCGCAGCAAGAAACAAAGGATTACACATCTCTAAATAAAGTAGGCCAAAAGAATCCGGATTGCAATACCTTTGCGCTAGTCTTGTTCGAACTAGCGTGTCCTCCACAAGGTAGTGAATGACAATGACGGATGACACTTTGCATCTCATCTTCCGGCACACATCGCCGAATGATGCCATCCGGACCTCTCTTAAAGAGGAGAGGCTCATTCCAAAAGTATTCCCGGACATCCTTGAAGAACTTCTTCCTTTTTGCGTAGGATAATCCGGGCGGTATCTCCTGACAAACCAAATAGTTAACAAAATCAGCAAACCATGGTTCGTTACCTTTGGAGATCACGTCGATGCACTCCTCTATAATGTGTAGGTGTTCGTCCGGGAAGGAGTCATCGATGGGTAAATGGTCGTCCTCTAGATGTGTTAGGCGACTCAAATGATCCGCAACAGAATTTTCTGAACCTTTCTTGTCGCGGATCTCAAGATCGAATTCTTGTAGGAGAAGAATCCATCTAATTAGCCTTGGCTTCGCATCTTTCTTCGCAAGGAGGTACCGGATCGCAGCATGATCCGTGTAGACAATCACCTTTGCACCTACAAGATAAGAGCGAAACTTGTCAATAGCATAGACAATGGCTAAAAACTCTTTTTCGGTAGTGGCGTAGTTGAGCTGCGCTTCATCTACCGTCTTGCTAGCATAGTATATGACATGGGTTCGCCCTTCCTTTCGTTGTCCAAGAACAGCTCCAATAGCTACGTCACTAGTATCGCACATAATCTCAAAGGGAAGAGTCCAATCCGGAGGTTGGATAATAGGTGCTGAAATTAGAGCTTGCCGAATGGTGTTAAACGCATCCAAACATTCCTGCGAAAACTCAAAAACCGCATCCTTCATCAATAGATTAGTGAGAGGTTTTGATATCTTGGAAAAGTCCTTGATGAAACGTCTATAAAATCCAGCATGTCCTAGGAAACTTCTTATCCCTTTCACCGAAGTTGGAGGAGGAAGTTTCTCTATGGTCTCTATCTTAGCTTTATCTACTTCTATCCCTCTACTAGAGACTAAGTGACCTAATACAATTCCTTCCTTAACCATAAATTGACACTTCTCCCAATTAAGAACTAGGTTAGTGTCTTCACACCTTTGCAAAACAAGAGAAAGGTTAGAAAGGCAATCGTTAAAAGAGGAACCGTATACGGAGAAGTCGTCCATGAAGACTTCCATGATTTCCTCTACGTATTCGGAGAAGATGGCCATCATGCACCGTTGGAAGGTGGCTGGGGCGTTGCAAAGCCCGAACGGCATTCTCCTATAAGCAAACGTACCCCATGGGCATGTGAATGTGGTCTTCTCTTGATCGTCCGGGTGTATCGAGATCTGAAAGAAACCACTATAACCGTCAAGATAGCAAAAATGCGAATGTTGCGCTAACCTTTCAAGCATTTGATCGATGAACGGCAATGGGAAGTGATCCTTCCTCGTTGCGTTGTTGAGCTTGCGGTAGTCTATGCACATCCGCCATCCTGTCACGGTTCGGGTAGGAATGAGTTCGTTGTTTTTGTTGGTGATGACCGTCATTCCTCCCTTCTTCGGGACTACTTGAACTGGACTCACCCACTTACTATCGGAGATAGGGTAGATGATACCTGCATCAAGAAGCTTAAGAATTTCCTTCTTGACAACCTCCTTCATGGTCGGATTCAACCGCCTTTGAGGTTGTCTCGAAGTTCTTAGATGAGTAGGAAGTGGTTTGAGTTATGTTGCTTTCGGAGCTTCTAATGATCCTTGAGAAGCATCCGATGTCTCCTTAGAAGTTTCTAAGGGTGTTGAATGTATGGGAGAAGAATCGAAAGAAGTTGAAGAAGTGTCTCGATCACCCCTTTCCACGCCCAAAATTACGGGTTCCTCATGGCCTCCACGGCCGTGGTTTAGGGCGTGGAAGGGAAATACGGTTGTCATGTCTTCTCCACGACCGTATAACTCCCTGGAGTGGGACACGGTTTTGTTTGTGAAATCCACGGCCGTGGAATATAGTGTGTGGCCGTGGATTCTCACGTTTTCTGCCTCATCGTGGAGTTTTTCAAACTCCACTTCATGCATCTCTTCTTGTGCTTCTAAGGCTTCAATTGCCTCATTGCACTCTTCTTCTTCCCCTACATTTGTTAGACTCATAGTGATAACTTTTTGTAAAGGATCGTTAAAGAGAATCGCACTTACCTCCTCCCTAGACAAACCTTCTTCTTCTTGGATATCGAATATATCCTCATCAAAGATTGGCTCCTTCACTAGAGTGGAAAGAACAAACTCTACTTTCTCTTCCCCTATATCAAAAGCAAGTCTACCATTCTTGCAATCGACTATGCAGCCAGAAGTTGCAAGAAACGGTCTTCCGAGTATGATCGGGACCGGACTATCTACAGGAATGTCAAGCACAACAAAATCAATGGGAACAAAGAATTTACCTAGTTTGACTGGGACGTCTTCTACAATACCGACGGGGCGAGTGATGGATCGATCCGCCATGTACAACGTCATCTTTACCGGTTTAGGGTCGCCTAAACCGATCTTCCTACACAACGCAAGTGGTATGATGCTCACACTTGCTCCTAAATCACATAACGCATCGTATGTGACATCTCCCACTCCTATGGGAATGCAAAATGACCCCGGATCCTTTAGCTTTGGGGGCATTTTCTCCTTCATGGTCTTGATGAGATCCGAAGAATCTGAACTCATCTTAACCTCTCCGAAGTCTTCTAGCTTCCTCTTGTTAGAGAGGAGCTCCTTCAAGAACTTGCCATAAGCCGGCATACCTACAATAGCATCAATAAATGGTATATTAATATGCAGCTTGCTCATGAGTTCTATAAACTTACCAAACTGTTTATCTAGGCGCGCTCTCGCTCTAGATTGAGGGAATGGTAGGGGAGGTTTGTAAGCTGGAGGAGGAACGTAGACATCTTCCTTCTCCTTCCCCTTCTCTTTGTCTTTCTCTACGGGGACTTCAACAAACTTAGGCTGCGGATCGGTGGTAGTCACTCCGCTCCTAGTTGTGATTGCCATTACCCTTCCCTTAGGGTTGTCCTCCGTCTTTCCTGGAAGTTTTCCTTGATTCCTAGGAACTTCCTCCGCATGGCTGAACATTTGGTTTTCTAAAACCTTTTGAGCTTTATCAACCTTGGAAATTTGATCATCAACCTTAATGATGCGGTTCTCCAGCCCTTGTAGCTTTCCCAAAATCGTTTCCAACATGGGATCGGGCTTCTTCTTCCCCGAAGTGTTTCCTCCATTAGATGATTGCCTCTGGATTTTCAAAGGAGTAGAGGAAGAGGAAGGTGGAGTTAGTGAATTAGAATTGGAAGGATAAGAGTTACCGGAATTTTGTTGATTGGAGCGCCAATAGTTGTTGTTTGAACCCCTATTGTTGTTCCAATTGTTGTTCCGGTTGTTGTTGTTTCCATTCCAATTATTATTCCGGTTATTGTTGTTGTTGTTGCGGTTGGTGTTATCACCGCCATTGTTGTTGCCCAAATAGCCAACCTCCTTCCCTTGTTGCTTTGGAAAGTTGGTCTTGATGGCCTCCTTCAACTCTTTGATCTCATTGTTGAGGGAGAAAATCTGATTTTGAGCTTCATGTGTGAGCTTTGCTCCTTGCTCCACACGATTTCCCTCCACTTTCCGGTGGGAATACTTCTCTATGACCCTTGCTTGCTTCTCAATGAAGTCCCAAGCGTCATCTTCTCTCATGTCCATGAATGTTCCACATGAGAGGGATTAGAGGTTGAATTGCGTTCCCGCATCCAGCCCCTTGTAGTAAATTTCCAGCAATGCAAGCTTGGATATGCCATGATGAGGGCAATCCAATAACAAGTCCTGAAACCTTTCCCATGATTGAAACAAACTTTCGTTAGACCTCATAGAAAATGCATTGATCTTACCTCTAAGTTCCGCTGTTTTGGATGGCGGAAAGAATTTGGTGAGGAACTCCGCGGAAAGGTTTTCCCACGTGTCTAGTTTCCCACTAGGAAGAGCTTGGTACCAAGACAACGCTTTCCTCTTCAAGGAGAAGAAGAAAGGCTTGAGCTTATAGTTGTTGGTAGTAGCGTTCTTCGGTCTCATTGTCTCCATCATACACTCAAAGTTTTGCAAGTGTTGGTGTGGAGATTCAGCGCTTGTCCCGCCAAATTGGTTTTGGCGAACAAGAGTAATGACTTGAGGGTTGAAGCTAAACCCTTGCACAACATCAGCATCAAAATTCACGCCCAAACGGCGTGGTTGTTGTGTTGGATCCATCCTTTGGCCAAGAGTTCTTGGCTCATTATCTACACGTTCGATCCTCGCATTCCTAGGTGGAACACGACGATTAGCAGCTCCCCGTGGATGGAAAGGATTCACATTGATCGTGGGATCAATCTCCTCTAACGGTGGCATGGAAGAATCACTATCATCAGCGGATGAATGGCTTCTTCTTCTTGATCTTGATCCCCTCCTTGAGGATTTCTTGCTCCCTTTATTCTTAAGGTCGCTTAGTTCTATCCTCATTTGAAAAATCATATCCTGTAGATTGTTAACTTGAGATTGATGACGATCCATTTCATCCCGGCGGATGTTCTCATTCCATTGGAGTTGAGCTTCCTTCTCCGCCAACTCCGCTTGGAGATCACGTTCGTGTTCTTCAGCCATCTTCTTTTCCTTACGCTTCTGCCTTAAAGTCCTCTCAAGCTCTTGATCAAGAGGTAAGAGGTCTTCGGTGATCCTAGACCTGCGCATGCACTCAAGAAATATCAAATAACGAGAGCAAGCTCCCAAGCTTGACAACTGGCTACCGAATTCGGTCTAAACCAAATCCCCGGCAACGGCGCCAAAAACTTGTTCGCCCCTAAACGTGCGTGCAAATAAGCTTTAAATTTATAAAACTAGAATCAAGCAAGCGAATCCGCAGTGTACGGATCGGCGTAGATTAGCAAGTATTCCAGAGTATCGAACACAGGGATTTGGGGAGAATAAATCCGATCGTAGGTTATCAAGCAATTGAATGTAAGAGCTTTGCAAATTAATGGGAAAACAACAATCCTAAAGATCCAAGTATCCAACTGTGGCAATCGATTCAAGATATACTAATGATATAAGGACAGAGTTAAGATATGCAAAGGTATGCTAATGTAAGGTAATCGTACGGTGAAGTTCCAAAAACCTTATATGACTCACCTACAAGACACTCTCTATACAGGTTGTTGAGGCTTCAATATAGAAAGGTTCTAAAGGTAAGAATTAATGTCAAATACCCAAACTTGTAATCCAAGGATCAAAACTAACTTAACCGATTACGGTTGTGACACTCACAATCGAGGTAGAGGTTGTTGAGGCTTCACTACCACCTAGAAAAGGCAAGCCTAAACTAAGTTAAAGCAAATCTTTAACTTTGGATTAAAGTAAAAGCAGGTTCGTAAACTTAAAGGAAATCACGGTTAGTTCAATTCTTGAGGTTCCACGGCCGTGGACTTCAAGAACAGGCCGTAATTTAAGGTTGTCGACGATTCTCTCTAACTCTCAGGGTCCAATCTGTTTACGATCGATCTATCATCATCTAAGCCACAACTATCAACCCTTCACCTTAGAATTGTTAAGGGTTTTTAGCCAACAATCATCATTATGATATCAAATTCAAAGATTAAAAGATTGAAAGATGAGAACTTTCGAAAACTTTCAATAAACTTCAAACCAATCTCAATGTCACAATCAAGAACAAATATCGTCGCTAGATTCGGAATAGAACAAACAAACACAATATTAGATAAGAAGGAAGAACGGGATGTCAATCCGTCTTCTAAATCAAACCTAAACAAGAAGAGAAATCTTCTTGCAATTAACCTTCCAAATCTTCGATCTTCCGTCAATCCGGAAATCTCTATCGCAATCTCCACCAAGTGCGAGATTAGGGCAACTCCAAAGATGAGTGCAAGTACGTCTTTTGCAAAGTCGTAAAATCTCCAAGCGTGGATGCAAGCTTAAGCCTAAAGCGAGGTCGCAAAGTGCGTCTAAGCGAAGATGACGGAATCTCTCTTTGTCCGTCCTTTTATAGTGTATGATGAAGTAGCGGCCCGGCCCAATCTTTTAAAAGATCGTGGCTTAAAGTGTGGCGAAAAAGATCGCCAAGATCACGGTCGTGGAAGGTTCCACGACCGTAATTTAGAGCGTGGAATTGGACACGGTTTGAACACATGATTCCACGACCGTAGAATCCACTGGAATGAATCACGCTTCTCTTGCTAGGGTTCCACGGCCGTGGAACTGAACGTGGTTTGTAGTACGGCCGTATTTTAGAGCGTGGTTTAGGGCAAGAACGTGACTCTTCCCTAGCCTCGTGCATTCCATAAGTTGACACTCATTTTGCTCCTAAGAATGCCCTCAATCCATGGACATACTCAATCAACTCATCTTGCTAAATTCCGTTCGGAAATGGCTCTCAATCACCTATAATCAACACAAAGCTTGTGTAGACATCTATATCGACAATATAGGCAAACTAGCTCACAAATGCAACAATGCTAAATCAAAGACTATCAATATGAATCAAATACGTTTAGAAAACGTGCATAAAATATCACAATATTTCATGCTAACATGATGCCATCCGGACCTCTCTTAAAGAGGAGAGGCTCGTTCCAAAAGTATTCCCGGACATCCTTAAAGAACTTCTTCCTTTGTGCGTAGGATAATCCGGGCAGTATCTCCTGACAAACCAAATAGTTAACAAAATCAGCAAACCATGGTTCGTTACCTTTGGAGATCACGTCGATGCACTCCTCTATAATGTGTAGGTGTTCGTCCGGGAAGGAGTCATCGATGGGTAAATGGTCGTCCTCTAGATGTGTTAGGCGACTCAAATGATCCGCAACAGAATTTTCTGAACCTTTATTGTCGCGGATCTCTAGATCGAATTCTTGTAGGAGAAGAATTCATCTAATTAGCCTTGGCTTCGCATCTTTCTTCGCAAGGAGGTACCGGATCGCAGCATGATCCGTGAAGACAATCACCTTTGCACCTACAAGATAAGAGCGAAACTTGTCAATAGCATAGACAATGGCTAAAAACTCTTTTTCGGTAGTGGCATAATTGAGCTGCGCTTCATCTAGCGTCTTGCTAGCATAGTATATGGCATGGGTTCGCCCTTCTTTCCGTTGTCCAAGAACAGCTCCTATAGCTACGTCACTAGCATCGCACATAACCTCAAAAGGTAGAGTCCAATCCGGAGGTTGGATAATATTTGTTGAAATTAGAGCTTGCCGAATGGTGTTAAACGCATCCAAACATTCCTGCGAAAACTCAAAAACCGCATCCTTCATCAATAGATTAGTGAGAGGTTTTGATATCTTAGAAAAGTCTTTAATGAAGCGTCTATAGAATCCAGCATGTCCTAGAAAACTTCTTATCCCTTTCACCGAAGTTGGGGGAGGAAGCTTTTCTATGGTCTCTATCTTAGCCTTATCCACCTCTATCCCTCTACTAGAGATTAGGTGTCCTAATACAATTCCTTCCTTAACCATAAATTGAAACTTCTCCCACCTAAGAACTAGGTTAGTGTCTTCACACCTTTGTAAAACAAGAGAAAGGTTAGAAAGGCAATCGTTAAAAGAGGAACCGTATACGGAGAAATCGTCCATGAAGACCTCCATGATTTCCTCTATGTATTCGGAGAAGATGGCCATCATGCACCGTTGAAAGGTTGTTGGGGCGTTGCAAAGCCCGAACGGCATTCTCCTATAAGCGAACGTACCCCACGGGCACGTGAATGTGGTCTTCTCTTGATCATCCGGGTGTATCGGAATCTGAAAGAAACCACTATAACCGTCAAGGTAGCAAAAATGTGAATGTTGTGCTAACCTTTCAAGCATTTGATCAATGAATAGCAATGGAAAGTGATCCTTCCTCGTTGCATTGTTAAGCTTGCGGTGGTAAATGCACATCCGCCATCCCGTTACGGTTCGGGTAGGAATGAGTTTGTTGTTTTTGTTGGTGATGACCGTCATTCCTCCCTTCTTCGGAACTACTTGAACCGGACTCACCCACTTACTATCGGAGATAGGATAGATGATACCTGCATCAAGAAGTTTAAGAATTTCCTTCTTGACAACCTCCTTCATGGTCGGATTCAACCGCCTTTGAGGTTGTCTTGAAGTTCTAAATTCTTCCTCCATTAATATCTTATGCATGCATAGGGAGGGTTTAATTCCTACTAAGTCCTCAATAGTGTAGCCTAAAGCTTTTCTATGTTTCCTAAGGACAATCATGAGCTGATTATGTTCATCTATACTTAGATCGGAGCTAACAATAACTGGATAAGTAGAGTTAGGTCCTAAAAAAGCGTACCTTAGATGTGTAGGAAGTGGTTTTAGTTCCATTGCTTTCGGAGCTTCCAACGATCCTTGAGGAGCATCCGATGTCTCCTTAGAAGTTTCTAAGGGTGTTGAATGTGTGGGGGAAGAATTGGAAGAAGTTGAAGAAGTGTCTCGATCACCCCTTTCCACGCCCAAAATTACGGTTTCCCTATGTCCTCCACGGCCGTGGTTTAGGGCGTGGAAGGGAAATACGGTTTCTCTGCTTTCTCCACGACCGTATAACCCTCTGGAGTGGGACACGGTTTTGTTGGTGAAATCCACGGCCGTGGAATATAGTGTATGGCCGTGGATTCTCACGTTTTCTGCCTCGTCGTGGAGCATCTCAAATTCCACTTCACTCACTTCTTCTTGTGCCTCTAAGGCTTCAATTGCCTCATTGCACTCTTCTTCTTCCCCTACATTTGTTAGACTCATAGTAATAACCTTTTGTAAAGGATCATTGAAGAGAATAGCACTTACCTCCTCCCTAGACAACCCTTCTTCATCTTGGATATCGAATATACCCTCATCAAAGATGGGCTCCTTTAGTAGAGTGGAAAGAACGAACTCTACTTTCTCTTCTCCTATATCAAAAGCGAGTCTACCATTCTTGCAATCGACTATGCAGCCGGAAATTGCAAGAAACGGTCTTCCGAGTATGATCGGGACCGGACTATCTGCAGGAATGTCAAGCACAACAAAATCAATGGGAACAAAGAATTTACCTAGCTTGACCGGGACGTCTTCTACAATACCGACGGGGCGAGTAATGGATCGATCCGCCATGTACAACGTCATCTTTACCGGTTTAGGGTCGCCTAAACCGATCTTCCTACATAATGCAAGTGGTATGATGCTCACACTTGCTCCTAAATCACATAGTGCATCGTATGTGACATCTCCCACTCCTATGGGAATGCAAAATGACCCCGGATCCTTTAGCTTTGGGGGCATTTTCTCCTTCATGGTCTTGATGAGATCCGAAGAATCCGAACTCATCTTAACCTCACCGAAATCTTCTAGCTTCCTCTTGTTGGAGAGGAGCTCCTTCAAGAACTTGCCATAAGCTGGCATACCTACAATAGCATCGATAAAGGGTATATTAATATGCGGCTTGCTCATGAGTTCTATAAACTTACCAAACTGTTTATCTAGGCGCGCTCTTGCTCTAGATTGAGGGAATGGTAGGGGAGGTTTGTAAGCTAGAGGAGGAACGTAGACATCTTCCTTCTCCTTCCCCTTCTCTTTGTCTTTCTCTATGGGGACTTCAACGAACTTAGACTGCGGATCGGTGGTAGTCACTCCGCTCCTAGTTGTGATTGCCATCACCCTTCCCTTAGGGTTGTCCTCCGTCTTTCCTGAAAGTTTCCCTTGATTCCTAGGAACTTCCTCCGCATGGCTGAACATTTGGTTTTCTAAAACCTTTTGGGCTTTATCAACCTTAGAAATTTGATCATCAACCTTAATGATGCGGTTCTCCAAACCTTGAAGCTTTCCCAAGATCGTTTCCAACATGGGATCGGGCTTCTCCTTCCCCGAAGTGTTTCCTCCATTAGATGTTTGCCCCTGGCTTTTCAAAGGAGTAGAGGAAGAGGAAGGTGGAGTTAGTGAATTCGAATTGGAAGGGTAAGAGTTACCGGAATTTTGTTGATTGGAGCGCCAATTGTTGTTGTTTGAACCCCTATTGTTGTTCCAATTGTTGTTCCGGTTGTTGTTGCCATTCCAATTGTTCCGGTTATTATTCCGGTTATTGTTGTTGTTGTTGCGGTTTGTGTTCTCACCGCCATTGTTGTTGTTGCCCAAATAGCCAACATCCTTGCCTTGTTGCTTTAGGAAGTTGGTCTTGATAGCCTCCTTCAACTCTTTGATCTCATTGTTGAGGGAGAAAATCTGATTTTGAGCTTCATGTGTGAGCTTTGCTCCTTGCTCCACACGATTTCCCTCCACTTTCCGGTGGGAATACTTCTCTATGACTCTTGCTTGCTTCTCAATGAAGTCCCAAACGTCATCGTCTCTCATGTTCATGAATGTTCCACATGAGAGGGATTGGAGGTTGAATTGCGTCCCCGCATCTAGCCCCTTATAGTAAATCTCCAACAATGCAAGCTTGGATATGCCATGATGAGGGCAATCCAATAACAAGTCCTGAAACCTTTCCCATGATTGAAACAAACTTTCGTTAGACTTCATGGAAAATGCATTGATCTTACCTCAAAGTTCCACCGTTTTGGATGGCGGAAAGAATTTGGTGAGGAACTCCGCGGAAAGGTCTTCCCACGTGTCTAGTTTCCCACTAGGAAGAGCTTGGTACCAAGACAACGCTTTCCCTTTCAAGGAGAAGAAGAAAGGCTTGAGCTTATAGTTGTTGGTAGTGGCGTTCTTCGGCCTCATTGTCTCCATCATACACTCAAAGTTTTGCAAGTGTTGGTGTGGAGATTCAGCGCTTGTCCCGCCAAATTGGTTTTGGCGAACAAGAGTAATAACTTGAGGGTTGAAGCTAAACCCTTGCAAATCATCAGCATTGAAGTTCACGCCCAAACGGCGCGGTTATTGTGTTGGATCCATCCTTTGGCCAAGAGTTCTTGGCTCATCATCTACACGTTCGATCCTCGCATTCCTAGGTGGAACACGACGATTAGCAGCTCCTCGTGGATGGAAAGGATTCACATTGATTGTGGGATCAATTTCCTCTAGCGGTGGCATGGAAGAATCACTATCATCAGCGGATGAATGGCTTCTTCTTCTTGATCTTGATCCCCTCCTTGAGGATTTCTTGCTCCCCTTATTCTTAAGGTCGCTTATTTCTATCCTCATCTGGAACATCATATCTTTTAGATCGTTAACTTCAGATTGATGACGATCCATCTCATCCCGGCGAATATTCTCATTCCATTGGAGTTGAGCTTCTTTCTCCGCTAACTCCGCTTGAAGATCACGTTCGTGTTCTTCAGCCATCTTCTTTTCCTTGCGCTTTTGCCTTAAAGTCCTCTCAAGCTCTTGATCGAGAGGTAAGAGGTCTCCGGTGTTCCTAGACCTGCGCATGCACTTGAAAAGATATCAAATAACGAGAGCAAGCTCCCAAGCTTGACAACCGGCTACCGAATTCGGCCTAGACCAAATCCCCGGCAACGGCGCCAAAAACTTGTTCGCCACTTAGCGTGCGTGCAAATAAGCTTTAAATTTATAAAACTAGAAATCAAGCAAGCGAACCCGCAGTGTACGGATCGACGTAGTTAAGCAAGAATTCCAGAGTATCGAACACAGGGATTTGGGGGGAACAAATTCGATTTTAGATTATCAAGCAGGTAAATGTAAGAGCTTTGCAAATTATTGGGAAAACAACAATCCTAAAGATCCAAGTATCCAGCTGTGGTTATCGATTCAAGATATACTAATGATATAAGGACAGAGTTAAGATATGCAAAGGTATGCTAATGTAAGGTAATCGTACGGTGAAGTTCCAAAAACCTTACATGATTCACCTACAAGACACTCTCTATAAAGGTTGTTGAGGCTTCAATATAGAAAGGTTCTAAAGGTAAGAATTAATGTCAAATACCCAAACTTGTAATCCAAGGATCAAGACTAACTAAACCGATTACGGTTATGACACTCACAATCGAGGTAGAGGTTGTTGAGGCTTCACTACCACCAAGAAAAGGCAAGCCTAAACTAAGTTAAAGCAAATCTTTAACTTTGGATTAAAGTAAAAGCAAGTTCGTAAACTTAAGGGAAATCACGGTTAGTTCTTGAGGTTCTACGGCCGTGGACTCAAGAACAGGCCGTAATTTAGGGTTCGTCGGCGATTCTCTCTAACTCTCAGGGTCCAATCTGTTTACGATCGATCTATCATCATCTAAGCCACAACTATCAACCCTTCACCTTAGAATTGTTAAGGGTTTTTAGCCAACAATAGTCATATTGATATCAAATTCAAGAATTAAAAGATTGAAAGATGAAAACTTCCGAAAACTTTCAATAAACTTCAAACCAATCTCAAAGTCACAATCAAGAACAAATATTGTCACTAGATTCGGAATGGAACAAACAACACAATCTTAGATAAGAAGGAAGAACGGGATGTCAATCCGTCTTCTAAATCAAACCTAAACAAGAAGAGAAATCTTCTTGCGAATAAACTTCCGAATCTACGATCTTCCGTCAATCCGGAAATCTCAATCACAATCTCCACCAAAGTGCGAGATTAGGGCAACTCCAAGGATGAGCGCAAAGTACGTCTTTTGCAAAAGTCGCAAAGATTCTCTAAGTCGCGGCGTAGGCGAAAGTGTAAGCCTAAAGCGAGGTGTAAGCGGCGGTCGCAAAAGTCTCTAAGCGGAGGTGACGGAATCTCCCTTCGTCCGTCCTTTTATAGTGTATGATGAAGTAGCGGTCCGGCCCAATCTTTTAAAAGATCGTGGCTTAAAGTGTGGCGAAAAAGATCGCCAAGATCACGGTCGTGGAAGGTTCCACGACCGTAATTTAGAGCGTGGGAATCAACACGGTTTGAACCATCTTCTCCACGGCCGTAGAAGTTGCTTGAATGAACCACGTTTCCTTAGCCATGGTTCCACGGCCGTGGAACTGAACGTGGAAAGTAGTACGGCCGTATTTTAGAGCGTGGTTTAGGGCAAGAACGTGATTCTTCCCTAGCCTCGTGCATTCCTCAAGTTGACACTCCTTTTGCTCTTAAGAATGTCCTCAATCGATGGACATTGCTCAACAACTCCATCTTTGCTCGATTCCGCTCGGAAGTAGCTCTTAATCACCTATAATCAACATAAAGCTTGTGTAGATCTCTATATCGACATTATAGACAAACTAGCTCACAAATGCATCAATGCTCAATCAATGACTATCAATATGAATCAAATACACTTAGAAAACGTGCCTAAAATATCACAATATTTCATGCTAACAGTGCTTTCTGAGGAGGATCCTTGCTTCCTCCTTCCAGTAGAGTAGACTTAGATCGAAGAACTGGACTTTCAAAAGTCTCAATTGACATCATCTCGCTTGCGACCTCGGTCGAGGTCCTAGGTGGGTGACCGAGATGTTCTTCAGATAAAAACACCTCGCTTGGTCCAAAAAGTGCCTCGGTCGAGGTACTTGAACTGGGACCGAAACTCAAATTTCTTCTCTCCTGGATCAGTTTCTCAATTTTAGCTCATGGATCTGCTTCTAGTGCCTTTAAGCTCCGTATATCTGCATCACAAGAAACATCTATACCTTCCTCCATTAAGATAAAACTAAAAACTCTTTCAAGGGGTCATTAATAAGGATAGAGCTCACCAATTCTGTTGATTCTTCTTCATCATAGATGTTGAAGATATCATCATCCAGCGGCTCTCCTTTCATTACAGCAAGCAATGCAAATTCCACTTGATCACCGCCAATGTTGAATTTCAACTTGACGTTCTTACAATCCATATTGCAATCCGAAGTTGCTAGAAATGGTCTCCCGAGAATGATAGGAACAAGATAATCTGCGGGTATGTCAAGTACTACAAAGTCTATAGGTAAATAGAAGTTACCTAACTTAACGGGAACGTCTTCCAAGATGCCCACGGGATGGGTAATGGAGCGATCCGCCATGTACAACCTTATCTTCACCGGCTTGGGCTCTCAAAGTCCGATTCTCTCATATAGCTACAGCGGGATGATACTCACGCTGGCTCCTAGATCACACAACGCCTCACAAGTTACATCCCCAACTTGAATGGGAATGCAAAATGAGCCGGGATCTCTCAACTTGGGTGACATCTTCTCCTTCACGATTTGAATGAGCTCTGAGGATTTAAATGTCATCCTAACTTCTCCAAAGTCTTCTAGCTTCCTTTTCCTTGATAGAATTTCTTTCAAGAACTTCCCATAGACGGGCATCCCTAGAATAGCATCAAGGAAAGGGATGTTAATGTGTAGTTTATTCATCAAATCAAGGAACTTACGAAAATGCTTGTCTAGATGTGCTCTGACCCTTGACTGAGGGAATGGAAGTGGTAGTTTATAAGCAAAAAGTGGGACATAAACTTCAGATTTGTCCTTCGCTTTCTGGGATTCCACCTCGAATGGCCCCTCGACCGAAGTGTTCCTCGTCTGGTCGTGGACCGAGGTGTTCTTCGTCTGCACTAGCACTGACCGAGGTACTGGATCTGTAGTTTTTAGTCCACTTCTTGTCGTTATTGCCATAATCTATCCCTTGGGGTTGCTCTCTGTCCTTGCTGGGAGCTTCCCTGGATCTCTTGGCGCTTCATTCGCCTTATTAAAGAATTGTTGCTCTAAGGCTTTTTGTGCCTTTGAAAATGAAGTCATAGACGTCTCCATAGCATTGAGCTTGATCAAGATGGCCTCCATATACAAAGCTTGCTTTTCTTCTCTGGCTGGGACGAACTTGATCCAGACTCCTGGCTCTTCAATGGAGTAGAAGAAGAAGAAGAGGGGTTAAAAGAATTATTAGAATTAGAATTAGAATAAGGGTTACCCGGATTTTGTTGATTAGATCTCCAATTGTTGTTGTTGGAGCCTCTATTGTTGTTGTAATTATTGTTCTGTGACCCTTGGTTGTTGTTTCTTCCTTGATATCCTCCATCTTCCTTCTTCGTGTGAGCCACCAAAAGGTCCTTCAATTGCTTCACATCGTTTTTAAGGGAGATGAGTTGATTATCATTTGATGGAGTGTCTTGGAAATTAACTCTCTTAACTCCGTTTTCGGTTCCTTGATGGGAGTACTTCTCCATATGCAAAGCTTGATTTTCAATGAACTCCCAAGCTTCGTCTATCGGCATATCCATGAATGTGCCGGCGGAAAGTAGCTGAAGATTGAATTGAGTAGCTCCATCCAATCCCTTGAAGTATATCTCCAGCAACTCTATCTTTGTAATCCCATGATGTGGGCAATCCAATAGAACATCTTTGAATATTTCTCATCACTTGGACAAACTCTCTTTGTCCTTCATGATGAATGCATTAATCTTCCCTCTCATTTCAGCGGTCTTGGAGGGAGGAAAGAACTTTGTTAGAAACTCCGTCGTCATCTCTTCCCAAGTATTGATCTTTCCGGGTGGGAGAGATTGATACCAAGTAAGCGTCCTGTCCTTCAAAGAAAAGTAGAAAGGCCTTAGCTTGTAGTTGTTATTTTCCAGCCTTGAAGGTCTCAAGGTCTCCAACAAAATCTCGTAGTTTTGCAAATGCTGATGCGGAGACTCCCTCTCTAAACCTCCAAACTGGCATTGGTGGATCATGGATAGAACTTGTGGTCGAAGTTCATAATCATGCTCAGCTGGATCACCTAGGTTGACTCCTGGACGCCTCACTTGCTAATTAGGGTCCATCCTCTGTCCTAGGGTTTGTGGAACTCCAGCAAAAAGAACATCTCATACAGGCATCCGAGGGGGATGTATCTCGGCCGCGGCAACTGGGACTGGGTCTTGCCTCGGTCGAGGATCTGGGATCGGTCGATGCAGAATCTGGGCTCTTAGATCGGTCATATCTGCTTCGATCTCTGCGGTTCTTGTGCGAGTCTGCTCTTTTTCTCGCTGCAATTCTTCCTTATTGAGGCGCAACTGTTCCAACGCCTCCTTCAATTCGGCCTCAAGATCGCGATTGTCTTGATTGACCATCTTAGCTTCTTTCAATCGTCGTTTGTATGTCTTTTCTGATTCGGGATCGTAAGGAACGATTTCCTTCCCAGCACGGGTTCTTCGCATAAATCTAAGAAAAATATCCTGCGAAAACACTCAAGTAGAGTGGTTAATAGCAACAAGGGCAATTGCCCCGAAAGACAACCGCAACCGGCTCGGTCTAGACCAAGTCCCCGGCAACGGCGCCAAAAACTTGTTCGCTCCAAACGGTGTGTGCAAGCTTTAAATTTATAAACCAAGAAGTATGCTTAAACAAGGATGCGAACCCGCAGTGTACGGGTCAATTGTAATAAAAAGCAAGAACTCCAGGGGTCGATCACAAGGACTTAGGTGAAACAAAGCACATAATAGGTTGTCAAGTATTGCAATTAACCAAGAGCAATTAAAGTAATTAAAGATGATGTAAAAGTCAAGTAAGGGGAAATGCGGATTCTAGGGATTAAAGCATCTAGTTGTGGTTCCGACTCAAGATCTCAAAGGGTAACGCAGACAAAGCTGAGGTTTGCAAAGGGAAGGTGTTTCGGGTAAGTCTCACTACTCACTATCCCAAACCAAAGCTCCTATCATCGGGTAAGTCTCAAGGTACTAAGAAAAGGAACTATAATCTCAAACCAACACACCACCTAAGGGAATAGAATTAACCTTTACCGGGTAAGTCTCAGGCTAACTCACAAAGATGGGATGAAGGCACACTCAAACCCCAATAAAGGATAAACCTTTATTACCTACACTCATGATCTTGGGTAAACAAACAAAGGAATCACCGGGTAAGTCTCATCCTAAGCTTGCATTGAACCAGGAAAGGTGTAATAAGAATAGGATTTGGCAAACTAGAACACTTAACTCTCACTTTCGGATTAGAAAAGGTTCACCTCGTTCAGTCAAGTTCCACCCCGGCCGAGATGTTCATCGACTGAGCGAGGTATTCTAGGGTTAAGGCTAAAGACTCGAGCTTTCAGGGTCCTGTTGGGATTAAGATCATTCTATCATCGTCTTTCCCACAACTTTCAGCCAATCACCCTAGAATCACATAAGAAACTTAGCCGACAATCATCATGATAACAATAATCAAATATATGGAAAGGAAATCAATATTCGAACAAGAAAACCTTAAGGAAAAGGTCTCAATAACTGAATCAAATAATCAGCAAATCAGCGTTTCTTAAATCACAAATCAACTAAGACAACAAACCAAAAGGGAATCTAAGAAAGTCTTACAAACTCCCTCAAAAGCTAATCTCCAAACTATGAATCCTTCCTTGATCTTCATTCATTCAATCCTTCCTTCAAAGCTTCCAGAAAATCTCCTAATTGCTCAGTATTCTTAGCCTCCAAGCATGGTTGAACTTGTGGAAAATCCAACCCTTTATATAGGAGAATTATCTTCTAAAGATAATAATATCTTAAGAAGATAATTTCCTATAAAATATATCCATATCTCTAAAATAGATCTTCCAAAAATAATATCTTCCTTCCGAAAATCCAACCCAAAAATATAAGATATCTTCTTTCCAAAATTAAAAGATCTCAGCCAAAAATATATATCTCGCTGGCGGCAGGGTGTTCGCCTCGGTCGGGACGCTCCTCAAGATCACCTCGGTCGAGGTGACACTGTAGCTGACCGAGGTGAATCTCAACTGAATGTGAAATCTCTCGAATCTGGTCCAAAATCAATCTTCTTCATCATTTCCATGCTTTCTGAGTTCTTCCTTAAACTGTAGAATGTAGCTCCAATGACTCCTTAGCTCATTAGCTCCATTTTAGTCCAAAACGTGTCATTTTACCTACAATTACATCGAAACTAGGTGTAGACCTCGATTCCCGCAAAGGTAGATGAAACAACAATATAATCACATAATATACATCCATACATGCAGATTATTGAAGATAAAACGTCCAAACTAGTCTCAAAATATAGATTATAATACATGCTATCAATCCCCCTAAAAACAAGTTTCATCCCGAAACTTGAACAATTCTCAATCCTCTCGGACCCATACGCCGAGGTATACAACTCTCTCTATCGGAGGTATCATATCTCCGCTCAAAAGGTTACAACCTATAACGTTCTATAACATCAAAACACGAGCATGGAGGAATCATCACTCCAGCAACACAATCACAACTACTATCCAAGGCATAGAGGAAAACTAACTCTAACTAACTTCTAACCACGTCACAATGGCATGGAGGAAAACCATCTCCAGCCCACACCGTACTGACAACACAACACATGGAGGAAAACCATCTCCAGACAAACTATGTCCATAAACAATAGCATAGAGGAATAACCATCTCCAACTAAACCCTAATCATAACACAATAGCATGGAGGAAGAACCTTCTCCAGCTACATGAAATCGGAAACCGGTCATGTCGTAGACTATTTCGGGAAATGCGTTGTACATGAAATTGAAAATCAGTCATTTAGTAATAAGTCGGTACCAATATATGTTTATTTTATTTCCGATGAACTAACATAAAAATTATAATACATACAAGAATAATAAGGTTGAACATGACGCTCGTGTACATGAGTAAGTGCATAATTAGCCGTCTATTGGTCTTCCGTGCTCCAACACCTACAATTGTAAACACTTATTACAATTTCGTGAGTCCTATTTTCTCTAGAGATGTACCCATAAGCATATCAACCCTGAAGTTCTATAGTTGCATATTTGATGCCAGCTTCTTCTCCTAGTGACTTGTCCACAACTTTAGTCTTGTATTTATGTTTTTTACCCCGTTTCACGTACATCCTTAAATGCATGTCATCCCAACTATGCACTGAAAAGTATCAAAGCATTTAACACAACATATGAGAAGGCGAATCATCAGCCAATTGTTGCAAAATCTATGGATGAGTTTGTCTATTAGAGCGCTTTGTGTATGAGTTTATCATTGGGGTCCAAATATTTATATGCATACACTCTAATGCATCTAACATTGTGACAAACAAACTTTTATGTTGCACATTCTGTCACGTCGGTCAATCCTACAAAGTGAAGGTGTTACAAATTATAATATTCACTCGGACACCCGTATAGTGTATTGATCCCTTCGGTTACAAAAGAATACCAATTCAACTTCTCCCACGTATGAAAAAAAAGGAAAAGGAAATGCATCAAAGTAAACACTATTCTAGTTCATCACATAAAATAAGTCTATTGGGATCAACATATATGTGCACATGTGCATTAGCGCCACCACCTGCACCAACAATAACGTTGATGGCGACACCCTTCTATCATAATGACCGAAAAGAAGCTGAGTGAGTTCAAACCGATTTGATGCCTTGTTTAGTTCTTTGATGATATTGGAAACCTCTCAAATAGAACATATTTAAAATAGAGGATGTTGTTCCAAACCAGATGGCAAATGCCTATAAAGTTTGCTTGTAAATTATATATAAATGAAAATAATATATACAACTCAAAAGACTAAAGCAATTCAAGGGCAAGGTTGGTTCTAACTTTGACATTAGACATGCATGAAACAAACACAAGAGAATAATTATGTGACTAAGCTAATTCTATTGTCTTGGTATGCTAAATTCTTTCATAATTACTAAAGTATTGCATCCAGATTCAATATCCCACAATCTTAGTCGTGAATCAAACTTGAGAATTGAAAGTATTGAGACAGTAATGACAAAATTAAGAAAACTACCACTCATTTAGTAATTCTGATGTTCAATAACAGTCGGTTATCAATAAAGATGTAACAATTACTTGCATTTTTTGATCATGCTCTTAGCTTCTTAATAATTTTATCACAAGTAAAGATTACAAAAACCAAAGAAACAATTAATGTTGTTTTTTTTACTGGAAAAATCAAGGAAATTTGTACATAGATCCAAGACACATTATCAAGATATATACATATGCAACTCATGTCCACAAACATAAGTTATAGGGTTCGTTGATTGTTCATCTAGAGAGGCGTCTTCCTCAACAAACTTGAATCCTCTTCTTCAGAGCCCGTGAATGAAGTAGTGGATGAAACCCCATGGATATCAGGTATGTGATACTTTGCCGTCCTGAGGGACTGGTAGAGCAACTACTAGATAAGAGAAAGAGAGTGCAAAGATAGTGATGTCATATACCAAAAGTGCACCTGCAAACCCTCCATAGTAGGAACTTGAAATTGATCTAAATGACTCTTGACCAACTTACAAAACAAATGCATGTATCAAGATATCAACTTAACATAAAGGTAGAATTGTAAACAAAACTCCATGTCCTAACAGTAATAGAAGATCTCATAAGATCCGAACTTGCTTATAATGAAAAAAAGTGGAAATGAAGCTCATGACGAACAATATTCCCGAGAGAAACTTGAGGAACATCGAGAAGCTTGGAGAGCCATCTGAAACAAGTGATTACACGACCGTATAAGTCTAGCAAGAGAAGTAGTAACCAATCGAGAAGCAAAAAAAAATTAAAATTGAACTCTAACAAAAGAAGCCGAAGAAGAAAATCGAAATTAGTAACGATCAAACAAAACCCTAAAATATAAAAACAAAAAGAAACCAAATTAGTACCGATCAAACAAAATCTAAAACTCATGTTTGACAAACTAAAGACGAAAAACAAGAATAAGGGCATTAATCCACCAACAAAACATGTCCATATGAGTTGATTGTAGGCGAAGCAAATACAATCGATTACCTGAGAGGATGAAGAGGCGCATTAAAAATTCAATGAATATGAATGTTAGTCGATAAGGGGTAAACGAATACTAGAGATTCGGTGATTTCCTACTCTCGTCAAACACTTTCTCCCTCTCTCCACTACTTTTTTTTTTAAAAAAAATGGAAAGCGGTTCGAGACCATTAGACGGTGCTCCGTCCAATGGTTCGAAAGGCCGAAAAAATCGGCAGACGGTCAAAACCACACGCATCGAGAAGTAGTAACCAATGAAGAAGCTTGGAGAGCATATATTATTATATTAAGAATTTATAAATTTTCAATTGAAAAAAGAAATAAACCTGAAAATGAGTGTACATACCAGATGGACACGGGAGCACAAGCCCACCTTTTGTTAATAGTACTTTTGCCAAAAAAGTGGCCCCACTCCCTCTCTTTTCTTGCACTTTTTAATCACTTTTTTGCCAGAATTTCTTTTCTCCCCACCCTAATATATTATTTTTTTATTTACTTATATTTATATCCATCTTCTTCCCCCACCCTCGTGTCTCTCCTCCTCTTATTCCCATTTCCTTTCTTAACAACAACTCTCAAGCTGCGTTCTTTGTATTCGAGCCAAACATTTTAGCTCTGCAACCCTCCTTCAACTTATAGGCTTTTGAGTTGACGATCTACCCCCCACACGATTTTCCTGGTAATTTTCTTCGACTGTTATACTGTATTTTTACTATTTTGTTGCACTTTTTCAGTCAATTATTGCTTATAGCTCGATTTCAATATTCAGCTTTCTTTGGCCACTCGACATTTATCTGGAATTTCCCACGCCGATGTGATTTTTTTGGCCTTCGGTAACATCATCTGTTGATTTGTTCTTTGAGATTCTGACAAGTTGGAATGTGATTTGGGGGTTTTTCCTAGTTTGAACATTTAGGTACTATTTAGCTTGTGAACTTTGAATTATAAGTCTATCAGATGCCCTTCTGTAAGTTCTTGTGATGTTACCTTTTCCTTGTGTAGCTATCAACTAGTGTTTGTACCGGAACAGTTTGTGTTCCTTTATCTCAAATTTTCATGCTTAGTTGTCATTGTGAACTATTCCCGTGGGCTTCTGTTCATCTGCATGAATACTTTATGTATTTCTACCTTGGCGGGGTTTTGTTTGCAGTTGTCAAGAAACTAGTGTCAATTAATTTAGCTTGAATAAATTGCTCTTTAGTACTGAAGGCACTTGAATAATCGTTTGCATCTGTGTGTAGTTTTCCAAATAATCATCTTGCATATCAACTTACATTCTTTTTTATGGGTGCTTTGTCTTATGATAGTACCGAAGGGAATTTACAAGGACAGTGTTTCCTCGGAGTTGCATACCTGGTCATAGTAGGCATATTGGCCTTGTATCCTACATCTAAGACTAAAAATGGGGCATTTATGTGATTTTTGTGGGGAGCAAAGGTCCATGATATATTGCCGATCTGATGCTGCCTCTTTGTGTTTGTCTTGTGACCGGAATGTTCACTCTGCAAATGCCCTCTCCAAGCGACATTCTCGGACTCTAGTATGTGAGAGATGCAACTCTCAACCTGCATTTGTAAGATGTGTCGAAGAAGGGGTCTCTTTGTGCCAGAACTGTGATCAGAGGGAACATGCTGCTTCTACATCTTCCTCATCTAATAAGAAGCAACTGATAAACTCTTATACTGGATGCCCGTCAGCTGAGGAGCTTTCTACTATCTGGTCATTCCTTCTAGATACTCCGGCCTCTCTGCCAGATGGTTCCACCTGTGAGCAAGGAATGGGTTTACTAAGCATTGAAGAGAACAGTTTAGATAATGGTTCAGATCCTACTCTGGAGACTGGCGGGTTTTCTGCAATTGGGAAACCTGATGATGCTCAGAGCTCAGACAAATCAGGTTTTTGGATGGGTTGCTCATCCACACCTGAATTTGTTACCGCAAACAATTTAGACCAACCATCTGGATCCGGAAAAACGGTTTCTCCAAAGGTAAATGCTTGTATGGATGATTTCGTTTTAGGTTTTGGTTACATGTGGAAAATCAAAATTAAAGATTTTGATGATGTGGATTATCTGAGCAGGATATATACCCTCTTAAAGGTTTTTATCAATTCTGATGCTTATCACCTTTGGACTTGAACATTCGAGAGGTTTCAGTCCCTATTCTTCCTATATCTAACTGATTCTCTTTCAAAAGGGTTTATGTGTTGGTGGTTAAAGTATATCATTACGGTTCGAGGAAGTACATTGATCATTTCTTATCTTACCCTTTATTTGGCTTTATAACTCAATTTTTTTTGTATTTTCTTAAAATTTCTTGATTTTTCTAATATGACATGGAGTCTAAAGATATTCTTCTCATGCATGACGGGATTCTGCTATCTGTGATTACATTTTTGATTGATTGATTAATTGGCATTATAAAGATTGGTGACCAAAATTATTTCCCGCCTAACGGAGTCAGATAGAGATTAGAATCATTAGATCATGCCAATTCAAAGTTTAAATGCCTCGAGTTCAATATCTAGGAACTTGTTGTCTTCAAGTTGCCCGTGTTGCATGTTATTTTGGTTGCTTCATGGACTTCGGTTTATAGAATCAGCTGGGTATCATCATTATTATCTTGTTCTGTGTCTGACTGTCAGTCACTGTTTAACTTGTTCAATTAACTGGTGACCTATCACAAGTCACAACTAATACCTAGGAAGGATTTACATACTTCCAGATTGAGTTTGAGAAATGAAGAATGAGAAGACCCATGATGTATAAAACTGAAATACATATAAGAACAGGATAAACAATAATATATATTGATTCTGAATAGCACTTAGTCTCCTGGTAGACTTTGCTGCGCATTCACATGATTTTGGTTAACTTTTGCATGGATGTTATCTATTATTTATTGATTCCATTGAAAGAAATACTTTTATTAGTCTCAGCTAATTAGACAATCCTTGCAGTTCGATTAGGGTTCGCTTTATTCATGAAAAAGTTCCACTTCTGTTATACATGGAATAGTTGAAGACACTTTCTGGCCTTTGATTTTTGATTGGCTTATTATTGTGAGATGAAAAGGTGGTATGTTTTGTGTAATTGACGGGTGTGGTGCTATCTGTCCTAGGTGAGGCAACCATATAACAAGGGATATTCCATCTTAAATTTTGAAATCCTCATTTAGCAATTAGATTTTATGTAAGTTATGTTACATCTTTAGTTTATTTGATCTTGTAATTCATTTGTTTGTGACATTGAGATAACGGTAAGGAATCATTTTCTCTTTTTGTTACATACTTGCAGATTATATGTTGGTGATCAACTAACTTATCCATTTGATCAGTTAACTTTATATAATACAGTTAATACTTGGTCTTTGGTAGAATTGTCAAATGGGCAGGTCAGTCAGTTCGAGGGTGCTTCGTTTTCAGGTCAATGACAGGACGGGTTGAAGTTAGGTCTGATATGAGTGTTGTCTAGTCAGTTCGATTTGGGTTGGGCCTGATCGGGTCAGGCATTGGTCAAACTGGTTGAACTCGGGTTGTACTGCATTATTATTTAGAGTGTGTAGTATTAATTATGATAGATGATGACCTTCTTTCAAATTTTCACAAACACTTTTTTCTGGCTTCATTATTTTGATTAGATTATGTTTCATTATAGTAGTTAATTGGTGAGATTCACTTATATAGGAATTGCTGCGCATTTCGGGTTCAGCGACTTCAGGTTCTCAAATCATTTTGGTTCTGGTTACTTCTGGTTCTCGTGTCAATGCAAATCATTCTTAGATAACAGTCTCGTGTTGGGTTAATGCAATTCTAGGATAATTTTGGACCGCTTTCCGGGTCGTTGTCGGGTTAGTCAATTTGGTTATAAACGGAATAGAGCCATTTTCGGGTTCCGTTTAGTTTGTATTCGGGTTAAATGGGTTTGGGGCGGCTATTTTACTTCACAAGTTGAAACCATTACCAAAGTTTATCTTGTATAATAGTATAAAAATCAATGTTGCACCTTCTTTCATTAGTTTCTGCTGTACGTAATTTTCTATTGTTTTCTTGTCACTTGGTAACCTTGATTGATCACCAGAAATATGGTGTTTAGACTCCCACATAATATATATTGCAAGTTTGCAACACAATTAGGTCTCTACATTTCAAGTGCATTGGGCATTGGTTGCATTACTGTCCAATTGTGACCCAACCCAACCCCATTGGAGAAAACTGGTATTTCCTCAGGAATTTATCCTAAATACAAGATCTGAATTTGGTTCACTATTGGAATTGCAAATTCGGTTAAGGTTGGGTTGAATTCTATGTGTAACATAAATGTGATGGAAACCTTATATTAAACAAATATTTATGACATCATATAATATCATTATTATTGTTACCTATATTTTTATACGGCTTTACCTGAGCATGACAACACCGGGATACTGACCATAAATGTTTTTGGGCAAGGGCGCTAAAATCAAGAAGACGTATTACTCTTCTCAGATGCTTTTCGACTCTGAGTGCTCCACTCATTGTCTATGTGTACATGCATGCTCCTGATCTGTGTTGCCTAACCTTACTCTACCATCTCTTATCTCGCTTTCTCAACATCCTTTATGGCACTCAACCCTGTCTCTTGGATGTACTGTGCAGACATACTACCCTGGGATTCAAAGCTCTGGAACTTATGAGGACGAGCTTTTTGCACTGCTGGACATTGATGATTTTGATATGGATATTCAGAACTATGATGAACTCTTTGGTCTTACTCCTACTCATTCTGAACAGCTCCTTGAGAATGGTGGAATTGATAACTTGTTTACTGGGAAGGACATATCTGCTGCTGATTCTTGTTGTCAAACTCAGAGCACAGCTGGTGCTGAGGTATTTCTTCTCATATCTTCCTGCATATTTCTGGATAGAATACAAGCTGTCTTCCATGTAGTAATGATCACTGTTCCTGATTCTGGTAGCCTGATTCTCAAATGCAGCTATCTACTCTTCCTCCACCTTGTCGACTTCACCATTGAGTCGGTAGATTAACGTTTGTCTACCTCAATTGCTAGAAAGCTATGGGTTTTGAGTATATATATTCCATAGAGGGTGGATGTTACTTAATTGACTGTGCAGAAACATGTCTCACCTATTCCATAGAATTTGTAATAGCAAATCAATATATAAACAATATTTAGGTGGACCTAGTACAAGGATGCAAGGACATTGAATGTGTCCGAGAATGGATGCCGAAACTGAGTTACATTATCATCTTAATGTTTATCGCTGTGTAGATTGTAACTTCCACCATGTGGGATCTCCAGACATTTTATGGTGCTAATTGCATTTTAATTGACTCTAGTAAGCTAATATTGTAACTTCCTTTGTTCAGGGATCTGCTGGAGTCTTGAATGCAGTGCAACCAGAATGGAGCAATGGACAATCTGCCGATTCAACGATGAGCATTAAAACTGAACCACCCATCTGTTTTGGGGCAAGACAAGCTCATTCCAGTGTCTCCTTTTCAGGCCTTGCTGTGGAAAGTACTGGGGCAGATTATCAAGACTGCGGTGCTTCTTCAATGTATATACTTGGGGAGCCCCCTTGGTGTCCTCCTGAGAGTTCTCTCCTGTCAGCTAACAGGAATGATGCTGTTATGCGGTACAGAGAAAAGAAGAAGAGCCGCAAGTAAGTGATCTTATCTAAAGTTTTAGCTCTTAAAATTTCCTTGAAAGTATGCTTACTTTTCTGTCTTTGTGCCTACTCACTAACTGCCCAGTTTTCCCTGCTTCATAAATGAGATTTTTGGAATAGTTTAGTTTTATTTCTAATCTAAAGTTAAAATCATTTGCTTTGTTTTGCTATGGTTTCTAAACAACAACTTTTTAGAAGGTTAACATTATGCATGCAGGAAATATAAAGAACTCATCATTGAATTCAAAAGAATTGGAAGTTTTAGTGTTCACAAGGACAAATTCCATTGAGGGATGACGGGATTTGCCCAAATTTTACTTGAGGTAGTTAACATAATTCCATTTAAATAATATGATGTTTTGAAAAAGTTCCGACTAGAGCTATCAAAGGTTTTGGAAGTTCCAACAAGGGGTATTGTGGTTTGGATAATTGAACCTATCTATCATATGGTTTACTTGAGTATTCTTTTTCATCTGAATTTTATAACTTATAAACTAAAACAGTATAACCCACGACTTATAATTATTTATAACCACCACCCTTCAATTAAGAAAGACAAACCACCTAATAATCTAAGAATTTATATATAAAAAGGATACCCATTACCCTTTTTTTAATATTTAGTATTTGTTTTTAATAAGTTGAGTTGTCACGTTATAATTTTTGGTTGATTTTAAAAAAAGTTGAATTATCACCTTCTGTAAAATTATTGTAATAACACTGATGTAATATATAATGTACAGCGAGAAATAAAATAAGTTCTTTGAATAATAATTATAGAAGTTGTAGTTATAATGAGATTAAAATCTAAATTAAATAGAATTTGTTTACGTTTTCCGATTAATCTTGTAACGGAAATATAATCTAGTTTAAATAAAAGTTGTCATCACAATGAAAGTAAAACCTAATTTAAATAGAAGTTGTCTTATTTATTTATTTTTGTTTGAAAAGATTCAGTGGCAATAAATCTTTACGCTAACAAACGTGAGCACAACACGCAGTCATTATCCCTTTAGTATATATTTATGAGTGGTTTATAAAGAACTTTCTAATTTATGGGTAAATTGAAGTAATTTTATCTTTTCTTACAATAAAAACAACAAAATATACCTAGGTGGATTATTTCACCTAGGTGGAATTACTCAAACCAGAATACCCCTGGATAGGTGAAGCTCCCAAAACCACTATATAGGTTTAAAATTTTCAAAACCTTGTTACTTAACTGTAAATAAAGCATGGTAGCCTAGGTGAAATTCCCTAAAACCACTGTAGCTAGGAAAAGTAAAGGGAAGGCATAAATTTGGGTATATAAAACTATCGGCCTGATTAACATCTGGTATCAGACCTACCCAGCTTGTCACGTATATAAAACTATGGGCCTGATTAGGAGATGTGATATGCTCCTGTTCTAGTGTGATGTAATAGGATCAAATTTTGTTGGATTTTCTCCCAAGTGGAGTCAACAGAAAATTCGTGAGGTTGTTTGAAAGTTTAAAATCATCATGAACCTTTATTATCAGCATAATTGATGGCTGGACAGCTGACTCTATGGATGCTGGTGTGGTGAAGATGCTTACCTTGACACTAAACTCTTCTTTTACCTTCACTATCCTTGTTATTAAGGATTATTTCTTAACTAGTCTGTTTTGAGCTAAATTTGACCTTTTTGTACGAAAATCTCTCAAATTCTTTATGCGGTTGGACAATGTACGAGCTTCCTTTCAAAGTTATTTGCATATGACATCGCTAATCACATCAACTCTAACTGATCCTTACTCCAATGAATACTTAAGCCATGAAAATATCGGAGTTAATTTCTGGGTATGATATACCATATGAATGACATAATGCAACTAAGTATTGATGAGGTAATTAGTGTTACCAAAGTCTGTCATGGAGTGTTTACTGTTTATATTACATGTACCTTAATGGGTTATCTCGTGTATCTTATATTTTAAACTGTATACTGATGATCCAGTAATTGCATCAGCATTGTTGAAAAATTTTGTCTTAAACTAATTTGGTTGCCCTTCCTTGGCATACTAGGACTTAGTTATTAGTTTTGTTTTTGTGACTGCCTTGTAGATTCGAGAAAAAGGTGAGGTATGCATCTCGCAAGGCAAGGGCCGATGTAAGGAAGCGTGTAAAGGGTCGATTCATCAAAGCAGGAGATGCTTACGACTATGATCCACTGTCTGAAACCAGAAGCTACTGAAATGGTCTATGAAGACAGGCCAGCTACTATTTATTTCCACTCTTTACGACGGACGCTCTCATATCAATATTGCTGGTCGAGTGTGATTCGACTGGTGTGTGCAGCTTCGAAACTCTGATAAGAAGGGTTGATAACAAAGCAACCAACAAATCCAAATCGAAAGCTTTCGGCTTGCCACTCTGTTTTTTTTTGCTTCCCGGGGAAGTTTGTGGAAGATTAGTGGCCAAGGAGCTTTTGGTTTACCCATATCAATTTGATTTTGACTCTTGTTCCCCTAACTTTTGACTGCATAACTTTGAAGTTGGGGGCTTTATACTTTCTGAGATGTATAGACAAGTAGAATCATTGCATAAAATGGTGAGGAGGGCAGTTATGTAACGTTAGTGTGGGAAGTATATAATAATAACACAAGGTAAGGGTCAGCTCCATCTTTATATGTATCCGTAGCCTGTGGCGATGATGTACATGCTTTTGCTTTGGTATATTGTTGCTCTGTAGCACAATGCTTATATTGTACTTGAATAAGTGGGAAATTGGTATTTGCATTTAGACCCTCCCATTGATGATAGTTTACGTTTTTACTTTCGATTCGATTTGGCTCAACGAAACCTCAGTTCGAAACCCATGAGCGAAGCTGCCCCGGACCCGAAGCGAGGGAGGAGGAACCCTATTTGGATTTTGGTTTTGGCGGTAGTGTTAAATGTTTTATCATCACAAAAATAGCGAGGATCAATTCATTTGTGTTCCTAAGTTTTCGTTGACTCAACTGTAAAATCGCCACCTATCCTCCTAACAAGCAGGAAGTGAACTGATAAGAAGTATCAATTTTGATGAAAAAAATAAGTGAAGACAAAAAGAGTTGTCATCTAAAAGTAGAATGCCGTCACGGGTGATTGAGACGCACCGAGAGAAGGCGGAAGTGTACTACGGGGCGGAGGCTTGTAAGCGCAAGTCCGGGGAGCTGTTGGACAAGATCGGACTTCCAAGGGGAATCTTGCCCTTAGACGACGTCGTAGAGGTGGGCTATGAGCAGTCGAGTGGGTTCGTCTGGCTCAAGCAGAAAAAGCCTAGCCAACACCGGTTTGCGGGGATTGGGAAAACGGTGTCGTATGACTCCCACATTACTGCTTTCATCGAGAGTCGTCGGATGAGGCGCTTGACAGGTGTCAGGTCGAAGGAGCTCTTGATTTGGGTGTCCCTTGGCGAGATCTGCGTGAGTGGCGATCGAGATATGAATATGATCACCTTCAAAACTCCGTCCGGTATTTCTAAGTCTTTTCCTGCCTCTGCCTTCGAGATTACTAAGGCTATTTAGGTAAATGTAAAAGTCGATTGTAGATCTTAATTTTGCAGCTACTTTATTTTATGTTAGGATTATGGAAATGATTCTTATCATTCGTGATTATATATCTGAAGCCTTGCAAAACATGCATATGTTGAGTAATTATAACAGGACGTCACACTATGCATGATAATGCTTCGTTCACCCGAACAATCACCCATCCAAGGATTTTTCAACGTAATATATAACCACGCATGAACGCATGAGTTGTTTTTATTTTTCCTCCGCATTTACCTAAAAATTAAACGGCTTTTAAAACAAACAATCAAATATGACATAATTCGATAACTCGATTACTTATTCCTTATGTATTTAATTTTATTTATACGGTATTACTATTTACATAGAAGTAGAAGGTAAGCAAACAACAAGTTGCGCCGCTACCCCTTTTTGAATGGCAAACCTAACCTTTTAAAAACAACATCTACAAATCTAGAAGGCATAATATTACTATGCAATAACTCTTTACACCCTCTTGAGAATGTCAACAGCATCACGTACAAAAACCCAAATGTGTCAAAAGCAAATGCTCAATTTTGTGATTACCTATTGAAACCTAACAGTTTAAAATTACACGTCTCTTTTTTAAAATCCAAAACAACATTAGTTTGAATTAAGTTTGTAAATCAGAAATAAACTTGTTTTTATATAGATTATCAACTTAATCGACATTCGGCTTCCAACAATTCCTCGGACTTAAGAAAATGCTCAATTTTGTGATCTTTAGAAAGTCAAAAGATCCTACGTACAAAGTACAAACAATGAATTAAATATACAATTGACAAGATATTTATTCAAATTTGCGATCTTCAGCAAATGCCTGAAATGCATGCATTGTCATAGACTAACTAATATGTCTGCAAAACACAAAGAGAAAGAAAATAAGTCGATAAGTCGTGCAATTGTGCTCAAAAGAGTGAAGAAATGGTGTAGAATGAGGGTGAATAAAACTTAAAAACGGATGTTATCACTTAGTGTGAAGATATCATGTGGAAAACTATGAGGTGATTTAATGTGGTGATATCATGCGGTCATAGAAAATATTGTTTTAGTTTATACTAGTCTAGTTTTCGTACTTTGTATGGATTTATCTAATAGAAACAACTTATTTTTTATATATTAGGCGAGACGCGCCTGTTATGCACACGCATCGTGAATGGTAGTGTGAATATATCAATAAACAAGAAACACTGTAATCATCTTGCTTGACCAACTGACTCACATAACTCATAGGTGTTACAATCTGAGGGAACATCATTGATGTTTCCGTAGTGAAAGCCAACTTCTTTTTTTATTCTATAACTTTGTGGGGATACACCATCTTCCATGGTAGTAGATGATTTGCAGCCTTTGTGCAATCAATTTTTAATGGTTAAACCACATACCACTATGCATCATATCATAATCCTACGATGCAACTTAACGCTGAAGTTGGCTTGAAGTATAAGTAAAGTTCTTTCCAGGTGAAATTGGACATTTAGTACTTGACAATCTATCTTCTCATGACATTCTCCTATTATGTAGCACATTCTTACCAAATACTCTTTGACAACTTTTATAAGATTTACTGCATACTATTAGGAGAATAATAAGTAGCAAACTCTAAGGATTGGTTATTAGTTTGAGTTCACATGTGAACAAAGGAGCGAAACCAACAAATATTTAAGCGTTCCAAAGCTAGAATTTATTATCTTCGAGCATCAAGAAGCACTAAATAAGTACAAAGAACTTGGATATCAAGAATACCTCATCTGGTACTCCTAGTTGAATGTTGTTGCCATGATCCAAAGCCAGCGGAAATGCTTCCCACCCCCTGAAGAATATCAGAAATTATACAACCACAAATTATTATCACAAGTTTGACCAAAAAACAAGTTTGATAACAAGATAAATTAAACTTTGACAGATATTGATGAGGGATCATCCCCAACACTAGTAGCAATCGGATGAATCAGTAGCAATCGGATCAAACCTTAGTGCAGAATCTACGATCCGAATGAGCGCCGCAGGTATACGGTCTTCCTTAGTCAAACCTCCTTAGGGTTTCTTTAGGTTTTCTCTCTGATGGGTAGAGAATGAAAAACGGTAGGTTGATTTGACATATTGGGAACCATAACCTAATAACGTTTATATATAATGACCTAATAGAATCCCATTAAGTCTATTGGGTCAAAGTCTGGTACCCACCCATTAAGCCCATACCGCTTAATTAAAGTCTACGGGCTTTACTCGATTGAATCACTTTTATTAGCCCACTAATATATTTAGTCATATAATATAATTGGTTATTATAATATGTAAGCCCACTAATAATAATAAGATTTAATAAAATCTTACAATCTCCCATTTGGGCTACATATTAAATAAACAACTATATTATCTAAAATTCTTTATGTGTACACGTAATGACTAATTTTATGTAGACTTATTCTTTAATCAATCTGGTCCACCTCATATATCAATATGAGATCACAGCGGCTTTCGTCACATCATCGTGACTAAACCTTCCGTGTTCACCACATTAGTATATTCGATGACATAGATCAAGTATGGATGAGTGACATGAAATGTGATCTCATAAACATGTCTATTTTCAACTGGTTCTTCTTTATTCCGAGATCAATCCAAAACAACCTTTAGTTCAAAATATAAATGACGGCAACTTTATTATGCATAAACTATAAACATAGAACATCTAATCAAACTCCCACTAAGTCAAGGGTTTATAAAACTGTCAAGCCCTATACGAGCAGTGTGCTCATGAAAAACCTTAGGAGGCAACCCCTTAGTTAACGGATCCGCAATCATGGAGTTTGTGCTTATGTGTTCTATACAAATCTGCCCACTTTGAACTTTTTCCTTCAATGACAAGAACTTGATGTCAATGTGCTTCTCCTTTATAGAGCTTTTGTTGTTATTGGAGAACAAAATTGCAGCCTTATTGTCACAAAATAACTTCAATGGCCTTTCAATTCCAGTAACCACACGTAGGCCTGTGACAAAATTACGCAACCATATCCCATGAATGGATGCTCCGAAGCAAGCCATGAACTCTGCAACCATAGTGGAGGTAGCTACAAGTGTTTGTTTGACACTTTTCCAAGATATAGCTCCTTCAGCTAACATGAAGACATAGCCTGAGGTGGATCGTCTACTGTCAATACAACCGGCAAAATCAGAATCAGAATATCCAACGATCTCCAATCTGTTTGATTTCTTGTAAGTCAGCATGTAGTTCTTCGTTCTTTGCAAATACCGGAGAACCCTTTTTGATGCTTTCCAATGATCCGATCCAGGATTACTTAAGTAACTACCCAAAAGTCCCACAATAAATGCTATGTCGGGACGGGTACAAACTTGAGCATACATTAGACTCCCTACCACTGAAGAATAGAGAACCTTTTGCATCTCCTTTATTTCAAGATCTGTTTTGGGGCACTATTTGAGACTAAACTTGTCTCCTTTAGCTATTGGTGTATCTCCAGCTGAGCAATCTTTCATGTAAAACCTGCTTAGTACCTTTTCGATATAGCCCTTTTATGATAACCTGAGGATACCTTGAGATCGATCTCTTAGTATCTGAATTCCTAAGACAAAAGAGGCGTCCCTAAGATCTTTCATCTCAAAATTTCTAATGAGAAATTTCTTGGTTTCGTGCAATAAGCCTATATCGTTATAGGCCAATAGTATGTCATCAACATACAATACTAGAAAGATAGATTTACTCCCACTAAATTTGTGATACACACAATCCTCAACCTTATTCACCTCAAATTCAAAGGAGGTGATCACTTGATAAAATTTATGATTCCATTGCCTTGATGCCTGTTTAAGCCCATAGATGGATTTCTTTAACTTACAAGCCATAGATTTTGAATCTTTGGATTCAAAATGTTCTGGTTGAACCATATAAATGGTTTCATCAATGGTTCCATTGAGAAACGCTGTTTTCACATCCATCTGATGTAACTCTAAATCAAAATGAGCTACTAGTGCCATTATTGTCCTAAAAGAGTCCTTAGATGAAACCGGAGAAAAGGTCTCTTTGAAGTCAATACCTTCCTTTTGAGTGAATCCCTTTGCAACTAGACGAGCCTTATATCTTTCGATATTGCCTTTTGCATCCCTTTTGGTTTTAAATATCCATTTACAACCAATGAGTTTTGCACCTTTTGGCAACTCGACAAGATCCCATACGTCATTGTCCTTCATGGATTTCATCTCCTCTTGCATGGCTTTAATCCGGTATTGAGAGTTAGAACTTTGAAGGGCCTCAAGAAGATTAATTGGATCATCCTCTGCAATGCCTGCAAAATCTTCTTGTTCCATAAGATACGCGATGTAACCATCTGGTATCTCTCCCACAGGATCTTCTTGTTCTACTAGATATACAATGTAGTCATCCGGAATTGCATATCTTCTTTCTCTACCGGATCTCCTTAGAGGCACTTCTTGAGGTGGTTGAATTTGCTCTATGAAAGGAACTTCATTGTTGTCTAAGACCGGAGTTGTTTTTTGAAGAGTGTTAAGAGTTGTATCTTAATCACTTTCAATAACAATATTGGGAAGAGAGATAAATTCCTCTTCCTCAGAGACAACTTCGTTAAGTGTGACGTTCCTTAATCCTTTCCCTCCAAATTCTACATCCTCAAGAAATCTGGCATTTCCCGACTCAAAAAATGATCGGATAGCGGGATCATAAAATTTAAACCCACGAGAGCGTTCAGTATATCCAACAAAATAGCAGCTAGTTGTCTTAGAGTCCAACTTTCTTTCATTAGGCTTGTAAGGCCTTGCTTCAGCTGGACATCCCCAAATGTGTAAGTGCTTTATGCTGGACTTTTTCCCAGTCCACATTTCATATGGGGTTTTAGCTACCGATTTGCTAGGTACTCTATTAAGGATATATACTGCAGTTTTTAGCGCTTCTCCCCAAAGTGATTCAGGTAAAGAAGAATGATTAATCATACTTCTCACCATATCCAATAGTGTTCTATTCCGCCTCTCAGCAACACTGTTCATACTGAGTTTGCCCGGCATAGTGTACTGAGGGACAATTCCACACTCCTTTAGGAAGTTAACAAAGGGTCCTGGACGTTGTTCTCCTGATCCATCATATCTGCCATAATATTCTCCACCACGGTCAGATTTAATGGCTTTAATCTTCTTACCAAGTTGAAGTTCAACTTCAGCTTTGTAAGCCTTGAAAACATCCAGAGATTGTGATTTCTCACGTATCAAGTAAAGGTACCCATATCTGGAGTAGTCATCTATGAGCATAATAAAGTATTGTTGATCATTCCACGCAGCTGTAGGGAATGGACCACAAATATCCGTATGTATTAGTTCTAAGACTTCTGTACTTCTATTGGCACCTAACTTTCTTATGTTTGTTAACTTTCCCTTAACGCACTCAACACAAACTTGAAAGTTTGTTAAATCAAGGGAATCAAGAATTCCTTCTGACGCAAGCCTTTGAATTCTCTGTTTAGAGATGTGGCCTAAGCGCTTATGCCATAAGAATTCAGAATCTTCATCCAATTTTCGCTTTGTACCTCTAGAACTTGTGTGCAGGATTTCATTATGGGAAGCAACCGTTTCTAGCATATAAAGACGATCAATTAAGATACCGGTACCAACAAGATTTGAATTTAAGGAAATACTGAATTTTCCATTTCCAAAACTACAAAGGTATCCACCTTTGTCCAAACAGGAAGTAGAAATTAAATTCCGTTTAAACAACGGAGAAACAAAAGTATCCTTTAAATCCAAATAACATACAGTACTTAAATTTAATCTAAAATGCCCTATTGCTTCCACAGAAACTTTATTGCCATCGGCAACATAGATGAATCTTTTAGCATCGGTGGTCGACTCCAAAGGCAACCCTGCATTGACACACAAATGTGAGTAGTAGCACCAAAATCTACCCACCACGTGTCAATAGGTACAGAAGCTAAATTAGCCTCAGAACAAACTAGAGTGAGAACTTTACCCTTCTTTTCACGCCAAGCAGCGTACTTAGGACATGCTTTCTTCATGTGTCCTTCCTTTTTGCAGAAAAAACAAGTGAGTTCATCACTTTGCTTCTTCGCCTTTTTCTGTAAATGTGTACCAGCTGCAATATCCTTAGCCCTCTTCTTTGATTTGTTTTGAGAGCTTGATGCAAAGTGAGCACTTTCTGTCTTATCTCTTTTTATCCTATCCTCTTCTTGCACACATTGCGAAATGAGCTCATTAAGAATCCATTTCTCCTTCTGAGTATTATAGCTCACCTTAAAATGACTGAATTGTGTGGGAAGAGATAGGAGAACTAAATGCACGAGTAAATCATCATTTATCTCTAACTTTAGCGCCTTTAGTTTTCCCGCAAGATTTGACATTTCCATAATGTACTTCCTTATGTTTCCTTTTCCTTTGTACCTCATAGAAATCAGAGCAGCCAAATGGTTGCTTGTTTCTGCTTTCTCATTCTTGGCAAAATATTTCTGAATTGCCTCAAAGGATTCCTTAGCATCTTTGCTCTCAGAAATAGAGCCCGAAATGCTTCCGAAATGGAACGTTTCATGATCATAAGACACATGTGGTTAGAGCGATCCCACTTCTCTACTTTCGCTTCATTGGAGTTATCTTCAGCCAAAGTGGGTCGTTCAGTCCTTAGTGCAAGGTCTAGATTCATACATCCGAGAACGATTTCCACATTCTCCTTCCAGACCTTAAAATTTATCCCATTAAGCATTGGAATGGAACTGACTTGAGCAGAAACATTAGTAGTAGTTGCTGAAACTAAACATAAAAGCAAAGAAATAACACAATTAATAAATTAATTTATAAAACAAGATACCCAACACAACTTGACATTCAGTGTTTGCACAAAATATCAATTGTAAATAGTACTCTCAATGCAACAATCAAATATTGATAATAGATCCGGTCAAACAATAGCCTTTCTTTGGACCGACTATCATTCACATGGATAACTTTTATGTTTATCGCTATTTATTGTCGCATGCACTTTCATTATTTGGCCAAACATTGACCTTCCTTTGGGCCGATCAATATTCGCATAATTAATGAAAGCGCAATTGATTAATCAATATATTATCTTAAGTGTGATTTTGTTTGGCCAAATATTAACCTTCTATGGGCCGATCAATATTCGCATAAACAAGTATAATCACTAGCGTATTTAATGTTTGACCAAATATCAACCTTCCTTTGGGCCGATTGATATCCGCATAAACAAACAATACACTAACCTTTATAATTTTAATTTAAAATAATTTTCACAACATAGACTACTTTAGTAGCATATTGTTTCAATCAATTTAATTTAAAATAAACTTTAAATATATAGATACTTAAATATATCTCGTGTAAATAAAATCCAAATATTACACTCGATAACCTTTAATCGATACAAAATATAGTGAAAAAGATTCAAAATTTTATGCTCATAAGAACAACCACACTACGTATCAATTATACATAAAACATGATATTATTTTGTAAAGCAATAAGCTTTTTAAAATAATATCTCAACAGAAAGAAAAGCATATGCTTTTCATATGAAGTAGAATCTGTAGGATAAGAAAAGCATAGATTTTTTAACTGGAGTAGGATTGCACGCAATCATGATCATATATATATATATATATATATATATATATATATATTCCGCAGGTTTACTTAAAAATAATCCAAAACCAAACGAATCCCACGCATGACTAAAAGAAACAATTTATTTCAAATTCATATATCTATGGACTAAGCAAAAGCTGTACTTGTATTGCGGCAATAGAAGTACACATTTGTAAAGGAGAAGCACAACTTTTATAAAACAAAAGTTTTGCACATTTACAAAAGCAATCATTGTCATCCGTTAATAAAAAAAAAGAAATCAATGTGATACCAAAAGTTCCTTTTTTTTAAAAAAAAAACTTTAAACTTTCAATACATATCAAATCAAAGGGAGGTTTGCAGACTTGCAGATAATCATTACAAAAAACAAGATTAGGCCAAACCAAAGTAGATAGCTACGATAATTGACCAAAACCGCAAGTCAGTTTATGAGTAAAACGAATTCGATACGGCATAAACAAATCCGAATTCAGTTGGGTTTAATGTATGTGCATTGAAGAACCCAAAAAAAAAACGAATCTTCCTAATAACCTAACATGATAACCGCTCTGATACCACTTGTTGGAATAATCAAATTCCCTAAACCGTAAACGCAAGGATCAATATCATGCTGTGATTATTAAGGAATCTAGAATTTACATACCTGGTTCCATAGTAGCAATCGGATGAATCAGTAGCATTCGGATCAAATCTTAGTGCGGAATCTACGATCCGAATGAGCGCCGCAGGTATACGGTCTTCCTCAGTCAAACCTCCTTAGGGTTTCTTTAGGTTTTCTCTCTGCTGGGTAGAGAATGGAAAACGGTAGGTTGATTTGATGTATTGAGAACCATAACCTAATAACGTTTATATATAATGACCTAATAGAATCTCATTAAGCCTATTGGGCCAAAGTCTGATATCCACCCATTAAGCCCATACCGCGTAATTAAAGTCTACGGACTTTACTCGATTGAATCATTTTTATTAGCCCACTAATATCTTTAGTCATATAATATAATTGGTTATTATAATATGTAAGCCCACTAATAATAATAAGATTTAATAAAATCTTACAGAGGGATCATCCCCAACACTACCTCAAGGACCAACTACTAGATCAAGGGCTAAGGTATTGAAGAACAAGACAACCACGACATCTTCAAGCCCCATCATGGAAGGAGCCATCATTAGATCAAGAGTAAATGCCATCCAAGATGAAGTTGCTAGCTTGTTAGCAACATGTACACTTAAAGAGATCCTACTCACATTTAGGTCTCCTCTAGTGACCTTATTGACCACTATGGAAGGACCAAACAAGGGCAATGAAGATTCAACAAGTATAGAAGGTGGCTAGAACGAAGAACGAGATCCAGAGTAGAAATCTCGGCCATGAGTACAAAATCTCGTCCGAGATTTTCATAAATATTGACCGAGATTTGACTCCCATCGAGAGCTATAAGACCCAACCGTGATCCTATTAGTTATAGACATTTTTATTATTTTTAATACATTTAAAGCTCTTAAATATTCTTAAAGGTATTTTGTTGATCCTATCTTTTAGGATTATCTTTTCTTAGAATCTCACCTGTACATAGCCTTAGCAGGTGAGATTATTTGGGAGATTGATTTTGATTATTATTTCCACAAATTGTGTGAACTCGTAGTTTTGCTTAAAAAGTTTGTTTTTATTCATTTCCATTCAATCAAAGAGAGAGCCTTGATTGAATCGTTGTGAGTCCTTGCTAGATTGTGTTTGTGTGTGTTAATCTTCTTAAAGGTTGGTGCTCCTCGTCAATTCTAGCCTCTCCTTGTGTTTGTCCTACTTAGAAGGCTTGTGTAAGGTTAACGAAGGAAGGGTGAAAAGTAATTCTTTGTTTAGGGTTTTGACACATAATTGGTCAAGGTTCTTTGCAAGTCTTATAATAGTCCAATCTTCCTATACTTATCATATTACCTTCCATTACTCATCTTCTTATCTTTCATTATCATCCATTATTCCGCATTCTGAGTTACGCAGAATCTCGGCCTGTTCTTGAGTAAATCTTGCCCGAGATTTCCTTCAGCTTACCCGAGATTTGCTTTTGTTGATCGAATTGAGGGCTTACAATCTAGATCGGGAACTGCGGCATCAATCCCGCATCAAAGTGGTATCAGAGCTCAGTCGATTGAAGTCCGTTTCAAGTTTGAGTCAATTTTATTTGAGTCTTCTTTGATTCATATAAAAATTGAGTATTTTCTTGTTGCGATTATCTTTTTGAGATTATTTGAATTTCTTGTGCGTTGACTTGTGTCTTTGGAAGAGAGAAATGTCATATCCAAACACAAAGCCAACCATTGACCTCAACGGAACCTCGCCCGTCCGTATCCATATATATATCGCTCGAGATTTTGAGCATAAAGTTGAGATCTTTACGTTACTTGTTCCCCAAGTTTCGTAAAACTTTTCTTTATCTAGTTAAAGATTATATATTTATTGGGTTTGATTCAAACATAATAATATCCCACTGCAAAATTAAGAAGGAAGGAGATCTACAAGATATTGAGATCTTATCTATTATGTGAGATCTTATCAAATCCGTTGAATCTTAACCGAATATCTTTTCCAGCAAACCATGTCTACACCCCTCCAACAATAAAAGATCCAAGGCAACCAGGAAGTAGTAGATCCCATAAGTGATTGCTAATTATCGACGTGCATTGTTGAGTCAACAATCTCAGCCATATAACACAAAATCTCGGCCGAGACTTTGACCGCGGTTTTCTACTGTTGCAAATTTTCGATAAAATTTTGAGGCAAAATCTGAAGAATCCAAGTGCACCCTGTGTAAGAGTATATTCAAAGAAGATGTTCTATATCATTCTTGACTCCACTACGAGCCTTAGCCAACCACAAAACTCGATCTCGACCCACTTCAGATAATCTCAATTGAGATTTATTAAACTTGACCAAGATTTGCCCCAATCGAGACCGAAACCAATCCTGGCTATCTCTCTTCCAACTGTACAGGTTCAAGGTACGTAATTCTCTATTCTTAATATCTTTTATGCCTTTTCTAGTCTCTTTCTACTCTAAACACTCGAGTCAATTTCTTTGGCTGTGTTAGTTAGTATCTATACTTTTTATGAAACTAGTGTGTCTATCCATAATATTCCTTCTACTTTGTCTTTGTGTGAAGTAAACTTCAAGGAGAGGTTCTTTAACCATCTCACAACACAAGAACCTTTGCCATTGTGTGGAGTAAATTAGCTTGCGATATCACAAAGAGCATGAGTGCAAGAGAAAACAAGTAAGGTACTTTCGTTTTCCCTAACATCACAAGTTTGTTATTACTTTGCGTGTTTGTTTAAATGTAATGATAGAATAGTCCACGGGAATCCCAGAAGAGTGACTCTTCAAGTCCATAAGCCATGGACTTACTGAACAAATCATGGCTACAATTTCCACACTCGCTGAACGGATGGAGAAGCTCGAAACTCGTCCGAGTGAAGTATCTCAGCCAAAATCTCACGTGAGATTTGACCCGAGATTTATGTGCGAAGATGGTGGGAGCTCTCAATGTCTACCTCCGCCACCAGACCCTGCACCACCTCCAAACCCCCCTCCTCGGGTCCAGGTTTCGTTCGTCCTAATCTTTTTTTTATTGCAACTCACAATCCGCGCTTTGGTGGAGAATTTCAAGAATTAGGTGACGAAGATGATGAGAGCATGTGGAGAGATTACCCAAGATGTCATCATAATCCATGGAGAGGTCGTGACTATGATCACTTTAGACCTCCCCAAGATCATGACGGAATTGGGAAAGTTGAGGTCAAGATTCCAAGTATTGATGGCAAATACGATCCGGACGTCTACATGGAATGAGAAACTAAAATTGAACAAATTTGGTCTTGCCATAATTTTAGTGAGCGAAGAAAGATCCAACTTGCTACGTTGTAATTCCAAGGATATGCCTAAGTTTGGTAGGGATCATATTGTCAAAGAACGAAGAAGAACGCTAGATCTGGACATCAACACTTGGGAACAAATGAAGGCCTTAATGAAAGCTAGATCCGTGCCTCAACACTATGGTAGAGAAGTGAGGCAACGTTTGGAGAACCTCAAACAAGGTTCCATGACTGTAGAGGAAGTTTATACCACCATGCAGATGGTGATGGTGAAAGCTAACGTGCAAGAGGATGAGGAGTCTATTGTGGCTCGGTTTTTAACAATTTTGCATCCTTCAATAGCTAATGAAATTGATGTATATCCATATGCTTCAATGACTAACTTACTGCATATGGCTATAAAGGTAGAGAAGAAGATCAAAGTACGGAACCAAAGATCAAGTTCGTGGAATGCAGAAAGGAAATCTCGGCCAAATTGACCTAATCTCGGCCGAGATACAACCGGAGATTCCCAAAAAGACGAGGGAAAACATTCCCATTCTGATCCAGCAACCCAAAAATCTTCTATTCAGTCTCTCCCTTTGAATGAGCCTTCAAAGGATAATAAAGGGATCACTTTTAACTCTACTTTACATTCTAAAGATATCTTATGCTTCAAATGTCAATGTAGAGGTCACTATATGAGAGATTGTCCTAATAAAAGTGTTTTGTTTATAAATCAACAAGGACAATATGAAAGTGAAGAAGAGCATGAAAATGATCATAACCATCTCAATGCATTGCATGAACATGATAGCAATAGTGAAAGTGATGAAGGTTGTGAGTATCAACATGGAGAGTCTTTAATTGCTAGGAGAACTTTGCATGCTAAGATAGCCCTATGTGAGGACAATCAACGGGAAAACCTTTTTCATACTTGATGTCTTGTTCAAGAAAAAGTGTGCAACATGATTATTGCTGGTGGTAGTTGTTGCAATATTGCTAGTGAAGGATTGGTCACTAAGTTGCAAATAACTACTTTTTATCATCCTAGACCTTATAATTGCATTGGATGAATGATTGTAGAGAATTAAAAGTTAACAAACAAGCTAGGATTGCGTTCATCTTAGGGAAATATGAGGATAATGATGTATGTGATGTTGTGCCTATGCAAAATGTCATATCATATTGGGACGTCCATGGCAATTCGATAGAAAGGTCAAACATGGCAGTTTTACTAACAAACATTCCTTTGAGTACAGTGGACATACAATGTTCTTAAACCTATGACTTCCTTGCATAGTGCGGAACATTATGACAATAAAAAGGATAAATGCAAGGAAAAAGAGCAAGAAACGACTTCCAAAAAAGAAATCTCGGGCAAAACAGAAAAACCTCGCCCGAGATATGAAGAACCTCGCCCCAGTTCAGAGAAATCACGTTCTAGTGAAAAATCTCGGCCCCGACAGACAAATCTCGCCCAAGAATTCCAGACCGAGATTCCTTCTCTGGAGCCTCACCAAGTCCTTTTAGCATCCAAACAGGAATTCCTTGATGAATTTGTTCCTTTAGATATTGTTTTACTGAGTCTATGTAAAAGCCTAATGACTTCGAGTGATGAAGCCAAGGCTTCGTTATCTAAAAATATTTTAAGGACTTTGGATGAGTTTTGTGATGTATTTCCGGATGAGATTTGTTACGCTAAAAAGTGTGCACGCAATAAGCCTTAAATTTATACTCGTTATATTTATCCTAACTTCTAGCGCACCCGCAGTGTACGGGAAGTTTGTAGTATGGATAGTATTCCGAGGTCGAACACAAAGACTAAGGTGAAATTGATTCGGTTTTGTGATTAAGTTTAGTGAAGGTCTAAGGTTAGAAAAGGAGGAAACAAAGAAATGAAAATCTCAATTGTTTTTGGTCGGTTTTTGGTGATCAATCAAAGATCACAATTCATGCAAAGTAAACAATCAAACTAAACTAAAAATCAGCACAAATGAACAAAACAAACAAGATTATGATCAAAGAAAGAAAAGACGGATTCTAGGGGTCGGAAGTTCCGGTTATGGCATAGAACTCAAGTTATCTATTCGTTCTTTGGATTTACTATGATATGTTGGGATTAAGTGTATCTAATTTGGGATCAATTACCGGGTAGGTCTCATGGTCCAACTAGTCCACACCTAAGGTCTCATTACCGGGTAAGTCTCTAAGAACCTAAGGATAGGAATTCTACACAAACCGGATTGTTAATTAGGGATCTAACCGATCCTTACCGGGTAAGTCTTGGAAGGGGAAGTCCTAAGTAACTATCCTAGCACATCTAATCCAATGGCGGCTTATTAGGCTCACCACTACCTAAGGTTTGCTATTTTAGATTCTAAGGGCAAGGATTACCGGGTAAGTCTCTCCTAACACTTAGTCACTACACTAGGTCACCCTAGGGTAGGTTAAACTCAACAAACACTTAAGGTTTCAACATTTCATAGGTCTAAGGCAAGGTCCTTCGAACCAGGGAAAATCACGGTCTGTTCTACCGAAACCACGGCCGTGGTTCTTCAAGAACTACCCGTGATTTCTAACAGGAACTACGTTCATAAGCAAAAGTCATCCAAAGGTAAATCTAAGTTCGTCCTATCATAGCTCTAGCCATAACCATCCTTTCCTTACCCTAGAACCACATCAATTTAGCCTACAACATTCATAATGAAAATCGAGACAAACAAACATAAAATCAAAACATCCATTACAAGATAATGAAAGAAGGGAGATGAACAAGTGAACTTAATTCAAAACTAAGCTGAAGATTAGAATAGAGCCACTTACAACCCTTCCAAAAGAAGGTTCAAAGGTTCATACAATCTCTAGAAAACGAAATCCGAAATACAAGAAAGCTATGGTGTGCGTTCTTCTCCTCCTCTTCAATGGAGCTCTTCTTCTTCTCTTTGACACTTTCCTTCCTAGAAAAACTTCTTGTTTTTGAGAATATATTTGTTAGAGAGAAATGGATAATGGATGAGCTGCTCCCAAACTACCCAGCTGCCTCAAACAACCCATGAAGGACCACTTTTATAACAAATCTTGCATGAGCTGGCCATGAGAGTCGTGGCACAGCTGTCACGAGAATCTGGCAAAATCCACGGTCATTTCCACGGCCGTGGTTTGTCAGAGAACCGTGATTTTATGCAGAAACTTCGCCTTGGATCATTAAGCTGTGATTTGGTGCATGGCTAGTGTTGGTAAGGCTCCATGAGTCCTCCTCAGCCCTTGGCTTGTGTCCTAATGTGTCCGAGGGTGTGTCATCTAAATGAACGATCCTCAAACGCATCGTTTAAGCTCCTAAACTTCCCGAAACACCTACAAAACGCGCACAAGTCCGTGTAGACGTCTATCTCGACAAAATACGTGAATTGGGTGCAAAACGTCTTGAACTAATGCTAGATCATGAATGAATGAGCGAGAATTCTATCTAAATGTACACCTAAAACTATGTTATAAATCGTGTTATCAAAATACCCCATACTTAAGGTTTGCTCGTCCCCGAGCAAATTCCCAACTATAGACTAAGAGATGACATGATTTATGTATGCAGAAAAATGGCAAAATCTTTTTGGGTTTTGTGCTTCTACTATTGGATCACCTTCATAGTCATGATCAATGGCAATTGGATAAGCAATTATGTATCAAACAATAAGGGCATGGAAAGACAATTGTACTTAACTCAAAAAAACATGCATGAAATGTGAGGATGAAGAGGTCAAGAAGATCAAGAGTCTATCCAATCTAGATTACTAAGTCTTACAAACATGCAAGTAGGTCATAAGGGCTTGTGACATAAAAGGCCAAGAAACGTTGCAATTGGGCGGGGATTCTCTAGGTTTTGTGATGCTAATCCGGGAATGGAACTAACTCCACATCCTTGTCCTCGATCAACTTCCCCCAAGTGTATATTTTTCCCTATCTTGCTTTCTTTTCTTTTTCTTTTTCTTTTGAGACAATGGCATTGGTGTACAAAAGCCGAAACCTTGGTGATTAGCCGTCCTCGGGCTTTTTCTTAGTTTTCAAGGTGCATCCACACCGGGCACACATACCAAAGCTCGTTAGGGCTATTGGTTCATTTGACTTTGGCAAGGCACCAACACCCGATTATGTGAAGTGTACCGAGTTACTTGTCATTTAAACCAACGCCCCCAAACCTATATTTTGGCTACACTTCCACAATAATTTCAGCATTTCATTCACGACATTCTTTTCATTACATCTTCACCCCGCACTTGCTTTTCACACATTTCAACACACTAGCATGCTCCTATTCCCGGATGGGTTTAAAAGAGGTCGATTTTATATCAATTGAGGTGCTCAAGCAATCATGATCAAGAATGAGAAGTAGAGAAAGATGAAATGCCTCATTCATTCCTAGATGGTATGCAAGAACTATCATGTAATTTCGACTTTCAATACTCAATCCATTTTAGGCATTCATTTTGATCACAAGTCATTCATAGAATTTAAGAAAAGTAGTTCAAGTCCACATATGCATTTATCAATTTAACACATAAGGCCATCCATAGCCAATCACAAGACAAGTTTCATCATTAGGATCATATCCAATCCTAGAAAGCACAAAATTTTTTAAATTTTCTGATTTTTATGGGATTTTCGTTTTAGGTATGTACAATGCAAGACATGTAAAGATGTTAAACTATTCTAGATGCTCATCATGCAAAGGATCATGCAAACCCCACCCCATACTTAGAAACACATTGTCCCCAATGTGTAAATGAAGTAGAGAGAGTGAAAGAAGGTTCTCACAATGTAAAATTGTTTGCTATGGTATTTGGGAATTCTCAAGTGAATTGATGTTGGATGATCCTTTCAACCATGGTAGAGAGCTCTAAACATCCTTCAAAGCTTCGGAACCCGCGATAGGCACCGCTAGCCGTCCAAGTTCCGCGTCCGCTCCACCCATAATTGGTGAGGGTTTCATCATCATCATTTTCATTGCCGAGAAAGGCTTCCAATGCCACTAATGCTCTAGCACACACACGAAAGTAGACAAAACACACACAAAGCATACAAAAACAGAAAAATCTAAGCAAAAATAAAAAAAATTGAAAAGGGAAAAATGTTACCAATGGGTTACCTCCCACCAAGCGCTTCTTTAAGGTCATTAGCTTGACCAAACTCGGGAGCGTCTATTCGAGGTGAAGCGGGGCAATCATGTCTACCGGGGCTCCCGGAATATACTTCTTCAAGCGATGCCCATTCACCTTGAAATTTCCACAATGCTCCCCTCCTATTTCAATAGCTCCATGGGGAAAGATCTTCTTCACCACATATGGCCCGGTCCATCTTGATTTGAGCTTTCCGGGAAAGAGCCTTAGCCTTGAGTTGAAGAGAAGGACAAGATCTCCTTCACTCAACTCCTTTGGAATGATCCTCTTGTCATGCCACCTTTTGGTTCTCTCCTTGTAGATCCGGGCATTCTCATAAGCTTGCAACCGGAGCTCCTCAAGGGCGTTTATATCAAGCAACCTCTTTTCTCCCGCTTCCTTGAGGTCAAAATTTAGCCACTTAATGGCCCAATAAGCTCTATGCTCCATTTCCACCGGAAGATGGCAAGACTTGCCATAGACCAACTTGTAGGGGGTGGTTCCAATTGGTGTCTTGAAGGCGGTTCTATATGCCCATAGTGCGTCATTGAGCTTCATAGCCCAATCCTTCCTTGTCCTAGACACCGTCTTCTCGAGGATGGCCTTGATCTCTCGGTTGGAGATCTCCACTTGACCACTAGTTTGGGGGTGGTAAGGTGTTGCCACCTTATGAGTCACCCCATACTTGGCCAAAAGTGCTCCAAAGTTCCTATTTGTGAAGTGCTTCCCTCCATCACTAATGATTACCCTTGGTGTTCCAAACCTAGGGAAGATCACCCGGTTGAAGAATCGCACTACCACCTTGGCATCATTCGTAGGAGAGGCGATCGCCTCTACCCATCTTGACACATAGTCCACCGCCAATAGGATGTAGAGATTGCCACATGAAGAAGGGAATGGTCCCATGAAGTCTACACCCCACACATCAAAGATCTCAACTTCTTGGATGTTATTCAAGGGCATTTCATTCCTCCTTGAGATGTTGCCCGTCCTTTGGCAAGCATCGTATGCCGCTACAAAACCTTGCACATCTCTAAACAAGTTAGGCCAATAAAAACCGGATTGCAATACCTTTGCACACGTCTTGTGTGAGCTAGCATGGCCTCCGCATGGTAAGGAGTGGCAATGCCGGATCACACTCTCCACTTCATCCTCCGGTATGCATCTTCTAAGCACCCCATCCGGACCTCTCTTGAATAGAAGTGGCTCACTCCAATAGTAATGTCTTACATCGTTGAAGAACTTCTTCCTTTGTGCATATGTAAATCCGGGAGGCACTTCCTCACACACTAAGTAGTTCACGATGTCGGCGTACCACGGCTCACTTCCTCTAGCCACTTGGAACAAGCATTCCTCCACCATTTGCAATTGTTCATCCCGGAATGAATCATCTATCGGGATGTTGTCTTTCCCAAGCTCCAATGGTGAGAGTCTACTAAGGTGATCCGCCACGGAGTTCTCGGATCCCTTCTTATCTCGTATCTCCAAATCAAACTCTTGAAGAAGAAGGATCCACCGAATCAACCTTGGTTTGGCATCCTTCTTTGTAAGTAGATAACGGATCGCAGCATGATCCGTATAAACTATGACCTTCGCTCCAACAAGGTATGAGCGGAACTTCTCAAATGCATATACCACCGCCAACAATTCCTTCTCGGTGGTGGCGTAGTTGAGTTGGGCATCATCTAGCGTCTTGCTAGCATAGTAAATAGCATGAGTGCGCCCTTCTTTCCTTTGCCCTAAAACGGCCCCAACGGCCACATCGCTTGCATCGCACATGATCTCAAATGGTAGACTCCAATCCGGAGGTTGCATGATAGGTGCGGAGATCAAGGCGTTCTTCAACCTACAAAAAGCTTCAAGACAATCCTTGGAAAAGACAAAATCAACATCTTTCATTAGTAGGTTAGTGAGAGGCTTAGAAATTTTAGAGAAGTCTTGAATAAACCTCCGGTAAAAACCGGCATGCCCTAAGAAACTCCTTACCCCCTTCACCGAGGTAGGTGGTGGCAACTTCTCTATCGTTTCAATCTTAGCCCTATCAATCTCAATGCCACGGTTAGACACCAAGTGTCCTAACACAATCCATTCACTTACCATGAAGTGGCATTTTTCCCAATTTAAGACAAGATTTGTCTCCTCACATCTTTACAACACTAATGACAAGTTAGCCAAGCAATCATCGAAAGAAGAACCATAAACAGAGAAATCATCCATGAACACTTCCATGATATTTTCTATGTATTCCGAAAAGATAGCCATCATACACCTTTGGAAGGTGGCGGGTGCATTACACAACCCAAATGGCATTCTCCTATATGCAAAGGTACCCCATGGACATGTAAAAGTCGTTTTCTCTTGGTCATCGGGGTGGATAGGGATTTGGAAGAATCCACTATATCCATCTAGATAGCAAAAATGAGAGTGTTGAGCTAACCTCTCTAGCATTTGGTCAATGAAGGGGAGGGGGAAGTGATCTTTCCTAGAGGCCATGTTTAATTTCCTATAATCAATGCACATCCTCCACCCCGTAACCGTCCTAGTCGGTATTAGTTCATTGTTCTCATTAGTTACTACCGTCATCCCACCTTTCTTAGGCACTACATGAACGGGGCTAACCCACTTACTATCCGAGATAGGGTAGATAATTCCCGCATCTAGCAACTTAATGATTTCCTTTTTGACCACCTCTTTCATTATAGGATTCAATCTCCTTTGATGTTCAATAGAGGGTTTGTGGTTATCTTCCATCATTATCTTATGCATGCACAAAGATGGCTTAATGCCAACCAAATCATCAATAGTATAACCAATGGCTTTCCTATGCAATCTTAGTTCATGCAGCAATTTAGCAAGTTCATCATCACTCAAGGACGCATTAACAATCACAGGATATGTAGAATTATCACCAAGAAATGCATACTTTAAATGAGAGGGAAGGGGTTTAAGTTCAAGTGAGGGAGGACCTCTATCGGTTGAAGACGATCCAAATAAGGTTGGATGAGATGAATCCAAAGCAAAGGAAGACTCCCTATGGCTCCTAGAAGCTTGATCATCATCAAGAGCTGATTCAGGGAAAACCACGGTTGGAAACACGGGTTGCTCATCTTCCACGGCCGTGGTTCTTGCCAAGCTTGCTTCTCGGAGTTGTCCAGAAAGTTTGACGGCCGTGGTTTGTAAATCTCGACCGTGGAACTTGCAGCTGTTCACCACCTCTTCGTGGCTTTCAAATCCAACTCTTGGCTCCTCTTCCAAGGCTTCCAAGGCCTTGATCTCTTCATTGCAGGCCTCTTCAATACCTTCCTCCATCATGCTTAAGGTAAGAACCTTCTCCAAGGGGTCCTTGATCAAGATCGAGCTCACAACTTCCCTAGATTCTTCATGCTCGACTATGTTGAAGATATCTTCATCAAGGGTTGGCCCTTTCATCATTGTGGACAGCTTGAACTTGATGTTCTCTTCCCCGATGTTGAAGGAGAGAGTCCCGTTCTTGCAATCCACTAAACATCCGGAAGTGGTTAGGAAAGGTCTTCCTAAGATGATAGGAACCGGATAATCCGCCGGAATGTCCAACACTACAAAATCAATAGGCACGTAGAATCCTCCTAGCTGCACCGGAATGTCCTCTAGAATCCCAACCGGATGAGTGATGGAACGATCCGCCATATAGAGGGTCATCTTGACCGGCTTTGGCTCTCCTAGCCCGACCTTATTGCTAAGTGCAAGCGGTATGATGCTTACACTCGCCCCAAGATCACAAAGGGCCTCGTACTTCACATCTCCCACTCCTATTGGGACGCAAAAAGAGCCCGGATCCCTTAACTTGGGAGGCATTTCTTCCTTCATGGTTTGGATCAATTCCGACGATCTCTTGGTCATCCTTATCTCCCCATACTCCTCCAACTTCCTTTTGTTGGAGAGTATTTCCTTCAAAAACTTGCCATATGCCGGCATTCCTAAAATGGCATCCATGAACGGAATGTTAATATGTAACTTGGACATTAGTTCAAGGAACTTACCAAAGTGATTGTCTAAACGAGCTCTTGCTCTTGATTGTGGGAACGGTAGTGGTGGCTTGTATGGAGGCGGTGCCACATAGGTTGGCTCTACATCTTTGCTCTTGCCTCCATCTTCTTGCTTTCTTCCCTCTTCTACTACTACTTGCTTTCCCTTAGCTTGGTCCTTAGGCAAAGGATCCTTCATACTCAACCCACTCCTTGTTGTGATAGCCAACACTTGGCCTCTTGGGTTGTCTTCGGTTCTTCCGGGAAGCTTCCCCGGATCTCTATGTGCTTCACCCGCCTTTTGAAAGACTTGTGCTTCCAAGACCTTTTGAGCCTTAGAAATTGAAGTCACGGTGCTCTCAAGTCCACTCAATCTTCCTAGCAATTGTTCAAACATGACTTCGGTCCTATCCTTTGAAGGTTGAGAAAAACCGGGTGGAGGTTCTTGTGAAGCTCTTTGTGGTGGAGTTGTGCTTGTGGAGGCGGGAGGGTTCAAGGCTCCATCCGGGTTAGAGTAAGAAAATCCGGGATGGTTGTGGTTGGGCCGGTAATTGTTGAATTGCCGGTTGTTGTTGAAATTTCTTGGGCCTTGGTAATTGTTGAAGTTGCCCCTTCCCATATAATTCACGTCCTCCTCCTTGGAAGATAGGTTGGCTTGTGGAAGCACTTGAGGAGTTGCTTGGCTCTTCAAGGTTGTAGTACACAACTCTCTCAAGGATTTCAACTCGTTGTTGATGGCGTCAAGCTTGAAATTGCTCATGGTGACTTCGCTCACCTCATATGATCCCGCCTTTCTTCCTTCACTCTTCCTATGAGAGTACTTCTCAATCACCAGAGCTTGCTTCTCCACAAACTCCCAAGCATCATCTACATGTTTCTCCATAAATGTCCCACCGGAAAGAGATTGTAGCTTGAATTGGCTATCTTCATCAAGTCCCTTGAAATAGATCTCCAATAGCTCAATTTTCGGTATGCCATGGTGTGGACAATCTAGGAGAAGGTCTTTGAATCTCTCCCAAGACTTGAACAAACTTTCTCTATCCCTCATCACGAAGGCATTGATCTTCCCTCTTAATTCGGTGGTCTTGGAAGGTGGGAAGAACTTGGTCAAGAACTCGGTTGTCATCTCTTCCCAAGTACCAACTCGCCCTTGTGGAATAGATTGATACCAAGCCAAGGCTTTATCCTTAAGAGAGAAGGAAAAAGCCCTAAGCTTATGGTTGTTGCTTTCCAATCTTGGCGGCCTAAGTGTTTCCATCAAAATCTCGTAGTTCATCAAATGTTGGTGAGGAGACTCTCCTTCCATCCCTCCAAATTGATTGTGCCGGATCATTTGTAGAACTTGAGGGCGGAGCTCATAGTTGTGGGTTGCGGGATCTCCTAGATTCACACCCGGTCGGTGTACTCTTTGTGCCGGATCCATACGTCTCCCTAGGGTTTGTGGCTCCTCAATAGCAATGGGAACAACCCTAACATTGGCCGCCGGCTGCGGTTGTGGTGGAGGAGGTGGAGGTTGTCGGCGATTAAGCTCTCCTTGAACAAGGGCTTGCCTAATCTCCTCAATCTCCCTCCTTGTTTCCTCTTGCCTCTCATTGGCAAGTCTTCTCTCTTCCTCCAAGAGCTCATCTCTTAGCCTTATTTGCTCTAAGGCTTCATCCAACTCAGCTTGAAGATTCCTACCGGCCATCTCTTTCTCTTTTCGGATGTTCTTGGATCTAGATTGAAGGGTTTTCTCCGGTTCGGGATCGAATGGAGCTAAATCCTTGCCACGAGATCTTCGCATACACCTAAAGAGTAATAGATGTCCTGAAAAGCAAAGACACCAACCAAAGAGAGATCAAAAGCAACAAGAAAGATCTACACTAGAAACAATCACAAAATAGACTCAATCTAGACCTAGTCCCCGGCAACGGCGCCAAAAACTTGTTACGCTAAAAAGTGTGCACGCAATAAGCCTTAAATTTATACTCGTTATATTTATCCTAACTTCTAGCGCACCCGCAGTGTACGGGACGTTTGTAGTATGGATAGTATTCCGAGGTCGAACACAAAGACTAAGGTGAAATTGATTCGGTTTTGTGATTAAGTTTAGTGAAGGTCTAAGGTTAGAAAAGGAGGAAACAAAGAAATGAAAATCTCAATTGTTTTTGGTCGGTTTTTGGTGATCAATCAAAGATCACAATTCATGCAAAGTAAACAATCAAACTAAACTAAAAATCAGCACAAATGAACAAAACAAACAAGATTATGATCAAAGAAAGAAAAGACGGATTCTAGGGGTCGGAAGTTCCGGTTATGGCATAGAACTCAAGTTATCTATTCGTTCTTTGGATTTACTATGATATGTTGGGATTAAGTGTATCTAATTTGGGATCAATTACCGGGTAGGTCTCATGGTCCAACTAGTCCACACCTAAGGTCTCATTACCGGGTAAGTCTCTAAGAACCTAAGGATAGGAATTCTACACAAACCGGATTGTTAATTAGGGATCTAACCTATCCTTACCGGGTAAGTCTTGGAAGGGGAAGTCCTAAGTAACTATCCTAGCACATCTAATCCAATGGCGGCTTATTAGGCTCACCACTACCTAAGGTTTGCTATTTTAGATTCTAAGGGCAAGGATTACCGGGTAAGTCTCTCCTAACACTTAGTCACTACACTAGGTCACCCTAGGGTAGGTTAAACTCAACAAACACTTAAGGTTTCAACATTTCATAGGTCTAAGGCAAGGTCCTTCGAGCCAGGGAAAATCACGGTCTGTTCTACCGAAACCGCGGCCGTGGTTCTTCAAGAACTACCCGTGATTTCTAACAGGAACTACGTTCATAAGCAAAAGTCATCCAAAGGTAAATCTAAGTTCGTCCTATCATAGCTCTAGCCATAACCATCCTTTCCTTACCCTAGAACCACATCAATTTAGCCTACAACATTCATAATGAAAATCGAGACAAACAAACATAAAATCAAAACATCCATTACAAGATAATGAAAGAAGGGAGATGAACAAGTGAACTTAATTCAAAACTAAGCTGAAGATTAGAATAGAGCCACTTACAACCCTTCCAAAAGAAGGTTCAAAGGTTCATACAATCTCTAGAAAACGAAATCCAAAATACAAGAAAGTTGTGGTGTGCGTTCTTCTCCTCCTCTTCAATGGAGCTCTTCTTCTTCTCTTTGACACTTTCCTTCCTAGAAAAACTTCTTGTTTTTGAGAATATATTTGTTAGAGAGAAATGGATAATGGATGAGCTGCTCCCAAACTACCCAGCTGCCTCAAACAACCCATGAAGGACCACTTTTATAACAAATCTTGCATGAGCTGGCCATGAGAGTCGTGGCACAGCTGTCACGAGAATCTGGCAAAATCCACGGTCATTTCCACGGCCGTGGTTTGTTAGAGAACCGTGATTTTATGCAGAAACTTCGCCTTGGATCATTAAGCTGTGATTTGGTGCATGGCTAGTGTTGGTAAGGCTCCATGAGTCCTCCTCAGCCCTTGGCTTGTGTCCTAATGTGTCCGAGGGTGTGTCATCTAAATGAACGATCCTCAAACGCATCGTTTAAGCTCCTAAACTTCCCGAAACACCTACAAAACGCGCACAAGTCCGTGTAGACGTCTATCTCGATAAAATACGTGAATTGGGTGCAAAACGTCTTGAACTAATGCTAGATCATGCATGAATGAGCGAGAATTCTATCTAAATGTACACCTAAAACTATGTTATAAATCGTGTTATCAAGATTCCTTTAGGTCTCCCACATTTTTAAGGCATTGAGCATTGAATTAATTTCATTTCATGTTCGACACTTCCTAATCGCCCAACAGACAGGATGAGTCTGCAGAAAAGTCAAGAATTTCATGATCAAGTGTAAGAGCTTTTGAATAAAGGCTATGTTCGGGAAAACTTGAGTCCTTGTGCGGTTGCAGTTCTATTGGTACCTAAAAAGGACAATACTTGGAGAATATGGGTTTGATTGTAGAGCAATCAATAACATCATTATCAAATACCGTCACCCCATCCCCGAATTAGATGACATGCTAGATGAGCTTAGCGGAGCTACATTGTTCTCCAATATTGATCTTAAGAGTTGTTATCATCAAATCTGGATGAGGGAAGGTGATAAATGAAAGACAACTTTTAAGACTAAGTTTGGTCTTTATGAGTGGTTAGTTATGCCTTTTGGTTTGACTAACGCTTCTAGCACTTTCATGAGGTTGATGAATCATATCTTACGCCATTTCATCGGAAAGTTTGTGGTTGTCTACTTCGATCACATCCTCATCTACAACAAATCCCTTGAGGAACATGAGGAACATTTGAGGGAAGCGCTCGGAACTCTTAGAATTGAATCTTTATATGCTAATCCCTTATACAATATAAGGTTGAGTTGGGAAAATGTACAGTAACGGGCTTCAGCAATGAAACGGTGGCCCAACGGACTCCCCAACAGCTTAATAAGCTTATTCTCACCTACTTAAGAGGGCCCAACGACCAATGACACTCCCGGATGGAAAGGACGGACAAATTGGGCCCAACTTTTGGATGGTTGGATCGTTCTTATCCATTCCCCCTCCAAATACCTTCTTCTTCCATGTGTCGATTTCTACGCAGTGTCCGATACTGATGCCGGCTGCTCTTGCCACGTGCTGCAATCGTGTTCTTCATTGTGGAGGCCAGCGTCTCGGCTGCAATCATGGATCCTCCTCCTTCCCAACCTGATCATTTCCAAGGGTCGCCTGTAAATACATATACACTCCGCTTCAAGTGGTATGTCCGTTTCTTTCACAATTTATGCGCGCTTTCAATCTCAGATGGCGGTTTCTACTTATTCATTCGCTTCTTTGTTCTCGGGAGCTAGAGGTTTGATCTTATTTCTATTCCAGTATCAATTGTAGTGCTTAACTTTAAGTTTTCAAACTTCTTATTTATGTGATTGTTGTATATTTAGATATGTTGTTGATCCAATGAGAACATTCAATCAAAGGGATTCCTTGATGCTTCTACCGTCTTAAATTTCATAGTTAGTTAGTTGCGCACACCAAGTGAGCTCCTTTATTAAGCTTCTTCTTTATCCATTTCTTGTAGTAGTCTCTCATTCATCACGTGTTATTACCCTAACTTGTGTACACCACTGATGTTTTGCAGATTGTTTGCTTCATCGGCCCCTACTTCATGCTTCACTAGAAATTCGATCCGGTGGCCACCCACGGGGTTACACAGGTTCTGATTTGTTGCTTTTGTTTGTATACCTATTAATCGTTCTTCTATTGTATAAATTATAAGTTAAGATTTTGATATTTGTTGAACTGTTGTTGCTTGTGTTTGTTCATGTAGTAAATTAGCCAAGTGACTGAAGGGAAACCTCACCCAAAAGGGCTTCACTAACTTGATCTTGTGACAGGAAAGGTTGTCACAAAGAGATTTTATTTTCAATTTTGAATGTTTGATTATCGATTATATATCCAACGATCTGATCTCATAATTTTGTTGTTTTTGTTTCTCCTACAGCGTTCTATTACATGTCTCGATTTTTTTATATCTTCTAATCGTTTTACACATATTTAATTTCAATTGTTATAGGTTGATTAAAGCCTAATTAGATTCTTTTTTCTACTGCTCGTCCCTCTTATAGTTTTAGTATGTAAAACCAAGACAATTGTTTTCTTGACACAACTAACAAGAATTCATAATCACTTGGAAAACTTCAGGAAGATAGAAATTTTGGAAGGCTTGTTGTCGATGAAACAAAATCATCCACTTCAATTTAGTTAAGGATATCAGATGGAACCAGAATGGTAGCATACTTCAACTATCACCACAATATCAATGACATCCGAGGTTTCATGGACTCTTCAAGGCTAGGACGGAACAACACTTACCAGTCTCAAGTTGTGGGATTTTGTCCGACGCCATCGAATGATCCCAATGAAACCATAGAGCAGGCGGGTATAGCCAATTCAGATGTGTTTATGAATCTCTCTTGCCATGTATGTTTCACTATATGAACTAGCGAAGCAAAATGTAGTAAGTGATAATTTGTCTCTCAAAAAGATGTTGCATGGTGATCTGAATTGCTGTCTTAAAAAATGGTGTTTTTGCTGATTGAAAGTAGTATTTCTCAGATTCAATGTTCAGTCTGTTTGTTACAGGTTGTTAATTATTTTAGATTGTAGTATGTTAAATCACTCTCTTGGTTTTCAAGGACATGAATAACAGAAACAAGACAAAAAACAGTTACTTGTAGAAGAGAGGGATTACAAGCGGCCATGAATGCCATATCGTGGCAAGACGGCAAAACGACATGTTAAGGAGGTAAGGATCACGGTTTATTGGAATTCATTGCATCAATATTCATTGTTGTAAATCTTGACTGTAACTTATCATTTTACTTAAACTTTCATAATTAGTGAATGTCTGCAAGTGTTTTAGTTTAACTGATATGCAAGTCATTCTAAAGTGATATGGTGTACAACACCATGCTATCCTCCTCAAACCTCGGTAATATTTCTTACTAGGATTTGCCAAGGTAATGTTGTATGTAGGTGATGAGGGATATAATAGAGAACACATGGATGCAATTAGGGAAGCATGAGGCGTCGGATACTTTGATAAGTGCATTGAAGATGGGCCAGTGTCTACGTCTAAGCCTCTTGCTCAAGAATATGATAAGAGCATGTCTGCAATATTAATTCTGATTACAATAGCCTAACCATGGAGCCTGCCGAACATGCTCGAGATCGAAAAGTAAGCGGTTGGAGTAGGCATGAAGATGATTCCTATATTACCAGTCCCGCAAGAAAGAAACCGAGAGGGGTCAAGAGAAGGCCTCATAATATTCCATTGCATGACACTAAATCTTGACAAGGGGGTTATTTAAGAAGCAATTGAACCCTTTTAATAGAGAAGGCTTAACAAAATATAGGGGTGCAATTGTGTAAAGTATAACATACTAGCTTTAAAAAATAACTATTGTGCATCCAACTAAATCTTTAGTTTTTTTGTTTTTTTTATTACTGAATATATGTACACAAATATGCAACATTGGCTTGTGCTTCATGATCTTTAAATTATGGAGTTAGAATTACATCAAAATCAATAATTCTCAATTGTGTCGCGTCTTCGGTTAGAATTACATCAATATCAATAATTTTCCATTCTGCCACGTCTTCTTTATTGCATAACAAAAATAATTGTCCATTTTGCCGCGTCTTCGGTTAGAATTACATCAAAATCAATAATTTTCTGTTCTGCCACGTCTTTGGTATCGCATAACAAAAACAACATATCAAAACACGAGTGCAGATAAATTTATTTACGATTCAACGCTCTCTTTTTGATGTTACATTTGCCTACTACATTATAACTCGCATATATAACATATCAAATCACGCGCGTGCGGAGCACGCGAGGTTTGACTAGTATTAAAAAAATGTGAGTTTAGTACTAATCAAGTTATTTTCCTTAGATTTGGAGTGAGTACAAGAGGTCTAGAGGTGGACAGGGAGAATATTAAAGCCACCCAAGAATGACCTACACCTACGACAATCGGACATGTCCGATCTTTCCCTGGACTAGCAACATCTTATAGACCCTTTGTACGAGACTCAGCACCATTGCAGCCCCCTCACGTCTCTCACGAAGAAGCAAATACAATTCGAGTGGGAAGAAGCTCAAGAGAAAGCATTCAATAAGTTGAAGAAGCAACTATCGCATGCACCACTTCTAGCACTTCCAGATTTCACCAAACCATTCGAGGTTGAGTGCGACGCATCAGGAATTAGAATTGGAGGAGTGCTCATGCAAGACGGTAAGCCACTTGCCTACTTTAGTGAAAAATTGAAAGGCGCATGCTTGAACTATTTGACTTATGATAAAGAGTTATATGCTTTATTTTGAGTTTTTAAGACATGGTAACATTATCTTTGGCCTAATGAATTCATCCTTAGAACTGATCATGAGTCTCTAAAGAATTTTAGGATTCAAGATAAGTTGGATAGGAGGCATGATAGATGGATGAAGTTTATAGAAACATTTCCATATATCATCAAATATAAAAAGGAAAAAGATAATGTTGTTGACGATGCTCTTTCTAGGAGGTATACTTTGATCACCACTATGGATTCTAAGGTCTTAGGTTTCCATTATAATAAGGATCTATACGTGGATGACGTTGATTTTGGAGATATCTACACGTAGTGTAAATCTCGGCCGAGATTCTGACCGAGATTTGCCACTCTTGTGAGAAAAGTACTATATGTTCGAAGACTTTTTGTTCCATGAGGATAAAGTTTGTATTCTTAGATATTCTATGAGATTAATACAGGTTAAAGAGGCTCATATGAGAGGTTTAATGGGACACTTTGATAGAGATAAGACTTATCATATGTTACATTCGCATTTCTCTTGGCCTCATATGCTTAAAGATGTGGAAAATATGCTTAAGAGATGCATTGTTTGTTTGAAGGCTAAGTCTAGATCAAAACCACATGGTTTGTATACTCCTTTACCTATACATACTTCACCATGGCTTGATATTAGTATGGACTTTATTGTAGGATTACCAAATACTAAGAAGGGGAGAGATTCTATTTTTGTGATTGTTGACCGTTTTTCCAAAATGGTTCATTTATTGTTTGTCATAAAACCGATGATGCTTATAATGTGGATGTTTGGTATTAAAATTTAGCAAAAGAAAATATCATTAAAAAATATTATAAATTCAAAGCTTTAATGGTACTGGAAGGAACATATTTTTGTTTACTCATAACGATCCACTTACAAAAAATGGGTTTCTGAAAGTTATACAAAAAAAGATACCCATACTCCCGTAGCAGCTCATACGGTTACAACTGTCCTTCAAGTTATCTATTTTTTTGTTTCAAGAACAAAAAAATATTATAAATAACGTACGTGAGTGAGTAGTTGTTTTGAGGTAACCTCTCTTTCTCTAATATTAAAAAAAAGGAGGAGGGCTTACTTTTTCTTCCTAATGTAGACAAAAGAAAGAGAGGGTAGCAAGTACCTGCAAACAAAACAAAACAAAGGAGGAAGAAGATTAAAAAAAATCAAGCATTCACAATGTTTGCAAGTATGATGTTTACAGGAAGACGAAGAAGATATTGCTAAGGTAGTATGAGCACATATTATAAAAATTTTCAGTCAGTGACTAAAACTGATTCTCGAAATAATAAGGGTCTCTCGTAGCCTAAATTTCGGAATTACCATAGCTCTATTCATGGGAAAATGCTATCAAAATTTATATGTAATCAAAAAGATTCTCAAAATTCTGCTCTTGAGCTTGGATTTCGAATCACCCCATAGTCCAACCAAAAAGAAATTCTGTCAAAATTATCCCAAAATTCATATATACACAGTAATTTGATATTTATTTGTAGCCGGTTAAGACTGGTAAACTCGTCATCAAAGTTTTGGACAATTTAAAAAATAGAAGAGTTTTCAGACTCTTGAACTTTAACTTTTTAAAAAAAAAGATCAAAAGTTTTTAAAAATAAATGTTTAAATCGTACAAATCCTTTCATGATTTACCCTACCAAATAAAGCCAAAAAGGCCTTTTGTGTAAAAGATAGTGTGGGATTATGCATGTGGATTTTCCTCAACAAATATGAAGATGGATTGTCTTCGTGTATTTGCTGGCATATGACAATTCAAAGTCAAGATTGGATCAAATTAAATAATAATATTTCATGAAACAAAAACTTCTACCTTTATATTTTTTTTTAAAAGTCAAAGTGTATGAAACCACACCAAAACCCAATCTGCTATAAAGAATGACGAGTACGTTGTTCACAAGTTCATAATGTTCATCAAAGAAATCAATTTGAATACAAATCTAAATGTCATGTTTAACAAGGTCGAATATAATTTGATTACCCTTTGTTAAATATAAACTTCTTTGTTTTCTTGAATAATATAAAGCTAAAGTGATGCAAAGTTGAAGTAATATGTATAAGGAAAAAAAACATACCGCTAGTCTAAATTTAAAAGGTAGAGTGACTGCTTGACTTGCCCAAGCTACTCCTCACGAGAAACCTAGATGAGGTTTCAAAAATCCTAATATATCTACATATATAGATGACATGTATACTTATTTTTATTATTATGTTTTAAAAAAAAATCAATCAAATTTGAAGATAAGATTACCTTGTAAAGTCGGTTGTTGGGTATGGACCAAAATAATTTTTTGACATAGTAAACTCAGTCACAATTTTAGATAATAAAAAAATTACTCCAAAATATATTTCTTAAATTATGCATATGATAATTGGAGGATTAGACAACCCTTTCTAGAAGGTGGGTTTAATTATATCCTTTTATGCATATTTAGAGATAAATAAATCTAAAGCATGCAAATGATGACGGAAATTAAGTTAATCAACCCTTCCAAGAAGGTAGGTTTGAATTGACGTCTATGATGAATGTAAAATCAACCACTCCTGAACTATGTAAGGTTTGATCCTCCCTAAAGGGGTACGTAGGCAACTCGTTCATAAAGGAGTGCATTCCAAATCATTAAAACCAACCAAATTTCGGTATTTGTATCACTTAGAACCAAAAGGTTAATGAGAAAGGGTCGAACTCCAATAAAAATATAATTAGAATGTGTTTTGCAGATTTTGTACATTTTTGCTCAATATGGCTAACATGTTCTTTAGAGAAGTTGTTAGGTTGCATGGAGTACCACGGACTATTGTGAGTGATAGGGATGTTAAATTTCTTTAGTTTCTTTTGGAAGACTCTTTGGAGAAAACTAGGTACAAGGTTGTTATTTTCAACCTCTAGTCATCATTAAACGGATGGTCAAACGGAAGTCACTAATATCACTTTAACCACTATTTTGAGAGTTGTTTTGAAGGTCAATTTGAATGCTTGAGAGGATGTTTTATCACATGTAGAATTTGCTTATAATCGTACCTTGCATTCATCTACTAGTCTAACGCCTTTTGAATGTGTCTATGGATTGAATCCTTTGACTCCTTTTAATCTTATATCGTTGTCTATCGATGAGCGAGCTGAGTATATTTCTTTGCAGGAACATAGGTTGAGTTCATTAAGGAATTTCATGAGAAGACATGCATAAGGCTAGAAAACAAAGGGAAAGCCGTGGCATCAAAAGCAAACAGGAATCCCAAGGAAGTGTTGTTCAAACCAGGAGATCTAGTTTGGTTGCACATAAGAAAAGAGCAATTTACGGAGAAGAGGAAGTCTAAGTTGTCCCCAAGAGGTGATGGACTATTTTGTGTGAAGCAAAAAGTGGGTGACAACGCTTATGTCTTGGAGCTTCCATTTGAGTATGGAGTCAGCAAGACCTTCAATGTAGGATACTTAAGTCCTTCTCAGTATAAAGATGAGCATGTTGGTGATTCGAGGACGAATCCTTTTCAAGTATGATGAGGGATCATCCCCAACATTACCTCAAGGGCCAACTACTAGATCAAGGGCTAAGGCATTGAAGGACAAGACAACCACAACATCTTCAAGCCCCATCATGAAAGAAGTCATCACTAGAACAAGAGCAAAGGTCATCCAAGATGAAATTGCTAGCTTGTTGGCAACATGTACACTTAAAGAGACCATACTCACACTTAGGTCTCCTCTAGTTACCTTATTGACCACCATGGAAGGATCAAGCAAGGGACATGAAGATCCAACAAGCATAGAAGGTGGCTAGAACGAAGAACAACCTCCATAGAAGAAATATCGGCGCGAAGGACCAAAGTCTAGCCCGAGATTTTCATAAATATTGACCGAGATTTGGCTCATGTCGAGAGTTATAAGATCCAATCGTGATCATATTAGTTATAAGTACTTTTATTATTTTTAATACATTTATAGCTCTTAAACATTCTTAAAGGTATTTGTTGATCCTATCTTTTAGGATTATCTTTTAGTGTTTGATTTTATCTTTTCTAAGAATCTCACCTATAAATAGCCTTAGCAGGTGAGATTATTAGGGATATTGATTTTAATTATTATTTTCACAAATTGTGTGAACTCGCAGCTTCGCTTAAGAAGTTTGTGTTTTATTCATTTCCATTTAATCAAAGAGATAACCTTGGTTGAATCGTTATGAGTATTTGTTAGATTGTGCTTGTGTGTGTTAATCTTCTTAAACGTTGGTGCTCATGGTCAGTTTTAGTCTCTCCTTGTGCTTGTCTTACTTAGAAGACTTGTGTAAGGTTAAAGAAGGAAGGGTGAAAGGTAATTTTTTGTTTAGGGTTTTGACACATAATTGGTCAAGGTTCTTTACAAGCCTTATAATAGTCTGATCTTCCTATACTTATCATATTACATTCCATTAATCATCTTCTTATCTTCCATTATTATCTATTACTCTGCATTCTGAGTTACACAGAATCCTGACCTACTCTTGAGTAAATCTCGCCCGAGATATCCTTCAATTTACCCGGTATTTTCTTCTGTTGATCGAGTTGAGGACTTTTAACCTAGATCAGAAATTACGTCATTAACCCCGCATCAGATATACATGATGAAGAAAAAGGCAAACAAAGCAACACATTTCTTATGAATATTGTACTTGACAATTCATTATATATCCTTAAAGATGATCATTATTCCATTTGGCCTTTAGATTCAACCTCTAAACTTCAACAGAAATTACACGCCCCCAATAAATCTATTTTAAGATGACTCATATATTGATGACCAGAATATCAAACTATTTCTTTATAGAGAAAATACATTCAAATTCGTCACCAATACAATAAACGCAAACACAACCTCCACATGAACTAAAGTTCTATTAACACGGGACCCCACATACTCTTGTGCCAAATTGAGAAGGAGAAAAAAATCATCACTTGCTTGGAAGAGACTACAAACCTTATACTAGGATTAGAACTTAAGCGTGCATCCTACTTCTTGAGAAACTTATCTTCAAGTATCCTGACAAGATTTAAGCCTAAAATCCAATCGAAGATAGCAATATTTGAGAAAGCAAACAAAATCTTAAGATCTCAGTCTACATAGGCAGTATTGATCACTTACCACAAAGACGTGTATCTACATCCTTCAAAGGGTTCCATGTTTCTTTTATGTTTTGTCTCTCAAAAGAACTCGTTATCCTATGTTTTTGAGCTGAAACAAACTTGTTGAATTCATTTTGTAATCTTGCTTACAACCACTAGTAAATGCATAGATGAAAATAGATAATGCAAAGAAGAATCAACTCCAACAAACTCTATTGTACTTAGAGTTGAGACATGCATAAATAAACATGAAAAGGAAAAAAAAAAAAAAAAAAAAAAGGGCATAGGAGGGTAAAGGACATAAATTTTTAACAAAAATCTTATTAGGGGTATTTTATCTAAGTACATGAAGAGGACCATTAAATCCCATTACAACTTACTTACCCAACTATAGTAGTGAATAAAAACAAAAGGTGTTTAAAAAATCGACCAAAAAAAAATGCATTTTACTGGAAACCTAAAGTGGTGTTTAGAGAGAGAGTTCATGGAACGAGTTGTAGTGGTATCAATTCTGAAGTTGTAGTGGTATCAATTCTAGAAAAAAAACACAGAAAAGCAACATTCGGAATCTCATATGGGAACTTGAAGCAATTCCATATTTGTAAATAGTATGTATCAAAATTCAAAACCTAAAGAACATTTCCCAACTCAATTTGAGTAAACTCACCGATTCATCCAACTAAAGCAATTCAATGAGCAACCAAAATCCAATGGTACACGTGAGCAAATATAATCAAATCAAGCCCAAAAGTTGGATCATGAATAATTATGTACGTAAGAACATTAAAGACAATTAATTAATTTCCTCCTTCCTGATTGTGGGAGAAAAGAACAACGAGTTGGGGTTTACAAAAGGAGAGTTATGTTGACTTGAAATGTAATGAGAGATATAGAAGTGCAATATCATGTAAAGTGGATTGAATTGAAAATCCCTAATATGAAAACAAAAAGCAGTTTGCAACCAAAAGAAATAGGCAAATAAGAATTTGTGGTTGTCATATGCAGCAAAGACCTTGGCCCGACGGTGCCGATTTTGCAAATTAAGATCTAAAAAAAATGAGGAGCTTTCAATATTGTACGAGACAAAATAGGATAACAGAAAGTGTTTATGTGATCTCATCGATTCCATTAAGTAGGTAGAGGTGGCTCGAGGAAGCCATGAAAGCAACAAAGAAGAACACATATGCACAAATTTTACATCCGCTGACAAAAGTTCAAGAGGAGAGGACAAATAGACAAACATGGGTATTCATTTACGTAAGAATGTAATATTAATTAAATAAAAAGTTAAAGAGAAGAAGAATGTCAATCTCATAATTTATAGAAAACTAGTTTAGTACCCGCACCTTGTGCGGGATTGTCTAAATAAATATTATATTTTCACTTTCATGCATCATATATTTGATATCAATTTATAGTAAAAATTATTTTTATTAATTAATATAACTGACATATGAGGATTGATTTTTTTAAAATAAATAAAAGAACATAATTAAAATTCTATTACAAAGATTATTATTCGAGTATTATATTTATACCTTAATATATTATCACTTTTACTTAGATTTAGATAGAGGAGCAAAATTTGATTTAGTTTTAAATTAAACAAATGTGTAAAATCTTGTTAGAAGATTTGCGTTAGATTTTCTCAACAAGTTACAATAAATCAGTTTGTTAATTTTGATTGGTAGATAGGTAGATTTATTTTTTTTATTATTTATTTTAATAAAATTGACGTGGCATGATAATTGTTTACAAATTCTAATAAAAAAATTTTCTTATAAAATAATTAATGGCAAATCTGTAAATACGTTGTGGCAAATCTGTAAATAAATTGGAAAAAAGCTGACGTGGACGGCCTTAGAGGTTAACACGTGTACAAAATGGGTGCTGCTTTAGTATTGTATATAGATGACAGGGGTAAAAGGTTGGGAGTACTCTTCATTTAGCCAATTCTTTTTTATAATGTATAAAAAATTTGTAATTGTGATAGATGCAATCGGTAGTTCATAATGAAAAATGATTTTTTTTTTTATATTACAGTGATAGAAGTTGTAGTCATGGTTTAAGTAATATATATTTTAAATTGAAGTTGTTTTTTTTCCTTCTTGATCAATCTTGTAATAAAAATAAAAGTAAGTTATAATTTGAATAGAAGTTGCAATATTGAAGAAATAAAATTTATTTTGCATATTAGTTTCTTTACTTTTGTTTTTAGAAAAGAATTTGGTAGCATTGAATATATATGCGAGACGTAAGTATTATACCTCTACATTAATATAATTTATGTAAATTTGGGTTTTGAGTAATCAATGATATAGATTTAAATGAATTACAAATGTATCAAATGATATATTCATATATTTGTTTATTCTAAAACGAGTCTTCAATTTACCCAAACAACTTCTTCCATTCCCACCCGACTGGAATCCACCTCGCAGTCGTACCACAAATGTGTATTTGGGGCGCTCTGTAAAATGTTCTCCTAAGCGTACATGGAATGTGCCGCATGGACATATCTAACCAAAAGTTGATCATAATGCTAGTCATTGGATTCGAATGTTGGATTCAAACGTTAGAGAATTGAAATTCTATAAATATAGAACAAATGACTTACAAAATTTGCATTCAAAATCTCAAATCCGATTTACTCTAATAGAGTTTCGTTCGTTTTAAAAATGTCACCATACAAACATGGAGATGATGTTGAATTTGACTTAAAAAGTGTAAACCTTCTTTTTGACAAAAAAAAATATAGTGATCCGGATGAACTTTTAACACTTCTCCAGATAAGTTTTCAATGTAATTTAATTATTTTATTTTAGGGTTAAGTACGTAGAAACTATATAAACAATGTCTTATTACATATTCTTATTAGCTTTATGCTACTTAAAATAGTAATATAGGTATTAAGATAGATTTTTATTATATTAGATTGTTATTGCAACGGTAATTTAATATTTTACTCATATTATATTAGGATCTTATGGAGTTCTCGCGTGATATCGATACAATTTATTCTTCTATATTTGAGTTGCACGGATATCTTCACGATCAAGAGATTTAGTGGGTTCGAGTTTTATGAATATGGTGGTCATAAACAAATCATGGTTGGATAGAAGTAGGCTACGTAACATTCATTTTTCATGTGTGATATAAAAAAAATAAAGATGTCGATCATGATCATGTGTCAAGTACTAGCCTGAAAAAGAAGTCGAAGGAATGCGGGTACAAGTTTGAACTCGATGTATTACAAATTGAAGACAAAAAATGGACATTAAGGGTTGTCTATGGAGTGCACAACCACACGTGTCCCGTCCATTTCAGGGAACATGCATATGTTGGATGCTTGAATCCAACGCAATATCGAAAGGTGAATCGTGAATTGGGGTCGAGATTGATATTGATGCATATATTAAAATCCAAGCAATGAGACGACCCCGAAAATGTCACAACCATCCAGCAAATATACAATATCATTTTAAAGATGATGATGGAACAAGCTGAAAGAAGAGAGTCATTGCAATAAGTATTTCATGTATTGAAGGAACACAAATACTACGTGAATGTAAGGAAATGTCCGGACTCAAGTGAGGTGGCCAATTTTTTTTTATTTTTTTTTTTTATCTCACATTCTTACTCTAGGTATTTGCTGAATATGTTTCCCTATGTTAATAACATGGACACGACAAATAAGGGAAATGAGTAAGTATTCTTGTTTTCAATTCGTTTCATTAACATCTCTATAGCCTTACTTGTAGTTAGTTCATCAATTCGTTTCACCATCATTCTTATCCATTGTTTGTGCATTTGGTGTAGATTTTTCTTGTATTTTGGTAGATTTTCTTCGCTTTTGCGTTTTGGAGGGATCTACTCACGCATTTATGATATCACATGCTTTCTAGTCCTTCCAAGAGCTAAAATGAAGTTACTCAGATTGCTCAACATTAAGGGTCATCATACGATCAAGGAAGTTGAGGTCAAGACAGAAATGGTTCAGATCTGAGAGTGAAAAAATGAAGACATATCAAGGAGAAATTCTCGGTCGGTTAACTTGTCCCATTTGGTAAGCCGATTTAGCCCATTTTTCGAGTGATTGACCTATTCTTCAAGACGATGTATTCTACTTAAAGTCAACCAATAAGAAGAGTGATCAGACAATTTGGCCATAGAATTAAGCCAAATTTTCAGAGCGATTAACCTTTGATTATGCGGTTGAAAAGATCATTTTGAGTTTGTGCTATAGAATCCGGACAACCACTAGGATAGCAAGATTCTTTATACATTAAGCCATGATTTAGTGTACCCTCCCCTTTGAACAACACATTTGGATGAGGAAAAGATAATTTTTTTCATGGAAAGGAGATTCATTGGTCGCCGACGTATCTAATCATGTTTTATTATTAATAAATAAATAAAAAAACCAAGTAATCTTCAAACGGGATAGCTCAACCTCTTACATCGTCACAAAAATATCAACTATACCATCAAGAGGGTCACGCAATACAGGCCCAAAGGACAATCAAAGGCAAAGCTCACTAGCAAGTCCGCTATCCTATTTGCTTCTCGAAAGGCGTGACAAAACTGGATAGTGCAGTCTCTACCGAGGAAGTCTGGACACCTAAGAATCAAACTAGAAAGTGGGTGATGGTAGGGAGCTTCTTATCCAGAATCCCTTATCAAAATTTTAAGAGATAGTTAGTCTAGTATAACTGTCACATTTTTTTTTGTATAGAATCCCTTATTCAAGATTCAAGAGTGAAGATCAAACAACAAATGTTTATTAGAAGTTGAGGTGTACTACAACAATAAGGAATCCTACTTTGCTTATTAGAAGTTGAGGTGTACTACAACAATAAGGAATCCTACTTCCTTGAGCCTAGGAGCTGTGCACCGTATTTAGAATACTACTGATGTCGTCTAACAGGTCCAACACAGTAAACATCAATCACTACAACAAAGATGTATTTCTCCAATTAAGCCACAAATACAACATATTTTATAACAAGTCCAGACTCGAGTTAGAACGGGAAGAAGAAATACAGGAAATTCGGCATCAATCGTGCCCTATGACAGTAACAATTGAATTAGATTCATTGTTAGGGCTTCCGAGAGACTTATACATTGGTTTTCTTTACACAAACAGACCCATAGACGAATGTTATCTATGGAGTTAATGTCATAGGAAGGGGGAGAACAAAGGAAAAATACTGTGACTTTCCCTGAATCAAATCACCAAAGTGGTGAGTTAGAAGGCATTAGCAGAAATAGCAACTGCAAAGGAACCAGTCAGAAAAAAATGAAAAACATAAAAGCCAACGAAACAAGTCAATTCACTACCGTTTCAAATACCAATTATAAATCAAAACTTAAAGTTTACTTACTCTACTCACCAAATAAGACTTCCATAAGCAGCATTCCACTTAAGAAGGCCCGCAAATTTTCACCCACCACTCGCTTCCGTCGTCAAGGCCAATGACTTGGTACACACGAGACCAGACCTACCGCTTTCCTCATAACTTCATTTGGAAGAACCGCTAGCTAAAAAAAAAAAACAATATCCGGACTCTTCTTACCTAAGCCCTAAGGTTGACCAACAAAACTGCCACATTTTGAGATTTAATCCTATGGTGTCAAATTTAATCAATAACTTATTCAGAAAGGGTTAACTAGTGTTAAGGAATTCGGGCTCCTACACGGCATATATCATATACAACTGTCCTAATTCCAGAACTCTATAAACACAAGCATCGCACAGAATACAATTATATCTCATTTCTTAGGTTTATTAGCAGGTAAAAACCCTTTCACGAGAATATGAGAAGATCATTTCCTAAGAACTTTATCAACCAAAACCAACAGAAGCCAAGGGACGAGAAATAAAAGACAAATTAAACAATTCACTGGAAAGACACAAAATATGGCATTCATTATATGATTTCACAACAAGCTATCAAGGATGGGAACAATTGAGACTTGCAAACTAGGATAACTATATACACATCCTTCTGAAATAATATCACCCTCATATGTACAAGGAGCAACAGTCTGATATGTTTCTGTCTACCTAAGGCACAAATAGTATGTAAAATGGTAATAGTTAGCCATGGTAGAAACAGGATTGGAACTCTCATGACCTATGTCACCTAGAAAGGCTAATTATAGTCCTATGTATAATAGAATTAAAGCTGAAAGAAGATTATAAGAAAGCAAGTCTGATTTGGGCATTGTAAGAGCAACTGAGGAAGAAAGACCAAGCGTCAACAGATATAATAAAAAAGGACATGGAGCTCTTATTCCTTGTTACCGAATCTGTTGGCAATTATGGGGCGAACATCATCAACATCAGCCAAGGTCTCTAGAAATGGGATTAATGAAATCAGTTCATTGTCAGACGGATCATCAAACCAGCTTTTAATTGGAATTCCATTATTCACTTGCAACCTGAACACCTGAAATTTTCAGAAAAACAAAGACACCGTAAATGGTGATGGACATTTTGACAAGAACATTCTAGTCTCTGTACCACTTGCTTTGTTTCTCAGAGGCTGCTTATTTTTTGTCATTTGCCGTAAAACAATTTTTCATCGAATTGAAATGGAACCACAGCCAGATTCCTAAGCAGTTATCTTCAGGATGCTCTATGATGTCAATGTTCCAAATTCTTAAAAGTGCGAAAAAACAACAGGTACACCAAAAATGAGAGGAAAATACCTGAGGCGAGTTATCGATTATGAAAACCTTAGCAAGATCAAGACCTAACACTGTCAAGTCTTTAGTATAAATGCCCTCAGAGAAGATGCATGATTCACGATAGGCACGACCAGAAAAAATCTTCCCTTCTGGATCCAGGATATTCAATAGCTGTTCTGCATAAATGCTTTGACTGGCTGTGAAAACAAACACTTCAAACATCTCCGCAACTCTTTCCAAGAATGTGTGGAGATGTGGACGGCGTTTTACATAGACAGTATGCTCCTTCATATTGAACAAAACCGTAAAAGTGAAGTCTGTGCTTTCACAATGTTCCATTGTGGAATGTACAAGGGTTTCTGGCCACAAATGAAAAAGAAGACTGTTACCAACAAAGTCAAACTAGCATTAAATTGAGGGAATCTATGTTTCCTCTTCCATTCTTTGGGATCATATTTTACTATCGATGTAGATGATGTAATACTTTTTGTGGCAAATGCATCTGGGTGCTGAAAACAATGCAAGTCAAGAACAGGAAAAAGGCCACTTTCTGTCATGAATGCTGTAAAAAAGTAAATCATACGACCAAATTTGTTCATCTAATCATTAATTCAAAATATTCATCTACTATTTAAACAAAGATATAATAGAACCTGATATTTCCCTTAGTGCTCAATACCAAATACAATGACTTATCATTAAAGGAACATACGCTTGAAACAAAACAATCCCAGGATACAGAATGTTAGTAGTTATCATATACAAGAAAGTTTGTATGTGATAACTGATAACTACTAACATAAAGTAAAGACCCTACAAAAATGAGACAGCCTACTGGTTAAAATAGCTTGAATTCTATACTAGTGCAATGTGAAATTAGGCTATTTCTGTTAAATGAGAAAGAAAGAATCCTCACCGTCCAAATCAAGTACTAAAGTAACAGGCTTCCTCTTTTCAGACTCCTTTTGGAATATGGTTGGTCGGCAAGTTGGGGTGGCATCGGATAGATCAGGTAAGTTTCTAATGAATGAAAGGGAGTCGGTCAGCTCAGTATGATCCAAGTTGAGGTAAGTATCAAGATCTGGCCCTTGTTCACCAGGCCTCATCTGATGAATTACTGAAAACAAGCTTGAATCATATGATTGCAGCTTAGCAGCTTCTGCAGGTTGTTGGACTTTACCTGTTGGACTGGGACACAGAGTCTCGTGAAGAAAAGGCAGGGATAAGTATTCTTCACTTGGATCAAGGAGTTGGGTGGACTCAGAAGTAATATATTCAGGAACATTGCTCTCTGCAGTATCTACACCTATCACAGACCCGTCGAATTGTAACCCAGCAAAAACCACATCAGAAATATAGAAATCTGACACATTGCAACTTTGATAGTCCAACAAACCCCCATTGTTACCATCACTTTCATCTGCTGCACTATTGTCAGGTTGCTCAGAATCATTGTTGCTCCCTGTACGCAAAAAAGAAATATTTATATATAAGTAAACACTGGTCATTCCCAAGTAGTTGCAGAATACCAAATCATGTCTAATTTCGGATATCCCCGTGGTAAGACGTTGTAAAAGCACTAGATCATGACAAAAATTTCAAGAAACTAAAGATACAGTAAGCGTAAGAAACGATGTGGAGAGGTATAAACAGTATAATTATCTGCAATAAACAAGGAAAGGAACTTGAATGGCGCTCAGCACTGGACATAAACCAATGAGGAACTAGGTTGATGTATGACTCATATGTCAATACTCAGAAGTAAGAAATTATAGATCATATAGCAACAGTTTGTACATAATTGAATTCAAAGTCATAAAGTAAGAATTGCACAAAAAGCATGGTTTTACCTTCTTCGCTGTGATTGTCAGCAACATTGTGATCCGCCAATTCATTCACTACAGGACAGAAGATTATCTCAAAGTTTGTGGAGGTGGAATCCATACTCATATCCTGCATCAAGAAGTAGATTAGTCATCCCTCAAAGCTAAGTCAAACTCAAGCCTGTCAATCATATATGAATCCAAGCACATGGCAGTGTACAGAATTTAAACCATCATTCTGAAACATACTTCCTCAAAGGGAATGTGAAAGGTTCAGTGGTTTATAGTTCAATATAGAAGTATAACTATGTATCCATTTTCTCAAGCAAAGTGAGATCGAACCAAGGAACTGTTGATAGTGATCAATGGCCTGATGTAAAAAATGGCGCAAGCCTGAATTGGGGCAGATTGGTGGGCTTGCTCGTATCAGCTATAAACCGGTAAGGGAGAACATAGGCTGTTGGACTTTGGGGTTCAAAGCTAATTAAATTTAAAATCTGTATATGGACATACAATAATATCCTAGATATGCCAGCATGAGTCTGCAAACTTGGGTAAAGGGATCATTTAACTATCCAAACCTTGAAGCATACTCTGCGTTTAGTTTGGTCCAACCAATTTTATTTTTTGGATTTAAAATCAACAAATTTTATTTGTCCTAATGAGTCTTAAATATACGGTTAGGTTTGATTCCACAAATATATATATATTTGAATATTATGGTCCTGGACTGAACCGTAATTGTCCGGTATGGGTCAATTTGGCACAGCCCTAATCCAAACTAGAGTGTGTGTCTCTTCAAACATAGGAGATCCTAGAAAGAAACAGCACAGACCAGAAAGATAGAAAGGTTTAGGAGTAGCTTATTAGGTGAAGCCGTGAAGGCCGCTAACATATATATTTGTTCATTAAGCGTTTAACTAAATAGGAAAAGACCACCCCACCCAGAAACTACTGAACAAAAAGAAGGGAAAAACATAGCATATAGCATCCCTACTTCTCTACGATCAACAAACTTCAGATCTTAATAATATTATCATCATGAAGTAAATTTATGATGAGATGGCTGAAAATTATTCTGTTTTACAGAAAATTCAAGTTTTTGGGTTACATGGAGTATAAAGCAACAAAAAATCTGAAAAGCTTTAAGAATCCTCAAGGCAAACCTACAAACAACCAATACTTATATAATCGACATTATAGGTGGACAAATCATGTTTCAGACCAGGTTCGAGTCAGATTACTTTTGGCTAGGATCACCATCATATATCAATTCAAATAAGTCTTGAATCAAGTCCGGTGTGAATGGAAGATGACTGGATCACTTAGGGACAGTGTATCTACAAATAGGGCTACCCGTTCTTGAGTTCTATTCTTTCCCATTTGGAAGAAAAATTAATTGGGTGAACAGGGAGTAATATTGGTTTATATATATAGTAACAAACTAAGATGGCAAGACTAGATTTCTAAGTTTCCTGATGTTTATGAAGTCGGTAACAAGCTAAGATGGCAAGACTAGAATTCTAATGTCTATTCATGTAATGGTTGAAGTCGTGATCAATCAGCTGAGTCTAATGTGATATACTAAAATATAGCAATAATATGCACTTTATGAGTGTTATAAGAAGTACAAAGTGATATATGGTTTTAGGCTCCTTTTAGAATTTGTATGCTTTTATAGCACATTTGCTCCTTGAATCAATTTACAAAGTCATTGATAAGTGGAGGACGTACTTAGTCGTAGTGGTATTTGAAAGAGGAAAGTAAGGGTATATTTGTCTATTCTACACTCCATAAAAGTGTGTAGAACTCTATAATGACATGATTCTACGATGGAGGTAGTGTTCCAATTATGTTCATTGCCAGCTTAATTGCTTGAATGCAAGACGTAATAATGTATAATACAACAATGAAAAGACAAATTATTAAGCATCCATGTTTGGTCTATCCAGCAATATAAATGAAAAATAACCATAAGTATTTACTTGGTAGTAGTGGTATTTGAAAGAGGAAAGTAAGGGTATATTTGTCTATTCTATACTACATAAAAGTGTGTAGAACTCTATAATGACATGATTCTACGATGGAGGTAGTGTTCCAATTATGTTCATTGCCAGCTTAATTGCTTGAATACAAGACGTAATAATGTATAATACAACAATCAAAAGACAATTTATTAAGCATCCGTGTTTGGTCTATCCAGCAATATAAATGAAAAATAACCATAAGTATTTACATTTAATGGATTATGTTTGAGATTGGATCACATTACATCAGATTAGGGCACTTCCATAATAGGGAATATTTTGAATTTGGGTAAATTGTTAAGACTATTTCAAGTTTCAATTCTATTAGGTTTGAGTCAAAACTGATAAAGAATAAATGTTAGGGATTCAAGTTATCATGAGAAAATATTGTACTGTTTTGGCCAGACAAGCAAATATCATATTGAGTACATGTGATGTCTCCAGTGGGCAGTGATTCTGATTAAATATTTTACCTTCCTAATCAAGAAACAAAACTGTGAGTTTACAGGAAACCTAATCTTCGCCAACAGTATGAAAAGGCATAAGGATTACATTTTAAAAAAATTATATGTACCTCCAAAATATGAAAGAAAGGGAAAGATCTACAAAGCGCCAATACTGAGATACAAATTTGTTTATACTACTCCCTTCGATCAAATATATAAGACATTTTAGCCGTTAAATTTTGATTAAGTATATAGGCCTTCTTACATTTTCTAGATGGTGAGTTACGAGAAACATCATTAATTTTTATGTTTTTTTTTTTTTACTTTTTACTCTTCATTGGTTGGCTGTGAAGGGTGGTGATGATTAATAAGTGGTAAAATCATGAAAAAAAAATACAGAAGTATGTTTTTTTCATATTTAATGCGTTTATGAAAAAATGTGTCAAATTTTACAATGCCTTATACTGTTGATCGGAGGGAGTTTATATTTGGAGACAAAAATACCTAGCCACTTGAATTATGGACTTGTGCTGAAAAAATCTGTCAACCACTAGAAAGAAGGCATGTATGCTGCTATATCACTAGAAAGAAGGCATGATCACAATCAGAACATCAAAAAATAGTAAAATGCATTTTAAAAACTGCAGAATGTCATTTAGGTACTAAATAAATAGAAATCTACAGAATCTTTAGACCAATAAAAATGTAGGCTTTTCTAGTGAAAATAGATGAGCAGATGATGTACTGTCTTACCATTCTAGTGGGTGATGCCTCAGCGACCAGTAATTCAGACTGTTGTTGAGATTGGATATCTTCACCTGGGAACAACTTTGGAACATCAACACATTCCATCACTCCAGTGCTATGTAAAGCTTCTTCGTCACTTGATGATACTGTGGGTTTTCGGTGCAGCATAATGATTAGGTGTTGCTCTCAGCATGAATGATTGAAGCATACAATGTACAGTAACAACAAAGCATATTCCGATTAACTACTTCTGAGCAGCTAGGGTCAAAACTTAGGTGGATACTTTGCCCGACTAAAACTTATAAAGAATGTTCGAGTGGTCTTATTTTAGCAGATTAATGTTTTTGTCCTGCTTCCATTATTTATATAATGTGTTTGTCCTCCTGCCATCATTAAATAACTTTTTAACCCAATATAGCTTTTTTGGGTTGAATTTAACCTTCACAGAAGCCGTCTTTTCTTTTTTTCTATTTTAGGAGAGAAATGGCCGGATGACAATAAATAAAGGCTGTTTTTTCACCAAAGAATCTAGCATCAAATTAATCCGCAAAGAGTCTACAACAATGTGCTTCAGATTCAAAATAGTCCGCATGGCTATAAGGTATCATACGGCTGAGTGGTCTATTTAATATGTCCCGTAATTATATGGTTAACAACATTGATTTCCTGATTTCTTGAACTACATAACACGTTAAAAAGGATATTTTTTAGAAGTACGCCCACCATCATTGTTCATAAATTCTAAAGTATTTAAAACCTCTTGAATTACTCGATATATCAATACAATATCCTATCATTCATGGTAAAGAAGAATATCACTTTTTACACATCATCTTCCAGCTGATAAGGTTAAAGGATATCACTTATCAGCTTCTTCCCGTAATTTTAAAAGAAATTCATTTGAATGAACTATCTAGAACTTCATATTAAAGAATAATTCACTAAACCCAAATGCAGAGTAGGACATGCATAAACCACAGAAGTTGCAAATCAACATGATATGCCCATTGAATTTCCTATATCATTATAACAGTCAAAGTTTAAAGCATACAGCATCTTGTATGGATGAGAAGGATACATATGTTTTAACTTATAGTAGGTATATAGGAAGAAAAAAATATTTAGTCATTATACTAGTAAGAGTATACTTATCTAAGGTTATGCAGCTTATGCTTAAAGTGGCTAAAAGAATACATTTGACTCAGTAAACTCGGGTTTATACATGGCGCTTATGCTAACATAACTGCTTCTAATGAAATCTTTTTTCTCCGACCAAAGTTGTTTAAAGAGATGAATCATGACATATTGTATTATCCGTGAAAAGCTTCAAGTAAATATGGATATGATATTTATAATGAAAGTATATTTCCATGTATTTGTCATTAATAACCTGATGGAAAATCATGATTCTTCAATAAGCATTAATTACCAGTTTTACAGCTCTGAGTGCATGTGTCATGTTCTTCTGTCAAATGGGAAAGACTGACGTGAGAGGGAGACCTTTTCGATATCATAGCTGACTTCTGACATATCCCAAGCCCTTTCTTTTCTCCCAAGAAACCCATGCTCGAATTCTTCATTCTTACTGATGGCATTTGATCGATACTTGCAAAATGTATAGCAGTGTTGCTCTGAAAGCATCAAAGGTGAAGAGCACCCGCTTCAAGTTCCGGTCGACGGAAATCTGCCAAAAAGCGAAAACAAATGTCATAGGAAAATCATAGTTTTAAGGCTTCAAGCTATTCACTTTTCAAGCCAAAATAGTGAGTCAGTGACTGTGAAAACCATGTCAGACGAACGCAATAAATAAACTAAAACTAGAGAACAATATGATGAAATGGTGAAAACTGTTGCAGATATGTTTGTGATCAAGTTCCATTGGATGCTCCCATTAACTAATAAAAACAAATTACTAATTTATGACAGCTACTGCTATGACATTCTGTATTATTGTCATCCCTGGTAGTCTATTAAATGAAATTAATAATGCATAGTTGATCCATGAGAATGGAGATACAAGAAAGCAGTATATAACATAGTATAATCTGGTATATGCAAATACTCTCATCTATATCGTATATAATACACTTCGATCAAAACTATTGTTAATAGATTTATAGAGTGGTTGATAGATGCCATCGATGAATGATTGCAGTTTCCCTTATCCAATTCAAGCTAGTTTATGTTTTTGTTTCATCATATATCAAATTCAATGGCATAGACTCCCCTCTCAAAGAAAGCCATATAAAAATTAATATGAAACGTTGGCAAAAACACATAAAATCAGGGACCCAAAATGAAAATGTTTACCAAGTCAAAATAAAATCTACAAAGAAGAAGGTAAATAAAACGGAACAAAAAACACTAACCAAAAATCTATCTGAGAAATCTGAGTAAAAGCAGCTTAAAAGTAGTCCATCAACGTAAAAATCATAAAAAAGAGAAGACGGGAAATCAATCCTAAAAATGAAAATACAAGAGAGAGAAGAGAGCAATCATTCTCGTTAAGACATAGTATTGACCGATGTATTGAGGTCAAGTTGAAGTCTTCGATCTAACCTAGATGGGAGATGCTAATTATAGGGAGCAAATTCCCAAATTTCCAAGCAAACAACAAGATATACATACATATAAATACAATTTGGGGGGAAATTTTGAACTTATATTACTTTGATGAAGTAAATGATTAAAGGTTGAAAGAAAGTAAACATCCATGTCAATTATGGTCAATTAAAACGAACTAGACCTAAAGCTGATTGAGCAAGCCTTAAAATACCGTAAACCCTAGCCCACGAAACACACGAGGAAGAAGAAGAATCGAGAGTTATACATCATCAAGCAAAAAGAAGCGAAAGAGGACCACAACTTTAGTAGAAAAAAGAAGAGAGAGAAAAACGAGATTCAATTGAATTACGAAAATCGAATTCGTTAAAAGCTAATTAAGCACCGTAAAAAGCTTCTGGGATAGAAGAAAAACCATAGTCGTACCTTGGAAGAGAAGCTTGGACTTCCAAACCTCTCTCTCTGCTATATCTCTCTTTCTCTCTCTAGGGGATGAGGGGGAAGGGAGGTGGAGAGAGAAAGATGAGGGAGACCACGTTAGAACGGTCAGGTGAGGTGATTGCCTTGACTTTTTATATCTGAGCGAAGGGGTTGGGGAAGACAGAGAGTATATTGGACGGCTACGATTTAATCTCCTCTCCAACTGGCTCCAGCCATTAGATTGGGTCCACGTTGAGACATCTTACAGGCTCCAAATTGCGGATGACACGTGCTTGTTCGTCGATAGAGTAGAGGGGAAAGAAAGAAACTTCACTCGCTTACGAGTGCGCGTGCTGTAATTTTATTTTTTTTGTATATGTATGTATTTTTTTCGGATTTATAAATTAAATAAGTTTAAATAAATTGTAGTTTATTTTCAAATTTATATAAATAAGTTATAAGGTTGTTTACTTAAAAAAAAATTAGTTTAGTGTTCGTGTCTTGCGTTGGTATTTGAAAATATATTTTTGTTATTTTCTTTTTGTATAAGTAATTTTTTGTAGATGTATTTTTCTTATTATATTTTATTGATTTGATTATGAATGTTTATGTAATAAAGTATACACTTACTATCATTGATTAAGTTAATCAACATTAATTAGAATTCCAAAATCCTAGCTCTTACATTATCAGTTATGAGGATTTGGTGGTTGAGCCGGACCACACGTTTGTTGAGCATCTTGTTGCATTTCTAGAGCAAGGTATGAGACGCTTGCGCTCAAAGAAGATGATGAGAATATAGTTGTCCAGATGAGGATTTGAGGAGGCCACATGGGAGACCGATGATAGTATTCAGAGGAACTATCCCGAGTTTTATGCAAAGATAGTTGCACTTGTAGACTTGCCGAGCAAGTCTTAGTTATATATGGTGAGTTATATGATGATGTGATTTCGTGATGATGTGATTATATGATACTGTTTTCGTGCTAGATTGTGATGTGAGATCTTAGTGGATCGTGTATGCTAACACGAGTTATGATAAAGTTAGAGATGGTTCTTCCTCCATGCTAATATGATGCGAGTGAAATTTATACGGCTGGAAAGGTTCTACCTCCATGCCCTTGAGCGGTGATTTTATGGTTGGAGATGTTCTGCCTCCATGCCATCGAGTTATGAATAGCTGGAGATGTTCTTCCTCCATGCTAGTGTGGTGATTCTAGTGTTGGAGATGTTATTTCTCCACGTTGTTATTGCGGTTATAGTTGCTGGAGATGCTCTATCTCCTTGCTATTGAGTTATGATTATGGTTTGAAGAAGATGTTTTACCTCCATGCCTTTGTGATGGATTTAGATTGTCGGAGATGTTCTACCTTTGTGCCTTTGGGATGAGTTAGGTATTGGAGATGTCCTGCCTCCGATAGAGTGAGTGTTTATACCTCGGCATATGGGTCCGAGAGGATTTGGGTTTGTCCAAGTTTCGGGATGAAACTTGTTTTTAGAGGGATTTGATGTTATAGCCTCTTTGTTTTTAGGACCCTTGCGACCGCACCAGTTCCCTCCCGAAGGCGCGGGCCACCACAGGCGCGACACTGTCGGGCCGCGATCGCGGCATAGTCGGTCACGACTGCCTTCTTTGACCTCTTTGACTTCGTGCTTTTCGTTTCTTACCTTATAAGTCTTCTTCCTCCCTCTTCTAATAAGGTTTTCCACTTCTCTAGACTTCTTTATCTCCTTCTCACGTTCTTTTTCTTCTCTTCCATTCTTTTCTCCTCCTTGAATTGATCTTGGATCTTCTTCAAGTTTACAAGTCAGATTATGATGATGTTAAGGGAGATGGTTGTTGATGTTGTTGTGGTATGTCGAGTTCTAGTACAACTACAGAAGAGGGTAAGCCTCTCTTCTTCTTCTTCTTCTTCTTCTTCTTCTTCTTCTTCTTCTTCTTCTTCTTCTTCTTCTTCTTCTTCTTCTTCTTCTTCTTCTTCTTCTTCTTCTTCTTCTTCTTCTTCTTCTTCTTCTTCTTCTTCTTCTTCTTCTTCTTTGTGATTTCAACAAGGATTTGGATCTTGTGTTGTTTTATGGACGTTTTGGATGTGTATGTGTATGTATCTATGAAGATTGAAGTGCTTGTGTTTGACTCCCTAAGGTGGAGACAAGTTTGGTGCGAGAGATCGATCAAGCTCTTGTGAGCTGCCCTCTGTAGGATTTTCCGCCCCTGCGGATCGTCATCACCGCCTCAGCTGGGGTATATTTCGGTGAGTTATAGAAAAAAAAATAAGGGATTTTCGGTCTTCAGGCGACACCCAGATTTGAACCGGGGAAAAAAGGATTTGCAGTCCTCCGCCTTACCGCTCAGCCATGTCGCCCCCCCAAAATAGATGACAATAGTAACCCCCTTTTTGTTTGGGGTGGATTACTTAACTTCTTTTTTTTTTACTTGCATCTTTAATCCCGTTTGTCTTAACCAAAAGAAACCATTCCCCTTGTGGATTTTCCTTCCCCCCAAAATTCATAAGCATTTTGAACCATTAACCATTGGCTTGTGACTTGACTGCGAATTCATTAATGATTCTTCGATTTGTATCTTCCATTTTGTTTCCCTAATGGTCTAAGAAAGTCGAAATAATAACTAATTATTATTGATTCTTTTCAATAAAAAAATCTTTTTGAATTTCCATTTTTCTCAATTTCAATTAGATTATATATATAATTATATATTATAACAAATAACAAAATAATATATATATATAAATATTTATGTAGGGAAAGGAAACCCCGGAACCAGAACAGAACTTACCCAGCCAGAGAATCGGATATTCAAATAGAATCTAAAATATATGATGCTCGTAGGGAATTGTCAGAAAATATCGTACTTCAATTTTTCATTGAATTGATTGACGAAAAAAGTCTAAATTTGGATAGAACACCGCCCGTGCTGCCCCGAATCTAACTGGGGAGACGGATATAGAGAAGATAGCTATACATGTTTAATAAATACAACCCACCCGCTTCCCAAACCTATTTTTAAAATTCTAGTAATAATAAGAGAATCGGTCAAAGTTTCTCTTTCTTTTCTCGGCAAATCTTTTTTTTACAAAAAAATGCCAAAGGGGTTAAGGCAGAAAAAATCAACGTTGTCTCGACGAACAGATAAAATTATGAATTCGTTGATTTTTCTGGTATCCAATCGATTGGAATACGTAATATCATTATACATTATAATAGTAGTTAGTAGTAATTGAATCACTTTTGTTCTGATATAGTAAAGCCCATAAATCTAAGCAGCAGAATTTTGGTTCCAAGAATGTTTTATCAATTCCTTTCATCTCTTCTCTTACAAATTCAATTCCGAAATTTTACTTGAGTAGAAAATTTTCTCTATTCCCCTGGTCATACATATTTCATACTTTTCCCATATGGACATCTCTGATATGGAATTGGGTAAAATTTTATGTGATTCAGTAAACAGAATATAAATTCCATCGGCATTGGGTCGATCTATAGGATTGGATTCGATGAAGAATGCGCGAATAATGGGATTTTTCTATAAATGGGAAATTTTGTCAAATGTTCCGGGATGGAAATGAGGGAATGTCGACAATACCTGGGCTTAATCAGATACAATTTGAAGGATTTTGTAGGTTCATTGATCAGGGCTTGACGGAAGAACTTTATAAGTTTCCCAAAATTGAAGATACGGATCAAGAAATAGAATTTCAATTATTTGTGGAAACATATAAATTGGTGGAACCATTGCTAAAAGAAAGAGATGCTGTGTATGAATCACTTACACATTCTTCTGAATTATACGTATCCGCGGGGTTAATTTGGAAAACCGGTAGGGATATGCAAGAGCAAACCATTTTTATTGGAAACCTTCCTCTAATGAATTCTCTGGGAACTTTTATAGTAAATGGGATATACAGAATTGTGATCAATCAAATACTGCAAAGCCCCGGTATTTATTATCGGTCAGAATTGGACCATAACGGAATTTCGGTCTATACCGGCACCGTAATATCAGATTGGGGAGGAAGATCAGAATTAGAGATTGATAGAAAAGCAAGAATATGGGCTCGTGTCAGTAGGAAACAGAAAATATCTATTCTAGTTCTATCATCAGCTATGGGTTCGAATCTAAGAGAAATTCTAGAGAATGTTTGCTACCCTGAAATTTTCTTGTCTTTCGTGACTGATAAGGAGAAAAAAAGTTGGATCAAAAGAAACTGCCATTTTGGAGTTTTATCAACAATTTGCTTGTGTCGGCGGGGACCCGGTATTTTCTGAATCCTTATGTAAGGAATTACAAAAAAAATTCTTTCAACAAAGATGCGAATTGGGAAGGATTGGTCGACGAAATATGAATCAGAGACTGAACCTTGATATACCTCAAAACAATACATTTTTGTTACCGCGAGATATACTGGCAGCTGCAGACCGTTTGATTGGAATGAAATTTGGAATGGGTACACTTGACGATATGAATCATTTGAAAAAGAAACGTATTCGTTCTGTGGCGGATCTCTTACAAGATCAATTTGGGTTGACTCTGGTTCGTTTAGAAAATGTGGTTCGAGGAACTATATCTGGAGCAATTAGGCATAAATTAATACCGACTCCTCAGAATTTGGTAACTTCAATTCCATTAACAACCACGTATGAATCGTTTTTGGGGTTACATCCACTATCTCAAGTTTTGGATCGAACTAATCCATTGACGCAAATAGTTCATGGGAGGAAATTGAGTTATTTGGGCCTTGGAGGATTGACAGGGCGAACTGCTAGTTTTCGTATACGAGATATCCATCCTAGTCACTATGGGCGTATTTGCCCAATTGACACGTCTGAAGCGTGTTACCGCCCATGCGGCGTCTTCGTTCCGCTATTGCGGTTCGTCACTGCCCCCGCGCTTGCTCCTTCCCGCTGGTACGCCTATCATCAGAACTTACCAAATATTGGTATGTTCTAATCCTTTCCTTGTCTTGGGCTTTGGTTTAGAAGCATGTTAGGGTATATGTGTGAGAGTTGGATGATGATATTATGATGATGAGGTATGCCCTGATGTGGCTTGAGGTTTAGTTTGCTATTCGAGGTTTATACGATGTTTATGATCCTTATGGATCCCTTAGGTCTAGGTGGGATCCCTTTGATTGATAGGAGGTTTGCCGTATGTTTATGCCTTATTATTAGGTAGTGCTCATTCTTACGGGAATTAGAGGTTTGTTCGTGGTTGAGGTTGTTTTGAGATTCAGGTAAGTTCGTAGGACTTACTTAGCTGCATTCCTATATTGAATGTATGCATGAGTGGTGATTGTTTTGTGCTTTATAGCATGCGATATTGATTATTACCGACATATGATTGGCCCCTTGAAGCGGGCGGTGATAAACTTTCTCATTTTTCTTGTAAGGAGCTTGAGAGGTTCTTTGAGGTTAGACTAGACCTGGTATACGGGCAGGGTACTTCGCCACTCAGACGTATATAGAGAGTGCGCCTGTTTTCCACTCCAGATGGCTATGGTAGCAAGAGGCGAGAATGATATACTTCTCGTGTCACAACCATAAATATGGTTTTGAGTGTATAACGAACGTTATAAAGATAATTAAACGGGTAAATGCTTGATAGGATGCTTGGTGTTTATTATGCCTTGATGTGTGTGTGTGTGTGCTTATACATGATCTTATATATGAATTGTTAGTTGACGGTTTTATATCGTGTTGTAGATCCTTTGCAGGTTAGGAAGACTACAGAGTGATCTGGAGGAGTGATCAGAAGAGGACTTCCGTACATCTAGGATGTTATGGGTTTTTGGGTTATGTATATATACGTTGATGATGCTTTATACTCAGTTGTGGGGTTTTGTGTGGATTATGATACTTAATGTTTCTGTTTTATAAAGGTTGTTTAATATTTATTTGTGTCTTGTTGTAAGATCCGGTGAACTTGTTGTCAGACTAGGGTCAGGACTCATTGTGAGGTCCTAGCCCCGTGACACTCCGAGTCCTACGGATTCGGGGTGATATATATATATATATATATATATATATATATATATATATATATATATATATATATATATATATATATATATATATATATATATATATATAAAAGATCATGTGAGAACCTCCTTAGGGTAAGGAGTAAGAACTTATATGAACCTTTTTATCAAAATAAATAATTGGCTTAGATTAAATCAATTTTTAGAACCACCTAAATCCAATTTGCAATTAATTGTTTCTTACTTTCGTTATCACACTATATTCTTAATTTGATACTTTTCTCGTTCCCTCAATTATATCCAAACAATTACTTTTCTCTAGGTGAGCTTCTTCGTGTTGTGATCAATTGACTTAAATTGCCTTTATTTCTTGTGTCGTTCTTTTGTAATCAATCACTTGTTCGAACTACATCACTTCATAAATAGCATATCGATTGATATTCATGTCATAAAAAGAACTCATACAAAATGAATGCATACTCCCATGTAAAATGAAAACCTGCACCTAAAAAAAGTCCTAAACTGAATAATATGCATCTCATCAAAAGACCCCGTACATGAATTGATGTGCTTTGGATGAGAACGGCACTAAACCTCAAGTGCACAATTGTTATAGTTATAGTACATGATTTTCATCAAGTGTCGTATCCACAAGGACTTGGTTGCTTAAATGAAAAATAAGTTACAAATTCGGGTTCGGGTTTGGGTTCAAAGTTGTGAAATATGTGAAATATTGTAAGAGTAAAATCTAGGTTTTGAGAATTGTTCACACCAATTCATGGTTCACAATCATGCTCAAAGAATAAATAACAAATGTGGGACAATGCATGCATGCTCTAGGGTGGTATATCTTCGGATACCATTAATCTTTTGAGTGAATGGAATGACTCAAAACGTCCTACCCAATGCACTCACGTGACAAGAGTATAAAAGAGACAAAACTAAGTCACTTAAGGGGATGGTCATATGGATAAGGTACGGCTTGCTCTCACATTGAGCACGTCACAAAACAAACATACTTATGGATAAATGTCAACACATTAGGAGGTAAATAAATTTTTGCTAATATCCTACCTAATTATTTTCCTATCGTCATAGCATTTCATTCCAATAAGCTTCTACCTCTCGGTTGAGATTGAGGAGAAACAACTAGAGATTCACCTACATAGCTAATCTCATTCTTTATGCCTACGGTGCTGGTGGTACACTTAGTACCATCATCATGGTGATCTAACTTCAACTAGCGGTCAAATCTTAGAGTTCATTTCTGGATGAGGCTTGGAAGAATATCTTAAGGATTCCATCTTCTAATCTAAGTCCATTCATTTTGCCTACGGTAATGGTGGTATGTCGCTTAACACCATCAATATGGCGATTTGACTTCAACTAGCATTCAAACCCTAAGTTTATCATCATCTAGAAGAAGACTAAATTTCATGCCTGTCACGTTCCAACATCCAATCATTCATTCAAATTATTACAAATTAACCAAGAAATGATGTTTTCACCCAAAACCCTAGAAGAGGATTTAACTACTCATGATGCAAAATTCAAGGAAACATTCATCAAACATCGTTCTAAGATTAGATAGCATGTAAGAAGAGATTTTAGAGAAGAGTGTTTGTGTCTAGCTAGCTCCTTTTTACTATGGAATTAAGGGTATTTATAGGAGAGTTTTTTTTACTCTTAATCACCCTTAATAGATTACAAAATTAACCGAAGAAAGCAAATAAACAACACACAAAACCAAGGGGTTTGTCGGAAAGCTGATGTGGACAAACCTAGGTTGGCTTCATGATTTGGTCCGGGTCCTTGATGGTCGGGACCGACATGGGTTGGACCTCCTTGGTTCTTGTTGGTTCTTCTTCCTTTCTAGTATGGGTTGAATCATGGATTCTTGGTCCATCTTGGGTCACTTGTTTTGGATCTTAAGGAGACTTCTCACTGTATATTTGGGGTTCATTTGGATTACAGAAGACTTCATTTAAATTGAAGGGATACCTTCTTTTGGATTGAGGGAGTTAAACATTCAATGCAAGCTTCATTTGTCTTCACAAAAATTGTAGCACACTTAAAAAGATGTCAATGTAGGTATACGACTTGCATGAGGACATAACGATCCTTTTAAGCTTCTATAAACCTCAAAACACCTAAAAAGACAACAACAAGGAAAGTAATCATCCATATGGCTATATATGCACAAAACCTAATGTAAGGATGCATAAATCATGCAACTCTACACTAAACTAAGCTAAACATTCACCTAAAATCCTAGCATGAAAATATGCTATCAAAAATACCCCATATTTAGTCATTTCTTGTCCTTAAGCAAGAACTAAAACAATGTACAAAGAGAACAAACAAAAATAGTTTTGGTCTATGCTTCAAATGAGTGATTACTTTCATAATGATAATGCCATGAGAAGGCTAGAATTATCAATATTAAAACATGAGAAAGAAAACATGGCAAAATATAAGTGAAAACTTTCATATGAAACCTATAAGTAAGTCTTCTAGGTTAATGATAACATGTTTTCATGCTATGTTTTTAGATGTCCTTTTCTTTTGTTTTGTCTTTGTTTTCACATCACTTTATGCTTAATGTTGAAAAACATATGTATACTTCCTTGTTTGTGTGTTCATATGTGTTTCAACCCGGAAAAGAGCTCAAAAGGATCACTTATGCATGATTTCGAAGCCAAATGAGAAAAGAGATCACCACCACCACCACCACCACCACCACCACCACCACCACCACCACCATCACCACCATCATCATCCAAGCATAGAAAGTGACAACTAGCCTAACATGGAGTCCAGGGAGCTCGAGGATCATCCAAGAAGAAGCCATCAAAGAAGAACCATTCAAGAATCCAAGGAAGTAGGCCGAGTTTGCCTTGCACATGAACCGAGTTGGAGCATAAAGTGGACCACGTTCACCCTCAACCGGACGAGTTTCACCATCAGAAGGTAAACTTAGGCCAAGCTTGGGGCATGATAGCATGAATTATAGTCTATATTTTGGGGTTTGTTTGGACGTTTTATCTTTCATAATCTGTATGTTTGTATGTGCATTATGTGATTTTACCACCATTTCATCTACCTTTGTGAGAATCGAGGTCTACACCTAGTTTTGTTGTAATTGCAGGTAATTTGGTACGTTTTGCATCAAAAAGGAGCAAAAGGAGTCATGAGTCATTTGGAGCTACATCCAGGGAGCATAGCCATGGATTAAAGATTTACTTTGGAGCAGTTTCGAGAAATTTCACATTCAGTTCTGACTCACCTCGGTTGACCACAGAAATTCATCTCGACCGAGGTGATCCAGAGACGCCGACTCGACCGAGGCGAACACCTAGGACGCGGCGAGAATATTTTATTCTTGGATGAGATCTTTTAAATTTGGAAAGTGATCTTATATTTTTGGGCTTGGCTCCTGGAAGGAAGAAGATATGCAGAATCATATATTTTACCTATATTTATGGGAAAATATCTTTCTAAGATTTATTATCTTTGGAGGGTTATTTTCCTATAAAAAGGGTTGGATTTCCACAATTCCGAGAGGACGCTATACCGTCGATCAGGGTTTATAGCACGCAGCAGCAGCAGCCTACTCCAGTGGGGAGTTTTCGAAGAACCTTTTTGAAGGTTGAAGGAAGATTGAAGTCTATAGCTTTTATAGCTTTTTGGAGGGTTTTGTAAGATTGTCTTTAATTCCCTCATTGGTTGTCTTGTCTTTTTGGATTGCTATCCAAGGAACGCTTTGTTGTGATATTTGATTCAGTTATTGAAGTCTTTTCATTAAATTCTTCTTTGTTCAAATATTCACTTTCTTCCCATATATTTTAATACTTTCATTATGATGATGAGTGGCTAATTTCCTTGTGTGATTCTAGGGTGATTGGCTGAAGGTTGTGGGGAAAATAATGATAGAATAATCTTAGATTCCAGTAGGATCCTGAAAGTTCGAGTCTTTAACCTTAACCCTAAGTATCTCGTTCGGTTGATGAACATCTCGGCCGGGGTGGAATTCTTCTGACCGAGGTGACTTATCCAATCCTAAACTGAGAGTTAAGTGTTAGAGTTTGCCAAATCCTATTCTTATTACACCTTTCCTGGTTCAAAGCAAGCTTAGGATGAGACTTACCCGGTAATTCCTTGGTTTGTTTACCAACGATCATAAGTGTAGGTAATAAAGGTTTATCCTTTATTGGGGTTTGAGTGTGCTTCCATCCCATCTTTGTGAGTTAGCCTGAGACTTACCCGGTAAAGGTTGATTCTATTCCCTTAGATGGTGTGTTAGTTTGAGGTTATAGTTCTTTATCTTGATTCCTTGAGACTTACCCGGTAATAGGAGTTACGGTTTAAGATTAGTGTGTAGTGAGACTTACCCGGTGATCTACTCCACTTTAGAAACACCTTCCCCACACAAAAATCTCAGCTTTGTCCGCTTATCTATAGATCTTGAGTTGGAACCACAACTAGATGCTTTAATCCCTAGAATTGCATGTTTGCTTTATTTACTTCTTATTCATCTTTGATTGTGTTAATCGCTCTTGTGGTTAGTATTGACATAAGCACACCGTATTGACTTTGTTTCACCGAGTCCCTGTGATCGACCCTTGGAATTTTCTTGCTTTTACTACGATTGACCCGTACACTGCGGGTTCGCATCCTTGTTTTAAGCTTAAGTCTAGGGTTATAAATTTAAAGCTTGCACACACCGTTTGGAGCAACAAGTTTTTGGCGCCGTTGCCGGGGACTTGGTCTAGACCGAGCCGGTACGGTTTGCTCTTGGGGCGCTTGCCCCGTTTCATTTAACCACTCTACTTGAGTGACTTTCGCAGGTTCTTTCTTAGGTATATGCGAAGAACCCGCGCTGGGAAGGAAATCGTCCCTTACGATCCCGAACCAGAAAAGACATACAAGCGACGCTTAAGAGAAGCGAAGATGGCCCAACAAGACGATCGTGATCTTGCGGCCCAATTGAAAGAGGCGCTAGAGCTGCTACGCCTCAGCAAGGAAGAACTCAGGCAAGAGAAAGAAGAGAATCGCACCAAGACTGTAGCAATCGAAGCTGAGATAGCAGTCATACGAGACCAGATTCTACTTCGACCGAGGGAAGATCCTCCTGTTGACCCGCGACCGAGGCAGATTCCAGTACCTGACGCCCCGGCCGATGTACTTCCACCTCGGATGCCAGTCCGAGATGTTCTTCTTGCAGGAATCCCACAAACCCTAGGTCAAAGGATGGACCCTAATCAACAGCTGAGGCGTCCAGGAGTGAACCTAGGAGATCCAGCAGATCATGACTACGAACTTCGACCGCAAGTTCTAGCCATGATTCGCCAATGCCAATTCGGAGGGCTAGAGAAAGAGTCGCCGCATCAACATCTTCAAAACTACGAGATCTTGATGGAAACCTTGCGACCCCCCAGAATTGAGAATAACAACTACAAGCTAAGACCTTTTTACTTTTCTTTAAAAGATAGAGCTCTTACTTGGTATCAATCTCTTCCTCCAGGAAAAATCAGCACATGGGAGGAGATGACCACGGAATTCTTGACCAAATTCTTTCCACCCTCAAAGACCGCTGAAATGAGAGGGAAGATCAATGCTTTCATCATGAAGGACAAGGAGAGCTTGTCCAAATCTTGGGAGCGGTTCAAGGATATCCTTTTGGATTGCCCACATCATGGGATTCCAAAGATCGAGTTGTTGGAGATCTACTTCAAAGGGCTGGACGGAAACACCCAGTTCAATCTCCAACTACTCTCCGCCGGTACCTTCATGGACATGGCGATTGATGAGGCTTGGAACTTCATTGAGAAGCAAGCCTTGCACATGGAGAAATATACCCACCAAGGAGCTGAAGGTGGAGTTAAAAGAGTCAACTTTCAAGAGACTCAATCCAACAACAATCAACTCACGTCTTTGACGAATGACGTGAAGCAATTGAAGGAGCTCTTGATGGCTCAAACTAAGAAGGAAGAGAAAGGGCAAAGGAACAACAACAATAACGGGTACCGTAACAACAACAACGGTCCCCGAAACAACAACTACAACAACAACAATAGAGGATCTAATAGCAACAACTGGAGGGCGAATAACCAAAACTACGGTAACAATCATTCAAACTCCAACTCTAATGATTCCTCTAACCCTTTCCTCTCTTCCCCTTCTTCTTCTTCTACTCCATTAAAGAGCCAAGGGCAAGGATCAAGTTCGTCTCAGCCGGAAAAGAAAGACGCAGTTCTGGAGGCAATCTTGATCAAGCTTAGCGCTATGGAGAATTCTATGACTTCATTTTCGAGGGCCCAAAAGTCCTTCGAACAACAACTTGCTAATAGGGCGAATGAAGCGCCAAGAGATCCAGGGAAGCTTCCAGCGAAGACGGAAACTAACCCTAAGGGCCAATGCATGGCCATAACGACGAGGAGTGGACTCAAAACTGCAGATCCAGTACCTCGCTCGACGCAGACCACCTCGGTCCAGATTCAGTCGAAGAACACCTCGACCGAGATGTCAACCGAGACGGAGCAACAGAAAGCAGGAGGGACGACAGAAACTTATACTCCACCTCCTGCATACAAACCACCACTTCCATTCCCTCAGTCCAGAGCCAGAGCACATCTAGACAAGCACTTTGGTAAGTTTCTTGACTTGATGAATAAGCTACATATTAATATTCCTTTCCTTGATGCTATTTTAGGTATGCCCGCCTATGGGAAGTTCTTAAAAGAAATCTTATCAAGGAAGAGGAAGCTGGAGGATGTTGGTGAAGTTAGGATGACATCTAAATCTTCAGAGCTTATCAAAATGATGAAGGAAAAGATGCCACCTAAGTTGAGAGATCCCGGCTCATTTTGTATTCCCATTCAAGTTGGGGATGTCACTTGTGAAGCCCTTTGTGATCTAGGAGCCAGCGTGAGCATCATCCCGCTGGAGCTATGCACGAAGATCGGTCTTGGAAAGCCCAAGCCGGTCAAGATTCGACTTTACATGGCGGATCGCTCCATTACCCATCCCGTGGGCATTTTGGAGGACGTTCCGGTCAAGTTAGGTAACTTCTATCTTCCCATAGATTTTGTTGTACTTGACATTCCCGCAGATTATCATGTTCCTATTATTCTCGGGAGACCATTTCTAGCAACTTCGGGTTACAACGTGGATTGCAAGAACGCCAAGTTAAAATTCAACGTTGGTGGGGATGAGGTGGAGTTCGCGCTACTTGCAGCCATGAAAGGGGAGCAACTAACTGATGATATCTTCAACATCTACGATGAAGAAGAATCAAGAGAATTGGTGAGCTGTATCCTTATTAACGATCCACTCGAAAGAGTTATTAGCTTCAGTTTAATGGAGGAAGGTATAGATGCTTCTTGTGATGCAGATATACGGAGCTTGAAGGCACTGGAAGAGGATCCAGGAGCTAAAACTGAGAAGCTAATCCAGGAGACGAAGATCTCCAGTCTCGGATCCAGTAGCAGTACCTCGACCGAGGCACTTTCTGGACTGAGCGAGGCGACCGAAGAACATCTCGGTCAACGCTTATGCGCCTCGACCGAGGTCGATGGCGAGATGATGTCAACTGAGATTACTGAGAATAACAAATTTCTTACTCCCTCCTCTGATATTCATCCACTGTTGGTGGAGCATTCCATCCACAAACTTTCTGATAATAAAGGTCCTTGGTACGCTGATATTGTGAACTATCTTGTTTGCCAGGAGATACCGCCCGGATTGACGTACTCTCAAAAGAAAAGATTCTTCAAGGAAGTACGACATTACTACTGGGACAAGCCGTTGTTATTCAAGCGCGGACCGGATGGGATGCTTCGAAGGTGCATTCCGGAGGATGAAGTTAATAGCGTCATAAGGCATTGTCATTCACTTCCTTGTGGGGGGCATGCTAGCACCGATAAAACATGCGCTAAGGTATTGCGTTCCGGTTTCTTTTGGCCTACATTATTTAAGGATGTGCAATCTTTTGTTGTCTCTTGTGATGCATGCCAAAGAACAGGGAACTTATCAAGGAGGAACGAGATGCCACTTAATAACATCCAAGAAGTAGAAATCTTTGATGTATGGGGGATTGACTTCATGGGACCTTTCCCATCCTCCGGAGAAAACCTCTACATTCTCCTTGCAGTTGATTACGTCTCTAGATGGGTTGAAGCCATTGCTACTAACGACGCCAAAGTGGTTGTGAAGTTCTTGAATAGAACTATCTTTCCACGATTTGGAACTCCACGCATCATCATTAGCGATGGAGGAACGCATTTCATCAACCGGAAGTTCAAAGCACTTCTATCGAAGTATGGGGTAACCCACAAGGTATCAACTGCTTACCACCCTCAAACTAGTGGACAGGTCGAGATCTCGAATAGAGAAATCAAGGCAATTTTGGAGAAGACCGTCTCTAGAACGAGGAAGGATTGGTCCATGAAGTTGGACGATGCTCTTTGGGCATACAGGACCGCATTCAAGACTCCCATAGGCACCACTCCTTATAATTTGGTATATGGGAAGTCTTACCACTTGCCCGTTGAATTGGAACACAAGGCATATTGGGCTATCAAATGGTTGAATTTCGATATCAAAGAGGCTGGTGAGAAGCGACTATTGGAACTTAACGAGCTGGAGGAGCCGCGTTTGAACGCTTATGAGAATGCCAAAATCTACAAGGAAAGGACGAAGAGATGGCATGACAAGCGTATCGTCCCAAAGGAGCTTAACGAAGGAGACTTAGTTCTACTCTTCAACTCCCGCCTCCGCCTTTTTCCAAGTAAGTTGAAATCTAGATGGACCGGGCCTTACGTTGTGAAACATGTTTTCCCTCATGGTGCAGTTGAGATATGGGGCGAAACTAGCGGAAGCTTCAAGGTCAACGGTCATAGACTTAAGAAATACCAACCAGAAACGCCGGTTGAGGAGGTTGCACCAATATACCTCATTTGAGACGCATCATGGTCCAGCTAGCGACCTTAAATCAAGCGCTTCTTGGGAGGCAACCCAAGGTATTGCTTTCTTTTCCCGTTTTCTAGTCTAGTTTAGATAGTTTTTGTTTTTGCTTTGATTTGCTTTGCTTTTGGCGTTCTGGACAGACAACAGGGAATATCTAAGGAAAGAGCATAACTGGAAGGACGGAAGTTCGAGATTCTGAGAAGAAAGAAGCATCTCGGTTACTGTCAGAGCACCTCGACCGAGTTGATTCTTGAGCAACCGAGGCGACTAGGGTTTCTGCAGAACCACCTCGGTCCATACCACCTCGGTCCGGTCGAGACCATCTCGACCGAGGTGACAGCAGATCCAGGAACGGTATAAATTGGGAAAAAAAATTTATTTTTACCTTTTTATCTTCTTCACCTCGACCGCGGCGACAGTCCACTTCGCTCTCTCTCGTTCCTTGCTCGTTTTCGAAGATTTCTGCTTCTAAACTGTGATTGAAGGGTAGAGGAATCGATTGCAACAACAGATCTGCAAAGAAATCGAGCGAATCGACCGAAACGAGGTAAAACAAGTCGAAACCCTAACTCGTTCGTTCGCTTTGATTTGGGCTTTGGTTGCCCCTGATTTTGCTGAGAAAGGATTTAAGTACCCCTTAGGAAGCAATTGTAGTGATTTTGGGGGGAAAAGAACTGAATTTCTGAGAATTGGAATCGTAACTGCTGCGCCTCGGTCCAGTCGAACTGCATCTCGACCGAGGTGTTCTTGAGTCTTGTCAGCAACCGAGGTGGTCTGACAGTGCTGAGTAAGAATGAGTTCCGATCATCGTCTAGCCCTGAGAGACAGATCCTCCCCCTCCCCTTCTTCTTCTTCTTCCCGTCCTTACCGCCCGGTTATCCACGAGAGATGCCGGGTAGACTATGAGCGGATAGCTAGCCGTCCAGTTATCGCACCACGATTTCTGGACGTGTCGGCTTTTGATTGCCTAGGGTTAGACGCTGACCTTAGGAGGATGATTGCTACTGTCGGGCTGGATCAGTTTACTGAGATCCGAGCCCCAGCTTACTTAGAGCCGACCTTGGAGTTTGTTAGCTCCTTCTCCTACCTCCCCACAGACCGGTCTGTGAAGTACCGGTTGATGAACCGGAACTTCATAGTTCCTTTAGAGATATGGAGAGAGATTTTTGGTTTCTCTGAGCCCACCGCCACTGATTTCCCCTCCCGATCCGTAGCTAGGGAGTTCTGGGGGCAGATTGCCCATATTACTGAGCATGCAGACAGATGGCACCCTGGAGATTCCAGGGAGAAGGTCATCTTTCATCCGGCCTTCAGACTAGCCCACAGGATTTTCAGCGAGACACTTCTGGCACGTACTGAGACGCCCCAGAAGATCAGACAGGGCGAGCTCTTCAGCCTCTACTGCATGGTCACAGGAGGTTTCCCAGACTTTGGCTTGCTCCTGGCAGAGGATCTGCACAGGATCAAGGCCAAGGCGAAGGGAGACATTTGCTGCGGAGGTCTGGTCACCCATATTGCTACCTATCACGGGATGGACCTCAGTATTTGCACGATGGCGGCGGCTCCGAAGCCGCTGGGATTACAGGAGATGATCACACGGAGGATTCTAGTTCCCCGTGGTTTGACCACTCCATACGTCGCCATGCCTTGGGAGCGGACTGCACCTCAGGGGATCCGCTGGTCTGCTCAGTTCACAGTCTTTGATCCGCATTATTGGCAGACAGCTTGGGCTCCTCCGATGGAGGATCATAGAGAGGCAGCAGCTGCCCCTGCTGAGGAGGAGGAGGATGACGACGACGAGGAGACGACGGATGAGAGAGATGGTGGTGTCCCGATGGATACAGGGACAGATACTGCAGGGATGAGCGCGCCACCGATTATAGACTTGGACGACGAGGAGGATACGGAGCCTGCACCTGCTGCACCTCCCGCTAGACCTGCTAGACGCAGGAGACATGGAGTGAGGGATCGAGCTGCTCACAGACGGATCGATGACCTGACGGATCAGGTTATTGACACGTATGCTGCATTATCGCTGGATATCCGCGAGATGCAGGAGCGGCAGCACCATCAGCACATCATGGCCCAGCTTCAGTTCGAGCATGTCATGGGCTATCCGTACGATCCGACTCAGTATCCCTACGTACCACCACCACCACCGCCGGATCAGGATTATTGAGGAGCTGCAGGATTTTCTTTATTTTCTTTTATGCAGTTCAGCTATATATCCGGTGAGTACTCTCATGATTAGACTTTTTTTTATTTGACCCACTGGGACAGTGTGTCCCAAGTATGGGGTATTTGCATTTATATGACTACTTGATGTTATTCCGACCACCTTTTGATGTATGACACTTTATTTTTCGGATATTTTCGTATTTATGCTTCATTGCCTTTATATGATTATCTGATATTACATGCATACCTACAGGTTATTTGATTGAGAAAAACGTCGAAACCAAAAAAAAAAAAAAAAAAAAAAAATTTTTTGACCTCGACCGGGGAGATTCTGGCCAAACGAGGCATTTCACCTCGGTTGAACCAAGAACACCTCGACCGAGGTGGGTTACTGAGAGTTTTCGAAACGATTTGTGTTACTTATCTAGATATGATCTCAGTGAAGATTCTGTTTACCTACTGGTTTTAAATTCTTTATGTGTTTGAAAGGTTTTATAATATGTTTAAGTTGCTAAATGCTTTGTTTGAAATTATTGGCATGTTTAATACTTTGTTTTTATCCAAATTATGTTGAATTTGAAGGTTGACACCGCAGGTTAAGTTCTCTCACTTTCTTCTTGGAAAGACCAAGGCAATTCATCTTCTTCTTCTTCTTCTTCTTGATCATGCTTAGCCCCTCATATACATTTTGCCTCCCTTTACCTATCCGGGAATTTGGAAGCAAGCGAAGTGGTGAAAGCAAGTGGAGTTAAAGTTGAGGAGTGGCTGGAAGTGAAAGTGTTAGAAAGCAATAATAGGTTTGGGGAAGTCAATCATGAAGATGAGTAACTCGGCACCATTCACATAGCCGGGTGTTTGTGTCTTGCCAAAATCGGATTGAGCGATATTCCTAACGGGTCATGGTATGTGCATCAAGGGTTTGATGCATCTCGAGAAATTGATGATTGCAGATTTCCTAGGCTTCGGTTATTGTGCACCTCTGTCCATGCATCCCAAAAAGTAAAGCAAAAAGAAAAAGTGTGAAATAAGCAAAGCTTATTGGTGGAAGATGTTGCAAGTCAAAGTGAAAGTGAAGTTCATCCTTTTCCCGGATTCTAGCACCACATTACCTTACATACATCCCTACCCTACACGTTTCTTGACCTTTCTTTTGGGAAGCCCTTGAGACCTTGAGCTTGTTGATTGACTTAGCGGTTTAAATCGGATTATACATGATTAATTTTGATAATTATGATTTATTATGCATTCTATGATTTTATGCAAAGATGAACAACTTTCCTATATTTATAAAATGTTTTGATCATGTTGAGTTTTTAAATTCCAGGAAGTACTCTCTTAGAGTGATCTATGGTAGTTGCACACCATAAAATGTTTTTGAAAGACTTTTTCATTGATTTTTATGACCTATAATCCATTCTACCTTGTCTTCTATATGAGGAACTTGCTTGGGGACAAGCAAGGGCTAAGTATGGGGTATTTTGATAGCATGAATTATAGTCTATATTTTGGGGTTTGTTTGGACGTTTTATCTTTCATAATCTGCATGTTTGTATGTGCATTATGTGATTTTACCACCATTTCATCTACCTTTGCGAGAATCGAGGTCTACACCTAGTTTTGTTGTAATTGCAGGTAATTTGGTACGTTTTGCATCAAAAAGGAGCAAAAGGAGTCATGAGTCATTTGGAGCTACATCCAGGGAGCATAGCCATGGATTAAAGATTTACTTTGGAGCAGTTTCGAGAAATTTCACATTCAGTTCTGACTCACCTCGGTTGACCACAGAAATTCATCTTGACTGAGGTGATCCAGAGACGCCGACTCGACCGAGGCGAACACCTAGGACGCGGCGAGAATATTTTATTCTTGGATGAGATCTTTTAAATTTGGAAAGTGATCTTATATTTTTGGGCTTGGCTCCTGGAAGGAAGGAGATATGCAGAATCATATATTTTACCTATATTTATGGGAAAATATCTTTCTAAGATTTATTATCTTTGGAGGGTTATTTTCCTATAAAAAGGGTTGGATTTCCACAATTCCGAGAGGACGCTATACCGTCGATCAGGGTTTATAGCACGCAGCAGCAGCAGCCTACTCCAGTGGGGAGTTTTCGAAGAACCTTTTTGAAGGTTGAAGGAAGATTGAAGTCTATAGCTTTTATAGCTTTTTGGAGGGTTTTGTAAGATTGTCTTTAATTCCCTCATTGGTTGTCTTGTCTTTTTGGATTGCTATCCAAGGAACGCTTTGTTGTGATATTTGATTCAGTTATTGAAGTCTTTTCATTAAATTCTTCTTTGTTCAAATATTCACTTTCTTCCCATATATTTTAATACTTTCATTATGATGATGAGTGGCTAATTTCCTTGTGTGATTCTAGGGTGATTGGCTGAAGGTTGTGGGAAAAACAATGATAGAATAATCTTAGATTCCAGTAGGATCCTGAAAGTTCGAGTCTTTAACCTTAACCCTAAGCATCTCGTTCGGTTGATGAACATCTCGGCCGGGGTGGAATTCTTCTGACCGAGGTGACTTATCCAATCCTAAACTGAGAGTTAAGTGTTAGAGTTTGCCAAATCCTATTCTTATTACACCTTTCCTGGTTCAAAGCAAGCTTAGGATGAGACTTACCCGGTAATTCCTTGGTTTGTTTACCAACGATCATAAGTGTAGGTAATAAAGGTTTATCCTTTATTGGGGTTTGAGTGTGCTTCCATCCCATCTTTGTGAGTTAGCCTGAGACTTACCCGGTAAAGGTTGATTCTATTCCCTTAGATGGTGTGTTAGTTTGAGGTTATAGTTCTTTATCTTGATTCCTTGAGACTTACCCGGTAATAGGAGTTACGGTTTAAGATTAGTGTGTAGTGAGACTTACCCGGTGATCTACTCCACTTTAGAAACACCTTCCCCACGCAAAAATCTCAGCTTTGTCCGCTTATCTATAGATCTTGAGTTGGAACCACAACTAGATGCTTTAATCCTTAGAATTGCATGTTTGCTTTATTTACTTCTTATTCATCTTTGATTGTGTTAATCGCTCTTGTGGTTAGTATTGACATAAGCACACCGTATTGACTTTGTTTCACCGAGTCCCTGTGATCGACCCCTGGAATTTTCTTGCTTTTACTACGATTGACCCGTACACTGCGGGTTCGCATCCTTGTTTTAAGCTTAAGTCTATGGTTATAAATTTAAAGCTTGCACACACCGTTTGGAGCGAACAGGGCAACTCGGTTTGGCCATTGCTTCACTCCGGCTGAGTTGCTCACGATCTTGTACACACTACACTTCAACCTCAACCAATGTGAGTCATCTAGGGTTTGATTTGAACCACCTCCAAAACTCTATAAATATGACCTTTGGTTGTAGGTTGATGGGGAAATTAGGGGTAGAAAAAAATATTTAGACTAGGATTTTAGTTAGCCACAAAAGAGAGGGTTTATGGAGGTAACCACCAAGAACAAGTGTTGTGTTCTTCAATCTTGCTTTAGCCATAACTTTTTATTGGTAACTCCAAATCACTCCCTTCTTTATTTATACTTTGTTATTTTTTTCAAGACCTGTCTATCTATGAAAAGTATTTTTGTGTTTACTTTTGTTATTTTCAGCATGTTAGAGTACGTAGATCCTTTCTAGTTTGGGGGTAAAAGCCCCAAACCATGTTATGATTGCTTTGTTTAGTGTAGCTTTATCTTTTGAAGGGTTTGATTGAGTAGCAACATGAGTATTTGTAGAACCTAGATGGTATATTCTCACACTAGATGATATCTTGCATTGTAGAGTAGTATAGATGGTGCATGTCTAGATGGTTCATGCTATTGTTTAGATGATATAGTCTCACACTTGATGATAACATATAACTTGCTTTGTTTAGTGTAGATCATCTTGTTTGATTGTATTGATGTGCTTTTGTTAATCATCTCCTTAAATCGACGGGTTTATGTGTAGATAGTTCATGCTATTGTTTAGAACCTTATGATTGTTTGAGTAGATGCCATTTCGAATGATATGTAAGAGGCTCTAGTTGTGTGTTTCCTCCCTTGAGAACATGTTAGGCGATGTGTTGCATATAAGATCCTTCTTGATGTTATATATTATTTGTTTTCTATTATTTGTGTTTAGGCTTGACTTGATTGATATAGGTGACAATGTTTATCATGTTCAAGTTATATGTTATGATACATGTCATAAATGAAGTGCTTTGCGCTCCCTCTCTGGATGGTTGAGTCTGTTGTTATGCTTTGTGTAGCTTTATATGAAGCCTTGAGAGATCCCCTTGGTTCCTTTTAAATAGTGAAAATATAGTTAGACATCAAGGAGGCATACCTGGATACCAATGATTACCATGTATTTGGCGATTTTAAGGACGGAAAGGACTTTTAGGTCTAAGAACCTAGTTGGATGAAAATCTCTCTCTACAAGCATGATAAATATATCAAACAAGAATAAGCAAAATGACTTGCATAAATTCATATGGAAGTGTGAACTCAACAAGGTACTCATTCATGCTCTCAATGCTCATCATAATTCGCGTGAAGCTCATCAAATCAATCATTATAGCAAACCAATCAATGAGGTTGATTAATTCAGTAATTGACATGGATTAGTGATATTTTTCATTACACCGGAGGTTTTTTATTCCAAAGAAAGTTTTTATAATTTGTTTGTCACTCCAATCTGTAATAGCTAGGATTTCCGAATTCTAAATAATGTTGATTAACTTAATCGTTGATAGTAATTGACATATAACTCGCGAAGATTTCGCAAGTGATGAGTAAGAGTCCCACCGTTATGTTCCTGGCGTAATTTTGGACGTTTGGGGAAATTTTTACCTTTTCCCCCGGGTAATTATTTTTACCCTCCGGTGTTATTTGGAGCATTTGGGAGCTCCAATTAATAATAATGCAGTTGAGAGAAATGATGAGGACATCGGATATGTCCTAGATATGAAATAATATGTAGAGGCAAAACGGGCAAAAGAGTCGCTATTTCGTTTCTTAACGGCTAAGAAAGACGGCTTAGGAATACACGTTTTCTGAGGCAGTTGTGGAATAATTATCCCTACAATATTCCAGATTTAATGTTCCATTCTCGATAAGTTTGGAGAAAGAGGTTCGACCCGCCTTTGGATCAGTTAAAGGATAATTATCGACTTTACTAAAGGATAATTATCGTCTTCACTATAAATAGCGGAAAATCCATTATTAATTCATTTCCTTTCACGTTTCCTCGTAAAAGCTCTGATTTCTCTCAACCTTCAAACTCAGATCTACTCTCCGTTTCTAATCCGATTTCAATTCCGTTTGAGTTTTTGGATTCCTCTCTTCATTCTCTTCATAACGGTACCGAGTTTCTGCATTTCCGAGTATATAGAGGGCTGGTCGAGCATATATGTCACCAGGACGGTTCCGTCGCTCAGATTCCGATGAATTTGATGCTGTCCATGCGTAACCTGCGTCGTTGTGATTTGAATCTTCTTTCAGATCGTCAATCGGGTTAGTAACGAATAAGTTATGAATTTATTCGTTTTCCATACTGAGATTTGGCCTAAATTGACTTTAGGCTTGTCAAGTAGGACAATTAGAAATTCCATTATGGTCGTTATATTATTCTTGTGATTATGGGTTGTTTGTTTGATGAAATATGATGACAGGGGGTTTAGAAATTGCCTGCGGGCAAAACGTTATTCTGGCAAAATCTAATTAATTAATTAAAGTTTAATTAATTAAATTAGGATTAGAATTGAGATTGAGGAATGTTGATTAGATACTACCTTGAGATTTGAGGAATTGTGAGTTATATTGAGATATTGAGGTTTAGTTGGTTGTGAGGCTTATAGATTGATTATGATCCTTATGGATCCCTTGGGTCTAGATGTCACCTTTTTGATTGATAGGAGTATTGATATCTCTTTATGCCTTGTTATTAGGCAGTGTCCCTCTCAGGAATGGAGGTTGATCGTGGTTGTGATTGTACGAGGTTGAGGTAAGTCCGTAGGACTTACTTAGCTACCATCCCTATATTGGGTATTTGCATGAGTGGTGTGTGCTTTATATGTTTGCTATGATAACATGAGTTGTCGTTTTTATCAACCTATGTTCTATTGACTGCCCCACTGCGTGGCTGTGATAACCTTTCCCTTTCATCCCGCCGTGGAGTTTGGGAGGTTCTCTAATGTCGGGTCAGACTAGTTTACAGGAAGAGCGCAATCCACTCCCATAAGGTACACGGATTGTGTGACCGATACTCGTACAACTGGACATTGCACTCAGAGGCGGGGATGTATCGGTCCTCGTGTCACATACTTTCATCTATCTATATATATACGGTTTTTGAGTGAATGGTTATTATATAAAGATAATAAATGGGTAAATGTGTGATAGCATGTTGATGTGTTTATCTTTCATGATTGTGCTTGTGCTTATGCATTATCCCATATATGTATGGTTAGCTAACGGTTTCATACCGTGTTGTAGATGTTTGCAGGATAGGCGCTGCTGGGTGATCTGGCAGGGTGACAGGCCGAGGACTCTTGTACATTAGCTGGTTGGTTTTGGGGTTGTTTATGTTTCCCCTCATGCGTGAGGATGATGTCTTGTTTACCTCCTGTGTGAGGATGTCGTTTCATACTCGGCTATGTTGTTGTTAACCTTTGGTTATACAGTTTATACGGTTTTAAGAATTTGTTTTTATATCTGTCAGTGCCATGTTGTAAGGTTCAGTGAACTTGTTGTCAGGATAGGGTCAGGATCCATTGTGAGATCCTAGCCCAATGTGATATCCCGAGTCCCGCGGAATCGGGGTGTTACAGAGTTGGTATCAGAGCCCAGGTTGACAACAATGGCACTTGTTACCTGCAATGAGGTTTGATAGGTAAAATAAACAAAGCCCACATGGGATCTGACGTTTTCAAAGGTTTTGGTTTTAAGTGTGGTTTTGGGATAGAATGTACGAGAAGTCGTCACCTCTGCCATGGATCTCTGTAGCGTAGATATGCATATATATATATATATATATATATATGTGTGTGTGTACTATAGATTATGTGGATGTATTATATACATATCGATACATATGGCATATATATAGCCTTATAAGATTAGGTGCGTATATCCTACAAATGGCTCAGACTAGAGTAGTACTTGTAGTAGGACGAGGAAGGGGTACACCCCCTCTTCCTCCAGTGGTGATAAGTCAGGGACCAGTTTCCGCTGTCGTTTCGCCTATGGCAGAGAACGAGTTTGAAGAGGTTGATCGTGTCTCCATGAGTAGATCCGAGTTTCAAGAGTATATGCAGCAAGTATATGAGGCGGTGATAGCGGGTAGACCTACACCGGATTTATCAACATCTGTGAGATCAACTAAAGCTTCTGGATCAGAGAAGAAGCAACGGATTGAATCAGTTAGTGGAGAAGCAAAGATGATGAATGGTGAACCAAGTCAGATACCAGGACAACCAAGTGGTCCTTTGGCCATGAAGACGACTAGCACGGAACTACAGTGTTTTAATTGCGGGAATTTTGGACACCGGCGAGCTGTGTGCCCCAAAGGCGCCCTTAATATGCTTTATGTGTGGTAAAGCGGGGCATAGAGCGAAGTTTTGTCGACAGGGCAAGGCGTTGCCTTTACAAGTTCCATCTCGGAATAAGATCATTCAAGGTGGACGACGAAGATCGAGTTACCCTTCAGTTGCACAGGTTGCAAGAATGGGACAATTATGTTACAATTGTGGCTATCCAGATCATTTTCGTTCTGAGTGCCCTTTGGTACCGATAGCTTGTTTCATCTGTGGTGAACTAGGCCATCTGGCCCCTTTCTGTCAACAAGGTAGTGTTTCTTCCCAGCAAGACCTTCCTCTTTCGGGTGCTGAAAGAGTGGAAGTGGAGGCTATAGTGAGGACCTCAGTGATACTTGAGGAGCATAGATCCGAGATCGAGTAATGATATGTAGTGGAGCTACGGGAGTTAGCTGTTACAGGTACCATTCTCGTTAATGGTTTACCTAGTGGAGTTTTGTTTGTTATGAGTGCTATGCACTTCTCGTCTTTCGATGCATGCGTTAATGGTTGATCTTTGATATATAGTAGAAGGTGGACTTTCCTTTACAGGATTACCAGTTAGGGGTCTGAGGTTCCCGCGAGATATGTGGTTGTTCCCTTATTCCGGGACTTGTGTATGGCTTGTAGACTTCTTTGTCATGCCGTAGGTGCATGAGGAAGTCATTATGTGTATGGATTGGAAGAATAGAGATCATGCGGTGTTAGATATTAATAGTAAGGCTATTATAGTCTTTACTGAGATGGTAAATAGAGGTCTTCTAAGGTTAAGACCTTTGAAGAGACGGGTTTGTCATCAGGACTGTACGAGCAGCGAGCTAATAGCATAGGGATATGACGCCTTATAGTGTTATACCATGAAGGAGCGAGATTGTCCAACAATGGAAGGTATTCTAGCTGTTTATGAGTTTATAGACGTGTTATTGAACCGTCTAGTTGCCACCTCAGCGGAGTGTGGACATTGTTATCGAGTTGAAGTATGATACAAGATTGAATGGGAAAGCCACACTATATGGTGCTTGTTGAGATATTGTACTGATACTTGAAAAGTTGATTGAAACGGGTTTACCCTAGTGGGTTCCATGTTCCGTATTGACGACCTGATGAGTTAGCTTCAAGAAGCAATTGTGTTTTCAGGATTCCTTTGTGCTCAAGATATCCCTAGTCATGGATGAGAGAGCAATATGTGTATGAGATAGCATCCCATACCCGTTATGGACACTACGAGTTTGTAGTGATGTCATTTGGGTTGACGAATATTTTAGTAGTTTTTATGGAGTTGATGAATAGTATCTTCATCGACTTCCTTGATTAGTTGGTGGTGAACTTCATGGATGACATGTCGGTATACTCTCATAGCAGAGAATAGTAGACCGATCGTCTGAGGACCGTTCTGTAGATTTCGAGAGATAGAGGGTTGTATGCTACGCTCTCTAAGTGTAAGTTGAGATGCTAGTGGTAGCCTTTTTAGGCCATGTTGTCTCCGCCAGTGGGATCATGGTTGACCTGGCGAGAATTAAGTATGTTGTAACATGGGAGATACTGATGAACATTAAGGAATACGTAGTTTTCTCGGCTCAGCCGATTGCTACCAATGCTTTGAGGAAGGATTTTATATGATTACGTATTCATTTGCGAGTCTTTTGAGAATACCACCATAACTACGTGATGAAAGCAGTGTGTCTATGTTTTGAAGAGTTGAGGAGGCATTTGACCTCTGCTTCCATTCTATTGTAGTTAGAAGATTTTTGGGATCCCGTGATTTACGGTGATACATCCCAGCTAAGTCTGAGATGTGTATTACTACAGAGGAGTAGGGTTATTGATATGTGTGTTTACAGCTGAGAACGTATAATGAGAACTATCCGACTCATGATTTAGAGTTAGTAGTGGTAGTTCAAGCCTTTAAGTTTGAAGACCGTACCGGTGTGATCTTCATGTCAGATTTCTATAGATCATAGAAATCTGAAGTATATTTTATGCAACAGGGGTTGAATAACCGCCAGTGTTAAGAGTTTAAGTTGATCAAGACTTTGACTTGAAGATTCCAAATCATTCAGAGAAGTTGAATGTTGTCGCCGATAACTTGAATGGAAAGACGCTCCAAGAGAAAATGATTGTGAGAATGATAGTTCAGCCTCAGCTTCAGAGAGATCTAGCTTGGCTAGAGTTGGACAATCAGTTTCTTGATGAGGAAACCCAGTTATACCTCAGAGGTTCTATCTGGTCTGTTGGATGAGGTCCAAAAGAAGCAGGAGACCTGCCCGGCCTTGACAAGGTTTAGAGAAAGGATGTCTCGTACTGAGGCACCATAGTTCTCCATGGGAGTAGATGGACTGATGAAGAGTCGTGACCACTTTTGTGTACCTGCTGATGCAGATGGAGACAGAGAATATTACGGTATACCCACTGTACGCCTTATTCAGTACATTCAGGTACGAGTAAGATGGACCACGAGATGAGACGATTATATTGTATGAAGCCGATATAACCAGATTTGTGATACAGTGTGTGACCTGTTAGCAGGTCCAGATAGAGTATTTCCGATCTAGAGATAAGCCCCACCCACTACCAGTGCAGTAGTAGAATTTGGGGGGACATCTCTATGGACTTTTTTATGGGATTGTGACCCAGTAGAAGATTTATGTTATCTGGATTGTTGGTAACAAATTAATGAAACCGACACGTTTCATTTCTATCAGAAGGACGTGGCTAGTGAATGAATTGGCTGAGGAGTACACTAGACAGATAGTGAGACTCCATGATATACCGAGAACGATCATTTTTGATCGAGATGGATGTTTTTACTTTGAGATTTTAGGCAGCAGATTCAGACTGCTTTGGAGACGAGTCTGTAACTCATGACTACACTTCACCCCCTAACAGATGGTCAGTTAGAGAGGATCATCTAGATCTTAAAGATCTATTATGAGTTGTAAGTTGAATGGGAAACGTGGATGGTTATATTACCTTCCATTAATGAGTTTATTATATAATAATGAAGGACGTGCATCTTTCTGGGATGGCCCTATGAGGCAATATATACAGACATTGATGTTGTATATCCTTATGCTAGAAGTGATCTAGCAGTAGTAGTGGAATAACACCTGACTAGATTCAGGATTTTATAGTTCAAGTAACGTTGATTGAAGGAAGAATGTTGGCTGTACAGAGTCGCCAGATATTATATGTAGACAAGAGGCATTAACCTCTAAAGTTCAAGCGAGAGTTCATGTCCGGCTATAAGTATCTCAACTGCGAGACGTTAGACGTGGTAATATGGACAGGGAACCGAGTTTCCAATATGATGGTTTATTTGAGATCGACCAGTACGCAGAAGGTAGCATGATGTTTAGCTTTGCCTCTGAGATTAGAGGATATCCACCCAATGTTTCATATGTCTCGACTGAGGAAGTATATACTAGACTCGAGACACCTTGTGAGTTACGATGATTTGATGGTTGAGTCCAACCACACTTTTGTTGAGCATTCGATTACATTCTTGGAATGAGATATGAAACGCTTGCATTCGAAAGACATTCCCGTATTGAGGATATGATGGTAAAGATGAAGACCTGAAGAGGCTATGTGAGAGATTGAGGATAGTGTCCTGAGGAACTATCTAGAGTATATGTTGGGACAGACCAATTTGTGGGAGCACGAGTAGATCTTAGTGCTATCTTGATGAATGTTGTGCTTATGTGCTTATATGCCTTGATGTGTTATTTCATGCTAGTTGTGATGTGATTTATGATCTTAGTAGATCTTGATGTGCTAGCGTGATGTATGCTATAGCTGGAGATGATTACTTCCTCCACGTTATGATTATATTTATAGATGGAAATGGTTCTTTCCTCCATGCTATTTGAGTGGGATTAGGATTCAGCTGGAGATGATTCTTTCCTCCATGCTATCTTGATGGACATAGTTCAGTGGAGATGTGATTCCTCCATGCGATATATATGTTTATGGGTTGGCTAGAGATGTGCTTCCTCTATGCCTTGTGATGTGGTATGGCGAGAGACGTGATTCCTCTACGCCTTTGGGTAGCGTTATGGCCCTATTTTCTGGAGATGATGATTCCTCCATGTTTATACTTGAGGTTATAGATTGTTATAGGTTGTGATCTTTTGAACGGAGATGTGATACCTCCGATAGAAAGAGTGAGAGTTATACCTCGGCGTATGGGTCCGAGAGGATTTGGGAATTGTTCAAGTTTCGGGACGAAACTTTTTTTTAAGGGGTGTGTGATGTAATAGCTAGGATTTCCGAATTCTAAATAATGTTGATTAACTTAATCGTTGATAGTAATTGACATATAACTCGCGAAGATTTCGCAAGTGATGAGTAAGAGTCCCACCGTTATGTTCCTGGCATAATTTTGGACGTTTGGGGAAATTTTTACTTTTTCCCCCGGGTAATTATTTTTACCCTCCGATGTTATTTGGAGCATTTGGGAGCTCCAATTAATAATAATGCAGTTGAGAGAAATGATGAGGACATCGGATATGTCCTAGATATGAAATAACATGTAGAGGCAAAACGGGCAAAAGAGTCGCTATTTCGTTTCTTAACGGCTAAGAAAGACGGCTTAGGAATACACGTTTTTCGAGGCAGTTGTGGAATAATTATCCCTACAATATTCCAGATTTAATGTTCCATTCTCGATAAGTTTGGAGAAAGAGGTTCGACCCGCCTTTGGATCGGTTAAAGGATAATTGTCGACTTTACTAAAGGATAATTATCGTCTTCACTATAAATAGCGGAAAATCCATTATTAATTCATTTCCTTTCACGTTTCCTCGTAAAAGCTTTGATTTCTCTCAACCTTCAAACTCAGATCTACTCTCCGTTTCTAATCCGATTTCAATTCCGTTTGAGTTTTTGGATTCCTCTCTTCATTCTCTTCATAACGGTAACGAGTTTCTGCATTTCCGAGTATATGGAGGGCTGGTCGAGCATATATGTCACCAGGACGGTTCCGTCGCTAAGATTCCGATGAATTTGATGCTGTCCATGCGTAACCTGCGTCGTTATGATTCCGAATCTTCTTTCAGATCGTCAATCGGGTTAGTAACGAATAAGTTATGAATTTATTCGTTTTCCATACTGAGATTTGGACTAAATTGACTTTAGGCTTGTCAAATAGGACAATTAGAAATTCCATTATGGTCGTTATATTATTCTTGTGATTATGGGTTGTTTGTTTGATGAAATATGATGACAGGGGGTTTAGAAATTGCCTGCGGGCAAAACGTTATTCTGGCAAAATCTAATTAATTAATTAATGTTTAATTAATTAAATTAGAATTAGAATTGAGATTGAGGAATGTTGATTAGATACTACCTTGAGATTTGAGGAATTGTGAGTTATGTTGAGATATTGAGGTTTAGTTGGTTGTGAGGTTTATAGATTGATTATGATCCTTATGGATCCCTTGGGTCTAGATGTGACCTTTTTGATTGATAGGAGTATTGATATCTCTTTATGCCTTGTTATTAGGCAGTGTCCCTCTCAAGATTGGAGGTTGATCGTGGTTGTGATTGTACGAGGTTGAGGTAAGTCCGTAGGACTTACTTAGCTACCATCCCTATATTGGGTGTTTGCATGAGTGGTGTGTGCTTTGTATGTTTGCTATGATAGCATGAGTTGTCGTTTTTATCAACCTATGTTCTATTGACTGCCCCACTGCGTGGCTGTGATAACCTTTCCCTTTCATCCCGCCGTGGAGTTTGGGAGGTTCTCTGATGTCGGGCCAGACTGGTTTACAGGAAGGGCGCAATCCACTCCCATAGGGTACACGGATTGTGTGACCGATACTCGTACAGCTGGACATTGCACTCAGAGGCGGGGATGTATCGGTCCTCGTGTCACATACTTTCATCTATCTATATATATACGGTTTTTGAGTGAATGGTTATTATATAAAGATAATAAATGGGTAACTGTGTGATAGCTTGTTGATGTGTTTATCTTTCATGATTGTGCTTGTGCTTATGCATTATCCCATATATGTATGGTTAGGTAACGGTTTCATACCGTATTGTAGATGTTTGCAGGATAGGCGCTGCTGGGTGATCTGACAGTGTGACAGGCCGAGGACTCTCGTACATTAGCTGGTTGGTTTTGGGGTTGTTTATGTTTTCCCTCATGCGTGAGGATGATGTCTTGTTTACCTCTTGTGTGAGGATGTCGTTTCATACTCGGCTATGTTGTTGTTAACCTTTGGTTATACAGTTTATACGGTTTTAAGAATTTGTTTTTATATCTGTCAGTGCCATGTTGTAAGGTTCAGTGAACTTGTTGTCAGGCTAGGGTCAGGATCCATTGTGAGATCCTACCCCAATGTGACATCCCGAATTCCGCGGAATCGGGGTGTTACACAATCAACTAAGACGTGTCAAATTTTCTCAATGGAGTTCTATTAACCTCAAAAATCAAAACTCATACCGTAAAAGTTTTATGAACTCAATAGGTATGAAGATAGACAAAATTTCTCATGTGATGATATACACTCAAGGTTATGAATTTTGTCTAAAATCATACCCATCAAACTCCAAAGATCATTAAATAAGCACATAATCACTCATAAGCAATTTTTTATTTCCAAAAATCATACTCATCATTTACGTTGCAATAATATACATTCCAATATTCATGTTTCAAAATTTGAATAAAAATTGATTCTCAAAAATTAAAAAACAAAGAAGATAGTAGGAGATTTACCAAGTGAATTTATGCGTATTCAAATCCTTAATGATGAGAAATGAACCAAAAAAACCAATAATCTTTTACAAAATAAATTTTTGAGAAAAAATGGTTTTTTTAAAGTTTTTTTAAAAATGGAGGGGTTTTGGCGAAGAAAATGGTAGAAATTCAAGTTTTTGGGCTTGGAAAGTTGGTGGGGTGAATTATTATGGAAGAAAATGAGGGTATTTCAATGGAGAATTAGAAATGGGTTATGAAAAATATTTTTTGAATTTTTTGGGATTTCAGTATATTTTTCAGTAGAAAACAAGAGAAAGATGTAAAGAGAAGAGGGATTTGCGTAGAAATTTTGTTTTTTTTATTTTTATTTTTTTTTGATTGAAGAGGATTAGATTTTTCAAACCTTGGAAGCTCATCCATGGAGGGGTGACCCTAGGGATGCTCGAAGAAAGAGAGAAAAGAAGAGGAGAAGAAGGGAGAAATAAAATAAAAGAAGAAAAGAGAAAAAGGGAGAGGGAGGGGCCGACCTTCATGGCCTTGGACTAACCGGGATCAGTCCTTGGGTAGGTCCAACAACCTGTGGATCAAGATCGACTAGGCCGGGCCGAATTGGGTCGGTCCCTAACTTGGTCCACCCGCCTTGCTTACCTTTGTTTGCTTGTTTGGTTAGAGTCCAATTTTGTTGGTTCCTCCATGTTGAATTAAGATTTTTAAGACCTTTTAAGACACAAACTACCAATTAAACCACAAAAAAATTAAAACAAGACCAAAACATAAATGGGTTACATCCCATCAAGTATCATTGTTTAAGCTCACAGACCTAACCAATCTTAACGGATTCTTGTGCTCGGATCGAGAAGTTTGGTAGGAGTAAACTTCTCAACCGGAAACTTGGCATGATACTTCATTAACCTACTTCCATTCACCTTAAACTCTTGTTCACCACTCTAGCAATATCCATAGCCCCATGAGGATAAATCTTCTTGATAACATAGAGGTCTTTCCATCTTGACTTGAGCTTACCTAGAAAATGTCTTAATCTCGAGTTGAGAGCACGATATCTCCCTCCTTGAGGTCCTTTGGCACAATATGCTTGTCATGTCACCTCTTGGTTCTTTCCTTGGTGGTGTCGTTTCTTTCCTCACATACTTCAACTATGAAATTATGCATGAAGGGTGGAACTTCTAATTGGTCAAAAACGTTGGTCAATAGAGTATCATATTCCTTCTCTTCAATTACTTCCATCAAACACAACTCCAATGGATCACTAGTCATAATGGATAAGAGGAACTCCCTCGTTAACTTATCTTGCATCCTCACACTACACACACCATTCTCTAACCTCAGTTGTTTTATGGCTCTTGAGAACTTGAATCTAATGGTCTCATCACCAACCTTGAATGAAAGCTCACCATTTTTCACATCGATCAAGGTACCAACAATTTTTAGGAAGGGCTTTTCCAGAATGACTTGCTCCCAAGTCACACAAGGCCTCAAGTGTGTCCATTCTAATGTCCACTAGAACACTAACCGTGCCCAGATCCTCTTTCGTTTCCACCCACTTTCGGTTATTGATAGATGTGAAAAGTGCTTTGCCTAGTTATTTTTACTTCTTCAAAGTCATCAATGCTTCTTGTTCGCTTCGGAACGTGTGTGCAAAAGGTCTTAAATTTATATCCTGATATATATCTTGAAATATATGCCTGAACGATGTGCGAACCCTCAATGTACGGATCAATCATAGTAACAACTAATATTTCGGAGTTGATCACAAGGATTTGGTGAGAACAATTTCAGTAAAGAAATCTAACTTTGAAAGCATGCAATAACAATGATCAAAAGCAATGATAAGAATATGTAATATAATTGGGGGAACGCAAATTCTAGAGATCAAAGTGTCTAATTGTGGTTTCCAATTCAAGATGTCTAAAGATGTGTAAAGGACAGAGCCGTGACTGCAAATGTAAGGTGTTTCAAAGGTAGGATAGATCACGGGGGAGGTCTCACTATCCGCTATTCCAATCCAACGAAGCTCATCACCGGGTAAGTCTCAAAGCTTCGATGGAGAAGAATGATAGTCTCGAACCAACCACTCAACCTAAGGGAATAGAATTAACCATTACCGGGTAAGTCTCAAGTTAACTCACAAAGGCAAGAGGAAGGCACACTCAAACCTAATAAAGGATAAACCTTTATTACCTAGAACTTGTATTCGTTGGTAACCAAACAAGGGAATCACCGGGTAAGTCTCTTCCCAAGCAAGGATATAGGTTAGAAAGGTTCAACAAGGCT